>CM075653.1:25700000-26950000 GCA_037953625.1 Crotalaria pallida
GTAACTTTAATGAGTTCCGTGCAAATCATGGTAATGCTAGACATAAAACTATTCCAGGTACACCCCAGCAGAATGGCATTACAAAATCAATAAAAAAAACTTTACTTAAGAGAGCTCGTTGTATGCTCTCAAATGCTGGATTATGGCATCGACATGATTTTTGGGCCGGAGCAGCATCCACTGCATGTTACTTGGTATTTCGTTCTTCGCACCCAACACTTAACTTCAAAGTTCTAGAAGATATTTGGTCAGATAATCTTGTTGATTATTTTAATTTAAGAATTTTTGGATGTCCTGCATATGCATATGCAAATTATGACAAATTAGCTCCAAGTGTTGTTGAGTGCATATTTCTTGGTTATGCATTTGAGTCTAAGGGATATCATTTATGGTGTTCTAATTCTCAAAAATTACTTCCTAATAAAGATGTGACGTTTAATGAAGATGCATTACTATCTTCTGTAAAACAATCTTTTGTGTCTTCTCATACTTGTACATGTAATTTACAGGGTACTAGGGAGAAGGTGGAGTTGGAAATGTGTTGAAACTCATGGTTTCCCTTTTGTTGTTTTGATGATGACACAACACATTTCGATATACGTTTTTGAACAGGTTCAGGTACATTGAAGATTGCAAAGATTATATGCAGGTTGAAGATCTAGCCTTTAGGCTTAGTAATCTTTGTAAGGCAAATAGTATTCTCTAAAGCACTTAGTTATAACCTTATGATGATGAAATTTGTTTTATTCTTGAAAACCTAGAAGAAGCCTTTATTAAACCTTTGCTCCAGGAAAAGTCTTTGTGAAAATGTTTTGCGAAAACCTTTGGTTACAACTTTTTCATGAAAGTCTGTTTTTATTGTGGAGTAATCGATTACCCCTTCTGGAATAATCGATTACTTGATGCAACTTGTAACCAGAGAGTAAGTAATTGATTAATTAGATTCTTGTAATGGACCACTTCCTTGAACTGGTCATTTAGGTGACAGTAATCGATTACTTGAAGCTGTTAATCGATTACCTTCTAATGCTGCAACTTTTGTGAAAAACCTGAGAGCAAGTAATCGATTAATCTGACCAAAGTAATCGATTACTTCATTCAATTTTTTGAAAAACGCGCTGAAATCAAACTGATTCCCAGAATGATTTATTTCCTTTTCTGGATGATTTCGTTTCTGATTTTTGGCTGCTTCTTCTATCTTTTTAAAAACACTATCACTCACTTCCACTTCTCTTGATCTTCTTCTTCTTCTCCTTCTCTCATTTTTTTGAAAATCCTTTGAGAAGAAAAATCATATTCATCATCATCATCATCATATTGTTATAGTTTTGAATTTCGCTTGAGAATATTATATTGTCATAGAACTCTATTGTAGTATCTGTTCTATCTAGAGAGCTTTATTGTTAGTTGCACACATTTCTTCGTGCAAATCATTCTTATTGTAAGGGGTGTGACAACCTTAGGTATTAAGGAGTGTTTTTCCCTTAGGATTGAACGTGTGTCGCGTTTATAGGGTGAGGTAACCCTGTTGTATTGGGTAGCGCTATACGAACGGTGAGATTCCTAGTAGTTAGGCTATTGTATTTTGAGGTCCCTGGCGAACGGTGGGATTCCTAGTAGCTTGCGGGGCGCTCTGGATGTACTTGGGGATGCGTTGCGTCTTGGCTTAGTGAAAAGCTCATGTGGGTCGCTTGAGGACTGGATGTAGGCATTGTTTGCCGAACCATGATAAAAATCCCCGGTGCAAATTTCCTTATCCCTTATCTCATTATTTTCCGCATGTTTATTTTGTGTTAATTATATTTTCGCGGATAAAAATTATTTTTACGTTTTAATTTATTTAACACGAGAATTGCGTTTTCTTTGTGTTGATTTAATCAATCTCGTGTATAGTATGATTTCAATATACATAGTAATATTATTTCAATCCTATGCTTAAAGTCGGTTTTATTTTGTTCTTTAAGTCTTCCGCTCGTTTTAATCTCTGTTATTCTTTCAAAGAACGATTTATCGCAATTGAATTTCAAAGTTTTATAAACACCCAATTCACCCCCCTCTTGGGTGATTCTCGCCAATACCACCAACTATTCCAACAAAATGAAGTCTGCAACTCCTAATGTCGATGTTCCATCTTCCTCAACTCATGAGTTTAGCATTGATGATCATGATGATGATTGTGATCCTGATAATAATACAACTTCTCTTATTTAGTAGTAACAAGATTATTATTATATTGCCCGAGATAGAACTAGAAGACAAATCATAAAGCCAGTCAAATACAGAGACGACAATAATCTATTTGCTTATGCATTATCTGTTGCACAAGAGGTAAATGATGGTGTTGAGCCTACCAGATGTTCTGAAGTTGTTTCTTGTACTGATTCTTCAAAGTGGTTGGTGACTATGAATGAAGAAAATGAGAGTCCCTATAAGAATGGTACTTGGGCTTTGATTGAGCTTCCTAAAGGTAAAAGACCATTAAAATACAAATGGGACTATAAGAAGAAAGACGATATTCCTGGGATTGAGGATTCTAGATGCAAAGCACGTTTAGTAGTTAAAGGCTTTAGTCAAAACGAATGTATTGATTTTAATGAGATTTTCTCTCATGTTGTTTGTCATACTTCCATTCGTGTTTTGCTTGCTTTTGTTGCTTTGGAATTAAAGTAACTTGATGTTAAGACAGCTTTTCTCCATGGAGAGCTGGAAGAAGAAATTTACATGGAGTAACATGATAGATTTATTATTCTTGACAAGGAGCAACTTGTCTATCAATTGAAGACATCTTTATATGACATTAAACAAGCTCCTTGATAGTGGTACACGATGTTTGACTCATTTATGATTGGGCAAGGTTATTCTAAGAGTCAATATAATAATTGTAAAAACAAAAATAATTTTTGCCTAGATAGCATTTTCCCTCCCATTAAGATTTTTTTTTGGGATAAAATGTGCAAAGTATCACCTACTTAATTATTTCTATGTAATATTTTTTTATCTATTTCTCTAGAATGGTATGATAACCATCGAATACCGTGAAAAAAAATTTTCCAACTCGAAAAATTAAATATGATTGTAATTCATATGATTATTTTTTAAATTATTCATTAAATTAAATGAGTAAATAATAAGTTTCACAAAAAAATTAATAATAAGGTAAATACATTTAATATTTATAATTTAAAATTATTAGTTATGATTTTATTTAATAACAAACATCAATGCAAATAAATAACAATTCAAATACTCCGTCTCACAATGATGATAAAAAATGACTAAATTTTTTGTCCCAAACTATAGTTAAAATAATTAATTAAAAATTTAGAAATTATAAACTTTGAATTGTGATTGGTTGATCATGCAAATACATTAAATTAATTGTTTGATAATTGATTGATATGTTAGACAAACCATTAAATGCATGTCTCCTTAATTTTTTTACTTTTGAATTTTTCAACCTATGCCTTTAAATAAAAGCTCTTGGAGTGAATTATATGTGAATTAAAAAAGTTAGTCAAACCCCACATTGCCACATACCATAAGAGAAAATGGGTAATGCACCGACAGTGTAAAGTTTTTTACACCATTAGTGCATCATTCACCATTCATCCGATTATGGTTGTTGACTTTTAAATTAAAGTAATTCAAACGAATGGTGGATGATGCACTTATGGTATCAAAAACTTTACACCATTAGTGCATACCCATTATTCTCTAATATTAATATTAATTATTAATTAATAGTTTTTTTTTTGAACTGTATTAATTATTAATTATTAATAGTTGGAGATATTAATAGTTGTTGGAGTAATAAAATTTGAAAATATTGACAACGGAAAATTCCCGCTCAATCCAAAATTCAAAATTCAAACGGGCAGTTTGACGAGTGACGACAGCGATACACCCACGTGGCAAATCAATCCAATCAAATATTTTCACTTGGATTTGATGTATTGGATTCCCACATTACGTCCTATAAGTCCGCCTCTTTTTTCATTTCAAAAACTTGCCATTTCAGTCTCTCTCCCCCCCTTCTTATACTCCTTCCTAGAACCCTCTCTCCCACCGGCACCACCACAACACTCCCCACAAACCCTAACATCACCCTCAAGGTAAAAAGAACTCACTTCTTCTTCTTCTTCTTCTTCTTTCTTTTACTATCAAGAGTAATAAATTTCTAACTGTTCTTTTGTTTTTGTTTTTGTCTTTTTTTTTAAACCCTTAGCTATGCCGGAGGCAAGAGACAGACGCGTGGTGCCCGTTGACGAGGCAGCTATCTACGCTGCTAACCGCATAGCTTCTGCTTTCTTCGGGTCTTTCAACAACCGCGGCGAAATCGGGTCGGGTCAAAGCCGGGGAGGCGGTTCGGCAACCCTCATCGGGCGTGGGCGTGGGCGGGAGAACACTCCGTTGGGAACTTCTCGGAGAGGAAGGGGTCGCGGCTCGACGGTGCGGCGGAGCGTGTTACCTTCTTGGTACCCGAGAACCCCTCTTCGTGACGTCACTGGTGTTGTGCGGGTAATATAAACTCTCTCTTTGTCTCTTGCCTTTTGTTTTAGTTAATTCGTATTTTTTTGAATTAATTTTTTATTTTGTTTAATTTTTCTTTTTCAAAATTGGCAATGATGTTTTTGGGTATGATATGATCTGGTGATTGAGTCAACTTATTTCGGAATGTTGATTTATTTTGTGTAGCTTTGTTGATTCTGTTGTTGTTATTCTGTGTCTGCGGTTTTGAAAGACTTTTTTGGTTATTTCGAAAAAAAGAAAAAAAATAATCTTTTTCTTTTTCTTTAGGTAATTAGCGGTTATAAGTGTGCATGATTTCTTCCTTTATGGCGATTGATTGGTACGAAATTATTATGAAATTTTGTTGACGATGTAGTAATTGTGATTCCAAGTTATTTTGATAGACTTGTTCGGAAAACGGGTTTTGCTTTTTGTCTTTATTCCCTTTCTTTTTTCCTTTTTTTAATCTTTATCTTTATCACTATTTTTTAAAATTGGGAATTATCTGAATATGTTTCTTGTTTGAAACTGTATGTTAAGAAGGCTGGCTGCTTATATTGCTTGACTTTGATTGTGGTGTTGGTAATGTGGGTTGGGATAAATGCTAGTATTGACTCTCTGAAGATAGCCTATTCACTTTTCTTTCTAACAATTTTGAATGTAACTTCTTTATTTTCCAAAATTGTGATTGTTTATTGACAAGAGTTTGATAGGCTTTTATGAGTGTCAATAGTCTCACTCGTGTGGGTTTTTCTTGCTGTGTATCCTTTGTATTTAGGGACTAATTTTTAATCTTGTTCCTAATTTTGATTGAGTTGTGGAAATTGTATAGGGTGTAATTTTATCATGTTTTAAAGCCTTCTGGATGAATACACTTGCAAATTTACTTTGTTGATATGCAGTACCTCATAAGGTTTATAGTCTTTGGCATCCTCATAAGGTTTATGACTTGGTGGCTTTCTGCTCAAATTGTAAACGAATTCAATTTTTTTATATGGGAAAATTACTAATGGGGATTTTGATGGGTATTATGGTACCTTGTATTGTGATGTGGTGGTGTAGATGTACTGATATGGAAATTTGAGTGAGTTCTACCTGATTCTGGTGTTATGCCTTTTTTTTCTTTATCCCTTTTTGAATTTGTGTCAATTGTTTCTATTTTATTCTGGTGACTTTTGCTCTCAACTTTTTTTTTTTTTTTTTTATTGGTGGATGATTTATGGTTTAGAAAAATATCGATCATAACAGGTGAAGTTTGGTGCTAATTCTTCAATGATTCATCTTTCAAATTATCCAAAGGTTTTATGATGTATACAAATGCTCTTCAATTTGATATCAGGGTTTCATGATGTATACTGAGAACATTTCATTGCTCCAATGTGTTCTTCTTGTGAATCTTATTTTTGTGGCAATGCATTTGTTTTCTGGATTGTGATTTTGCTTTTGGCATTATGCTAATGTTAATTAATTAATTCTTAAGCTGTGAATTCTATCTGAAAACAATTTTTTAGGTGGTTTTATGGTCTAAGCAAACTTATGCTCATTGTCATTTGATGTAACAATTTTGCAATTTTATGATAACCGCATTTATGCAATTATTCCACTTTTCCTATTTTAAGCACACTTTTCATTCCAAAATAAATGATATTCCTGCTTCTTTTTTTTTTGTTCTGTTTTTGTAAATTCCATCTTTTTATGGTTTATAGTCTAAATTAACTTTTGCTCATCAATTTTGTCTGTGGGAAATCAGTAGGCATGTTGTTATTTGGCTTCACTTTCTTTGCTGAAACTTATCTGGTGATGCTAATTTTGAAATTATCCTTTCTTTTCTTCCCTTTAGGCAATTGAGAGGAGGAGAACCCGGTTTGGAGAAGAAGGCCAACAGCTATCTGATCCTTCTGTACCTGCTGCTGGTGCTCATATTGAGCATAGTGCTTCAGCAATCTCTCCCAATCAAGTCAGTGTTAAGCTCAGAACACCTGCTGGTTGTAAAGTGCCCAAGATTATGCTTGACATTTCCACTCCATCAGAAAAGGAATCCGAGCTAACCCCGCAGAAGCAGCTTCTCAATTCCATTGACGCAGTTGAGAAGATTGTCAGAGAGGAGCTTCAGAAGCTCAAGAGGACACCTGGTGCTAGGAGGGTCGAAAGACAGAAAAGAGTGAGGACATTGTTGTCCATGAGATGATATTGCACATATTATAGAAAGAAAGAATCAGAATTGACACAGCCAGAATACCTTAGGTGCTTAATCATCTTCTGATGATATTACCCAGTTGATTCAGCAGATAAGCATAGAGATAGATAGTATTTGTTTAAGGTTCGGGTAGGACAAATACTCATGTCCTCTTGCTCTTTCCATCATTCTTTGATGGCTATGGGTAGGTATTGTAGGCTTAGGCAGTGTTTCATTTTCAAGCATGTGTACATAATTCCAGTGTACTGTCCCTTACCATGTTTGTCAAGAGTATTGCGTAAGATTTGTACACTGAGATTTTTGCAGATTTTGATGACTGTTGTTCTTGTAGGAATTCATGATGTTTCTTTCTCAATTATAAAAAGAGTATCTGATGTTCTCAATATAAGATCGTTAGTAGAGTTTCTTATGCCACTGAAAATATAATGCGATGCACCAGTTTCTCCTTGTTGGTTCTTATTGGGGTAAACAAATGAATATGACATCTCATTTTGTATTCGGTGTATTAAGTACTTGATTTTGACACCAAGAATCTTCTGATTTCAGAAACAACATAAAGCTGTTATGCTATGAATATGCTAAATCAGGATACATAAAATTTGTTGCATGTCTTATTTGTTTTAAGAAGTTGGAAAGTTTGAACTTTGAAGAATACTAAGGGCAATGTAGAATAATGAAAATATGAGCTGCACTGCTGCACCTAGAGAACTGTTAGCTTTTCCACACAAGATCGATAGCGGAGTGTTTCAATTTGCAGTTTTGTTCTGGTTCTACGTTGAAGGAGCTCTCTTTTATTTTCAAAGATATGGTGATTAAGGAGCTCTCTTCTATTTTCAAAATGTAGATTTGATGTTATTCCATGACCATAGAATGGAGTCAAAGGTCTTTGGGGTGATGGTGGCGATAATGGTGGTAGGTTGGGTGACGGTGGCTAGTGATGATGGGGTTGAAGGACGTGATTAAGCTGTGGTGGCGTGGTGGGGGTTGAGGGGGGTGGTTGGAGATGGGGGAGCGGGTAGTGTGGAGGTGGGAGGAGGCCAAGATGAATATTGGAAATGTGGAATAGTTGGAATTCAAATGAAAGATACAAATGAAATTTCAAGAGAAAAAAAAAAAGTGAGTATATTTTTGTTACCACAAGGTGTGTATGTACCGTTTTTGTGCTTTGAAGCTATCAAGCCCCAATATTTATTACGATATGGATACGATACGACACGGATATGGGATACGAGAATTTTTGAAAATTTTAAACACGACACGACAGAGGATACATTTATAAAAATTTATATATATATATATATATATATTAGAAATTTAAAAAAGATATTGTACATTATTAATTTTTATTCATGTTGTTATTAATTTAAAATTACATTAGTATATATATAATTATAATGATCACAATTTAGAGAAAATAGATGGTGTACCGACGATATAAAGTTCGTTAACACAATCAATTCATCATTCACTATTCATTTATATTACTTTTATCTAAAAGTCAACGATCATAAATACATAAACAGTCGATGATGGATTAATGATGCAAAAAACTTTACATCATCAGTGCACACTCATTAATCTCCACAATTTAAAGGACATAAAAAGGGTTATTTATCTTATTAAAAATACTAATTAAAAAGTTACTTTTTAAATAATAATAATAATTATTACAAAATTCAAAGTAAAATCAAACGAGTATATGGGAAGTATCGAAAAAAAGTATCAAGTAGTATCGGAAAGTATCTGAGAAATATCCTAAAAGTATTTTCTAAAAAACTAATTAAAATTAAATAAAAAATAATTGGATACTTTTGGGACACGTATCGGGAAGTATCGTACGCTATCGGTATTGGACACGGATACGACACAGATACGTTTCCATTTTTGGACTATCGGGGCTTCATAGCAACACATACTTAAGATGATATTCCCCCCTTTCATATGTAGCAATGTTTATAGAGCTTTTGTCCCATCTTTTATATATATTATTCTTTCACAAATTCAATGCATAATTAATACAACTTTTTTCAGTTACACTCTCATTTATTACAATCTCTTTTTTACTTCCAATATCTTTCTCTCTTTTCAATAATGATTACATAGGAATATTATAGTCAAAATACCCCAAACTCATATATCATTTAATCATTACTTAAAACTCGTGTATAACCGTAAAATACACCAAGCTTCAAAATAATAGACAAAACAAAAACAAATATATATATTAAAACATCAACTCAGTTTTATAATTCAATTACAATATTACTATAAAATTATAATTCTTATTTTGTTATGAATTAATGAAAATATGAAGACATAAGAGATTGAGGGAGAAGAGAGAAGTAGGGAGAAATTGTATTTCATTTCTTGAGGCAAAGTTTACAATACATAAGAGTCCTATTATACAGGAAAAGATGAAACCCTATCAAGAATTTGTTTCAACTAAAGATAAACATAAAGTAGGGATAAACTCAAACTATGATTGAGTCATCCACTTATTAGATAAATACAAATTGTTCATAACACTCCCCTTGGATGACTATTAAGAGAATATGTCTCTTTAAAAACCTTCATAAGAAAAACCCTATGAGAAAAATGAGCGAAGGAAAAAGAGTACACAATTCTTCTTACGCAATTGGATGTTGCCTTTTATTTACCAAAAAAAATTGGATGTTGCCTCATTAAAAACCTTGCCAGGAAAACTCATCAGAAAAAACCTTGACTAAGGGAAAAAGAGTGCAGTGCGTATTTATTTCTCCCCCTGATGCGAACAATTATCTCTGAGATATTACACTATTACCTTCGCAGCATAAGTTTCATGATGTACCAAAATTTCATTAAATATTCCATTTGTAATTCAAGACAAAATTTTGTTCTTTCCAAATCCTTCATTTCAAACTCTTTATTTAAGCAATTTACAACATTTGGAAGCTCTTCAGGAGTTCCAATAATATTCAAATCATCAACGTAAACATCAATTATAACAAATTTCTTGCCACATCTTTTCATAAAAATACATGGACAAATTCGGTCATTTTATATCCTTCGTTGATTAAATATTCACTTACACGATTATACCACATCTCAATTTACTTCAAACCATAAAGACTTTTATTCAATTTATCATACTAAAATGTGTGCTTAGCTTCATTCCAACATCTTCATGTGAATGAATAACAATATCTTGCTAATAAATTAATAGCAGATGACATATTAAGTCACGTATGACATTTAACAATCTAATAGAGATTAGCATAAAAATTAGTTGTTATTTCTCAAATTAAATCACTTCAGAAGTTGTTTTCCCAAACTTGATAGGCACAAATTCAATTTGCTAAATGCTCGATCTTGAGGCCAAAGTATTTCATTTTGAAATGTTTCTTTTAACTTTAGGTAATTCAAACAATATTGAAATAAAACTACAGAGATACTAAAACAAACACATAACATGAACCATAATCATATAAGTATTCTCAAACAATTGCAATGAACATATCCATAATTGCATGACATACATGACATCATATATATAAGTCAAACAATATATAACTAAAAAACATAAATTATTAGCTAAATCTAAATAGATATATACATGTACATATCAATATCCTTAATTCTTCTGCGATTTCTCATATTGATATAATGATATCATTCTCGAGTGAATCATATAATGCATTTTATGTTTGCTAGAATTATAATTTCGAGTCTATTAAAAATCTCTTGGAGTTTGAACTATAGGTTCAGAATTATTGCATTTTGCAATTTAACTAATTAAAGAGCACATGTCGACATTTTACACTTTATGCTTCAAACATTTTAATTATTCATGGATATGGTTCAACCATATTAAATAGTTCAAGCACATGCTTCGAGCATATTGAATCCTTAAGGGGTATTCATATATATGTTATTAATCAAGTTAGCCATAAAAATAGGCTATAACATCATTTGACACAAACTGAATCCTTTATATATTGCCAGACTAATCAAGTATCGAAAAATACTTGCATCCACCACAAGGAAGTATTATTCCTCATAATCAATGTCAGGTCTTTATGAAATTCTTTGGGCAATCAATCTTGCTTTATATCTCATAATTTTTCCTTTCTCATTTCGCTTTCGCACAAAGACCCATCTGTATCCAACTGGCTTTACGCCCTAGGTGTACGAATTACAAGTCCAAATACTTGTCGCTTTTCAAGCGAATTCAATTGTGCCTCAATTGCGTCTTTCCATTTTGGCCAATCATTTCTTTGTCTACATTCCTTAATAGACTTTGGTTCATGATCCTCGTCATTTATAATTTCAAGCGCTATATTATATGCAAAAGTATCGTCGACGTCGATTTCATTTCGATTCCATTGAATTCCATTCATGACATAATTTTTTGAGATATCTTTGTTTTCACACTTTTCAGGTACCTGAGTTTATTCTTGAACTGAACTATTAATTATGTCTAAAGGCTCTTCAAGAGTCACTATATCCTCGAATTGACCATCTTACTTCTTTGCTCCTTTTTGTTTTCGAGGATTTTTATCTTTGGAACCGATGGATCTGCCACGCTTCAAGTGTGCCTTATACTCATTTGCAATTTTAATTTGTCCAAGAGGGACATCAATTTCATTGGAGCATTAACAGCTGGAATATGTGACTTAGTCACTCTTTTGAGGTCAGTAAATGAGTCTGACAATTGGTTATCTAAATTTTGCAAATGAATTATCTTTTGAACTTAAGTTCAAATTGTTTTGCTCGAGGATCATGATAATAAAATGATAACTCTTTCCAAATAATTTCTTTTTACAACTGCTTATTTTCTCCCCCTAATGTTGGGAAAACAAATTCATCAAAATGATGATCGAAAATCGATCCATGAATGACTCTCTTGTAGTTGGTTTGAGTTATTTTATCATGCATACGAAGATTGTAACACCCCAAAAATTAATCCCCGATTAGGAATTATAATTATATGTAATTACGTTAATTATTATAAAAATTATAATGTGATTATAATATAATTATGATGATTAGAATATAATTATGTTTTAAAAATAAATTAAGGAATAAATAAAGGAAATTATTGTATTAAGGTAAATATTTCTTTTTGTGGAAATAAAAGAAGTATTTAATAAGTATTTGATAAGAGAAAAGAAAATAGAATAAAATATAATATTTTGTGATTTTTGTGTCTCACTAACCGGTTAGTGAGATGAGTAACCGGTTAGTGCTCTCAGCAGAACCAGAGTAAGTCGGTTTGGAACTCGAATTGGGAAGAGGAACACGTCTCTGGTCCCAAAATCAGCCACCTTGGCCTGAGACACGTCCAATCTCTGATCATAAGGAGTGGTGGTGAGTGTGGGTGACTCAAACCACTTCTAAACCACTCAATTTCACTCTCAACATTTCATATATCCAATATCTGAACTCTCCACTTGTGTTGATTCGTTCTTGCTCTCTGAAGCATCAACACACACAAACCTTATATCAAAACAAAGCTCTCTGAACCTTCTTGAATTAGAAACAAACCCCACTTGATTTGATAAACCGTAGAGAAAGTTATAAGCTCTGCAATTTGACTCTGTGTTGCTGGAAAAACAGAGCACGAATCTATTCTTGGAGCTCTCTTTCTTGATTTCGTTTGGTAAGCTCCAGTTACCTTTGAGTCTCGAATTTGTTTCAATCTCAAGTTCATGTATCCTAGTTTGAATTCCAATCTTTACTCACGAATTTATTTAGCTTTTTCTTGTTGAAAATCTCTGATCAATACCCCCTGTTGAAACTGAAAACAGAGTTGCAGCTGAGGTGGGTTTTGCCTCAAAATCGTGTTGAACCTTTTCCTTTGCTTTCCAATCAGTCTCAAAAGCTTCAATAGGTAAGGGAGAGGATATTCATTTGCTAGAATGATTATTAAATGGCTTGGAATGTAAAGGAGCTTTACAAGCTCAAGGGCCATAGGTTTTGAATTGGGACTTTGGCTTGGAGGCCAAAATAGGACATAAAACTCATTGAAGCAAGTCATATTAACTGAATACGAGCTAAAGGAACTATAAATTTGACTTGAGAAGCTCTGAAATTGATTTTGACATATTAAGTGCTAAATATGTGGTTTTATGCATACTTGAGGAATTATATATGAATCTCATGAAATTGATGTGTATAATTGATTTGAACATGTTTAAATATGTCCATATATGTTCTGTGAATGATTGATAAGGATTGAAAATGAAAGGTTTCTGAATTGGTGTTAAAAAGTGACATTTCTGCAATGATGCTGCAGTGACTAACCGGTTACTGAAACTACTAACCGGTTAGTTACTGTAAAAATTGGAAAAGAGGGAAATTTGAATGTGAATAACCGGTTACACAACTTTCTAACCGGTTAGACACTGTTCAGAACCTGAAAAATGTATTTTTTCTTTAATCCAATATTTCCCTAATATTTTTAATTAATTCTTTTAAAATAAAAACTATTTTTTTTATTATTTAAAAGAATGTTTGGATGTCAATTCCTTTTTAACATCAATTCAATGCCAATTAAATAATTTGAATTCAATCCTAATAACTTGGTTGTGATTGAAATCATGCATGGTGTTATGGAGCTAAGATAAGATAATAGGAAAAGACACATTCGATTTAATTAAATCGGCATGAGAATACGCGGAGATTAGGTTTATGACGGTGATACGTCAAATAACCGTGGGAATTAATTATAGGTAAAATAGTCCTATGATGAGTGGGTTCTGCAGACTCGACTCGGGATAATTTTACAATGACTATAATTTTATTCTATCGATCTCTCGGAGTATTTCGTGATTGCGGAGGACGGTCTTTAGTATAATTTACACATGGGTTGTAATTGTATACTTGGTGGAAAGACGTTTACTCCCAATTGTTTTTCCTATTTAGTGTGAATCGTTGGTACGTTGTCGTCAAACGTACGTGGAGCGTTTGAACGTTTTCGTTAAAACGTAAATTGGATCGTTTGAACGTTTTCGATAAAACGTAAATTGAATCGTTGAGGACGTTATCGATAAACGTGAATTTCCAAGTGCATGATATTCGTAGAATATCACAGAGGAGATTGCATTGAACATTGCATCGCATTGCATTGCACATGCATTAGAAACATACATTATTGCTTGATATTTATTGTTTATTAATTGTCGATGGATTATTTGAGTTTGCTTACTTGCTTACGTGACTTTAATTGCTACTTGACTAATTGTGTTTGTTTATTCCTAGTTCATTTAATTATTCATTTGTACGTGAATGACACTGTCTTACTCCCTTTGCCCTAATTGTTTGTAGGTCATGGCTCAGAACCCCATATGCATCGAGATGAGGTTTCTCCCTGAGGGAGATTGGCACCGGAGGGGACATAGTGTAGTCCTTGAGGGAGTGGTGGAAGTTACTATCCGCCGTCTCAATCCTCTCCCGCATATGCGTCCCCTCAGGACCAGAATTCCTGTGATCTTTATCATTCATCTTTTCCCTGATTAAGATGAATGTTATGCGACTTCCTATCATATTATAGAGTTTTGTGGACTGCTCTGGGTTACACCTTATCATATATATATATGTATATGTGCACTGACTGAGTTTAGTAACTCAGAGTTATGATACAGTACCTTTTGACTGAAACAATGTGAAATGATGTATATTAAATCAAACTTTCTATGTGAAATAGAATGACGCAGTTTCATGAAAGTATTTGGTTTAAATTATTTCCTATTTTTATGTACCATCATAAGAACATCAATATCATTTCTTTAAAATACATTAATAATATGCATTTAGCATAACATAATTCCCGTGACGACTCCGGTCGTTACAAAGATTCATATCCAACATATATTCCCAACCTTCTTTGAGGTCCCATCTTAGTGCGTTGTGGTGGAAAATATACTGCACATCCAAAAGTTCTTAGATGGGAAATATTAGGTTTCTGACCAAAAACCATTTGTAAAAGGGGAAACTCATGATAATTTTAATGGCTTGATGCGAATCAGTGCTATACATGTTCCTAATTAGTAATGGCAATAGACATACAATAGTTAATCACTAGATTTTGGTTGATACAATTGCACAAGTAATCTTGCAAACTTCTGGTTGCGAATTGCCAATGAAGAATCATGTGACTATCCAGTTGATGCATCAATTAAAAATATAAAACACCTAAATGATTCACATGATGGAAGTAATAACACATAAATATCACCTTGTATTCATTCTAGATTCAATCCAAAATTTATGGTGATGACCGAATAAACTTTCTTTGGGAACAATCATTAGCACATTGAGATTATTAGATTGAAGAAACTTCGAGTTCTTCATTGGATGTCAACATAGGTTTTAACTATTTTTTTCTTCGCATGCATCATATAGTGATCTGTGATGGTCTAACCAGTCAAGTCAAACAAAAAAAATATATTATAATTTATAAACTTCTAGTTTATAAACTTTTGGTTTTACGATATCAGGTATTTCAATTGTACTATATACGTGTAAACTGAAAAATTTTCCAATACCTTTGGATAACAACTCTTTTAGAGCTCTAAATTATCATCGTACTCGAATATGGTGTTAACAATGGCTTCTAGTAATACTAAATAGAAGAAAAATTTTGTATAACTAGTAGAGTATGGAAGAAATATTTTGTAGAACATTTCAAATAAAATATTTTCACCATAAAAATACTCTATTAAAGTTAATATTGCAAATTAATATAAAACAAGTAAGTATGAAAAGGTTACGTCATAAACTATGTTTTGATTTTGATTTTGATTTTATTTAATTTTTTTAATTGAGTCTATTATATACACATACTTGTATAAAAGATTAAAAGATAATTCACTATAACTCCTTGTCCTTAAGCTCACTAAAATAAATATTGGAACAATTAATTTTGATAAAATATACTAAACTATTTTGAAAATAAAATTTAACATATACCTTTGAAACTTGGTATATTTATTCGTGATCTAATTACATTATAACATATTGTTAATCCCAATAAAAAAAATTAGGATATGTTATTTTAAAACTTTTATATCCGTAAACTTTTTGTTATAAAAATATATTATGTATACATGCGATCAATTATTTATGTGGTTCGTACATTCCAGTCTAATGATTTCAATAATGGCAATGAAAAATTAATAAATTAATAAATTTCTCACAAAAGAACCACATATTTTCAATAACCAATTTATATGTCTAAAACATGTTATTAAATTATTATTATTTTAAATACTTTTCAAAAACAATATATTTAAGCGGAGACTTAATTTTTGGAAATATAAAAAAAATATTTATATTGAAAATAGAATTAAAAACAAGATCATACGAGATCTTGCATAGTTTTACTTGCTAAAACTAACAAGCATTAAATATCTCCAAAAAACATATGTGATCAATACTATTCAATAATATCATATTCACACAAGTATTGACGTCACTCAATGGTATAAACAAATGCACAAGTATATCCATAATTATATTGGCAAATTCTTCTCTTTATCATAATGGCAGTAATCATTTTCAATAGAAAAATATTAGAATTTTTCATCACTAATATTTTTTTAAAACATGCCAATAAAGAAACACATAAATTTCATGTTGTGAGATTATCGCATTCTTATAATTCTCTATTGAAAAACAAAACGACAAGGCGTATGTACTCATTTAGGACAAATTTCTCCACTTATGCATATTCTTAATATGACAATAGCTATATAAAAAAATATTTATAACTAACCTCGGAAAATGTACTACTCAACATGTGTGTAGAGCCAAGAAAATAGAAATCAACATAAGATATGAGTCAAACTTGATGAAGAATAATCTTCCTTATATAACTTTAAAAAAACTCATATGGAGATCATTAGGGAACAATAACAAAAATTATATCAAATAAAGCTCTACTATGACAAAATTGTTAATGACAAAAATAAACGTGCTAACATTTAAAACTAATAATTTATGACACATTAGCAATATCATTGATACATCAAATAATAATTATCACTACCAAAGAAATATTTGTATTAAAATTAGAACTTGTCAATATAATAGTGAAATTATCCAATTTAATAAAATGATATCACATGTTGATTTCATCAATAAAGGCACAACAACCTGATGCGATTGAAATGACCCGTGGGATCCCGAGCACAATATTTGGTGAAAACAACAATTTTTTAATTAAAATTTTATTAATTCAATAAGACAATCAACCCAAATACTTTAATAAGAGCTTCCAAATGGTTGGAGTTGCACAATGATAAGTGTCACTCTGTGTTCAAATTTTGATGATGTATTTACTCTTTAAACTCTCCAGCAATACTTGAAATCCTTAGCACTAGACGTGTTATTTCCACCTATTTATTTATTTATTTTTTTTTTAGTAGTAGTAATTTTTGCCGCTGTGCAAACAATATATATTATGGGATCTTTAGATCCTTCAAGTACTACGGGTACTCCTTTTTTTTTCAAGAACTATACATACAATCAACATTGCTTCTGCTTGCATCTTCTCAAATCTGTTTTGGTTTGCATATTTCTTTCTTTCTTCTTCTTTTTTTCTCTAAATGTAGATCTGCTTGCCTTTTTTTTTCTTTTTTTTTAAAGTTCTTCATGAACCTCTTTTTTTTAATGGACATGATAAATGATCTAATTCTCAAGAACTTGCATCTCTTATAAAATATTCATGTTCATATATTATTGATACTTTGGGATCAATATATAGTATATCAAAAGAAAAATAAATAAATAAATAAAACATTAATAAATTAAAGTTTACCTTGCTTCAATACCCTTTGATGCATCAACTTGGTGACAATAAACCAACTTGTGATGGCACTGCAACCACGGTTGTAAGGGTTAGTCTGGGCCCCAGTTTTACAATTGTAGTACGATGCTCCTCGGCGAGAGCACGGGACAGTGTTCCTCTGCAGCGCACTGTAGCTGATGTACTTTGTGGTTACTAAAATGTGTCGGCTGATCTTCGTGTCAAACTCAAACTCCTCCCCTCTTTCATTGCACTCCGCTATTGAACCCTTGCACACGGTGGTGGTGGTGGGTATTGTTGTAACAACCCGATTTTCGTAACACAAAATAACCAACTTTTATTTATTAAATTGCTAAAATGAAGCCAAATTTTTTTTTTTGTAAACATTATTGAGACATCGTTGATGCACTTAGTGTTCTTCATGGAAAATCGAGTTGTTACTAAAACATTTCTTTACATGAAACCTTCGTCTCCATAAAGGGACTTAGTTTAAAGAGCATCATAATCCATTGTATTATATCAAAAATATTCGTGACCGTTTCCAAAAGATTACATTATCCAATCTTCCAAAGTGGAATTACTCAACAAGACGAAATTAACAACTTAGCTGAATTACATAATTGGTTCATTGCTCTGGTAATCCTCGACTCAAAATACTAACAACAGACTTAGACTATAAAAGGATGGAGGCCATCTTAACTAAATACACTACTCTCGATTCTTCCTAATGAAGACAACCGGCTGCGGCTTTCTTTTCTTTCCTGACATATTCTTCATACCGGAGGATGATGCTATCTCCGTTGCTGACTCCTCTTCAGGAATTGGCTTCAGCTCCACTCCAAACAGCTTCACGGATTCCTCCTTAGCTTCATCCCGTGACGGTGGCTCATTACTATCGTGCCCCAGAATAGAGACACTACCCAAACAAGATCCCGTCGTTAACCCGCTCAGTTTGTGTTCTGGATCCGCAATCACCATCTGGGTACATCCCGTCCACACCCATCCATAGCATGTGGGTTTTCAACCGCTTCCCTGACGACGCCATGTAGTAATCTCCAAACGATGCTCCATATGTCCGTTGCGATACCAGCGACACCGATATGCCAACGAGACAGGAGAGAGTAAGCAATCCGAACGGCGCATCGTCGACGGTGTGGGTTTATAGTAGGCAAGATATTAAGACCATACAAGCATAACAATGCAACATAAAAACAACACAACATTCAAGTATATCATCATTCGTTATCCTCATCATTCATTATCATCGTTGTTCATTATCCTGCCAAACTTATTCTCACTTCTCAACATAATTATTCTTTCCTTCTCAATTCCATTCTCAATCACATCTTACAAATCTTTCACTTTCATTCATTCCCATGTTCATAGGGTTTCATTCATATTTTCAAACTTTTCAATAACAATGTGGTCAATCTTTCTCGTTTTCTTTTCTCAACAGTGTCACCTCTTATCTTATTAAGTCTTATGAGATCACATCCCTCGATGAATGGGAAATTATAATATCATCGAGGTACTCGCTACGTTCACAGTTAGCACACACGTCTACATCTCCTCGGTCATCCACCCAACCTAATCGGAAGCAAACAGGAGTACAGGACCTTTACCACGCGGGCTTGACAGCTGTCTCAACAAATGGCTCCAAGCCAGGAGAACTGTAGAAAATCGGGTACAATCTCAAATCAAATCATATCATATAATATCAAGGCACACTGTAGAAAAATCGGGTACAGTGGCAAAATCATAGAGCCCCGTTCCAGTCCCTCTCACTGTTCTAGATTTGCAATCTAGGGGGTGACAGTATTATTCTAGTTCCGGGTGTAGAACTTACCACGACATCGGATCGGCCCATCCTCACCCCTTATGGAATTCGTTCCACCTAGAAAGTACTCAAGGCTTCTTGACGTTTCACCGTCATCGCCTTCCCCTAATGCAATCTCCTCCTGGGTATCCCTGATACCCATGGTATCTTCCTCTCCACTACTTAGCACTCATTGCTCACCGCATTCGTCAATGTCTTTTAAAAGTTTTAGAGTTTTGGTTATTACCCTAAGGTCGGCTCAACCTTGGTGCATCCCTTCAACGAGTCCCGACCACTAGCTTTCAACATTACTTTTCCTTTCTTTTCTTAACAGAGCACAGAGCTGAGATCGCATCAACATACTTGCATCTCATTTCATACTCTTTCTCAATATCTCATCTCATGATCTTTCTCAACATCTCATCTCATAATCTTTCTCAGCATCTCATCTCATAATCTTTCTCAAAATAACAACATATCTCTTTTGGAACATCAGCCCTCTGGCTTCACTTTCACCACTAAGGAGCCCAGCTCCACTCATATCACATCTCAGTTTAGTGAACATCGACAGAGGAGCAAGCTCAACTCGTGTCAAGTCTCATTCCAATGAACAACAACAACATTACTTTCACCAGCTCTGGCTCATCAACATCATTATTATCAGCTCTTGCTCAATAGCATTATTCTCATCAGCATTTCGATACTTTTCATTCACATCATATCTTATTTCTTATCACAATCTTAAGAATCTTCATTACATCTCAACTCTTTCTCAAGCTCAACTCATATCTCTTTTCAGATCATTCTCATATCTCTTATCATTATTTCTTTTCTTAATGTCTTATCAAGGCTGCCTTATTCAATAAGGACTTAGGCCAAACAGGGTATTATATCTTTCTCTTTGTGTCTTTTACTTTGACAATCTTATTCACATTATCTCATTCGTCTTTCTCTTCAATCATATTTCACCACTTTCACAAACTTATTCATATCATCTCATTTTCAAGATGTAACATACGTCCATCAGCATGCTACTCTTATTATCCACAATTCAAATATCATCAGACATAATTAAACATAAGCATGCTATTTCAAATCATCATCATATGATTCCATCACATAACAACATGTGGTCTTTGTCTCCTTCGTATAAGTGGCCACACAACACAAACAATTGCCACTATACTACCGACTCAGAACCACCAAGTTCTGATCTTTGAGATGATCCGGAACGTCCTAATAAATCACCTAAATACCACGATGTCTCAGGGAAGCTTCTCTCTCACCTCAAATCCAGCAATTAAATGCACACGATCTCCGCGGATCCTTATCACTGTCAGCTGCTCCAATCCCCCGTCTTTACCATTCCTCGTATTAAATAGAGCACGTTTATGTTATTAACTTATATCAAGAAATCGTCTCTCAACTGAAACACATTTCATTTCTCGTCGGATAGCTTAAAACATAATTGTTTTCTCAAAACAACTCCAACTTTTTCCAGTACTTTATGTACTTCAAACCATTTGAAAATATCTAATAAATTAATTTAAATCAATTGATTTGGTTGCTGGTCCGTCTTGGACAGCACCTAAATCATATCCGGAAATACCGAAAAATTCACCGTTTTTAATCCGGTTTTTTTTTCCAAATCAAATACCACTTGAAAACCATACTTTATATCACATGAACACACTTTTAAAGTTAAGAAACAACTTTAAACAATTCTGGACAGCAAGGAATTGTTTTGCAATTTCACTTTAATAAAATCCGAAAACAACGTAAAAGTACATTTTGCTTTAAATAATTCTTTAGCTCAAAACAATCACTTTCACACTTTAAAATTCAAGCTTTTGGTCATGAAACAAATCTTGGACAGCCGCCAAGCACAATCCAAAAATCTCAAATAAATCAAATCGAATTATCTTAAAATCAATTAATTTCAAAACTAATTACGTACTAAAATATTTTCCAAACATCAATTAACACCCAAACAACAAACAACACTTTTTATCAATAATTCATCCAATTCCAACTTAAAATAAACATGTATAACAACAAGCTTTTAGATTTCATTTTCACATAAATCGTAAACGTTTCAATTAACAATTAGCATTTCACAGAATAAATTCCTATCCTCCTAAACATACTTTGGCCGAATATATTCACATGCAAAATTAAAAACTTAAACTTTTTACCCAATAAAATCATTCACTCATATTTCCAAACAAAACTTAGCATCAACACATGAAACATACTTGTTATCACATGTCATTTTATGAGAAAGATTCTTAAACCTAGTTAGACATGCATTGGCCGAATGTATGCACAAGTCAAAGCAAAGATTTGTTTAACATCAAAGACATAAAATCATGAAATTATTTCTTCCTTTTTGATCCTAAAACCGTGAGCTCCACTTGGAAAATTAACAAACTTTAATTCATTTTCTTGACTTAAATCAACTTATTAAATTAAGTACCACCTCAAAGTCTTATTTTTCAAGCCTTAGTAATTTCATGCATGTATTCAAAGTCCTTAGATTAAATGAATATTAACATGCATGTGCTCTAAATGATGATCAAAGCATGATTTCTCTTTTCTTTTAGGTTGACCGAATATCATCATCCAAAAAACAAGACTTTGTTTCATTTTTCAACATACAAAAGGTCAAGATTCATGGATCACATCATATACTTGTTCATGCAAAATTTTAAAACAACATTTCCCTTTCTTTAAACATTAAACCGATTCATCATCAAACAAAATTTCATTTCAAATTCTTTTACATGCAAAGAGTAAGACACATAGATCAAGCCCTTTTTATGCCAAAAATCATTTTTTTAAAACTTGCTTCCTTAATTATTTCTTTAAAACCGTTAAGATCATCAAGAAAAATCAAGTCTTTTTCACTTAAAGTCAACATGCAAAGATCAAGTTCCATGCTTTATCATGGATCAAGTTTAAATCATCACATGCACATAAAGATCAAGGCAAACAACCAAGTTTAAGTACAAACTTTAGTCAAAACTTTGACAAAGAAAATCACAAATGAAAGATCTAAACTTTCTAGCACAAATACTCATGATCAACACTTAAAAGTAACATGCATGTGACTTAAACTCTAAGATCACATCAAAACATACACATGCAACCATAGATCTTTATCATGCAAAGATCATAATGCATAGATCAAGTCCTTTTTAGATCAAGAATCATTTTCAAAAACTTGCTTTCCTTAGTTTCTTTCAAAACCGTGACATGCATCACGAAAGATCAAATCTTTTTGCTCAAGAACAACATACAAGACTCAAGATCAAAACTTTATCAAAGATCAAGTCAAGATCAAGACATGCAATTACTTAGATCAATTTTTCTAAACATAAAACCAACATGCAACCACTTAGATCTAATTAAAAATCATCAACACATGGTTTACTAACCATGGCCGAATCATCTAGCCCATGATTTAGCATTTTAAAAGTTTCTTTTAGCTTCAAAGTTCATGATCAAGCACAAACAACACATGCACTCATCATCTAAACCACAAAATCAACATGCAAAAGAAGAAAATAAGATTACAAAGTTTAAATCCAAAACTAACTCAACTCTTCTAGGATCTTCGAATTACCCACCAAGAGAAATGTTCTTCAAGCTTCTAACACCTTTGATCTTCAAAGAAAGCCTTGGATCAAGCTTGAATTTCTCCTTCTTCTTCCTTCTTCTTCTCCCACGGCCCTCTCTCTCTCTCTAAGAGTTTGATGGGCTCTTAGGTGAATGTGTGTTTGGAATGAAGAAATGAGGAAATGAAATGAATGAATGGAAAATGAACTAAGGCCAAGGCTATATATAGGCAAGCCGTGAATTCCCTCTTTTGCCCTCAAGTAATTCGGTCCTATGTGTTAAAGGGAGGGGCAATTTTGGCACTTGAAAGTTTGCATGGGTAGATTTTATCAAGGAGACAATAAGGAGTAATTTAAGGCATTAGGTCTAATCACTCCTCATTCTTATTTTCTACATCACATCTCCTAATTTATTTTTCATGGATTAAATTTTACTTTTAATTTTCTTAGCCTAGAAGAAAATAAACCCTCCTACTTTCTCTCATGTACTTCGCCACCTATACACACTCATACACCTTTTGCATTTTCATTTTTCTAATCACACACATCAGTCAAATATTAAAATGCCATGCCACCTTGATGAAAAATAATAAGATGCAAAGAATTCACACATCACACAAACATTCACATACACCTCACATCAAATACTCATTTCGTTTTAAATTCACTTTATAAGACTACATAAAATAGTTTGCCTTTCATAACATAACAATCATCAACAATAGCAAATAAAACTCCAAAATACCCATTTTAAATAAAACAATTGACTGCACTATTTGCCTATAAATACAACACTCATTTCATTTTCTAAAATCATATTTGCATATATAAAAGAGATCCTCAAAAGGAAAAGTTCATTTGAGGTCTTTAACTATTTTTACTCATTTAAATACTCGAAATTCATTCACAATACACTCAGAAAATAAATTTTCGTAAATTAATCCAGAAAATTATAAAAGTTACATTTTTTAAATCTACATTTCAATACGATCGTTTTCATATAAAGATCATAAAATTCGGAGTTACGGTTAAAAAGATATGAATTTTCAAAGTCATTCAATCTATTAATAAGGTCCACAAAAGGGTTTTCACTTCTCAAAGAATCCCCAAATAATGAAACCATCAAATTTGAGCTCATGAAAATATTTATTTTCACACAAATACATCTATCGTTGATAAAACATATTTCAAAAATTCATTTAAAACAGACGAGGAATTTGCGGGTCGTCACAATTGTGGCTTTTGATTAGAGCTTCGTGCTGATAACGTGTTATGAATTAATGAAAATATGAAGACATAAAAGATTGAGGGAGAAGAGAGAAGTAGGGAGAAATTATATTTCATTTCTTGAGGCAAAGTTTACAATACATAAGAGTCCTATTATATAGGAAAAGATGAAACCCTATCAAGAATTTGTTTCAACTAAAGATAAACATAAAGTAGGGATAAATTCAAACTATGATTGAGTCATCCACTTATTAGATAAATACAAACTATTCATCATAACATATTTGAGTTATTTCTCAACCCCTTCTTTCTTCTCTTTGATGCTTGTTATGCCAATATGATCCATCGACTGATTCTTTTGCTCATGGATCTTGGCAGCCTGACCCTTGTCCAAGGTAGTAGTTGAGGAGGAGGTGCAATAAAAGCTGGTCCCTGACGTGTCCCGAAGCAGTAAGCTTTGCGGATGTCAGCCAAGGCCTTCGATCTAAGTGGAAATAGGGAGATTGTTTTGCATCATTCCCTCGAGCAATTGGTCTTTGATAGAGTTGTCATCATTTTAAAAATGAGTTGATGTTTTATTTATTTATTTATTTATTTTTGTTTGGTCTATCACTTTGAAGCTTGGTGGGGTTTTGGCTGTGAGAACCTACAATCGGTGGGTGAAATAACTAGGAGACACTAGGAGAACACCTAGAAGGGGGGTTGAATAGGTGTTAGATAAACCTTGAAAGATTTTCGAAAGAAACAAATCGAAACGATTAAAACAAATGATTTTCTCAAAATTCTCTCAGTCTTAATCGATTAAATCAAAATGTTAATCGATTAAAACTTCAGGTTAATCGATTAATAGAATGGCTAATCGATTAATGCCGAAAGCTTGATTAAAATTAATCGATTAATGAAAATAGTTACTCGATTAATCACTGTTAAAACTGAAAAATCACTTTTCAATCAAATACGAAAATCAATCAATTAACACATATGATCAGAGATAAAGCGGAATTGATTAACACCAATATTCTTATTAATTACCTAGGTTATGAAAATGATTTTCCCCAAATCAATTTACACAATTAATATTCAATTCAATCAATTATGAAAATCAATCTTTTCTAGGTTTTCAACCAAGAACACAATGAATGACTTGAATGTAAAGAGTTAAAGGTTTAGAGATACGACACAGTGATTTATCCTGGTTCACTTTCATCCACTTGAAAGCTACATCCAGTCCCCTCTTCAACCAAGAGAGATTCTTCACTATGAGGAATTAGAGTTCTCAAATTACAAGTAAATGCCTCTCAAGACTCCCTTCTTGATAGCCTACAAGAGATACCACACCCTTGCCTTGTAACCCTATTGAATCTAATCTAACCTCTTCTCTTGCTTGTTGATATCCCCACAACAAGTCTTCCACTTGCTTGATGATGCCTCACACCAAGACTTCCACTTTGCTTGTTAACCCAACAAGACTTCCAATTGCTTGATAACAATCAAGACTTCCAAATGCTTGTTTGCTTGATGAACAACCAAGACTTCCTTTTTTGTAGATAGCTTGCCTTCTTTGCAATGATTACAACTCAAATGAAAAACAATAAAAATCCTATGAATCTCTTTCAATAGCTATGAAAATATCAACATAAGAAATTCAAAGATTCTTGATCAAAGAATGTAAAAGTGAAAGCTTTGATCTATGAAATTGAGAGAGAATAGTGTGGCTTGATTCTTTGTAAAATGAATATCAAAATGATTCTAGATTGTAATAATGATTCACAAAGGTTAGGAAAAGATTTATATGAAATACCCAAAAGATAGGAACACAAAAAAATGCTTTTGAGAAGTGAAAAACGTATTTAAAAAACCAGATCTGTACGTGTTAATCGATTAATACATGTCTTAATCGATTAACACCTTGCTTAATCGATTAAGTGCGCAAGCTTTGAAAATTCTAATCGATTAACATAAGCCTTAATCGATTAGTTTAGTGAAAAATCAATTAAAACTTGTTTTCTAAAAAACTAAACCTTTTCTTTCAAACCTTTAAGCCACCTATTGATTTTAGGTTAAGTGAAAACTCTAATTATGATATAATCATAACCTTGATAGAGATTCACTACCCTCTATTAACTCTACCCAAACTCATAAACTAAAAGACTTGAGAGGCGAAAGATATTACAATAAAACATAAACTATCAAACTAAGTCTTCATGAGCTTGCTCTCTCTTCATCACTTGATGTTTGTTGTTGCTTGATGAGCTTGAACTTGATCAACACATTTGTAGCTTGTTCAAAACCTTTTGTCATTTATCAAAACATTCTCAATGGATCTTACATTGGCATGGCAGTTAATATAGAAGAAGAAGAATTGCAGGGTAACATGATGTAAAGTGAATGGTTTTCATAACTTTTAGAATAAAAAAAATAAAAAAAAATATGACAGGTGTCACAATTTAAACGGGTATAAGAAGATAAGTTCTCTCCTTAAACCAGGAGATACTTTATTCTCTTAAAACATCTCCTGATATAAGGAGAGAACTTATCTCCTCATACCCATTTAGATTGTGACACCTGTCATATTTTTTTTATTATTTTTTTATTCTCAAAATTAAGAAATCCACTCATTGCTCATCATCGTTGTCGTGCAATTCTTCTTCATCTTTACTAACCAAGCCATGCCAAAATTCCACCAAGCTTCAAAGTGATAAACAAAACAAAAACATATATATATATATATATTAAAACATCAACTCATTTTTATATTTCAATTACAATATTACTATAGAATTATAATTCTTATTTGAGTTATTTTTCTAGCCCCCTCTTTCTTCTCTTCAATGCTTGTTGTGCCAAGATGCTCCATCAACTGATTCTCTTGCTCGTGGATCTTGGTAGCCCGACCCTTGGCCAAGGTAGTAGTAGAGGAGGAGGTGCAATGGAAGTTGGTCCCTGACGTGTCCCGAAGCAGTAAGCTTTGCAGGTGTCAGCCAAGGCCTTCGATCTAAGTGGAAACAAGGAGATTGTTTTGCATCATTCCTTGAGAAATTGGTCTTTGATAGAGTTGTCATTATTATAAAATTGAGTTGATGTTTTATTTTTTTTTGGTTTTTGTTTGGTCTATCACTTTGAAACTTGGTGGGGTTTTGGCATGGCGATTAATAAAGAAGAAGAAGAATTGCACGGGTAACATGATGAGCAGTGAATGGTTTTCATAACTTTTAGAGTAGAAAAAATAAAAACAAAAATATGTCAGGTGTCACAATTTGAATGGGTATGAGAAGATAAGTTCTCTCGTTACACCAGGAGATACTTTATTCTCTTAAAACATCTCCTGATGTAAGGAGAGGACTTATCTCCTCATACCCATTTAGATTGTTACACTTGTCATATTTTTGTTTTTATTTTTTTATTCTAAAAATTAAGAAAGCCACTCACTGCTCATCATTGTTGTCGTGCAATTCTTCTTCTTCCTTATTAACCAAACCATGCCAAACTGCCACAAGCTTCAAAGTGATAGACAAAACAAAAACAAATATATATATATATATATATATATTAAAACATTAACTCAGTTTTATATTTCAATTACAATATTGCTATAAAATTATAATTCTTATTTGAGTTATTTCCCAATCCCCTCTTTCTTCTCTTCAGTGCTGGTTGTGCCAAGATACTCCATCGACTGATTCTCTTGCTCATGGATCTTAGCAGCCCGGCCCTTGGCCAAACTGGTAGTAGTAGAGGAGGAGGTGCAATGGAAGCTGATCCCTGACGTGTCCCAAAGTAGTAAGGTTTGCGGGTGTCAGCCGTGGCCTTCGATCTAAGTGGAAACAGGGAGATATATTGTTTTGCATCATTCCCTTGAGCAATTGGTCTTTGATAGAGTTGTGATCATTATAAAACTCAGTTGATGTTTTATTTTTTTGTTTTGTTTTTGTTTGGTCATTCACTTTGAAGCTTGGTGGGCTTTTGGCATGGTGGTTAAAAAAGAAGACGAATTGCATGACTAATATGATGAGCAGTAAATGGTTTTCATAACTTTTAGAATAAAAAAAATAAAAACAAAAATATGACAGCTATCAAAATTTAAATGGGTATAGGAAGATAAGTTCTTCCCTTATATCAAGAGATACTTTATTCTCAATTTTTAATTTAAAATCGGGATATAATTTTTGTCATTCTCAAGGATGATTATGTAGTATTGATTTTGTTAAGAACAAAAATAACTAGCACATATAAAATTAGGAACACTGTGATAATTTACTCATTTAAAAAAGGAAATATAAAAGATGATCTTTCTGTGTATCTATCGGTTCAGCTTATATTACATCAACATCCGTTTGATCCAATTTCATATAACTCATGCGTTGTGGATATTATTAAGAAGTCCATTAGTTTCAAAAAAGTAAATAAAATTTGGAAAAAAAAAGGAAACAATGCTTTTATCTATTATTCATTAAATCAATCAATCAATTGTCAAATTATTGTAATACTTTAAGGCATATTTTATTGAATAATTAATTATAGAATATAATTTGCAATTTCAACTTATGTTTATTCACTATCATAATTTTGATTTGGAAAAAAAATCAATATCACACTTCAAGGTGCAAGGAAATTAATGTCACTGTATGATTTTTTTTTAAAAAAAATCACGTGTTTATTATATACTATTAGAATAGATGGAGCAGTTATATCCCCTAGCTAATTTTTCTAGTACATATCATACATTGGCCATTTTCTAGACAACGTAAAGACAGTGAAGATATTGGTTATAAGAATATTGATATGAGTGCTGTTAAAAAAAAAAGAATATTGATATGAGAAACTCATGATGCTCACAAACTAAAGTGTTTATTTTCTTTTCCTCAACTCTCAATATTTTTTAGCACACAAATATAAACATACAATTATTTTCTCTCAATATATATATATATATATATATATAACACTAAGAGGAGAGGAGCAGAAGAACAACACATTATTAACACATATTCATTCATTCGTATTCATTCTTATGCCATATTACACCAGGAATGAAGCTTGATATAGGCAACTAGCTTCATATCAAACAAAAGAAATGATGATTATAAGGTGTTTCAACCCCTTTTTACGGAGTGTTTAATGATAATGATCTGGGTTTGTAAGCTTAAGAGATGTATGTAAAAGTATAAAATCCATGCCTCTGTGGCTTGGAGAGAACGAATGGAGCATCATGAAGAATCGTCGGGAGGATCGACCGGGGTGCTCTTTACCCATGGAAAATTGCTCCGGAGGGTGAAGGAGTATGGTAGTTTTAGTGTCTAAGAGAATGAAAGGGGTGAAATGAATGAGGAAAATGACGCCCTCTCCCTGTATGGCTTTGGGTATCCCTTTGTTTTATTTCTTTTGTGGACTTGTGGTGTTTGTGTTTGGTTCCTCTTGTTCTCTCCTCTCTCTCTATTACGTTCTGACCTCTTTTGATGTCCAAGTGACTATCTTTATAGGGTATTGGAGGGGTATAATGGTAATATGATGAGAACTTGGTGACCAAGTAAACTTAGTGACCAAGTAAACTTGGTGACCAAGTCTTGGCAAAAAGGGGTGTCAACCTATGCTGTCACAACATGTGGGTCAGTGGGTGAGCGTCTGTGTGTTAGGGCATCCTAGTTCTTAGGGAGTCATGGATGTTAGGGCGTCCTCGGTCTTAGGGCGTCATGGGTGTTAGGGCGTCCTAGGTCTTAGGGCATCATGGGTGTTAGGGCGTCCTATGTCTTAGGGCGTCATGGGTGTTAGGGCGTCCTATGTCTTAGGGCGTCATGGGTATCAGGGCGTCCCCGTCCCTTATCTATCATGAAGGCGCTTTGTCAAGGCATGAACGCCCTGTGCACTTTCCTCCATCCAAAGCCTTCCAAGCCACGTAGTCCATGAAGTTTCCAACTTAGTGGTATCGCCGATGTGTCGTCCTACACCAAGGCGACGTGGGTCCACTAAGTATCTTACCATATCTCTTGTAATCTTTGTTGTGATCATACTTGTCTTTCCTGCAAGATTAGATTACTAAATATAGATTATGGCCCATGGTAAAAACAGGTCTGAAACATTAGCCCCCTTGCACTTGAGGGAGAATCTATTCTTTCTCAAGTGCACAATATCTCTAAAGGCCATAATCTTTATTTTGATGCTGCATAAAATTTTGTTAGTAATAAAATGCATTTATCTCAAATTCAATGACGATTGTAATAAAAGTTGAAACTTCCCTTTCTTGATGATTCTCTTTTGCTTTGTACTGGTCCATGACTGATGTTGTCTCCTCAAGGGGAAGCCCCCTAGTTGTTATTCCGCTTTACTAATTATCCAGTATGCATTGTGTCATGGCAATTCTGGATCGGCTTAGGGCTATGCTCTTCTTCAGTCTTAGTACGCTTGGATGTAATGAATATATGAATGCCATGTATGCATGAATGATGCGAATGAATGAATGCTATGTATGAATGTTATGCATGATTGAATGTTATGCTAAATCCTCTTCTTCTTTGAAGGCGTCTGCCCCTCCTCCCAAAAAAAAAACACGAAGGGGGCGTAGCCACCGTTGCTCCAGTTTTGCCTTGTCGCCGATAGTTTCATCAATTATCCTTACGCCTTGTTGTTTCTAGTAGGCGTCCTTCTGATCATGTGGTCATGGCTGCTCAAACTTTTTATGCAAATTATTGAAAACACAATTGAAGCAAATATACTTATTATGCCTTGTGCTAATTGATCATATGATGCTGTAAACACACATTACACAAATATAGTTTGCATTATTTTGAGAGCTCATATTTAAAATATTTCATTTGACTTTTTGATGAAGTTTTTCTCTTTCTTATACGAGCGCCGGGGCGCGACCCGGTAGCTACATCACTCGTATTTGGTCTATTCGTGACGCTTTGACAACTCTTTTGCCCTTAGTAGCCCGAGTTTGATCGACCCTTGCGAATACCCAGGGCGTGACCATTTCAGGTATTCACGTGAGCCTAAGTGTTTGGCCTGTGTTCACTTAGAATTTTATCCATATCGTGGATGCGGGGAACGACACCTGCTCGACCATCCCGATTTGTTATCTTTATCTTAAGTGTTGGGTTTTGATAACCACTCCGGACACTTAGTTCTTCCAAATGAGGGGACTATGACCCACTCGACCATTTGGGTGCATGCTTTGCTTGAAACGTGTGGTGGGGTCTCTCCCCTTCTTCCTCTTTTTTTTTTTTTTTTTTTGTGTCACACGTCCAAGCTTCTGTTTGTCTCTTTTAAACATAAGCTCTCATTCCAGCAATTCTATGCTACCTGTTCGGTTTTAAGTATGCAATAATAGTAATGAACCAAAAGTTGAATCATGCCAAGATGCAATAATCAAATTTCAAAAATCATGCCAAGATCATATCTTTCTTATTGTGTTTTCTCGGGGGAGGTTCATACTAGCACACATGCTTAAGTCTTTTTAATTGTATCTTTCTTATTGTAATTGGTTTTGCTTGAAGGAGGTTAAGACCATCACACATCAAGTCCCCTAATGTCAACAATAATTTTCTTTCATGAATTCTTTCATTATTATCTAGTTGGGCGTGCTTTGGGGCGGTTTAAACCATCACGCCTAAGCACTATCTCAGAGTCAATTTCTCATATATGATTTATTTCTTAGCATGTAAGCGTGTGAGAGAATAAAAATTATGCAAACTAATGTATGGAATTGAAATTAGGCTAGACATAATACTTTGCTTTGTGTCCGTTTGATGTTGTTCTTCATTCTGATCTCTTGTCCAACTAGAGCGTTCCTCTAACTTTTGAGTGTCTTGTTATGGAGGGCGTAACTGGAGAGCGTTCCTTTGATTTTGGGGTGTTTTCTTACAAATAGCTGATTTCTTGCTTCTGATCTTCATTTCAAGGAAAAAGAACACGTATTTCTGTTTCCTCAAGAGCGTGCTTTCCGCTGCGTTGTTCAGGGCGTGCATTTCTGCTGGGCGTACTTTCTGCTATCTTGCTTTTCACTGAGCATTTGGTCTTTTCTATGGAATCATCTTTTTTAGGGAATAAATTCCTTCTACCCTCGAAGCTCTTGAGCGTACCATCTAGATTTTCTCCTTGCCGATTTTCTTTTGTTGCAGTTCATGGGCGTGCTCTTTTTCTTTCTTCGAGGGCGTTTTCCACTTTGTTCTCCAGCGCAAGTTTTCTCCACTGAGCACATATTCCACCACTTCGCTTCATAGTGAATAATTTATTTCCATTACTAGGGTAGTTTTTTTTCTCTTGAAACTTTGAGCATGTCGTCCAAGTCTTCTCCCAGCTAACTTGTTTTTGGCCATAATTTTTGGACTTGATACTTATCTAATGACACTTGGTTGCTTTCCTACTCTGGGCGTTCATTTTTAGTCGTGGAGAGCGTTCTTCCTAGCCTTTGGGTATCTCACTTTTGCGTGTCCTTTCCCACTTGGGCGTCCTGCTTTTGGCCCTCTCGCTCTTTGGCGTGAGGATCACACCTTCCAATTCTAAGTGTCCTGCCTTTGAGCATGAAGAGCGTTCCTTTCCGCTTTAGCTATCTTTGCAACATAAAATAACGCTCAAATATTTCTCTCTATGTACCTAATAACATAGTAATTTCTCAGTCAGCCAATTTGACATTCAGGTTCTACTACTTCATCATGCAAAATTATGTATAGAGGAACGCCCTTCTTATAATGTTATAGAGAGCGTAACTTCTCGCTCTTGAGTATGGGGGGCGTACTCCTCATTTTGGCCGTGAAGGGCGTTCTTGCCCACTATGCTTTCTACCGAGGCTCAAAAATTTTGCTCTAGTCTTAGCATGACATAATAATTTATTCTACAATAAATTTATGTTTATTTAACATTTAAGTTCTACTACTCATAAAATAATCAAATATTCATGGCATGACACACAAGCATTCACCATAAGCATTTACCTCTCTCATATTTCATGCTCTTATCTCCTATTGTCTATAGTTTTAATAAAATATTTTTATCATGGTCCAAAGGAGATACTTGACAAGTTTATCAGAGGACAACGCTCACATAACAAGAATTTGTACATAATAATAATTAAAAATAATAATCGATTATGAGCATGCGTCATGTCTCTCTCTTGCTTCATATTCATATGAGCACTGGTAATAAACATAAAAATATGGCATGAAAATGACTTCACATTATCATGCAACAGACCAACACGTTATTCACAACATAAACTCCAAGACTTAGTCATTATCATGAAAGTTATCCAAGACTTAATAATAATAATAATAATAATAATGATGATGATGATGATGATGATGATGATGATGATGATGATGATGATGATGATGATGATGATGATGATGATAATGATAATGATAATAATAATAATAATAATAATAATAATAATAATGGTGGTGGTGGTGGTGCACTAAAAATGAACGAGTTTATTTTACTTCTCTGAACACATTTCTTGGTAAGTGTGCATTTTTGGTTTGTATGAGGTTGTCCTCCATTTTAGGTAGTAGCCTCTAGTTTGCTAGCTGATCTACACTCCTCTTCAATAATAGCTTGTTGATCCCTCATCTTTCCATGCATCAAAACCAAGTCCTTCCATCCTTAGCTACAGTCACTATCCTCTTTCTTGATCTTTACCTGATTCCTTCTATCAGAAAAATGTTAAAAACTATATATTTTCATAAAATTGGTTTATAATATCATTTTCTCTCTCTCTCTCTCTCTCTCTCTCTCTCTCTCTTTTCTTTTTCTCTCTTTTTTTTCTTTCCTCTTTTTTTTCTTTTCTTTTATTTTTAGATATACTATTATAATATTAAGATTATCATGATAAAAACTAATTCCAAGTTGTGGCCACAAATAGCAAACTTGTAAAATGTTGTGCACACATATATATTTATATGTTAATAATAAAAACTTGGGCTAGAATAATTTATTCAATCAATAAAATTATTTTACAGTAGTAAGAAAGAGAGAGGGAGAACAAGTTTTACTTCCCTGACTTTTCTGGACAGATGTATGTTCCCTTCTCAAACCTTTGGGCAATGACCTCCTCTTGATTTTTGATATCTCTTAGTCGTGTCCTATGCCCTTACTCTAAAACCCATTCATTTTGTTTCTATCAAGGCTCCTTATATCCAAAGCTTTCCTTTTTCCTCTCTTAGTAATTGAAAAGTTTTCTTGCTAAAAGAACAGATGCCAAAACTTTTCTCTCCAAGTCCTTGTCTTTTCCTTGTTTCATCTGACAGCTTTTCCCTTTCCTCATGCGATCATTATCTTTTCCTATTCTTTTGCCTTGATCAGGAACCAAGCCTATCATTATGATGTCCCTTTCGTCCAGCTACTAACTTGGCTACCGACTCATTCGCTCGACCAGTCTGGGCGTTCTTGACTTCTGAGCGTTCTTTCAAGGGACGCCCACTTCTTTAGGGGGAAGGGCGTTTCTGCCCGCTTTGTTGGTAAGCTCAAGTATTCCACAATTATGATGACGCCCTTCCTTCCTGGCTGCTTTGGGCGTTCTACTAAAGCTCAAATATTTTGTTCTATCGTAATAATCTTTCTCTAATAAATCTGTGTTGGTTTAGTATTCATGTTCTACCACTCAAAAACATCATTAAACAATCATGGTCTACACTTAATTGAGCATGCATTAACCACACTTAATTTTGTAATATCCCATTCATATCTATTGTAATCCTTGATTTAACAAATGCCCTCTCTTACAAGATTCAATGAAAATATGAAGCTAGTTCATCAGGCAATAATAAAAATGTGTGTAGAAATGATTCAAAGTAATAATAGACATACAAACATGTGGCCGACGACAAAAGGAAGAAAGAATAAAAAATAAAAATCATAAAGGTATAAATAGGATTATTCATAAAATAATAAATTAAAAGTTAGATGGGGGTACTTAGTTGTAACTTGATGATAATAAAGGAATTTGTCTCCTCTTCTATTTAGTCCCTGGTTGGCCATGTCTTTTTGCATTGGACTATAACCCAAACACTTCACTCTAGGAAAAATTACTTTTTATTCTTCTGGTCTTTGGAAATAGTATTTTTGTTGGTTGAAAAAGTCTTCCTTGATAAAAAAGATGCCCAAAATTCTTTCTTTATCTCTTGTCTTTTTTCGCTCTGAACACTGTGCTTCTTTTTAGTCTGTTTGTCATGTTGTTCGAAAACAACTCAGTTTAGAGTGTCCTTTCCTTTTCTCTTTCTTTCCATCTCTATGTTTCCCTCTATATCCGTGTTGGCTCTTTTCTTGGTCAACCACTTCCTGGACGGAGAGGGGTGGCGACGGTGGTGACCGGGTCACTGACCGCGGAGGCCCTTCGCAAATCGTTGTCCCTCACCATGGGTCGATCTGCAGTGAAGGAGATCGATGGTTCTCATCCTCGATTCGAATTTGGTGAGAGCGACGATCTAGATCTCGATTGTGCCTTCTCAACCACCGCTTCATGCTTTCCATGATGTCTGATCTCGTGAATGAGGAGCAGCAGAGGTGGCGGTGGATGACTGGTTCGTGACGCGCGTGTGCCACCGTGCGTGTTGTTGATGATGGTGTTTGTTGTGGCTGATGGGTGTGGCCACGTTTGAAAGGGAGGCAGCGGTGTTCACGGCAACGATGGCCACGAACGGCGAAGATGATGCTTGGTGATGAGTCAACTCGTTGTGGCCCTCTGAGTTGGCTCGTTATGACTGAGTTGACTCGGTGAGTTTTGTTGCTTTTAATTTTGTTCCTTCTTTGTTTCAAACTTTAATGTACCAGTAGAACCTCCAACTTTCTTATCTTTCTTTGCTGGACGCTCACCTTCGCTTCATCATCATTTTTTTTTCTTTTATTTTGTTGCATCTTCACTGTAATGAGCCTTGTATTTTTTTTATTTCTGGACTCTGGTCTTGTTCACGCCCTTGCTTCTCATTAACGCTTTTATTTCTGATCAATGTTGATATGTTGGATATATGATGAATGTTGTTATTTTGCACCCTCCAGTGTTGAACTCTCCTTTTTTTTATTTGATTCTTCATGATCTCAGCTTCATACATACATCTCCCCAGTGGAGTCGCCAAATGTTTTAACCCCTTTTTACGGAGTATTTAATGATAATGATCTGGGTTTGTATGCTTAAGAGATGTATGTAAAAGTATAAAATCCATGCCTCCGTGGCTTGGAGAGAACGGATGGAGCATCATGAAGAATCGTCGGGAGGATCGACCGGGGTGCTCTTTACCCATGGAAAATTGCTCTGGAAGGTGAAGGAGAATGGTAGTTTTAGTGTCTGAGAGAATGAAAGGGGTGAAATGAATGAGGAAAATGACGCCCTCTCCCTATATGGCTTTGGGTATCCCTTTGTTTTATTTCTTTTGTGGACTTGTGGTGTTTGTGTTTGGTTCCTCTTGTTCTCTCCTCTCTCTCTATTAAGTTCTGATCTCTTTTGATGTCCAAGTGACTATCTTTATAGGGTATTGGAGGGATATAATGGTAATATGATGAGAACTTGGTGACCAAGTAAACTTAGTGACGAAGTAAACTTGGTGACCAAGTCTTGTCAAAAAGGGGTGTCAACCTACGCTGTCACAACATGTGGGTCAGTGGGTGAGGGTCTGTGTGTTAGGGCGTCCTAGGTCTTAGGGCGTCATGGATGTTAGGGCGTCCTCGGTCTTAGGGCGTCATGGGTGTTAGGGCGTCCTAGGTCTTAGGGCGTCATGGGTGTTAGGGCGTCCTATGTCTTAGGGCGTCATGGGTGTTAGGGCGTCCTATGTCTTAGGGCGTCATGGGTATCAGGGCGTCCCCATCCCTTATCTATCATGAAGGCCCTTTGTTAAGGCATGAACGCCCTGTGCACTTTCCTCCATCCAAAGCCTTCCAAGCCACGTAGTCCATGAAGTTCCCAACTTAGTGGTATCGCCGAAGTGTCGTCCTACACCAAGGCGACGTGGGTCCACTAAGTATCTTACCATATCTCTTGTAATCTTTGTTGTGATCATACTTGTCTTTCCTGCAAGATTAGATTACTAAATATAGATTATGGCCCATGGTAAAAATAGGTCTGAAACATAAGGTGAAAGTAAAATGCATTATAACAAACATCGTAATGACTCATTACTAAGTAAACTAATAGAGAAAACATACAAAATAAGAAATTAATTTGTGTATGCCACTTGCCCCAAAAAGTTGGTTTATATTCTCACATAACCTCCCTTAAATTAAATTACATCATTCCAAGCATCTTCTTCATCTTGTAGAACAGGTATGCTTTTAACGGCTTTGTTAAAATATCTGCAATTTGCTCTTCACTGTGACAATAGTTGACAATAGCTCTTGGTGCCTGCTTCAGTCCGTACAATGCTTTCTGTTGGACTACCGGCAAGTATACCGGATCGACAAGTAATATAGTCAATAAGACCAGATATCGTCCCTCAGGGATTGCAAATTGTTCGATTAATTCTCACCAAAAAGTAGTTAGAAGCGAAATCTCTAGGTTTGTAACTAATTAATTAAGATTTAGTTGAAATAAAATAAAAACAAAACAGAAAATAAATTAAAGTGTTGAGCAATTAAGAAAACAAGTTAGGAACATGGTTTCATTGTAAGCGTTGTTTATTTATCATGAATCTCTATTTTTCCCTAAATCAAGAACAAATTTCTAAGGTAGTAATTACTAGATTCCTCTTGTGCAATTACTGTTTATTATCCAATTTGATAACACTTAATCCCTTAATTGATTAAACCATCAAATAACCATTAATTCAGAACAGTGGAATTTATAACAAGTTATATAATTACTCAAAAGTATCCCTACGAGTTGAATAATTATATTGTTTGATTGAAGGCCTATTCTAATCCTTAATCTCTCAATTGAAGAATTAGAGATCCAAAACATAGATTAGCTACTTCCATGCATAACAGTGAAAATACAATCAAACACTTGATTTAGAAACGGAAAAACATCAATTCATGAAATCAATAAACTAATCCATACAAATTCACCAATTCCTAACACGAGGGTTTTAGTTACATATTGAGAAAATAAGAACAGAAGCAATAGAAGAATACATGATTACCATGAAAAAGCCTTGGATCTTCCAATCCTTGATCTTCTCCTCTTCTAAAACTCTCTAAAATAATGTAATCTCCCTCTCTAAAAGCTGCTTAACCTAGTTTCTAATCCTATATTTAAAAGCTAAAACGAAATCCTAAACAAATCCCTTAGAAAATCAGCAAAACAGACCCAATTCGGCCTCCCCTGGCGCGCGCGCCTGGGCGCGCTAGGCTCCACGCCTAGGCGCGCCAAGCACATCTGATGCTGGTTTCCGCTGCTTGCACGCCTGGGCGCACCGGCCCATGCGCCTGGGCGTGCGTCTGATTTTCTAACTCTGTTTCGCTCCGTTCTTGCGCCATTTTCAAGATCCTTTCATCCTCTTTTCAGTCCCATAATTATTTTCTTCAAATAAGCTCCGAAAGTACCTGAAACATACCCAAAACGGATCAAAACATTCAAGGGATTCGAAATTACCTAACTTCCTAAAAACTATACAAAAAGTCCTAAATTTACAAGAGAAACAAACCAAATCTATAGTAAAAGGGAGTCTAAATCATGCTCAAAACATCATATGTTGGACCCAAATCACTCCCCCGAACTTAGTATTTTGCATGTCCCAGGCAAAAGTAAAATAAAAACTCTAGAACACAAGACTACCTCCTAAATCAAAATGTACACACCTAATCTAGGACTTCGACTCATAGACTCAGACACTTATTTTCACAAGCAATTAATACAATTGAAACCTGGTTAAAATCACAAACTCAATCAAGAACTCAGAACTAGTGAACACTCTCAACCTCTCAGTGTATATCTCTCATGTGTATCAGGGTCATATATCAATAATGCACACACATTCATTCAATGACTAAGTGTTACCATAAGCTTGACCATAGACTCAAATCTCCACTGAAATTATTGAATGCACACAAAAATCAAAAGGTCTTTAATTTGGTTATAATGAGGCCATGGCTAAAAGTGTCAGGTGGGATAAAAGAAAGAAAGGACAAAACTAAGGGCTAAAATGCAAAAACAAATTTCCTTCTAAAATTATGAATGAGCAATGAATACAAATAAGACTCACACTCAACTCCAAAATCATTATCATCCTTCTTTTCTTTTTCACTATTTTTCCTTCTATTCTCTTCCTTTCACATTTATTTCTTTTTCAATTTTTTTTTCCACTTGGAAGAGAAATAGAACTCATAACACTTTTCACCAATTACTTTCACTTTTTCTTTCGTCATTCCTCTCAATTGCTCATTCAAAATTTCCAAGGTACTCACAAAAATATTTCAATAGATGTAGGGTACCAAATAAAAATCATAATATCTCATAAGGCTCAAAACGTGCAACTATGGGAACATTATCAATACAAAATAGTTGAAGGCAACAAAAACACATCCTAAGTACCTTAATCATTTCAATGCATACAAACAATTATCAATCTCAAAATGGTCACCCGTCAAGTTCTAGAACACAAAATCAAAGTGAACAACACTCATGAAAGAAATAGGGGTTTCCAATCAAAATATCTCAATAAATCATACCCCTCAGTGTTTAGGCTCAAATAACTCACTAGGCTAAAGTTCAGTTCACTAATCACAAATTCTTAAAAAGTTTGTCAAAATAACCAGATCTCAAAAATATTTACAGCTCAATCAATTAGTGTCAAAAATCAATGAGTCTAATCCTAAACCAAGTATTTACATCTATCATCAGAGAAACAATCTAAGTCTAGAATAATTACCTACTCCTACCAAGGACACAAACCAACACTAAATATGGGAGAACAATTCAAATATGAATTTTTTTTATTTTGTCTACTCCCCCAAACTTAGAGGTTGGCTTGTCCTCAAGCAAACTAATCTAAACTAAAACTACAAAATAAAAATTAAAAACTACCTAGAAAAACAGGACATTATTTTTGCGAAGTGCCAGGTCTAGGGTGACATATTGGGAACTAATGGGAGCAAATGAGGTCACACTCCCAAACTTAGATTCTGCACCCTCTCCACATCTGGGCATGGCTGAACCTGTGACTTCATTTTTTTTCTTTTTTTATAAAAAACTACCTAAAACTAAACTACCCGAAAAAAAAATAAAATCTAAGGGAGTTACTTAACATTGAGTTGCCTCCCAACAAGCGCTTGTTTAACGTCACGAGCCTGACGGGTCACCTCGTTTCAGAGGTTAGGGTGGTTGCCAAGATCCTTTCAAGGATCGCACCTTGCTTTTCAACTTCTTTCCAACACTCTCTCCATTCGAGTGCTGAATGCACATGAGAGGAGCGAAGTTTTCCGCGGTGATTGGTGGTTTTTCAAAAATTTTAATTGTAGTTTGATCACCATTCACTAGAAGAATTACTTCTCCCCTAGGCACATCAATCACTGCCCCTGCTGTGGCCAAGAATGGCCTTCCAAAAATTAGAGGAATATTTTCATCCTCCTCTACATCTAAGATCATGAAATCTAAGGGCAGGATAAAATCTTTCACCTTAACCAGAATATCTTCCACCACTCCATATGGGCGAAGGGTGGTTCTATCAGCTAACTGAAGTAATGTCGGGGTAGGCTTAACCTCTCCTAAGTTCAATGCTTCACACAGAGACAATGGCATAATGTTTACGCTAGCTCCTAAGTCACAGAGAGCCTTACCTGAGTACTCCTTGCCTATGCTAACTGAAATGGTGAAGCTACCTGGATCCTTCAGCTTTGATGAAAGGTTGGATTTGATGGTGCTGCTGCATTTCTCTGCTATCGGGAACGTCTCGTCAGTGAGCATCCGCTTCTTCTTTGTCAGCAACTCCTTCATGAATCTCGCATACAGAGGCATTTGTAAGAGAGCCTCTGCAAACGGAATGTTGATCTGCACCTTCCGTAGCATCTCTAAGAATTTGGTGAATTGCTTCTGGTCATCCTCTTTCTTTAACCTCTGACGATAGGAATCCTCGGAGGTAGTGGTGTTGGTTTGGTCAAGCCTTTCTCTTTCTCTTGATCCGCAGGTGGATCCTGCGTCTGTTGCATTGCAGTTGAGCCTTCTCCACTTGGTTGCTTTGGCCCCTCATCCTTCTTCTCAGGCTCAGTTGCATCACCCTTCTTCTATGGCTCCTCATACGACTTGCCACTTCGAAGGGTGACCGCCATGCACTTCTCCTTGGTGTAGGTTGCGATCTCTGAAATCTGATTGTTTATTTGAGCCACTTGCACCTCCAAGTTGCGAATGCTGACTTATTTGAGCCACTTGCGCCCTGGCTTCTACCATGAAGGTATTGGTTGTGGTAGCCATTGCTTCAAGTGCCTTCTCCTAGCCCTACTTTTGTGGCGGCGATGGATTGGGTGCTGAGCTGGACCATGAGGTGTGAGACTGATTAGTTTGCCCCGGATTGTGGATATTGGAGTACATGTTATTTTTAGGTACTCCAAAACCCACAAAATTAGCTTGCTCCTCAATGGTGGCTGGACCCTTTCTGACTTCAAAAGCACAATCACCATTCCGGTGACCTCCCCCACAAAAGTCGCACCTCAAAGTGCTAGATAAGCAACTGACAAACAGATATGGCTCATCTACTTCATTAATGTAGCAATCTGCTGCTGCATCTACTTGTTCTGCTCGATTAAGATCTTGGCTTGACTAGAATCCAGATCATAACTCTTCAGGACGCTTTGCTCCACCTGGGTCCGTAGTCCCTGGCTCCTGCTGAATGCCATGTTTGCAATAACTTCCTTGGCCTCTTCAACAGTCTTCTTCATCACCGATCCACCAGCTGCTGCATCAATCATGCTTTGATTGAATCAGTTGAGCCCATTATAGAACAATTGAATCTGCTGCCAGTCTTGCATATATGTTAGGCACTTCCTGAATAGCTGGTTATAGCGCTTCCAAGCTTCATGCAACGGCTCGTCATCCTCTTGCATGAATGAGTGAATATCCTGCCTCAGCTTCGCTTGCTTCCCAGCTGGAAGGAACTTATCCATGAATTTGAAGACAAGTATTTTCCAGCTGGAAAGACTTCCTGGTGCTTGATTGTTCACCCACGTTAGCGCCTCGCCCCTCAGCGAGAGAGGGAACATCCTCATTCTGATGGCTTCCTTCGTAGCACCCTTGTGACACCCTTCTCCATAACTTAAGTTTAATATAATAATTAAACTATTTCATTAATAATATATGGACTTGTAATTATATAAGAAAATGTGGAAATAAAATTTTCTTTCAAAACGGGTGCACAATCAAACTATGGAGCTCTTGGAGAGAACAACTCGTATTATTTGAAACATTGTATTGAATTCGGTGTTTGCTAAAATAAGAAAGCCTTTCCATAATCCGGATAGCATCGGTTCTTTCGAAAACGTATAGACATAGTAAAATTAGACGATGCATATCCATTCTTTCTTTTACGGAACTGATACCATTTAAATAATGCAACCGAATTCGTTAATTAATCTTTAATCAGAGTAAGCGGAAGGAGTAGGACTATGCACAGTTAGAAATATGAACATAAACGATATATATATAGGTCAAGAAATACATAGTCCCAGCAGTCAAGTCTCCAAGGTCCAACAAGTCCATAACAGATCTACATCATAATATAACCATAGCCCTAGAGCTCTCAAGAGCATATCTACAAGATATATACATATCAAAATATGAACTCTAGAGGTGGTCACGTAGATCTGGCAACATCAGTAGTAGTAGTGATAATGGTAGTAGCAGTCTCCAGGTAGCAAAAGAAACATCCACATCAACAGCAGCAGCAGAATCTCCTCCTCAACATCCCCACACCGGATCCTCTGATCCTCATCATACACCTTATGCACGTACCTAGGGATCATCATCCCTCCACTGACTCCCGGTGGAATGAACAACAGGCTCGCCTCCGCTCTCATCCTCCACGGGATCCTCCTCGATCTCATCTGATGGAGAGTGTACCCTACCACTGGGTATGGGGTCAGGAAATGGTGTGACCCTGACTGGACTCATCGGATCAGAAGGGGGAGTATCCTCGCGGACGACTCTTGAGGAAAAAGGGTGTGAGCGGGTAGGTCTGAAACGAAAACTATGATAAGAGCGAGCTGGCCGTGTGGGAGGTGGTCCATGATATGTGTAAAACGGGGGTACATGCATAGTGTATATGATGGGAATCCTAAATCTACGAGGACGAAATCGAATCAACGGGTTCGGGTGATAGAAGGTAATCTCTACCTCTCCCTCGAACACCGCGCGATGGTCCTCATAGATCCATGTGCCACTAGGAAGTGGCCGGATCTCGATGCAAGCGATGTATCGAGACATCACCTACAAGGGCATAGGGGTAAGCAATTCTATACACATAATCAATAGAGCAGAAATGTATGAATAATGTAAATGTATAAACATGCAACAATAAATAGCAATCACATGTGGCACTTAGCAGGAATAGAATGCAAGTAGGATGCTCATACTTGTTCATTTATCACACTTAATTTAAATGAATGGCATGATGCATAAATTTAGCTCTCAAGCCTATCTCCATCAAACTATATCACTCTCTGACGTCTATCCCTGACAACCCAGCACTCACCAGTGCGTTGTATTCCTAGGTATACAACATTTCGTACATTAACCAAGAATGTACACGACAAGCTTGGAATCCGTGCCACCCGAGCACATCCTGTCATCCAAACGGACCGTCATCCAAACGGTATAACCATATCGGCATCCACTAAGCCGACCACGTCTTCAACGTGTCATCAAGCGAGCGTATTGGCACTCCCAGAGGCCCTCCACATGTTACCAAAACATGATAAACGACCTACCATCCAAACTCCAAATGAATGCATCATTTTTAAAGCTTAAAGGAAATTGGTTAATATATAACGTGCCACCCGAGCACATCCCGTCATCCAAACGGACCGTCATCCAAACGGTATACTCATATTAATCAATTTCTTTTAAGTCCAGATCCCTTGGATTGTTGTTATTCAATTAGTAATTAAATGGTTTAGAATTAAAATGGTATTTTTAAGATTCTGGGTAAATTACTGGAGTGCCCTTCAGAGGATTCGAGTGTTCTTCAACTATTTCCAGATTACTTGAGTGTTCTTCAAGCTACTCGAGTGTTCATGTCTTTCTGGGGATTTGGGTTTCAGATTCATAAAAATACTCGAGTGATTCATGAGTTACTCGAGTGTTCTTCAGCATTTCCAGAATACTCGAGTGACCCCTGCATTACTCGAGTGGTTTACCTTAACATATCCCATGCAACACTCGATTACTCGAGTGCTGGGCATGGTACTCGAGTGTTCTTGCTCAAAATACATTGTTTTACCAAAATTTTACTCGAGTAACCAGCCTAATACTCGAGTGTTTTATTGCAGAACAGACTGAAATCTTGGTTTTAACACACCATTTTCAATTCTAACCATTTTTAGTCCAATCCAATGATCAATAGAGTTCATATACCATATAATGAACATGTTACAACACTCAATTCATATCATATTACAGATTTGACAGAGAATCATTCATTAATACATAAAACATAAAATTTCACAACTTAACGCCTCAAATTGCAAAATAATCAACAAACTCATAAAATAGTGTTTATTACAGCTTGCATGCATCATGAGAAACTTGCTCCAAACAACCATAGAGCATAAATTGGTCTCCAAACCAAAGTTCCTATTCAATCTAAGCCTTTAGAGCCTCTTGGTGGCTCTCTAATGAAAATAATGAAATTCAAACTCTATCTAGTGCATAAATCAACTTCCCCTTACCTCTCAGACGTGCACCAACAGAGGATTCCAAAGAAAAAGCTCTCCAACACCAAAAACCACTTTGAGCATCACATGCAGAGCAGTTTCGAGTGCAGCACCAAGATTGAATTGGTTTACACATGAAACAGAGATAAGAATTGCGGAATTTAGTTTTTCTAGACTCTATGCAACACATACCAACTAAAGAAATCGAATTTGAGACCCAAAGACTCGTGAGCTTACCAGAAATCAAAATCAAAGTGAGTTCCCAGAACCACTTTGACAGGAACAGCCCCAACTTCCAAGCTCCAATTCTTCCAACACACTCACTCAAACCTCACGATTTTAGTGTCTATACAAAGCTCGTGATGTGAGCTTTGTATTAGTGTATGGTTTGTTACTCAATTTGACTCAGAGAAGGAGAATCGAACGCCTGAACTCAGAAACCCTAGCTTCAACACTCAGCTTCGAATTTGACCAAATACCCCAACAATTCAGTGTTGATTTGCTTTTATAGACCATGGAAACGCTCATGCAAGCCGACACGACCTCCTTGGACGTGGAATGGTGGTGATTTCGTGTCAACGACACGAAATCGTTGGTGGTGACTCACCAAACGCACTAACTCGTGCAACTCTGTCCAGAATACTCGAGTATTCCAGAAAATACTCGAGTGTTTTGCCCAGTTTTTGAAAAATAATTATTATATTTACTTTCCCTCCAAAATCTTTCCTATAATTGCTTCTAGGTCCCAGCCCAAGGACTAGTATGCAAAATATCTATTTCATGCATAATTATATTTATTAAATAAATTCAAACATATCTCCTAAATACATAACACAAAATTTTAATCAAGGATTAAAATAGAAATCATTAATTATAATTAATTTTTATAATTAACATTTCATTAATCGGGGATTAAAATTTTGGGGTGTTACACTACTCCCCCACTTACAAGGAATTTCGTCCCCGAAATTCAACTTATACAAACAAGTCAGGATAGTCCTGACGCATCTTATCCTCTAATTCCCAAGATGCCTCTATTACATCGCCACAAACCCAAACGACTTTGACCAGACAAATATCCTTCCCTCTAAGCTGCTTGACTCTTCGGTCTTCAATGCGAACTGGCATAGCTTCGAAGGTTAGGTTCTCATGAATTTCTAGGTCATCGGGTTGGATTCTAAGAACAATGGTGGGGTCATGAACATACCTTTTTAACTGAGACACATGGAATACATTATGAAGATTAGCTAAGGACGGGGGCAGAGCTAATTGATAGGCTACTGGGCCGACTCTTTTAAGAATTTGGTAGGGACCAATAAACTTAGGTGATAGCTTTTGGGTTTTCAAAGCTCTACTAACACCTTTGGTTGGTACTATTCTAATGAACACATGGTCACCTTCAGCAAATTCTAAAGGTTTCCTCCTCCTATCAGCGTAGCTTTTCTGCCTACTCTGAGCTGTCCTCATCTTCTCTTGTATCATCTTGATCTTCTCATTTGTCTCTTGCACAAAATCTGGTTCAACCAGAGAACTCTCCCCCACTTGAAACCAGCACAACGGTGTCTGACACTTTCTTCCATATAAAGCTTCAAATAGTGCCATTCCAATGCTCGCGTGAAAACTATTGTTGTACGTGAATTCCACGAGCGGCAACATTTGCTCCCAATTTCCTTGGCCTTCCAAAGCACAAGCCCTCAAGATGTCCTCCAATGACTGAATAGTCCTCTCCGTTTGACCATTAGTCTGAGGGTGGTATGCAGAACTCAACTTCAATCTTGAACCCAAGGCTCTATGTAGATCTTGCCAAAACTTTGATGTAAACATCGGATCGCGATCTGACACAATGCTTGACGGTATCCCATGCAAACGAACAACTTCCTTGATATATAAATGAGTGAACTTTTCCAAAGAGTAGCGCATATTAACGGGAATAAAATGCGCTGACTTGGTCAAACGATCCACGATCACCCAGATTGCATCATGACCAGTGGCTGTCCTTGGAAAACCTGACACGAAATCCATTGAGATACTATCCCATTTTCATAATGGAATTTCCAAGGGAAGTAACTCTCCTCCTGGCCTTTGATGGTCCACTTTCGCCTTCTGACACACCAAACAACATGCCACGTACCTAGCCACGTCTTTCTTTAAACCAGGCCACCAAAATACCTTCTTCAGATCCTGATACATTTTGGTAGCTCCCGGATGCATACTCATTTTGCTCTTATGTGCCTCATCCAAAATCATCCTCTTTACTTCCAGGTCATCAGGCACACAAATCCTTGTTTGAAAACGAAGGATTCCATCCTTCCCTTCTTGAAACTCCAACTCCTTGCCTTCTTCCATAAGCTTCTTCTTTTCTTTAAGTCCCTCATCTTTATGTTGCAATTCCCGAATTCTTTGCAGAAATTCATTAGTAATCTGCAACATCTCCATCTTGATACTTGTCGGCTCCACTTGTATTGCCAAGCTCAGATCTCGAAATTCTTCTATCAATGCAGCTTCTCTGACCATCATTGCACTGATATGCATTGCCTTTCGACTCAACGCATCAGCCACCACGTTTGCCTTCCCAGGATGGTAATGAAGTTCGAACTCATAATCCTTCAAGAATTCCATCCATCGGCGTTGTCTCATGTTCAACTCTTTCTGGTCGAAGAGGTATTTTAAGCTCTTATGGTCACTGAACACCCGGAACGTAGTGCCATAGAGATAGTGCCTCCAAATCTTTAATGCAAAGACAACAGCTGCCAGCTCTAGGTCATGAGTGGGATAGTTCATTTCATGAACTTTTAGCTGTCTCGAGGCATAAGCGACGACTTTCCTTTCTTGCATCAAAACGCTTCCAAGACCTTGTTTCGATGCGTCACAATACACCTCGAAATTCTTCTGTGGGTCAGGCAAAACCAACACAGGAGATGATGTCAACCTTTCCTTAAACTCTCGGAAACTCCTTTCACACTTCTCATCCCAGATGAAAGGTTGATCCTTCCGAGTCAACTTTGTCAAAGGTAGTGCAATCTTCGAGAAACCTTCTATAAATCTTCTATAATAACCAGCCAAACCAAGAAAGCTTCTCACCTCTGTGACCGACTTCGGCTGTTCCCATTGCAACACTGAACTTACTTTATCCGGGTCAACCGCTATTCCCTTGCTTGAAATCACATGCCCCAAGAACTTAACCTCCTCCAGCCAGAACTCACACTTTGTAAGTTTGGCGTACAATTGCTTCTCCTTCAGAATACTCAACACTATCCTCAAGTGTTCAACATGCTCCTCCGGGCTCTTAGAGTAGATAAGGATATCGTCAATGAACACAACCACGAATGAATCTAAATAAGGTCGAAAGATTCGATTCATGTAGTCCATGAAAATGGCTGGTGCATTGGTCAATCTGAACGGCATCACAACGTACTCATAATGCCCGTATCGGGATCGAAATGTGTTAGTTCCATGGTGAATGTTTTGATAATGACAAAAGGTTACAAAGTGTTTTGAACAAGCTATCATGTGTTGATCAAGTTCAAGTTCAACAAGCAACAACAAACATCAAATGAAGAAGAGAGAAAGCAAGCTCATGAAGACATAGTTTGAGTGTAATTGTAATTGTTTTATCTTTTGCCTCTCAAGATTCTTAGGTCTTTTATTTGGGTAGAGTTAATAGAGGGTAGTGAATCTCTATCATAGTCATGATTAAATCATAATTTGAGTTTTCACTTAACCTAAAATCAATAGGTGGCTTAAAGGTTTGAAGGGAAAGGTTTGTTTTTGAGAAAACAAGTTTTAAACAAGTATCAGACATGTTTAATCGATTAAGAATATATTTAATCGATTAATACGCAATTAAACTGAAATCTACTCGATTAAACACTGCTGAACTGGTTTTTTAAAATACGTTTTTTACTTCTCAAAATCAGTTTTCAAGTGCTACAACTTTTGGGTATTCTATATAAACCTTTTCCTAATCTTTGTGATTAATATACATCATTTACATAATCAATTTTACAAGAATCAAGCCATTCTATTCTCTCTCAATTTCAAAGATCAAAGCTTTCATATTTTCATATTCTTTGATCAAGAACCTTTGAATCTCTTATTGTGAATTGTCATAGCTATTGATTGAGATTCATAGGATTGTTATTGTGTTTTCTATTGTGTTGTAATCTTTGCAAGAAGGCAAGCCAACTACAACAACAAAGAAGCCTTGGTGTGTCGTTTATCATCAAGCAAATCTCATTGGAGAAGAAGAAAGTCTTGGTTATGAATCAAGCAAAGTGAAGACTTGGTGTGTGGATTATCATCAAGCAAAGAAGACTTGTTGTGTCGATTATCAACAAGGGGTAGAGGTTACATTAGAGAGAAGATCAATAGGATTACAAGGCAAGGGTGTGGTATCTCTTGTAGGCTAGCAAGAAGGGAGTCTTGTGAGGCATTTACTTGTAATTTGAGAACTCTAATTCCTCATAGTGAAGAATCTCTCTTGGTTGAAGAGGGGACTGGATGTAGCTTTCAAGCGGATGAAAGTGAACCAGGATAAATCACTGTGTCGTATCTCTAAACCCTTAACTCTTTACATTCAAGTCTTTAATTGTGTTCTTGGTTGAAAACCTAGAAAAGAGTGATTTTCATAATTGATTGAATTAAATCTTTATTGTTCAAATTAATTTGGGGAAAATCATTTTCATAACTAGGATAATCAATAAGAATATAGGTGTTAATTGTTTTCGCTGAATCTCTGATCTTACATGTTGATTGATTGATTTTCGTATTCGATTGAAAAGTGATTTTTCAGTTTCTGATAAATTTAATCGATTAAGTGTTCGTTTAATCGATTAAGGAATTTTGAACTTTCAGGTTTAATCGATTAGTACTCGATTAAATTTCAGGTTAATCGATTAAATTTCAGTTTACTCGATTAAGTGCTGTAGAATTTGCAAAAATAATTTGTTTTGATTGTTTCGTTTCATTTCCTTCGAAAATCTTTCAAGGTTTCTTTTACACCTATTCAACCCCCCCTTCTAGGTGTTCTCCTAGGGTTCCTTAGTTGTTTCAACCACCAATTGCGGTTTCCTCAAAATGCAGTCTTAGAGATGTCCTCTTCTCTAATTCTGATCTAATGGTACCCTGACCTCAAATCAATCTTGGAAAATACTGACGCTCCACGAACTTGATCCATAAGGTCATCTATCCTTGGTAAAGGATACTTGTTCTTGATGGTGACCTTATTCAATTGCCGGTAGTCGATACACATCCTCATACTACCATCCTTCTTCTTGACAAACAAAATCGGAGCACCCCAAGGTGACACACTCGGTCGGATCATCTGTTTCTGCAACAGCTCCTCAATCTGCTTCTTCATTTCAGCCATTTCCGGTGGTGCCATTCTATAAGGAGCAATAGAAATGGGACCAGCTCCCGGAACTAAGTCGATGCCAAATTCAATCTCTCTTTTCGGTGGCAAGCCAGGTATCTCATCAGCGAATATCTCTGGAAAATCCCTGACTATTGATATTTCTTCAATCCTCGGGCCATCACCTTCCACTTCAGCGTTGAACAAGCACATATAGCCGGGGGGTTTTTGGGTTTCTATAGGTCACTATCTTCTTATCACAATCGATGATCACTTGGTTTTGACTCAACCAATCCATCCCCAAGATCACATCCAATTGCGATAAGGGTAAACAGATCAGATCTACCTTAGAGGTTTGTCCTAACACTTCTATACAACAGTTAAGACATGCTCTAGAAACAACTACAGGAGCATTAGTAGGGGTTTCTACTTTCAGAGTATATGGCAATTCAGACATAGATAGACCCAAACGATCTACACATTCATATGACACAAATGAATGCGTTGCACCAGAATCAAACAAGACATTACAAAGCTGACCATTTAGAAAGTATTTACCTTGCACCAGATCAGAAGAGCGGTTTGCCTCCACACCACTAAGTGTGAAAACCCTTCCTTGAGCCATAGGTCTATCCGCAGTCCCTCTTGAATTAGCTGGTTCCTTGCAGTCTCTCGCAAAATGTCCCGGTTTTCCACAGTTGAAACATCCACCTGTTCCCCAACAAATACGGCCATAATGATGGCGCTTGCACTTGTCACAGAATGGAGCCTCACTCCGAAAATTTCTTCCATCCGAACCGCCAACCTTCCCCTTGCCTTTCCCTCGGCGATCATACGGACCCTTGCCTCGGTTGTTGAAACCCTTTCGCCTCTGAGGTCCAGAATTTTGATTGTCTTTTCTTTCTGAGATTTGCAACTCTTCAGCTTTCTTGTCATCTTCATACATCCTACACATGTCCACAAGTGCAGGAAAGCTTTGGATTCGCTGGTAACTGAAAATGGACTTCAACTTAGGCCTGAAGCCTCCTTCAAACTTGATACACTTGATCCTTTCATCGGGGTTGTTCTGGTAGTATGGAGAGTACTTCATCAACTCCTCGAACTTGGCCGCGGACTCACCCACACTCATACTCCCTTGTTTCAGCTGTAAGAATTCCACCTCCTTCTTTCTCCTCAGATCTTCAGGAAAGTACTTATTGAGGAATTTTTCCATAAATACACCCCAACTCACCTCTCTTCCTTCATACTGCAGAAGCTGAACTGTGTGATTCCACCAGTTCTCAGCTTCATCTTCCAGCATGTAGGTCGCATATGCCACTTTTTGAACTTCCGTGCAGTCCAAAGTCCTCAGAATCTTGTCCATGGTATGAATCCACTTGTTGGCCTCCTCAGGTCTAAATCCTCCTTCAAACTTAGGCGGATTACAACTCCTAAAATCAGCCAGACTCTTCTCCTCGGTACTACCCACATTGCATTGATGAGGTGGATTAATCGGCTGAGGTGGTTGCTGAGATTGTTGTTGTATGGTCTCCAACACCGCGGTTATCCTCTCTAACATCGCATTGGTGTGATTTTGGTTTCTAGTTGCCATAATAGACCTGCACTATATGCTCATGGTCACATATGCTGAACTAAAGAAACATTCCTCACACCACCTATACTAAGGCTATAGCTTATAACTTCAAATCAACAGTCAATTGTGTCTTGTGCTCAAAAGAGACAAGATACAAACATTCATAACAATAAATATGCCATGTGGATACCTGCTTGATGTTGATGGCTACCTTTCTGGAGCTACTTCCACTACTACAGGATCTGACTTTTGCTCTGATACCACTCAGTGTGACACCCTTCTCCATAACTTAAGTTTAATATAATAATTAAACTATTTCATTAATAATATATGGACTTGTAATTATATAAGAAAATGTGGAAATAAAATTTTCTTTCAAAACGGGTGCACAATCAACCTATGGAGCTCTTGGAGAGAACAACTCGTATTATTTGAAACATTGTGTTGAATTCGGTGTTTGCTAAAATAAGAAAACCTTTCCATAATCCGGATAGCATCGGTGCTTTCGAAAACGTATAGACATAGTAAAATTAGACGATGCATATCCATTCTTTCTTTTACGGAACTGATACCATTTAAATAATGCAACCGAATTCGTTATTTAATCTTTAATCAGAGTAAGCGGAAGGAGTAGGACTATGCACAGTTAGAAATATGAACATAAACGATATATATATATATAGGTCAAGAAATACATAGTCCCAGCAGTCAAGTCTCCAAGGTCCAACAAGTCCATAACAGATCTACATCATAATATAACCATAGCCCTAGAGCTCTCAAGAGCATATCTACAAGATATATACATATCAAAATATGAACTCTAGAGGTGGTCACGTAGATCTGGCAGCATCAGTAGTAGTAGTGATAATGGTAGTAGCAGTCTCCAGGTAGCAAAAGAAACATCCACATCAACAGCAGCAGCAGAATCTCCTCCTCAACATCCCCACACCGGATCCTCTGATCCTCATCATACACCTTATGCACGTACCTAGGGATCATCATCCCTCCACTGACTCCCGGTGGAATGAACAACAGGCTCGCCTCCGCTCTCATCCTCCACGGGATCCTCCTCGATCTCATCTGATGGAGAGTGTACCCTACCACTGGGTATGGGGTCAGGAAATGGTGTGACCCTGACTGGACTCATCGGATCAGAAGGGGGAGTATCCTCGCGGACGACTCTTGAGGAAAAAGGGTGTGAGCGGGTAGGTCTGAAACGAAAACTATGATAAGAGCGAGCTGGCCGTGTGGGAGGTGGTCCATGATATGTGTAAAACGGGGGTACATGCATAGTGTATATGATGGGAATCCTAAATCTACGAGGACGAAATCGAATCAACGGGTTCAGGTGGTAGAAGGTAATCTCTACCTCTCCCTCGAACACCGCGCGATGGTCCTCATAGATCCATGTGCCACTAGGAAGTGGCCGGATCTCGATGCAAGCGATGTATCGAGACATCACCTACAAGGGCATAGGGGTAAGCAATTCTATACACATAATCAATAGAGCAGAAATGTATGAATAATGTAAATGTATAAACATGCAACAATAAATAGCAATCACATGTAGCACTTAGCAGGAATAGAATGCAAGTAGGATGCTCATACTTGTTCATTTATCACACTTAATTTAAATGAATGGCATGATGCATGAATTTAGCTCTCAAGCCTATCTCCATCAAACTATATCACTCTCTGACGTCCATCCCTGACAACCCAACACTCACTAGTGCGTTGTATTCCTAGGTATACAACATTTCGTACATTCACCAAGAATGTACACGACAAGCTTGGAATCCGTGCCACCCGAGCACATCCTGTCATCCAAACGGACCGTCATCCAAACGGTATAACCATATCGGCATCCACTAAGCCGACCACGTCTTCAACGTGTCATCAAGCGAGCGTATTGGCACTCCCAGAGGCCCTCCACATGTTACCAAAACATGATAAACGACCTACCATCCAAACTCCAAATGAATGCATCATTTTTAAAGCTTAAAGGAAATTGGTTAATATATAACGTGCCACCCGAGCACATCCCGTCATCCAAACGGACCGTCATCCAAACGGTATACTCATATTAATCAATTTCTTTTAAGTCCAGATCCCTTGGATTGTTGTTATTCAATTAGTAATTAAATGGTTTAGAATTAAAATGGTATTTTTAAGATTCTGGGTAAATTACTCGAGTGCCCTTCAGAGGATTCGAGTGTTCTTCAACTATTTCCAGATTACTCGAGTGTTCTTCAAGCTACTCGAGTGTTCATGTCTTTCTGGGGATTTGGGTTTCAGATTCATAAAAATACTCGAGTGATTCATGAGTTACTCGAGTGTTCTTCAGCATTTCCAGAATACTCGAGTGACCCCTGCATTACTCGAGTGGTTTACCTTAACATATCCCATGCAACACTCGATTACTCGAGTGCTGGGCATGGTACTCGAGTGTTCTTGCTCAAAATACATTGTTTTACCAAAATTTTACTCGAGTAACCAGCCTAATACTCGAGTGTTTTATTGCAGAACAGACTGAAATCTTGGTTTTAACACACCATTTTCAATTCTAATCATTTTTAGTCCAATCTAATGATCAATAGTGTTCATATACCATATAATGAACATGTTACAACACTCAATTCATATCAAATTACAGATTTGACAGAGAATCATTCATTAATACATAAAACATAAAATTTCACAACTTAACGCCTCAAATTGCAAAATAATCAACAAACTCATAAAATAGTGTTTATTACAGCTTGCATGCATCATGAGAAACTTGCTCCAAACAACCATAGAGCATAAATTGGTCTCCAAACCAAAGTTCCTATTCAATCTAAGCCCTTAGAGCCTCTTGGTGGCTCTCTAATGAAAATAATGAAATTCAAACTCTATCTAGTGCATAAATCAACTTCCCCTTACCTCTCAGACGTGCACCAACAGAGGATTCCAAAGAAAAAGCTCTCCAACACCAAAAACCACTTTGAGCATCACATGCAGAGCAGTTTCGAGTGCAGCACCAAGATTGAATTGGTTTACACATGAAACAGAGATAAGAATTGCGGAATTTAGTTTTTCTAGACTCTATGCAACACATACCAACTAAAGAAATCGAATTTGAGACCCAAAGACTCGTGAGCTTACCAGAAATCAGAATCAGAGTGAGTTCCCAGAACCACTTTGACAGGAACAGCCCCAACTTCCAAGCTCCAATTCTTCCAACACACTCACTCAAACCTCACGATTTTAGTGTCTATACAAAGCTCGTGATGTGAGCTTTGTATTAGTGTATGATTTGTTACTCAATTTGACTCAGAGAAGGAGAATCGAACGCCTGAACTCAGAAACCCTAGCTTCAACACTCAGCTTCGAATTTGACCAAATACCCCAACAATTCAGTGTTGATTTGCTTTTATAGACCATGGAAACGCTCATGCAAGCCGACACGACCTCCTTGGACGTGGAATGGTGGTGATTTCGTGTCAACGACACGAAATCGTTGGTGGTGACTCACCAAACGCACTAACTCGTGCAACTCTGTCCAGAATACTCGAGTATTCCAGAAAATACTCGAGTGTTTTGCCCAGTTTTTGAAAAATAATTATTTTATTTACTTTTCCTCCAAAATCTTTCCTATAATTGCTTCTATGTCCCAGCCCAGGGACTAGTATGCAAAATATCTATTTCATGCATAATTATATTTATTAAATAAATTCGAACACATCTCCTAAATACATAACACGGAATTTTAAACAAGGATTAAAATAGAAATCATTAATTATAATTAATTTTTATAATTAACATTTCATTAATCAGGGATTAAAATTTTGGGGTGTTACAACCCTCAATCTTGAAGAATTCGAGCATACCCAGAAAGTTGGCGATATAGTCTCTAGGGTCTTGATGCGGCGCACCACTGAACTAATCCTGCATGATGAGGTGGATGTACTACGGATCGATAGCGAATGCAGTTGCAGTGATGGCTGGCCGGACTATGCTGGAAGCAAGGAAGTCCGGGTCCACGGTTGCATATTCTGCCAAAGTCTTCCGGGGAGGAGGAGGCGGAGAGGATCCGTGAGATCCTCCTCCTGCTGCCATCTTCAAATTTTGTTCCTTCCACTCTTGTGCTAGTTTCTTCTTCTTCATTGCACTCAAGTAGATAGTGTTACCTTTAGAGCACAAAAACAACAAAGAGATTACGCAGCACCTGTCGAGACAAGAACACTAAAAAAAATAAATTTCACCTAAAACTACTACTAAGTACCGAAAACTAATTGAAACGAATTTCAATCCCCGGCAACGACGCCAAAAACTTGTTGGACTACCGGCAAGTATATCGGATCGACAAGTAATATAGTCAATAAGACCAGATATCGTCCCTCAGGGATTGCAAATTGTTCAATTAATTCTCACCAAAGAGTAGTTAGAAGCGAAATCTATTGGTTTGTAACTAATTAATTAAGATTAAGATGAAATAAAATAAAAAAAACAGAAAATAAATTAAAGTGTGAGCAATTAAGAAAACGAGTTAGGAACATGGTTTCATTGTAGGCGTTGTTTATTTATCATGAATCTCTGTTTTTCTCTAAATCAAGAACAAATTCCTAAGGTAGTAATTACTAGATTCCTCTTATGCAATTACTGTTTATTATCCAATTTGATAACACTTAATCCCTTAAGTGATTAAACCAGCAAATAATCATTAATTAAGAACAGTGGAATTTATAACAAGTTATATAATTACTCAAAAGTATCCCTACGAGTTGAATAATTATATTGTTTGATTGAAGGCCTATTCTAATTCCTAATCTCTCAATTGAAGAATTAGAGATCCAAAACATATATTAGCTACTTCCATGCATAACGGTGAAAATACAATCAAACACTTGATTTAGAAACGGAAAAACATCAATTCATGAAATCAATAAACTAAGCCATACAAATTTACCAATTCCTAACACGAGGGTTTTAGTTACACATTGAGAAAATAAGAACAAAAGCAATAGAAGAATACATGATTACCATGGAAAAGCCTTGGATCTTCCAATCCTTGATCTTCTCTTCTTCTAAAACTCTCTACAATTATGTAATCTCCCTCTCTAAAAGTTGCTTAACCTAGTTTCTAATCCTATATTTAAAAGCTAAAACGAAATCCTAAGCAAATCCCTTAGAAAATCAGCAAAACAGGCCCAATTCGGCCTCCCCCGGTGCGCGCGCGCCTGGGCACGCTAGGCTCCATGCCTAGGCGCGCCAAGCGCATCTGATGTTGGTTTCTGCTGCTTGCACTTGGGCGCACTGGCCTGTGCGCCTGGGCATGCGTCTGACTTCCTGACTTCGTTTCGCTTTGTTCTTGCACCATTTTCAAGATCCTTTCATCCTCTTTTCAGTCCCATAATTATTTTCTTCAATTAAGCTCCGAAAGTACCAAAAACATACTCAAAATGGATCAAAACGTTCAAGGGATTCTAAATTACCTAACTTCCTAAAAAATATACAAAAAGTCCTAAATTTACAAGAGAAACAAGTCAAATCCATAGTAAAAGGGAGTCTAAATCATGCTCAAAACATCATATATTGGACCCAAATCACTTTCTTCAGTCTATAAAATTTGTCTTCTTTTCCTTTGACTACATATCCTGTAGATTGTTCGACATATACTTCTTCTTCCTAAGTACCAATCAGAAAAGTAGACTTAACATCCATTTGGTATATCTTTCATTTATTTTAAGCAGTAAGTGAGATAATCATACAGATTGTATCTAGTCTTGCAACAAAAGCAAATACTTGAAAGTAATTGATACATGGTTTTTGGTTATATCCTTTTACAACCAATCTTGTTTTTAAGCGGTCAAGATCACCATTGGGTTTGTACTTTGTTTTGGACACCCACTTCACTCCAATTGGCTTCTTATCTGCAGGCAAGTCTATCAGCTCCCATGTGTCATTTTTGTCAATGAAATGAATTTCGTCATCCATGGCATTTTTCCAATGTTGGTCATTCGAGGCTTTCTCAAAAGTTACGGGTCATTGTCATTACTCAAGACATAGTCTTGAAGTTTGCTGGTAGTTGCGGACGTCTTCGAGGTCGGTCAGATGGTTCTAGTTCTACTTGTTGTGGTGATGGTTGTTCTTGTCTCTCTTCCTCCTCTTCGTAATTTTCTGAGATCACCACTGGCTGCTTTTGGGCTTTTGCAGACCAATACCACATTCATTCTTCATCAAATGTCACCTCATGGTTGATAATAATCTTTTTTGTATCTGGATTGTACAATTGATATGCCTTTGAATTAGTGTTGTAACCAATGAAAATGCACTTCTCACCTTTTGCAATTAGTTTCTTCCTAAGTAGATCAGGGACATGGGTATATGCAATACATCCAAAAACTCTGAGGTGACAAATTGAATGTTTTCTTCCACTCCATGCTTCTTTTGGTGTTTTATATTGAACACTCTTTGTTGGACACCTGTTCAAAATATACACAGCAGTGGCAACTGCTTCTGCCCAAAATTCTATAGGCACCTGTTTAGTTTTCAACATGCATCTCACCATATCCATGATTGTCCGGTTCTTTCTTTTTGCTACTCCATTCTGTTGGGGAGTGTATCTGGTGGTCAATTGGTGTTGAATCCCATGTTGTTCAAAGAAATCAGAACAAGCAAGGTATTCTTGGCCTCTATGTGTTCTCAGTGCTTTGATTCTGCAACCACTTTGATTCTCCACAAACGCCTTGAATGACATGAAGACATCACAAGCTTCTGACTTCTGATTCAGAAAATAGACCCAAGTTTTTCTACTAAAATCATCAATAAAGGTTATAAAATATCTGCAACCTCCATATGTTGGTGTGTCAACCATGCATAAACCTGAATGGACAATCTCCAATAGCTTTCTTGGTCACCATGATTTTCCAACTAGAAATGAACCCTTGTGTTTCTTTCCTTGTTCACAAGTCTCACAAACACAGTTTGGAATATTTACCATTGGTAAGCCATAAACTAATTCTTTCCTTGAAAAGTAACTTAATCCAAAAAGTGAAAGTGACCAAAATGCATATACCAAAGCCAATTATTGTCTGGTATCATAGAACTCAAGCAGACAAATTTTTCATTTTGAATCTTTAGTGGGAATAGGTGATTTGGTGTGACACCCTTAGAAATATTACCCTTAAATCCTAATTAATTAGATGGTTAATTGAAAATTTCGTTTTAAAACTTAATAACTTATATAAATTCTCCGTAAAATTCGACGGAGTTTACTTTGTTTTATGGACCTTCCAAAAATTAGCTTTCCTGTTTAACTTGTATCAAAATATTTTCATACCAACAACACAACCAGATAACATAATCTAAAATATTTACAAGTCCTTAGAATTGTTTAATTTTCCAAAAGATACAATATATTTACATAAAGTTTTAATTTGAAGTGATAAATTGAAAGTGCAAGGAAATAAATGATGATGTGAATATGATTGGAATCAATGATATGGATGTGCTGAGCAGTGAAAAGAGTGACGTGATATGTGGTCAGGTTGAGGATCCCCTTGCTGTGCACGGTTTCTGTTATGTGCTTTCCAGGTCGAGGATAGTGCTGGCCACGTGAGTTTCACGCCGTGGTTTCAAGCTCTTAGTTGTGATGATGATGTGCTTAATGGGAAAATGAATATGTGAATTATTGAGGAAAAGATAATTGAGAAAGATTTAAGTAGAGGTCGAGGATCTCCGAAGGGATGAACAAGGGTGACTAGTCCGAACTTCAGGATTAATAAAATATTAATAAGACATTAAAAGATATTATATAACGCGGTGAGTTGAGTGTGAAGTAGTGGAGAGGAAGATACCCTGTTTATCTGCGGATACTCAGGTGAGTAATTGTGATAGGGGAGGTTGATGACGGTGAAACGTCAAGTAACCTAGAGTGCTTTTCTAGGCGAAACTAGTCTATAAGTGATAGAGGATTAATACCCAAGGGATCATAGCGTGTTTTGCACAGCTAACTAGAAAAGTACTGTCGCCCCCTTGATCAATTTCAAAACGGTGAGAGGGAACCTGAACGAGGCGGACAGTTGATTGGTTGTTGGGTCCTGCGATATCGCAATGTAGAGAATAGATTACAGCTGACCCGCGTGGGTGAAGCATGTAAATTATGGCTGACCCGAGTGGGTTGCAACATGTGTTTGTGTTTCTCGGTTGTTCGACCTGTGTAGGTTAAGGTTCCTGTACGTCCTGTTTGCTTTCGATTAGGCTTGGGAGGATTGGAGGAGATGTATGTGTGCTAACAAAGTCCACAATGACAATTTCCTATCCCCTGTCATCGATGGATGCAATTTGATAAAACTTAAAAAAGAATAAGTTTAAAATATTATATTGAAAAGGCCCTTTGGGGTAAGAGATTAAAATATAATGAGGATTTTGGTGAAGAGAATGGAAAGGTTGTAACACCCCTCAAAATCCTCGAACTGTTTTTATTTCTAAAAAGAATTATTTTTGAGAAAAAGAATTCTCGAAAGAGTATTTTCTTAAATAAATTTCCTTATTCACGTTTTCAAAGTGATAAATGATTTTAAGAAGTGATTTTTCATGAAATAAAGATATGAGTTTTGAATTTTATTTTGAAAAGGTGTTTTGTTTCCTATGAAAATATGTGCTTGGTGTTTTGATGTCATTATAATTATTAGGCATGAATAATTTATTTTATATGTGTGTGTGCATGTGTATGTGTATGTATGGTTTTGGTGTATGTGTGCTTAAGATTATGAGAAAATTTAATTAGTAAAAATATAGGATGGTATGAATGCATGTATATGTGTGTAACGTGTAAATGAGTGTGTGTATGCATGTGAATATGTGTGTGCCGTGTGTGTATGTATAGAAGAGAGCCTAGAATTTTCCTAAGTTGTAACCAAAAGAACCAAATCCTAACTAAGTCCCTAACCAAATCCTAACTAGATAGAAGAAACCCTAATGGAGGACCAAAAAGTCTTAAAGCCTAGAATGACCCTAAGTACCTTATGTTCCCTACATTGTCCCCTTGAATTTTGCTAACCTCCACCCATGCAAAAATAAGGAAGGCCGAAATTACCCCTCTCTCCAAAGCTCTTGGCCGAATTGTATGAAGGCTAAGATAGGAAACCATGATTTGCTTATAATAGGTGAAGCCTTAGTTACTTTATCCATTTCATTTTCATTTTCACCTCTTTCATCCAAACACCCACCCCAAAACACAAGTCTAAGAGCTCATCCAACTCTTATACTAAGAAATAGAAAGAAAGAGAGAGAGAAGAAGAGGAACCGTGAGTAAGAAGAAGAAGAAGGAAGGAGATCAACCTTAAACCTAGGAGTCCTTTTGAAGATCAAGTGCTTAGAAGTGTTGAAGACCTTTTCTTCTTGGTATAAACCGAAGACCTAGAAGCCTTAGAATTAGTTCTTGATTTGTGATCTTGTAATTTTACTTTCTTTTCTTCTCTTGCATGTTTATTTTCATGCACATATGTGTTGATCTTTTCTTAATGATGGACTTTTAAGGACTCAAACTAATTTGTAATATGTGTAGCTTATGTTGATGATTCGGTTAGTACTTTTTTTTGGTAGATCTTGATGCTTTCATGTTAGATCATGATGTTTTCCTCTAGATCTAAAGTTTTGTTCATGATCTTTGTGAGTTTGAAGTAGATCTCTTTGCATGTCTAATTTTTATGCTTGAAACCGTGAATCATGAAGTGTTTTAGTGTTTATTGGTTAAATCAATGTTTGTTTTAATTTTGAGTCTTGCATGTTGTTTAATTGTTGATCTTGAACCCTTGCATGTCTTGATTTTTGGTTTAATCTTAAGAAAAGCTTTTATTCTTGACTTGATCTTTGATTCTTGATTTGATCTTTAAATTTTGATTTTGATCTTGATTTTTTTTGTAAATGATCTTTGAATAAAAGTTTCTTATTTTCTTTAAGTGTGTCACGGTTTTGGTCCCTTTCCCATATAAAATGATTTTATCTTTGATTTGTGCTACTATGTTAAATTCATGATTTGATCTACATGATTTATATGCATGCATGTGAGTGTTTGACTTAGAAAAGTTATTTTTATGATCCCTTGGAAAATAAATTGAAAATGTTTATATTGATCTATGATTGTTACATGTCTTGTTAGGAAAACTTAAGATTCATTCTTGCATGTTAATTTTAAGTAAAATGATTATGATTTCTTGAATTGCATGTCACGGATTTTTGAAAGAAAATTAAGGAAAAACAAGTTTTAAAGTGACTTTTGGGCATGAACATGATTTAATCTAAGTGTTTAATTGTGCATGATGCATTCGGCCACAATTAGATTAGAATTCATGCTTTTTATTTTGTGAAGAATTTGATATGTGTTCTATGTTCTTGCATGCTTCTTGATTTAATTTAAGTAAAGGAAATAAATTAAAGTTTAAATTATTTTCCATGATTGAGCTTACGGTTTTGTTAAAGAAAGGAATAGATAATTGCATGATTTTGTGTGTTTGATGATGCATGAATCTTGTTTTGATTTGTGATGATTTTCGGTCTATGCATGTAGATTAGGTTAGTATTCTTTTCCATGAAATAAAATAGAAACGATGAATGTATCTTGTTATATAATTGATTAGAAATGAGTTTTGTATTTACTTGAACTTATATGTATGTATTCGGTTTGTGGGTTTGAGGGTGCCTAAGTGTTTTTGTTTTATAAAAATAAAATGTTTTTGAAGTCGATAATGTGTTGCATGATTGAGTTAAGTGTTTGATTGTGAAAATGTTTACTTGAGAATGAATGTTTGTTTGTGAATAACTTGAATAATTGATTAATTGTTTATGTGCCTTGATTTATCAAAGTATGTTATTGACCGTGTGTGTGTATGCTCGATTTTGAAATTTATTTGGTTTGATTCATTTGAGTTGTGAAATTATGTTTGTGATTTGTTGAGTTTTCAAAGTGTTAATATTGATCTAAAGAGTTTTTGAAACAAAAGGAGTTTTTACAATGTTTTCGGGTTTTATAAAATTGATTTTGTAAAGTATTTCTTTGCTGTCCACGTTTATATAAAATTGTTTTATTGATTTCTAAATTGAGTTCATGAGACTCAAAGTTTGGTTTTCAAAAGGTAATTGATTTGAGCAAAACCCGGATTGAAACCGGTGAATTTTTCGGTGTTTTTGAAGGAGGTTAAGGTGCTGTCCAAGACGGATCAGCCACCTAACCATTTGATTTAAATTATTTTATTTAGTGTTTTCAAAATGATTTTTTTTGAAGTGATTAAGGAACTAAGAGATGTTAGTGTGTTTTGAGAAAACGATAGTGTTTTTCCAACAAGGAACAAATGTGTTTTAATTAATTCGAGGGAATGTTATAGACGAGGGATTAAGGCAGTGGCAGCAACCAAGATCAGAGGAGACTGTGTGCATCTAATAGCTGGACCTCAGGTGAGAGAGTAGCTTTCCTAAGACACCGTGGTAGTAGGTGTTGTATTTAGACGTTCTGTATCAGCTCAAAGATCGGAACTAAGTGGTTCTGCGTCAGTAGTATAGTGGCAATTGTGTGCTTTGTGTGGCCACTTATACGAATAGGACAAAGACCACATTGTTGTGTGTGATCTGTGATGGTGTGTTGTTTATATTTGTTTGCTTATGCATGTTGATATTTAAGTGTTGAAGTGAATTAATATGAGATGATTGATGATGATAGCAAGAGATATTAGAATTAAAAGACATCAAGAAAAGAGATAACCCTTGTTTGGCTAAGCCCTTGTGGAGTAAGGCAGCCTTAGTATGATAAGACATTGAGAGTAGAGATAATGACAAGAGATTTGAGAATGATTGGAAGTGATAAAGAGATGAGGATTGGAGAAAGATTTAATGATGCGATGTGAGCGAGCCAGAGCTGAGAAGGATTGTGATGTTGTATTGAAAGTGGAAAGTAATGAGAGAGAAGCTTGATTCTTTGATTTTGTTTTCTTGGACTGAGACTGGTGTTGAGTTGAGCTTGCTCCTCCACTAGCTCTCAAGAAGAGAAAGTTTTTGAGAAAAACTTTTGAAAAGAAATGTTTGAAAAGGATTTTTAAAAAGAGTTTGCGAATTGAAATTTTTGAAAACAAGTTTTTGAAAATGTATTTTTGAAAGGGATTCCTAAAAAGGAGATTTTTGAAAAGAGTTTACAAAAATGTATTTTGAAGGGATTCCCAAAATGAGAAAGAATTTTCCAACATTGATTTTCTGAAAGTGATAGTGAAAGGAGGTTTTGAAAAAGGATTCCGAAAAGAGATTTGGGAAATGAGTTTTCGAAAAGAGGTTTTGGAAAAGAATTACGAAATGCAATTTTTGAAAAGAAATTATGAAATAAAGTTTTGGAAAGGTTTTTACGAAATGAAAGTTTTTGAGAAGGGATTTGTGAAGCGAGATACTGTTTTGAGAAAGTTTTCGAAAAGAGATTTTTGCGAAAAGGTTGTGTGGAGAGAAGTTTTGTGATGAGATTCAAGTTGTAAGTGTGATCCCGCTCTGTGCCAAGTTGAGACATGAAAGGAAAAGTGATGCAAAGTTAGTGGTCAGGACTCATTGAAGGGATGTACGAAGGGTGAGCTGACCATTAGGTTAAGTAAAAAGATAAAAGCCTTTAAAAGACATTAACAGCGAATGCGGTGAGGTATGAGAGTTAACCCGAAGTAGTGGAGAGGAAGATACTATGGGTATCTGCAGATACTCAGGTGGGGATTGCAGTAGGGGAGGACGATAACGGTGGAACGTCAAAAAGTCTAGAGTGCTATTCTAGGCGGAACAATTCCACAGGTGGCGCACTAACGTGGTGGGGACTGGGTCCAATGCCGTGGCAAGTTCTGCATGATCAGCTAGAATTAGTACTGTCGCCCCCTAGATGCAAATCTAGAACAGTGAGAGGAACTGGAGTGGGGAATTTTGTTTGCCGCTGAGAGCGTGCCTTGTAATATATGAATTGATATGATTTGAGGTTGGGCCTCCTGGTCTGGGACCATTTGTTGTGTGACAGCTGTCGTGCCCGCACGGTAAAGGTTCTATACTCCTGTTTGCTTCCGACTAGGTGGATGGATGGCCGAGGAGATGTAGACTTGGAAACGTGAGTGCTAACTACGAACGGACGCGCACCTCGATGATTTTTAAATCCCCCTGATCATCGATGGTTATAATACAATAAGACTTGTAAAGGAAGGATTGATAATTAAGAAAAATAAAGCTTGTGAATGATTGTGAATAAAGAGGGGAAAGTGTGAAAGGAAATGATGAGACTCTGGAGAAAGGAAAGCATAGCAGTAAAGGTTTGGATATTTATAATGATAAAGAGTAGTAATGATGTTAATGTCGATGATATGTTATGGTGCTTGAGTGCTGTGTTGTGTGTGCCTTGTTTGTATTGTATGTGTTGTCTTGATATTCCGACTGCGGTAAATCCACAACGTCGACGACTTGTCGTTCGGTTCGCTAACTCTCTCCTGCCCGTTGGTATATCGGTGTTTCTGGTACTCCAACGTGCAGATGGAGTATCGCATGGAGATTGCTACATGGACTAAGCACGGATGTGGCTGGAAGCGTACCCCATCTGGATGGGTATGGATTGGCGACACTCAGATCGTGATTCCGGATCCTGAGCATCGACTTTGCGGAGCTAACCTAGGACCACTGCTGGGACAAGTTTCGGTCAGAGGTTACGCAGACTATGAGGAGAAGGTGCGATGTGAAGCTCAGAGGATTTCTTTTACTCCGAGTAGGATGCAATGGGTGCCAAAGAATCGAGGACAAGCTGCAACTGAGATAGCTTCATCTTCTAGAATTAAGCAAGGACATAAGAAGAAGGATCATGAGCTGCACCCCATAGTTTTCATTAGGAAGAGCCAGAGGTAGGGTAAGTTAGTTTAAAATTGTTGTAAGTGTGAGTCAAAGGACTATCTTAGCGATGTATCACTCTTGTAACTACGCCCTACTTTTATTTTGTGAACTGGCCGAGTCTTTGTTTTAACAAAATGTGAAATCGTTTTGAAAGAATGTAAGGAGTAGGTGCGGAAAGGTTTTAAGTAACAACCCGATTTTCAAGTAAGGACGTGAACATGCACCAACAGCTTTCCAAAACTAAAAAAAAAATGGCCTCAATTTTTGGCAACTTTTTAAATAAATTATGATTATTTTCGGGAGGTGAAAATCGGGCTGTTACAAAGGTCACGTGGAAGAGAATTATGGTTAAGTTCGAGGATGTAATTTTGTAATGCCAATGAGGTTGAACGTTGAGAAATAAATTGCGAAAGAGATAAATGAGGTTGAAAAGAGAATGGAAAGTCCGAGAATTGTGAATAATAATGATGATGAGATGAATTATGTTATGTATTTAATTGTTGATATGTTGTTATTGTATTCTTTTCTTAATATTTTTGCCTATTGTAATTCCACCCCGTCGACGATGATTCGTTCAGGATGCTCACTCTCTCTGTCTTCCCCTTTTTCTTGTGGACTTCGGTGATGATGTCCACAGATATCAGAGTAAGTAGATTTCCTTATGTCGCATCAGCAAGTGGTGGCTTACGAAGAAAAGCTCGAGGAGGAGCCTCAAAAGAGGAGGAAGATAAGCATTGATCGAGGAGTTCATACCGATGTCGAGGAGTAAACCAAATCAGAAGGAGATCAGTAGAATGGGACGTCTGATCCATGTGGTCTAAGAATGTAAGGTACCCCTTGAGATTACTAAGATAATATTGCTCTACCACGATGTAACTTGCTTTATTCTACGGCATGTTTTGAGAAACTAATAACCCTGATGAATTTGATATGTTTTCCTATGATATTTATGAACCGTTGTTTATTTTGGTGAACAAAAATATCTTTATAACGAAGAAAAGAAAGAGTTACAAAGCGCAATGTTGGTAACATCTCGGTCGCGCTTTGTAACTTGACGGATGACATGTGACATGACGAGATGATTGATGTGACTTAAACATTGAAAATGAATTCTTTTGTGAGAATAGTCCATGTCCATGTCATAGATGTTTAAAAAAAATTCCCAGATTTTCAGTAAATAAAAATAATTTCAAGTTACTAAATCAGAATGTTACAAAGAGTCTTCCTCAGCAGAATTACAAAGCACACATTCCACAGGCACCAAAACTCCTTGTTTTCGCAGATTAACTTTAGATGGTAAACGGTCCCAAAGAAGCTGCCACATAAAGCAATGAACTTTTGCTGGAACTTTGATCTTCTAATTTTTCCTCAAAGTTGCTAAAAGAACTAATGCCACGCCCAAATCAGAATACAGTTTAGTCAAGAGGAAATTATAAGCTGTTTTAAAAGAAAAAACCCGCCATTTCCAAGACCCCAGCAAAAAGAATCATCTTATATCCACCTGTAAGGAGACATCTTTTAACAAAATATTAACATCAGAAAGTTGAATGAGTTCTCAATCAAATAATCTTCTTCTCCACATAAGATTCCAGCTTGCCCCCTGCTCATCTGAAACGTACACATCCTTAACAGAAAGATCTTTGGCATTTGATACCAGAAACAAGTCAGGAAATAAATCCTTCAAGGATTACAACCAAACCAAGCATCCTTCCAAAATTTTAATGAATTTTCACTCCTCAAACTTATAGAAATACTACTTTTAAACCACTCATCCCTTAACTCAGCTCCCAACCTTAAGTTACAAATCTCCTTCCACCTAGATGAACCCTTACAACCTGAACCACCACTTCCTAATTTGAATGGATCGAACTCCCCGTATTTACTATACAGAACTTTTTCCCATAAACTCCCCTCCCTTTTTAATAACCGCCATCTCCACTTGCTTAACAGAGCTTTATTAAAAACTAATAAATTCTTGACTCCTAACCCCCATTATCTTTGCTTTGACAAACTAGGTCTCATTTAACCCAGACAATTTTTTTTCTCTCCTCACACCCACCCCACAAAAAATTCCTCTGAATTTTGACAAGTATATCATTCATTGTCTTTGGGAGTGCAAAAAAAGACAGAAAGTAAAGAAGCAAACTTGACAGGGCAAAGTTAATCAAAGTTATTCTAACACCAAATGACAGATTTTTACCCCTCCATGATGATAATCTTTTCTCGAAAGCAAGCATTACCTTTGACCAGCAATCAACACTTCTCGCATTACCCGCTACAGGAAGACCCAAATAAGAGAAAGGGAGTTGGCCAATTTTGCAATGAAGCAGAGAAGATGTATTTGACAAAGTATCCAGATTTACATTAACCCCATAAATATTGCTTTTATGAAAATTAAACTTCAACCCTGAGGCAAGCTCAAAACCACGCAAGACTGCTTTGACTAAAAGAAAATGGTAAGGAGAGACCTCCCCCTAACAGTATAGTGTCATCAGCATACTGTAAAATTGAAATAGGAGCTTCCCTTTTACCAACCAGATAAGGTTTAAACAATTGTTTCTCCACTACTACCCTCATCATGTCCGCCTACCCTTCCTCCACCAACAAAAACAAAAAAGGAGCAAGAGGGTCTCCTTCTTTTAGGCCATTCTTGATCAAAATTTCTTCTGTTGAACACCCATTCACTAAAACTGACATGCTTCCTGCAAAAATACACGCCTGCATCCATTCCACCCATTTCTCCCCCAAACCCACCCTTTTCATCAAATATTCAAGAAACGACCAGCTCACCGAATCGTAAGCTTTCTCAAAGTCCAATTTTAAAATAAAGCACGATTTTTTCCTCCATTTGGCATCATCAATGACTTTGTTTAGAATAACAATACTATCCAGAATCTGCCTATATTCAGAAGGAAAGCTGACTGTGACACAGATATTACCTCATGAATCACCCCTTTCAATCTGGTTGCCAAGACCTTTGCAATTATTTTATACATAGCACCAAGCAAAGAAATAGGGCAAAATTTCCCTAAAGATTGAGGAGAATTCACCATAGGAATAAGAGCAATGAAATAAGATAACATACCCTTTGGTAATTTCCCTGCAGCCTGAAATTGATTCATCATCTCCCAAACATCACCCTTAATGATTTCTCAACTCTTTTTAATAAAGTTGAAATTAAATCCATCTGGACCCGGGGCTTTATTCCCAGCACATTCTGAAACCACCTCTTCAATCTCTTCAACAGTAAAAGGAGCAATAAGCCGGCAAACAGAATCTCCAGCCAACATATCAAAGCAAACACCATCTAATTTAGGATTAGAACAGAGTTCTCCAACACATCTGGTTGAGAAGTAATGAAAGACATCATTCCTATTACCAACAACTGAATTCACCCAAGAATTACCATCCCAAATTACCTTCATGTCATTTGATCTTTTCCTCTGATTAATAAAAGCATGAAAAAACATGGTGTTGGCATCACCCTCTTTTAACCACTAGATCCTAGATCGCTGCAATAGTAGACTTTCCTTATTAGAGACAAGCTTCCAAGATCAGCCTGCTTTTTCTTTCTGACTATTATTTCATCATTAGTCAAATCCCTAGTCTCTGCCACTTCATCAATTTTCCAAATATCTGATTTTAGAGAATTAATAGAAGAATCCAAATTACCATAAACCTCTCTGGTCCACGATTTAATTGCCATCTTCAAAAGTTTCAATTTTTTTTTTGAATTCTAATTGCTCCCCAGCCTTGCACATTCGCATTTCTCCAATAAGAATCCACCAACGGGAGAAAACTAGGATCGTTCAACCAAAAATTGTTGAAACGAAAAGGCTTGGGACCCCAATCATTAACAACACCGCACCGTAACACTAAAGGAAAATTATCAGAGAAATCCTTAGGAAGTATCTATTCAACCGGGTTATTGAAGAAGGTTGCCCACTGCTCTCACAAGGAACCTGTCAATTCTACTCATAGCTTTACAATTCGAACTCATCCAGGTAAATTTTCTTCCGAAGGAAGGAACTTCATCAACCTCTAAGCTGTCAATGAAATCATTGAAACCTACTATCTCAGATATACAGCCCCCTCACCCGCTACTCCTCTTCTTTCCCCCACTTTTCTTATTGCATTAAAATCACCAAAGATACACCACCTTTCCCCACCCAGTGAATTTTTAATATCACAGATTTTCCTCCACATACTTTTTTTCTTTTCAAAATCACAGGAACTATAGACATTAATCAAATAAAAAAATCATCGTTTTCACCAATAAGGCAAACTCCTAAAAAACCTTCTCCACCAAATTCAAAATTGAAGCTCCACTTTTCTGAATTCCAAATAGAAATTAATCCCCCAGCCCGCCTCTGTGAAGGTTGAAACAACCATCCACAATTACTACTACCCCAAAGAGAACAGCAGAGAGAATTACTAACCTCTTCCATTTTGTCTCTTGAATCCCTAAGAAATTTTCTTTTTCAGCTTGAACTAGCTCCCTGATCTTTCTTTTCTTCAAACCTCCCCCCAGACCTCTAATATTTAAGTAGGCTTCACACATGTTTATCGCTGTGTTGGGGTCATTTGCTTATCTGAGGGATCGGAGGCGGCATGATGGTTGAAGGTCTGGTGGTTGGAGAAGGTTCATGTTATAAAAATTAGCGGAAGTAAATTAGAATAGTGAATAAACGTGGTTCAGCTTATAGCTTACTCCACATATAAAAATGACGATATACAACGATATTGATATTTGACAACAACCCAAACCCCAAAATACACCCAAAATACCACATGGTATTTTCACACCGGTGTATACATTAAATTCTCTATAATTATTAATACAAAGAGAATATATGTGTGTATGTTGTTGTTGCTTTGTTTTTATGTTTCTACTGATAAAATGGGGTATGTATTTATACCCAAGGCTATAACTAAAAATAGAGAGGGTTTCTCTCTTTGCCAAAGGAAATATGAGGCATAGCATGAGTCAACAAGAGGAATTCTCTCTGGTTCCTACATTTTAAAGCCATAATCACAAATCTCCACCTTGGCTTAAAATGTCGTTATTCCAGTGCCAATCAACTCCAAGCAGTGTTTAAACTTAGATACCGTTACTGGCTTAGTAATCATGTCGGTTGGATTATCATTAGTACCAATCTTTTTGACTTGAATGGTACCTTGAGAAATGATCTCCCGAATGAAATGATATCTGACATCAATATGTTTGGTTCTTTCGTGATACATTTGATTTTTGGTCAAATGTATAGCACTTTGGTTATCACAGTAAACCACCGTGATATCTTGTTCCAAGCCCAAACTGCCCACCAAACCTCTAAGCCAAATGGCTTCTTTCACGGCTTCTGCTGCAGCCATATATTCAGCTTCTGTAGTAGACAATGCAATAGTGGATTGCAAAGTTTCTTTCCAACTAATTGCACTCCCCGAAAGCGAGAAGACATAACCTGTGAGAGATCTCCTTTTGTCTATATCTCCAGCATAATCAGAGTCAACATAACCAATAATACTGGTGCTAGTATTATGACTCTTACCATAAATTAAGCCAATATCTACAGTACCTCAGAGATATCTGAGTATCCATTTCACAGCTTCCCAGTGCTTCTTCCCAGGGTTTCCCATGTACCTACTAACGACACTAACAACATGTGATATATCTGGACGGGTGCACACCATAGCATACATGATGCTACCGACTGCACTAGCATATGGAACAAGTGACATTTGTTCCTCCTCCTCAATGGATTGTGGTGACATTGCAGCTGAGAGTTTGAAATGGGCTGCCAATGGAGTGCTAACTGGCTTAGCTTTCTTCATTCCAAAGCGCTCCAACACTTTCTCGATGTACTTTCTTTGAGACAAATATAATTTTCTTGCACGTCGGTCTCTGGAGATTTCCATGCCCAAAATCTTCTTAGCTGCACCCAAATCTTTCATTTCAGATTCACCACTAAGTTGAGCCTTCAATTTCTTGATCTCCGATGCATCCTTAGCAACAATGAGCATGTCATCGACATATAAGAGCAGATAAATAAACGAATCATCTTGGAGCTTTCTATGGTATACACAGCTGTCATAGTCACTTCTCGAATAACCATGACTCAACATAAAAATGTCAAACCTTTTATACCACTGGCGAGGAGATTGCTTTAAGCCATATAATGACCTTTTCAAGAGACAAGCATGATCTTCCTTACCTTCAACGACGAAACCTTGTGGTTGCTGCATGTAAATTTCTTCCTCTAGCTCGCCATGGAGAAAAGCCGTTTTTACATCAAGTTGCTCAAGCTCCAGATCAAATAGGGCAACCATGGCTAGTAACGCTCGGATAGAACTATGTTTCACAACAGGGGAGAAAATTTCATTGTAGTCAATTCCTTCCCTTTGGCTGAAACCTTTTGCAACTAAACGAGCCTTGTATCTAGCTGCTCTACTCCAGGTGATCCTTCCTTTTTCTTGAATACCCATTTGCAACCAACGATCTTTTGTCTTTTCGGCGGTTTCACTAGCTCCCAAGTTTGATTCTTGTGTAGAGACTCCATTTCCTCACCCATAGAAGCAATCCACTCTGCAGACTCATTACTCGAGATAGCCTCGTTGTATGTTACGGGTTCTCGAGCTTCAATGTCCTCTGCCACCGATAGCGCAAATGAGACTATGTCAGCATGACCATATCTCTTAGGTGGTTTTATCTGCCTCCTTTCTCGGTCTCTTGCGAGATTATAATTCTGTAGTAGAGTCTCCTCTTGCTCTTCGACAACTTCGAGATCTTCTTCTTGAATAGGTGGATCAGAAGCACCACCTTGAACCTCTATTGGTTGTTCAATATTAAGCTCCACCTGCTTGCTAACACGATCTTCTTTATCTGCATTGCCAACCTCCTTCATCGGATGAAGCATAAATGATTCATTAAATTTAACATCTCTGCTGATTATGAATTTTGGTGGTTTAGTTTCAGTGCACCATAATCTGAAACCTTTAACTCCGGATGCATATCCGAGAAATATGCACTTTTGTGCCCTTCGCTCAAGCTTCCCATCACTAATATGAGCATACGCAGGACACCCAAAAATCCTTAGATCAGAATAATCAGCTGGAGTACTAGACCACACTTCTATAGGAGTCTTTAATTCAATTGCAGTAGACAGAGATCGGTTTACCAAATAGCAAGCCATATTAACAGCTTCAGCCCATAATTCTTTTCCCAGGCCCGCATTAGAGAGCATGCATCGAGCTCTATTTAAAATAGTTCTATTCATGCGTCCTGCTACTCCATTCTGCTGTGGAGTCTTCCGCACAGTGCAATGTCTCACTATGCCCGCATTCTCACAGAACTCATTAAAATCACCTCCACAAAACTCCAAACCATTATCGGTTCGAAGGCGTTTGATTTTCTTACCTGTCTGATTCTCAATCAACACTTTCCATTTCTTGAAAGTTGAGAAAACATCACTTTTGTTTTTGAGAAAATAAACCCAAACTTTCCTTGAAAAATCATCAATGAAAGTTAATAGGTATCTGGCACCACCTTTTGACGGAACAGGCGCAGGGCCCCACAAATCAGAGTGAATATAATCCACTGTACCCTTAGTCCTGTGAATGGCAGTGTTGAACTTGACTCTGGTCTGCTTCCCGTAGACACAGTGTTCGCAAAAGTCAAGCTTCCCAATCTTGTGATCATCTAGCAGACCTCGTTTGCTTAAGATAGAGATTCCAGCTTCACTCATATGCCCTAGACGCATATGCCAAAGCCGAGTAGTATCAGAATCAGAATCAAGGGAAGACGATATAGATGCAACTCCACCGACTGTATTTCCTTGGAGTATATAGAGGCCATTGACCAATTTTCCTTTGATCACAACAAGAGCACCTCTAGAGACTCGTAGAACTCCACCTTGAGCAGAATACTTATACCCTTGAGAATCAAGAGTACCCAAAGAAATGAGATTTTTCTTCAAGTCTGGTATGTGTCGAACATCTATCAAAGTTCTTACGGCACCATCATGCATCTTGATTCAGACTGTTCCAATGCCAACGACCTTACAGGACATATGATTTCCCATAAGAACAATACCACCGTCAATCGACTGATAAGTTGTGAACCAGTCTCGATTTGGACACATGTGATAAGAACAACAAGAATCCAATATCCAAGCATCACCAAATGAACCAGTTGATACTGAGAGAACATTATCAGCATCTTCTGCCACACTAGCCGAGTGACTCGAACTAGCCTCATTCTTTTCTTTGAGTTTCGGACATTCTGCTTTCCAGTGCCCTTCTTTCTTGCAATATCTGCATCTCCCCTTGCGTAGTCTAGATTTAGATCTAGACTTGCCTCTGTTGAAACTACTCGATCCAACCTCCCTTGATCTCCCTCTAGCGAATAAGCCTGCTGCATGATCACCACGTTCACTATTATCGTGCTCCATCTTCTCACGACTCAAAAGTGCTGATTTCACCTCATCAATGTTAAGGCTTTCACGACCATATATTAGAGTTTCTCTAAAATGCTTGTATGAAGGAGGTAAGGAGCAAAGCAATAACATTGCTTGTTGCTCACTTGAAAATGACTCATCTATATTTTTCAATTCCATAGTCAAAGAAGTGAACTCAGAAATGTGTGATCTAACATATGTCCCTTCATCCATGCGAAGTGTGTACAAACGTTGTAACACACCGAGATGATTAGCCACCGTCTTTTTCATGTATAGGGACTCCAACTTGGTCCACAAAGCCTCTGCTATCTTCTCCGATAAGACCTCCTGCAAAACATCGTCTGTGATGGATAGGTGAATAGTTGACATAGCTTTTGCATCTGTGTCATCCCACTCAGAATTCTTCATTGCGTCAGGCTTCTTTTCCTTCCCAGAAAGTGCCATTTTTAAATTTTGCTGGGTCAAAACAGCCATCATGCGAACCTTCCACATTCCAAAATTGATGTGCCCATCAAACTGCTGAATATCGAATTTTGTAGTCGTCATTTTTTAATACACAAATTCCCAGAACGCTCTAAGCGCTCTGATACCAATTTGTTATAAAAATTAGCGGAAGTAAATTAGAATAGTGAATAAATGTGGTTCAGCTTATAGCTTACTCCACATATAAAAATGACGATATACAACGATATTGATATTTGACAACAACCCAAACCCCAAAATACATCCAAAATACCACACGGTATTTTCACACCAGTGTATACACTAAATTCTCTATAATTATTAATACAAAGAGAATATATGTGTGTATGTTGTTGTTGCTTTGTTTTTATGTTTCCACTGAGAAAATGGGGTATGTATTTATACCCAAGGCTATAACTAAAAATAGAGAGAGTTTCTCTCTTTGCCAAAGGAAATAGGAGGCATAGCATGAGTCAACAAGAGAAATTCTCTCTGGTTCCTACATTTTAAAGCCATAATAACAGTTCAAAATGAAGAATTTTGGTAAGGGTGACTAGGACCATGGTGGTCCACATGTGCAAAAACTGGTTGAAATTCGTCGCATGAAACAACAATCATTAATCACACTTTTTTTCTCCCCCACCCAACTCAACATCTCTAGCTTCTAGCTTAGCAAAATGTAGAACCGCATCTTGAAAGAAAGGATCTACAGAAAGCCCCACATCCTTTTCCAAATTAAATAACTTTTCTACTTTTTGGTGTATTATTCATTCTATATTGTTTTTCCTTTCTCACAGGTTGTATGCCTTATACTCCTATGTTCCTGTTAATAAAATTCTTTGACTATAAAAAAATAAACAGAACAAGGATCTTTAATCTTTTAGTGAGTATTTGGTATAACTGGTAAAATTAGATTACGATTATTTTTATAAGTGATTAAAATTTGATAAGATTATATTATAATTTGCTAAAATTATAATTTGTTTATGTTTTAGTCTCTTAGCTGAAAAATGAATTTAAACTAATTTGTTTTGTTTGGATAGTGTAAAGAAGATTATTTTTATTGAATCAATTTAAAAAAAAGGCATGAAGTGATAAGGGAGTAGTTATTGCTATTGGAGTGATAAGGGTAAAATAGAAAAATTGCATCGGTCTCAAAAAATAATCATACCAAAAATAATCTACAACATCCATGTACGTGTTTAGTATAGCTGAAAAAAATTAGATTATGATTATTTTATCTGTGATTATAATCTGGTAAACTTATAATCTGTTAAAATTATAATCTGTTTATGTTTAGATCGCTGAAAAATGAATTTAAGGTAATCTGTTTTGTTTGGATAGTGTAAAGAAGATTATTTTATTGAGTAAATTAAAAAAAAAGATATATGGAGTTAGTTATTGCTGGTGGAGTGATAAGGGTATAATAGGAAAGTTACATGGATCTAAAAAAATAATCTTACCAAAAATAATCTACAACGTATACAAGGAAATTGTGGATTTTGATTTTTTTTTCCAAGAATATAATCTAAAATTATAATCTGCATTGACAATCAAACACATTAGATTATGATTATTTTTGAAAAAAAAGCCCAAAACATAATTATAATCTAAACCAAACACCTTTTAAGTGAAGGACTTAGATTACCAAACCCTAACCCTTAAATTCAATTTCATACTTCTATATTTCATTCATACTTTCGTACAAACACTTGGTATGCATTTGGAAGTTGATAAGGTGCAAACATTTAGGTGGATTTATGATATTTGTAGCAGTAGCTGTAATGAGCTTGACGATAATAATGTAGGTCGGGTTTAGAGATTTGTTTTGGAATTTGGACAGATGTTTTTAAAAATACAGCATCGATTAAATTTTTTGTGGGGTGTTTTATATTTTATTGTTGTAAGGGAGAATGAATTGATGTTATGTGAGTTTGAGGTGGGATTACAATACCATAACAACGCTTGTGAAGAAGCATATAAAAAGGGAGAGAAAGGATTGGGAAAGATAAAAATATTATGGTAGTATTCTTTATATTAAAATGAGATCCAAAACCAATTTGTTAGAATTCAAAATCCAAGACTCTTTGAAAAATGAGTATAACCTTACATCTAATCTAATCTAATAAACTATGAATATAACACATTTGTAGACACAATCTTAAATAAAAAATAGGGAGTATTTGTTAACCTTTGTCCAGCCAAAAGTGGCTATCTCTTATTTAAAAACTAAATACTAGGTGTTTCAATTCTTCTAATAATGCATCATTTCCGATTAAAAATAATCTTTTGGATTCTAGTGTCGAGGTTAAAAAAATAAAAAACAAATTTTTTTTCCTAATTTACAAAAAAAAAAGTTATAATAAAAACAGAATTATAAATGAAAATGTTAAGAATAGAGGTTTTTTTAATTAAAAAATTTTTTAAACTGGATTTTTACATTTAAAATAAATAAATTTGTGGGCACCACATGGATGAAAATGTTAAGAATAGATGATTTTTTTAATTAAAAATTTTTAAACTGGACTTTACAATTAAAATAAATAACTTTGTGGGCACCACATGGCATGCGACATGTGGATGGCCAAGGTAACATTGCTTACGGTTATGGTACATCAGTCACGTTGGTACATCAGTCACGTTACAGAATAGGCAAGGATATCAACGACAAAGTCTTGAGATCATACCAATCAGACTCTAATACATTAACATTACATTATTATTTTATTATAAGATTCAAATTCAGATTTTTCATATATTTCATTACGACAGTTAAGACTAACCAAATTCACAACATTTATGAATAAACATTACATCGACATTTTGATTCAGTTTTTTTAGTCAAACCAAAAATGGTTATCTCTTATTGACTCAATTTCGTTTCAATCATGTTTTTAAATTGTAATTTCAATAAACCTACCATATCTAAAAATAATCCCAATTTTTTTATCACATCAATATTTATAAATTTCTGAAAACTATATTTACATTCAAGTAATATTTAAAAAATTAAAGTATTCAATTTTTTATTAAAAATGTGGCATAGCCATTTTTACAAAAGAATGAATTGTGATAATAATTTCAATAGATCCATGTTTGTTACATATCTTTTTTTTTCTCAAAAGCTTATATTTATATATATATATATATATTCATAATAATACAATATATTTAAATACAAATACAAAAATAAATATTTAAGAATAGTATTATTTACTATTTAAAAAAATATATTAATATATTTTTTATTATTATTAGTTTATTTTTATTATTTATTGTTGTTATTATTTATTTAGTTATTATTATTATTATTATTATTAATAAAATGATCTAGATTACTTAGAGAGTAATGACAAATAAATTGAGCACACGGAGTCTTATAGCATATTCTTACAAAATACTCCCTTCGTTTCACTATGTTTGACTTTTTAACATTTTTTTCTTGTTTCATATTGTTTGGTCTTTTACATTTTCAATACACAAACATATTTTTTTTCCAATTTTAACTATTCATTCAATCATTTTTCTTACTTCTCATTAATTATAATTTTATCATCTCTCTCATCTCTAAACCATTATACATTAATTAATGGATACACTTACTAATAAAAATTAAATACTACAACAATTTTTAATAAGGATTAAATAGGGGCATTTTGGAAAAACTATACATTATTATACTTACAATAATTAATACTTTCTTAATCTATGTGCTCAGCCTAAAATACCAAACATTGTAAAACGGAGGGAGTATTTAATATTAGGGTCTATTTGGCAAAACTAACTTATAGTTGTGAACTTGTAGCTGATAGCTTTGAGCTGATAGCTGATAGCTATAAACCTAACTTATAGCTATATATGAAATTATAGCTGGAAACTTATAGTTGTATAGCTAACTTATTGAACTAGAGCTATTTGACAAAACTAGTTGTGCAACTAATTTAAACATGTTAAATGACTGAAATGGGTAAATAATAATATAATTTAGTAAAAAGAAAGGGTAAAATTAAAATATGATTTATCGAAAGCTCTTATTTTTTTCTCAAAGCTACATGGTGTAGCTTTCTAAAAGCTAACTTTCAAAAGTTATAAGCTTCCTTTTTGAAAACTATAAACTTCTTTTATTTTTTTTCACCAAACAACTATATTAACTGAATATAAGTTATAAACTTGTCTTACCAAACACAGCTTAAAACTCTCAACGAGTCTCTATCCAAAACTCTGTTGTGGATGCGAAAGTGAATGACAAGATTGATTTCAAATGTCGACTAAATTCAAAATCTCTTAAGTTTTAAGGTTAAAAAGAGATTCGATGATTAATTTTAAATGTACACCTGTTTCTATGGAAGAAAAACTTGTAAAATCTTAACAAATTCTACTACTAAATCGACAACATATATATTATCAACATCTTGATTCAAATAATCATATATTTCTGAGGAACCATTTATTTATATATATACTTTTATTATTATTACAATTGGTGGAAATTCAAATGCAGAGGCTACCTACGAGTACTAGTATAAATACTGATCAGCTCCATAGTTACCTCTTTACATGAGGTTTCACACCTTATCCAACCTTCAACGCAACTAGGAATGAAAAGCAAGTGCAAACATATGGGTTGCAGGTAAGTTTGCATATAGACCAAGATGCATTATTGGGCTGAATTGGTCCAAACATTGTACCAATGATGTAAACATTAATCTATTCATCACATGAAAGGAATGAATGTTACCCAAGAGAGATAATTTCCTTCTAAGAAACATATAGTGAATGTCCACTAAGAAGGTGATACAAGAGAGAAACCAGAGAAGGAACAAAAGATAGTAATACTGGCAACCCACTGTCAAGGTTGCCATGGGAATTGAATGCATACAGATCTATTAGTAGCTATGATGAGTCTCTCTTATAATGGTCTTTCTTACTACACGTTTTGCAAATCATCTGTTTATTATTTGTTTTTTTATTTGATGCGTGCAACGCATGGCCATTAATGAAAAATAATATTTTGGTCGCCGGCTAGTTGTATTAAGTTTTAAAACTACTTTCTCCTTCGTTATTTCCCCTTTTTACCTTATTGGATTTAATTTAATTTTTTTTAGGCAAATATTTTTTTCCCTAAAGTATTATTTTCGGAGGGTTTAATTTTTTTACTCTAAATTATCATCTAGTATCAATGGATGATTGGTTTAAAACTTTAAATGGTATATGTTTATTTTCTCTTAAGAAAAAATAAACCACGCACCTCCATCATCTTATGAATATTTTTGACTTGAACATGATCGTCTCTCGTAAAAAAAAAAAAAAAAAGTTTAAAATCTAATAAAGTTTAGACCAAACGGTTATGTTCCTATGAAAAAATTATTCTCCCACATATTTTTAAACACGTAAGCAAAAATTCGTCCTAACAATGAACAGTAGCTCTATCATAAAATGGTGATATAAGTACTTTTCTTAGATAGAAAACTCCCCATTATACGAAGTGAATAATTTGTATTAAATATTTCTCTCCAAATATAAGCATTTTTGTATTAAAAATTCCTCTCCCAATATAAATACCAATGCTTTTTTTAATAAAAAATGTTTTTTATACAACAAAAAAGAAATGAATCTATGTGTGTGAGAATTTTTGTTGAGAAAGCAACAAGCTCTAATAACATATATGAATATAAAAAAGATGAGAATATATGATGAATGCTGAGGTGTGGTCTGCTTTCTGTTGCTCTACTACTCCGTGGTGTTTGATGCCCCTGTTAGTGACTCTCAATTTATAACTAAAAAAGTCCATAACAAAAAATAAAAATTATCAAAATCAATTATTAGAAATATTTTATTTTAAATTTAAATTAAAAAATATAAAATATTTTCCACCAATCCTCTACAAACTTAAAATTTAAAATTAAAACAGTTGTAAAAAAATGAATTTATATATAAAAAACAAACAATCTTAATGAATAGCTATGATTAAAACAAAATAAGTGGTTGAATTTAATCATAGTTAGTATTATTATTAACACAAATGAGAGTCAATAAAAGGATTATTAATTTTGCTGATACTGGGAGCTTAAGGGGAGTAATAAATATAAAAAATAATTGTTGTGCCTATTTAAAAAAGAGACGTAACACCAACGGGGCTTGGTTCAGTTGGTGTAAGATTCCAACTAAAATCTTGGGAATGGGACATGAGTGCTAGTAGCCCCGGGTTTGATTCCCACTAAAAACATCCCGTTGGGAGAGTCAGCCACGCAGCTCGCTCCGAATTAGTCTCAAGGGCTCCCTGGTATTAAGGGTGCTCTCGGGGATACCGGTGGTTCCGCAAGGAATACAGATAAAAAAAAAGACGTAACTTTGAACTTGTTTGTGCACCTTTTCCAAAATAAAAATAAAAAATAATTAACTATTTTTTTTTTTATAACTTTGGTTGATCTTGGATCATCACTCATCCATGATCCATACCAATCAAATCGTAATTATTTGTATCACGTGTCAAATTATGATTGGACTCTACCATGGATGTCATGCTGATCCAAGACCAACTAATAAATTCTCCGTATCCACCTATACGAGCATGATAACTAATTTCTTTGAATATTGTTTGTACAAAGTAAACAATCCTCTCATATGATGTTTTGTACATATATACAAGATCAATTAATTAACCACAACCATTTACTTAAGTGAACATAGACTAATGATATATGTACCAATGTCTTTTGGTAAAAAAAATGATAATAATATTTAACTCTAACAAATTACATTATACTCCCTTTGTTCCAAATTAAGTGACGTTTTAGAAGTTTCACACGAATTAAGGTAATGATTGAAAGTATTAATATTAAGAAAAATATAAATTACTTTGATAAAAATACCCTTATCATAAACACTCCAATAATTTATTACACCAATACTCCTTAAATATGAATAACAAATTTTATGCCAACAATGAGTACTATTAACATTAATACTCCGTACCCTCTAAAAAAAAAAACCATTAATACTCCACTACTGCATGTTACTGTACAATGGACTAGTAGTTGAAGGGTTGCTCATAATATTTCAATTCTTTACTGAATGCATATACCGAAAATTTAGCCCGAAAATTTAGCCGCTCAAATGGAGTAGTAGTTTTGTGAATTTTTAATTTCCCACATTTTTTTATCATAAAAGAATGCTTCTTAGTTACTGTAATTATGGAGATAACATAACTTTAGTCTTTTTTTTAATTACCATGTCAAACTCTAGCAATAGTAATGTAAGTAGGCAACATACAGAAACACGCACTACAAAAAAAGAGCAATTTGTAGTAGTTTATGATGCATTCTGCGGCGGTTTTAACTGTCGCAAAAATATTTTGTGGCGGTTTATAAACAGCCGTAGATTCGTCTGTTGGGATTCACTTTTTGCGGCGGTTTTGACAATTGCTGTAGTTTTTTTTTGCCGCTAAAGGTTGCTGCAGTTTGAACCGTCACAAATTGCAATGCCGAAATTATATTAAAAAAATGGCGACGATTCATAACCGTCGCAAGTTGCGAAGCTAAAGTTATATTAAAAATGCTGACAGTTCATAATCGTCGCAAGTTGCAAATCTGAAATTTCATTAAAAAAAATGTGGCAGTTCACAACCGCCGTGACATGCCTATTGATAATTTTAAATAATCGATTTGTGTCAGTTTAAACTGTCGGTAAAACATTGAACGAATTTAAAAAAATATACATATATTTGCTTTAAACCATCCTTCCACCCCTATATCCTATTCTACCTAAATCTCGTTCTCTGTTATATCTAATCATATTAGCATTATATCATTAAAATTTACCGTAGGAATTTAAATTAAAAAGATTGGGGTTGCAAGGCGAACTTCCACTGAAATCAATTGAGACCTCCCATAATCTTGTCCAACGGCAAGGAAAAATTAACAGAAAATCATAAGCTAGTATTTAATTGTAAAGGACATATTTAATTGTAAGGGCCAAAAAACTAAATATTTCATTCCAAATACTTGCATCAAATTTCCCGGAACGCTGAAAGCATGACTAAGGGAACAGAAATTATTAAAGATCATTACTGCAAGGACCAGCAAACTAACCACTGGATCTAGATATGTTAAGGAATGCTAGAATATATTATAGGACCAGTGACCAACCAACAATGCTACAATGAAATAACTTCCAAATATAAAAGTAATAATCTAGTTAAACGCCAGAAGAATACCCTCAGAAGCTTGCCACTTGATTTGCAAAGCTGAACCAGGAAGTCGTTATCATCTTCCCTGATAACAATAAAAGATAATGAAATGAAAACCACAGTTGTTGGAAACCAACAAGCGGCCTAACAATTTACTAGAGGGGGAGTGAATAGTAAATGGAAGCAACAATATTAATTTTTCGAATATAATTGATATTAGCAATAGACAAGCTTATTGTTTTTGAACAAAATTAAGTTTCTGTCCAAAAATACTTGAACTACTCGACTAGTGCTCCAACTAATCGAGTAATAAGAACTATTTCAGACAGAGAACAGATTTTCAGAGAGATTCTCACAAAGCCAAGAATAACACGAACAGTAGCAAGCGAATTGGCTAACTTAAGGTTCAAAGGGAAAGACTAAAAATGCAGGATTAAATGAAAGCGATAAAGAGAGAACACACAAAAATTTTATACTGGTTCACTCTCAACCCTTGAGAGCTACGTTCAGTCCCCCCTAAATCTTAGGGAGCTTTTGACTCAAAATTAAATAAAATGGTTACAGTAGGAATTACAAGTGAACCTCACTCAATAAATCCTAACCCTTTCAAGAGTGCACCAAACTCTTGAAATCTACCCCAATTTCTATTGATCTTGATGGTTGAAGAACCTCTTCAATGCTTCCACTAACAGAACTCCTTAAAACCTTCAAGAGCTCCTTCCTTTCTTCAACGGTGAATGATAAAGCAAAGTTGCGGCTCCAAAACAAACTCAATCGAAATATGAATATGAAAGTTTGATAACTAATTGAGATTGAGACTTAGAAAGGGATTAGATGAAAGGAAAATGTGTTTTCTCAAAAATCAGGATTGCTCTTTTTGAAAATCGTTAACCTCTGAGAGTTGGAAGAGGCAATCAATATATAATCTCCAAAAATCAGGGAGGAGCCAAGGAAGCATATTAGAAAAGATTTCTCCCATGATTACCTCTCCAACAGTCATATTTGGATCAGATTTACTAATGAAAACGACTCGTGCTAATCGAGTAGTTGAGGCACTACTCGATTAGTTTGAGCAAACTAGACAGATTGTTATTTTTCTGTTTAGCAAACTACTCAAGTAGTGCGAGAGCTACTCGATTAGTCACTGCTATTTTCTTAAAAATAAGTTTTCCAAATATGTTAAAATGACCAATCCCTTTCTAGCCTTTTTCAAATATTTAACTCCTAGAATTCATACTAACTAATTCATATTTGCTTGAGTTAAACCTAAGTCTACCACCCACACTCAAACATAAATAAAAGAGATTACAGTAATGCGGGAATTTATAGACTGAAAGAGGTTATTGTTGTTGATTCTTCATGCTATTTGTCTTCATCAAAATAGTGCACTCCTTGTTGAATTTACAATCTCCCCCTTTTTGATGATGACAAATGCTTGTTGATTTTGCATACTCCCTCTGAATGTATGCACTGAAACCTGTAAAGCTTTAAACAACAAAACAACAACCTTTCTCCCCCTTTTGGCACGACCAAAATGGAGCCAAATAATTTAGTACATTCCCAAAAGTGAGGTTAATATCATAGGCAAAAACTCCCCCTAAAGGAAATTGAAGATTAATTAATAAGAACATAATGCAAACGCCATCCCTTGATGAATTTAAAACATGAAACCATAAACTTAAAACAGATAACATCCGACACAAGTTTTAAAAACATGTCCAGAAATAAAAGTTCATAAAATCAAGAGAAAACCAGACAAATATAACAACGGAAAGATTAAAAACAAATCAAGAGGAGGATGGAGGACGATGAAAAGCTCCAAAGGCATCAGAGATGAATTTTTGCATGGACTAATAATCATCTGCTAAGCGATGCTCCATTTGACCCATACGATTGTCCATACGATGCTCCATTTGATCCATACGAGTGTCTATACCATCAAGACGATTATGCACTCGACAAAAGTGTGAATCAATATGACCAAGCAGAGACTCATGCAGTGCTCGAAAGTCAAAAGAAGAGGAAGCATGAGAAGGAGATACAGGGGGCTGATCCGGCTGCGCTTCAGGCTGGAAATCCATGAATTCTTCCACATTTATCCCTTCTTTAGCAGCCTTAAATGCTTGTTCCTCAGCTTGCCTATCTTCATCTTGTGCCGCTGGATTATCACCTTCAATGGCCTAAAGATCTTCTTTCCAATACCATATACCAGTGCCATCATGTTTAAAAATTCCCATTAAATGAAGAGTCCCCGTATCTAGGCAGCACTTATCTGCAGAAAATTATTCATCTTCTTCACCAGCAGGTATAGCCACACCACAGTGACGAATCAACTTATAGACATGCATAAGGTAAGGCAGTCATCCAGTACTCCTAGAACTAGCAGCCATAAGCATTCTTTCTATTATTACCCGAGACCAATTTGTGCGAATGTTGTTTGTGATGCCATTTAGAAGCTTGAGGTCATCCTCAAAAACCTGCCCAAAATTCCTTGAAGTTCTTGGAAACAAACAGTATGTGATAATGTAGTGCAAGATTCTGTTTTCAACAGTCAATGGTTTAACTTTCTTATTTCCACTGTTCCATTGATAACCAGGACGCAAAGCTTGTTGATAAATCAGAGAGACATTGCAATCTAATCTCCCATTAACTAAAGATGCTCCAGCAGTGGATAGTCCAAATAGAGAATGTAAATCAGCAGGCTTAAATTCAATCCTAGTGCCACAAACCAAGGAGTAGTATTTTTCTTCATGTTTAACAAGATTAGCATAGAACTGTTGTACTAACCAAGGGTAAAATAGGCAATTAAATTCTAGGAATTGCTTTAAACCAGGAGATTCAATAAGATTTAACAATTGAAGCCTTTGTTGACGAAGCCACTATGTGTTAATCCAGCGAATTTCTGCATATTCTTTATCCTTAAACCGTGGCCAGCGAGCATTGCGAAAGGCAGCAGAGAAGTGATTGTCCAGAGATATCTGATTTGCCCGCCTCTTGGTGCGTTTTGGAGGAGGAGCAGAGGATGGTGCCATTGGAATTTTGAAAACTTGAGATTTTAGGGTTTTAAAAAGGGGAAAAGGAGAGAGAGAGAAAAAAATAGGAAGAAATAGAGAAAAAAATAAAGATTTAGTGATGGTGACTGATAATGAGTAAGAAATTTGAAGAAATTTGAGAAAAGAAGATGAAAAACGTGAAAACCAGAGAGAGAAGGTTTCGAGTTTTGAGAAGAAGAAGTGAAGAAGAAGATGACTAAAAACATGTTTTGTATTGCTGCTGAATCTGTCGTTCTAATCGAGTAGTCCACGGGGTACTCGATTAGTTCGGCTTTACAGAAAGTAATTTTAAAATTGTTTCATTTAGACTACTCGATTAGTTGGAGTACTAATCGAGTAGTACGAGTGAAAATGCAAAATCCGTAGCAACAAAAATTATGAAAGAAAAACATGGTTTTTAGGGAAAATAAATAAAGAAAATTATAAAACCCATTTAAATCATGCTAAACTTGACAGAAACAAGAAGCACTTTTAAGCCTTTCAAAAATTAAACTGAATATTTTAATAAATAAAAGGAACACAAACAACTTCATATTGAAATAAGACTTTGTGTTGAGGTGATTTTTCAAAAGAGTATACCGAAGTCAATTAGCTTACACTTGATTCATCCAAAATGCCTAGCTCCCTTCTTATATGATAAAAAGTGTCTCTAGGCAAGGGTTTATTAAAAACATCAGCAAATTGATTTTCAGTACTTATAAAACCTATAGTACAATCACCCTTCTGAACATGATCTCGTGGAAAATGGTGTCTTATTTCAATGTGTTTTGTTCGCGAATGATACACAAGATTCTTAGTTAGATTGATTGCACTAGTATTGTCACATTTGATAGGAATGTGATCCAGAGTTAAACCAAAATCTGACAGTTGTTGTTTCATCCAAAGGATTTGAGCACAACAACTACCGGCTGCAATATATTCTGCTTCAGCGGTTGAAAGAGAAACACAAGCTTGCTTTTTGGAAAACTGATTTGGGTCTAATATATGATGTTTTGAGCATTAAATTCACCTCCTTTTACTATGGATTTGGCTTGTTTCTCTTGTAAATATAGGTTGTTTTTATTAGTTTTAGAATTTTTATTAGAAGTAGAGTCCTTTGAACGTTTTGATCCGTTTTGGGTATGTTTCAGGTACTTTTGGAGCTTAATTGAAGAAAATAATCATGGAACTGGAAAGAGGGCGAAAAGACCTTGAAAATGGTGCAACAACGGAGCGAAACGGAGACGGAATTGGTGTCACACGCCCAGGCGCACAGACCCGCGCGCCCAGGCGTGCGTTACCCGATCAGGCCCAATTGGGCCAATTTCTGAGTGTTGTCGAAGGATTCTCTTAGGATTTTGTGTTTTATTATTTATACTAGGATTAGAGACTAAGTTAGCAGCTTTGGTAGGAGGGAGATTACACACTTTGGAAGCATTTGAAGGAGGAATCCATTGAAGATTGAAGATTGGAGCAGTTCTGTGGTAATTTAGGAATGAATACCACTTTTATTGTTTCTTCTTTTCCTTTCATTATGTGTAACTAAAACCCTTGTGTTAGGAACATGGTGGATTTGCATGGATAGTTTATTTTAATTTTTGAATTAGTGTTTTTCCAGTTTTAAATCAAGCGTTTGATTGTGTTTTAATTGTTATGCATGAACCTGATCAATTTATGTTTTGGATCTCTAAATCTTAAATTGGAAAATTAGGATTTAGAATAGGCCTTGCAATCAAACGGCATAACTCTCCAACTAGTAGGAATACTTTTGGATTCTTATACAACTTTTCATAAATTCACTTTTCTAATTAATGTTATTCAATGCTTTAATTTCTTAAGGGATTAAGGGTTATCAAATTGGATAATAAACAATAATTACACGAGGAATCTAGTAATTGCTAATTTAGGAATTTGTTCTTGATTTAAAGGAAAAGCAATAATTCAAAATTAATAAACGATGCCTGCAATGAAACTGAGTTCCTAACCACTTTTCTTCCACTGCAACTTAATTCTTTTTAATTTTCAGTATTTATTTTATTTTTAATTTTAATTCCAAATCAGTTTTAAAAAGCAATTTTAGTTAATAGATTTGACTTAAAACTACTCTTAGGTGAAAATAGTTGAACAATTTGCAATCCTCGTGGGACGATAATTTTACTTCTACTATGTTACTTGTGTACGATCTAGTATACTTGCTAGAGAGTCCAACAAGTTTTTGGCGCCGTTGCCGGGGATTGAAATTTGTTTCAATTTATTTTCGGCACTTAGAAGTAGTTTTTAGTTTAATTTATTTTTTTAGTTTTTATTGTTCTATTCTTTCTTAACAGGTATTGCGTAACCTCTTATGCATTTGCGTTCTTCAGGTAATCGAGAAGCTTTGCGATTCGACCCTGACTTGGAGTTGAGTGCAAAAAGGAGGAAGAAGCAAGCAAGGAAGGAAAGGAAAGAGCAAGAGAGGAAGATGGCTGAAAACACTGGATCCACAACAACACCTCCGGTCAGGAAGACCTTGGCAGACTATACAACCGTGGATCTGGACATATGCATTTCCAGCATAGTCTGGCCGGCGATCACCGCATCGTCGTTTGAGATTGATCCCCAGTATATCCATCTCATCAAGCAGGATCAATTCTCAGGCGCCCCATGTAACATCCTAATTTTAATTATAAGGAAAATTTATTTTTAAAGCATAAGAAGAGGTTAGAATAAATTCATAAGATGATTTAAGGTGATGGATTAGGTTTCCTTTAAGTGCCATAAAGGAGTTAAGAAGCATTGGCATCGGTTAGGAGATTTAAAGAAGAGAGAATGAATGTTAAAAACGGTGTTTTTGGTGTTAGAAACACCCTATATTAGGAAATTAGAAATAAAATATTTACAACCTTAAACACAAATTCCACCGTTGGATGTGAAGAGGAGTGTGTGTGATCCTTACCATCATCATCTCTAACTCTTGTTCTCCTTTGGTGTTATAAGGCTTAGAGATCTTTCTCACTCTTAGGACTTTCTCTCTCTTTCAAGGAGAAGTGGTGAGCTCCTTCACCCCATATTACTATTGCTTATTATTGCTCTCCGGCTTGCCCCTCGACCGCTCTCCATCATCACTGCTCTCGGTTCATCCGGTTTCAATTTGTGAGCCATAAAGCTTGAGCTTGGTACTTTCTTTCCTTTTACTCAGTTGAGGTAAGAAGGGTCGTATTACCTCTACTTTGAAAGTAGATTCTAGGATGTTATAGTGATAGCTAAGGATAGGGTATTAGAAATGTATGTTAATGAACCATAGGGTAGCCTCTCGCAGATAAAAATGGAATAAGTAGAACAAAAGCAAAACCCACTTTAGTAGATAGAAATACAGGAAAGATAATAATCAAATAAACGAGTCGGTTGAGCTAAGGAAATACCTAGGAAAGGAATTAAGCAAGTGGGTGAGGGTAGAGAGACTAAGCAAAGTAGTTGGTCGGAAAAGAACGAATTAGATAAAAGACACTGTTGTTTACATCGATCGAAGAATAAATTGAGGTAAAAGAGGGAATTAAATTTGAGCCAATAAGTATGAGCGGAGTAGATTTAGTTAAAGGTTGTAGGGATTAGAGAAATAGAAATGAAGTAACGAACGGAATTTTAAATGTAAATTGGAAGCCGATAAAAGAACTTAGGGGAAAGAATATAAGAAGAAGGGGGAGGGATTTGATTAGATTAAGAAGTTAGAAAATTAACGTGAGCAACGTGTAAGTAAGCAATAGAAAATAATGAATGGACAACAAAGAGTTGTAGGAAGAAAAATAGTGCAAGAACAACTAAAGTGTCGAGCTAATAGATTAAGAAAGAGACGTGAGACAAGAAAACGTATAAATATTAGGAAAAATCCGCATACGAAAATAAAGAATAAAGAGTAGAAACGAAAAGATAATTGAACCACATAAAGTACGAGAAAGTAAAGAAAAGAGAAATGATAAGAAAATGAAAGGTAAAGAGAATAGACACGGTGCAGGTTGGTCATGAGACCCTGCGGCCCGAGCACAGGTTGGTCATAAGACCTTGTGGCTCAACACAGGTTGGTCATAAGACCCTGTGATTTAATAAAAGAGGAATCGAGCGCAGGTTGGTCATAAGACCCTGTGACTCAACACAGGTTGGTCATTAGACCCTGTGGTTTAATAAAAGAGGAATCGAGCGCAGGTTGGTCATAAGACCCTGTGGCTCAACACAGGTTGGTCATAAGACCTTGTGGTTTAATATAAGATAAATCGAGCGCAGGTTGGTCATAAGACCCTATGACTCAACACAGGTTGGTCATAAGACCCTGTGGTTCAATAAAAGAGAAAAGAGAAGAAAAGAAAGGAAAGAAAAATAAAAGTAAAGAAAGAAAAGAAAGAAAAGATAACAAAAGAAAGAAAAGAAAGAGAACAAAAGAAATAATGAGATAAAATGAAAAGTGAACTAAGAATGAAAAGAAAGGTAAGAAATTGAGAAAACGTAATAACATGAGAATAAATAACGAAGAACTATGTAAATTGTTTAGAACTAAATAGGTGCATAGTAATAGGGTAGTAAGTGTGATTGATTCAGTCAAGTGATAGGGACTTAGTTCATTGCTGTACTTTTTAGAATTTATCTTTCTAATTTCTGTGTAATGCTACCCTTCTTGCTATTTTTATTACAGGTACAGAAGGAGCATGCACAAATATTGGCCGAGCAGGAGTAAACTCCACCATGTGGAGTATAATGTTGTCTTGAGCGGACCATAGATTTTATTATAAATGCTATTTTGGAAATTAAAACATGTATTAGTGTATGCCCTGAAACTTGTATTAATCGGGCGATAGGAATTAACCTGGTTGTAATATTGCTATGTTTTATGTTTTAAAGTTACTCTGGTCTGAACAGGTACAAACAGGAAAGTTTTGGGATGTCCGAGAAACAGAGGAAACTCTGCCGGATTTTCGTAAGAACTTTTCATAAGTAATAAAGTTTTTAAAGAAATTTTCAAGCACCAATTTTATTAAAACTTAAAATTATCTAATTAATAGTAAGGGTGTTACACCCCACATAAAGACCCCACGGAGCATGTGGTCAACTTCCTGAACATGCTTGACTTCTTCAAGATCGAGGGTGCATCGGAGGAAGCAATTAGGATGAGGATGTTTCCTCTCTCTTTGAGGGAACATGCCTATACTTGGATGAAGAACCAGCCACCAGGAAGCCTTTCTAGCTGGGAAATTCTTGTCAAGAAATTCATAGACAAGTTTCTTCCAGCGGGAAAGCAAGCGAGACTGCGTCAGGATGTCAATTCCTTCATGCAAGAAGATGGAGAGCTCTTACACGAAGCCTGGGACAGGTACAACCAACTGCTGAAGAAATGCCTCACTCAATCTCCCCCAAACTTAGCATTTTGCATGTCCCAGGCAAAGGTAAAATAAAAATTCTAAAACACAAGACTACCCTCTAAATCAAAATGTACACACCTAATCTAAGACTTCGACTCACAGACTCAGACACTTATTTTCATAAGCAATTCATACAATTGAAACCTGGTTAAAGAAACAAACTCCACAAGAACTCAGGACTAGTGAACACTCTCAACCTCTCAGTGTGTATCTCTCATGTGTATCAAGGTCATATATCAATAATGCACACACATTCATGCAATGACTAAGTGTTACCATAAGCTTGACCATAGACCAAAATCTCCACTAAAAATATTGAATGCACACAAAAATCAAAAGGTCTTATATTTGGATGTAATGCGGCCATGGCTAAAAGTGTAAAGTGTGATAAAAGAAAGAAGGGATAAAACTAAGGGTTAAATACAAAAACAAATTTCCCTCAAAAAACATGAATGAGCAATGAATACTAAGAGGACTCACACTCAACTCACAATCAATTTCATACTTCTTTTCTTTTCATTTTTTCTCTACTCTCTTCCAAATTTCTTTTCTTATTTTTCGTTCATTTCATTTGTTTCATGGAAGAGAAGTAGATTCACAACACTTTATACCATTCATTCACTTTTCCTTATTCATTCCTCTCAATTGCTCATTCAAAATTCCTATGGTACTCACAAAAATTATACAATCAATGCAAGGTACCAAAGAAAAATCATAATTCATTAGGCTCAAAATGGGAAACTAAAGAAAATATTATCAATACAAATTAGTTGAAGGCCACAAAAACACATCCTAACTGCCTTAATCATTTTAATGCATGCAAACAATTATCAATCTTGAAATGGTCACAGGTCAAGTTCTAGAACACAAAGCCGGCCAAAGTGAACAACACTCATGAAAGAAATAGGGGTATCAAATCAAAATAATTCAATTGTAACAGCCCGATTTTCACTCCCCAAAACTTAACTGAATTATGATTACTTTCTTGCAAAAATGAGGCCATTTTTTTTTAAATATAAATTTGTTATTACGTAATCCGCCCTTTTGAAAATCGAGTTGTCACTTTCGAAACTCTCCACTCAAACACCATCATTGGAATATAAAACTGTTTTCATTTAAATTAAAAACATGAGCCACAAATGTTTGAGTGACACTCCAAGTGTTTTCCAAAAGTAGGCCATCATTACAAAAGAACTTACAAACCAAAATATAAAAGGTAGCTGATTACATCATTAGTTCATTACAAGATAATCCTCGACTGAAAACTCAGATCCTAAACACAAGACATCCTCTAGACACGGATTGCAAGACGTCACTCATCAGCAGAACTAGCCTCCGTCTCCACATCCTCGCTTGGATCTGTCTCCGCAACATGATCGAATTCGCTAGCACTTTCCTCTTCCATAGGTTCAGGAACCACTGCTGCCAAGGGCGCAGGATCACCATTCAGCTCATGGTGTTCCTGTGGTCCACCATCTTGATAATCTCGTAGAGTAACTTGCCCAACATGCACGTCCATGCCTGCTCCCCGCAGAATATGCCTCGGATCGTCGATCTCCAGACGAGTATCTCCTCTCCAGATCCATCCATCAGGTACCACAACTGAACATCATCATACTTTGCCCATCCTTTCAAATATTCAGCATTTCTTTATTCTGTTGTTATTAAGTTTTATCATACTTAAATCACTCAATGAGGTAGGGGAAATCACCATCACTGAGGAACGCGCACTCTACATCTCCTCGGTCTCCATCCACCTAGTCGGAAGCCAACAGGAGTACAGGACCTTTACCACGCGGGCACGACAGCTGTCTCAACATAGATGGTCCCAGACCAGGAGGATCTCGTCCTCAAAACATATAATCACGGCTCACTGCCTCGCAGTGGCAAAACACATTGCCCCGTTCCAGTAACTTTCAATTGTTGTAGACTTGCATTCAAGGGGGTGACAGTATCATTTCTAGTTAGCTATGCGGTCCTTACCACGGCATTAGACCCAGTCCCCACCACGTTAGTGTGCCACTTATGGGATTCGTCCTGCCTAGAAATGTACTCGAGGCTTCTTGACGAGTCACCGTCATTGCCCTCCCCTCATGCAATCTCCACCTGAGTATCCGCAGATACCCATAGTATCTTCCTCTCCACTACTTCACACTCTCATATCTCACCGCTAATATTAATGTCTTTTAATGTCTTTTAATATTCTTAAAGTCTTTTAGAACCTTAAAGTCTTTTAGTTAACCTATAGTCGGCTTGCCCTTAGTCCATCCCTTCGACAAGTCCCGACCACTAAAACATCTTTTCCCCACTTTCACAAGACCACACATTCCAAGCCCCTCGGGCAAACATCTCATCTCATCACTTTCTCACAAATCACATTGCTCTTTGCACTAGCACAACAGCACAACATATTCTCTAACACAATCTCAGCTTCACAAGCACCATGTCCTTATCCAACACATTGCCATTTCATCACATTTCTCATATCACATCACATACCAATCCTTCACTCATCCTCATACGTTTACTCTTTCATTATCATTCGTGAATCACTTAGACTTCTCAAACGGGAAAATCACTATCTCGTCACAGAATAATAAGGAAATAACTTAAGATAATAAATAACGCGCACAAGAACGTAACGTAAATAAACATTACACAAACACATTACACCACCATCCGACAACAATGTTACGGGCTCACCACACTCTCACTCACCTCTTATTCCAGCAAGAAAAGCACTTTGCCCTTGAAGGTCTCTAACTTCTCTTTGAGAATTGTCACCACCGTCCACTGAATAACCTCAAATAAACAAATACACTTTTATTAAAACTATTTCAATTAGAAATCACTATTTGAGTTTCACATCAAAATCCTTTACCCTTTTTTTTAAAAAACATATGTGTTCATCAAACAACTTCCAATCTTTTCTCATATCTAAAATCCTTTGAAAACTCACATTAGGACAAATGAAATGAATAATTTATGTGGCTATATGGGAAAGTCCAACCACTCAATTCAAGTTGGAAAACCTTGAAAATCCACAATTTTTCACTCTAAATCTTCATAAATCAATGACACTTGAAATCCATGTCTTTTCACAACTCAAAAACATTTTTAAACTTGAAATACTTGAAAATAAAATCTTGGACAGCAAGGAATTAAAGAAATTTAATCATGAAATTACTTTAAGAAATAATCAAATTCATTTATTCATTTCCTTTATCAAACCGAATGGAATCAAAACAAAACAATACAATTCAAACAAATTTTTCTTAAAACAAAGTCATGAAACATAATCATTTCAAAGATACAAATACATGCAAAAGAATCTAGCCTCTTCAACCTAATGTAAGCCGAATCATCACTAGTTGAAAACAAAATCTTGGATGCACTTTTCTTTATGCAAAAACCTTGAAAATCTCAAATCAAAACATGCACATGTGAAACACATAGATTTAGAAAATACCACTTCTTTTTCTTCCTCAAAACCGTGACTTACTTGTGTCACCTCAAACACATTTTTATTTTCATTTTCCTTTGCATGCACCTTTAAAATCATGGAAATCAAAAAGAAATTACATGCAAGAAACTCTTTCATGAAAATCATGATGTTTCTTTGTTTCCAAATCTTGACCGAATGGTACTTTAGCAAAATCAAGAGAAAGAAACTTAAATCCTTGACTTTGAAATGCACATGAATTAGATCAAAACATAAATCATTTGAAAGAAAATTGTTTCCCTTCGTTTCTCTTCACAACCGAAACATGCATGTAAAGGATCAAAACTTTTGAGTTCAAAAATCATAAATCAAACTTCATGATCAAAAGCTTTGAAAATCAAGACAAGAAAACTAACCTTTTCCAAGATCAAAGTATTAGATCAAAAACCTTTTTAAACAAAATCAAAGATCAAGGCTTAGAAAATTCGAAATTAAAATCAAAGCAAACAAACCATTTAGATCACCTTCATCAAGCATCAAACTAACATGCATGAACTTATAATGGAATGAAAGTCATCACAACCTAATTTTCTAAGCAAGACCGAATAGGAATGTCCATGGTTCAAGGTTTTACAAGTTTGTAGAGTTTTTGAAACTTAAGATCAAGGCTTAACAAACACTTACAAACATAGGTCTACAAAGAACTTAAACATGCAACAACAAAGAATTTTACAAGACTTAGAGAATTAAAAACCACTTAGAACAACCTAGGATCTTAGAATAAACTAGAGAAGTAGAGAAGATCTTCAACCTTCTTCAAGAATCCTAAGGCTTTTGAGCTTGATCTTCCTCTTCCTCTCCTCCTTGAGCTCACGGGTTCTCCCTCTCTCTAAGCTTCTCTAATAGTTTATTGAAGACTCTTAGGAATTGTGTTTTGGTTTGGAAATGAAAATGAGAAGCAAAATGGGTTGGAGGGCTACGGTTTTGGGGTTATAAGGAGCAACTCACAATTCCTTTCCTACCCTTAAGAAAATTCGGCCAAGAGTGAAACTAGGAAGGGTAAAATTGGCATCATTAAGGCTTGCATGGCTCAAGCCAAGCCATTGGACAAATAGAGTAAAATTAGGGCTAAGCTTGCTTCCTATTGGTTGGTCAAACTACTAACCATGCTTAACACTAATTAAACCTAGGTGCTAATGGGTTGCTAGCTTAGGGTGCAAGAAAGTCAAATTTTTGCATGATGCATGCCACTCACACACACCACACGGCGACACATATGCACACACATGCACCAATTCATTTTTATTTTCTTTTCTTATAAAATCACATTTTCCATAAAAATACAAAATACAAAATGCTTAAGGAATTCAATCCAAAAATGCAAGAAAATCCGAACTCATAAGGTTTGTCTCAAATAAAATCATTTGCTTAAAAATTCAAAATCATTTGAAAACACAAAATAAATTTGATTCAAGAAAATACTTTTAAAATCACACCTTTTAAAATACTTTATCCAAATAATCTTTTTAGGGTTTTCAAACGAATATGAGGTATTCAGACGGGGTGTTACATTCTCCCCAACTTAGAGATTTCTCGTCCCCGAGAAATACAGTACCTGAGTCAAACAGGTTCGGAAAAGAACTTCTCATCTTGCTCTCAAGCTCCCATGTCGCATCTTCCCCATTATTCCGACTCCATACTACTTTAACTAAGGGAATATCCTTCCCTCTCAGCTTCTTAACACTACTACCATCTATCCTTAGAGGTAAGGTCTCAAATGTGAGATTCTCTTTTAGTTGTACCGAATTGGGTTCAATGATGTGTGAGGGATCATGAACATATTTTCTCAATTGGGATACATGAAAGACATTGTGAAAGTTTGAAAGAAAAGGAGGTAAGACAATTTGATAGGCTAAGGGTCCTATTCGTTTGAGAATTGGGTAAGGTCCAATAAAACGAGGTGTAAGTTTTCGGGTTTTGAGCATTCTACCAATTCCAGTAGTTGGCACTACCTTCATGAAAACAAAATCTCCTTCATTGAATTCTAGCGGACTCCTTCTCTTGTCCTGGTAACTCTTTTGTCTAATTTGAGCAGTCCTCATTCTGTCTTGAATTAACCTCACCTTTTCCGTCGTCTGCTGAACTATGTCTGGCCCCATCATCAGATGCTCGCCAGTCTCGAACCAACACAACAGCGTTCTGCACTTTCTGCCATACAGAGCTTCACACGGTGCCATTCCGATGCTTGAATGGAAACTGTTGTTGTAAGTAAACTCAATCAGATGCAGAAAAGAATCCCAATCACCAATACTCTCAATCACACACGCTCTCAACAAATCCTCCAATGTCTGGATAGTTCGCTCTGACTGTCCGTCTGTCTGTGGGTGATACGCGGAACTTAAATCCAACTTGGTTCCGACTGGTGTTTGCAAACTGACCCAAAATTTCGAGGTAAATCGTGGATCTCTGTCTGATACTATACTTGAGGGTACTCCATGTAATCTTACTACTTCCTTCAAATATAGCTCAACCAGTCTATCCATTGAGTACTTCATGTTGACAGGAATAAATCGCGCCGTCTTCGTCAGTCTGTCCACTATTACCCAAACAGCATCATGACCTCGTCGAGTCTTGGGAAAACCAGAGACAAAATCCATAGTGATACAGTCCCATTTCCACACTGGTACTTCCAACGGTCTTAACTCACCACCAGGCTTCTTATGTTCCACCTTCGCCTTCTGACACGTCAAACATCGTGATACATACTCCGCTACTTCCCTTTTCATTCCAGGCCACCAGAAAATCTTCTTGAGGTCCTGATACATCTTTTGTAAACCAGGGTGTAAACTCAATTTACTCTTGTGAGCTTCCTCCAAAATCATTCCCTTTATCTCCAAATCATTCGGTACACAAACACAATCCCTATATCTCAACAATCCATCACCACCAACCTTGAATTCTACTTCTTTTCCTTTGTCCGAAAGCTCCTTCTTAGCTTGAAGTTCCTCGTCCTTCGTTTGGAGTTCCTTTATCCGCTCCATGAATCCACTCGAACATTTAGTTGCCCCAGCATCATACTCTTTGGTCCTAACTCCATTCCCAAATTCAGGTCTCGAAATTCTTCAATCAACTCCATCTCCTTGATCATCAACGCAGAGACATGCAACGACTTCCTACTCAAGGCATCAGCAACTACGTTCGCCTTTCCGGGATGATATTGCAGCTCAATCTCATAGTCCTTTAAGAATTCCATCCACCTTCTCTGACGCATATTTAGCTCCTTTTGCTCGAACAGGTACTTTAAACTCTTGTGATCACTAAAGACTTCGACTCTCACGCCATACAAGTAGTGTCTCCAAATCTTCAAAGCAAACACTACTGCTGCCAGCTCCAAATCATGGGTTGGGTAATTGAGCTCATGGGTCTTCAGTTGCCGTGAAGCATAGGCCACCACTTTCCGCTCTTGCATCAATACGCATCCTAAACCTTGCTTTGAAGCATCACAATACACATTGAAAGACTTCGTTGTGTCCGGTAAGACTAATACTGGTGCGGTTGTCAATCTCCTCTTCAGTTCTTGAAAATTCCCCTTGCACTTCGCCGACCATTCGAATTGTTGTCCTTTCCTTGTCAGCTTCGTCAAAGGTAAAGACAAACGGGAAAATCCTTCGATAAATCGACGGTAATACCCAGCTAGTCCTAGAAAACTACGAATCTCCGTTACAGACGTCGGTGTCTTCCACTCCAACACAGCATTTACTTTCGCAGGATCCACTGAGATTTCATCCTTCGAGATCACATGCCCCAAGAAATGCACTGAGTCTAACCAGAAATCACACTTCGACAACTTGGCGTACAGCTGTTTGTCCTTCAACGTCGTCAAGACCACTCTCAAATGCTCAGCATGTTCCTCCTTAGACTTGGAATAAATCAAAATATCATCGATAAAAACGACAACAAATGAATCCAATAAGGATGAAATATTCTATTCATGTAGTCCATGAATATTGCAGGAGCATTTGTTACACCAAAAGGCATAACCAGATACTCGTAATGACCGTAACGAGTTCTGAAAGCAGTCTTGGGAATATCTTCCTTCTTTACTCTTATCTGATGATATCCCGATCTGAGATCGATCTTAGAAAATATAGTCGCTCCCTTTAGTTGATCCAACAAATCGTCAATTCTGGTTAGAGGGTACTTGTTTTTGATTGTCACCTTGTTCAATTGCCGATAATCCGTGCACAAACGCATACTACCATCCTTCTTTTTGACGAACAAAACCGGCGCTCCTCAGGGTGAAACACTAGGTCTTATCATTTTCTTCTCCAACATCTCTTCCAATTGCTTCTTTAGTTCTGCCAACTCCGCCGGTGCCATCCTGTAGGGTGCTTTTGAAATCGGTCCGGTTCCAGGGATCACGTCAATTGAGAATTCCACTTCTCGAATTGGCGGTAAACCAGGTATCTCTTCCGGAAAAACTTCAGGAAAATCCCGAATTACGGGTAACTCATGCAGTTCCTTGTCCTTCTTGACATCCAGTGAAGCCAAAAACATATAAGCTACCGCGCCGTCCTTCAATGAAGTTTGAATTTTCTTGGCAGATAAATGCTCAAAGTCATCGGGTTTAGGCAAAGAAGATTGGGTTTCACTAAAGACTAACGACTTTTCGGAACAGTTCAGAAGGACACGATTCCTAGTAAGCCAGTCCATTCCTAAGATAACGTCTATTTGAGAAAGGGGTAGTTGAATCAAATCAACAAGATAGGTGTTTCCTTCTATCTCTAAGGGACAATTGGGACAATAAGTCGACACTATCACGGGTTTGTCAGTAGGAGTAGAAACAATTAAGTTATAGGGTAAAACATCTACTTTTCAAATTTAATCTACTCACCACATCATGAGAAATAAAAGAATGAGTTGCACCCGAATCATACAATACTAATAAAGAATTCTTATAGATGAGACATTCACCTTGGATAAGATTAGCAGCATTTGCAGCTTCAATTCCACTCATCGTGAACACTCTTCCTGGCATATTAGGACGATTAACATTCCCCGAATTAGCCGATCGCTTAGGCTCCCGACAATCTCTCACAATGTGACCAGGCTTATCACAGTTGAAACAATTCACACTTCGTGATGGACATATCGGGCCAAAATGATTCCGGCCACACTTGTTGCAACGAGGAGGTACACTCTCTGATCTAGCTCCACCGAAGTTGCTGCAATCACCACGATCCATGCGATTCCCTCCCGAATTGCTGCCCCCACGGGTTCCACCGCGATTACCGTTGCCTCCGAAGCCTCCACCTTGTCCGCTTCCTCCAAAACGTAGGTCTCTCCTTCCACCAGAATATGGGTGCGGAGCCCTATACCTTCCACCAGCATCTCTGTGAAAAGGAAAATTACGAACCGGTCCATGGGATGAAGAAGGGTTCACAGCCGTTCCCCTCGCTCTCAAACCTCCTTCGTACATACGACAGCGGTTCACCAGACTCGCAAAATCATCTATCTCTAAATGAGAAAAAGCTAACTTAATCTCAGGCTTAAGACCATCCCTAAACTTAGCACACTTCGATCGCTCATTCTCTCCTCCAGCATATTGAGGTACATACTTGACTAACTCCTCAAATTTCAAAGCATACTCATCGATCGACAAATTCCCTTGAGTAAGCCTCAGAAATTCCATCTCCTTCTCAGTTCTCAGATACAGCGGGAAATACTTCTCAAGAAATCTCTGCTTAAAAGCTTCCCAGGTCATTACTTCTCCCTGATTTACCATCACCTGCTTAGTAACTCGCCACCATGCTGCAGCCTCCCTTGTTAACATATACCCAGCGTAAGCCAACTTCTGCTCATCATTACACTGAACCATACCCCCGAAAATACGCTCTAGATCCTCAATCCACTCTACGGCCGCATCTGGAGCAAAGCCTCCCGCAAATTCCTTCGGATTTCGACGACAAAACTCGTCCAATCCTTTATAGCCTTGGGCTTCCAGATTTTGGGCTTGCTGCTGAGTGTTGAAATTTTGCTGCGCCTGACGATGCAACGCTTGGAGATTATCGTTGACTCCCGTCATCATGGATGCCATTCGAGTCATGAAGTCTGCCGCATCTGAGTGATCAGCATCCTCACCAGGGTTTCGCGAACTCGAGCCGGAAGGTCTTCCACGCGTACGACTCATCTTAAAATAAACCAGATAGAGAATTCAACACACAATAACACAGAATTCTAGACTCTAGACACACAGAGTACACAGAGAAGACACGCAAGACTGGGCTTAAGGCCACTGAGGATTAACATTGCTCTGATACCAACTCTGTAACAGCCCGATTTTCACTCCCCAAAACTTAACTGAATTATGATTACTTTCTTGCAAAATTGAGGCCATTTTTTTTAAATATAAATTTGTTATTACGTAATCCACCCTTTTGAAAATCGAGTTGTCACTTTCGAAACTCTCCACTCAAACACCATCATTGGAATATAAAACTGTTTTCATTTAAATTAAAAACATGAGCCGCAAATGTTTGAGTGACACTCCAAGTGTTTTCCAAAAGTAGGCCATCATTACAAAATAACTTACAAACCAAAATATAAAAGATAGCTTATTACATCATTAGTTCATTACAAGATAATCCTCGACTGAAAACTCAGATCCTAAACACAAGACATCCTCTAGACACGGATTGCAAGACGTCACTCATCAGCAGAACTAGCCTCCGTCTCCACATCCTCGCTTGGATCTGTCTTCGCAACATGATCGGATTCGCTAGCACTTTCCTCTTCCATAGGTTCAGGAACCACTGCTGCCAAGGGCGCAGGATCACCATTCAGCTCATGGTGTTCCCGTGGTCCACCATCTTGATAATCTCGTAGAGTAACTTGCCCAACATGCACGTCCATGCCTGCTCCCCGCAAAATATGCCTCAGATCGTCGATCTCCAGACGAGTATCTCCTCTCCAGATCCATCCATCAGGTACCACCTCCCATGCACCTCCCTGAAGAGGCCACATGTGGATCGCTACATGATAGGCCATCTACCCGTTGCAATACCGGCGAATGCCAATATGACAACCAGGTAGGAGAGAGTCAGCGCGCCATACGTAACAGGTTGACCGCAAGGTCGTAGAATAGACACGATAGAAAGACACACAGTACCAAGGACACTTGACGAACAAATATACACAGAACAGGACACAAGAACCGGAATGTAATCGAGCACTTGAAGGATAAGCACTTTTCCCAAATCAAACTCAACATAATAAATAAAGGTACTCACGATATAAATAAACCACACATAAAAGCAATACTCGCTAACCATTACCACCATGTACCACAACTGAACATCATCATACTTTTCCCATCCTTTCAAATATTCAGCATTTCTTTATTCTTTTGTTATTAAGTTTTATCATACTTAAATCACTCAATGAGGTAGGGGAAATCACCATCACTGAGGAATGCGCACTCTACATCTCCTCGGTCTCCATCCACCTAGTCGGAAGCCAACAGGAGTACAGGACCTTTACCACGCGGGCACGACAGCTGTCTCAACATAGATGGTCCCAGACCAGGAGGATCTCGTCCTCAAAACATATAATCACGGCTCACTGCCTCGCAGTGGCAAAACACATTGCCCCGTTCCAGTCCCTCTCAACTGTTGTAGACTTGCATTCAAGGGGGTGACAATATCATTTCTAGTTAGCTATGCGGTCCTTACCACGGCATTAGACCCAGTCCCCACCACGTTAGTGAGCCACTTATGGGATTCGTCCCGCCTAGAAATGTACTCGAGGCTTCTTGACGAGTCACCGTCATTGCCCTCCCCTCATGCAATCTCCACCTGAGTATCCGCAGATACCCATAGTATCTTCCTCTCCACTACTTCACACTCTCATATCTCACCGCGAATATTAATGTCTTTTAATGTCTTTTAATATTCTTAAAGTCTTTTAGAACCTTAAAGTCTTTTAGTTAACCTATAGTCGGCTTGCCCTTAGTCCATCCCTTCGACAAGTCCCGACCACTAAAACATCTTTTCCCCACTTTCACAAGACCACACATTCCAAGCCCCTCGGGCAAACATCTCATCTCATCACTTTCTCACAAATCACATTGCTCTTTGCACTAGCACAACAGCACAACATATTCTCTAACACAATCTCAGCTTCACAAGCACCATGTCCTTATCCAACACATTGCCATTTCATCACATTTCTCATATCGCATCACATACCAATCCTTCACTCATCCTCATACGTTTACTCTTTCATTATCATTCGTGAATCACTTAGACTTCTCAAACAGGAAAATCACTATCTCATCACAGAATAATAAGGAAATAACTTAAGATAATAAATAACGCGCACAAGAACGTAACGTAAATAAACATTACACAAACACATTACACCACCATCCGGCAACAATGTTACGGGCTCACCACACTCTTACTCACCTCTTATTCCATCAAGAAAAGCACTTTGCCCTTGAAGGTCTCTAACTTCTCTTTGAGAATTGTCACCACCGTCCACTGAATAACCTCAAATAAATAAATACACTTTTATTAAAACTATTTCAATTAGAAATCACTATTTGAGTTTCACATCAAAATCCTTTACCCTTTTTTTAAAACATATGTGTTCATCAAACAACTTCCAATCTTTTCTCATATCTAAAATCCTTTGAAAGTCCTTTGAAAACTCACATTAGGACAAATGAAAGGAATAATTTAAGTGGCTGTATGGGAAAGTCCAGCCACTCAATTCAAGTTGGAAAACCTTGAAAATCCACAATTTTTCACTCTAAATCTTCATAAATCAATGACACTTGAAATCCATGTCTTTTCACAACTCAAAAACATTTTTAAACTTGAAATACTTGAAAATAAAATCTTGGACAGCAAGGAATAAAAGAAATTAAATCATGAAATTACTTTAAGAAATAATCAAATTCATTTATTCATTTCCTTTATCAAACCGAATGGAATCAAAACAAAACAATACAATTCAAACAAATTTTTCGTAAAACAAAGTCATGAAACATAATCATTTCAAAGATACAAATACATGCAAAAGAATCTAGCCTCTTCAACCTAATGTAAGCCGAATCATCACTAGTTGAAAACAAAATCCTGGATGCACTTTTCTTTTTGCAAAATCCTTGAAAATCTCAAATCAAAACATGCACATGTGAAACACATAGATTTAGAAAATACCACTTCTTTTTCTTCCTCAAAACCGTGACTTACTTGTGTCACCTCAAACACATTTTTATTTTCATTTTCCTTTGCATGCATCTTTAAAATCATGGAAATCAAAAAGAAATTACATGCAAGAAACTCTTTCATGAAAATCATGATGTTTCTTTGTTTCCAAAGCTTGACCGAATGGTACTTTAGCAAAATCAAGAGAAAGAAACTTAAATCCTTGACTTTGAAATGCACATGAATTAGATCAAAACATAAATCATTTGAAAGAAAATTGTTTCCCTTCGTTTCTCTTCACAACCGAAACATGCATGTAAAGGATCAAAACTTTTGAGTTCAAAAATCATAAATCAAACTTCAAGATCAAAAGCGTTGAAAATCAAGACAAGAAAACAAGCCTTTTCCAAGATCAAAGTATTAGATCAAAAACCTTTTTAAACAAAATCAAAGATCAAGGCTTAGAAAATTCGAAATTAAAATCAAAGCAAACAAACCATTTAGATCACCTTCATCAAGCATCAAACTAACATGCATGAACTTATAATGGAATGAAAGTCATCACAACCTAATTTTCTAAGCAAGGCCGAATAGGAATGTCCATGGTTCAAGGTTTTACAAGTTTGTAGAGTTTTTGAAACTTATCAAGGCTTAACAAACACTTACAAACATAGATCTACAAAGAACTTAAACATGCAAAAACAAAGAATTTTACAAGACTTAGAGAATTAAAAACCACTTAGAACAACCTAGGATCTTAGAATAAACTAGAGAAGTAGAGAAGATCTTCAACCTTCTTCAAGAATTCTAAGGCTTTTGAGCTTGATCTTCCTCTTCCTCTCCTCCTTGAGCTCACGGGTTCTCCCTCTCTCTAAGCTTCTCTAATAGTTTGTTGAAGACTCTTAGGAATTGTGTTTTGGTTTGGAAATGAAAATGAGAATCAAAATGGGTTGGAGGGCTACGTTTTTGGGGTTATAAGGAGCAACTCACAATTCCTTTCCTACCCTTAAGAAAATTCGGCCAAAAGTGAAACTAGGAAGGGTAAAATTGGCATCATTAAGGCTTGCATGGCTCAAGCCAAGCCATTGGACAAATAGAGTAAAATTAGGGCTAAGCTTGTTCCTATTGGTTGGTCAAACTACTAACCATGCTTAACACTAATTAAACCTAGGTGCTAATGGGTTGCTAGCTTAGGGTGCAAGAAAGTCAAATTTTTGCATGATGCATGCCACTCACACACACCACACGGCGACACATATGCACACACATGCACCAATTCATTTTTATTTTCTTTTCTTATAAAATCACATTTTCCATAAAAATACAAAATACAAAATGCTTAAGGAATTCAATCCAAAAATTCAAGAAAATCCGAACTCAAATAAGGTTTATCTCAAATAAAATCATTTGCTTAAAAATTCAAAATCATTTGAAAACACAAAATAAATTTGATTCAAGAAAATACTTTTAAAATTACACCTTTTAAAATACTTTATCCAAATAATCTTTTTAGGGTTTTCAAACGAATATGAGGTATTCAGACGGGGTGTTACATTCTCTCCAACTTAGAGATTTCTCGTCCCCGAGAAATACAGTACCTGAGTCAAACAGGTGCGGAAAAGAACTTCTCATCTTGCTCTCAAGCTCCCATGTCGCATCTTCCCCATTATTCCGACTCCTTCCCTCTCAAGCTCCCATGTCGCATCTCGCTTTGTTTCTAAAAATTACCCTTGATTTATCCACTTTTTTTCTAAAAATCCATTTTGTGCCAATTATAGAATGATCGTCAGGCTTAGGAACTAAGTCCTAGACATCATTTCTGATGAATTGATTTAGTTCTTCTTGCATGGCAATAGCCCAATGTTCATCCTCAATTGCTTTATGAACAGAATCAGATTCAATTTGAGAAACAAAGGAAACGAAATTATAAAATTTTTGAATAGAACGACGGGTTAATACTCCCATTGAGATGTCACCTATCACATTGTCGATTGGATGGTTCTTGTTAGTTTTCCACGCTAGAGGAAGTGCATTTTCTTGTGCTTCTTCTCCAGTCGACATTTGAATATCTTCATTATGATTCTCAATTGGATCTTCTAGACTTCCTGCACTTTTTACACAACTCAAAGTATCTCTTTTCGGAGACTCATCAAATACAACATGTATAGATTCTTCCATAGTAGAAGTTCTTTTATTGAAAACTCTAAATGCTTTACTATGAGAAGAATAACCTAAGAATATACCTTCATCAACTTTTGAATCAAATTTTCCAAGATGCTCTTTTCCATTATTTAAAATAAAAACTTTGCATCCAAAAGCATGAAAATGAGATATATTTGGTTTCCTACCCTTGTAAAGTTCACAAGGCATTTTCTTTAAAATAGGTCTAGTCAAAATGTGGTTTATTATATAACAAGCAGTATTGACAGCATCAGCCCAAAAATAATGTGGTACTTGAGATTCATTTAACATAGTTCTAGCAAGCTCCTTAAGTACTCTATTTTTCCGTTCCACAACTCTGTTTTGTTCGGGAGTTCTTGGAGCAGAAAATTGATGTTCAATATCAAATTTTGAACAAAATTTATCAAATTTGTGGTTTTCGAACTCGCCGCCATGGTCTGTTCGGATTATAATTACTTTTTGGTTGACTTGGATTTTGACTCGTTTGATAAGATTTTTAAAACTTTTGAAGGTGTCACTTTTAGCTGTTAAAAATAAAGTCCAAGTAAATCTAGAAAAGTCATCAACAATTACCAAGTCATAGTAGTTGCCACCAAAGCTCTTTACTTGCGAAGGTCCAAACAAGTCCATATGAAGTAATTCTAATGGTCTTGATGTGGAAACCATCGTTTTAGAGGAAAATTATTTTTAGTTTGTTTGCACTTTTTACAAGCAGTGCAAATGCCCTCAATATCAAATTTCAGCTTTGATAAATCAACTACTAGATCTTTGGATTGAAGTTTCTTTAGTTGATTTACATTTATGTTGTGGTGGACCTGGCTAGGCCGAGCTCCCCATAAACCCCGCTAAAAGCTCAAGGACCTAACAAGGGACCCACTGAACGCTTGGCCGAGCTCAGGGCTCAACGACCGAACAAGCGCCAGATACGGGCCGACCTCATGCCTCTGATCAGGTCCGATCTCCGTACGTCTTCCCAGGTCCGACATCACCCCAAAGATTCCGACACCAAGGACATGATGACGTCCCCCAGCCTTATCCGCAAGGACAGCTCATCCCATCCTTATCCGCAAGGACAGCTCACCCCATCCTTATCCGCAAGGACAGCGCACCGCTCCTAGCTCATTACAGGCTGGCCCTACTTGGGCCCCAAGTTGGCCCATTAGGGCAACCAGCTCCCCCCTATAAGTAGCTCAATACTACATGGGGCAAAGGTACGTCCTCTTACCCCTAATCGCCACCCTCACACACCAGTGATTAGGGTATCTTTTTGGCTTCCCCTTTGGCCACTAGAGGACTCCCAACAAACATCACACATAAACCCTAGGCAGAGTCTCCTCTAAGGTAGATTCCCCCTCCTTAGAGGTTCTCCTCGCCCTAGGACATCACATTGGCGCCGTCTGTGGGGAAAGATAAACATCAGCCCCACCAAGAATCTACCATGTCTGACGTTCCAATAGCTCAAAGGAGAGGAAGAGGGTGTCCCAGGAGGGCACGGACTCCGGAGGACCTACGTGAGCATCTTGAAGCCAACAGGGCAGCAAGGCCGTCACCACCTCCGCCACCGCCGCCTCCCCCTCCTCCTCCCCCACCACCTCCCCCACCGCCACCTCCTCCCCCAGAGTTTACCCATACATACAGTGGGCCTTATACCATCCACACTGATACCACCAACCCAACTCAGTATGACAGAGGAGGTCGGCGCGTGCAGCTACGTTCTGAGCTTGGTGAAACCAACACTGAACAGCACCGCCCCCGTGGTGAACGTGCTCAGTCTATCAGCACCACCCACCGCTCCCACTCACGTCACTCCTCCCTTTCACGAGATGCCGAACTCTTATCTCTAATGCGACAACAAATGAGAATAGTGGAGCAACAAGGAAAAGCTATCGCAGACCTACAACAAATAACCATGCACCGCCTTGCTGAACGAGTTATACCAGATCAGACCCCAGCCACAAATGAGCCAACACAACCTCTGACCATCCCAACAGACCAAGGTAACACTATACTCCCAACCCAAAACTTGGCATCTCCACAACTGTTGACACCACAAATGGTTACAACACCCCTTACTACTCTTAATCAGTTACCTCAGACACCACCTTTTGATGACCAACAAGCCGACCCCGACGATGTCCATCCAGGCCACCCCTTCACCCCAGCAGTCATGTCCTACCAGCCACCACCTGGGTACCTCGGGCCAACCAACATCGCTAGGTACAACGGCCTGACCGACCCGCAGGAACACGTCCTCAATTATGAAGACGCGATTAACTTTCATGGGGGAGGAGATCGGCTTAAGTGTCGGGCCTTCTCCATGACCCTCCAAGCTCCTGTCCTGCGTTGGTTTTCCACACTGCCAAGAAATTCCATCAATAACTGGAAAGAAATGAAGCAAGCATTCCTCAATAGGTACACCGCAAGTTGCATACAGCCAAGGTCGGATCACACCCTAGCAACAGTAACTCAGAAGCCAGATGAAACACTGCGTACGTATTTGCACAGATTCCACACTGAATCCAGCTCGGTCCCTCACTTATCACCCGAGGTAGCCGTACTCCTCCTTACTCAAGGATTGCTCGAAGGAGGATTCAAAGATTCCTTGGTTGGAAGACCGCCGAGGGACATGGCCGAGCTGAGACAGCGGTCAAATAAGTACATTAACCTAGAAGAATTCACCAAAGGACAGACTAATAGAATGGAAAACAGCCAAGCTACAGTTCAAAGTGCCCTTCCCCGAGGTCGCCCTCGAGGCAACAGGGACGAGAAAGGAGGAAGATCAGACCAAGGTGACCGAGGACGCTCCAACCCCGGGCACCAAGAGGACCGTCGACGTCCCTACACCACCAAGTATGATGTGTACACCCCCCTAACAGTCCCGAGATCTCAAGTCTGGAGAGAGACTATGCAAACCGACCTCAGGGGGGTAACTCGCCCCCCTTTCCTCAGGAATCAAAGTAATATCAGAGATAGGTCGAAATACTGTAATTTCCATGATGGGTATGGGCATCACACCGACCAATGCACTTGGCTTCGGGATGTGATCGAAGACATGATAAGGAAGGGAAAATTACAACAGTATGTAAGAGAAGAAGTAGAAAGGAAAGGTCGAAGAAGAACCCGCAGCCCGGATAATGATAAAGGCAAAGCAAAAGCGGAGCCATCCCCCAAGAAGAGAGATGAGGAGCCACAACGAGTAAGCTTGGTCGCGATCCAAGACATGGATAAGTCACCAGAAAACCTACGGGTAGAAACTATCTCCGGAGGTTTCGCAGGTGGAGGAGAAATGAGAGCAGATAGGAAAAGGTACATCAACCAAATCCTGGCAGTACACCGCAAGCCCATTTACAAAAAGCCGTCTCGAGATATTCCCATCGTTTTCTCCGACCTGGATATGGAAGATGTTGTCCCCGATCATAATGACCCCATGGTAATAACCGCGCTGATAGGAAATTTTGAAGTCGCCAGGGTTTTTGTCGATCAAGGGAGTTCGGCCGACATTCTCTTCCTGCACACTTTTCAAGCTTTAAAACTCAGATCATCTGACCTCCTCAAGTTTGAAGGAAACCTCATCAGCTTTACAGGAGAAGCAATCCGCCCCCTCGGAGCTATCCATCTCCCGATAACCCTAGGTAAGCAACCTTCAGCCCGGACGGAGATTATAAAATTCTTGGTAGTAAACTCTGATTCCCCATACAACGCCATTCTGGGACGAACCTTCCTCCAAGCCTTTGGGGCGGTAGTTTCTACGGTCCACCTAGCAATGAAGTTTGTTGGTTCAGACGACAAGGTCGTCACGGTAAAGGCCGACCAAGTAAAAGCCCGAATTTGCTATAATGCAAGTCTACGGGAAGGAAAAAGGAAACAGAAAGAATCCACTGATCCAACCTTGACCAAAGGACAAATTTTAGGCATCGAGGTCAGAAAAGAGAGTCCAGGACAACGAGACGACAACGGTCCTACCGACCAAACCCGATCTGGGATCAACAGCTTTTTCATAATCAAAAAGCACCTCCTTCTCCTCCTACAAACTCGGCAGCCCCCAAGTGGCTTCAAGCTAGTTAAGTATCCCAGGCATTCCTCCTCGGTTCAGAAGGAGGCAGCTAAGAAGAAAAAAGCAGAAACAAACACTGGAGCAAAATGTCCTGATCCTACAAGCGCGAAAGATCAGCGCTCCAAAAGTGAAACCTGAGCCTCGGTCCCCGAAGGGTGTAAGCACGGTTCTAAGACAAGTAGACCCCAACAGAGGTGCTCACGAAGCACAGACTCTGGGACACTGTCTAAGGAGCCGAACTCAGTAAAGCCCTTAGATCACCACCCTACTGAGAACCTACATCGCCCAAACAGGTTTACCTCAGAAGCAAGTCACGGTTACCAAAAAGCCCTACTTAAATTCCTAATCAAAATGTGTTCCTATCAGTTTAGGCTTTTTAATTCATGTTTGGCCAGCGTGCCTTTTCATTGTGAGATATCCATCTTTCCAAGGTCGGCCAGAGTGCCACCACTATGAAATACCAAGTTTATTTTCAAAAAGCAATGTATTCTGACATCTAATCAATGAAATACAGACTTGCCCTTTACTCAAGTGCCACAGTTTTATATACGTATGTACTAGCTTCTCATTTAGCACTAGCCACCTAAATGTTGCATGGCGCTATGCACAGCCTACATCTCCCAAAAGAGATCGGCTCATATGCACAATGTACAAGGGACACCCGATGATGTACAACTTGCAGTGAAATGTTTTTACATCACTTCACTCAGCAACCTCTTCCACATCGGGGTAGAGGACACCCACCTCGGCCAAGACGGGATGTTCCGAGTTCCCTACCGTATGCCCTTATATACAGCACCTCTTTCCAGAGGAAACCTTATAAGATTACTGCACTTACTCAGTAACCCGATCTAAACCTTAAAACGATCATGGGTGACTTGGGTGTGAGAAAGCTTCACAGACCAAGGCCCTTAATAATTCGTTATACGTCACAAGTTAAACTTAATACTTGCGTAAACAACGATGTAAAACCACGCAACAGATCTCACTATCTCGCGTTGCCTAAAAACTTTTTCAGCGTATGCAACAAGTGACAAATAACTTGCACACAAATTTTTTATGCAACAAGTTAAGCAAAATATGAACTTGCATTAAGCTAAAGACAAACTGTTATCAGGTGACAGTCAGCATATCCAACAAAGTTGTTACAAAGTAAAAGCATGCTGCCCAGCATAAGGGACTTACACCATGTCAATCCTCTACGTCGGATAATACAACCGACCTCGGATCAAAATCTTCTTCCATTCTCTCGACCAGGGGATCAGGAAGATTCTCCTCAGACTGGTCAAGATCAACTTCGGCCCTATCTCTCCCATAATCCACCATCTTGCCATCCTCTACCCCATAGGCGGCACTAGCCCCAACCACCCTAATTCGGAGACCAGGGTTCAAGTGCAGAACCTGCTCCACCGCACTGGCGAAGATTTTGTTTCCAGCTTTCTCAAACTGGAAATCAGCTTCCTGTGCCGCCACTTTGTGCTTAAGTGCTTGGGCAGCCCTCCTTTTCAGCAGGGTCCTAACTTTCTCCACCTCGGCCAAACCCTCCTGCCGACCAGCCTGAGGAAACCGCAATTGGTGGTTGGAGAGACAAAGGAACCCTAGGAAAACACCTAGAAGGGGGGGTTGAATAGGTGTTGAAGCTACCTTGAAAGATTTTCGAATGAAACAAATCGAAACAATCAAAACAACAGATTTTTGCAAATTTTCACTAACTTAATCGATTAATCTGCAACTTAATCGATTAAGTCTGAGAGATCAAAATTACTTACTCGATTAAGCAAGTCGTGTACTCGAGTATTACTTGCAGAAACCAGAAAAATCAAGTTTTCATTCGCATACGAAAATCAATCAATTCACACGAAAGATCAGAGATTCAACGGAAATGATTAACACCTATATTCTTATTGATTAACCTAGTTATGAAAATGATTTTCCCTTTATCAATTTGAACAATTAAAGATTCAATTCAATCAATTATGAAAATCAATCTTTCTAGGTTTTCAACCAAGAACGCAATCAAATGACTTGAATATAAAGAGTAAGGGTTTAGAGATACGACACAGTGATTTATCCTGGTTCACTTTCATCCACTTGAAAGCTACATCCAGTCCCCTCTTCAACCAAGAGAGATTCTTCACTATGAGGAATTAGAGTTCTCAAATTACAAGTGATTGCCTCACAAGACTCCCTTCTTGCTAGCCTACAAGAGATAACCGACACCCTTGCCTTGTAATCCTATTGATCTTCTCTCTAATCTAACCTCTACCCCTTGTTGATAATCGACACAACAAGTCTTCAATTGCTTGATGATAATCCACACACCAAGGCTTCTCTTTGCTTGATTCACAACCAAGACTTTCTTCAATTGCTTGAACTTTGCTTGATGATAATCGACACACCAAGGCTTCTTGTTTGTTGTAGTGGCTTGCCTTCTTGCAAAGATTACAACACAATAGAAAACACAAAACAATCCTATGAATCTCAATCAAGAGTTATGACAATTCACCATAAGAGATTCAAAGGTTCTTGATCAAAGAATATGAAAATATGAGAACTTTGATCTTTAGAAAATGAGAGAGAATAGAGTGGCTTGATTCTTTGTAAAACTTGTATGAAATGATTCTAATTGATCACAAATAATAGGAAAAGGTTTATATAGAATACCCAAAAGTTGTAGCACTTGAAAAACTGATTTTGAGAAGTGAAAAACGTATTTTAAAAATCAGTTCAACAGTACTTAATCGATTAAGTTGCAGACTACTCGAGTAGTACTCGATTAAGTTAGTCACTTAATCGATTAAGTTGGTACTGCACATGTTCAAAACTTGTTTTCTCAAAATCCAACCTTTCCTTTAAAACCTTTAAGCCACCTATTGATTCTTGGTTAAGTGAAAACTCAAATTAGGATTAAATCATGACTTATGAATGAGATTCACTACCCTCTATAATAATCTACCCAAATAAAAAACCTATGAAGCTTGAGAGGCAAAAGATAAAAGAAATACAAATACACTCAAACTTAGGTCTTCATGAGCTTGCTTTCTCTCTTCTTCATTTGATGTTTGTTGTTGCTTGTTGAGCTTGAAACTTGATCAACACTTGTAGCTTGTTCAAAAACACTTTGTCATTATCAAAACATTCATCATGTTCATCATGGAACTAACAATCTCCCCCTTTTTGAAAATGACAACCCATGTTTTGAAATCGCTTGAAGTTGTTGATGCTTGAAACATTTGATCACTTGAGAAGACTCTTTCTCCCCCTCAATCAATGCTTTAACACTTGAATCCAATTGAGATAGAAGCTTGATTCTCCCCCTATCTTAAACAACTTAGCTCAACCTACATAAAAACAACATAACAACCTTTCTCCAAATATAATATCATATTTCTCCCATGTTTCAAAACATACCATTTCTCCCCCTTTGGCATTATCAAAAAGAAATATATACCAATTGAAATATAAGATCTAAGCCAAGGTAAGAAATCAATGATCATTTCTTCACAACATTGATACCAATTGAACAAATACAATAGAGCTATACTTTGAAATGTGATATCAATTGGTAAGAGAATATAACAATGAAATATAATACCAATTGAGAACTAAAAAGATCATAATATCACTTAACAAAGAAGATATCAATGTAAAGAAATATAACACCAAATCATCATACTTTAATAAGAATTCAATTATATGATCATCATGCTTTAATCAACTCAATGATACCAATTGAATTAACTAAACATTTAGAAAAGTAATATCAATTGAGAAGATACCAATTGAGATAATATATCAATATCAAATATTACCACTTTGTAGGACATTCACTTGAGATGCAAGTGTGATACCAATTGAAGATGTGAATATAGACATTCATAGTTGAGACCAATTGAGAGCATGTGTCATTCATTTGCATCTTCAATCAAACCTACAAAACAATCATGCTTTGCTTTTTGGTATCCAAATGGTTTTGGATCCATTTTTGTTAGTGTAGGGACTTTCACCCTTTTTCATTAAAAACAAAATTTCCTTTAGGTATACCATGCACTTTAACATAACACACATTTGAAGTATGTCCATGAGTACCACAATAGAAACATGTTGGAGGATTTGAAAAATCAACTTTAGAAAAATCAACAACATTTCTATGAGATTTACTCTTAGCATTAGTATAACCTAAACCAAACTTGTTTGAATTTTCTCTTTGAAAATTTAACAATGTGCGCAATCTAATATCACAAATGGTGAAACTTGCAAGCTTATTTTTCAAAATAGCATTTTCATCTTTGAGCAACTTGCAATTCTCACAATCAACCACAATATTCACTCTACTAGCACAATCACAAGAAGAACTAGCATATATAAGATCAAGAGTTTCATTTTCAAGATTAAGCTCATCAACTTGTTTTTGAAGTTCTAAAATCTCTTTTTGATGTTTCAAAATGAGCTTCTTCCTTTCAATGTTTTTCAAAGCTAGTTTTTCAAGTTGTTCATGCATTTCTTCATAAGCATTATATAACAATTCATATTTAGAAGAAATTTCGGATTTAGTAAGACTTACATTGCTATCCTCGCTTTGATAACTTGATTCATCATTTGAACTTTGTTCTTCATCATCTACTAGAGTTATCAAGTTGAGACAAGCGGCTTCTTCATCATCCGAAAAACTACTCGATGTGCTTTTCTTGTTATCTTCATCACTATCCCAAACTATGTATGCTCTTTTAGATTTTGAATTTTTCTTGTCTTTCTCCTTCTTCTTGAGATACCTAGAGAATGAGTACTTGAGATGTCCGGGCTTTCCGCATTCATGGCAAACTACACCTTCTTTTGATGTCTTGGTCTTGTAGTGTGAGGAATCCTTCTCTTTACTTTTGTCCTTGTTCAACCTTCCTTTTCTCCTTGGAAACTTGTCAAATTTCCTTAGCAAAAGTTTCATGTCTTTTTCATCAACATCCGAATCGGAATCTTCACTATCATCATCATCGGAACTTTCTTTCTTTTTATATGCACTTTTGACTCTAAGAGCAAGTCCTTTCCTTGATTTGTTCTTATCCGACTCTTCATTGATACTTAATCGTCCAAGCTCCATTTCATGTTCTTGAAGTTTTCCGAAAAGTGTTGCTAGATCCATAGCATCCAAGTTTTTAGATTCAACAATAGTCGTTACTTTTGGTTGCCAATTCCTGTCTAAACATCTCAACACTTTGTTAGAAAGTTCACTTTGAAGAAACGTTTTACCAAGAGCAAGTAAATGATTTATAATATGAGTAAAACGCTTTTGCATATCATTAATAGATTCATTTGGAAGCATTTGAAACAATTCATAATCACGCATTAAAGCATTCAATCTAGCTCTCCTAACCTCACTAGTTCCTTCATGAGTCACTTGTAAAGTGTCCCACATTTCCTTAGCACTAGAACATTGAGAAACTCTAAAGAACTCGTCATAGGATAAAGCGGAGGTGATGATATTCTTAGCCTTATAGTCATATTGTACTTTCTTTCTATCATAATCTTTCCACTTATCCTCGGGGATCAAATGTTCTACACCTTCAACTAAACTAGAGGGGATATGAGGACCTTTTTCAACTACTTTCCAAATTTCACTATCTATGGCTTGGATAAAGATTTTCATTCTAACTTTCCAATATGCATAGCCTTCTCTGGTAAACAATGGAGGACGATTTATTGAACAACCTTCACCACCAAAGGGATTCGTAGAACCCATTGCGATTTTCTTAAAGGATCTTTACGAAAAAGCTCTTATGCTCGTGTCTTTCGACCGAGCTCTGATACCAATTGAGGAAACCGCAAATGGTGGTTGGAGAGACAAAGGAACCCTAGGAAAACACCTAGAAGGGGGGGTTGAATAGGTGTTGAAGCTACCTTGAAAGATTTTTGAATGAAACAAATCGAAACAATCAAAACAACAGATTTTTGCAAATTTTCACTAACTTAATCGATTAATCTGCAACTTAATCGATTAAGTCTAAGAGATCAAAATTACTTACTCGATTAAGCAAGTCGTGTACTCGAGTATTACTTGCAGAAACCAGAAAAATCAAGTTTTCATTCGCATACGAAAATCAATCAATTCACACGAAAGATCAGAGATTCAACGGAAATGATTAACACCTATATTCTTATTGATTAACCTAGTTATGAAAATAATTTTCCCTTTATCAATTTGAACAATTAAAGATTCAATTCAATCAATTATGAAAATCAATCTTTCTAGGTTTTCAACCAAGAACGCAATCAAATGACTTGAATATAAAGAGTAAGGGTTTAGAGATACGACACAGTGATTTATCCTGGTTCACTTTCATCCACTTGAAAGCTACATCCAGTCCCCTCTTCAACCAAGAGAGATTCTTCACTATGAGGAATTAGAGTTCTCAAATTACAAGTGATTGCCTCACAAGACTCCCTTCTTGCTAGCCTACAAGAGATAACCGACACCCTTGCCTTGTAATCCTATTGATCTTCTCTCTAATCTAACCTCTACCCCTTGTTGATAATCGACACAACAAGTCTTCAATTGCTTGATGATAATCCACACACCAAGGCTTCTCTTTGCTTGATTCACAACCAAGACTTTCTTCAATTGCTTGAACTTTGCTTGATGGTAATCGACACACCAAGGCTTCTTGTTTGTTGTAGTGGCTTGCCTTCTTGCAAAGATTACAACACAATAGAAAACACAAAACAATCCTATGAATCTCAATCAAGAGTTATGACAATTCACCATAAGAGATTCAAAGGTTCTTGATCAAAGAATATGAAAATATGAGAACTTTGATCTTTAGAAAATGAGAGAGAATAGAGTGGCTTGATTCTTTGTAAAACTTGTATGAAATGATTCTAATTGATCACAAATAATAGGAAAAGGTTTATATAGAATACCCAAAAGTTGTAGCACTTGAAAAACTGATTTTGAGAAGTGAAAAACGTATTTTAAAAATCAGTTCAACAGTACTTAATCGATTAAGTTGCAGACTACTCGAGTAGTACTCGATTAAGTTAGTCACTTAATCGATTAAGTTGGTACTGCACATGTTCAAAACTTGTTTTCTCAAAATCCAACCTTTCCTTTAAAACCTTTAAGCCACCTATTGATTCTTGGTTAAGTGAAAACTCAAATTAGGATTAAATCATGACTTATGAATGAGATTCACTACCCTCTATAATAATCTACCCAAATAAAAAACCTATGAAGCTTGAGAGGCAAAAGATAAAAGAAATACAAATACACTCAAACTTAGGTCTTCATGAGCTTGCTTTCTCTCTTCTTCATTTGATGTTTGTTGTTGCTTGTTGAGCTTGAAACTTGATCAACACTTGTAGCTTGTTCAAAAACACTTTGTCATTATCAAAACATTCATCATGTTCATCATGGAACTAACACAGCCTCCCTAACCTCAACCTTCATCTGAGTCATGACCTCCTCATTCTGCTTTTGGAGCTCCACGATATGTTGCCGATGTTTTTCTTCCAGCTCCGCCAGCTTCTCTTCGGCCGCTTTCTTCCTCTGTCTTAGATCCTCCACCTCCGCCGCAGCCTCCAACCGAGCTTTCTTCTGAGCGGGTGATATACCCTCTGCCACATCGTCAGCAACCTCGGATAGAACACTAAACATGGTACAGGCCCTTTTCATCTGAATAGCAAAGTCTTCGGCCTTCTTCTTCCACTCAGCCCCCGACATCTTCAGAATTCCCTCTCTAACTGAGGGACTGACGATGACTACTGGAGGTCGGGAAGAACCTTCAGATCCCCGGCCCTGAGCAGGCGAGCTCGGCGCGACAACCATCTCTACGCCCGAGCTAGCCGCCGGTTGAGGAGCCTGCGCAAGGATAACGGCAGGCGGAGTAGGTTGAAGAGGACCAGAACCTGTCGAGGTCGTATCAGCAGTGACCTCGGCGACGACGGCAACAGCAGCAGGAGATGCGGAAGCCTTCTTTTTGCGCGCTTCCAAGGTAGCCCTCATCGCTTTAGAAGACATGTTGGCCCAATATTTCTCTGCAAAACACAAAGAAAAGAAGCAAAGAAATCAGCAAAAAACAAAAAGAATAGATTACAAAGGCAAAAAAAAAGTGAAAAGCTATCTACCAATGTTTGTTAAGACTTCTCGGACTGGGCACATCATGAACACTCCTATATCAAGCTGAGACTTGCGAGCTCGATACTCAGTTTGAAAGTGGAAGGCTGTAACAGCCTCATCGGCATCCAAGGTCGTCCCTGACCACCGTTGAGGTGCCTCCGAATGTCGGATGAAAAACTCTTGTGTCCATTCTAAGGGAAATCTCGGTTTCGTTTCTCCCATAAACCAGGGGCGACCAGAACCCACATGTTGGTACTTAAAGAAGCGCGGTTTGAATTGTTTCCATGATTCAGAGAACATCCCAAAAAGCCCATAACGACCTCGAGCCTTGGTCGATACCCAAAGCCGACCTGAGACACCCTCCTTGTTACTAACGAACGAATTGTACACCCACAGGAAGAGCCAAGCTGTGCAAACCAGGTTCCTAGCGATACAATATCTCTAAAAGGCTCGGAGAAAAGACCAAGCATTGGGATGGAGCTGAGAGGGAGCCAGGCCGAGTTCGTTCAATACCCTAATCTCTATGTCGGTGAAAGGCAAGCTCACCCCTAAATTTTGAATAAGGTCGGCGTAGAAGAAGAAAGAGCTATTGTCAGTCCGAGAACAAATCCTGTCATTGGCTGAGCAGGGTAGAATTTTGTAGTTATCACCAGCATCCCCCGAGCTGGAAAGCACGACCTCACGCACTACCATGAGCTGGTCATCTGAAACTAAGCTGGATTGAACTCCCTTGGGCTCCACGTCAACCCAAGTGTATAATTCGGCATCAAAGGGAGCAGGGTACAGTTCAGGTCGGACAATGCACCTCCGAGGAGCCATAGTACCTGCGGAAGGACAGGGGATCTCGAAGTTAGTCCTCCGGGTCGCGAAAAATAAACCACCCGAAAACCCCCTCGAGGTAGTCCCGAGGGGCGAGCATCTCCCCTCTTCCACAGGTACCCCCCGTTCAAACAGTTTCTCCCTTTCCATCCTCTCGTAATTGGCACGCTCTCTGCCATCTACAAACTCAGCCCAAGCATACTCCTTAATCCATTTTCATTTCTCTTCGGAGTTCCGAGGGTAGACAACTTCGACGGGGTCAACCTCCAGAACCCGCCGCTCGTACTTCCGCCCAAACTCCCTCCTGCGCCGCAGCATCTCATCCACCTCCGTGGACGAGCAGGAGGAAGAAGAGGAACCGTCCTCTTCCTCACTACTGCTTGACGAAAGAAGAACCATCCCAGCCCATTTCCTAAGCCATTCATTACTCATATTGAACCCAGTTTATATCTAGAACCCACTATGAATAAACCCACAAAACAGCGAAATTAAAACCCCCAAATGAAATCCTGAAATCCTAACCCTACCCCTTGAGGAAAAACCAAAATATAGGATCAAAATCAGAAACTATACACAAAAACCAGAAAGGGAAACCTATGAAGGCACCAAAACAGCAATTATTTCAAAAGAGGAAGAGACGAAGTAAGTACCTTGCAGAGTGCAGAAACGAATCAAATGCAGAAGTAACCCGCAAGCAGCGGAAGACACGCCCCTCCGTACAGAAAAGGAAGAAATACAAGGGATCAAGCAAAGTCTAGAAGTAGCAAAGAAGAAACGAAATATAGGAGGAACCTTTGAGTATAGTGAGAGATCTGCAGAAGTGAAAAAAGAAGGGGAACCTTGTCTAGTCGAAGAAGATAATGGTAAATGAGAGACAAATGAAGAGACGGGGACGGCGGAAGAGGAAAAAAGGACACTCTGGGTAAAACTGAAAAGAAGCGGTTTTCCCTCCAGTTTTGAATAATGGGCCTGGCCCACATAAAACCCTATTCAAGCCCTAACCCCTAGGATCGAGGCACGTGGCGCACGGCCACAAGATTCGAGGATCTCGAATAACGTCACAATGATAATGACACTTCGAAAACAGAGCTTTCTGACACATGTCAGGCACCACATCGGTACTAGATAAATGGGCAGCTGTCAAGTGTACTCTGACGATTAAGGTGGAGACAGCTGGAACCAGTCCTTCCACTTGACCAGATGGCCAAGTCCTGAAACCCTCCGGAACCTCGGAGCAAGCCCCAAAGAGCCTTGACCGAGCTGGGGGGCTTATGTGGTAAAATCTGTTGGAAACCAACAAGCGGCTCAATATAGTCTAGAGGGGGGTGAATAGAATATTGAAGCCTTATTACAGATTTTTCGTCCACCTAAGAGAATGGTTTTATGAAAATAAATTTTCTTAAAAATTCAAGTCAGATTACTCGAGTAACTCAAGACTTCACTCGAGTAATACGCAAGCAAAAATAATTTCACTCGAGTATTCAGCAAATCACTCGAGTATTACGAAAGCTATTTTTAAATCACTCGAGTAACAGAAAACCTACTCGAGTAATGTTCATAAACTGAAAGCAGATTACTCGAGTGACAAGAACTTTACTCGAGTAAACTGGGTAAAATTCAATTAAAACTCAGTTTTCAATGGAGTTCTTCAAGAATAACAATGCTATGATGATTCAACAAATTATGAATGATTAATATGAACAATATCAAGTAATATTAACATGCAATTTTAGATCAATTGAGTTGAATTAAGAAAACCCCAATTCTAACCTAAAAATGCAATTGTTAATGAATTAATGCAATACAAGGAATGAAAAGTAAAAGAGACACAAGGATTTATCCTGGTTCACTTTCACCCACTTGAAAGCTACTCCAGTCCCCTCTTGAATCAAGAGAGATTCTTCACTAGAAATCTTCAAATGTAGATTTTACAATGTTTTAAGATGCAACTAGATTCTTAGTTCTCCTATCTTAAAACCCAACACAAAGTGTGTACCAAACACTTTGATCTAATCTACCCCTTTTGAGTATTCTAGATTTCCTTGCTAATTGATTGAAGATGCTTCCAACCAATCCTCTTTTCTTGCTTTGATTTGATCCTCAAAGTCTTCCTTGTGAGATTCTTCACTTGTGTTGAAACTTCAATGATGCAATCACAAATTGCAAATCTTCAACAACCACTAAGAACAAAAATTATGATCTCAAGAATATTTGAACAATGAAAGAAATAAGGTGAAGAGTGAAAAGTTCTTTGTTGAATCTTGATAGCTCTTGAATTGCTTTTCAAAGTATATAGAAAATTGTAAGAATGAATGTGTATAATATGTGAAAGAGAAAATTAAGTCCTTTTATAATTTTCCAAAAACTGATTGAATTACTCGAGTAAACCATATAACATTACTCAATTAAAACATGTCAGATTAAGTTACTCGAGTGATGTGTAAACCATTACTCGATTAACCTATCATGACATAAATTACTCGAGTGAACCAATACTCATTACTCGAGTGAACTAATCAGAATCTGAATAAAAACAAGGTTTTTCTAAAAGGATTTTCACAAAGCTTTTAATAGAGCTATTTAATCAAGATTTAAAGTATCTTCACTCTTAATCAAACATTATTTAAGTATTCTTAAAATCACCTAAGCTACCCACACCAATGAGATGCATTGCATAAAAATAAAGATTACATTGAAATAGAATTAATAAAAATCCTAATTCTAATCTTCATGTGGTGTAGCTTGCTTGTTGCCAATGTTGTTGCTTGGAGAGAGATTGTTAGCATCAAAACATGAGAATCCTACAAACTCCCCCTTTTTGATGATGACAAACCTCCTTTTCAATTAAGCACTAAGTTTTAACATACTCCCCCTAAATGTAAAACACCTAGGAAAAATATAATAAAACTTAACCTACAAGAACAACATCAACAAAATATTCTCCCCCTTTTGGCATCATTAAAAAGATATGAAAGTTGAGAAAAGTCCTTTGCCAAAAGTTGAAGGTAAGTAGTTCACAATGGTAAAAAAAATATAACAATAAAGACAATACCAAAATAAACCACAATAGTGCCACAACGAATATAAACGCACAACGAATATAGCACCATAATCCATAATAGCAGAGTATCACACTAAGCAGCAAATCATAGTGTAAAACAAAAAAAAAATATCAACCATAGCAAATAAGCAAACGAAACTATCCAAACTAGACCAAACACAAGGTCCTAAAACATAGTAGTAACAGAGTCAGAAACATGAAACAAAAACATAAACATAACATAGTCAGAAATATGCATATGAAACATGAAACATAAGTCAATCAGCAAAAACATCATCAGCATCCACAGGTCTAGGAATCAGGTGGAGGAGGAGGGAAATGGTGAGAAAATAGGCCAGACATATAATCCATTAAACGATGCTCCATGGCAATATTCTTCACATCCTGTCTCATCTCCAACTGAGCGAATTGAGCATTGATGTGCTCAACCAATGACTCATGAGCAGCCTGTGCATCAAATGGAGTACCAAGATTGTCCAAATTGATATAGTCCTCAATGCGATCGGTATCCATCGGATCAGTAGAAGAAGGAGGAGCAGAAGAAGATGCACCAGCCCTATCACCAAGTAAAGTCCTTTTCCTAGAACCTGAAGCTCTTGCAGCCTTTGCAGCTTCAACCATTTCCTTAATCTGTGATTTCCATAACCAAGTGCGACTTTCCCTATGCCAAGCAATTTTCATATAACTAATGTGTGAATCATTAAGACACCAGTTATTTTTCTTTTCCGTCACAGCTGGCTCATCATCAGGGATTGGAACACGGTAATACCTCATTATTTTGGTAACATGCATAGGATATGGCAAGAATTGGGTAGGAGGAGATTGAGCAGCAGCTTCCATACGAGCTAAAAACATTTTATTCCAATTCATCTCATATCTCTTTTTGATCCCATGAAACAAAATAAGATCATCATCTCCCAATTGTGCATAATTTTGATTGCATTTTGGAATCAAACAATAAGAAACAATGTACATAAGCACTCTATCCACAGCATGCAAAGGTGATACAGTTCTAGTAGTCCTATCACTCCAAGATTCACCAGTACGCAACAAATCAGTATAAATCTTATTAGTATCCACATCCAAATCCAGACAGTCATCATCACCAATAAAAGTTCCCTTGTTTTCCAAACCAAACAACATTGTCAAATCTTCAGGCTTTATAACAAAATGATGTCCTCTAACCAGTGTTTGATACTCACCATCTAGCTTAGTAAAATTCTGATAAAATTGTCTGACAAGCCTAGGGTAATAATGAGTCTCAAATTCTAAAAACTTCTTCAAATTCTGAAATTCCAAATCCTCTACAAATGAAAATTGCTCCTTATGCAACCAAGCAAACTTAACATACCTTGTAAGACCAAAAGAGCGATTGATAAAATTCGGTTCCCGCAAGTCTCGGTTGATTCCAGAAAACCAGGGGTCATTACGGCCTGCTCCTTGCTTTGCTTTCTTTCGAGGAGGTTGAGATTGTGAGGAAGAAGACATTGATTCAGAAATTGCAGATTCGGTTTTGGGGTTAGGGTTTTGATTTGGGAATTTTCGGATTTTGGGTAAAATTGGTGAAAATGATGAATGAAATGAGTAGAAATGATGATATAATGATGAAATATGTAAGAAATTTGTATGATTTGAGAAGTTTTGTGGCTGAAAATGATGATTTGATGAAGAACCGTATGAGAGAGAAGAGAGAAATACGAACAAGAGAGAGAAAGAACCGTGAAAGATGATGCAGTTTCAACAGTTCAGTTTTTAAAATCACGTAAGTTACTCGAGTGATGTTCATGCATTACTCGAGTGATTCGAGCAGTAATCGAGTGAAAAGAAATGTTACTCGAGTGTGCCGAAGATTAAAAAATATTTACTCGAGTGATGGATGAACTAATCGAGTGATACGAAAGTCGTTGTAAAATTAATCGAGTGACAAACAGAATTACTCGAGTAATACGAAAGAGATTTTAAAATTACTCGAGTGAAATATCTGTTACTCGAGTGAACTGTCCAGAATTTTAAAAATTTCAATTTTTCATGCAAAAACATTTTTCATACACAAACACATAGAAACACTTAGCATTTAGCAAGTAACACACATACAAATAAAGCAATTAACATATTATAGAAAACATACACACATAACTACATATAAAAAAAAATAAGAAACACTTTAATAAGATACAACAACTCAAAATACAAATCACATTGAAATAGGCTTGAAGGTGATTTCGAAAAGCATCAAATACAATTAGCTAATAGTTGATTCATCAAAAATACCAAGTTCTCTTCGAATTTTATAAAATGTGTCCCTTGGTAATGGTTTTGTAAAGATATCAGCTAATTGATCCGAAGTTTGAACAAACTCAATAACACAATCACCTTTTTGAACATGATCTCTCAAAAAGTGATGCCTAATTTCAATATGCTTTGTCCTTGAGTGTAATACTGGATTTTTAGTCAAATGTATTGCCGAAGTGTTATCACACTTTATAGGGATTTTTGTCAAATTTAAACCAAAATCAGATAATTGTTGTTTCATCCAAAGGATTTGAGCACAACAACTACCGGCTGCTATGTATTCGGCCTCCGCGGTTGATAAAGCTACACAATTTTGCTTTTTAGAAAACCACGATACAAGTGAATTACCAATTAAATGGCATGTTCCGCTTGTACTTTTTCGCTCAACTTTACAACCGGCAAAGTCAGAGTCCGAATAACCTATAAGTTTTAGAAAAGCATCCCTAGGATAATAAAGTCCAGTATTCGTTGTACCCTTTAAGTATTTCATAATTCTTTTGACAGCAGTTAGATGCGACTCTTTCGGTTTTGCTTGAAAACGTGCACACATACATACACTAAACATGATGTCAGGCCTAGATGCAGTTAAGTATAACAAACTACCAATAATACCACGATACTTCGTTACCTCTACCGCTTTTCCAGCCTCATCTTGATCTAGGTAGCATGCAACGCTCATTGGTGTAGAAGCGGATTTGCACGAATCCATCCCAAATCGTTTGAGAAGCTCTCTACAAACGACATCATTAAGCTGCTTTATTTGAAGGCCAAGAAAGAATGTAAGCTCTCCCATCATCGACATCTCGAATTCGCTTTGCATCAAGTCTGAAAACTTCTTACACAAGTTCTCATTAGTAGCACCAAATATAATATCGTCAACATATATTTGAACCAATAAAATATCCTTACCGGAACGTTCAATAAAAAGTGTAGTGTCAACAGTGCCTCGCTTAAAACCTTTTTGTAATAAAAAATTGCTTAGTCGGTCGTACCAAGCTCTAGGAGCTTGTTTCAAACCGTACAAAGCCTTTTTCAGTTTGAAAACGTAGTCCGGATGCTCAAAACTCTCGAATCCAGGAGGTTGTGACACGTAAACTTCCTCTTGAATGTATCCGTTAAGAAAGGCGCTCTTAACATCCATTTGATACAATTTAAAATTCATTATCGAAGCAAAAGCGAGAAGAATACGAATAGCTTCTAGTCTAGCAACAGGAGCATATGTCTCATCGTAATCGATTCCTTCTTCTTGACTATAACCTTGTGCTACCAACCTAGCTTTATTCCTAACAATAATACCCGATTCATCTAACTTATTCCTATAGATCCACCGAGTACCAATTACAGGACGATCATCGGGTTTTGGCACAAGCTCCCAAACTTGGTTTCTTTCAAATTGATTTAATTCTTCTTGCATGGCCATAATCCAATGATCATCTTGAACAGCCTCTTTGATACTTTTAGGCTCTATTTGAGATACAAAGGCAACATAATAACAAAAATTATTTAAAGTGCGTCGGGTTACCACTCCCTTCGCAATGTCACCTAAGATGTTAGAAATCGGATGATTTTTGTTTGATTTCCAAGCTATTGGTAATTGAGATTGAATCTCTTGTGCTAAGTCTCTATCTTGTGCTTGCACCTCTCCATCTTCAATTTGATTCTCTTCCATTTGTTGTGGTGTTGACTTCTCATGATCAAAAAATGTACCTATATTATCATCATCACAAGAAACAACACAATCTTCTTTCGAAGATTCATCAAATACAACATGCACGGATTCCTCAACGGTTAATGTTCTTTTATTGTAGGCTCTATATGCTTTGCTATGGGTTGAATGACCTATGAATATGCCTTCGTCGGCTTTGGAGTCAAACTTGCCGACCGGTTCCTTTCCGTTATTTAAAACAAACACCTTACACCCAAAAACATGAAAATGTGAAATATTTGGCTTTCGCCCTTTTAAAAGTTCATAAGGTGTTTTATTTAAATGCGGATGAATAAGAACCCTATTAAGCACATAACAAGCAGTGTTTACTGCATCAGCCCAAAAATATTTAGGAACATTTGATTCTATCAACATAGTACGAGCAAGTTCCACTAATATTCTATTTTTCCTTTCTACAACTCCGTTTTGCTCCGGAGTCCTAGGGGCCGAAAATTGATGATCAATACCAAACTTATCACAAAACGCATCAATCCTAGTGTTTTCAAACTCACCTCCGTGATCACTTCTAATAGACACAATTTTCAAACTTAGTTGATTTTGGATGAGTTTGGCAAACTTTTTAAAACATTTATAAACTTCACTTTTTGCGGATAAAAATAAAGTCCATGTGAATCTAGTAAAATCGTCTACTAAAACAAATCCATAGTAATTGCCACCTAAACTTTTAATTTGTGAAGGGCCAAACAAATCCATATGGATTAGCTCCAAAGGCTTTGTTGTGCTTATCACATTTTTAGGTTTAAAAGAACTTTTAACTTGCTTGCACTTTTGACAAGAGTCACAAGTGCCATCAAGCTTAAAATTTAGTTTAGGCAAACCAATCACTAAATCTTTTCGCAAAAGTTTGTTTAATTGATTCACATTCACATGTGCAATTCGTCTATGCCAAAGACGAATTTCATCATTAAAAGATTTGAAACATTTTGAAAATAGTGAAGTTATCTCATCCAAATCAATTAAGTAAGTGTTATTAGAGCGACGACCAACAAACTTAACACTATCATCTATAGAAGACTTAATGAAACATAATTCCGGGGTAAAAGTCACATAATTGCCCATATCGCATAGTTGGCTTATACTAAGCAAGTTGTGTTCTAAGCCTTCTACGTATAGGACATTTTTTATGACAAGGTTAGATACGTTACCGATCTTCCCGACTCCTAGAATTTTGCCCTTGTTGTTGTCGCCGTATGTCACAAATCCATCACTTTTCGGAGTAAGTTCCATGAAGTGTGTTTTGTCTCCCGTCATGTGTCTCGAACAACCACTATCCAAGTACCATTTGCGCTCTTTGGTTCGAAGACACACCTACAAGAAAGATATCATTTGGTTGACTTAGGTACCCAAGTGGTCTTGGGTCCTTTGTTGTTAGCATGGGGAGAAGTCCCCTTAACAATCCAAATATATTCACCGCTTGGTATACCAAATTTCTTTATATTACATTTATTCGTGGTATGCCCAAAGATCCCACAATAATGGCAAGTTGGGTTTTTAGAAATCTTATTCTTTGAAAATCCACCAACTTTGCGATAATTGCGTTTCTTAGGTTTAGTATAGCCAAGACCGGATCTATTGCTATTGTTCCTTTGAGTTGAAAGCAAATGATCTAATGAAGTATCTCCTTTCATGAGCCTTGCAAGTCGATCATTCAAATTAAAAACTTCTTTTTCCAAAGACTTGCAATTTTCACAAGATGGAGTCTCATTTGATTTCAATTCACAATTGCATGTAGAGTTTGCATAAATGAGTTCAAGAGTTTCATTTTGAAGCTTAAGTTCTTCTAAATCTTTTTGAAGTTCAATTATCTTTTCATGTTGCTTCATTATGAAATTCTTTCTTTCAACATTTATTTTAGCAAGTTTCTTCAACTCTTTATGCATCTCTACATACACATTGTACAACTCATTGAATGAAGGAGAATTAGAACTAGAGCTAGCATCGGAAAGATAATCTACCTCATTGACGTTGTCACTTGATTTAATGCTCGAAGATTCCTCTTCATCAAGCTTCGTCATCAAACATAGATTTGCAAGTTCTTCATCATCCGATGAGCTAGATGTTGATTGACTCTCCTCTTCATCCCATACTATGTAAGCCCTTTTTCCTTTAGATGAGTTGAACTTAGAGTTGTCACCTTCCGACTTCTTAGAATGAGTTGGGCATTTTGATCGATAGTGACCAAGCTTTCCACACCCATGACACTTGATGTAATCCTTGTTAGTCTTATTTCTTGGTTGTGAGTCCTTAGAATCTCTTTGTCTATTCTTATTAAAGTTTCCCTTACTCTTAAAGAACCTACCAAGCTTTTTAACTAGCAAGCCAAGGGTCTCATCATCTATATCGGAGTCCAAGTCATCCACTTGAGAGTTTTCCTCTTGTGCCTTAAGAGATTTTGAAGTTGATTTAAGAGCAATCCCCTTTTTCTTTCTATCGGCATCTTCATTCATGGATAACCGTCCAAGCTCCATTTCATGCTCTTGAAGTTTTCCGAATAGAGTTGCTAAATCAATTTGATCCACATCTCTAGCTTCCATAATGGCCGTCACCTTAGGTTGCCATTCCCTGCTAAGACATCTCAAAATCTTATTAACAACTTCACCATTAGTAATAACTTTTCCAAGTGCAGAAAGATGATTTATGATATGAGTGAACCGCTTTTGCATGTCACCTATATTTTCATTAGGTAACATACGAAAGAGTTCATATTCATTGAAGTCGGAAGATATCTAAACCACGACCTCGGAGCAAGCCTCAAAAAGCCTTGACCGAGCTGGGGGGCTTATGTGGTGGACCTGGCTAGGCCGAGCTCCCCATAAACCCCGCTAAAAGCTCAAGGACCTAACAAGGGACCCACTGAACGCTTGGCCGAGCTCAGGGCTCAACGGCCGAACAAGCGCCAGATACGGGCCGACCTCATGCCTCTGATCAGGTCTGATCTCCGTACGTCTTCCCAGGTCCGACATCACCCCAAAGATTCCGACACCAAGGACATGATGACGTCCCCCAGCCTTATCCGCAAGGACAGCTCACCCCATCCTTATCCGCAAGGACAGCTCACCCCATCCTTATCCGCAAGGACAGCGCACCGCTCCTAGCTCATTACAGGTTGGCCCTACTTGGGCCCCAAGTTGGCCCATTAGGGCAACCAGCTCCCCCCTATAAGTAGCTCAATACTACATGGGGCAAAGGTACGTCCTCTTACCCTAATCGCCACCCTCACACACCAGTGATTAGGGTATCTCTTTGGCTTCCCCTTTGGCCACTAGAGGACTCCCAACAAACATCACACATAAACCCTAGGCAGAGTCTCCTCTAAGGTAGATTCCCCCTCCTTAGAGGTTCTCCTCGCCCTAGGACATCACATATGTGAGCCGTCCTACGATGTCATAACCAAGTATCATTTTCTTTGCTAACCAAGCAAGTGGATACCATAGAAGTGATTTCATTTAAATCAACCAAATAAGTATTGTTTGACCTTTTTCCAACAAATTTGATAGAATTGTCTTTGTCACTTTTAATAAAACAATAAATGGAGGTAAAAACAACATGATTACCGATATCACAAAGTTGACTGATGCTTAAAAGATTATGTTCTAAACCTTGTACAAATAAAACATTATCGATAATCAAGTTGGAGGAATTTCCAATTTTACCTTCACCATAATCTTACCTTTGTTGTTGTCTCCATAAGTGACATATCCTTTTTCCTTCGGAGTAAGCTCAATGAAGTGTTTCTTATCTCCTGTCATGTGCTTCGAACAACCGCTGTCCAAGTACCACCGATTTTCCTTTGTTCGAAAGCACACCTACAAGACAATGATTACTTACTCATTTTGGGTACCCAAATGGTCTTGGGTCCCTTGAGGTTAGTATAGGGATCTTATCCCTTGACAATCCAAACAAATGAGCCATTGGCCACACCATAATGCCTTATTTTACATTCATTCGGGGTATGACCATGAATGTCGCAATAAAAACATGTTGGCCTTTTGGAATGATTTAATTTTGAAAATGAGCCAACTTTTCTAAAAAAATTCTTTTTGGCATTTGTGTAACCAAGACCTGTTTTGTCTGAATTATCTCGTTGTTCAACAAGTAATCTATTTAACATTCTATCACTTTTTGAAAAAGTTGCATTAGTGGCTTTCAAATTTTGAATTTCTTTCTCATACTTGATGCAACTTTCACAATTTTGATTTTTCAAGGAGGTGATAGTATGTTCTAAAGATTCATTATTGCTTTTTAAATTTTCAATGCATTTTTCCAATTCAAGAACTTGCTATTTATATTTCAAAACATTCTTTTTCAGTTTAAAATAACTTTTAGCAAGCTTCTTAAATTCAGATTGCATGTCAATATAAGCAGTATATAAATCTTCATAATCATCTAATTCAGATTCAGTATCGGATTCAGTATCGGAGGTTACCTCATTTCCTTGCTCAGTTGAAATTTGGCTTTGAGAAGCTTCTTCATCAAATCTTCCCATTAAGCATAGCTTTGCCTCCTCATCATCTGACGAATCTGATTCTGAAGTTTCATTTTCTTCGGGTGCATCCCAGACAATGTAAGCCCTTTTTGACTTGTAGTCCTTGCCTTTCTTTCTTTCATCACCGCTTTTCTTGTGCAGTTTGGGACAGTATGCTTTAATGTATCCCGGTTCACCACACCCATGACATTTGATCTTATCTTTTGAATTATTTCCTTTATGATGAAAATCTTTGGTCTCTTTTCCTTTGCCTTTAAAATTTCTTTTATTTTTGAAAAACTTTCCAAACTTTTTGACCATAAGACCGAAGGTTTCCTCATCAATTTTAGAATTTGAATCACTATCAGAAGAGTCTTTACTTACCTTGGTGGTCTTGGTAGAGGCCTTTAGAGAGATCCCCTTTTTCTTTTTGTCCAACTCTTCATGCATAGTTAGACGTCCTAACTCCATCTTATACTCTTTAAGTTTCCCGAAAAGTGTTGCTATGTCCATGGTGTCCAAATCTTTTGATTCCATAATGTTAGAAGTCAACGTGGAAGTGCGTTGAAGAGTTTTGATGATGTCAAACAAGGACCTTTCAAAGTCAAAGTGCAAGTCAAGTTTCAAGCAAGAGCTTCAAGATGCTATCTCTCCGTTCTCATTAGGAAATCAATGTAAGGCTAGAATAATAATTGTGTCACTTATGTTTAGGCCTTATTTAGAGTTATTGGAGAAGAATGTTATAATTGCAAAAAGTGTTTTAAGTAAAAATGTTTTAAGTTAGATTTTCAGCTAAAAACGTTTTTGAAAACCTATGGTTACATACTCTGCTTTAGAAAATCATTTTTATGAAAATAAGCAGAAAGAAGTAATCGATTACCTGATGTTGCATCTCACAAATTCCAGAGGCCCTATAATCGATTATTAAATTAGTGGTAATCGATTATATGAGTTGCATCATATATTAAACAGGAGTGAGGTAATCGATTACTTGGTATGATGTAATCGATTACTTGTTTTTCAAAAGGATTTCAAAATTTCCATTTCAAAGTTTCCTGAAGTAATCGATTACCTTAAGTTTTATTGAAAAACGTGTCAGAATCATTTTGATTTATTTACAGATTTGTTTTTACATAATTGATTCTGATTTATTTTCAAAATTCGAATTTAAATATTACTTTGAAATAATTCCTTTTTGGTTTAAGATTCAAATCTTTTATTTTATTCTTTAAATCTATTTGATTTGATTTTGATTTCAAAAATATTATTTTATTTATTTGATTTCAGAAAATCAATCTTTATATATTTCCTGATTTGTTTTTGTTTTGATTTTGAATTTGATTTATTTCCAAAATCGTTTTTGATTTAAGATTCAAATCTTTTATTTTATTCTTTAAATCTATTTGATTTGATTTTGATTTCAAAAATATTATTTTATTTATTTGATTTCAGAAAATCAATCTTTATATATTTCCTGATTTTTTTTTATTTGATTTTGAATTTGATTTATTTTCAAAATCGTTTTTTATTTGATTCTGATTTTAAATTCAAAATTCAAATATTTTCAAATCTTTTTATAAGAAAGTTTTTCTCTCTTTTCAATCTTAAGGTTTCTGATCACATATTTTGAGAAAACCTTTTTTACATTCAGTGTTCTTCTTCTCCAACTCTAAGTTTTGGCCTATGCTATAGTGAAACCATTACCATAGCCATTATAACGTAATTGTTGTATTTGTGTTGTTTAGAACACAATATTGTTAGAACTTTACATTTTGTTGTATCAGCACTAATAAGAATGCATTATAGTTGTTGTACCCAATCACCATATCATAACCATTGTTGTAAAGGGGTGTGTGACCCTTAGTGATTAGGGAGTGAATCTCCTATTCGGACGTGTGGCACGTTCGTGTTTGTAGGGTGAGGAACCCTTGTTGTATTCTGGGGTAGTGGCTAGACGAACGGTGGGGCACCTAGTAGATAGGCTACCTTAGTGTGAGGGTGTGGCATCCTCTGGTTGTAACTAGGACGCGGGCCGTTTTGATTATAATTGATAAAAGCTCAAGCGGGTCGCTTGGGGACTGGACGTAGGTCTTTCGCTGGAAAGACTGAACAAGTATAAAAATCCTGGTGCAATCTCTCTAACCCTTATCTCTTTTATTTATTGTTGCTCATATTTTTTATTGTGTTAATTATTTCGTATCCTCAACGTAAATATTATTTATATTAATTTAATTATTTTAAATTAATCAACGCGCGTTAGACTTTTCTTTGTTATAGTGTTTCTTATCTTCGCGCGTAATATTAATCGTTGTTATTATTATTTGCTTCCGCTTGTGCATAATCGTTTTCATCGTTTTTAATAGTTTTCCGCTGCAAATTACATTTATTTTATTGAAAACGGTTTAAATCGAATATTTTCCAATGATTTTGTAAAAACTCAATTCACCCTCCCCTCTTGGGTGAAGGCTGCCAATCCTAACACAGAATAGCTGTGACCTTAGGTTGCCACTCCCTGCTCAAGCATCTCAACACTTTGTTAATAACTTCAGAATTAAGAAAAGTTTTACCAAGAGCAATAAGATGATTTATAATATGAGTAAATCGCTTTTGCATGTCATTTATTGACTCATTAGGAAGCATGCGAAATAACTCATATTCATGAATTAAAGTATTTAATCTAGCCCTTCTAACCTCGCTTGTCCCTTCATGAGTAAGTTGTAGAATGTTCCACATTTGTTTAGCATTTTTACAATGTGAAACTCTGAAAAATTCATCATAAGACAAGGCGAAAGTGATAATGTTTTTAGCTTTCAAATCATAGGATACTTTCTTTTTGTCATCATCATTCCAACTTGCCTTTGGGATTTCTACTAGGAACATAAGGATCATTCTCAATTGCATCCCAAATATCGATATCAATTGCTTCAATAAAGATTTTAATTCTAGCTTTCCAATAAGCATATCCATCACCATTAAATAGTGGTGGACGGTTTATTGAAGAGCCTTCCCCTCCAAAAGACTGTTAGAGCCCATGGTTTCCTTAGGATCTTTTTCGAAAAAGTTTTTACACTCGATCTTTCGACCGAGCTCTGATACCACTTGTTGGAAACCAACAAGCGGCCTAACAATTTACTAGAGGGGGGTGAATAGTAAATGGAAGCAATAATATTAATTTTTCAGATATAATTGATATTAGCAATAGACAAGCTTACTGTTTTTGAACAAAATTAAGTTTCTATCCAAAAATACTTGAACTACTCGACTAGTACTCCAACTAATACGAACTATTTCAGACAGAGAACAGATTTTCAGAGAGATTCTCACAAAGCCAAGAATAACACGAACAGTAGCGAGCGAATTGGCTAACTTAAGGTTCAAAGGGAAAGACTAAAAATGCAGGATTAAATGAAAGCGATAAAGAGAGAACACACAGAATTTTTATACTGGTTCACTCTCAACCCTTAAGAGCTACGTCCAGCCCTCCCTAAACCTTAGGGAGCTTTTGACTCAAAATGAAATAAAATGGTTGCAGTATGAATTACAAGTGAACCTCACTCAATAAATCCTAACCCTTTCATGAGTGTAACAAACTCTGGAAATCTACCCCAATTTCTATTGATCTTGATAGTTAAAGAACCTCTTCAACGCTTCCACTGACAGAACTCCTTGAAACCTTCAAGAGCTCCTTCCTTTCTTCAATGGTGAATGATAAAGCAAAGTTGCGGCTCCAAAACAAACTCAATCGAAATATGAATATGAAAGTTTGATCACTAATTGACATTGACACTTAGAAAGGGATTAGATGAAAGGCAAAGGTGTTTTCTCAAAAATCAGGATTGCTCTTTTTGAAAATCGTTAACCTTTGAGAGTTGGAAGAGGCAATCAATATATAATCTCCAAAAATAGAGAGGAGCCAAGGCAGCATATTAGAAAAGATTTCTCCCATGATTACCTCTTCAACCGTCATATTTGGATCAGATTTACTGATGAAAATGACTCGTGCTAATCGAGTAGTTGAGGCACTACTCGATTAGTTTGAGCAAATAGAAAGATTGTCATTTTTCTGTTTAGCAGACTACTCGAGTAGTGCAAGAGCTACTCGATTAGTCAATGCTATTTTCTTAAAAGTAAGTTTTCCAAATATGTTAAAATAACCAATCCCTTTCTAGCCTTTTTCAAATATTTAACTCAACTAGAATTCATACTAACTAATTCATATTTGCTTGAGTTAAACCTAATTCTACCACCCATACTCAAACATAAATAAAAGAGATTACAGTAATGCGGGAATTTATAGACTAAAAGAGATTTGTTGTTGTTGATTCTTCATGCTATTTGTCTTCATCAAAATAGTGCACTCCTTGTTGAATTTACAACAGTTTTTGTAAATAAGCTACAATAACATGTAGAGATAAGTAGATCTAGGTGAATAATTATAAATCGTATGTACTAGTTACATGAATATTGATTATTTCATAACCATCCTATTGTGCATAATTTGTGACTAAGGACTAGAACTATGGGCAAGGAATATGAAAAAAAAAACTTGAAATATGGCCATACAAACACATTTGTTAACATTTTATGAATGAGATTCAAATTAACAAAAAAATAAAGTGGCAGCCTTTAATCTATATTGCCACCATTAATTAAGGAGACATAGATGATTGAACCATACCATTCTTTTATTTTGTATGCTCTTTTCAGGTCCTCCTTCTTCACACATGTCAAAACCTCACCTATATGGTCTGCATTATCTTGCAAGTTCGTCACACGTACCTAGAAATAAATCAAGTCTTTATCCCGACTATAATAGTATATCTTCCATATACTCATTAATATGCACTATGCAAAACTAAATGACTTTTGTCCTTCTAGCACAATAAGCAGGCATAAAAGTAAACTATCAAAAACCAATGGACAATCACAATAAACATTTAAATATGCAAATATGGAAAACCTTGTCTAAGCATAGTGATTTCAGAGCAATCAGGTCAAGCAATCAGGTCAGAGCACTACTTTCCCTGCCAATCTGTCAATAAAACTCCGGTAAAGCAATCAGGTTGGCTCATACACTGTAGTGTAAAACTAAGCAATTGAGAGAACGTAAAGAGAGAGAGAGAGAAAGAGAGAGAGAGAGAGAGAGAGAGAGAGAGGGAGAGAGGGAGAACTGATTCTGATCCTTCTTAGTTCTTAATAATTTTAACATTTTCACCCTTTAAATTAAATATTGCTCCTTAAAAGTCATCCGTAACATTTTTCCTAGCAATTAATTTTGTTTGTGGACAAATCATGGCTAGTGTTATGGTAATTAAACCCATCATAAGATAACCTTTTGCTTAATAAAATGCTAACACAAATTATTATGTTGACATACCAGAACTTAGCCCTGTTTGAAGTAGGGACATAGAACATAGTCTCTGTTATGAAAAATAAATTATTGTTGCATGATGCATCCCTTATTGCTTTAGTTGTGTGTATTATGTATGTGTCCTACACTATATAGCTGCAGTTGATGCATTGAATCAATTTCACATGGGCCTTTGAAGTAAGGGTTTTTTAAAGCATGAAGCTACAAAAAGTAGCAGTTAGAATCACAAATAGAATCCCAAAGACAGTACCAAAGTGATTTGTTACATCTAAATTGAAAAACAAAAAGTTCAAAATAAAACTCCTATCCTACACCAAGAATAGGAGCAAGGGTGCTAGTAGCAAAAACAATATTGAACATTCAAGAACAAAGCAGGATAGAAAAATTAACTATTGATCCAAACAATGAATAGTACAATAATTGATAATTGAGGAGTAAACTGAGGCTAAAAGTGTATTGGTGACGGCTGAAGATAAAACACAGCCATATATCTTATGTCTCCTGCATGTATAAATTTATCATCATGCTTCCAGAGACTATAAATCCATGGTCTCAATGTTGTTTTAGTTCGTAACACCTAAACTCAGAAAACCATAGGCAAAAAATGAACTCAACGAGAAAAAGTTGAAGCGTTTGAATGGAAGCTATATCAATCTTGTACTTGGTATTTTGGTGTTTCCTTAACAAAATTAAAAAAAAAAAATTAGAGAATCCTTGCATTCCCTTAGGCTATGAAGTGTGATAAATTGATAATAGAAAACACATACACAAATTGCTTAACAACGAGGTTTGAACACCTATTACTCTACAAGTATAAAGGGATATTCGTCTTTAGGAAAAAAAACTACAAAAAAATTGAACCCTAACAACGAACCCTAATATTTGAAATCAATTAACATAAGTTGAAATCGATTAATAGATTTACCTCCTTCTTGGCCACGCTTTCAAATCGAGATAGTGAGAGTTGCGAACAATTAGGAGGAATGTGCTTCGAAAGAAACCCAAATCGAGAAACAGGGAAGAATACCAAAGATTCGATCGATTGAGAATCAGGAGGTCATGATCTATCATCATTTTGCTTCGATCAATTGAGAACAGAGCAAAAAATTAAGCAAAAATTTGAGATGGGAACCGTGAACGGATCTAAATCAAAAACGAGGTTCCAAAACGAAATCGATTACCTGGTTAATATGTGGTTAGCGAAATCGATTGGTCCATGAGAAGAGCGATGATGAGAAGAGTGAGAGCATAGAGGTGAAATTTGAGAGCACCTAGTTGTGCTTCGAGAGAGAAGAGTGAACCAGAGAAAAATGAACCAGTGAGAATGAGAGAGAATTGTGAGAGAGAATTGTGAGAGAGTGACAGAGAACTGAACACGAGAGTGAGAGAGAACTATGAGTGTGAGAATGGTATGTGCGAGTGTCACGTGGGAACTTGCAATTTTGCGGCAGTTTAAGTAACCGACGCAAAATGTCATTTGAAATTTAGCACCGACAATAGTTCTTAAAACCGCCGCAAAATAACCCGATGTAAGCAACACATTTTTTTGTGGTGACAATCTCATCTTCCAGATCTTAATATTGATATTACATATTCACCTTATAGAAATGATGTTCAGTTAGACTTAGTAGTACTGTACTGTACTTATTTCAAGTTTTAGTGAACTGCAACATTAAAAATTATGAAAAAATTGCATCAACAAACAACACTTATTAAAAGAAAAAAAAAACTCACCCGTCACCACTTATTGTTACTACTTACTAGTGCTCCTATTATAGAGAATATATACTTAACGTGTTCAGCTTATAAAAAAAAAATAATAAAAAATAAAAAATTCAACGTGTTCAGTAGTATAGGAGAGATTACCAAGTACCATTATTAATGACATTAAAAAAAAATTAGATTACCTAGACGATACTTCCTCCGTTTCATATGTAATATGTATTAAGGGTTATGCACGGGTTTTAAGAAATGGTTATATGATGTAAGGATTTGTTATATTTGGATTATAATGACCCTAGATAATCATAATTAAGAGAGATAAAGATATTGGAAGTGAAAAAGAAAGTGTAATAAATAGGGGTGTGTTTGGAAAAATAACATTAATTATGTATTAGGTTATAAAACAACTGGACTTATGAAACATAGTACAAATGTTAAAACAACATTGCATATGAAACGGAGGGAGTAAACATTAATTCCTCCGGTCCTATATATATGACATACTTAACCATATTCCTCGGACCAAGAAAAGTAGTTAGTTTTATGAATTCTATGAGAATATATTGTAACATTACAATTTTACCCTCTCAACTTTTCTTGAAAAATTCACACTCATTAATGAACAACAAAAAACACATGCATTTAATAAGGGCAAAAAAGAGAAAAAGCAATAAATGATGCATAGAAAATACAACATGTCTTATATATAGGACCAAATATTGCTTCTAGAATATGTCCTATATATAGGACCGGAGGGAGTATAAAAAAACTTTAATAATGATGGGTAAAAATGGAAAAACAAGTAGTTAATGTTCATTGATTTCATAAAACAATAGATAATATGTGTTATGAATATAAATTTGTGGATGTTCATCTTCTCTTTTTCTTCCTAAGATTTCCTAACTTCCTTTCCTCCTAGGATTCCCTAGCTAGTAGGTTACAAATTCATTTGTACTTATTTGCATTTATCATCATCATTCACTAATATGAGTTACATTGTAATTGGCATGTGTTATATTGTGATGCCTATAAATAGGCTATCACTCTTTGTATTTAGTAGTGAAGGAATATATACAATTTTTCTTTAGCTTCCCCTTACTCTCTCAATCTTCATCCTTTCTAGATATATATTATTGAGTTAAGTTTTATAACACGTTATCAGCACGAGGCTCTAACCAATTGGGAAAACACCTACAATTGTTAGAAATCTAAGTTTTCGGAAAGAAGGTATAATTCTAGAATCTTATTCATATTCGAATTAAGCGATGTAGCACGAATTTTTTTTTAGTAATTTTTGTACTTCTTGATTATTACTATTTTCATCATTTATCGTTTATTGCCCTATGTTAATACAATATATCTGCTAAAACCAAACCATTTCCTTAGCATTTTTTTCCCTTCGTGATGAAGGTAACATGATGTTCTTGCCATAAACTAATGAAATGTAACGAATCATTTTTTTTTAAGAATAACCATTATAGTGATTTATTTATGTTTATATTTACACTACGTATTATTTCTTTGAATATATTTTGAATTTCGTAACGTTAAATATTTTTATTATCATTATTTTTATTCTAAATTTATGTCCTAACTTGTTCTATTTTCATGATAGTATTAATCATGTCAAATCTTGCGAAACTTGAGTTTGTAGCACTTGACATTACTGGGAAAAATTATTTGTCTTGGGTGTTGGGTGCTGAAATTCATTTAGATGCTAATGGCCTTGAAGACACTATCAAAGAAGATAACAAAACATCTAACCAAGATAAGGCCAAGGCCATGATATTTCTTCGCCATCACCTCCATGAGGGGTTAAAATCTGAGTACCTTACGGTCAAGGACCCACTTATTCTTTGGAACAATTTAAAAGAAAGGTATGATCATCAGAAAACTGTTATTCTTCCAAAGGCTCGTTATGATTGGATGCACTTGAGTTTGCAAGATTTTAAAACTGTGAGTGATTATAACTCTGCAATGTTTAGAATTACATCCCAATTGAAACTATGTGGAGATAAAGTTACTGCTTTTGATATGTTAGAAAAAACTTACTCCACTTTCCATGCAAATAATATGGTCTTGCAGCAAAAATACCGTGAAAAAGGTTTCAAGAAATACTTCGAATTAATTTCTTGTCTCATGGTAGCTGAACAAAATAATGAGCTTCTGATGAGAAATCACGAGACTCATACCAGTGGAAGTATCACATTCCATGAAGTGAATGTGGCTAGACACGATTACCACACTCGTGGTCGTGGTCGTGGACGTGGCCGTAATTATGGACGTGGACATGAATATAATAGACATGGTCATGGTGGTAATTCAAAGATCACACCACATGGTAGTGGTAATCCAAAGCACACTTCTCCTCACTTGAAGTGGAAAAATAATGAAAATATTGAAAAAGGCAAAGTTGGGCAAAGTAACAAAAATGATGAAATATGCTATCGCTGTGGTAGCGAAGGTCATTGGCATCGTCTCTGTCGTACACCAAAGCATCTTGCAGATCTTTACCAAGAATCACTTAAAAATAAAGGAAAAAAATAGAAATTAATTTTTTGTGAAGATGGTGAGCCTGATTATGGCCAAATGGATGTAACTCATCTTGATGTTGCAGATTTCTTTGCTGACCCTGATGGAAAAATTGATCACCTGATTGGTGATGGAAATGTCCAAATATAAGCTTATAGTGATGAACTTTTATGTAATAGTGGTTTTTTTTCTTTATGTCGTTGAATTTTATATTTGGAGTGTTTTTTTTTTCATGTAAGTAAAGCTTTTATATTGAGTGTTTTTCCTTTGAATAGTGTTATTGTCAATTTTATGTTGCTAATAAAATAAAAATGTTTTTCTGTTGCTAATAAAATAAAAATGTTTTCGGATCTATTGTTACAATTCAGATTTTTTTCTTTCTTTCATAATAGCATTTCCCATATTAACTATCTAAATATTTGTTATTTTTCTAATGAAGAATGAGTAATTTCTTGGTTGGCACCACCATCAATAATGAAGACATCTGTTTAGTGGACAGTGCAACGACTCATACTATACTTACAAATGAAAAGTATTTTACTAATTTGATTAGAATGAAGGCAAATTTTCATACAATATCAGACACTGCAAATATGATTGAAAACTCTGGAAGAGCCACTATATTATTGCATTAATGTATCTAGCAAATAATACACTATATAGCATTTTCTGTAAATTTGCTAGCAAGACATAGTTCTGCACCAACAAGAAGGCATTGGAATGGTATTAAACATATCCTTCTTATCTTCGAGGAACAACTGACATGGGATTATTATATGTGAAAAACCCAATGTCCAAATTAATTGGATACTCAGATGCTGGATATTTGTCAGACCCACATAAAGCAAGGTCACAAGCAGGGTATTTGTTTACATATGGTGGAACTGCTATTTCTTGGCGCTCAACGAAACAAAACCTAGTAGCAACATCATCAAATCATGCTGAAATCATAGCACTTTATGAGGCGAGCAAGGAATGTGTATGGCTAAGATCGATGATTCAACACGTTCAACAATCAAGCGGTCTCGAGACGATCAAAAGGAGCCCAACAGTGATATATGAAGATAATACTGCATGTATTGCTCAAATAAAGGAAGGTTACATTATTAAAGGAGATAAAACCAAGCGCATATATATCTCCAAAGTTTTTTTCCACACATGAACTTCAGAAGAATGGTGATATAGATGTCCATCAGATTCGTTCAAGTGAAAATCTAGCAGATCTTTTCACAAAATCATTACCAACTAAAACTTTTGAGCAGACATTGTTGGGGTTCTGGCAAGTATACCAAATCGTACAAGTAATAAAGTGAAAGTAGAGTATCGTTCCCAACGAGGATTGAAATTGATTCTAATAATTCACACCTAATTGTAGTTACTAAGTGAAAATTGAATTGATATTTAATTGATTTGGAAATTGTTGATTAAAATAAATAAAAATAACGATTCTTAGAGAGTAAGAAGAGCGGGACGTAGTTTCGATGAAGGTTCCTAAAATATTTAACAAAGAATTAAGAGTGAAGGGACACTTTGGTCCCTCAAGTCTTTCGACAGTGACACTTTAGTCCTTCAAGAAATTTAATTCATTTTTAGTACCCAAAGTTTTCCCAAAGTGACAATTTAGTCCCTGTCCAATTTCCGTTAGACACTTCGTTAAGGGACTAAATTGGTATTTTTGGAAAACATGAGGAACTAAATTGGTACTTTTGGAAAACATAAGGGACTAAAAATGAACTAAATTTCTTGAGGGACTAAAGTGTCCCTGTCGAAAAACTTGAGGGACCAAAGTGTCCCTTCACTCAAGAATTAAATTGTTTTCCTGAGTTCCGAATTTGTTTTGCAAAAGTAGGAAACGTCTAATGTTTTAGAACGTCTCCGTATTTTAGAGATTAAACTCCCTTGATGTCTCAAGCGAAATCTTAAAACCTAACCCTTAATTAATGTTCAGTCAAAACTCATAAAATTATTTAATTCATAAGAAATATGTCTATCCCTATGCAATTGAACTGTTCGATTATTAGGCACAATCCCAAATTAATATGCCTATTAAATTAGAATTCTCATGTCATGAATCACGAGCTTTCATGAACAACAATAAAAACATAATCAAACACAGAACTCATGATGGAAAAACAAATTAATTCGTTGCATAAATATTAACAAGGTTCCATAACCATCTACTCCTACAACCCAAATATGGATTTAGTTCATAATAGAGAAGAGAAAAACAATAAAAGTGGTAGAGAAAGCCATAATTACCAATAAACTTGAGTCTCCAATCTCCGTGTTCTACGCAAAACCTTTCAAAAACTATTCTCCAAACTGTTCTCCCCGTCTAGAATACCCACTATGAGTCAATCCTAGTATTTTAAAACCAAAAGAAAACAAATCCCCACTAAAATCTCTAAAAGATATGAATTTAAGTTGCTGAAATCTGCAACACTCGCCTCGGCGAGAATTGGGCTCGCCTGGGCGAGTTTTTGACTGTGAAGACCCCAACTTTTTTTAAGCTGTTGACCCCACTCGCCTGGGCGAGTCTGTGCTTTTTTCACTGCTCAGCACGACTTTGCTCCAAACTCTTGATTCCAAGGCTTGCTTTTTTTCCTTCCTTTCCATAAATCATCAAATTAAGCCTCCAAAACCTGAAATTCAGAACAAATTGATACAAAATCCTCAAGGATCTCGTTCTTCACATTAGCAACTAAAAATTCAATCTTTTTCCTAAAATACTTAAGAAACAAGCTAAAACTTCGTAAAACGGAGTTATTATTCCTTGAAAAACATCGTATAATAGGCTCAAATCAGCAGCTGGTGCACAAGATTGGACTTCGTCGACTTAGAGATTTGTCTACATGAGGGGGAGAAATTAATATGCACTGCACTCTTTTTCCCTTCGCCACGGTTTTTTTCCCTTTTGGGTTTTTCTTGACAAGTTTTTTAATGAGGCTGATTTTTCAAAGCATATAAGATATAAAATAGTGTACTCTTTTTCCTTCACAAGTTGTTTTCCCCACTGGGTTTTGACTTGTAAGTTTTAACGAGGCACATTTTTCAAAGTATGGACATCCAAGGGGGAGTATTATGAATATAGATTTGTGGATGCCCATCTTCTCTCTTTCTTCCTAAGATTCTCTAGCTTCCTTTCCTCCTAGAATTCCCTAGCTAGTATGTTACAAATTCATTTGTACTTATTTGCATTCATCATCATCCTTCACTAATATGAGTTAAATTGTAATTGACATGTGTTATATTGTGATGCCTATAAATAGGTTATCACTCTTTGTATTTAGTAGTGAAGAAATATATACAATTTTTCTCTTGCTTCCCCTTACTCTCTCAATCTTCATCCTTTCTAGATATATATATATATATATATATATATATATATATATATATATATTATTGAGTTAAGTTTTATAACAATATGGAATATGTGAAAAATGTTAAAGTGACGGATAATTTGGAAGGGATGGAGTATAATATAAAATTTTTAATTAACATTATATAAAGTTTTAAAACTTTATTACAAATTATTATACTCCTAGAAAGGCCACTTTCCATTGCGCTTTAGTTAACTTTACGATGAATTGATGGCAGAGGGATCAGGGAGGGTGATTAGAAACACTTCTTAGAGCATCTCTACTCTTGAACGAATTTTTCGTTTTTAAATGACTCACACATTATTTTATTATTTTTTACATCTTTCTATATTTTAAGAACCATTAAGAACCTCAATATTTTTCAATTCCACTCATGAACCTACTTTTCATTCATAAATGGATCTCAGTACCTACTCTACACTCCTAATATTTTATAATAAATATAACTACCATCAACTAACCATATTTTTTAAATTTTTTAACACAGATTTACTCAGAATAGATTCGTATACAGATTTATTAGAATATGTCGAGCATATCCGTGAAAAAGAATACACATAGAATATTTTTAAATTAACTACATTTGAAAACAAGAAAAAAATTTTAACCTCTTTTAAAGAGCACAGAATAAAAAAAATTACCTCCGAATAACAAAAAATAAAATTTGTGAAAATAAAAATACATAGATATTTTTTAATTGACTACATTTGAAATTAAAAAAAAATATTATGTGTTATTTATTGGTGTTTCTCTCTCTCCTCCCTTCTTATTTTTACTATTAAAATAATGAGACAAAAACGTTCGAACTCATTGCGAGATAGAAAACGTTCCTTTTCTCACGAACAAACCTTTTCCCCAGCGGGACAAACGGGGAAAATGAGTTCGTTAACCATCGAACGAACGAGACAAAGGCCTGCTGGAGATGCTCTTAGAGTTTGAATTCGCAATAACATTTCATCTTACTCCCTCCGATCTTATTTTACAGTACTTTTTAGAGAAGTTTTTTGTTTTTTTAATATGTTTTTGTTATTATTTCAAGAGTGTAATAAATGTTATTTTCCATGTTTACCCCTATTTAATAGGGTTTTGGTTTTCGTAAGTAATAGAGAAAAAGTAATGATTACGGAGAGAGAAAAGATATAGTAGGAAAAAAACATAATTAATGTATTGAAAATCTAAATAAAGATTGCTTTTCTTAAAAAAATGTGTTTTATTTGAAATAAAACAGATAAATAGAAACGAAGAGAGTATATAACTTTATTACTCCCTCCGGTCCTTAATATAAGAGGTACTTAACCATATTGCTCGGACCAAGGAAAATAGTTATTTTTATGAATTCTATGAGAATATATTGTAACATTACAATTATACCCTCTCAACTTTTCTTGGAAAATTCACTCTCATTAATGAATAACAAAAAACACATAAATAGTCAATGCATTTAATAAGGGCAAAAAAGAGAAAAAGCAATCAATGATGCATAGGAAATATAAAACCTCTTATAATTAGGACCAAGGAAACCTTCTAGAATACCTCTTATAATAAGGACCGGAGGGAATAAATAATTTGACTCGACTCTCAAGACTAATGAGTGTGTGTGTTTTTTTTTAAAGAATTGAATCATGTAACTCACCAAAATTCCCTTCAACATGGGTACTCCTAAATCAGTGATGTACTCATATTGGGTACATAACGGATATCGGTACACATATAATGCTCCTAAGTACTTGACTACTTGTACTAATATGTTAATATATATTTTAGGTGTGTATCATATCAATAATATCATTTTTGTCTTAAAATTTATATTTGGCTTAATTATGTCACAAGTCCCTGAAGTTTGGGGTACTTTTGCCAGATACCCTTATTTTTTTTTTCCAATGTCTGACTTCCCGAAGTTACTTCTGAGTTTGTCATATACCCCTATTACCAATTCTGGCCAATTTTGCTGACATGTAACATCAAAATACTGATCAGATTCAGGAGGTTAAGCACCTGGTGCCCCGTGGTCGAAGATCCTTTTTTTAAAAAATTTAAAAAACTAAAAAACTTAATATTTTTATATTTATAGTTAAATAAAAAAGAAAAAAAAAGAATTGAAGAAAGAGATCGTCTTCACCCGTGTGGCATCACTCGATACCACATGACCAACCTCCTGCGTCTGATCAGGATTCCTATGTTACATCTCGGCAAAATTGGCTAGAATTGGTAGTAGGAGTATATGACAAAATCAGAAGTAACTTCGGGGAGTCAGACATTTGGAAAAAAAAATAAGGGTATCTGACAAAAGTACCTCAAACTTCAGGGACTTGTGACATAATTAAGTCTTTATATTTTAATGTCATAATCAATCTTTCGTCCTTATATTTTGACTTATTTTGAACATCAACCTCTAATTTATTTATATTCATCATATGTTATTTCAATGTCAAAATTGTTTATTTAGACCTTATTATATATATTTATTTATAAAATTTAAATTTATATTGTTTCAGGCATACAAAATTTTTTTTAGAAAATGTTGTATCCTCCTTCGCATAAAGTAACTGTGTCCGGTACTATATCCATTTTGACGTAACATTGGCAAAACTACACAAGATATCATGACTCGGAGAATACTTATGACGTTATGAATTACCATTTTAATTTTACTCTCCGGTCCAGGTTTTTTTTTTTTTTTAATTTTTATTTTTTATGTCTTGACATTTTTTTTTTTCTAAATCTCTTGATGTTTTAGAAATTCAAGAATGAATTATGTTTTCTTTTTCAATTATACCATTTTAATTTTTTATATTTCCTTTTTTTTTTTGGTTTACGAGGGAAATCTCATCACCATTGCCGCACATTGACGATTCTAATGGGCAACTCCGCTTCCAGGTCATAGCCTGCAAACTGCCCGGAGGAGAACAACTACTCCAGAAGGAGCGACAGGCTCATACCGCCAAGATGAGATTCGAACACGTGTCCTTGCGAATCGAGGACAAAGTCCCAAATCAGGTGTGTCACACCTCGTTGGTTATATTTCCTTTTTCACCTTCCATTTCTTACTTTTTTTTTAACCAGGCGAACATCTTCGCATATTTTTATAACATAAATAAGATCTCAACCATTAAATAATTTATAATAAGTTAAAACATTAAATTTGTCAACTGAGGTTAACACAGTTGGTGTGGGGTTGTGTCACTTAAGCAAGTGTTTGGTGGTTCAATCCTCAACTCTTGCGAGTGTAAAGAATTTCAGTTGGGAGTTTCACCCCCGAAAGAGTCGAATCGTATCCGAAGGATTAGTCACTGTGCTCGCATCGGTGAATATCTAACAGACAAAAAAAACATTAAATTTAATATAGTTAAAAAACATAATAACCATTGAATATGAAAAATAACAAAAAATGGAGAGAAGAAAATGAAAAGATCTCGATTCCTTTTAACGACTCCGCAAATTTATTGTTTTTTTTAATGAGAAGATATAATTTTGGTCAAGATGTACTGCATTCAATAATTCTTTTTAGGGAAATGCTAACAAGTTCGTTTAAGGTATTATTAGTTAAGCATCCAAATGTACTTAAATGATATTGGAAAATGTGTTTTTTTTTTTTTTAGATTCTTGAGAGATAAAATATGGTTGAGTTATGATTAAATTTCCTTTTCTAGTAATCTTAATAAGTGTCATAAGAGCACTACTTGTTAGCAAGACATTATTTTTTATCTAAGTGCATATTCATTTCATTTTTTTTTATATGCTGGGGGAGAATTAATCTTATTATTGCAATTCCTTCTTATTGGTGTAGTCTTCTCTCCTTTTTGTTGTTGCCTAAAGGGAAGAAGATATCTGATTTACATATCTAGTTTACAATTACTATTTATTTATGCATCCATTCAAGGGGAGGGTGTACTGGATGTTTTATCTACTTGCTTGATATGGTTTTTAATTCCTATATATAATGTATGAAGGGGGGACATACATATGCATACTGCTTGCTTAACTCTTGTCTTGCAGAATAAAAAAAGTAGAGTTGTCATCATAAAAAAGTGGGACTGTTAGAAGTCAGCATTTCATGGACTCAAAGGATTCAAAGTTTGTAGGTTTTGATAATTACAAACAAGATTCAAAAAGGCTCAAACAAGCCAAGGTTCAAGAGTCAAGCAACATCTTCAAGTAGAAATCTCTCCATATTCATTAGGAATTCATGTAAAGTAAAGATAGTTTTTGTACTTTTATTTTAGGCCATAATTAAGGACTTGGAGAAGTCTCAAACCAAAAGTATTTATTGAAAACTGATTTTTCCATTGCATTCTATGAAAATACTTTTGAAAACCTCTGACTAAGTTTTCTGGTTTCTTAAATTAGAGTTCTATAAATTTCTGCCAAAGTAATCAATTACTGTAGTGGATACCCGATTACTTCTGCAACATCATACAAATACCAGAGAGCTCATAATCGATTACTTGATTCTGCCTAATCGATTACTTATGATGAACATAATCGACCACTTGCTAAAATAATCGATTAGAATTGTTATATCATACAAAGTGATAAGGCTCTAGAATCGATTATTTGAAAGGCTGTAATTGATTACTTGGGATAAAGTAATCGATTACTAGCTCAAATAATCGATTAATTTTGTTGCATCATACATTTGCTAGAGAGTAGCGAATCGATTTCTGAAAGTGGTGTAATCGATTACTTTGCTTAAAATAATTGATTACCCATTCAAGTAATCGATTCCTATCTTAAACTCTTTCAAAAATCGTTCCTTAATAAATCAAATTCGTTTCATGATTTGTTTGTGATACTGATTGATTTTGGTTGACTTTTATTTCTGGCCGATGGGATTTGATTTTTCAAAATATATTCTTTAGTTTTTAAAAACCAAATAACTCATTCTCACTTCTTCTAATCCTAACACTCAGAGAGAGCTTTTATGTTAATTTTTATTCCTCTCCTTCTCCCTACTCTGAGTTTGGCCTAAGTCTAAGTCCATACTACCTAACCATTAGAAAAGAGCTTCAAGTTATTTCATTTGCACTTTTGAGAGTGCTTCATTTGTTGTTGTTGAATCTTATTATTTATAATAACTGTAGTTGTTAGGGAGTGGCTCTGATCCTTATGATTGAGGGTGTGACATCCTCTGGTTGTTAGGGGTGAGGAACCCTTGTGTTATTTTCGAGGTCACTCATGATAGGTCGAACCGAGTAGTGTGCGTGACGCTCCACGTGTAAATGGGGTCGATATTCCAATTTTGTAATAACAACAAATACCGTGACACATTGCCAAGGGACTGAACGTAGACGTTTTCGGAACCCATCGACAGTGGGTTCCATCGAGGAGACTGAATCAGTATAAAAATTCTGGTTTGCATCTCTCTTCCCTTGCTGTCTTTACATTCTCACTAAGCTTATTTTTACCGGGGTTATTTTATTTGTTCTTTAACATTTCCGCTCTACTCTAAATTTATCAATATATTTGTTGTTTTGTCACTTATTGTTAATCAAACTCCGAAATATTTTTAATTACTAATCTTTCGCGTTAATTCCAATAAAAGTTAATAAAACTCGACCCCCCCCCCCCCCCCCCCCCCCCCTCAAGGTTTTAGACCAATTCCAACAAACTCCAACCCATATCCTTTTCCCATTTAATGCCAATCTATCATCATTATCAAACTGGCCTTTCCCAATCTTGATTTTGTTTAAACTCTGGGCCCTAATGCAGATTTGAATTTGCACTATCAGGATATTGGGAGGCATTATCGTATTCCTTCTCCTTCATCGAATCCAGTGCACTAAAGCTCCCCAGCCTAACTAGGTTTACCTCTTCACAGCGAACCACATACATGGATCCATTAATGGACACATCAAAGGACAAGTCAATTCTTGCCATCTCCTTCGAGCACACAAGGACCGAAACATGATCAAAACGTTTCATCCTCTTCATAACCGGGTACACTATGACAAGCACACCCAATAGCCAAGTAACAAACTAGAAGAAATCTATCTACAAGCATGCACGGGCAAACCCCATAGTTGAACCCACACATCACGGTTCTGATAAACCAACTCAAGGGTCCAAGGCTCAAACTTTGCAAACCACTGATCGAAAAAACATTTATAAATAGTATACAAGGTTTGAAATTCTTCATCTTCCATCATGACACTAAGATCAGTTCTCCTCCCATTGGTCTAAAAGTAACCGAGGTAATTCCTTCCTCATGAGCCATAACAGCAACTTCGTTGACATCCAGGGCTGCATGGATCGTACCTAGCTATCAGAGAATACCCCAGAATAATCTTATCATCATCTGAGACAGAATATGAAAGCCCTAACTCCGATTTCTCTTGACCCTATCTGTCAATGCAAACCTATTTTTTTCCACACTTTCTGTACCCAGGAGTCTCATTAGGTAGCCTATGAGAATTAGCAGGTTCATGAATCTTCTCAACAGTCACAGGAATAGCAAGGGCTAGTAGCCATAGAAGGAGGCACCAAAGAAGCACCCTTGGCATGCTAGGTTTTTGCATGACTTTACTTTGCCACATTAACCATAAGCTTGTAGATCCCAATCCAAATCCTATCCAGCTCTTTCTCCGGTACAAAAGCGTCCTTGACATCACGAAAACTTACAAAACCGCATCACCCGCCATTAGAATTCCGTTTATGAGGAATAAAGATTGCAACTACCTCCCCCTATTGTTTGAAAAGGGACATAAGAAACGATTCATTGATTCCATCTGAAAAATTTGAGACGTAGAATTGTTCCGTATGCCCTCTCCTTCTTCTCCCCCTAACCACAATCCACCCTTTCCTCCCTCAACAACCTCTCCATCATTGTTTTTATGATAGTTTTCACTCACAATCTCTCGAGGCTTTTTCTCTCGCATCTCTCAAGTTGAAACAAATCTTTTTACCCTTATACCATAATACCATAATATAATGATAGAATTTAACTCAATCCAAAAAGTTATCTTATAAATGGCCAGGGAGCATATTTCAAATAATTATGCAGAAATGCTGATTTTTATATTTTTTTTTTATATTCTCATCCTATGTAAATTAATTAATTATTCGAATTTCCCTTAAAAAAGAGTAAAGTAATTATTCGAATCAACTTCATTAGTTTTTTTTTTTTTTTTGAAAAATGTACTACTGGTAACTTCGAAGTCCAAAACTAAAAAGGATTAAAACATGTAATAGGGTAACAAACAAGTGGCTTTGCCAATCCTACAGAAAATGATGACCCTTCTTCCATATTAACCTTATCTCCTCCTTCAATTTTCCACTCAAAACATTGGATCAAAGCTGCTACTGTCCCTTGTACTACAGTTGAAGCAAGGGAAGCTCCAGGGCATCCCCTCCTACCATACCCAAATGGAACATACCTGAAATCATTACCATTCATTTTAACCACATCATCATTATTATATTCCAAGAATCTCTCTGGTATAAACTCCTCTGGATTGTTCCATGCTTCTGGGTCCCTCATGATGGCATAGACATTGATCAGTGTCCTTGTTTGGGCCTTTATATCATAGCCGTTGATCCTGCAGTCCTCTGCTGATTGTCTAAGAGAAAAGGGTCCTGCTGGATGGAGTCTTAGCACTTCTTTCACAACAGCTTGAAGGTATGGAAGATTTGGCACATCTGATTCAGTGATCAATCTGCTTTTTCCCACCACTGAATCAATCTCTGCTCTTAGCATTTTCAAGACTTGAGGGTGATTCATGATCTCTGCCATGGCCCATTGTAATGTCACAGAAGATGTGTCTGTTCCTGCAAGGAATATATCCTAGTATTTGCTCATAAGAACAAAAAAAAAAAAAAAAAACAAAGTAAAATTAGTTCGAACGAATGTCACCCATTTGCATCATATAAGAAAGTGATCAATATGTTAAAAAATATGTTTAATTTGCTAATGAAAAATTGTTTTTTGTGGATCATCAAACCCATTAAATAGAAGTGTGCATGTACAACAAAATTATGATACAAATAATATGACAAAGGAATATGCTCCGATGGCCATAATTAATTAGTTCAAGTATTATCCCAACATGATATATGATCTAATGATAAATATATACTCATTTTGTCATTTTACATCCAAACTCATTCGGAGGAGTTTGAGTTCTTGGTATGTTTTAATAAGAATACCACTATTATGAAATGCATAATTTCAATCCTCGCGTTAGATCATTTTAATATTTATATTTGTTTATAATATTTGGAAAATGTTAACAAATGTTCCTAAGGCATTGTTTAAGAAGTTAAAAAAAGGTAGTTTTGAATAGAAAAATGATGAATTTTGTATATCTAGAAGTGTTGAACTTAATTTTTCAATAATAAATTACTCAATTTGTATTGCTTAAAGAGTGTCGTTAAGCAACCCATAATATTTATCTACTAACTATTCTATCTTGATACAAACAAACATAAACCTATAATGTTCTTGTGTTAAAAACTGCTTTGTTATGAATAAAGAGAAACAAATGTATATACGAAACATTTTTGGTCAATATAAAAACTGCAATAATGTCGTATACCAAAAAAATTGCAATAATGTCGTTATTTTGACACCCAAATTAAATACTCAAGCTTAAGGTTTAGTTGATTGTCAAGATAACATTGTTGATAAATTTATATAAAGAATTTTTTCTTGATATCCTCTTAAAATAAAGGTTTGTTGTACCATATTTATGTGGCTCAATAATGACAAAATGTCATATGTATTTTAATGTCACATCAGCTTGGCATAAATATCAATTATTAATTTTAATTTGTAATCAGGTTCTTGGGTTATTTATGTTAAAAATATATTTTTACCCTGATGTATTTTACCAAAATACCCTTAATTATTTCAATTTTCTTTTCACTCCCCTCGCTCACTCTATCACTGGTTCTTACTCCCTCAATCTTCTTTTTCCCTTAATTATTTTGTTTTGTCGCCATTGTTCTTTTTCTTCTTCTTCATTTTCTTCTCATCCGTCGTTATCATTCATTCTTCTTCTTCCTACTTCGTTCTTCTTCTTCCAGCACTCTTTGGCTTTCTCCTTCTAGCATTCTCCCTCGTTCTTCTTCTTATTCCTTCATTCTTCCAGAACTCCAATTCCCTAATTCATGGCCCTCCACTTTTTCGAATTGGGGGGTTAAACAAATTGGGGTTCTTCGAATTGGGGGTTAAAAAAATTAAGGTTCAACGAATTGGGGGTTAAATGAATTCGGGTTCTTTGAATTGGAGTTAAACGAATTGGGGTTCAAGAAATTGGGATTTGAATTGGGTTTCAACAAATTAGGGTTTACAAAATTGGGATTCGAATTAGGGTTTGAATGCTAAAATTTGGAAGTGATCCTGAATGCTAATAGGGTTAAATGTAGGAATTGGGAGTTGAGGGCCACGAATTAGGGTTAAATGCTAATAATCAAACGAGTCCTGGAAGAATGAAGGAATAAGAAGAAGAACGAGTGCTGGAAGAAGAAGAAAGAAGCAGGAAGCAGAAGAATGAACAATTGGTTGCAAGGTGGCGAGAAGAAAATGAAGAAGAAGGAAGGAGAAGAACAATGGCAGAAGTATGAAGGAAGAATCGTGAAGAAGATTGAGGGAGGAAGAAGCAGTGACAGAGTGAGTGAGGGGAGTGAAGAGAAGACTAAACAAATTAAGGGTATTTTGAAAAAATATATCAGGGGTAAAAATATTTCTTTTAATGTAAATAATCTAGGACCTAATTGCAAAACTAATAATTGATATTTATGCCAAGCTAATGTGACATTAAAATACATGTGCCGTTTTTTTTATTAGGCCACCTAAAAAGGGTATAACAATTTTTTTTTCCATAGGATAACAAAGCAAAGCCCTTGTATAAATGTGAGTGGTGAGTGAATATCAAAACAGTAACGTGAATTTCATGTAATATTACTCATATCAGAATATATCATATTCAGAGGCACGTTAAAATTAAAAGTGTGTGTAAATGTCTTACTAGGAAGAAGGCCTTCATATCATTTCTTGTTAACTTCACTTTTGCATTTGGATCTCTATAAACTTGTAAGATAATATCCATCATGTCTCTTGTTTCTCTTTGACCAACCTCGATTTCTTTCTCATGTTCCTCCAAGATACGCTCCAAAATTTGGTCGAATTTGCCTACTATTTTCCCAAGCTTTTTACCATATCCAAATAAGTCCAACTTTCCCAAAGGTCCAAACACCTCACCTATGCTCAATTTAGCTCCAACCTCCAAAAATTCCCCAACCAAACCATGGATCTCTTTAGCATCATTATCTTTACCCAAGCAAGTGGTGCTCATAGCCATCCTACATAATATATTATTGGTTAAAGAAGTGAGTTCCAAACTCAAATTAGATTCTTTGCCTTCACTAGAACACACCATCAAAGATTTCAAGAGCTTATGTATCTCCTCCTCTCGGATATGCATGAAGCGACCAAGCATTGAGCTTGAGAGTAGTTGTGTCATACATAGCTTCTTCATGAACCTCCAATAAGTGCCATATGGGGCAGTGATGAAATAGGAACCATTGTATAGGAAGTAATCGGAGGATCCAAAATTAGGGCGGTAGCAAAAATTGAGTTCATGGTCTTTCATTATTTCTCTTGCAACTTGGGCATTGGAGACAACTATGCATGTTGAGGCACCTAAGCGAAGCTTAATGAGAGGACCATATAAACGAGCAAGGGTTTGGAATGACTTTGGTATTACTGAGCCTAAAAGGTGAAGGTGACCGATTATGGGAAGTGATGGTGGGCTTGGAGGGGGTCGAAGTTTGGTGCTGGAATTCTTGGTTCCTAAGGTAACATACTTGACAAGTAAAGTGAAAAGGAGCAAAACTAAGGAGGAGGAGATGTAGAAGAAAATACTAGCACCTACAGCAGCCATAGATATATTAACTTAGGGGACTTGATAATTGGGTTCTTCTTCTTGGAGTGGAAACACTAGCTTAGCTTATGATATAATGAACAAGGAGTTTTCTCTTTCTTTAATTATTACATTGTTTTTAAATATAAAACTACAATACTATATGAAAAGTACACACCAACAACCAACATGTCAAATAATAATACCAGATAGATAATGAAGTTCTCTTTAAACATAATGTTATGATATAGATTCTTGCATTGTATCTAGGAAAAAAAAGTTCTATTGACAAAGGCAAGATTGCTTTAAGGGATTCTTACTTTTTTTTAAAAAAAGAACAAGATTAGTCTTTTTTGGAGAAATAAAAAAAAGAATTTTGGAATTTAAACCCCATTTTTATCCACAAATCCCATTTTAAATATGAATTTTCAAAATTATCCTCGTAATTTTTCTCGAGAGGTAGCTGTCAAAATATCTTTTCGACTGGTACCTCTCGAAAAAAATTTCTAATAAGTATCTCTAGAAAAAAATATGTTAGTAGTTGAATATATATATATATATATATATATATATATATATATATGTTATTCCGGTAACAATCAACAATTCTCTGAGAGATATTTGTCTGAAAAAAATTCCGAAAATATCTATTGAAAAATTACAAAAACAATTTTGGATTTCAAAAATAAGATCAGGTTTGTAAATAAAAAAATTAGGTTTAAATTTGAAAGCTCATTAAAGAAAATTGCAAACCAACAAATTAAGTCTATATCCAAAAATAATCCATAAAAACGGCATCAATGAGTCTATTCTCAATCATAAAATATTCACATTAATAGCAGCTTGGTATAAAACTCTACAAGTGCAAGTGATGACTTCAATCAAACTTTATTCGGTTAACAAATAATATATATTCAATTATTTTTTTATAAAAAAAATAATGTTTCGGATAAGATGTTATTATCTTATAGTGTCTTAAATATTTGATATCTAAAAACATCTCATAATTTTTTATTTTTTTTTGCACAAACGGTATCCTCCGGCCTGAAGCTAAGACTAATCCCCTCCGAGGCGTAGAGATCTTCTAAGTGAGTTTTGCATCTGTCAACAAAGCATTTTCCATGCCCATGATAGGAATCGAACTCCTAAGTAAGTTTTGCCTCTATCAACAAAGCATTTTTCATGCTCATGGTAGGAATCGAATCCCTGACATCATGGTTAAAGAACTCAACTATCTACCAACTGTAATGGGTCTCGTTGGTTCATAATCTTTCATCATAGCTTAAAATTTATCAACTGATACTTAGAGATTATTTTTATTAAAAGAATTTGCTATCCATTGAAGTAATGTTTAAGAAACTGAAAGTATTAATTAACTTTACATTTTTTACAAACCAAACAAATCAATTATAGCTAATATTTTTATTAATAGCTTTCACAAATCAAAGAAAAATATTACTATTTGATCATTTATATTGGGTATGGTTTCTATTAATAGCTTTCACAGAGAAGTATAGGTTCGAACAAATCTTATGTCATTTTGATCCAACCTAAACTTGATTAGGTTCTGAGCCAACTTGGCTTAACTACAAAAAAAAATCCACGCCATCAAGTGTGAAAAAGCTTTCCAAACCAAACTTAGACACTCAATTTTCAACCATTTTGACCATGAGTTTTTCAGGATCATGACCCGAGTTTAAAACGGGCCAACCCAAACCCGAGTAGATGGTCCATCACACTTTAATTAACTCCACCAGTTGATAATTAATTAAGTACTACCAAATGAATATACAAATGTGATATAGTGTTAAATCTATTCATATCATTATCATCTAATTATATATTTTGAAGTCTTTAATATGACTTTTTTCCTCATCTATCATCTTAGTAAATCTTACTCTTATATTGGTAATGCTTATAATACATCATTAAATAATAATGTAAAAAATTAGCCTATAAAAAAATATTGCAAAAAATTATTTTGTTAAAATGATGTAAAAAAATTGCAAGGACAATAATCTGCAGTGAAAAACTCATAAAGGTCTTCATAATGCGTAATGAGATTTCAAAAAAAAAAAAAAAAAAAAAAGTTTTTGACTTCATATGTATGTGGTCTCTTGAATGACTAGTTAGTGAAAGGCTCAAACTCAGGCAGGTTGCTCCACATGGAGTTTTCTTTGCGAACAAATACAACGGTATCACTACTATGTACGATCTAACCTCATTCATACAAAAAATTGCTTCTCATAAAATGTCAAATCTAAGTATTAAAAATGTTTTTGTTTTTGTTTTTGTTTTATTAGAGATTGGATTTGGTCACAAACGCGTTGATTGTTCATATTATGCTTAATAACGACATGTTGCCGGCCGGCCTTCACACAAATTAAAATCAATCCTTTCACCAAAAAAAAAATCAATCCATAGATACATCATATACATCGTTCTAAGAAAACAATATGAAACATAAAAATAGTAAATTAAGCAAATTCTTTCAAAAAAAAAATAGGGAAAAAATCTACTGTCTCATTGGTTGGTTAATTTAAAAACGAGTATTTAAAAAAAAAAAAAAGAAACTATTTTGGGTCACTTTCAAGTATCTCCAATGCTATGTTTTAAGAGTGTATGTTTTTGTCAAGCATATGTGCTTTAAATAAAAAATACTAGCATTGAATCAAAAGAAAATTGTATGCTTATACAAGAGCTTATTCATTGGTTAAAAAATAATATGTGGGACTCATCATAGCATATAAAATATATGCTAAGTTGGAGTATTGAATTAATCAAAAGAATAAGTTAATGAACTAATGATGATACAAAAAAGGGAAGGCTCCGGTGCATGGTTAATTAAACCATGCATCGGTGCATGATTTAATTTTTTTTTGTTTTTCAAATTTTTTTAATACAGATTTATTCAGAATATTTTTTAACACAAGTTTGTATATAGATTTATTAGAATCTGTAAATTTTGAATACAGTTTTACTCAATACAGTTTTTTAAGAACACAGAGTAAAAAAATAAATAAATCCAAATTATAAAAATCACTTCATATCCGTAAAAAAGAAAACACAAAGAATATTTTTTAATTGATTAAATTTTAAAAAAATAAATAAAAAACCCAGAAATAAAGGCATGCACCGGTGCATGTTATATGTTTAGATGCACCGGAGCCTCAGCCAAAAAAAAGCAAAAAGTGAATTTTAAGCATTTATGAGGGTAAGGCTCAAATACATGTAAAAGGAACCATGCATCGGTGCATGGGATGTTGGTAACCATTGGTTTCATTGAAAAAGGAAGATGTGAGATTGACCAAGCACAAATCAATGGCTACCAACATCTCATGTATTGATGCATGGTTCCTTTTACATGTAGTTGAGCCTTACCCCATTTATGATATATGCATAAGTTGGAGATACTTTTAGCGTTTGTCTGCAGTCTGCACAATCAATTTATGTAAGGTAATGTAAGCTCAAGAAAATGTGTGTGAAGTGTTTCCCCTCTCCTCCTTATATATATATATATATATATATATATATATATATATATATATATATATATAACGTATATAAGAAGCAAACATATAACAAGCATGATTCATTTACTTCTTCTTAAAGATTCAAATATGGCTGATAACCAATTCTATATCCAACTTTTTGCTATATTGTTAATCTCCACCTTTCTGTTTAGAGCCATACTCAAAAGAAAACAGAACAAAGTTCATAGACCACCAAGTCCAATAGCCCTACCCATCATTGGACACCTTCACCTTATGGCTCCAATACCTCACCAAGCTCTTCACAAACTCTCAATCCGTTATGGACCCATAATGCACCTTTTCCTTGGTTCTGTCCCTTGTGTCATTGCTTCTACAGCAGAAGCAGCCAAAGAGTTTCTCAAAACACATGAAACACACTTCTCCAACCGTCCTAAGAGTTTTTCTGTTGATTATTTAACATATGGCTCTCAAGACTTTTCTTTTGCTCCTTATGGACCTTATTGGAAATTCATGAAGAAAATATGCATGTCTGAACTTCTAGGTGGTCACACGCTAAATCAGCTTCTTCCTGTGAGGAGACAAGAGACAACAAGGTTCCTTAAACTTCTGTTTAAGAAAGGGACAGCTTTTCAGGAAGTGAATGTTGGAGGAGAACTCATGACATTGTCGAATAACATAATTTCGAGAATGATTATGTGCGAAACGTGGTCCGAGAATGATGATGAAGCTGAAGAGATGAGGAAGTTGGTGGAAGACACTGCGCATCTAACCGGTTTGTTTAATGTTTCGGACTTTATTTGGTTTTTTAAGAACTGGGATGTGCAGGGGTTTGGCAAAAGGCTAAAGGAAATTAGGGACAGATTTGATGCCATGTTGGAGAAGGTGATCAAGGAGCATGAAGAAGAAAGGAGGAAAAGAATGGAAGAGGGTGCAGGAGATGGTCAAATCAAGGATCTACTTGGTATATTATTGGACATACTTGAAGATGAGAGTGCAGAGATAAAATTGACCAAAGAGAACATAAAGGCCTTCATATTTGTAAGTGATCAATCTATGTGACCCTGTCTAAATTACATTTTCTTTTCATTAACTTCTCTCTATTAATTTGGTTAAAATATCAACTGTTATTGCTAATTTTGACATAATCTTTGGTGCTCCTCTAGCAACAAAACCACTTTAGTTATAACTCTTAATATTAAAATTTAAAAATGCAAGTGAGTCATAAGCTGGAGTGGTACACATACCATAGTAATTAAGTTTATTATACGTTCATAAAGTACAGGTACTTTGTGCTATAAATCTGAAAAATGTCCAGAAAGTATAGCTCAATCTTTGGTTTACAAGAAACAACATTTTTTTTCTTAGGAGTTATCATAAGTCAACCTCCATACAAGTTTACACCATAAGAAAGTGACATCTGTTACTTGCTAACCAATCAATGATAAGCAAGTACACATGTCACTTATTTTGTGGTATAGCCAATTTGTAGGTCTATCAATCATTTTTCTTTCCTTAAATACTAATTGTGCAGGTTTAAATTATGCTTCAATTCCTAATATCTCATAATTCTTTTGAAACTTTTAAACTCTTTTTACATATATACTTAATAGATTAATAATCTTTTTTATAATATGATTCATGTGTTGGAAATCCCACATCGCCTGCCTCATAATATATGGCATGGTTTAAATACTTGTTGGGCTACTCTTCTCATTGCCAATTGGTTTTGAGATGGAACCTTAACATGGTATCAGAGTCAGAGCTCAACTTCTTTCCGGTCTCATTGCCAATTGATTTTGAGATGGAACCTTAATATCTCCAAATCCAAACAATTTATAGTTTTAAACCTGCTGCCAAAAGAAAACAAAAACTAATATATTATGGTCTAAAAAATTTTGCAGGACATATTCGTGGCAGGAACAGACACTTCTGCATTAACCACAGAATGGGCTTTGGCCGAGTTGATTAACCACCCAAATATAATGGAGAGAGCAAGACAAGAGATTGAAGCTGTAATAGGAACTACGAGAATAGTAGAAGAATCAGACATAGTCAACCTTCCTTACCTGCAAGCTATAGTCAAAGAAACACTGAGGATTCACCCTACAGGACCAATGATAGTTAGAGAATCATCTGAAAGCTGCACCATTTGGGGCTATGAGATTCCAGCAAAGACTCAGTTGTTTGTTAATCTGTGGGCCATAGGGAGGGACCCTAATCATTGGGACAACCCACTTGAGTTTAGACCAGAGAGGTTTATAAGTGAAGATGGGAGTGGGAAGAGCATGTTGGATGTGAGGGGACAACATTTTCATTTGATTCCATTTGGAAGTGGAAGAAGAGGGTGCCCTGGAACCTCACTTGCTTTGCAGGTTGTCCAAAGTAACCTTGCTGCTATGATTCAATGTTTTGAATGGAAGGTTGGTGGTGGAGGGAATGAGAGTGTTGGCATGGAAGAGAAACCTGGGATAACTCTTTCAAGGGCTCATCCTTTGATTTGTGTACCTGTGCCAAGGCTTAATCCTTTTCCTTCTATGTGATTGTTGTGAACTTGTGATCAAGCATGAAAAAAAAAAACAAAAAAAAAACAAATCACTTCAAAACTTCAAATCGAAAAGTTTATATGAACATCTACAATTTACATATGGATGTCATCTGCTTGTTTTATATGCCTTATACATAAGACTAGTAGTAACAAAATCAGATGTGTATCCAAATGTTAATTATGTACATGTAACATTAGTGTAACTTTATTTTATGTCTATTTCGTTTCTGTATGCTATATTAATTATCATCGATTGATGATTATTTCATAAGAGAATTTAGATTGCATAATGATGAATCATGGCAACGACATAGAATAGAACAAATTAATGATTAATATAAAATAAGTCAGAGGTACATGAGTGAAGAATAGTAAAGGCCTATTTTTTTTTTCATAAATAAAATGCTCAATACGATGTTGTGTGTTTGAGTTTATTAAGTCTATGGATTAGTTTTGTTGCAATCAAAGCCATACCCAGAAAACCAACCATGGTTTGGTCTTAAAAACAGTGCCCAAGCTAAACGAAGAGCTATGCATTGAAAGAATTTTAGAGGGTGCAAATTTTGACACCCCACCTTTATATTTATACACCCCACATTAAAATTAAAAGACAAAAACACCCTCCCCTCCACCCCACCTTCTTCTTCTCTACCCAGAACACTCCCCAACCTACCACCGCACCCCCCAACCCCCACCTATCCCTCACCACACTCTCCAACTCCCACCGCACCCCCCAACCCAAACACCCCACTCCCGTTAACGTGAAACCAACCCTCAGCCGCATCCACCAACCCCGACCGCACCCCCCAACCCAAACACCCCACTCCCCCTTCACGTGAAACCAGCCCCCACTTCCCCTCCCCCTTTACGTGAAGCATCCAGAAGCTCTCCCAACAACACACAGTCTCCTTTCTTCTCCCTCCCTTCATTCTTTCTTTTATTTTTTAGATCTTTGACCTCGGGTCGTGATAGATGTCACGACCGCACCGCACCGCACGGGTCGTGAAAACGTTCACGACCGTGTCGTCTGGGAGAGGGTCGTCAGGAAGGTCACGACAGGGGTGGGGTGGGTTGAGTCGTGAGAAGGGTCACGACGGGGTGGGGTGCGACAGTCTCGTGAAGCTCCTCACGACCCAAGTCGTGAGAAGGGTGTCGTCCCTGCCAAAACGGTCGCACGACGGGATGGGGGGAACTCGAGGGGCCGAAGGGGGCCCTGAGGGGTGGGTGCTACTCTCGACTTCACGTTGGCTACGAGAAGCTTGGGTCGGGAAGAAACTCACGACCAAGGCCGTGAGACGCGTCACGATCGGTGGGGTGAGGTGGTCGTGCGGAGACTCGCGATCGGTGGGCTGAGGTGGTCGTGCGGAGACTCACGACCTTGGATCCGTGGCTGTGAAGTTGGGGGTGCCTCGAGTGGGGGCTGGAGGGTGATGTCTTGTGTGTCTCAACTCTCGTGTGGTGGTGGTGCTGGACTGTGTGGCTGGATTGTTCGCGGGTGGTGTGGCTGGACTGTGTAGTTGGGGTGTTCGCGGGTGGTGTGGCTGGGGTGGGTGGGGGTGGTGGGGTGGGCTGGTGGCTGCTTGTGGTGGGTGGGGTGGCTTGAGAAGAAAAGAAATGGTGCGGTGCTGCTACATGGAGGTTGGAACTTGGAAGGGATGAAATGGAGAAGAAATGGTGAGGGCTATTTTTGTCTTTTCATCTCAAAGTGGGGTGCCTAAATTTGACTGGGGGGGTGCCTAAATTTTTTATCATTTTAGATTCAATCCTGGTCCACTCAAGGCTTTGGACCAAAAGTAGGTTGGAAAAATTTTGGTTACTCATTTTCTGATTGAACTCTTAAGCCCGGTTAAGAAATAATTCTAAATCAATAATAAATTAAATAAATAAGAGATAAACTAGGATTAGTTGAATATGTCATTTCCTATTCCTAGTTATCAGGTTCTATTCTTAGTTTTAAGATTATTATTTTTAGTTATTTGTATATTATAAATGCAATGTTTTTATCATTGTGTACTTTAACTCGGAATAAAGAATTTTTCTCTCTTTTACTCTCTTTGTTTGTAATACGTGAGTGTGTGTATTTGAATTTTGTTCTTGTTCCAACAAATTGGTATCAGAGCTAAGGTTCAATTGAGGAATCCTTGCAACACACATGATGGCATCAACCAGTGCCAATTTCTCAGCAAACCTTCCCACCTTAAATGGAAAGAATTGGGATCAATGGCGCATGCAGATGAAGGCGATTCTTGGTTATCAAGAAGTCGCAGAAGAAGGATTCTCAACACTCACAACCGATGCCACGGATGCTCAGAAGGCACTTTACAAAGAAAACAAGAAAAAAGATTGCAAAGCAACCTTCTTATTGCATCAATGTGTTGATGTTGTGCACTTTGAGAAGATTGCAGGTGCTGCAACTTCGCAGGAAGCATGACCAATTCTAGAAAAATGCAGTGAAGCCGCAGAGCAATTGAAGAAAGTGAGACTGTACTCCAAACGATGCGACGACAATATGAATTAATGCAAATGGAGAACAACGAGAAAATAGCTGAGTTCTTCAACAGGATTATTTCCCACACGAACGCGATGAAGAATTGTGGTGAGAAAATCACAGATCAAATGATTGTTGAATAGATCCTAAGAACCCTCAACCCCAAATTTGACCATATAGTTGTAGCTATAGAAGAATCCAAGAAGCTCGAGGAACTGAAGGTAGAAGAACTACAAGGTTCTCTCGAGGCACATGAGCAAAGGCTCATTGAGAGGGATTCAGAAAAGCCTGGTGATCATCAAGCATTGCAGGCATACACCTCAAGGAGAGGTGGCTACAATTCCAAAGGAAGCTTTAGAGGTCGGGGTCGAGGAAGAGATTCCAGAAGTGAATTTGGAAGAAATTTCCAGAATCAATATCAAGGAAAGAATGATCAAGATCTATCGGAGAGTTCTAATAGAAGAGGGAGCTTCAATAATTGGCGAGGAGAGAGAAAAAAAAGTTGATAGGAAGAGGCTCAAATGCTTCAATTGTAATCGAATTGGGCACTTTTCTAAAGAATGTACAGCCCCAACACGTCACACAAATCATCAAGGGAACCAGCAACACGAAGATCATCAGGCACATATGGTTAAAGAAGAGCATGAAGAATGCTCTGAGGAGCAACAATGAGGTATGGTACATAGATTCTGGATGTTCCAATCATATGACTGGGCATCAAGATTGGATTGTCAATTTTGATCCAAAGAAGAAAAGTACTGTGAAATTTGCAGACAATAGAACCACTCAAGTTGAAGGCTCTGGAAATGTACTAATCAGATGAGAAGATGGAAGACAAGCAGTGATTACAGACGTATTATATGTTCCTGGAATGACCACTAATTTAATAAATTTGGGTCAACTCTTGGAGAAAGGGTTTTCAGTGACTTCAGCTAAAGGTTTTCTAGAATTACATGACAAAGCAAAGAGACTGGTGATGAAAGCTCCATTGGTCAAGAACAGGACCTTCAAGATAAGCCTAAACACCGTTGAATCCCAGTGTTTTTTAGCTGCTACTTTGTCAAATGATTCATGGTTATGGCATTTTAGATTAGGCCACTTAAATTTTAGAGATATGAGTCTCTTGAGATCCAAGGAAATGGTAACCGATCTTCCTTCCATTGAAATCCCTAAGAAGATTTGTGACAATTGCTTGATCGGCAAGCAACCCCGGAATCCCTTTAGTAATTTTACTGTTTGAAAGGCTAGTGATATACTGCATGTTATTTACTCAGTTGTCTGTGGACCTTTTGACACTCCATCATTAGGTGGAAATAGATATTTTGTCTGCTTTGTTGATGATCTGAGCAAGAAGATTTGGCTTTACCCAATAAAAGCCAAGAGTGATGTGTTCAGCATCTTTAAAGATTTTAAAGCTCTTGTGGAGAAGCAATCTGGAAAGTGCATTAAAATTCTTAGAACAGATGGTGGAGGTGAATTCACATCTAGAGAACTGGAAGATTTTTGTAAGGAGCATGGTATAGCTCATGAAGTAACTGCACCTTATACTCCTCAACATAATGGCATTGTAGAAAGAAGGAATAGGACCATCTTGAACATGGTTAGAAGCATGCTTAAAGGGAATAATATTCATCACAATTTCTGGGGTGAAGCAGCTATGACAGCTGTGCATATTCTAAATAGGTGTCCAACCAAAAGGCTTGACTCCATGGTTCCAGAAGAAGATTGGTCAGTATGCAAGCCTTCAGTCAAGCATTTCAGGATTTTTGGATCCTTATGCTATAGGCATGTTCCTGATCAAAGGAGAAAGAAGATGGATGACAAGAGTGAGCAAATGATTTTTGTTGGATACAACTCTACTGGTTCATATAAACTATACAATCCAAAGAATCGACAAGTTCTATTTAGTAGAGATGTCTACTTTGATGAATCAAGCTCATGGGGAGAATTTCAACCTATTTCGGAGACAATCCCTAAGATTCAACTTGAATGGGAAAATGATGAACAAATAGGAGAGATACACCAAGAAATGGTCAATAATGAACCTCAAATAATGGTTGACAGACCTATAAGAGCCAGAAGCTTCCCCTCAAAGCTCAGAGATTATCAGGTTTACCCTGACAGTGCAATTACTGAGGAAGGTAATTTGGTTCAACATATGACACTTATGGCAGATATGGAACCTATTACTTTTGATGAAGCAATCTCTAAGGAAGTATGAAGATCAGCAATGGAAGAAGAATTGAAGAGCATTGATAAGAATGATACTTGGGAACTGGTAAATTTGCCGGAGAATAAAAGGCCAATTGTCGTTAAATGGGTCTTTAAAACTAAACTTAAACCTGATGGTTCAATTGCCAAGCATAAAGCTAGGCTTGTGGCTAAAGGATTTATGCAGTAAGAGGGTTTGGACTATACTGAAGTATTTGCTCCAGTAGCAAGATTGGAGACTGTGAGATTGATTGTTTCATTGGCTAGCTGGAGAAATTGGAAATTGTGGCAACTAGATGTCAAATCAGCTTCTCTGAATGGGCCACTTGATGAAGAAGTTTTTGTGGTACAACCTCCTGGCTTCATATGCATAGGTAATGAACATAAGGTGCTGAGACTGAAGAAAGCCTTGTACGACCTAAAACAGGCACCTAGGGCATGGAACAAAAGGATTGATTCATTTCTCACTGGTTTTGGTTTTAAGAAATGCTCAGTTGAGCATGGTGTTTATGTCAAAATAGTGAATGAAGCTGATATTTTGTTGTTATGTTTATATGTTGATGATTTACTCATCACTGGGAGTAATTTGACTCCTATTGAATCACTCAAGCAAGGATTGAAGAATGAATTTGAGATGACTGATCTAGGCATCCTATCCTATTTTCTGGGGATTGAATTTGCCTACACCGAGAAAGGAATTTTCATGCATCAAAGGAAATACATTTCTAATGTTCTGAAGAAATTTAAAATGATGGGATGTAAACCAGCAGAGACTCCAGCTGAATTAAATGTGAAGCTTACGAAGAGTGAAGATGAGGCCCCTGTTGATGGAACTAATATGTTCAGGCACATTATTGGTAGCTTGAGGTTTATTTGTCACAGCATGCCAGAAATAGCTTTTTGTGTTGGTTTGATCAACAGGTTTATGAGTGATCCTAGACAATCACATTTAATTGCAGCAAAAAGAATCATGAGGTACCTGAGAGGAACACTAGGATATAGCATTTTGTTTCATCATCACACTAAGGGAGATGAAAACTTACACCTTGTAGCCTATTCTGATTCTGACTGGTGTGGTGATCTGGTTGATAGAAAGAGTACCATGGGACAAGTTTTCTTGTTGTCAGGGTCTGCCATATCCTGGAGTTCTAAGAAGCAAACAGTAGTACCGTTGTCTACTTGTGAAGCTGAATACATTGCAGCTTGTGCAGCTGTCTATCAAGCTTTGTGGTTGTCATCTCTACTTGAAGAATTGAAGGTGTTTATTGGTGAGGCAGTGGATTTGTTGGTAGATAGTAAATCAGCAATTGATTTGGCTAAGAACTCTGTGTCACATGGCAGGAGCAAGCATATAGACACCAAATTCCATTTCCTCAGAGATCAAGTAAGCAAGGGAAGGATCAGACTTCAGCACTGCAGAACTGAGAACCAACTTGTTGATATTATGACTAAATCCTTGAAGAGTGAAAGTTTTAAGGAGTTGAGAAAGTTTTTGAATGTTGTTAGTTTGTAATTGGTTTGAATCAAGGGGAGGTGTTAAGAAATAATTCTAAACCAATAAGGGAGGGATGATTCAGTGTTTCTTTGGGTATATTTGTTAGGGGAAACAACCAATGAGGAAGCGCCACGTGGCACTTGACGGAGGGACTGGCGGTTTGGTGGACGGAGGGACTAACGTGATGCCAATATGTTCTTTGGGGGACTTAATTGATTCCAAAAATCTTTCGGGGACTAAGTTGATTCCAGGCTTATCTTTGGGGGACCTAATAGAATACTAACTCTAATTAATAGTGTGATTTATAGTTTTTAAATATATTAAAGTTTTGGAATAAAATAAAATAATTATTTTAAATATTTTACTAAAGTAATCGATTACTTCATGTTGGTAATCGATTACTCCAATATTTTATGCCCAAATTTGTGCCTGTGAGAGCTCAATAACCGGTTACAGACTCTATGTAACCGGTTAAACCTGCAAAACATATCCAGAAATAAGGTGGTTTCAATTGGAAAAACTTGTAAAATTCTATAATCAATCATTCTTAAGCCACATTTCTCATCCCCAAGCGGTGGGGGATGAGTTAGCAGCTTCCTCAGTTGTTGTGTTGGCGAGCAAAGGTGCAACCCACCTCTTCAATCCCTTCTATATAAATGGTGGATTTGAATTCTAAACTTAGCCTTTTCCTTTAGTTGTCTAGGCATCTTTTTGTTGAAGAAAACTAATCCAATTCATGTGCATAACTCCCCTTTGGTTATCACACATAAATATATTCAACTCATTTCACTTTGAAAGCTCAATCATACCTTTTGTCATAAGTTCTAGTATGTGGTTGTCTTGCTGTTCTTGGAGCTGGAGATGTTGTGATGCTGCTGTCTCATGATGTGTTGTAGTTGTCCTTGCCATAGCTTTTGTGCAATTGCTGCCTCTAAGCTATGCTTGAAGCTTAAGTAAGCAAATTGTGCCTAAATCCCTGTATTTTGATTCCCTTAACAAGTTCTCGTGGCATACAACAAATCCTAATTAATCTCTTGTATGTTCATTGCAAAATGATGATGAATTCTCGTGCCAAAGTTGCTCAAAAATCATTCCGATTATGTTGTATCTGATATTAATCCAACCTTTTTTCAGTGTCAGTTTTGAAGTTTGAACTTTTAGTATCTCAAAGCAGGTATTTAAGAAGTTATTCATATCACTAGGATCGTAATTAATGATTACAAAGTGTAGTGAAAGTTACCATAAACTTGCAGGAAATTGCTTTGTATGTCATGATAAGATTACTTGATTTGGAGGTCAAGATAATCCATGACTGTGTTATGATATATGCTTAAATTCATATTGTTGTTGAACTGAACTAGGCTAAGATTATGGATGTTGATCTCAATTACTGAAATTGGTGCATGATTATATGATTTGAGTGATTATGAGTATGCATAAGTGATTATTTGATAATATTGAAATTGTGTTATCTATACGGAGTTGATATGGAACGTGCTTTATATGTAAGGAATAAAGCCTCAGAAATGCCATGATTTAATTTTGTAAAGAGTTACTATTGTAGTCCAAGGTTTAAAAATATTAAACTGTCAGTGTAATCGGTTAAAAAGGTTATGTAATCGGTTATTGAATGAATTTGTACAACATCAAGATTCAATTTAATTGCTGCAACCGGTTACATTCAAACCTTAACCGATTATCGACCTGAAAGTTGTATAAATTCATGCTTTGGATATACACAACTAGTGGCATTAAATGAAGTAGTTTCTTCATTGGGCAAAATTAAGGCATCATTAATATCAAACCCAACAACCATGATAAAGGCTTGCTATAAGAGCATGGCCTTTATGCTTGTAGTTTACATGTTTATTTGTAAAGCATTATGACCACACGATCAAGCATAATTTTGCATTGGTATGATTTATGGGAGAAAGTGAGGAATGAATCCCACGTCGAAAGAAACCAATGCAAATCATGTATATCAAGATCAATGGTTTGGAGCTTTGAATTTTGACCCCCAAACTTGAAATTTTGGCCCCCATTTTATTTTTTCATGGACAAAAATATCCTTCAAGGTGTTATTTTTTCCGTTCCTATAGAAACGGAAAAAATCCGTCTTCATTAAAACGGAAAATATCCATCTTTTCGAAAACGGAATTAATTCGTCTCACATACGACGGAAGTTTAAATTCCCTTACTTTCTTTCTTCCTTATCTCCTTCTTCTGCTCCTTCATTTCTTCGTTCTAACTTGTAACAGACAGAGAGAGAATGGGAAGTGCTGCAACAACAGCAATGGTTGGTGGTGCTTGTTCAAATTTGGTGACCAATCTTAAATCCAAAGGGTGGGAAAGGGAGTGGGAGTGAGAATCATCATTTAGAGTTAGAGTTGTAGTTGTTACTAGAGGGTTTACACTCCCAACCAAACACCACCACCGCCACGGCTCTTTCTCTTTGACCTGTGCCACTGCCAACCAATTCTCTGACTACTCTTCAACATCCACTTCTGTTGCATCAACTATTCCTACTACTACTTTTGGAAGGCTCAAAGCCCAGAAAATCAAAGCTCTTATCCACAGAACCAAGCAGCCGAAGCACCACCACAAAGATAAAACTAGGGACAGAGTGATGATGAATTCGAAGAAGATTATTCAAATGCAGCAGCTGCAAGACCACGTACTCATTTCAGAGCTAAAGGGAAAAAAGGATGGGGTGAGAGTGCAGGAGGATCTTATAGTGCTGAATCTTGGCATATGTTTCTATTTAAACTTCCGTCTAAGGAGAGACAGATTAATTTCGTTTTCTCAAAAACGGAAATTTTCCGTTTTCATGAAGATGGATTTTTTCCGTTTTTATAGGGACGGAAAAAATAACATTGTGAAGGACATTTTTGTTTATAAAAAAGTGAAATGGGGGCCAAAATTCAAAGCTCATGGTTTGGGGGTCTAGGAATGTACAATTATGAAATCCTAGAGATCAAATCAAACAAATGTGCTAAAGTGGTTGAGTCTAGATTACCAACTTTAGGATAACTTTCTTTTGCCTCTCACTTTTTAGAGATTATGATAAATAAAGATATAATTAACATAAATAATATAATTATGTATAGAATTTGTAAAAGAACAATATATACATACATAAATAAGGTTAAAAAAAAAAAAAACAACAACAACTTAAACTACATTATATTTGATGAAATATTTTTGATGCGTATAAAACTTGTTCTGCCTCCAATTAATTTATGATGATTAAAATTTTACTATATATAAGAATAGCAAGCCCAGAGATTCTATCAAAATGTGGAGTCCAATTCTTGATTTCTAACATGGGTTATCCAAGTTTTGCCCCTCACCTACTGTAGGGAATCTTTACTGATATATGATGAGATGGTAACAGGATTGACCATTACCCACAAATATATTGAATAATCAAACATCAATATAGATGATTAATCACGAAGAAAAATTGCACTGGTTTCTATTAATGTATAATCTTCAATCATTTTTGTATAACCAAACTACAAGAAACTGTTACTTATCGAGAGATTAAAAAAAAGGAACTGTTTATTTTTATTGTTAATCCTTAGGTGAAGCCTTGTTGCAAGCAAATTGCTATCACGACCATTTTCTTTCAAAGTTAGATTGTCTGCATATATTAGCTATCAATTTGCTAATCAGCTAAAAGAAATTACCAGAATGATTTGGTACAACATCCATAAGGAAGGATGTAGTCATTTTTGTTGGTAATGAAGGAAGTAGGCTTTTTGACTTAAGTGTAGGCCATTTCAGCTTTTAATAACACAACATTAGTTTAAAAGCTAGGAATGTTGAGCAATTGCAACAAAATTTAAAACTAGAACAAAATTCAACAAGCTTCCATCTCTAATCTTTGTTAACAAAGCTTCCATCTCTAATCTTTGTTCTGCAAGAAAATCTGCCAGTAGAAACCCCATTCAAAAGCTGAGTCACCACTCTTTCACCAAAACTTCTTCACAATCATGATGTCCTGGAGACCAACACAGGGATGTTGACGGCATATTAAGATAGTTTTATGAAACTGCAAAAGATGCAAAACATCATTAAGTCATGAAAGATGTAAAACATAAACAGAGTGCCCAAATAAACATGGTCATTAATCAAAGCTACTCTTGTAGTATACACCAAGCAAGGTGATCTAGTCGCCAGATTAATTTCCAAAATATAAGGATAATTTGCTAATGCGAATATCTTCAACTAAGAGGTATATTTGGAATCCAACAATTATTCAAACTAGTCTAAGTAAAATTAGATAGAAATTACTGGCAGTATATTTTTAAAAAATTCATGTTACGCTATAGAGAAACTTGTCATAAACTGGTTGATATCTTTGGTTTATCTTCCAACAATGCACCAAATTGAAGTAAAGACTGAAAGCATGTTGATGCAGTACAAAAGTAACTCTGATGCATGTATCACAGCTACCACCAGAAATTGAAATTAATCTATCCAGATACCATTGAATCTCCAACACAATCAGTTACAAAAACAAAAAAGTTAAATTAAATTCAACATTTTATGTGCCCTACAACTTGAATGCAAGTATATTACGAGTATTTAAGAAAATAAATAAATTGATTTGCCAAGCAAATTATGCAAGAGGATGCCAAAACAATACCTTTTCATTCTCTGCCACTATCCTCATCGCCAGCTGCTTCCTTGACATCAAGGTCAAAAACATACTCCTGATCACAACCCAAGTAGGAATCGCACATGAAATAAAGGACATATGATTTCTTTCCAGCATCAGCAGGAGCAGCTAATTCCAGTTTTGCCTTTAACTTCCTCTGCAGTGAAACCCGTTTAATAGCAAGTAGCAAGTTGTTTTTGGTATCACCTACAACAAGCCACCAACCTTCCTCCTTGGCTTTGGGGTACCTGGGAGCATCAACAGGTCCAAGTTCTGTCTTCCCCTCAAGATCGCGCTCAAGAGTGACTTGTACTGTGACATCATCCCCAGCCCGCACATTGTCACTTTCCAGCACCTCATATGACAAATCAATATTAGGGAAACGATTGCAAAATCGGGCAATATCCAGCAACTGATGATCTGACATGCCCAACAGATCACGCCTCTCATCATCCTCCATCTCTAATAAATCAAACACGGTTTCTATCTTCCCTGGGCTCTCCTGGCATCTCTTAGCAAGATCCTTCGTGAAGTGAGGAAGCTGTAGTAGCATAGAGTCACGTTCCCATATTCCCTGCGTCACCATTTGACTAACTTCCATAGCAAGAAGAGCCAAGCTCAGCCAACCATTGCTTGATATTACATCTACCATTGCCTGAAGCAGTCTACTTGCAGAAAGAAGCACCTCTCGCTGGTCCAATGCAAGGTTCCCACCAACAAATTGCCTTGAGAAGTGGGCCTGAAGCAAAGCATTAGCTTTAACATGTGGGTCTGTAACTTTGGGGTTCTCAAAAGAAAACCTCTGGTGATTGATTAACCTACGAACTGTCTCTTCCTCCCCAGGTCGTATTGGAAGGTGAGCATACTCAGAAGCTGAAGATAGAACCTCCAAAAGGCCCTTCATTTTGGTTTTAGAAGTCAGAGATGATGAAAATCGTTCAATTGTTGTGTAACTGATGTAATAGTATGATGCTATCATGCCAAGATTGAGGGGAGAAAGGTCCATGTCATCCTCAATAGAAACACACTTGCTCGCTTCTAAATCACTTAATGTGTTCTCCACCAGTTCTGATAGGTGATCAGAAAGATGCCTGTGACTAACACCTTGTAAATTATAATAATTTGGATTCTGTGTGAGCCGCCTGTACATAAATGTCCATGTAAGATAATCCACAGCATCTTGCTTGTTCTCAATTATTCCAGCAACAACTTCAGCATTCAAATTATCATGTAAGAAATGATGAAGATGGCTTTCAACAGGAAAAGCTTCATACAAAAACTTCTTGTAGTACTCCTTGCGAGGAGCATGACACAGGATGACACATTTTCCAGAATTGTCTACCAGAGGCCGGCTAGCATGACCCATCATCTGGAGAAGATCGGTTACAGGGTAATCCGACTGTGCATTTTCCCTCCCATCATAGTACTGTGTTCCCATCACGACAACCAAATGGGCTGACAATGTTACTCCCCAACACAAGGAATTACTCAAAACACAGACCTGAATCCAGCCAGCTTCAAAGAACTGTGTTACAATATCATGATCAAGACTGTTCAAGCCCTCATGCAAATATCCCACTCCTTCACGTAAAGTGACTTTCAACATTTCATCACTGATCCTGTCGAGGAAAGGTTCAAGCTCTGTTTGGGACTTCAATAAGAACGGCTTCTCTCCACTGTCTGCACCTGAGTAGGTAATTAGATCCACGGCAGTCAGTCGCACATGCTTTCTTGTAGGTACAAATACAAGAGCGGGCTTCCCCTTCTTGGCATGTTGAACAATTGCAGTGTATGTTGGCTTGGTCATTGCCTGCATCCTTGCCTCAAAATTAGCAATATCTACACCCTGAATGTGTATTTCCAAAGGCACAGGACGCACACCAGGGGGGAAATTGAAAAGACCATGGGAGGTAGCTCCAATCCATTCTCCCAGATCCTTTGCATTTGCAAGAGAGGAAGACAAAGCCACAATACGAATCTTTTTCTCAACCTGACTTGCAATATATCTCATTCTGGAAACAATAACCTCCACAACAGGACCTCCTAGACCTCCAATTAAGTGGAGCTCGTCAATGATGAAAAGACTAACTTGTTGAACATGTTTCCTCTGTTTCCAGCGGCGGGATAGAGCATCCCATTTCTCTGGAGTACTTATGATAATCTGACCTTTCTCAAGCAGTTTCAAGTCAGTAGCTGTTTCTCCAGTCAATTCAACTACCCTCAACTTTAGACCACCTCCAAATTTCTTCTCCCAATCACGATACCTTTCCTTGGCAAGAGCTTCAATGGGTGCAATATAAACAACACGCATGACACTGTCAGGCCCTTTTTGGTGATTCCTCAAAATAGCAAATTCTGCACATATAGTCTTACCACTCCCTGTCGGAGCAGCAACCAAGACATTGTCATCAGAATTATACAGAACGGTGAAGACTTGGGTCTGAACAGGATTAAAATGCTTAAATTCCTGATAGAGAGCTTCATATGATGGATTTCTTAAGGCAGTCACAGGCAGTGGTTGCAGATCCAATAGTTCGGTTGGTGGAGGATATTTTTCCGGTAAGATTAGGTGCCTGAAAGATACAGGTAGAACAGTTTGTGATCCAAGCCACCTATCTGATACAACACGGATGAAGTATTGAGGTGGAAGGGGCTCGTATATTGGCACTGTAAAATTCAGAGTGTGATCCTCATCAATATACTGCTTTTTCAGCAAAAAGTACTCATGATGAAGGATATATTCGCCATCGTTATCCTCCACAACCACCCAGAATGGCTCAACATATCCATGAACTCTGTCGTCCCACGAAAAATCCGGAGTTATAGTGAGCTCAACCCTCAATACAGTGCGAGTAATTGGCTGCACATGGGCAGCAAGGTTCAGTTTTGGAAATTGATGGATAAACTTATGAAGTGTCCTTCCCATCTTTTGTGCACGAAAGAGTTCACCTATCTCTTGCGATGATAGGTCATAATACCTCTCCCAAGCCAAATCTTTCTTCTCCAACCTCGTTAATATATCACTTGGAATTCCATTGAACTGCCTAAGAGGTGTCTGCACACTCCACATCCTCTTTCCCACCATCTTGCATAAGTTCAAAGCCTTTTCAGCCAACTGAGCCCAACCACGTTTCAAAACAATCTCAAAAAGAGCTCGCATAAGGCGTCCAGCACTCTGAAAGGTAGAAATAAATACAATAATCAGTGAAAAAGACAAATTTTAATAACCATCATTTGCATATGTAATCACTCAAAAGGTATGAAAAGAAGTTTAACCTGAGTTATAAACACCATATCAGATGTCAGTGAGAGCCCTTCAAGCTTTAATTGTGAAATGTATGCTTGTAGTAAAACATTGATCTTGGCACTTGGTTCTTCCAGACTTTCCTTGATGGGTATGGGAACACGGTCCAAAAGCTTTGCTAGCTCCATCTTCTCATCCTGCCTTACTGTTACATACTTGAATTCTTCGCTCAGCGAGAACAATCGACAGAGCTCAATGTCTCCCATTGTAGGTTTCAAATGTTCATTATATGTGGATATGGTTCCGTGCGTTATGTAGTAGTAGCTTGCAATACGACCCAAGTCAGTGACCTGGAAATATCCGCTCTTCCTATCATACTTCACCAAATTATTTCTATCTAAAATGGTTGCAGCCGTGTGAATCTGCAAGATTAGATCAATATTAGCTAATATATAAATGAAAGACAGAATGAATAGGCAATACATATCTACAAATTTCTGCATTGTCACTTGAAATCTGTCCAAGAAAATATTCATAGGAGAAAAACCAATTAACAAAAAATATATAATCAAGAACCTATCTCTAACTAGGATGAGTAATTTTCACAGCCATGAAGATTTGGCTTCTGTCATAGACTAATGTCAGAGCCTGTGATTACAATGATAAAAGACTAGTTCCCAGAACCCAAAGCCTCTAGAAAACTCATTTATATTAAGTCAAAATCATAACTAACATTCAAAAATTGCAACCTTCATTAAAAACAAAAAACACTATTATTTTACAAGTTATAGCCCTTCTTCCGCACTACTCAGATGCTTGTTGTCTGTAAATCTAGGGCCAAAACAAGAATAGCCTCGATGTCCAATGAGCCATATAGACTCAACAAGCAAATTAGCTACCCAAGAAACTACACTAAAATACTCAATAACTACACTGAAGTACTGGATATTAAAATTGCTCCATTCACTAAAATCAAATCTGACCATATATTCCCACAAACATTCAATTATTATATACTGTCACAAATAACTTAAAAAACGCAACCTTCATAAAAAATAAAAAAGAAATCTTCTGTAGGTAAAGCGTATAAACACCCCTTAAACTTTATGCCTTTTGCAAATAGGCAGCGTGAACTATTTTTTGTTCCCAATTAATCCTTGAACTTCATATATTAATAAAATAGATCCTTCCCTCAAGTCAATTAAGTTCATAATGGTAAAACACACACAAAAAAAAAAAAAAAAACCAACAAATCCAACAGCTCATTTTTTTCAATCATAACCATTCATTATTATTATTATTTTCATTTTTTTCTTATTCATCATGTCGTTAACAATTAACATACATGTATTTAGAACAGGAATATACACACACACACACATGCATCAGTCTTGTCATTTTCAAGAACATAGGAAAGTACTTATTTCCTTAACTGATGATGGTGCATGCCTTTGTCAACGACTGCTTCTTTTTAAAAGAACTCTATGTAATCAATTTAGTAACCATACTGGTCCACCATCAAACTAGAATTTGAATAGGGTACTTTGGTGTTTTATTCTTGATCAAATAATAAGAGACCAGATACACGAGGTATCTGTTGATGGTTTTTATTTTTATTTTTATTTTTTTCTAAAATAGGTATATGTTAATTTTCAATATAAATAACAAAAAAAAAAAATTAAAAAAAAAGGTAAAAGAAATAATGAATGGCTATGATTGAACAAAATGAATGGTTGGATTTTATTTAATCTCATTATTGACCTATTTTACTAATATATGAAGTTTAAGGACTAATTGAGAGGATATAATAGTTTATGGGTGCCTATTTACATTAGGCATGAAGTATAAGGGGTGTCTATGCACTTTTCCCATATTTTATAAGCTATAGCCCTTCTGATGCGCTACTCAAATGCTTGCTCCTAGTAAACCTTGGGGAGAGGAGGTGGGCAAGAATAGCATGGATGCCCAGTGAGCCATATAGATTCAATGAGTAACATAGGTACTCAGCTACCCAAGAGGTTATACTAAAATACTTAACAGTTGTGATAGAATACTGCATGGTAAATTACAAACTTACCTCAAATCTAAGCATATAATCCCCCAAACATGTTCAATTATTAAGAAATACTAGATAAGATCTACCATCACAATAATATTAAATAATAAATACCACTTAACCTATTACAGACCATCACCCCTCTCCCAACGCACAAAAAATAAAACATAATAACAAATAAAGCAAATAATATGACAAACAAATTTTAGTTCAGGTTTTAAAAGTATGAAAAATTAGAGTCATGATGCTTACCAAATCAGCCCTCCTTTCCTCCAATGTTAAATCTCTTGTTAGGACATCAGGTTCTAAACCATAAAGAGAAGGATTCCGTAACATACGAATATACAAGTAAGTGTATCCGATCCAATTACAGGCTTCTCTAGCATTCTGAACAGTGCCAAGAACGATTTCTGCATTAAGCTGATCGGCCAGCTTGGACACAAACTGACTCTCAATAGGAAGTTGCTGGTTCATTAGAGAGAGGTAATACTGCAACTCACTATGGCCAGTAACAATTATTCCCTCACCATATGAGTCATACTGGGGCCTTCCAGCACGACCAAGCATCTGCATCACATCTAAAGGGCTAAGTTCAGTCCAAGCCCCCTTTTCAGGATTGTAAATCTGTGTCCCTTTAATGATCACTGTATGAGCCGGGAGATTCACACCCCAGGCAAGGGTCGCGGTAGATACCAAAACTTGTACATGTCCATCAGCAAAGAGATCCTCAACAAGGTTTCGATCTGCCCTGGTCATACCAGCATGATGAACTGCAAAACCATATGGCAGAAGATCTTTAAGATCGTTGCTCTTCACAAGATCAGTGTGAGTGTGAAGAATTTCTCGGCTCGCACTATCTTCTTTAAGGAACCTGCCAAGAGTATCATTTGCGAGTGCAGTATCTCTGATAGCTCGGGCCGTTTTGGCAGTTTCTTTCCTTGAATGTACAAAAATAAGAACCTGATGCTTTCCGGCTACAGCCATAACTTTCTCATAACAGATATCATTCATCAACTGGAACCTCTGCAGCGGCTTCTTTACTGTGATTCCGATATACTGTTGAGAAAGAGGAACAGGCCTATAACTGTTATCAAAATAAAACAGTCCTTTCTTCAAATCAACACGTAAAAACAGTGCTACATCTTCATAATTTGGCAGAGTAGCAGACAATCCCACCAACCGAATATGCTCCTTTGTGGTTTCAATCTGCCGTACAGTTCTAGCAACAATACTTTCAAGAACAGGTCCTCTATTATCATGAAGAAGATGGATCTCATCAATGATAACAAGCTTTACAAGCTGCGTGTAAGTACGATCTCCAGACTTTCTTGTGATAATATCCCATTTCTCAGGAGTTGTCACGATAATCTGAGTCTCTTCTATCTGTTGCCGCGTTAGTGACTGGTCCCCACTTAGCTCCCTCACTTTCACATTATAATCCTGCAAACGATTCGATAAATTCCCAACAACCTCAGCCACAAGAGCTTTCATAGGAGCAACATAAACAATTTTATACGCACCATGGTTGATCGAACCATCATCAGCATTTCTGTGCAGTGCAATCTGTTGAAGAATTGTGAGAACTGCAACGTTAGTTTTTCCAGCACCAGTTGGAGCACATAGGAGAAGATTGTCGGGCTTGAAGAGGGCAGTTTCATAAACCTTGCTCTGAACCCTGTTCAATTGTGTCATACCCTTAAAGGCTGGTTGTGCCCAATCAGGCATAGAAGCTATTTTTATAAGCTTCTCATTTGCATCAAGTGGTTTAGCCTTCAATGCTGGCACATGGATTTCCTCATAACCCTTGCTGAGATTCCTATAAGACCCATCAGGAAGGTCACACTTCTTTTTCGCCATGAAAAAACCACCTTGATGGAAAGCAAGGCTATCGAGATCGAGCATCTGGCGCTGACCCTTCACCCAACCACTCTCTGCATCTCTATCAGCAACACCTCTCCTGCTCTTATCCCTGTCCCTTCCTTCGTGGTCCCCGTCTCCACCAGTATCATCCTTCAATCGCCGTGCCTCTTCTCTAATACTTCTCTCCAAAATCTTTTGCCTCTCCTTAGCAGTGGCCCTTGTAGCATGTAACTGCTCCAAAATCGGCTCCAAGTCTGTTCCCTTCATCTCCTCTTCAATTGCTTCTCTTTCTTCCTGGTCTTGTGCCCTCGCGAGGCGCGTACACCATACAATCTTCTGCCTGTTCCGCAACAGGAACTTGATGAGGCTGAACTTTTCGAACGCAAGCTCATACAACAACTTGCTCTCGACTTCCCTATCATCGCCTTCGGCCAGAATCCCGAGCACCTTCTCAGCGAGTTCTTGGCAATGTTGAGGATCAAGCTGCTGATCGAAAGCCTGAGAGATTTTCCGCTGAAGCCAATACGCGTCAATATCCTGCACATTGAGACTCATCCCCTCGTTCCCCTCGTCCATGTCCTCATCATCAATACCACCCATTTGCATACCCCCAGCGCCATTCGGTTCCGCTAAATCATCATCATCCTCTTCATCCTCCTGTACCATATCAAGATCGCTCTCCTCGTCATCATCCTCATTCTCTTCAAACTCCACCGCGACACCAACATCATCGTCAAGGGCATCATCACCATCCCCCGACGCAGCAGCATTACCAGGAACATCATCTCCTCCTTCCTGATAATCAGTGATAAGCTTCCCAATGGAAACCAGCTGATCAAACTCATTGCTCAATATCGAACCAAGCAACTTCTCAATCTCCTTCTTCTTATCCGGGTTCCTAACAGCATCATTCTTAAGCACCGCAAGAATCTCATCGGCCGCGCCACGAGCAATGTTAATCTCTTGCCCACCAATCTGCATCTGTATCACACTCAGCATAGCCTCGTAAGCAGCCGCGGTCTCCTTCGTCTTCGGCTGATACACAGCATCCTCAGTGGCAGTAAGCACACTCTCTTCCTGCACTCTCCGGCGCTTGCTCTTCGGCTCCGCGAAGGCCGCGGCCGACGAAGGGTCACGCTCCTTGTTCTTCATCTTCTTCTTCTTCGCCTTCTCGAGCTTCTCATCGAGCTCCGGAGGCCGTCCGCGGAACGCGCGGTCGCCGAAGCTTCGGGGATCGATCTTTCCCCAGAGGGACTCGGGCTCGCCGGTTGGCTCGTGAGTGTCACGCGGGCGGGAGTCGGTTGTGAGGACTAAACTGGAATTTGCTCTGTACTCGTACTGCTTGAACCGCGCGTGTGCCTCGGCACCACCACCGAGATGCGCCATTTAGTGTTACGATTAGGGAATGCGAAACCTGAAGCGATTGAAACAAAGGAAAATACTGAGACAGAAGTAATTGAAGAAGAGTGGAGCGAAACCCTAAATCTGAAGTGAGAGAAAATAATGGTAAAAGGTAGTAGTGAGAATGACAAAGTAGCTATTAGCCTATTATTATTAGGAGATGGGCGAAGAAGGTGCGGGTAGTGTGTACCGGCACGAGAGAAGACACAGAATCTTACGGTCCCTCTATCTCTAATTATAATATTCTTCCTGATGTCTACCAATGTTGTTGTATTCTACGTAGCATATTAAAATTGATTTGTTCTTCCAAAAATATCTCTCAACCAATTATTAGAAAATAATATATTTTTTCATTTTTCAATAATTAATTTAATTTCTAGATATTTCATCATCTATATTTAATGCAATTAATGCAATGAATCAATTTCTAAGTCATTTACAATATTAAACAAGCTCCATTTCATATTTCAATACAATTTTATTTATTTCTTCTCACAAAAACTTAGATCACAATGATTGGATGTAAAGGTAATTTTGGAAAAAAATACAAGACAGTCTTATATTTAGGACCAAATTTTTTTACCCAAGATGATCTTATAATTAGGAACAGAGGTAAAATGGTTCAGCGATGGCGATGGTAAAATGGTTTAGCGATGGCGATGGAGTTACTCCCTCCGTTTCAATGTTTTTCAAGGTCATGCACGATTTTTAAATAATGATTAAATAATGTAAAAATTTGTGTTATTTTGATTCTAATGTCTTTATATAATCATTATTGAAGAAAGATAAAAAATTGGAAGCGAAAAAAAGAGTGTGATAAATAGGGATATGTTGAAAAAGAATAACATTAATTATATATTGGATTTTGTAAAAGAACAATATATATAAGAAATATGGGACAAAAACTCAATTGACACTATATATGAAACGGAGGGAGTACTATCATGCAGTCTAAATTTGGATTGTTGTTTTGCAACCCTTTGTTGGACTAATAAGAGATTACCACCTAATGTATTTATGTCATGTCATTATTTAAAATAGTTAAAATTGATTTTTGCAATTTAGTTCAATATAAAAACTAGTAGTTTATTTTAATTTGGTCCTTTTACTTTTAAACAAACTATAACTTTTAATTTCCAAAAACATTATTAAAAAAAAGTTGTTTCATTTTGCTACTCTTTTTTCACGTTGTCAAAACCCACTGCCACTAGGATTTGGATTCTCTGACTTCACCTTTGATGCAATCATCAATCTCATCATTAAAAATTCATCAATCATTTTTTCTTCTAAATTTAATTATAAAATAAAAGACTTTCAAGAATCAGGATCTCATGCAGTCAATTTTGTGACCGCAGAAAATCCATTTCCCAGTCACTACCACCACCACCATCATTTTTTTTTTTTTGCTGATGGAAGCTTTCTTCTCACTGTTCTCACTTCTCTCCATTAATTATTGTCTGTGTTATTAATACTTTTACTTGTTACTCCCTCCGGTCCTATATATAGGACATATTCTAGAAGCAATCTTTGGTCTTATATATAAGACATTTTGTATTTTCTATGCATCATTTATTGTTTTTTCTCTTTTTTGCCCTTATTAAATGCATGTGTTTTTTGTTGTTCATTAATGAGTGTGAATTTTTGAAGAAAAGTTGAGAGGGTAAAATTGTAATGTTACAATATATTCTCATAAAATTCATAAAACTAACTACTTTTCTTGGTCCGAGAAATATGGTTAAGTATGTCCTATATATAGGATCGGAGGGAGTATTATATATATTGTGATTACAAAATGTTTGAGCTTGAGTCACGGTATATAAATTCACTTGTTAACTACTCCCATAGGTGTGGCGTTTTATTTTTTATTTTTTTCTTATTGCATTAATTGAAGGTGTACTCGATATAAAATAGAGAATTTTCATTTATTTATGAAAATGATGTTGCTAGCTCAATATGGAGATCTGGTATGTACTTCTGCTTTTCTAGCTAATGTGACTTAACTTGCTTAATATGGAGATCTGGTGCAAGTTCCTCTCGTATCTTCTTTCTATCAACGAATATCTAATGTTGCGTAGGTATTTGAAAGGCTTCTCTTTTTTTAAAAAAATTATAAAGTGATGTCAAAACCCCAGATATCTTTCATCATAGAATTGAATTTGCCTTCCTTTCATTAACATGTGATTGCGAACAGGGGTAGTATTATTCTTTTTTGAATTTTTTTCTACTGGTATCTGGGCCTTTACTTGATTTTGTTTTTGAGTTAGCAATATTGGTCTTGTCATTTCGAAGTTGACTTCTTTAGCCTTTGGACTTATTAATGTAGATACCTACTACAAGACCTAAATCTCCGAAGCTTGGTCGTAAGAAGAGTTCAACCAGTTCAGAGTCAGATGGAAACACTAGTAGCAGTTCTCTACAAGGTCGTTTGAGTTTGGGTGACAAAGTGCCTCAGATTAACCCTACTAAAGGAATCACACCTGTCCATCAAAAGAAGCCACTACAAAAATCTCTTCCTGCTCGACTTGCTTCTGGAAGGATCAGTTCATTCAAATCGATAATTGCACTCGTTTCATCCGAAGCAGTGAAGGTTGGCAAGATTGTATCTAGTGCAACAAAGAAAGATACCAGCTTACCCAATGCTACAGGGGAAGAAGAAAAAATTGATATGCCTGCAACCGTCGAAGAAAAGAGTACCCTGTCTAGTGAGACAACTGAGGCTCTACCCTTGAACATGATTCATTCAGACAAGCCAAATGAAGCGGAGTCACATGTAAATGACGATCTAGTGGTTGAAGAGAATCCTCAACTTGCCTTGGCTCAAGAACCCATCATTGTAGAACATTAAGCAAACTGAAGGTTAATTTCAGGGAGATTGGTTTTATTTCGTGAATATTATACACATGACAAATTATTTGACAGTGAAGACTTGCATATTTGCATTATGCAATGGTATGTGTTGTCATCTTGTCCAAAAGCAGTATTGTTCCTTTATATGTGTTTAACTCTCAAGATTGTTGGTTTGGTCCTTATGATTCTCTTTCTTGCTTGTACCAATGTATGTAACTATTTCGCAAGTTATTCTAGTTTATGTTATCTTAGCATGCAGCAGCAGTGTAGCATATGTCTGTTTAGTGGATAAAATTTTGAGGAAGTTTGCCTTTTAATGGTTCAAGTGCATTTTGTTAAGGCATTGCTTTGTTAAACAATTGGCATTACAAGATGAAACAAGATGTTTGTGTTGTGGATACCTATTCTGTAGACTCGAATGGATCAAAGTCTGTTGTTTGTTGTGTATAACTTTTACGTGTTATGATCAAATTGTCGTGTCCCTAGGATTCGATCGATTATTCGATTTCCGTAGGCTAGCTTACCCTTTATAACAACATCAGGCACCACGCGGGGATGCGAGGAAGAAGATTAAAATATACATATTTATCTTTTAGATTTTCAATACCTGGTGGTTTCTTTTGACATTATCCCAATTTTCATTTGGGACCATCTTTTCTAGTGTGTTATCCAAATCGTTTCAAGAAGCATGAAATACATTTTTGAAAAACGTTTCCAGTAGAGCAAAAGAGCAAAGGGTGGTGCAAATTGAAAAACAGTATGTTATTAATAAAGAACGGAGGGAGTACTTGATTGTCCAAAGAGAAAATGGGTGTGATATCTATTGGATCAAACATATTGTTTTAAGGTGGGTCTTGTCTCTGAAAAAATTTCATGATCAATTTTGGGTAAAAAAAAGGGAGCTCATTGTTTAGGTATACTCTTGTTTTTTTTTTTAATGTTGTTAAGTTGATGGTTGTTGCTACTGCTAGTTTCTATTGTCGTTGTTGCTAGTTGTTGTTGCTGCTGGTTGTTGTTGTTTGTTTGTTTGTTGTGAAATGTTGGTGTTGTTACTTAGTTAATGTATATCTTTCGGGCTACTGGTGTACATTAAAGCAAGTTGATCTCATATAGTGCTAAGTTTTTTTTTTTAAATCTCAACTATAATTATTAATTAGTATGTATTTATTTATGGGTTATTGGTAGCTTTTCTTTATTATAGTATTTACTGTGTAGGATCTAATTGGTTTCTAAGTATACAAAGGCTGTATAGAGCTCCAAACATTCAAGTACCAATTTCGTGCATTTCAAATCCAGTTTGCATAGTTGCAGAGCATAGACCATAGACTTGATGTCTGCAACCAAGTTGCATTGTCGAACGGAGTGGTATCATGAAGTGACTCATTTTTATAAGCACATGAAAAATAAATAATGACATCCCTGTCAAGAGACCTTATCTCTCAATACACTATATTTTTTTTGGAAATTTAGTAAAAAGAGAGGGATCCTGCTCAAAACAATTGTAAATTACACTATATGAAGATTGCATCTCCTTGTAGATGGACTGTCACATTACTTCACTGAAAGTCTTAAGCGTGACTTATATACGCAATTCAGTTTCCTTACATTTGGAAGAAGTCATTCCTCTTATTTTTACACAGTTGGAAGAAGCCATTCTTAATCAAAGTTATGTTTCCATTCATTGTTGTTTAGTCATTTGAATGCTTTTGTCAATTAAGGTATGTTTGGTAAGATGAAAATAACAACAGATTGTTCATGCTGCATATTATAAATTCATTATCATATGAGAATAATAATGAAAAAATCTATTCATCAACTGAAACCAATTGAATGAAAATAAAAATGACTTATTATAATAGGTTCTGCATTTATATATGTCTACTTCCATTTTATACTTGGTGCTATTAATTTTTATTTTGAAGCCTACTCATTAATATTAATAATTCTGGGGTTAAACAAAAATAAAAAATAAGGAGCAACGAAACTAAATATTCCAAACATGAAATTTGAAAGAAAAAAAAGACACAACAATAAGTTCAAAACAAAAACCATAAACATTCCAACCCAACATAAAATATAAAAAACATAATTAGAACGACACAACCATATATAGTCAAAGCACCGTTGTACCAAATCACATAAGAGAAGGATGCAAAACAAGATCTAAACTTTATTATTCAGAACCCAAAAGGAAAACTAGAAATAAAAATAAAACAAACAGAATCCTAGAAAATGTCCAATTCATACAGCCAAGCATCGATCACTTTCTTTTGTTAGTCTTTTGGAGGTCCTACCAATACTGAGAAGCTTACTGAATAACCAAGTCTTTCACTTTGTTGTATCGATGCAAAATCAAATCTATGGCAACTCTTAACCTTATCTCATAACCAACCTGTCAAACCAAATTCAATTTAATCACTTCATCTGTTAAATAATTCAATTTTTTTAATGAAACTAGTACAAATAATCACGCATTACCACTATCTTGTCATAGCCATATTTGTGGTCACATTCAATCATCCACTTCGCAACCCAAACCCTACCGTCATTATTGTGATCAACAACAACCATTAATAATTGAATAAGTGTAGATATAATTATTGTAACAAGTTTAATTAAATAAAAAAGTAAAAGGGTCTATTTAGAGTTTTATGATCTAAAAACTTGTTGAGGAAGGTCCTTTGGCTCAATTATATAGTAATATGAGATTAGATGCTTAAATGAGTTTGGGGTTTCATAAAATGAATTGTCTTTGAGGACGAATTGTAACATATTTGCCTACAAAGTTGCATCGGTATTAGTTAGTTTGACAAATAAATTAGTGAACATAAAAGAAAATTAAATAATAGCAAATTAAGAGTGTAATATACCATTTGTTTGACAAGCAGCCTTCTATCGTCTATCTTCTCTATATCTCTGCACGAGTCCAAAATAATCAAATTTCTTTCATAATGATCAACTACCATGAGGAATGATCAACTACCATGAGGAACCAATGATCGCCACCATCATGATTCACAGGAACAATTGCAAATATCTGAAAATGAATTAAAAATATGTAAGAATTTTTTTATAAGCAACATTTAATTCCAAAGTACACATGATATTTCCAGTAAAATTACCTTTCTCACAAATTAAGCTTTACCCATAAACTGAGCTTGATAGTTTTCGATTAGAGCTTTCGGAGTATTTTTCCAATTCATCACAGCGGCCTGCCATGTACCATGGCATAAGTGTATTTATTTCCAAAAAGTTGTATTTAAAATAAAAACAATAGCGTGAGGAATAGTTAGTGTGTTTACCGAAAAAAGTGTAGGTAAGTACAATAATCTCGTATTTTGGCAAAACATTTTTTCATTATATGTTAGCTTGCAAGCTAACAAGTTAAGAACCTAAAAAAATGACAAATTCGAATTGTGTATAAAAGAAAATCACAACTTACGACATAAATTTAAAAATTCTTACTTCTTGATGAACACGATCCATGGGCATGAGGGTATTGATCATACTTCGATTGCCTAAACCCCGACTCGAATGTACCAATTCTTTATTCCTGATATAAATTCAAAATTTTTATACAAGTAGAACAAATGTTCAAGCATTTGAAAGATGAAATTATTTATTTGACAGAGATTAGATTATTTTAAGTGATCTTATATTTCAAAGTTGTCGTAGTCAGAGCGGAAAGCATAGACCAAAATAGTAGCTTCAAAATCATCAAGCACCATGTTTGATGGAGTCAAGACTGACATAGGAAAATACTAAAAAAATTATTTATTATTCCAAAAAAAAAATATACATATATACATGCACTTACCTTTGGGATATCTACCCTCCTCATTTGACATCAAATTTTGAAGTACCCAAATGCCTAGGGTTTAGGTAGAAATCACAACTCTTTGCATTTTTCTCTGAATTGAAAAGCTTCTTTCTCATTTGAGTCTCTGGAGTTCCATTACTACTTTGTTCAAAAGCTCTTGCATTCATTGTTGGTGATACTTGTTTATTCACAAAAGACTTTGTTTTAGTCTCCGGCATAGGTGCAAGCATTGGAGTTGAGGAATTGCCAACAATGATGGGAAACCATTTGGAGATGACGTGAAGCTTAAGCTTGAGTTATTAGAAACGATAATTTTTGCTATATTCTCCACTGTTTCCTTAATGTATTTCATAGTTGATTTAAGTTCAGATAATTCTTCCTTCATACATGGACAATTTTTTTAAACAATAATGTGGATAAAATCACAGTAAGAATAGTTGACTTTTTGCTTGATTATGAAAATATACCTTGTCGTTTTTTTCCAGTAAATGAAACCTTTGACCCCTTGTCTTACATGGTAACTGTTTAGCAATATACGAATAGCAATGTTAACCAAATTGAGTTACTATAAATCACTAAGTTAATATTTGCTTTTGGTTGAAATTGAATATCTAATTTAGTTCATGTGAAAACCGTAAGCACCAGTTCAAAAAGAAAAAAAAGCATAAACCCTAAAAAATCCATAAGATTGGTGTGTCACCCTTAATTAAAATGTAACAAATAAAATTAGAGAAGTAAAGACATATTTACCTGGATGAAATCCCTATGACCTCGTTGATACGTTGCTACTTGTTGTTGGAGGCACGACAAAGCTGGGGTGATTTTTCATGAGCTTTACTTTTGGTTTGTTGATTGTTCTTGCCTCGGGGAGCCATGATTAGAATGGTATACAAAGAAGATACTTTACCCCCAACAAAATTGTGCCTGTTGAGTTGAGTGAGAATAAACGAGAAAGGGGAACAATTTATAAATGACTGTTTGAATCATGGGGAATGTGTAATTAACTCCCCACTCACCACTGTTGTCGACCATTCTCCCTCCCCACTCACCATTGTTCTCGACCAGTCTCCCCATTTCAATTTCAGTTTTTGAGAGCACGTTAATAATGTATGTAGAATTTGCTTGCTCGGTGCTTAACAACAACACGTTAATGGGCTATATGAAATACAAAAAAGGCAATTACAATGATGTTTATGCTTAGTTGCTCATTAGTTAGCAAGGTTGAGCTCGGCCCAAATAATTGTAGTGAAAACAATAATCTAAAAAAAACTTGTTTAAGTTTTTACTCTCTGAAATTAGGTGGCTTTTTGGAATTATTCCTTAAACTTTTGATTTATATTTTGAGTCCTTGAACTTTTTTATTGTATTCTTGAAAATTTATAATAATATAAGTAAAAATTAATTATTTAACAATTTGAAGAAAAAAATAAATCCTAAAATTTTTAAAGAATGTAAATTTTGAAAACAGTTTTTTTTATATTATGCACCCCATGCATAGGATAAGAGAATATAAATAGTAAAATTGTATTTCTTCCGTCCCACAAGGATTGTAAAAAATTACAAAAGTAAACAAATTAAGGAAACATGCATTTAATGGTTTGTGTAACACATCAACCAATTATCAAACAACTAATTTAATACATTTTGCATTGATCAACCAATCGCATTCAGAATTTACAATTTCTAAATCTTTTCATTAATTACTTTAACTTTAGCTTGAGACAACAATTTGGATCATTTTTTACCATCTTTGTGGAATGGAGGTAGTATTGGAGAACTAAATAATTAATTTTTAATTTATTAAATATATTAGTTTTCCAAGAAACCTTTAATTTTTAAGATTTAATTAACATATGCATCTAGTGCATGCATAGGTTACTTTTGAAAGAGCTTTTTTTTTTAATATGTGTCCAACGAACTCTTCCAATTGCTTCCTTAAATTTGTCCTAAATTTGTGTTGTCTATGCTTTTTCAATGAAGTGTTTTTGAAGACTTAGCTTTGCTTCTTCATCCTAAATGATGTTAGCTCTTCTTCCACTTTTAATAAGCTACATAACATGTTTATTTTTATGAGATGTTTTCAAAAGACAAAATAAGTTGATTATAAGCTCCTACTAACACATGTTTAAGAGTCTGCCTATAAGTTAATGAGTACTATAAGTAGTAAGCAGCACTGGTTAAACCAACAATAAGGGAGTTATGCAGTAAAATGATCTGATGTTGCAGAATAGTATTAGCTGAAAATGTACCAAGTATTCATACAAATTCGCAAATAATTTCAGCAATAATAATCTTGATACACGTGTGACTAACTGCTGAACTAGAAGAATTACAGAGATAATAAAAATATTAAATAAAGTGAAGGAGGAGCGAAGAGTAGTCCAATAATAAGCAAATGAAATTTATTAAAACCTAGAAACAAGTAAAGGCTGAGCATAAAGTATACTCGAAGCCCAAAAAAACAAAACATAATTTAAGAGCCATTACATAAGAAACAACAAAAACATCATAGGAACAGAAATGGAAGAAAACGAAAGCAAGACAAGGGGATTATCCCCAATTCACTAACAAGCAACACCTGCTATCCAATTAAACAACATAGCAGCCTGCATCTTATTCCTGTCGCAACTTCAGCCCGCATAACACTAAATAATATGATAAGAAAAAGAACAAATCAATGATCAGAGCTAATAATCATGTTCTTCCCCCTTCTCTTATTCCGAATGATATCCTCAATGTTGACTACCTTTTTTTCATAAATTCTTGAAGCAAAGCAGAACAGCTTGACAAGTTAATCACATTAGATAATCTAGGATATACCTGGAACAATAATTTCAGTACTTTAATTCCAAACAAATTTAAAAGAAAAACCAACTGGTAAACCAAAGATACATGAACAGAAAAGCACAAACCTGAGGAAACAATATAGGTGAATTTGAAACTTGTGGACAATGAGGATATAAATGTTCATCGTGGAAATTGGGAAATACCCCTTGACTCATGGATCCATAATTATATTGCGGAACATAGAACAATGGCAAAATAGGCTGCTACCCTTGGGAAATTATTGGATTCCCTACACTTGAACACCCAACCCCCTTTCCTTGGTCTCTCCTACTTTGGGTACTGGTTCTATTTGTCCCTTTCTACAACAACAATAAATAAAATATATAGTAAATACACTAAAAAGAATAAATCTCCCCAACTTAAAGGATTGATGGAAAATCATACCTTAGGAACGGTTGGCAAACTATGAACCGGGATATATGAAGGATAAACATGCACACCTCCAAAGTTGTGAGACATTGGCATCACTTTGCTAAAATGTTCATCACCATGTGTTGGTGCGTCTACCATGGGTGACTGATGCCCTTTGGTACTTTCAGAATCACCATCACCGGTACAAATTACAATCATCCTCTTGTGCATTCCCTTAGTTCCATTCGACACTACGTTTATCTTTCCAACCCTACAACAACAAAAAGAAAACAAATTTGGAAGTGTAAAAGATACCAACATAATCATAAACCAAAACAGTGCTATCCATTAATTAAGAGCAGCTTCGATGATTTCATAGTAGTAGAATATGATTGTCCTGTTTTATGTGCTTCACCTTCACCTCACGTGAATTTTTTTATTCCTTATGTTCCATTCAAAACTACCTTTATCTTTCTGACACTATAAACCCATTAAAAATAATAAAAAACAAAACAACTTTGGATGTGAAATAGATACCAATGTAATCATAAACCAAAGCAATAATATTTTTTTAATTAGAGTACCTTCAATGATTTCAAAGTAGTAGTAGGATTTGATTGTTCAGTTTCATGCGTTTCACCTTCACCTCATTTCAATTCTTTTTCATTATCTTTGTTCCCTTGAAAAATACCTATTTTTCTAATACGATAGCAGCAAACCAAAAAAAATCAAATGAAAAAATAAATCCAGAAGAATCGGAAACCAAACCTTTTAATATTGCGACTTTCATGATTTGTAATGTTTGCATTTATTAGTTTACTTATCTTGCTATAAATATTTTAACTTTTAATGACTGATAACTTTAACTTAAGAGTACCTTTGTATTAGGCATTCCTGCATGATTTTATTCAGTTTCATGTACTTCAGGTTCACCATGTGTCGATTTTCTGGTCTACAAAAATAAATAAATTATATACAAATTATTTTTTTTGGAAAAATATGAAACTTGCGTACAATTACTATAATATGAGTAATTGGTCAGATTGGTCCCTAACTTTGTAAGTGTCGATCAAGTTAGTCCCTGACTTTATCGAAATAGCAATTTAGTCCCTGAGATAGTATATATTTTAATTCACATACGTCCATGTCTTTATCCCATTTTAAAGCAAATACATCCCTACGATAATGACTGCAGGGACTAACTTGATCGACATTCTCCTATCTCAGAGACTAAATTGCTATTTCTATAAAGTCAAGGACTAACTTGACCGATGCCTACATCAGGGACCAATCTGACCAATTACTAACTATAATATACTCAAAAAAGAAAACTATTATATCATCTTTTGTGCTTCTTATAGTGCTGCCTTCGTCATCCTTGTCAATGTTAACATTCATTCCATCACACTTCGGACATTTAGACTTTGTGTGCCCTGCGCGACTACAACTTGAACAATGATAAGTCCTCTTGGTCGAAAACTTTCTTTTCTTGGGGGCACATTTGGTTTTCACTATGCTAGGATCATCAATATATTTTTTTTGAACTTTGTGTCCCACGTGTATCCCCTTTACTCTCATACTTGATAGTCAACTTTAATATGTCATCCATAACCTCATCATAGTAGTTCTTCTTCTTTGCAGCAACCTTGGTGAACGTAAAGCAAGCATAGTTATAGGCCCCTAACCGGTCGTATTTCATGGCATCATCATCCAATCCCGCTGTGTCAGGGGATGTCATCAATTCAGATTTACAATTCCTAGTCCAATAAGATATAATCATATTTTCCGGAATATGATCTAAATTTTGATTTTTCAAGAAATAAATGATATGGGAATACGGTATGCCATGTCATTCAAAAAGTAGACACTCACAATAGTAAGTAGAGGTTGACGAATCATAAACAACTTCTTTTGGACTTTCTCGATTCCGATACATGTTTAGAGTCAACATCAACTTTTCTTCAATTTCTTCTTCTTTAGACACATGTAATGCACCTGCCTTCACAATTTCCTTCTTCACTTGTTCAAATATAGTCAATGTGTAAATTTTCATAGCATGCTTCTAAATATCATAAAGAGACGTGGTCATGACAGGTTATGCATAAAGAAACTTATAATCAGACATATGCTCATAGTTCTTGTATTCTCTCAACACTTCTTCATATTCATCCATGAACTCAGAAAAGCTACTTTATATACGTACGTATATCTTCAACATAGCATTAATGTCTTCATAATGAGATGTAGTACTTATAAGACCAAAGAACTTCCCTCGAAAATATGTTGTTTCTCGTTCACAATGTCTTGTTCGCATGTTTTTGTTGCCCATTCATTATCCGCAAGATGGTATTATTCGACCAAAACTCTTCAAACTTAGATGGACTAAATTTGGTGTACATAGTCATGCTAAAATCGTCCAAAAATCTAGAATCCTTCACATTTACCATAGCATTTTTGTGCAGTTTCCAAGCCTATGGTCAGTGACTTGCATCTGGGAACACCTGATTTATAGCATCTCTCATGGAAGCATCGCCATCTCTTATTATTCCTGTCGGCGGTTCGCCCATTGCATCCAAGAAACATTCTAAAATCCATTTATATGTCTCAATTGTTTCATTTGACATCGAAGCACATCCAAATACAACAGACTGAAAATGATGATTGCACCCGGAAAAAACAACCAAAGGAAAGTTGTACTTGTTCTTCTTATACGTGGCGTCAAAGGCGACAACATCAGCAAAACACTGAAAATCAACAATGCATCTTCCATCAACCCAAAAAAGTTGCTTCAATCTACCTGCCTCGTCTGTTTGAAATTGGCCAAAAAACATGGAATCATTGTCACACTTGCCTTGCAGATAGCTTAAGGCTGCAAGAGCATCACCATCCTTAATAATAGAACGAATTTTGCTGTCGAAGTTGTTGTACAAGTCCTTTCTTGTAAAACCCACTATATAGTGACCACCCTTTTGGGTCACCATGTAACCCATGATGTGGCAGGTTCTAACACCATAAGAATGAAGGTTATCTACAATTGCTTTGTCTGCATCTGTCATGCGACGGAAAGCAGGAATTAGGTGCATCTGTCATGGTTATGGTGATCATGAAAGGATGCAACTTTCCATCTTGATATTTCCACATCGTATCGCACACGAAGTCTAGCTGGACAATAACATCTACTCAATGGTAGATGACCTTTAGGTTTATCAACTTGAGACATATACATTTTGTCTCTGCATCCTTCCTTAGGGCATACAAACTACCGGACATAAATTTTCATACCATTATTGCTTTTAATATTGTGTTTCCTTATCGAAAAGCCATGACATCTTGCATACATAGCATTGAAATCGTAAGCCGCCTCATCACTGCCAAATGTTAGGTAATTTACATCTTTAATTGTCAAGCTTCTGATCATTTTTGCATATTCAATTATCACCTTTTCTTCCTCATCAAAATCACCATATTCGTCAATGCCAATATCATCACCGTTATCCTCATCTCTGTTGTTGTCATCAGAACCGGAATCATTGATGCTGATATGATCATAATCATTGTCCATATTAACAATATCAAAGTCCTCAGAGGCTTTCATGAGCAAAACATTGATATATTATTTAATTATTTATCATTTGTAATAGGATTCTATGTAATTAATAACTAAAGATGTCTTCCATTTTAATATAAAATTTCATAGTACATGTACAGGCGATTATGAGTACATATAAACTTTGATATTAAGTATAAGCCAAGTGATATTTTTTGTGTCAAATTGATAAACTTACATTGAAGTATAAACCATTGACCGAAAATTAATAAAACAAAATTCGTCACAGCAAATCATGGAATGCTAAGATGGAAAGTTAAAAAAATGAATCATGCGGATTCTTAATTGGCTCTTGCATACCATCGCGACAAGAAGAACGCATTATATATTTGACATAAACTAATCAAACAATTGAGAGAAAGTCTTACTCATCGGTCTCATCTATGAATGATTTTCCAAAAATGTAAGCTGCAACAACACGCTCCTCGTCTCTCAATCGCAACAGGCGTGATAGAGTGAATGTTCAGGCAACCCACTTGTTCCTAGATATAAAAATAAAAAATATTATTGATCAGTATAAGGAAATATTTTTATATATTAAAATGAAAAAAATGTTTAATCTTACATATGGTAAAGATTTTCCGATGATCATTGGTGGGAAACCCCTACCAATATAAAATCTGGTGGACATATCCTCATTTTCTCATTAAAAAGATGAAACAGTAGTGAGCATAACAAGAGAAAAGTGAAAGAAATATTAGTGACAATGATAAAAATCAATTCAGTTACAAATAACAAAAAATAACCTATTAACTTACACTAGAGGGTGTTGTAGAACCCTGTTCCTCTCCTTCAGATGTTATAGGATTTATTTTTATTTTTTTTAAAAGATTCCATGGTTGTTGTAGAGTTGAGACGAGTGAGTTTGGTAGGTGTTGGGCATTAAAGAGAAAGAGTTGATTCATTTATTAAATAAACTTTTTGTTTGGCTCATTCATTACTGTTCAGCATAGAATGGGAGTTGTTGCTACGCGGGTGTGGAAACATTTTCTTCTAAAAGATTTTATCACTGAATTTTTGTTATTTCAGCAGGGAGTATTAATAATAAAATCCGAAAATCATCAAAATAATACGGTTAAAAGAACAATCAAAACAGAAAAATCTCATGAATGAATGAGAATCTCGGTGGATTTGTTGTCTTCATATAACGCTCCCCAAAAAAATGTACAATTCAAAGTCGAAAAAAAAAATCAAAAAATAAAATAAGAAAAAATGTTGTACTAAATTTTGTTTTTTTTTTGTTTTTCGGTTTTGATATACTCAGCCCTTAGGTGGTGTGAAATGTGACAACATCACCAAAACATTGAAAATCAGCAATGCATCTTCCATCAGCCCAAAAAAGATTCTTCAATCTACCTTCCTCGTATGTTTGAAATTGGCCAAAAAGCACTAGATCATTGTCAGCCTTGCCTTGCAGATAGCTTAAGGCTGCAAGAGCATCACCATCCTTAATAATAAAACGAATTTTGCGGTCGAAATGTTGTGCAAGTCCTTTATTGTAAAATCCACTTTAGAGTGACCACACTTTTGGGCCACGATGTAACCCATGATGTGGCAGGTTCTAACACCATAAGAATGAAGGTTATCTACAATTGTTGTCTGCATCTGTCATGCGACAGAAAGCAGGTATTAGGTGCTCATATGCCTCGGCGGTCATGTCATAGTTATGGTGATCATGAAAGGATGCAACTTTCCATCTTGATATTTCCACATCGTGTCGCACACGAAGCCTAGCCAGACAATAGCATCTACTGAATGGTCGATGACCATTAGGTTTATCAACTTGAGACATATACATTTTGTCTCTGCATCCTTCCTTGGAGCATAAAACTGCCAGACATAAATTTCCCCACCATTATTGCATTTAACATTGTGTTTCCTTATCGAAAAGCCATGACATCTTGCATAGATAGCATAGAAATCTTAAGCTACCTCATCATTGCCCAATGTTAGGTTGTTTACATCTTCAACAGTCAAGCTTTACATCATTTTTAATTCTTCAATTATCACCTTTTTTTCCTCATCAAAATCACCATATTCGTCAAAGTCACTATCATCAGTGTTATCATCATCACTACTGTTGTCACCAGAACTAGAATCATTGATGCTGATATGATCATAATCATTGTCCTAATTAACGGTATCAAAGTCCTCGGAGGCTTTCATATGCAAAACATTGGTATATTATTTAATTATTTATCATTTATAATAGTATTCTATGTAATTAATAACTAAACATGTCTCACCTTTTAATATAAAAATTCATCGTACATGTAAAGGCGATTACGACTACATATAAACTCTAATATTAAGTATAAGCCAATTGATGTTTGTTTGTGTCAAATTGATAAACTTACATTTAAGTATAAACCATTGACCCAAAATTAATAAAACAAAATTCGTTACAGCAAATCATAGAATGCTAAGATGCAAAGTTAATAAAATGAATCATGGGATTCTTAATTGACTCTTGCATACCATCGCGAGAAGAAGAACGCATTATATATTTGACATAAACTAATCAAACAATTGAGAGCAAGTCTTACTCATCGGTCTCATCTGGGAATGATTTTCCAAAAATGTAAGCTGCAATAGCACGCTCCTCGTCTCTCAATCACAACAGGCGTGATGAAGTTAATGTTGAGGCAATCCACTTGTTCCCGAATATAAAAATAAAAAAAATATTATTGATCAGTACAAATAAATATTTTTATATATTAAAATAAAAAAATGTTTGATCTTACATATGGTAAAGATTTTCTGATGATCAATGGTGGGAAGCCCCTACCAATATAAAATCCGGTGGAAATATCCTCCTTTTCTCATTAAAAAGTTGAAACATTAGTGAGCATAACAAGATAAAAGTGAAAGAAATATTAGTGACAATAATAAAAACCAATTCAGTTACAAATAACAAAAAATAAACTATTAACTTACACTAGAAGGTGTTGTAAAACCCTGTTCCTCTCCATCGGAAGTTATAAGATTTTTTTTATTTTCTTTGAAGACTCCACTGTAGTTGTGGAGTAGAGAAGAGTGAGTTTGGTTTGTGTTGGTCATAAAAGAGAAAGAGTTAATTCATTTATTAAATAAACTTTTTTGTTTGACTCGTTCATTATTGTTGATCAAAGGATGGGAGTTGTTGTTACGAGGGTGTGGAAGTTCTTGCTAAAAGATTCCATCAGTGAATGTTAGTTATTTATTATGCAGCAGGGAGTATTAATAATAAAATCTGAAAATCATCAAAATAAAAGGCTAAAAGAACAATCAAAACGAAAAAATCTCATGAATGAATGAGGATCTCGCTGAATTTGTTGTTTCACATAATGCTCCCACAAAAAATGTACAATTCAAAGTCGAAAAAAAAAAAACAGGAAATAAAATAAGAGAAAATGTTGTACTATTTTTTTTTTGTTTTTTAGTTTTGATATACTTAGCCCTTAAGTGGTGTCAAAGGCGGCAACATCACCAAAACATTGAAAATCAACAATGCATCTTCCATCAGCCCAAAAAAGTTGCTTCAATCTACTTGCCTCGTCTGTTTGAAATCGGCCAAAAAACATGGGATCATTGTCAGCCTTGCCTTGCAGATATCTTAAGGCTACAAGAGCATCACCATCCTTAATAATATAATGAATTTTGCGATCGAAATGGTTGTACAAGTCCTTTCTTGTAAAAGCCACTTTAGAGTGACTACCCTTTTGGGCCACCATGTAACCCATGATGTGGCAGGTTATAACACCATCAGATTGAAGGTTATCTACAATTGCTTTGTCTGCATCTGTCATGCGAAGGAAAGCAGATATTAGGTGCAAGTATGCATCGGCGGTCATGTCATGGTTATGGTGATCATGAAAGGATGTCACTTTCCATCTTGATATTTCCACATCGTATCGCACACGAAGCCTAGCTGGACAATAGCATCTACTCAATGGTCGATGACCTGTAGGTTTATCAACTTGAGACATATACATTTTGTGTCTGCTTCCTTCCTTGGAGCATATAAACTGTCGGACATAAATTTCCCCACCATTATTGCGTTTAACATTGAGTTTTCTTAGCGAAAAGTCATGACGTCTTGCATACGTAGCATAGAAATCGTAAACCGCCTCATCATTGACAAATATTAGGTTGTTTAACATCTTCAACAATCAAGCTTCTGATCTTTTTTGCATCTTCAATTATCACCTTTTCTTCCTCATCAAAATCACCATATTCGTTAATGCCACCATTATCATCATCACTGTTGTTTTCATCAGAATTGGAATCGTTGATGATGATATGATCATAATCATTGTCCATATTAATAGTATCAAAGTCCTCGGAGGTTTTAATCTTCAAAACATTGATATATTATTTAATTATTTATCATTTATAATAAGATTCTATGTAATTAATAACTAAACATGTCTCCCCATATAATATAAAATTTCATAGTACATGTAAAGGTGATTATGAGTACATATAAACTCTAATATTAAGTATAAGCCAAGTGATGTTTGTTTATGTCAAATTGATAAACTTACATTGAAGTATAAACCATTGACCGAAAATTAATAAAACAAAATTCGACACAGCAAATCATAGAATGCTAAGATGGAAAGTTAATAAAATGAATCATGCGGATTCTTAATTGCCTCTTGCATACCATCGTGACAAGAAGAACGTGCTATATATTTGACATAAGCTAATCAGCCAATTGAGAGCAAGTCTTACTCATCGGTCTAATCTGTGAATGATTTTACAAAAATGTAAGCTGTAATAGTACCCTCCTCGTCACTCAATCGCAACAGGCGTGATGGAGTGAATGCTGAGGCAATCCACTTGTTCCCAAATATAAAAATAAAAAATATTATTGATCAGTAAAAGGAAATATTTTTATATATTAAAATGAAAAAAAATGTTTAATCTTACATATGGTAAAGATTTTTCGATGATCATTGGTGGGAAGCCCCTACCAATATAAAATCCGGTCGACATATCCTCCTTTTCTCATTAAAAAGATGAAACATCAGTGAGCATAACAAGAGAAAAGTGAACGAAATATTAGTGATCATGATAGAAACCAATCCAGTAACAAATAACAACAAATAAGCTATTAACTTTCACTATAGGGTGTTGTAGAACCCTGTCCTCTCCATCTGATGTTATAGGATTTATTTTTATTTTCTTTGAAGACTCAATGGTTGTTGTGGAGTTGAGAAGATTGAGTTTGATGGGTGTTGGGCATAATAGAGTAAGAGTGAATTCATTCATTAAATAAACTTTCGTGTTTGACTCATTCATTACTGCTAAGCAAAGGGTGGGAGTTTTTGCTATGTGGGTGTGGAAGTTTTTGCTAAAAGATTCCATCACTGAATGTTTGTTATTTGGTTATGCAGTAGGGAGTATTAATAATAAAATCTGAAAATCATCAAAATAAAACAGCTAAAAGAACAATCAAAACGGAAAAATCTCATGAATGAATGAGAATCTCAGTGGATTTGTTGTCTGCACATAATGCTCCCCAAAAAAAGTACAATTCAAAGCCGAAAAAAAAATCAGCAAATAAAATAAGAAATAATGTTGTACTAAATTTGGTTTTTTTGTTTTTCGGTTACGATATACTCAGCCTTTAGGTGGCGTCAAAGGCGACAACATCACCAAAACACTGAAAATCAGCAATGCATCTTCCATCAGCCCAAAAAAGTTGTTTCAATCTACCTGCCTCATCTGTTTGAAATTGGCCAAAAACGTGGGATCATTATCAGCCTTGGCTTGCAGATATCTTAAGGCTGCAAGAGCATCACCATCCTTAATAATAGAACGAATTTTGCGGTCTAAATGGTTGTACAAATCTTTTCTTGTAAAAGTCACTTTATAGTGACCACCCTTTTGGGCCACCATGTAACCCATGATGTGGCAGGTTCTAACACCATAAGATTGAAGGTTATCTATAATTGCTCTGTCTGCATCTGTCATGCGATAAAAAGCAAGTATTAGGTGCACATATGCCTAGACGGTCATGTCAAGGTTATGGTGATCATGAAAGGATGCAACTTTCCATCTTGATATTTCCACATCGTATCGCACACGAAGCCTAGCTGGACAATAGAGTCTACTCGATGGCCGATGACCTCTAGGTTTATCAAGTTGAGACATACATTTTGTCTGTGCATCATTCCTTGGAGCATACAAACTGTCGGACATAAATTTCCCCACCATTATTGCGTTTAACATTGTGTTTCCTTATCGAAAAGCCATGACATCTTGCATACATAGCATAGAAATCGTAAGCTACCTCATCACTGCCAAATGTCAGGTTGTTAAATCTTCAACAATCAAGCTTCTGATCCTTTTTACATATTCAATTATCACATTTTCTTCCTCATCAAAATCACCATATTTGTCAAAGCCACCATCATCACCGTTATATCATAATGTTGTTGTCTTGAGAACCGGAATCATTGATGCTGATATGATCACAATCATTGTCCAAATTAACAGTATCGAAGTCCTCGAAGGCTTTCATCTTCAAAACATTGATATATAATTTAATTATTTATCATTTATAATAGGATTCTATGTAATTAATAACCAAACATATCTCCCTTTTTAATATAAAATTTCATAGTACATGTAAAGGCGATTATGAGTACATATAAACTCTAATGTTAAGTATAAGCCAAGTGATGTTTGTGTCAAACTGATAAACTTACGTTTAAGTATATTGACCCAAAATTAATAAAACAAAATTTGTCACATCAAATCATAGAATGCTAAGATGGAAAGTTAACAAAATGAATCATGCAGATTCTTAATTGCCTCTTGCATACCATCGTGAGAAGAAGAGCGCGTTAAATATTTGACATTAACTAATGAAACAATTGAGAGCAAGTCTTACTCATCGGTCTCATATGTGAATGATTTTACAAAAATGTAAGTTGCAATAGCACGCTCCTCGTCACTCAATCGCAACAGGCGTGATGGAGTGAATGTTGAGGCACTCCACTTGTTCCCAAATATAAAAATAAATAAATACCATTGATCAGCATAAGTAAATATTTTTATATATTATAATGATAAAAAATGTTTAATATTACATATGGTAAAGATTTTCCGATGATCATTGGTGGGAATCCCTTACCAATATAAAATCCAGTGGACATATCCTCCTTTTTCATTAAATTGATGAAACATCAGTAAGCATAACAAGAGAAAAGTGAAAGAAATATTAGTGACCATGATAGAAATCAATGCAGTTAAAAATAACAAAAAATAAACTATTAACTTACATTGGGGGGGTATTGTAGAACCATGTTCCTCTCCATCAGATGGTATATGATTTATTTTTATTTTCTTTTAAGATTCCATGGTTGTTGTGGAGTTGAGAAGAGTGAGTTTGGTGGGTCTTGGGCATAAAAGAGAAAGAGTAGATTCATTTATTAAATAAACTTTTGTGTTTGACTCATTCATTACTTCTGAGCAAAGGGTGTGAGTTGCTGTTACGTGGGTGTGGAAGTTCTTGCTAAAAGATTCCATCATTGAATGTTTGTTATTTGTTATGCAGCAGAGAGTATTAATAATAAAATCTGACAATCATCAAAATAAAACGGCTAAAAGAACAATCATAACAGGAAAATCTCATGAATGAATGAGAATCTTGCTGGATTTGTTGTCTTCACATAATGCTCCCAAAAAAAGATGTACAATTCAAAGTCGAAAAAAAATCAGCAAATAAAATAAGAAAAAATGTTGTACTAAATTTGTTTTTTTGTTTTCGGTTTTGATATACTCAGCCCTTAGGTGGCCTCAAAGGTGACAACATCACCAAAACACTGAAAATCAGCAATGCATCTTCCATCAACCCAAAAATGTTGCTTGAATGTGCCTGCCTCGTCTGTTTGAAATTGGCCAAAAAAACATGGGATCATTGTCAGCCTTGCCTTGCAGATAGCTTAAGGCTGCAAGAGCATCACCATCCTTAATAATAGAACGAATTTTGTGATCGAAATGGTTGTACAAATCCTTTCTTGTAAAACCCACTTTAGAGTGACCACCCTTTTGGGCCACCATGTAACCCATGATGTGGCAAGTTCTAACACCATAAGAATGAAGGTTATCTACAATTGTTTTGTCTGCATCTGTCATGTGACGGAAAGCAGTTATTAGGTGCACATATGCCTCGCCGGTCATGTCATGGTTATGGTGATCATGAAAGGATGCAACTTTCCATCTTGATAGTTTCACATCGTATCCCACACGAAGCCTAGGTGGACAATATATAACATCTAATCAATGGTCGATGACCTCTAGGTTTATCAACTTGAGACATACATTTTGTCTGTGCATCCTTCCTTGGAGCATACAAACTGCTGGACATAAATTTCCCCACCATTATTGCGTTTAACATTGTGTTTCCTTATCGAAAAGCCATGACATCTTGCAAACATAACATAAAAATCGTAAGCTGTCTCATCACTACCAAATGTTAGGTTGTTTACATCTTCAACAGTCAAGCTTCTGATCCTTTTTACATCTTCAATTATCACATTTTCTTCCTCATCAAAATCACCATATTCGTCAAAGTCACTATCATCAGTGTTATCATCATCACTGCTGTTGTCACCAGAACTAGAATCATTGATGCAGATATGATCATAATCATTGTCCTAATTAACGGTATCAAAGTCCTCGAATCTTTCAAATGTAAAAAATGGCTAAAATTTTTAGTCCATAACTATAGTTAAAATCATAAATAAAATGTTTAAAAATTGTAAACTTTGAATTGTGATTAGTTGGTCCATGCAAAATGAATTAAATTAGTTATTTGATAATTAGTTGATGTGTTAGACAAACCATTAAATACATATCCCTTAATTTTTTTACTTTTGATTTTTTAACCTTTTTTGAGACGGAGAGAGAGTACATATTACCGGCCATAGAGAGTATTAACTATTAAGCTATGTTGCATCAATACTGATACGATACCGGATACGGGTACAATACTGGATACGGGGTATGATATTTTCTAAAAAACTAGTGTATGAGTACGGCAATATAAATTAAAATTTTATAAATAAATATATATAAATAAGGTGCAAATAAATGATTTTGCCCTTGGAATATCATATGAGTATCATAAAATTAGAGGTTGATGCTCAAAATAAGTTAAGATATAAGACCGAAAGATTGATTATAACATTAAAATATAAATTCTAAGACAAATAACATCATTGGTCTAACTCACACAAAAAATATACCTTAACATACCAATTACAAGTACTTCAAAAATACTGTTCGTGTACCGGTACGCAACATATTCGGATATATCAGAAAATTAGGAGTAGCCTTGTTTTATGGCTAATTAGCTATTAAGATACCATATCAAGCTGCGAGGGGCTCCATGCCTCATCCATCCACGACGTCAACAATACATCACCACTTCAGCAGTTTTTTTTTTATTCTCCGCCCACAGTTTTGTGTTTTAGTTGCGTCGCGCTTCCCCCACTATCCATCTTTCTTCTACCTCCCACCTCTTTCTCACCCTCCTTACCATAAATAAAAAATAATATTCTCTTCTCTTCGGATCTTCCCCCCTTCATTCCCTCCCCTTTTTCCATTCCCCCTCGATTCTTTCTTCTTTCACCTCACCCTTCTTTCTTCAACCAATCCCCAACTAACTCTCTCAGATCTAACTCCTTTCCTTCACTTTGCATAACATATTTTTTTTCAAGAATAGTAAAAAAAAAAAACAATGGTGACTGTGAATCTGGGAATGCTTCATTACGTACTGGACCACATCTACGGAGCATTCATGCACCGAACAAAAATCAGCACCCCATTCTTCTCGAGAGGATGGGGTGGGACCAAGCTAGACATGCTTGAGAAGATGATAACCCAATTCTTCCCCGAAGTGTGTGGTCAAAACTGGCCACCGACTCTGATTCAACCCGTTTGGCGCACCGTTTGGGAGACCAGAACTGCGTGTTTGAGAGAAGGTGTCTTCCGAACCCCGTGTGAGGAGCAGTTGCTGAATGCTTTGCCACCTGAGAGCCACAATGCTAGGGTTGCTTTCCTTATGCCCAAGTGTGTTCCGGCTCATAGGATGGCTTGTGTGGTTCATCTTGCAGGTATTGCGTCCAAGTCGTTCATTTTCGTTGGTTAGAGTATGTAATTTGAGCGGTGTTACATGTACATCCAGAATTGACATCCGTTCGTTAGGTGGTATCATCTGTTTGTATTATATGCAGAAACAATTCTGGATGTATATAAGACAAATAGATGTCAACTCTAGATGTACACGTAGCATTAGTGTTATTACCAATTCTCTAAATCTCAATCAATAAATGGAAATGAGTGGCACGTGATTGTGAGACAACAGATGTTGTGCTTGTGCTGGGGGATGCAAATTTGATTTGAATGGATAAATTATGAATTTTGAGTAGGGATGTGTTTGTTATGAGATGAGTGGAATAGTAAGATCAGATGGAGGAAAAATCAATAGTTAGAAATAGAGGATGCCTTGAAAATCATAGAAGAAACTGTTAAAAGGGATTTAAAGTTAAATTCGCTATATGTTGATATGGGTTTTTGATAGAACGCAATGGTGTAGTCTTGTGTGTGCAGATGACACCACCTAACGAAAAAATGCTTTGGTTGTTACTGTCGTTGATGTTTTCCTGTAAAGTCTGCATATAGTTGCTCCTATCTTGGAATATGGATTGGCTTTGGCTGACCTTATTGTCTCGGGATCAAAATCTAATGTACTGCGACATTGTATGCTGATTGCTATGAGATATAAGAGATGAAAAATATTTGATGTTCCTCTTACACGGTTTGTGATTAGATAGGCAAAATGAAAAAAGTGAATTAATTATAAAATTTTGTGAAAAAATAACAGGAAAGGAATGTGTTTTTAACTTGGTTTGGTTAAACCTGTAATTACAAGATATAATCATTAGTTCCACAAAGGTGGCATTTGATAGATATGTTAGAATGGGGTGGAGCATAGCATGTGTTCTTTTATAAATTGATCATAACATGACACATGGGTTGAAAAGTGAGATATGTTGGTTTCATTTGGTAAAATGGAACCAAAGAGAGCAGAACATTCCATTCCATTCTGTTCTATCCACGTGCCAAACATTGTTTTAGGGTAAAACTGCAGAGTCTTGATAGTTCAATCTGTACTTGTGTTGTTTCGCTTTGACATTATATTTGAAGGATTTGGCAAAGGATGGAAGGAGAAAGGTGACCTCCCATGTTGTACTCTTTCTGTTCTTCAATTTTTATGCCTCTATCTTTCTTTCCTTCCTATCATACACCTCGCTAAGCACTAGTTTAGTTAATTGTTTGAGGTCTTCTTAGCACAACAAATGTTATTTTAGATAATTGTTTGCTTACATGCAATAAAAAAGTCCAAGTTAGGTTTTTAACTTAATTGCTTATTGCCTCCCATACAGGGAATATTGCGTCTGAGGGATTTTGGTCAGCGATTATGAATATGGTAAAATGGTAAAATATTGTCTTTTCCTGAATTTTACTTGCCTAAAGAGTTAGGTAATTGAACAGAGTATAGTAATATCCATACTTGAAGCAACCATGAATGAGTTATTCCTTTGTTTTTGTTAGTTTACTAGTATATCTTTTGTTCATATATAATAGATTCTTTGCACCATGGGCATGGACAATAGGAATAAACAGTTATGTTAAAACTTAAATGCTTGATAAGGTCATCATATATCTGGATGAACTAATTTGAAAATTACAACTGATAATATTAAACTTCTTTCTAGCTGTGTTTATCTCTTTAAGACCTCTTCATTTTGTTTGAACGTCATGTTCGTTTTCCCCCTGCAGGAACTGGGGACCATACATTTGAAAGAAGATTGCGTCTTGGTGGACCATTGGTGAAGGAAAACATTGCCACCATGGTACTTGAGAGGTCAGGGTCAATTTCATATGGTGTTACTTCGGGACCAAAATCCCCTTCCTATTTTTTTAAATTTTTTAATTTATAACCTCTTTTATTCCCTATATATACAAATGCAGTCCATTCTATGGACAAAGACGTCCTGTGCTGCAGCGTGGTGCAAAACTTTTGTGTGTTAGTGACTTGCTTCTATTAGGAAGAGCAACCATTGAAGAGGCGCGCAGTCTCTTACACTGGTTGGACTCTGAGGCAGGTTTTGGCAAGATGGGTGTTTGTGGACTTAGTATGGGTAAGACTCATCTGCCCATACTGGAGCTTACACTACTTTATGTTCAGTGTCAAGTTTAACCTTTAATTATGCTTCAGTTATTTACAAACACATTGAGAAACAAACTACTGTTATTGCTTGAACTAAGTCTCCTTTTAGATGTAAAAGAAATTGTGGTTGCCCCATGATTGGAATAATTAATTATTCAGGCATTAAATATTAACTTTTAGAATATTGTGGCTTGCCCTTTTCAGTTTATGTATAATATTTTTATATAGATATTTTTATGGACTCTAGGGGGAGTACATGCTGCAATGGTTGGATCACTTCACCCTACTCCTGTTGCAACACTCCCTTTTCTCTCGCCGCATTCTGCCGTTGTGGCATTCTGTGAGGGGATTTTGAAGCATGGTACTGCTTGGGAAGCACTGAGAGATGATCTTGCAGCCCAGAAGGTTGCAATGACTCTTGAGGAGGTGAGAGAACGGATGCGAAATGTGCTGTCTCTCACAGATGTCACACGCTTTCCAATTCCCAAAAACCCCAATGCTGTAATACTTGTTGCTGCCACTGTAAGTTTCAGATCCCATCATCATCGTATGAATGTGTATAGTGATAACAGGAAGAAATATAAATCTGACATTTATTTATTTATTTTAAATTACTTTTTCATTTACGTGGTTGCTTACTTTTTCAGTTTTCATGGTGTATTGTTAAATGTGTATCAAGTATCAACTATAAGATAAACTGAGGTTCTGTTATATTGAAATCAAGCATTTTGAATCACCCCAAATTTTCTTTCTGGTCCTAAATCTAGCTGTTTTGACTGCAAAAAAGCTGGTCAATATTTTATCAGTTTTGTACAAACAGTGGTATTTATTTGTTTTGATGGTGTTTTTCTAGTGTTATTTGAAAGTGATTTCTTTCCTTATATTTGGTTGAAATTTAATACTAATTGTAGAATGAAATTCGAATTTAAAGTATGGGTCCGTGATACTTGAGCATCTAGCCTTGCAAAATCCTTAGAATGAAGAGATACTCTGCATCTATAAAGTTCTGTTTTATTGAGATAACTGCATTGCTTTGCAGGATGATGGATATATCCCAAAACACTCAGTCTTGGAACTTAAGAAAGCGTGGCCAGGTTCTGAAGTTAGATGGGTTACAGGTGGGCATGTCTCATCCTTCCTTCTCCACAATGACGAGTTCCGAAGGGCCATTGTTGATGGTCTTGGGAGATTACCATGGAAAGAGTCTCCATTGTGATATTATTGCACAGGAAGAAGATATTGCTTTAATTTGATCTTTTACATCTTTAATACTCACCTAAACTTGTAACATGCATAGTTGATCCCTGAACTAATACCCAAAGGAAAATGGGGAGGGGCTGGACATGTAAATTGTCATCAAGAAAATGTACATTGAAAATAGAATAATAGGAACACAAGTTTGTGAAAAGCTTGATAATTAATGAATGGAGCAGGGCATGTTTGGTGAAAATTTGTTTGGATGAGTGTTTTCATTATTAAAGGATTGAAAATGAGAAAGTTTCATTGCCATTGTTTTCAAATGGCTAAACTACGTATTTGGTTCCTTATTTTATTTTTCAATTTCAAATTGGTCTCTTATGTTTTTTTTCCGTATCATATTGGTCTTTCACGTTTCTTTTCACTATCAATTTGGTTCTTGAATCATTGTTCATACTATGTAAACCAATAAGATATTTACACGTGTCATTTCTCTCTCTAACATTGCAAATGTGAACCAATATGATGTTGACACGTAGGATGAGCAATGACTAGCAAATAGAAATATGAGGAATTAATATGATACCAAAAAAAATGTAAAGGACCAATTTGAAATTGAAAAATAAGATAAGAGACAAAATAAGTAATTTAGCCATTTCCAAATGAACCAGCCGCATTTTCAAAGTGTAATCACTTTGGCTCAACTTTTTTTTTTTTGGCTCAACTATGTTTCCTGTTTCACTTTTTCTTTCAGTCACACTTTGAATCCAGCAGAGGGCATGGATGATACAATTTTATCTTTTATTTTTATAAAAATTATGATTGGTCGAAGACTGATGTGAATAGACATTTAATAGAATCAATGGTGCCCCGACCTTTTAGTTGAATAAATATGCTCATTTTCTGCCTATAAATCAAGACTCCGTCAAGACATTCTAACTATGGAAAGGAAGCTTGTGCATAAAAAAGGAGCTTATAACTTGGTTCCTTTTGCCTCGAATTATAAGCAAATTTAACTACTTTTACGCTTATTAAGAATGTTAGTTGATTGTATTTAATTTTTTCAAATTTATAAAAATACTCCCTCTATCCCTTAATATAAGTCACTTTTACATAATTCACGCAGATTAAGAAAAATAATTATTGCTCTCAAATTTATCAACAAATATATTTTCATTCCAAAGTTTCCTTATTTAAAACTTTACAACTCTATTCATTTCTCTCTCTATTATAATTAGTACCCTATCACCCCTATGTAATTATCACGAGTGTATTTGGAATAAACTCTTTAATACTACCTAGATATTCTAAAACGACTTATAAAAAGAGACATCAAATCTATCAAAATGGTGCCCTATAATAAGGGACGGAGGGAGTAGAGGTATTTTAGAAAAGTGGTATGAGGAATGAAACAAAAATTAAATATTATAACAATTTTCTAGAGATGTTTTAGGAAAGTGACATTGAGAATGAAACAAAATTTAATAAAGATAATTAATTTTGCTTATATTTTAAATCAAGAGAGGTATATTGTTTGCTGCTTATAATTCGAGCAGGAGGGAGTATAAGCAAACATGGGTAGAGTAATTGGGATTTGGATCCTCTGCAGAATTTTCCACTTATCCTCTGCTGCTGGTCGTTTTTTTAGATGTTAGATTGGTCAATTTCATATAAGAGTGGTCAGATGTTGGCAATATAATTAAATTGCTTAAGTAAAATAAACTTTAACAAAAACACACAACTCAAACTTTAGGGACTCGTTGGAGTTTTCCCTATTTTTTTATATTTCTTTCTCTGTGAATGTTACAATGTTTTCCTCTTAATGTTTTTCTTTTTCCTTGATAATGTTACAATGAATGTTGGCTCCTATTTATACTATTTACACATTCTAAAATGGGGAGCATTGCATGGTTGTTGTTACACGCATTTGACTAACAAATTTTTCTTTTCTTTTCTTTTCTTTTTTAACAAGAAGCTAAGTTTAGCTTTTAACATCCTCCCTTAAACTTGGCTTCATCATTCTGAGCAAATTTTTTAATTTCATGAATAAATTAGTTTTGACTGGCTTCGTGAAAATATCTGCTACTTGATCTTCAGAAGAGCAATACTCTACCACAATTTCTTTGTCTCGGATCAAGTCTCGAATGAAATGATGTTTGATGTCAATGTGCTTGCTACGTCCATGAAGGACTGGATTTTTCGACAAAGAAATTGTCGATTTATTATCACAGAATATCTGTGTCGGACCACCTTGTTGATGTTGCAACTCTCCCAATATTCTTCTCAACCAAACTGCTTGAGTAGCATAGTTAGTTGCGGCAATGTACTCTGCCTCTACTGTCGAAAGTGCAACGACTTGTTGTTTCTTGGAGGACCAAGAAAATACACTTGAGCCTATGTGAAAAGCATAACCCGGCGTGCTTTTTCGAGTTTCAGTTTCACCTGCCCAATCACTACCAGTGTATCCAATTAACTCAGGCTTATTATTGGAACTTGAGTAAAAAATACCTTCATTGATTGTGCCTTTGATATATCTCAGGATTCTCTTTGCAGCTTGCCAATGAGACTGTCTCGGTGATTCCATAAATCTGCTTATAAGCCCAACTCCATAAACTATGTCAGGTCTTGTTGCAGTCAAGTACCTGAGACTTCCGACTAACATTCAAAAATGAGTTGAGTCAACGAGATCACCACCGCTTTCTTTTGTTAGCTTCAGTCTCTCCTCAACTGGTGTGAGCATCGGCTTAGAAGCCTTCATCTTGAATTTCTTTAAAACATCTTTTGCATATTTATTTTGAGATATAAAAATCCCTTCATTCGTTTGTTTCACCTCAATGCCTAGAAAATAAGACATTAGGCCCATATCTGTCATGTCAAATTGAGTTGACATGCTTTCCTTGAATTCAGCTAGCAATTTTGAATTGGTTCCAGTGAATATCAAGTCATCAACGTACAAACATACAATAATAAAATCTTCAGCTTTATTTGTTTTAACATATAAAGCATGTTCATATGGACTTCTGTGAAATCCATTATTAATAAAATATGTGTCAATACATGTGTACCATGCTCGAGGCGCTTGCTTTAATCCATATAGTGCTTTCTTTAATCGATATACCTTGTCTTTGTTTCCTTGTTTTTGATAACCTGGCGACTGCTGAATATAAACTTCTTCGAGTACACCATTTAAGAAAGCTGGTTTCACGTCCATTTAGAATATTTTCCATTTATTTTGTGCGGCAAGAGAGGGAATCATACGTATCGTGTCCAATCGAGCAACTAGAGCGAATACTTCAAAATAATCAATGCCTGGTTTCTGCTTGTATCCTTTTGCCACTAATCTTGCTTTATATCGATCTACCTTGCCATTTGGATTGTATTTTGTCTTATACACCCACTTGACTCCAATAGACTTCTTTCCTTCTGGAAGCATTGTTAACTCCCATGTGTCATTCTTTTCGATTGCGTGAATCTCCTCGTTCATTGCTTTAATCCAACGATCATCATTAGCTGCTTCTTCATATGCCATTGGATCACAATCTGCAAATAAGGCATAGTAATTTACCTCGTCCTCCCTGTCTTCTGGGTCATCGTCTCGGCCGATTATAAAATCCTACAAGTTAGAATTTGGGCATCGTGCCCTTTGTGGATACCTCGGGGTTGGTGCATCAAATGCTGCTTCATCTTCTCTTATAATATCTTCTGGATGTTCATCTCCATTATTATTTTGTTCAATCTCTTCATTTATTATTATCGGAATAGGTAGTGTCTCCTTTTCTTTCTTTGACCAGTCCCATGCTCCATTTTCATCGAAAGTAACATCTCGACTGATAATTACTTTTTGAGTTTCTGGATTATACAACTTGTAGGCTTTTGTATCTTCACTATACCCTACAAAGATGCATTTCTCTGCCCTATCATCTAACTTCTTCCTCAGTTGATCAGGAACATGTGAATAAGCAATACAACCGAAAACCTTCAAGTGACTGAGATCTGGCTTTGTCCCACTCCAAGCTTTTTGTGGAGTTCGATCTCGAACACTTTTAATAGGACACCTATTCAGGATATAGACAGCACAAGCTACAACTTCTGCCCAGAAACTTTTGGGTAGTTTCTTGCAATGTAGCATACTTCGTACCATATCCATGACAGTTCTATTTTTTCTTTCTGCCACTTCATTTTGCTGAGGAGTATATCTAGCAGTCATCTGATGTTTAACACCATGTTTTCTTAAAAAATCATCACAAACAATATACTCGGTTCCTCTATCAGTTCTTAGGGTTTTTAGAGTGTGACCACTTCGTCTTTCAACATACGCCATAAAACTTTTGAGCGTATCACAAGCATCAAACTTATTTTTTAGAAAATACACCCATGTCTTCCTACTATAGTCATCAATGAAAGTGATAAAATATTTATTACCTCCATTGGATTGAACCTCCAAATAGCATAAATCAGAGTGCACCAGCTCGAGTGGTTTTGTGGCTCTCCATGCACGTCCTTTAGGAAAAAGGTCTCGATGCTTCTTGCCTGCTACAAACCCTTCACATAGCTGATTAGGATCTTGGATAACAGGCAAACTAGTAACCCATTTTTTATTGGCAAGAAATGTGATGCTTTCAAAGTTGAAATGCCCTAACCTCATGTGCCAAAGCCAATTATCATCGACATTTACTGCTTTATAACACGAATTAGCATCATACCTGATGTTCATCGGAAATAGACGATTTCGGGACATGTTCGTCTTTGCTATCAGACCCATCTCAGCATCATTTATTGTGAAACCTTCTTTGTTGAATTTCAAATCGTAGCCTTTCTCTGCTAGTTGGCCAACACTTAGAAGATTTTGACATATTCCAGGTGCATAAAATACATCAGAAATGTAATTTAAGGATCCATCATTAAGTCGAATAGCTATCTTTCCTTTCCCCAAGACATCAAGCTTTGAATTATCACCAAGCTTGACAGCGCTTCGGAAGCTTTCATCTAATGAGAAAAATATTTCTTTATTTCCACTTAGATGATTGCTACACCCCTTGTCTAATAACCATTGGTGGTCATTTTTATCAACTCCTGTGTGACTAGTTAATAGTACTACTTTCATTGTATCTTCATTTTCAACAATGTGAGCATGTCTCTCTCTATTATTCAATGTTTTAGTGAGACATTCTTGACTATAATGCCCATACTTGTTACAATTATGGCATTGAATATGAGATTTGCATTCATATTGGAAATGTTCGTATTTGTTGCATTTATGACATTGAATAGAGGATTTATTTTGAAAACCTTCACTACCTCTAGTAGTTTGAGACATGGAGTACCTTCCTCTTCCTCTTCCTCCGAGATTATGGCCTCTTTGATTGTACTCCATCTTCCTTGGAATAACTCGATCATTTATAACATTTGATTGAGCTTTCAATTCTTGCTCCATTGTGCCACTTGATTTTTCATTCATTTGCATCTCACGTGATTCTAGAGACGCTTGCAAATCATTTAAGAATACTGTGCTAAGGTCTCTTGATTCTTCTATCGCAGCTACCACAAAATCGAATCAACTTGTGAGCGTACGCATGATTTTCTCAACGATTTCTTTTTCTGTTATATTATCGCCATTGTTCTTCATTTCATTGACCAGCTTATCAACTCGTGAAAAATAATCACGAATAGTTTCACTTTTGCCTTGCTCCATCATCTCAAATTGTCTTTTTAGGCCTTGCAACCTCGTTCGTTTAATTGGATCACCACCTTCATAGGTTTTAGTTAAAATTTCCCATGCTTCTTTTGCTGTTTTTGCATGAAAATTTTTCTCTAAAACATGCAGCTCCACCGATTGATAAATTAAAAATAATGCTCTTTCGTTTAGCACACGATCTTTTTCTATTTGTTGTCGATCTTCTTTGTCTGTTGTTGTGGTTTCAACAAAACCTTTCTGAATAATTTCTCCGTAGCCACTAGTCTTTAGACATAGCTCCATTAGTCGCTTCCACATGGAAAAATTCATTTTTCCATCAAATTTGAAGATTGAGGATTGAATATGTTGTTGAGCACCTATACTCGAACTTGTTGCCATTTTAAATTAACTGGCTCCTGATACCAGATGTTGGCAATATAATTAAATTGCCTAAGTAAAATAAACTTTAAAAAAACACACAACTCAAACTTTAGGGACTCGTTGGAGTTTCCCTATTTTTTTATATTTCTTTCTCTCTGAATGTTACAATGTTTTCCTCTGAATGTTTTTCTTTTTCCTTGATAATGTTACAATGAATGTTCACTACAAAAAAAAGGGTAAAATATGGCAATTTTAATATGGCAGTTATATAAAACCTGCCATTTTATGCATCTAAAAATGGCTGTTTTTGAACCGCCATTTTATACATTCATATAATGGCAGTTGTATTTAAATTATGGCCCTTAAAACCGCCATTAAGCCCAAATTTCCCCTCCCTCTTTTCGGCCCACTTCCCTCTCAAATTTCATTCACTCCCTCGCTCCCTCGCTCTCTCCCTCATGAAATCGTTCTTCTTCTCTGAAACCCCATGACTCGATCTCTTCTTTGAAACCCAAATCTTTCTTCTTCTTCTTCTCCAGAGAGTGGCGCGGCTGCGATTCTGCTTCAGCGAGTGGTGCGGTGGTGCGGCTGGGTTCGTGTTCTTCGATTCACAACGAGTGTTGCGGCTGGGGCTGTGTTCGATATTCTTCGCTTCACAGGGAGTGGTGCGGCTGGGTTCGATTCTTCGCATGCAGAGGGATTTTCGAAGCATGAGGTTAGTAACCCCTTTCTCTCCAATTAATCTCTGCTCTTCCTATTTGTGTGCTCTTTTTTGTTTTTTTCCATGTTTAGGGATTGATTTTGGGGAAAGCTTTTCTTCTTTATTTCAATTTTTTGATTCACCAAAAGTAATAATTTGTTATCTGATATGGTGGTCAATTCGTTATCTCATAGGCAAGATATGGGTTTTTCCTTTTTGTAGAGATCAGGGCTTCTCCAGTCTCTAATAGGCAAGATATGGTTGTGGGAATTTATTGTGAATTTAATTCATTTCAGCCATAAACTTCTGAATTTTATCAACTAAATTTACCTCTTATTATCATCATCTTTCTCTATATATAGTGGAAGTCATTGCCTCCATCCTTCACAACTAATCACTTTTCATTTGCTAGTGTGAAGCAGCTCTTATATCCCAATGTTAGTTGCAGCTATGTTACATTTAATTTGTTAATAAATTAGCTAAGTTCAATTTTTTTCCTTGAATTGGTCGTTGTTTTGCTTTGTAAAAGAAATACTTTCTTTTAGGCTTTCATTTAGTTATTTTTTCTGTGAAAGAAAGGCGTTCGTTTAGTTATTTTTTCTGTACATTTTGTGGTTGCAGTGTTAAGGCCATGGTACTGTCTTTGGTTAGTGTGGTGTGTGCATAAATTTGATTTTTTTCTCACATATTGCTTGTGAATATATCATTCTATTAGTAGTTGCTTGTGAATATATCATTCTATTTCATTGTGAATATATCATATAGTTGATTTTTTTCTCAACGTAGATGAAGTATTAGTAGTTGCTTGTGAATGTATCATTCTATTTCCATTGCTTTTGATACCAAAGAACCAAAGAACATATTGTACTGGCAGTGGATTTTGAGATATTTTCCTTAATACATTTTCTCTCCTGCATCTTTCCCTCTTTCAGTTGTTGCATTTCACGCTTCCGAGGTAGGAGTGCAACAAGATTTGATTAGATTTGATGTCTGTTAAGGAAGATCAAATATGTTGAAACATTTTACATATGATACCTTAGCTTTTAACATATATATTTTGCATATGCTAAGGAAGAAATTTTGGACTTGATAAAGTTAAGATCATGGTCATGGCTGAAGTAAAAAAATAGAGATCTTGTGTATCCATATTGTAACTGGTATGCTGATCCTATGTACTGCATTAATAATAATTGATATCAGTAGTCAGGGGAAACAATAAAGTGGAACAAGGGTCATACTTATGAGACTATTTGAACGAGGGTTAAGTCTAATATCAGTAGTCACTCTCTTACTCTTTCACATATCACTTTCATTTGTTACAAAGGCGAAACAGCTCCTACATCCCATGAAAACAAGTAAACATCATGGTATCACCATGATGTTGGAAAACAAGTGGGTAGTATTATTCCCTAGAGGGGGGTTAATAGGCAAAGAGTACGAATCTTCACCAATTAAAAATTTATCGCTTACTAAGGCCTTTAAAATAATCAGAGTAAAAACATATAAAACGCATATTTTAAATATATGAAAATTAAGCGCGCGGAATTGTAAAGAGATAATGAAAGAGAAGCGAACACAAGGATTTTATCCTGATTCACATTAGTGTGTTAACGAACACTAATGCTACATCCAGTCCTCCCTCTCTGAGATGGGAGATTTGCTTCACTATGAACAAGAATTGTAAGTACAAGTAATGTGTAAGAGAAAACCTTTCCCTTAGACTTGTCCCTCCAAAGAACCTCTTTGGAACTTGTGTCTTCGCAAACAATTCCTCGAACCACAGCGAACCTTGTGCTTGAAGAAACCTTCTTCAATTCCACTTGAAACCTTCAAGTATACTTGATGAAAACCTTTCACCAATTTTCGTTTGTCAAAGTCTTGTTGTTGGCACTTTACACCTTGTTGTGCGGATGAACAACTCCAATGAAAAGCAATGATCTTTGCACCTTTTTGTGTGGATAAGCAACTTTTTTAAGAACACTAACTATTAGATCAGAATCTAGAAGAATAAGAATGAATGCAAGTGTAATTAAAGTGGGTATTTGTGAAAATTCAATGCAACACTTGAATGTTCTTCTTGATCATATGTGAAAATGCAATTGATTCATGAAGAACACTTGAGAATTCTGTAAAACGTGTTTAAGAGAATGTCCAGAAGTGTAAGAAGGTTGTAAGAACGTTGTCTCATGTTTTGAAATCGTTTGGAACATATATATATATATATATATATATATATATCAGTTAGGACATCAAACGGCTATTTTTATGACAGTTTTAACTGTTTGTATCCGGATACTTTTGAAAGTATTCGGATACATCGTGTTTGATTTCAAAAATTTGACTGTTGTTTTAACGAAGTATCCAGATACTTTAAGATGTATCCGGATACTTTTCAAATGTATCCGGATACTTTCAGATGTACCCGGATACTTTCGTTCAAAATTTCCAAAAACAACATTTTTACTTGTTAACACTTATAGTATTATATTTAAAACATTTTCCTCACTTCCAAAACACTTTAATTTATTAGAAAAATATTTTCAAATTATTTTATCAATATTTTTCTTATATTTATAAAATCACATATTTTTCTTTTAATTTTGTAAAGCACCCACTTATGATTATACTTAGCATGCATGCCATATCTTTTAGATTATGATTAGTTTTTCCTAACTTAGACTCTAACCATTATGCATCTAGGGGACTTAATAAAGAATAAATAATACATTACATTACAATAAGAACCCCTTTGTTGACTTTGTTGAGCCTTAAGTTGAGTTGTGAACTTTTGCCTTGACTTGCACTTTGTAATCATCAAAACTACCTATGCTTAGGCATTTTCTCAACAATCTCCCCCTTTTTGATGATGACAAACTTTGTTGATTTGTGCTCCCCTTAGTATGTGCATTTGATAATTAGATAATAATAAGAAGCTTCAATCAATCTCCAAAGTCAACAACATACCTTCTCCCCCTTTTGGCATAATCAAAAAGAGAGTTATATAAATAGGCAAGAAAATTATAAACCTTCTCCCCCTTAACATTTGAGCTCACTCCCCCTTAATGTTAAGCCAAAAATACCTTGCATGTTTTAGGTAACTTGGTTACCTAATTGATTAGCATTAGGATCAAACCATTTCTTAATCCATACAAATGAACCATTTGGAATACCTTTAAGTTTAATATTACAAGTATTTGAAGTATGCCCAAAAATTCCACAATAATGGCAAGTTGGTGTTTTAGAGTAATTGACATTTGAAAATGATACCAACTTGTTGTAATTGCAGTTTTTAGGTTTTCGATATCCCAAACCAGTTTTATTTGTATTTCCTCTTTGATTGGCAATTAAATTGTTTAAGTGCATATCACCTTTAGTGAAGCTTGCAAGCTTAGTTTTCAAATTGTGTACTTCCTTTTCAAAATGCTTGCAACTTTCACATTCGGCAATAGGATTAGTTTTTAGTTCACAATCACAAGAAGCATTTGAATAAATAAGATCAAGAGTTTCATTTTGGAGTTGAAGTTCATCGATAAATTTTTGCATTTCTAACATTTTAGTCTCATACTCCAAGATAATCCTCTTGCTTTCAATGTTAATTTTAGCTAGCTTCCTTAATTCCTTATACATTTCTACATAAGATTCATATAGTTCATTATAAGTTGAATTTTCAGAATCAGAGTCGGAGTCAGAATATGTTACCCGTTTGGAGTTCATTGGCTCAGATGATTCTATGCTTGATGAAGTTTCTTCATCAAACTTTCCCATTAAGCACAAGTGATTAACCAATTCCTCCTTATCTGAACTGCTAGCATCTTGCTTCTCTGAATTTTCCGGCAAATTCCATACAATATAAGCCTTCTTGGATTTGAATCCTTTGCTTTCCGTTTTGTCATTCTCTTTTCTCTTGAGATATGCAGCACATTCAATTTTCACATGACCTATATTACCACATTCGTGACATTGAATTTTGTCCTTTGGAGACTTTTTTCTTGAAGTTCCTTCATTTTGACTTCTTTGTTGTCTATTCTTAAGGAACTTGCTGAATTTACTAACTAAAAGCTCCATGGTCTCATCGTCGATATCGGAATCTGAATTTTCATCATTGGATAATTCTTCAAGAGTCTGCAGCATCTTGAATGAAACCTTATCCTTTTTGCACATGTCTGAATCTTCATGCATTTTTAGCCTTCCCAATTCCATTTCGTGCTCTTGCAGTTTTCCGAACAAAGTGGCTAGGTCCATATCACTTAGATCTTTTGACTCCATTATTGCTGTAACCTTTGGCTGCCACTGTCTGTCTAAACATCTCAAAACTTTGTTAATAATTTCACCATCAATAAAAGTTTTGCCAAGAGCAAGTAAATGATTTATAATATGTGTAAACCGTTTTTGCATATTTGAAATTGGTTCATTGGGAAACATTCTAAACAGTTCATATTCATGCATGAGGGCATTTAATCTAGCCCTTTTGACTTCACTAGTACCTTCATGAGTCACTTGTAAAGTGTCCCACATCTCTTTCGCACTAGTACACTGAGAGACCCTAAAAAATTCATCATACGAGAGAGCGGATGTAATGATATTTTTTCCTTTCAAATCATAACTTACTTTTTTATTATCATCATCATTCCAACTCCCCTTGGGCTTATTAAGGACAGAGTCATTAACCTTATGTTGTGGTACAAAAGGGCCATTTTCTATAGCATTCCAAATTTCTACATCTATTGCTTCAATGAAGATTTTCATCCTAACCTTCCAATAGGTGTAACCTTCGCCCGAAAACATAGGGGGGCGATTAATGGAAGAACCTTCACCACAAAAGGGATTACTAGAACCCATTGTTTACCAAACTAAGGATCGTACGGAAAAGCAGTTATGCTTGATCGTTTCTGACCGAGCTCTGACACCACTTGTTGGAAAACAGGTGGGTAGTATTATTCCCTAGAGGGGGGTTAATAGGCGAAGAGTACGAATCTTCACCAATTAAAAATTTATCGCTTACTAAGGCCTTTAAAATAATCAGAGTAAAAACATATAAAACGCATATACTTAAATATATGAAAATTAAGCGCGCGGAATTGTAAAGAGATAATGAAAGAGAAGCGAACAAAAGGATTTTATCCTGGTTCACATTAGTGTGTTAACGAACACTAATCTAATGCTACATCCAGTCCTCCCTCTCTGAGATGGGAGATTTGCTTCACTATGAACAAAAATTGTAAGTACAAGTAATGTGTAAGAGAAAACCTTTCCCTTAGACTTGTCCCTCCAAAGAACCTCTTTGGAACTTGTGTCTTCGCAAACAATTCCTCGAACCACAGCGAACCTTGTGCTTGAAGAAACCTTCTTCAATTCCACTTGAATCCTTCAAGTATACTTGATGAAAACCTTTCACCAATTTGCGTTTGTCAAAGTCTTGTTGTTGGCACTTTACACCTTGTTGTGCGGATGAACAACTCCAATGAAAAGTAATGATCTTTGCACCTTTTTGTGTGGATAAGCAACTTTTTTAAGAACATTAACTATTAGATCAGAATCTAGAAGAATAAGAATGAATGCAAGTGTAATCAAAGTGGGTATTTGTGAAAATTCAATGCAACACTTGAATGTTCTTCTTGATCATATGTGAAAATGCAATTGATTCATGAAGAACACTTGAGAATTCTGTAAAAGGTGTTTAAGAGAATGTCCAGAAGTGTAAGAAGGTTGTAAGAACGTTGTCTCATGTTTTGAAATCGTTTGGAACATATATATATCAGTTAGGACAGCAAACAGCTATTTTTATGACAGTTTTAACTGTTTGTATCCGGATACTTTTGAAAGTATTCGGATACATCGTGTTTGATTTCAAAAATTTGATTGTTGTTTTAACGAAGTATCCAGATACTTTCAGATGTATCCGGATACTTTTCAAATGTATCCGGATACTTTCAGATGTATCCGGATACTTTCGTTCAAAATTTCCAAAAACAACATTTTTACTTGTTAACACTTATAGTATTATATTTAAAACATTTTCCTCACTTCCAAAACACTTTAATTTATTAGTAAAAAAATTTCAAATTATTTTATCAATACTTTTCTTATATTTATAAAATCACATATTTTTCTTTTAATTTTGTAAAGCACCCACTTATGATTATACTTAGCATGCATGCCATATCTTTTAGATTATGATTAGTTTTTCCTAACTTAGACTCTAACCAATATGCATCTAGGGGACTTAATAAAGAATAAATAATACATTACATTACAATAAGAACCCCTTTGTTGACTTTGTTGAGCCTTAAGTTGAGTTGTGAACTTTTGCCTTGACTTGCACTTTGTAATCATCAAAACTACCTATGCTTAGGCATTTTCTCAACACATGATCCTGGATTTCTTGGATGAAGTTATTCGGAAGCCAACTGTACTAATAGGAAACTCTGTTGGAAGTCTTGCTTGTGTCATCGCTGCCGCAGGTATGCATTTGCTAGTAGCTGGAGATGTAACCGTAACTTATGTAACACAGTTAAACATGTAGAGTTTATGTCAGAAACTTATTTTTTGCCTCACTTGTGAATTGTAATAGTCTTTAACCAGATTCAAGTCAAACTCTTGTTAGAGGAATTGTGCTGTTAAATTGCGCTGGTGGCATGAATAACAAAGCGATTGTTGATGACTGGAGGATCAAGCTACTATTACCTTTGCTCTGGCCTGTTGATTTTTTATTGGAGGATCAAGCTACTATTATCTTTTGCAAAAGGTTGGTTTGTCTCTTTCTGCAACTATCTTAGCCAAATTTATCAACAGCTAAGCCAAATTTGGTAATTTACTATGAACTTACTTAATAAAGTTTTTGAACTTAAATTATCACTTTTATTATGATTCATCTTGTAAGAAGTTTGATCAGTTGGTGTGTAGTGAAATCTCACGGAAAATGTGAATCATTCTTCAGGGAATTTTTTCGTAAATATATATTTAATTATATTGCGATAATTATTTTTCACATGCATCTTTTCATGTTTTAGGAACTTGACTACCTTGTTGGGGCAGTATCAAACCCAAAAAGGCCATTTGCTGCCATTGTGGGTGGTTCCAAGGTCTCATCCAAAATTGGAGTGATTGAATCACTTCTAGAAAAAGTTGACTATCTTCTTCTTGGTGGAGGGATGATCTTCACGTTTTACAAGGCTCAAGGTCTCTCTGTGGGTTCATCCCTTGTAGAGGAGGATAAGTTGGATGTTGCTACAACACTACTAGCAAAAGCCAAAGCAAAGGGGGTTTCTCTCTAGTTACCAAGTGACGTGGTGATAGCTGACAAATTTGCTCCCGATGCAAACAACCAGGTTTGTTTTCTAAGCTATGTTAGATAAAATATTCCTAAGCAGACATAGTCAGTGGAACCACTTCATTAACATTCATGTTGTACTGTGATTACCAACAAACATTGATATTCCCTTAATATTTTGCCATAATTTCCTTCAATTTTCAGAGAGAAAAGTAAAAAGTTAAAACTGTATTGCTCATATGCAGAGAGAATTTGAGGAACATTTTGAGTTCGGTGTATGGAAATAAGGAGGCAGTGGATGAAGAACCCGTGGAGGTAATACCATGATGTTTACTTGTTTCGATTTTAGGTAGCATTAGTGGGATACGAATCATGGTATTTCATCATGTTTTCTATGTTCTGTTTGGTTTCATCCTTTCAGTGAAACTAAAATATTGGATTGCTATCTTCTTAGATTCGATGTGCTTGAAAGTTTATAAGAGTATAATATAGCTTTGTCTTTTTAGATGCATTTGAAAGTTGGATTATGAATCTGAAAGGAGAGCGAATTATGGCTCCTACTGCCCAAGGAAGATCATCCGATGCAAGCAATGCTCAAGAATGATGTAGTTTTTTTTGTCGCATTATTATAGAATGTGTTTTTTTTTGTTAAATCCAAGACTTAGTGATTTTATGAAGCAGGAATGTTGGAGTTTTTTCTTAGACTTTATGAATTTAGAATCACTTTGATGTACTTATGTTTGATACCTTATTATTTTGGAGTTGAATTGATCTCACATGTTGGAGATTATGTAGGCAAGTAATTAATGAATGCTTTTTATATTATTACTTTTTTTTAAAACTATATTATTATTACTTCTTTTAATTGCATAATTTTTATGTATATTACAATTATTAGATAATTTGTAATAATGAATAAGTCTAAAAGAATTAATAATTTGAAAATATAAGACTAAAAAACTATTAAAAAAATGAATGGCCAATATATAAAAAAAAGAAAATTATGGCAGTTAAAACAGCCTTAATTTACCAAAACAAAAATCATTTAGCTATTAAAATTATGGCAGTCAAAACCGCCATTTTATGCATAAATTAAAGAGTAAAATTGCGTCGGTTTAAACTGTCGTTATTCTCCTTGTTAATTACGTCGGTTAAGACTGCCATAATTATAACGAGGAAAATCATTTAACTATTAAAATTATGGCAGTCGTAACCGCCATTTTATTCATAAAATAAACCGCCATTTTAAACAGTGTGATTGCGTCGGTTTCAAAAATGGCGGTTTGAAACTGCCATTTTATACCGAATGCGGAAAGAAATATGACCGTTCATGACCCGCCATTGGTGCGAAATACGGCGGTTAAAACGGCCATTTAATACCTTTTTAACTGCCATTATTTACCCGTGTTTTTGTAGTGGTTGGCTCCTATTTATACTATTTACACATTCTAAAATGGAGAGCATTGAATGGTTGTTGTTACACGCATTTGACTAACATATTTTTCTTCTTTTCCTTTTTTTTTTAAAGCAAGAAGCTAAGTTTAGCTTTTAACAGTGTTGTACAAATTTGATTTAACTACTTATGATTTTATTATTGGTCATCTAAGTATAAGATTGGTTATCTAAGTGCAAAACTAGTCTCGCAACATGATGCAGCAGCATAAAAGGATCCAAGTATGAGAAATTCGGGAATCTGAACTTCTGATATACTGTATCAGTTTTCAATGGCTTCGACATCTTATTATGATCCACTATTGCTATAAAATACAACCTATCTATACAAATAAAGAAATACTCCCTCCGGTACCTATTATAAGAAAAACCTGTTTTTGCCAAGAATTTAAATCATAGAGAAAATAATGCAAAAATAAAAATGTAGTGAGTTCGTAAACTTAATGAAATCAATGGCCTCATTTTTCTGAATACTTGTGAGAAATACAAGAGGGGGGGGGGGGGGTATTTGTTATAACTTATAATAGTGGGGGTACAGTAATACAAAGGAAAAATGACTTTCTAGGACGCCTTTATCTTATTCCCAAATGCTCTCTCTCGTGCTTTCTCCTCTGGGTCGTTATAGCTCTGTTTTGGTTTTCTTGGTGAGAATGGACTTGGTTAGCTGTTTCTTGCTTTCATTGAATACTGGTGAGGAATACAAAGGAGGGGTATTTGTTACAGGGGCGCTTTTACATTGAGTTTAGACAAGAAAGAGGAAATACACCATTCTCTTGTCTTCCTCAAGACTACGTTACAGTGTTTGCAGTATCAATGTTTTTCCCTCTCCCTTTGTTTGTTCTCACTTTGGTTATGATTGAATTAGATTAAGTTGGCTTTCATTGGCTTTGCACCGAGTTGGGTTGCCTTAGCTTTGTGTTTGATGCTTTTGCCTTGTATCATGATCTCTTTTATAATGGACTTGTAACTTGGCCTTCACGTTCTTCCTCATTTTGGACTCATGGTCACTGTTCAGTTCTTCCCCTTGCCCATTGGTTCTCTTCCTTTTTCACTATCAACCCATCTTGCAAGGAATCCCTTTTTTGTTACCGATAGGAATAACATATTTTCCATAAATGGTAGTTTTGAGTGACATGCTTGGCTCAAGGCTGCAGATACTTGGTGAAGAAGCCTCTGGTCTTCATCTCTTTGGGGAAACACGTTATTGTAACAAGATGTGCTGTATTTTATGATTGGAACGTGTTTTCTCCATTGGTGACACTCCTGGGGCGCTCTTGGGGGGGGGGGGGGGGCGCCTTTCTCATCCTGGTATATGCTATGTCATGGGGCATTGATTGACTTGATTGCCATGGGGCCTTTCTCATCCCACAATTTATGCGTAGAATTCCTTTTGTGTTTTGAAGGAATTATTATTTATTATTTTATTTTAGTAACATATCAAAGCTCAATCCTACTTTTGCTTATAATTTGAACCGGAGGAAGTATGAAATATTTGTATTGAAATAAGAGACTATTTTTATTTGAATTAGATTTATTTGCGCAAAGAGCTTAGATAGTCTCCTTCATTTCACGAATTATTATGCCATTAATAATCACTTGCAGATAGGAAGTGAGGACCCACACAAACACTTGTTGTGAAAATAGGAATCCACATCAAACTTTTGCAACCTCCCACCTTGCGGGATTTCACCACATAGTCGATTATAGCTCACGTTGAACCCTTGCAAATAATTCACTGTCAATCCCACAGGAATGCTCCCATAGATATGATTATGGTTCAGATCAATTGACATCAAGCTTGTGGAAAACTCTACTTTGGACAGATCAAAATGCCAACAGGTTCCTCGAAACGTCAACAATTTGCGTCGTTTTGTTAGACCCAAAAGCATCGAAGCATCCCCTTCCAGCTTGTTCCTTGACAAGTCTATCCTCTCAGGTTTAATGTGGGCCAGAGAAGCTGGAATGGACCCAAATAACTGATTGTGGGATAAGACAATGCCTATATCAGGCTTCTTGAAGCACTCGAAGGAGTCAGGGATTGGGCCCGTGAGCTTGTTCCGATCCAAGCTTAGTTAAAAGATGTTAGGCATTTGGGAAAGCAAGCTTGGTATTGGGCCAGAGAGGCTATTGAAGGAAAGATCCATCATTTGGAGATTCGTGAGTTGGGCCAAGAAGCTGGGTATTGGGCTTGTAAGACTGTTCCAGATGAGATAGGGCTCCTTGAGCTTTGTTATACTAGTTTAAAGAAAATCATTAAATTAAATGCGTAGAATTTTACTCTAATTACGTCATGTATGTATATTTATCATGTTTTAAGAAGATTTGGACGTTTTATCAGTTTAAAGAATATCATTAAATTAAAGTTTATAATTTATTTTTAGTGACTTGTGATCATGAGTGAGTAGAATCTGACTAGTTTTATGAAACCATCTCATTTTGAGGTAGAAGCTGTAACATCCTAGAAATTAATAGTAATATAATAAACTTATAAGATAATATAAATATTTATTTAAGGATAGGATTAAGCTATAGAAATTGTATAAGGGTAGTGAGGTAATAGGAAGCATAGGCCGACCTAGTATGTAAGTATTGGACCTCGGACCGATCCCGACCGAGCTAATTGGGGTCAAACGCGGAACCCGTTGTCAAGCTCGGATTAGCCGACCTCTGCGTACCTCACATCATTATCCGAGAAGGAAGCTCGGACTACTGCTGTTCCTCTATACCGAGCCGACGTATCCTAGCTCTTCCGTGACAGCTCATGTTGAGCTGTTGACCCATTGGGTTTCGCACCGTCCGTACTATCATTCACTTTATGTCACTATCATTGCTTTATGTCCTTTTCAAGTCACTATTCATGGCTTCCTTTAGAAGCCAATGAATCCTATCCACATGTTTTGACTTCTCTAAGAAGCCTCCAATGAGGACCACACAAATAATTCCCCTAAAAGAATAAAAGAAAGCCCAATCACAAGACATAACACTTCTCACTCTCTTTCCCCTTCGTCTCTCTCTCATTTTCTTCTCTGAAGTTCCAGCATCAGCTCCACCCATATTTTCTCTCTTCTCACTCACGAACATCTCTTCTCCCCCACCAAGTCTTACCGGTTGGAGACCCTCCTTCCTTCCGTTCTTCTTCCCGTTTCGGACGCTTCCCTGGGCCGTAGTGGTGTTGTGGTGGCAGCAAAGAGGAAAGGATTCAAGGGTGTGAAGCTCACAAAGTCAAGCATCAAGGAAAGCCATTCTCAACCCTCAACTATTATCTCTCACGGTTTGAGGTAAGGAGTGAGTGTTACCTCTACTTGAGTTTGGGTTTCTAGGGTGTTCATAAAGGGTACTAAGAGTGGGTGTTAGATTAGGGAATGAACATAGGATAATATTAGAGAGGAAAGGTAAAAAGGGTAATGGGAACCAATGAATGAATTAGAAACATGAGTTTCAAGGGAAGAAGAAACATTATTTTCTGTGATATGTTTTATTTACATGATGGTTTGGTTAAATGCTTTGTTCATATTGTTGTTGTGGTATAAGTGTTTATGAGCTTTGACATTCATTGTTTATGTCTGCGGCCGAGCTGAGAGAGGTTGAGAATGGGTGTGAGAAAATGATAAATATGGAAAGTAGGAGGGATAGAGTAATAAGTCAGATAATGGGAAAGGTTAATGGAAAAAGGGAATGATTAAAGGGGTGAGCCGAGAGAGGCCGAGCTAAAAGAAATGGTTAAAAAGGTAATAGGAATTAAAGAGAAATGGTTGTGTGATCGGGTCATAGCAGACGCATACTGGGTGCGTGCATTGATCGCGTCAGACGCATACTGGGTATGCGCAGCTGTAAGACGGGTACTGGGTACTCGCAGTTATGATTCGCACAAGGTTCCGAGCACGGAATCGGTGGGATGTGTTCCTGGTCATAGCAGACGCGTACTGGGTGCGTGCATTGATCGCGTAAGACGCAGAGATGCGCCGCTGTAAGACGGGTACTGGGTGCTCGCAGTTATGGACACTCCTTACTCCATAGAATGATCGGCGGTAGTGCTCCTGGTCATAGAAGACGCGTACTGGGTGCGTGCATTGATCGCGTCAGATGCATACTGGGTATGTGTAGCTGTAAGACGGGTACTGGGTACTCGCAGTTATGGACACTCCGATATCCGACCTTAAATGGTGTAAGACATGCACTGGGTGTATGCATCCGAGAAGAGTAAAAGATTATAAGCTATGTAAAAGTGGAATAATGAGTAATGAATCCGAGATAGAGATGGTTTACCGAGGTAAGAGAGTAGTGGCCGAGAAATCGAGTGTAAGAATTAAGGAAAGGGTATAAGGGGAATTAATCGGATGAACCGAGGTATAACTGACGTGAGCCGAGCTAAATGAGATTGTATGCATATGAGCCGAGCTAATTGAGATTGCATGATGTGAACCGAGCTAAGTGATGATGTATGCATGTGAGATATGGTTTGATTACTTGTTATTTATGTGCTAATTGACTACTTGTCTTTGGCTTGGTAATTCGGTATGGCATGTTAGAAACTGCTTATTTAAGTTCTGTGTAATGCTCACCTCCTTACCATTTTTCAGGTACTGAGCCCGAGCAGACGCAGTCCCCGGCCGAGCAGGTTCACTCTCCCTCACAGGGAGAGTAAGTCATTAGATTCGGATAGTCTAGATGGGTCTCGGCCAGTTGGCCGAGCTAAGACACTGTTTTGCATTTTGGGACATTGAACTCAGTGTAACTATGTTGTTTCACTTTTACTTGTTGATGTATTAAGTCTTCCGCTTTATAACTCTGATGTTTTGTATTAATGAAAGGAAATATTACTTTGGCAATTATCCTATTCGTTTTAAAAGAAATTTTAAATCCTAATTTTCGGGTTTAAGGGTAATTATTATAGAATTTGTTATGGTACAGTTTAGAATTTATTTATGCTGTCCACGAAATTTTTATTATTTTTGGGAAGATTATAATGTTTTATTTTGGTGAATTGACTAATGATTTTCAAGAGATATTTACTGTATTGGAAAAATATTATTTTCTACTATCAAGAGGTGTTACACAGTTCTGAGTATTTATTTGCAATTTGAATTTAAATTTATGAGACATCCAATTATGAGTGCACACGACCCTAGGATAACCTAATTAAACACAACCTACCATCATTTAAGCATAACCACCCTATATGTACCCTATGGAGACAAGTCATTAATTACCCTAGTGATTATGTCTCCCACTAAGATGTGTGCCATAAAGCCTAAACTATTAAAAATTTGCCAAAGAGCCCCTCATGACTCTTAAAAAAATTCGGACCCCCATTTTAAGCTAATGACCCCAAGTTAGTTTCCCTATAAATACCCACCACATGCCCTTAAGACCCCATTTGCTTCATATGCCTTAGAACCAAAAAAAAAAAAAAGAAGAAGAAGAGGTGAGAAGAGAAGGGGAGGTCGTGGAAGGAGGAAGAAGAAGGGAGGAGGAAGATTGATTTTTCTTGCTTGTTTTGTTCTCCCATTAGGTATTGATCTTCAAGCTTGTATTTTATTCTTTCCTTTTCTTTTTATTTTCGGTTTCATGAGCTTCCAAAGAGGGTTTTTGTTGTTTCTTGGCTTTGAGCTCTTGCATGTGAATTTTTAAGCTTCCTCATGACTTCTTATGCTTGAATATATGTGGATTTAAGTCTAAAATAAAAAAAAATGGACATGCATCAACTTGTTGATGCTCACGGTTTTTAGTTCCTTGGTGTTCAAAATAATTCTTGATCTTTGATTGTGTTTATATACTTAAATATGAGTCGATTTATTATGCTCACGAGTTATGTGTTGTGGATTTGCACAAATTTTTCTTATTTCCCTCTTGCATGCCACGATTTTGTTATTGTGTATACCCAAGATGATTTTTGTTTTTCTTTTGTATATTTGACTCTTGATCTTGAAATGAATGTGAACATATTGATCTATATTGTGAAAGATTTTTTGATTTTCCCTTATGAGCTATTCGGCCAAGACAAGAAATAAAGGGAATGAGTTTTTGTTTTTAATGCATGTTGTATCCTTCTGCTTCTCTATGATTTTTCAGTCCCAATGTATAAAGATTTAAGCTTTAAGAGCTAAAATGAACATGCAAGAATCAAAAAAGGGCCATACGGTTTTTATGAACTTGTGCTCAAGTGTTTTGATTTTTGTTTTGATAAATTGATTTGTGTTTAAGAGTAAAGGAACGAGCTTTGATCTTTATTGATTTTGCATCATGTGTTTTGTGTTGTTTTATTTCACAAAGTTCCTCATTTTCCTTGATAAATGATTCGCCCATACAAGGAAAAGAGGGAAACAAAATTGATTTTTGGTGTTTGATTAATTTTAAGCTTTGATCTTTAACTTTTAAGAGCATGCATGATAGAATTTAAGTTTAAAATAAACAAAATGGACATGCATGATGATGCTAGGTCTATATGGATTTTCTTATGGATTTTGATCAAATGATTTGGTTTTAGTTACATGCTTTGATTTATGTTTAAATGAAGGAATAAAATGGATTTTTGGTGTATGTTTGTGTGTTGGTTAAATTGCATGAAAATCCCTAAATTTTCCATGTGTAATTCGTCCTAGGTGAGCAAATAAAGAAAATAGATTGATTTGATTATGCATGTTGTGTTTGAGTTAACATAAATTGTTCTCATGTTTATTGATTCGATTTTGAAGGGAAATGATTGACAAATCGATTTTTGTGTTGATTATGTGTGCATATGTGCTATACGGTTTTATGAATGAAAATGCTTAAGTAAAGAAATTTGTTTATGTTCTTAGACTCTTTGATTAAGTACATTTGGTTTAAGCTTGAAAAGAAATGAGTAATCGAATTGAAATGAGTTTGATTATTGGTAAGGAAGTGAATTGGCTTAAGGTATGAAAATGAATTGAATTGGTTTAAAAAGTGATTATTTGCATGAGCTAATTGTGTGGTTGGGAAAATTGTGATTTTGATGCATGATAATGTGTGTTTCAAGTAAGAAATAAAATCACATAGGGGCTACGCAAGTGAGAATAATATATAAAATGTCAATTTGATACTATGCTGAATTTTGAACATATTGCTTTAGCTTGTAGGCATGTGTGCTAAATGATAGTTGTGCTAATCCGATTGCCTTGAAAATTTGAAATGTTGTTCTTGATATTATTTAAATAATTTCTAGAAAATTTTAATGGATTTGGAATTGTTTTGATGCCTCAAATGAATCTTGTTTGTTGAAGAATGTTTGAGGAAAACTTGTGTTTTCTATTGCAAAAGGCTTGAATGAAAAATGTTTCCTCAAGTTCGGTGACCATGAAACTTGGTTACTGTTTTAATAATGATAATTGTAGTGCCTCTGAATTTTTATGTGATCTTTAGAATTGGTTTGCTAATAGTATTGGAGTCATTCGTGTGAAAACGATTTCGGAAAAATAAGCTTTTCGGGTTAAACCTAAACAAAGTTTTTGAACTTAAATTGATCTAAATGGCTTGAAATTTTTATGGTAGCTTCGCAAACATGTCTTGAGGTCCTCTGAAAAATTTAAAGAGATTTGGAGTTGATTTGGTAATTTTTCTAATGGCAAAACAGTGAACCGATTGGTTCAGATTTTTCAGAGTTAGTGACCATTTTAATTGAAAAAGTATGACTTAAAAAACTCCAAATTATCTTAATTTTTAAGAGATAATCTTGACTGAATGAGGAAGGTTTGTACCAATTTTCATGTGATTCGGAGTTGATTTACTATTTTTAATGATGACATTTTAGCCTCAGTTCAGCAACAGTCCTGTTTCGGTTTTTAGGCAAAATCTGATTCGAGACCTAGGTTCTAGATGTTCAAATGACTTTAAAATTTTATAAGTTGAACTTTGATATATGTGTATGTGTTCTGCAAATTCTGGGATTTAAATAAATTGATTTGATGTGGTTTTTAGTTGTGTCCTTTTTGTTTTTCCCGTAACTGAACTAAAGCCTTATTCGATACTTTTGACACGCATGAGCTTCTGTACTTTCTTTGTGACTTGGCTGGACTTGTGTAATGATCAGGATACTTTGAAATTATTAGATGAATATTGTTTGAAGGTGTGCCTAGATGTGTGTAAATGAAATTGCAAGTTAATTGCTTAAAGTATGTTTCGGTTTAGGTTTTAGTTAAGGATAGTATGAGATTGTTTTATATTCTCAATGATGATTGACCTATTATGTGATGCATGCTAATTGAATCATTTTTTTTACATGTCTTCGAATGATTTGTATACTTAAGAAATGAGGAAATGAATTATTTAACTAAGTTAAAGTGTTGTGTTTGCTTTGCATGAAAAACTTTTGGAAAATCATGGACTTCAAGATTGATTTATTTAGTTGAATAATGTGTGGCTGATGTCCTATTTTATTTCATTGTGTTGCGTTTGAAAAAGCAAATTGTTTTAAGCGTTATTTTAAGCAAAGAATTAAAGGGATTTAAAGAACGACTTTTCTGTGTTTTCAGGATTTTGCGAAAAAGTGATTTATGCGTTTATTTCTCCACTGTCCAGCGTCGATTTTGTAACACCCCGCATTTTTCCCGTACGTGCAAGAACGAATTTTGTTAAAAAGAACCATGGAATTTTGATTTATAAAAGATTTTCGGAAAAGTATTTTGTGTGTATAAGAAATAAAGAATTGATTTCAAGGATTTCTATAAATAAAAATTTCTTATGAAAGAAAAGTGAATGATTTTGTTGAGTTGGTTTTTAAGAAATGAGTTGTGATTTTTCTAAAAAGTAATTTTTGTTCGAAATTGAATTTCTGGGTCTGTTAACTTGAAAAATTTGTAACTTTTTAACCATAATTCGGATTTTTACAAACTTTATATCAAAACGATCGTAACGAAACGTAGATTTTAAAAATTTAATTTTCAGATTTTTCTGGATGGATTTACGAAGATTTATTTCCAGAATTGTAAAACACGAATTTTTGGAGAATGTGCTTTTAAGAAAATAAATTTGATGATTGGCTTGAAATTTTTATGTGAGATATGTTTGAATTAATGTGTGTGTACTGTATGATGCATGAAATTGATTGTATAATTGTGATTTCTGAATTAATTTCCTTGTTGTGTGAATTGATGATTTGAGTAAATATAATTAGGAAATAAAATATAAAATATAGATTGTATGTATATATGTGTATGCTTCGGTGTGTATGAGTATGTGTGTATATGTATATGTGTACGTATGTATATGTGTGGGTGAGCTAGGATGTAGAAGCTTATGGGTTAAGCAATTAGTAACTAAATGAACCAAACTAAGTGCAAAACTCTAACTATTTCCTAACTAGTACTTAAACCTAGATGACCCCTAAAACTCTAGCCCATTTGACTTTGTCCCCTTAGTTTTGATAAAATGCACCCATGCATTTTTTTGTAATGGCAAAACCGTCCCTCCCTTCTTGTACACAACCAAACCATTAACCAAGGGCCTAAGAGGAATTCGTGTGTGCCCATAAATTAGTGAAGCCTTAGTTCACTTTCTCATTTCCACTTCTCTTCACCCATTTCACTCCCAACACAAACACACTCTAATAGAACCATTCCACTCTTAGAGAAAACAAAGAAAAGAAAATAGAGAGAAAAAGAGAGAAAGGTGGCCGAGACTTGAAGGAGGAGGAAGGAGGAAGATCCAAATTCAACCAAGCCTTGTCCCTTGTAGATCAAGAGCCTTAGGAACTAGAAGAACAATTCCATTCATGGTAGGATTCAAGGAGCTTGAAGAAGACTTGTAATAGTTTAAGTTTTTCTTTTTAGATCCACCTCTTTTTCTTCTTTGCATGTTTATTTTTATAAGTTCGAAGATGATCTCATGTGTTGTTATTCTTTGATCTTGCTAGATCATGGACTTTAAGGACTTATAACAATTTGTAATGTGTGATTTTGATGCTTTATGTTTCGGTTGAGTATTTCTTTGATGGATCTAATGTTTTCTTCACTAAAACTTTAAAGATCTAAAGAAAATCAAGATTTTTGTGAAGATTTAAAATGAATCCTTCTTGCATGTTTATTTTATTGTTTAGATCCATGAATTCTAAGTGTGTTTATGTGAATATTTGGCATGAAAATTCATGATCTAAACTCGTTTAAATTTTTTTTTTAGAAACCCTTTGATCTTGCATGTTAAATCTTTTGTTAAAATCTTGATCTATGACTATTTGATGAATGAAAGTATGATTTAAACTTAACCAATACTAAAGCAAAACTCTTTGGCTTTGCATGTTAAACCTTTTTACTAAACCGTGACTTATGATGTGTTTTTATGTCTATTTGATGAATTAAAATGTTTACACCCTTGAAGTTGCATGCTGTTTTTCAAGATTAAAGATAATGTTTTCTCTTCTTTTATATGTGATTCGGTTTATAAGAAAAAGCTTAAAGTAACAAGTTTTAAATTGACTTCTTTAGTGTAAACATGTTTTTTTTTTAGGTAAAATAAAAATTTTATTAACCCACATGCACCAAACAAATCAATCAAACCCTTTAAAACTTATGCCACCTTCTAGGAAGGGTTCATAAGCTAAAAGGAAGACAAAAATCTCAATACAAAAAACTACTCAACTTCTCTAATAATTCTATCAACTAAGACCCTATTTGACCAAGAATGAAAATTATCAAAATACAATGAAAATCTAAGAGCAATCTCCCTTCTTAAAATGATAAAAACTTGGTCTGGCCGTAAAAATTGATGCTGGAAAAGGCGCCTGTTGCGCTCAAGCCAAACGTGGTACACCACAGCCCCCATCACCGCATACACCATTCTTCTTCTGGTGCGGTCCTTGAACGCATGGCGCAACCATCTGCACCAGGGGTCAAAACGAAAGTGCGCGCACCATAAGCAACACCACTGGCACACCAAATCCAAGAGCTGACTGCTCCAAGTACATTCGAAAAACAAATGATCTCGAGACTCCAAGGCTGAATGACATAGCTCACAAATCGGATTCAAGGACATAAAAGAAGCCATGAAGTCCTTAGTACGAAGCCTGTCTTTCACCATCAACCACAAAATAAAACAGTGTTTAGGGACTGATGCTGGATTCCAAACCAAACGGTGCAGGGGAAAGATTTCTTGATCACCAAGCAAAAACTTATATCCCTGTCGAATAGTGTATGAGGCACCCTGAACTCCCATCCAGAGGTCATTCACATAACCAGCTCTCAACTTATCTGTTGAGTGTAAACATGTTTTGGTTAAAGTGTTTGATAACTTTGTATGCTTTATTCCCTTTAAGGCCATTCGGCCATGAGTGGTTTATTTTAAATCCATGCTTTTTATTTGTAAGAAATTGATGCATGTATGTTCTATGATAAGATCTAATGATTTAAAATGCATGCATGTTATTTTCAAGAGAAAAGATTATGTTTTGTTCCATGTTTAATACGGTCTTAAAGAAAATAATTAAAGAAATAAGAATTAAAATGATTTTAAGCATGGTTTGAATTAGCATTTGATTGTGTGTGTGATAAATTTCCATGAGGCCATTCGGCCATGTCCAGTAGAGTGATAAAACCCATGCTTTTTATTTTGTAACAAGTTCATACAAGTTATTTTCATGAAATTAAAATTAAATCTTTGGTTTGAAAAAAAAAAGAATCATGAACTTGAATTTATTTTGTGAAGGTTGATGTGAATAAATGATTTAATGTATGTTCTACATGTTTTGATGTTAATGTATGATCATGTATGTTTGAAAAGTGAACCAAAAATCTTGTATATTGCTTGTTGACTTTCGGCCAACCTAGGAGGAAGAGGGAACCTAGGTTTGTCTCCCATTTAGGATGCATGCATGATAAGATCAAGTGAATCTAAGGGTTGTAGATGCATGCATGAAATAAATAAATTTATATGTGTGAATTTGTTGATTCTTCTTTTCTGGATGACCACGGTTTTAATTTAAAATAAAGGAAATGATTCCATAATTCCTTGTTTTTATGTATGCAATAAATCTTTGCAAAAATTATGCATGTATGGATCGGCCAAAGCATGAACATGTGGTTGGGATGATTTGTGATTATGACTATGTTCTGTATACTATGTGTTTGAATGAAGATGATGTGTGTATGCTTTTATCTTTTTGATTTCAAATGAATAAGCCTATTTGAGTGTGTGAAAAGATTTTTGTAAAATTAATCTAATGATTTTTTAGTTTTAAAATTTATTGTGATTAGAAACTATTAACTACAGTGATTCGGTTTTACTAAATTAATTAAAAGATTAAGCTTAAATTATTTTCTTAACTGTGATTAAATTAATTTATTAAGGTTATGATTTAATTAATTGTTTTGAATGATTAAAAATAGGATTTGTATGATGTGTGCCTTGTATGCTTTAAAAACTTGTGTCTGCTGTTTTGTGCCAATTTGATGTGCTGGATTGAAATTGTTTTGACTACTGCTTGTGAAATTTGTTTGTGAAAAATCCATGTTGGTATCTTAAAGGAAATAAGAATGTTTTATGTGAAAAGTATAGTTTAAATAATTTAATTTGATTTGAGAGTTTTGAATGGCCTTTTTTAATCAATGTTTGTTGAGGTGTGAAGTTTAGAATTAAATAAATTAATTGATTGGTTTTAAAGTTTTAGAATTGTGAATTCTGTTTAAGGGTTCTGGAAAGTGATTTTTATAACTAGTGTTTTAAACTAAGAAGAATGGATTTATTTTAATAAAAAGATTGTTTTTAAGCCTTTCAAAGTTTTCTTGAAAATATTTTATTTGAAATCTGATTTGGCTTTGGAGTCTCTGAATATTAATAATGAGTTCTTAAAAAAAGAATTATTTTAAAGAGTTTTCAAAACGAGATTTAGAATTTATCGAAAACGTTCTAACGCACGGGGAAAAATGTCTAGTTCGGGTGCCGGACGCGAAGGAAACGTGACGAGGTTAGCAACTGGGAAATCTTGGAAAGTTTCTGGATGTGTCGTCATCCAGGTGAGTGAGAGTGTTGTGGTCCCCTAACGCGGTTGCTCGTAATCTGAATAGATGGATTGCGAATGTACTGTGAATTAGGTCAATGTGTGCTAAATGTTTATTTGCTTTATTTGCATGCTGCATGTTTACTGTGTTGAGCATATTTTATTCTGTTGGAAGTTGTGTGGGACATTTGGAAAGCGAGCAATAAGACTGAAACTGCAACAGTAATGAGAAAAGATTGAAAAATAGAAAAGAACGTGAATAAGAATGTTTGAGGTGTTGAGTAAGAGAAAACTCTAAAGCGAACATAATGAAGAGAAAAGAGAGATGTGAGTGAGAGGGGTAAGAAATGATTGAGAAAGAAATAAGTGATGAGCAAGGATTAAAGAGAAAGTATAAGAGTGATTAAGAAAGAAGTAAAGCGTGTTGTGAATGGAATGCAAAAGAGATAAAGAATGAAAGAAAGGAAATCAGTGTTTGCATTGAGATGAGTTGAGATGGAAAAGAGTAAGTGATAATGAAAGTGAGAGGTGGTTGAGAAAGAGATGTTATTCCTCGTACACGTTTTTGGGAAGAAGCTTAGTGTCGAGTTGAGCTTGCTCCTCCATTAACACTCACCCAAAAATGTGATTTTTGAAAAGAGTTTTTGAGAAAGCGATTTTTGAAAAGATTTTGTGAAAAGGATATTTTTGTAAAAGTTTTAGGAAACATTATTTTCGAAAAAGTTTTGTGAAAGGATTTTTCTGAAAACGTTTTGTGAAGTAAAAGTTTTGTGAAAAGATGTTTTTGAGAAAGACGAGGAAGAGATACTGGTGATGTTGATGGAATGATGCTGAGCGTGAGTTTATGAAAATGATGATATGGGAAAGTTGATGAGATGGAAAGAGTGTGAAATGAGATGAAAGTGATTTGAAGCCGAGGGCCAGTGAGATTTTAGGGGGAATAGATTGCGTTTAGTGATCGGGCTTCGTTGAAGGGATGCACCAAGGATGAGCCGATCGTTAGGATGAAGCCGCTAATTAAAACGTTAAATCCTTGAAAGATTAAAAGACATTTACAAACGCGGTGAGGTATGAGTGTCGTATCGAAGTAGTGGAGAGGAAGGAACGATAGGTATCTGCGGATACTTAGGACGAGATTGCATGAGGGGAGGACGATGACGGTGAAACGTCAAGAAGTCTAGAGTATATTTCTAGGCAGAACGAACTCCACATGTGGTGCACTAACATGGTGGGGACTGGGTCTAATACCGTGGTAAGTTCTGCACTGCAGACTAGAAGTATACTGTCGCCCCCTTGATTGCAAATCGAGAACAGTGAGAGGGACTGGAATGGGGCATTTGTGTTTGCCGCTGAGAGCGTGCATTGTTATTATTACGATTATGATTTGAGGCAGGGCCTCCTGGTCTGGGACCATTTGTTTGTGTGACAGCTGTCGTGCCCGCATGGTAAAGGTCCTGTACTCCTGTTTGCTTCCGACTAGGTTGGGTGGTTAACCGAGGAGATGTAGACGTGTGTGAGCTCAATGATGTGTCCCCCTCATCATTGATGCTATTCGAAATAATAAAACTTAAAAGCAAAAAGATGTTTCCAATAAAAGTACATCAATTTATTAAGCATCGAAATAAAATTATGAGATGAGTATATGAGAAAGAATTCTGGGAATTAACGATAAGTGTTGAAGTAATGATAAGAGAAGGTTTGAGAAAAGTTGTGAAAGTTGCAAGGAAAGAATCTGAGAATGTGATTGTTGAGGATGCGGATGAGTTATTTGGTCATGAGTGTGCTACCAATAATTTGACATGCATTGTTTTATGTGATTCGTATATGCTATGTGTTTTACATGAAATGCTGTTTTATTTTATTGTCCATTTATCTTTGTTTTGAATCCACCTTGAGACCGTATGGTCAACCCGTTAGTGTTCGGAACACTGACTCTCTCCTACCATGTTGTCGTATCGGCACTTGCGGATATTGCAACTTGTAGGTAGCGCAGCTGAGCGTGGTGGGCTTCATTGGCCAAAGTCTGGAGTTAGACGACACGCATTAGGAAGTATGACTAGAAGCTAGGCATTCCCCTGGCGGAAGGTAATCCATTGTAAGTTCTTAGTTTCCTTGCTCTATCATTCTGTACCCCGGCAACAGTTTCGTTGAATACTGATGTTTTGTAAGTAGTTAAACGGGCCGCGTTTTAAAAGATGTTTTAAAAAAAAAACAAGTTTCAAAGTGCGGTGTCCTGTGACACCTCGGTTTGGAACTTGAAGAGTTTATGTAATGTGGGAACACGGGTTTTAAATGTAACTATGTTTTGGAAAGACTAAGTGTTCTCACGTGTACATAACACTTGTTAAACAAAAAAAAAATGGCCTTAATTTTCACTATATTTGATTTAAGTTTCAAGTTGCCAAATCGGGGTGTTACAGATTTAACTTGTGTATCACTTCTAAAAATGTTTGCAATTGATTTAAAGTTTGAGCTTTTAAAGGTATTTGATTTAAAGAAAAGTTGGATTGAAAAAATGGTATTTTTTGGTGTTTTTGGGACTTTGCTTTGTGGCTGTCCGGAACGGACCAGCAACCAAGGAATTTGTTTTAAAGCATTTTGCTAATTTTTTTAGAAAGATTTTGAAGTATTTAAAGTATTTTCAAAAGTTGGACTTAATTTGAGAGAGTAAAGGTTTTCTTTTACAATTACCCGACAAGAATTAAAACTAGTTTTCAAAAGTGAGTTGATATTAAGCATGAATGTTGATTGAATAGCCTTGCATTAATCATGTGTTTCGTTTTAAGTAAAGTAATTGCCAGTCGGGATTTTGGAGCTACTACCAGTCAGGAGGACCCACATCAGCTTCTGACGGATATTTGCTGGATTTGAGGTGAGAGAGGGGCTTTCCCCAGACACTGTGGTATTTAGGTAAAATATTAAGACGTTCTGTATCATCTCAAAGATCGGAACCTAGTGGTCTATGGGTCAGTAGTATTGTCACACCTTATGATGTATGATGTTATTGATGTAAATATGCCATGATGGTATGATTTATTTTATTACTTATGCATGATGAACATGTTGTATATGACGATGTTTATGTCAAAAACTCGGTGAGATGTTTGTATGTCTGATCCATGACGGAAATTAAGTGAGGCAATGGAAATTTTGGAAAATAATAATGATGCTGATAAGAATAATGTGATAATGTTGAAATAAGCAATGAAAAGGAAAAAATTCTTGATAATAACGCGTTGTGTTGATAAGCTTTGGAAATTTTGGATATGGAAGTGCAAGGAAAGAAATGATGAGGCCAATATAATTATGATTAGTAATGCGTATGTATCGCCTAGCGAAAGGAGTATCGTGACATGTGCCAGATTGAGGAACTCCCTGCTGAGTTCGGCTTGTAAGTTCCATGATGAATGTTTTGATAATGACAAAGTGTTTTGAACAAGCTATCATGTGATGATCAAGTTCAAGTTCAACAAGCAACAACAAACATCAAGTGAAGAAGAGAGAACAAGCTCATGAAGACTTAAGTTTGAGTGTAATTGTTTTTTGTTTTATCTTTTGCCTCTCAAGCTTCATAGGTTTTCATTTGGGTAGTTTGTTTAGAGGGTAGTGAATCTCATTCATAAGTCATGATTTAATCATAATTTGAGTTTTCACTTAACCTAGAATCAATAGGTGGCTTAAAGGTTTTAAAGGAAATGTTGATTTTTGAGAAAACAAGTTTTAAACAAGTGCAGTAGCAATCTACTCGAGTAAATCAAGATTTAATCGAGTAGTACTCGAGTATGCTGTAATTTACTCGAGTAAACACTGCTGAACTGATTTTTAAAATACGATTTTCTCTTCTCAAAATCAGTTTTAAAGTGCCATAACTTTTGGGTATTCTATATAAACCTTTTCCTAACCTTTGTGATTATAACCCATCATTTTCTTATTCATTTTTACAAAGAATCAAGCCACTCTATTCTCTCTCAATTTAAAAGATCAAAGCTTTTCTATTTTCATATTCTTTGATCAAGAACCTTTGAATCTCTTGTGTGATTTGTCATAGCTGTTGATTGAGATTCATTAGGATTGTTATGTGTGTTCATTGAGTTGTAATCTTTGCAATAAGGCAAGCCACTAAAACAAACAAGAAGCCTTGGTGTGTCGATTATCATCAAGCAACGTTCATTGAAGAAGAAGAAGTCTTGGTTGTGAATCAAGCAAGGAGAAGCCTTGATGTGTGGATTATCATCAAGCAATTGAAGACTTGTTGTGTCGATTATCAACAAGGGGTAAAGGTTAGATTAGAGAGAAGATCAATAGGATTACAAGGCAAGGGTGTCGGTTATCTCTTGTAGGCTAGCAAGAAGGAAGTCTTGTGAGGCAATCACTTGTAATTTGAGAACTCTAATTCCTCATAGTGAAGAATCTCTCTTGATTGAAGAGGGGACTGGATGTAGCTTTCAAGCGGGTGAAAGTGAACCAGGATAAATCGCTGTGTCGTATCTCTAAACCCTTACTCTTTATATTCAAGTCATTTGATTGCGTTCTTGATTGAAAACCTAGAAAGATTGATTTTCATAATTGATTGAATTGAATCTTTAATTGCTCAAATTGATAAAGGGAAAATCATTTTTATAACTAGGTTAATCAATAAGAATATAGGTGTTAATCATCTCCGTTGAATCTCTGATCTTTCATGTGAATTGATTGATTTTCGTATGCGAATGAAAACTTGATTTTTCTGGTTTCTGTCAGATATACTCGAGTAAACGAGTCTTTAATCGAGTACTACTCGAGTACTCTAAAATCTACTCGAGTAAACCTGAGAGTTTTTGGAAAAATATTTTGTTTTGATTGTTTCGATTTGTTTCGTTCGAAAATCTTTCAAGGTATCTTGTACACCTATTCAACCCCCCCTTCTAGGTGTATTCCTAGGGTTCCTTTGTCTCTCCAACCACTAGTTGCGGTTTCCTCAATTGGTATCAGAGCTCGGTCGAAAGACACGAGCATAAGAGCTTTTTCGTAAAGATCCTAGTTAAGTAACCGCAATGGGTTCTACAAATTCCTTTGGTGGTGAAGGTTATTCAATAAATCGTCCTCCATTGTTTACCGGAGAAGGCTATGCATATTGGAAAGTTAGAATGAAAATCTTTATCCAAGCCATAGATAGTGAAATTTGGAAAGTAGTTGAAAAAGGTCCTCATATCCCCTCTAGTTTAGTTGAAGGTGTAGAACAATTGATCCCCGAGGATAAGTGGAAGGATGATGATAGAAAGAAAGTTCAATATGATTATAAAGCAAAGAATATCATCACATCCGCTTTATCCTATGACGAGTTCTTTAGAGTTTCTCAATGTTCTGGTGCTAAGGAAATGTGGGACACTTTACAAGTGACTCATGAAGGAACTAGTGAGGTTAGGTGAGCTAGATTGAATGCTTTAATGCATGATTATGAATTGTTTCAAATGCTTCCAAATGAATCTATAAATGATATGCAAAAGCGTTTTACTCACATTATAAATCATTTACTTGCTCTTGGTAAAACTTTTCTTAAAGGTGAACTTTCTAACAAAGTGTTGAGATGTTTAGACAGAAATTGGCAACCAAAAGTAACGGCTATCGTTGAATCTAAAGATTTGGATGCTATGGATCTAGCAACACTTTTCGAAAAGCTTCAAGAACATGAAATGGAGCTTGGACGATTAAGTATCAATGAAGAGTCGGATAAGAACAAAGAAAGAAAGGGACTTGCTCTTAAAGTCAAGAGTAGATCTTACAAAAAGAAATAGAGTTCCGATAATGATGATAGTGAAGATTCCGATTCGGATGTTGATGAAAAAGACATGAAACTTTTGCTAAGGAAGTTTGACAAATTTCTAAGGAGAAAAGGAAGGTTGAACAAGGATAAAAGTAAAGAGAAGGATTCCCCACACTACAAGACCAAGACATCAAAAGAAGGTGTAGTTTGCCATGAATGTGGAAAACCCGGTCATCTCAAGTATTCATGCTCTAGATATCTCAAGAAGAAGGAGAAAGACAAGAAGAATTCCAAGCATAAAAGAGCATACATAGTTTGGGATAGTGATGAAGAGAAGAAAAGCACATCGAGTAGTTCATTGGATAATGAAGAAGCCGCTTGTCTCAACTTGATAACTCTAGTAGATGATGAAGAACAAAGTTCAAATGATGAATCAAGTTATCAAAGTGAGGATAGCAATGTAAGTCATACTAAATCCGAAATTTCTTCTAAATATGAATTGTTATATAATGCTTATGAAGAAATGCATGAACAACTTGAAAAACTAGCTTTGAAAAACATTGAAAGGAAGAAGCTCATTTGAAACATCAAAAAGAGATTTTAGAACTTCAAAAACAAGTTGACGAGCTTAATCTTGAAAATGAAACTCTTGATCTTATATATGCTAGTTCTTCTTGTGATTGTTCTAGTAGAGTGAATATTGTGGTTGATTGTGAGAATTGCAAGTTGCTTAAAGATGAAAATGCTATTTTGAAAAATAAGCTTGCAAGTTTCACCACTTGTGATATTAAATTGCACACATTGTTAAATTTTCAAAGAGAAAATTCAAACAAGTTTGGTTTGGGTTATACTAATGCTAAGAATAAATCTCATAGAAATATTGTTGATTTTTCTAAAGTTGATTTTTCAAATGCACCAACATGTTTCTATTGTGGTACTCATGGACATACTTCAAATGTGTGTTTTATTAAAGTGCATGGTATACCTAAAGGAGATTTTGTTTGGATGAAAAAGGGTGAGAGTCCCTACACTAACAAAAATGGATCCAAAACTATTTGGATACCAAAAATCAAAGCATGATTGTTTTGTAGGTATGATTGAAGAGCAAAGAGAGCTTACAAGTGTTATTCATATTTGCATCTTCAATTGGTATCAAAAGAAGTCCTACAATATGGTACAAATGTTATGGTTAGTTTGTGAACTTCATATGGTATCTTCTCAATTGGTATTATTTTTCTAAATGTTTAATTAAATCATTTGGTATCATTGAGTAGATTCATAGATGGTTATCATGATATAGTGACATGCTTTGGTTGTTATTAAAGAAATATCACAATTGGTATCAAATATTTGTTGATATATGTACTTCTTTACAATTGATATCTTCTTTGTTAAGTGATATTATGATATTTTAGTTCTCAATTGGTATCATATTACATTGTTATATTCTCTTGCCAATTGGTATCACATTGCAAAGTATAGTTCTATTGTATTTGTTCAATTGGTATCAATGTTGTAAAGAAATGATTATTGATTTCTTACCTTGGCTTAGATGTTATATTTCAATTGGTATATATTACTTTTTGATAATGCCAAAGGGGGAGAAATATGATGTTTTGAATTGATTGGAATGTTTCTCAAAGGGGAGAAATGATTGTTGGATAAATATTATGATTTTTAGATGTTTGTTTGGAGAAAGGTTGTTTTTGTTGTTTTTATGTAGGTTGAGCTAAGTTGTTGAAGATAGGGGGAGAATCAAGCTTCTATAAATTGGATTCAAATGTCAAAAGCATTTATTGAGGGGGAGCAAGAGTCTCACCAAGTGATCAAATTGTTAAAGCATCAACAACTTCAAAGAACTTTTGGAGAACTTCAAAACATGGTTTGTCATTTTCAAAAAGGGGGAGATTGTAAGTTTCATGATGAATGTTTTGATAATGACAAAGTGTTTTGAACAAGCTATCATGTGATGATCAAGTTCAAGTTCAACAAGCAACAACAAACATCAAGTGAAGAAGAGAGAACAAGCTCATGAAGACTTAAGTTTGAGTGTAATTGTTTTTTGTTTTATCTTTTGCCTCTCAAGCTTCATAGGTTTTCATTTGGGTAGTTTGTTTAGAGGGTAGTGAATCTCATTCATAAGTCATGATTTAATCATAATTTGAGTTTTCACTTAACCTAGAATCAATAGGTGGCTTAAAGGTTTTAAAGGAAAGGTTGGTTTTTGAGAAAACAAGTTTTAAACAAGTGCAGTAGCAATCTACTCGAGTAAATCAAGATTTAATCGAGTAGTACTCGAGTATGCTGTAATTTACTCGAGTAAACACTGTTGAACTGATTTTTAAAATACGATTTTCTCTTCTCAAAATCAGTTTTCAAGTGCCATAACTTTTGGGTATTCTATATAAACCTTTTCCTAACCTTTGTGATTATAACCCATCATTTTCTTATTCATTTTTACAAAGAATCAAGCCACTCTATTCTCTCTCAATTTAAAAGATCAAAGCTTTTCTATTTTCATATTCTTTGATCAAGAACCTTTGAATCTCTTGTGTGATTTGTCATAGCTGTTGATTGAGATTCATTAGGATTGTTATGTGTGTTCATTGAGTTGTAATCTTTGCAATAAGGCAAGCCACTACAACAAACAAGAAGCCTTGGTGTGTCGATTATCATCAAGCAACGTTCATTGAAGAAGAAGAAGTCTTGGTTGTGAATCAAGCAAGGAGAAGCCTTGATGTGTGGATTATCATCAAGCAATTGAAGACTTGTTGTGTCGATTATCAACAAGGGGTAGAGGTTAGATTAGAGAGAAGATCAATAGGATTACAAGGCAAGGGTGTCGGTTATCTCTTGTAGGCTAGCAAGAAGGAAGTCTTGTGAGGCAATCACTTGTAATTTGAGAACTCTAATTCCTCATAGTGAAGAATCTCTCTTGATTGAAGAGGGGACTGGATGTAGCTTTCAAGCGGGTGAAAGTGAACCAGGATAAATCGCTGTGTCGTATCTCTAAACCCTTACTCTTTATATTCAAGTCATTTGATTGCGTTCTTGATTGAAAACCTAGAAAGATTGATTTTCATAATTGATTGAATTGAATCTTTAATTGCTCAAATTGATAAAGGGAAAATCATTTTTATAACTAGGTTAATCAATAAGAATATAGGTGTTAATCATCTTCGTTGAATCTCTGATCTTTCATGTGAATTGATTGATTTTCGTATGCGAATGAAAACTTGATTTTTCTGGTTTCTGTCAGATATACTCGAGTAAACGAGTCTTTAATCGAGTACTACTCGAGTACTCTGAAATCTACTCGAGTAAACCTGAGAGTTTTTGGAAAAATATTTTGTTTTGATTGTTTCGATTTGTTTCGTTCGAAAATCTTTCAAGGTATCTTGTACACCTATTCAACCCCCCCTTCTAGGTGTATTCCTAGGGTTCCTTTGTCTCTCCAACCACCAGTTGCGGTTTCCTCACGGCTGCTATGAGGAATATGAAATAATGAGGAAGCGTTAGTGTGAAAGATTCGATTAGAGGTCGAGGTTCACCGAAGGGATGAACAAGGGTGACTTGTCCGAATTATAGGGTTAATAAAATACTAATAAGACATTAATAGACAATGAATAACGCTGCAAGTTGAGTGTGAAGTAGTGGAGAGGAAGATACCCTGTTTATCTGCGGATATTCAGGTGAGTGATTGTGATAGGGGAGGGTGATGACGGTGAAACGTCAATTAACCTAGAGTGCTCTTCTAGGCAGAACAAGTCTATATGTGATCGGGGATTAATACCCAATGGATCGTAGCGTGTTCTGCACCCGGAACTAGAAAAGTATTGTCACCCCCTTGATCAATTTTGGAACGGCGAGAGGGAACCTAAAAGAAGCAAGCAATCGATTGGTGTTGGGCCCTTGCGGTATCACGTAAAATGTTAATTGTCATGATGGCCGGCCAGTACGGTTGTGGCCTTGACAAATGTATATGTTGTTGGATTTTCTCGGATGTTCGACCTGCGTGGGTTAAGGTTCCTGTACTCCCGTTTGCTTCCGTCTAGGATTGGGAGGATTGGAGGAGATGTATGTGTTCTAACTAACTCCTCGATGACATTTCCTTAATTTCCCCTGTCATCGCTGGATGCGCTTTGATAAAACTTAATAAAGTAAGCTTAATTATTGAAAAGACTCTTAGAATAAGGGATTAAAACATAATGAGGGTTTTTGATCAAGGAAATGGAAAAGGTCAAGCGACAAGAAAGTATGGATAAGACCAAGGATGTGACGTTGTTATGATTAAGAGTTTGTGATGTGGCATTGTGAAACAAGTAAAGTAAGAGATGAATGAGGAAGAGAGAGAATGGCATGAATGAAAGTATCACTGTGTAATGATGATGATGTTGATAATGATGATGAGGTGAATTGTGTTGTGTATGTGATTGTTGATATGTTTTTATTGTGAGTTTGTCTTAATATTTGTGCCTATTGTAATTCCACCCGTCGACGAGAAATCGTTCGGGATCGTTCACTCTCTCTTCTGCCCTATTTCTTCTGTTGGTATTCGATACCACGTAATTGCAGATGGCGTATAGCATTAGGATCTCTATGTGCCCATTGGACGACGTAAATTGGGAATTGACTCCAGCAGGATGGAAATGGCGTGGATCCATCGGTGTACAAGTCATTGACCCGCTGTTCACCCTTGCGCGATCAGATGTGCGAGACATGATGAGTAAGCTGGTACTGACGGACCAGGAGTGCACGTTGAGTCCAACGTTTCCTGATGATGACGAGGAGAGATTTGAGGATGATGAAGAGCTGTTCGAGTTGGCAGGATCGGAGTGCCGGGTGAAGGCGGCGATCCGTAGTATAGGTTCTTAGTCTTGTTTTTCTTATGTAATGCACTTTCTTGAGATGTACTAAGATGAAATGGCTCTACCCTGATGTAACTATTTAAGAAACAATATGTTTTGAAAAAAATTTATAACTCTGTTACATGCGACTGGATTTAGAAGTGTTATTTATAAAACAAGATTTCTTTCGATGAACGAAATATTTAATAATAATGGAAGAAAGTGTTTCAAAGCGTGATGTTGGTAACACCTTGATTTGGAACTTAATACGTGATGTGAGACATGAATGATTTATCTTATAATGAAAATGCCTTCGGTAAAAGGGAAATAATTTATAAAAGCGAACTCATGTCCACATCACCAATGTAAAAAAAAATCCATATTTTTATTAAATAAAAAATATTCAAGTTAGTAAATCGGGGTGTTACAACGTTAAACTTTATCTTTTGTTAAATCAGAAGTTCAATTATTTGAAAGAAGGAGAAGAAACAAGGGCCTATATATTAAATACATCTTGATTGAACATTAAATAATAAATATCCATGTGGAAGGATATAACTTTTGTATTGAGAGGATATTATTAGTGTTAGTTATTATTAAACAAATATGACCATTTAAAACAAAAAAAAAACAAAAACAAAATTGTTCTGCCAAATAATCTTAATCTTAACCTGTGCGTCTGTTTAATTAGAGTGTGAAAAGTGACAACGTTTGTGTGTGTGTGGGTGGATGACGTGTCACACAACATGCATCTTCGTTAGCGCGGAAAAATTTGTGAAATTATGGAGCAACACACGGGTAGGGTCTCTCACATCTTCATTAGTGGCATTCTTCATGCAATTGTAAGCTAACAAAATGAACGCACCTGATGTATTTGCGGTTGTCCAAACTGAATCATCAACTTGTCCTTGAGAAATTAAAGACATAATTTGAATTCTCTGCAGAGAAAGTTTTTGCAGTTACTCTATAAACATAGACTGTTGGGGTATTGCTTACCCGACATGCATAATGCCAATAGTAGTATGATGACTAAATTATTATTTCCATTTTTTATATGATTCCATTTGAAGATATTGTGAAGAATTTAAAAAAGAAAAAGACTTTTTCAGTATTTAGACTTTCTTGTGATTTTTTTTGGTTACAGGGACTTTCTTGTGATTTAGGTGTATGGGAGATTGACTATAATTATTTCTGCCTTGAAAATTGGCTTTAATAATGTACTTCATTTTTTATTTTCTTTTTATTTTTAAAATTGCATATTTCCTGTTATTTCAAGTGGAAGTAAACACACACACATATCTATATATATATATATATATATATATAGATATATAATGTCCAAGGTAACTTAGACTACTAAGCTATAAAAATGCAAAAGAAAATACACGCAAGGAAGATGAATATGAGCTTGTCATAATAAACATGTTTATTTAATTAATAGATTAGTTGCATAATATATACTCCCTCCGTTTCACTTTAAGTGTCTTTTTGGACTTTTGCACATAGATTAAGAAAGTGTTGATTATGATGATTATTGTAAGTTTTATGTGTATTTTGTCAAAAATACCCCTATTTAATATTTTTATTTTGTCAATGCATCATTACTAGTATTACAAATTTCAAAACTAAAACAACATTAAATGTAAGGGTAAATAAGGAAAAACAGTATTAAATATTGTCTATATTTGGTAGAAAGACACTTATTTTGAAACAAAATTTTGATGTTAAAAAGACACTTAAAGTGAAACGGAAGGAGTACAATAATAATGTATGTCAAGGACTAGGCAATGTTATTGGTCCAATCTTAAGGCAACTAGGAGCTGCTTCACTCAGTGGCAGTAGTATAGTAGGAGTTTCTAAGTTGTTGGGGCTTAAATAAATGTGAATTTCCCAAATTTGGTTTGATGACAATTGATCTGTATGCTTCCTTCGAGAGCCTACTTGAAAGCGGCCGTTAGTTTAGGGACATCATAAACATGTCCAACTTCAACAGGAGTCTCTGCATGCAAATATATACATTACATATATTGTACAAATTGTTGACAACGATGAAATAATAAGCTGATGCCTTAAAGTTTTAGCATACTTCGTGACGATTCCATTCATGCCTCCAGAAAGCATCATTACTCTTGAAAACGATGTTGGGCAAGTTGTTAGGTAGCTCTCCTTGAAGTTGAGATAACCAGCCGTCATAATTAAGTTCGGATGAAATCAGTGAACCTCCTCCTGTGTTCTCAGGTCATAGACCATGGATTTTGAATTGAGCCGGACTAGGAACACCTTCGATGCATGTTTGGACATCTCGGCTCCTATACTTGTTGCAAGTGGCATTGGGCCCCTGCAACGCTAATATGTAAAGATCGAAACCAACTATGGATACCGGTGGTGGGGGCGGCCTCCTCTTGCAGGAACCCCTCTCCGCGAGCACTTCTTTAGCAAATTAATAAGTAAGGCGTGTAAAGTTTAGAGTGGAGTGACAAAAGCCCACTCTTAAAAATTATACTCGTATGTATTCTTTCTGTTTTTTTTTTATCATTATTTAATAATCTGTGCACTTTAGAATTTTTTTGGTATACTAAACTGTGGAGGAGGACTTCACAGTCCCGACACTTAGAGCAACATGGGTGGGGTGCCTTTTCAAGGGATGTTCTTCACAAAGATTCGAGACTCTGACCTTATGATCTTATGGGTTCTCAATATCCTTATGGTTCTAGCATGCATCCACTAGGCCAAACTAATTTGGGTTGCACCTTAGAATTTTATAATTACAAAATAAAAATACTAATAAAAGGAAAGATAGATAAGAAGCTAAGTCAAATTATGCTAAGGGTTGAGTGTAAGATGATGAGGAAGAGTTCAATGCAACTGGTTCTTTGCTAAGTCAAATTATAGTAAGTGACGAGACTTGTAACCAACCAAAAAAAAAAGCTCTTATAACCAAAATAATTATAATGTGTATAGACTAAAATGACAAAAAAAACTCAATGGTAAATTGAGATTATCCTTCACTTTCTTGTCACACTACTTTATTAGGATATTCATAACAAAGTTTTAATGTTATATTCATCAAATTTTGACACATCAGTATTATATTATCATTTTGTTATAAGACTGATGCAACAACATTATATCAGTTATGATTCGCAAGACTTATGTATCAACAATACATCATCATGTAGCTAGGCATGTACTTTTAGACTAAATTTCATTTTAATAATATTTTTAAAATGTAATTTTAATAATGTTAATCACCTACTATTTTTAAAAAATAATCTCTAATATTTATTTATGTTATCATTATTTATAAACTACAAAAAATTATATTTGCATTCAAATAATATTTAAAAATTAAAATATTTAACTTTATGCTAAAAAAATGTGCCATAACCATTTTTATAAGAAAAAAATGGATTGCAATAATATTTTAAATAGCTCTATGTTTTTTATATATCCATTTTTTTAAAAATTCTTTTTTTAATATATCTATATTTGAATAAATATATATTCAAATATATTTAATATTTCCATTTATATTTATTTTTTCCATAATAGCACTATATATTTAAGAATATAATACGCAAAAATATATTTTTAAGAATATTTTTATTTAATATTTAAAAAATATTAATATTTATTTATTATTGTTAGTTTATTTATTATTATTTATTCTGTTATTACTATTACTATTACATATTAATACTATATTAAGATGATATGTATAAAGTAAAAGGAGAAAAATAGTATAAAAAAAAAAAGAAGAAATAGGGTCTCACGTAGTTTTAAGTTGAGTATCTTATTTTATAACTTTAACTTATTAAGACTCTTTATCAGATTTTGAAAAAAATAAAAACAAAATCTTATAAAAAAAATGATATTAAGATTCTCCACCGGACTCTCAATTAAACTCTTTCAAGACTCTGCAGTAGTTGTTAACCTTAATAGTACTTGCTTGCACAAATTATGTCAAATGAGCCAAGATTTTGATCGTCAAGCTACCCCACGTGTGTATATTTTTCATGTTAGATGATTTAGACGTTATACTAGTTTAAAGAATATCATTAAATTAAGTTCGTAGAATTTTACTCTAATTATTTCATGTACGTATAATTATCATGTTTTGAGAAGATTTGGACGTTTTATCATTTTAAAGAATATCATTACATTAAAGTTTATAATTTATTTTCAGTGTCTTGTGATCATCAGTGAGTAGAATCTGACCCGTTTTATGAAACCATCTTATTTTCCCAAAGTTACACCAATTTTATAAATTTAATTTTGAAAAAGTTGCAACGCACGTATAAACAAGAAGTCAAATTATGCTAAGAGCATCTCCAACGGTCTTAATTTCCGTTCGTTCGTAAGGGTATTAACTGTTTATCACAGTTCGTCACCCGTGGAGCAACTTCGCGTTCGTTCTTTTTTTACCACTGTGCTCTAATTAGCAACTCGTTCGTTGCTTTTTTGTCAAATTAAAATAATGGGAAAAATAGGATGAGGAAGAGAGAGATGCATCAGAAAACAACGGCTATATTGTTGAAGAAGGTAGAAGCAGATTGAACCCAACAGAAGCAGAGTGAACAAGGGTTATTCATCAAAATTATTACATAAAAATATTAACAAAAATTAAACCGATCTGTCCTTGAGGGTTTAAATTTCCCCAAAATACACAAAAAATTAAAAACCCCAATTACAAAATTTAGGGTTTAAACCCCAATCCAAATCCCAAAGTCAGAAGCAGAAGATGGAAAAAAACCAAAATCAACAACAATTAAAAATCCCAAATCAAATCAAAATAAAAATCAAAACAATTCCAGGTACCATTGCATGTAGCACCACCGTGCATTGTCACCGTTCCAGATCAGTGATGGTGCTGATGAGTGGTTATGCTTGATTGCATGTGGCCTTGAATGATTGGGACAATTCGAAGATGCAGAGGGAGTTGAAGAAGAGAGACTGAGAGCAAAGAATCAGAGAGACAGATAGAGAGAAGGGGTGGGTAGGGGAATTAAAGAATCACAGAGGGAGATGAGGGTGGTTTAAGTAAGAGTTGAATAAAAGAAAGTGTAACATCACAAATTTTTATTTCAGCATAATAGGAAATTATGCCCAGTATTTAGGAAGAATTTCCAAGATTTGAGGAAGGTTTTGGGTATCAATCCAAACCTAAATGAGTAATGAGCCTAAGGAAATGAATTAGAGTTAGAAAATCATCAAAATATAACTTTTCACTGAAGTAATCGATTACTCTGTATGGCAGTAATCGATTACCAGGCCTCAGGTTAAGTTACACAAAATGTTGCAGTAATTTAATCGATTACAAGGGTAAAGTAATCGATTACTTTGAGTAAGTAATCGATTACATTCAGGGGGTTAATCGATTACTTAGGCTCTGATGAATGTACTGAGAAATGTTGCATCACATGGGTAATCGATTACTTTGTGTAAGTAATCGATTACTCACTGGAAAAATCAGAAAAAAAATAACACGTGGGAGCCACTCATTCGTGGCTTAGTGGATAAGGATGCATCCACAGCCACACAAATCAAATGAGGTCCAAGATAAGACCCCCCCCCCCCCCCCAAAAATAAAAGAAAAAGGAACGAAAACAACACAACATCAACGCCACCCCTCTTCTTCCTCCCCACTTCGTCTTCTTCTTCCTCCTCCCTAAGGGTTCCATTTCTCTTCCAAATCAACCCAAAATCAAGAGGCTCCTTCCTTATTTATCTCCATATCCTTCCTTTTCTCACTCCAAGTAAGTATGTAAACCTTGGATTTCTCTATCTCTCTCCTTCCCTCTCTCATACACGAATTTTCTCTCTCTCCTCCAAGGTTCCATATCTCCATCAATTTTGGTGCAAGAACAAGGGGCTTTGGGCACTATTATCATCAACCCTCTTCCTCCTTAACTCCAAATAAGTGGGTAAGTCATGGATTCTCTCTTTCTTTCTCTCAAATTCGTTTTCCCTTTCTCTCTCTTTCCTTCCATGGTGATTCTCAATCCTAAGCCATAGAAGTTTCATACCTTTTTGGATCTGGGCAAGAAAACATGACATAAGTGATAATCTTTTCTCTTTATGGCTTTTGTTATAGGTTTCTTCATTCTCCCTGTGACTAGAGCACTTCGGTGGTAAAAGCTTAAGCTTAGGGCAAGCTAAATCTCCTTATCTCTAAGAGTTGAGGTAAGGAGGTTTGTGTTACCATATTCTAGGGGGTAGATTTTATTATGTATATATTGGGTTACTAAGAGTTATGTGTTAGTTAGATTGAGAACCCTAGGATAGCTAATGTGGTATAAGAATATTTAAATGTGTTGCTTTGTGCCTAAATATGATGAATGATATTTGATTTGTGTTGTTTGGTATTTTACTAATTATGTTGAACCCTGGAATTATATGAGGATTAATGATTAAGTTGCTTTGAAATGGAAATGGTTGGCTTGTTGGATATGCTGGAATAATTGGAACTCAAAAATATAATAAGATGGTGAAATTGATAAGTTTATGAAAATGATTACATATGAATTAAGGAAAATTATACTGACAATAGAAAGTGATGATTTGATAAAAAGGTATGCAAGGTGAAAACAATCAAAAAATGACAATGGAATATTAAAGATATACTTTGGGTTGTGTGACCCAGATCTTGTAAGACGTTGTCCTTAGGAGACTGTACGCATAGATCGCGTAAGTCGCACATAGTGCGCTGCTGTAAGTCGTTGTCCTCAGGAGACTGTACGCAATGATGGGCACACATTCTGGTTGCGTGTGATTCCATATCTTGTAAGACTTTGTCCTTAGGAGACTGTACGCTTAGATCGCGTAAGTCGCACATAGTGCGCTACTGTAAGTCGTTGTCCGTAGGAGACTGTACGCAGTTATGGACACACACACACACCATATATTATTAAAGGTATAATTGAATTGTGCGATTCCAGATCTTGTAAGACGTTGTCCTTAGGAGACTGTACGCTTAGATCGCGTAAGTCGCACTTAGTGCGCTGCTGTAAGTCGTTGTCCTTAGGAGACTGTAGGCAATGATGGACACACATTCTGATTGTGGAAATCCAGGTCTTGTAAGTCGTTGTCCTTAGGAGACTGTACGCTTAGATCGCGTAAGTCGCACATAGTGCGCTGCTGTAAGTCGTTGTCCTTAGGAGACTGTACGCAGTTATGGATCCACATTATATTTCTAAAAACTATATATATTTATATATATCTACACATTAAAAAGAGAACTTAATGAAGGTAAAAAGAGGAAAGAAAAACATGAAAAGTACAAAGAAGTGAGATTATAAATTAATTAATGTATATAACCTAAAATTTTATGAAGAAATGAGTTGAGGATTGATGATAAAAGTTAGTTGGTTTGATATGAAAATAATTGAATTGAATGGGAGTGTTTGATTGGACTATATGCATTATATGGTTTGTTGTGTTTGGCTTGGTGGTTCAGTATAGCATAATAGAAACTGCTTCCCTATTTTATTGTGTAATGCTCACCTCCTTACCATTTTTCAGGTACTGAGTTGGAGCATACACCAGGATTTGGTCGAGCAGGATTTACTCTCCCTCACAGGGAGAGTAGGGTTATGTGGGATTAGTGCATATTTTAGGACCTAAGCCTCCTATATTTTTGATGTATATGTTTTGTGTATACCTTTTTGAGTGAGGCTTAGGATGATTTTCTTTTTGTTAAGCTTTATGTTGAATCTATGTTATACAAGCTTTTTATTTCCGCTGTTACTCTGAATATTTGATGCACTTATATATGTGTAGCCCATTGGGCCTTGACATGATTCACATACCTGGATTGAAGCCCTGCTGGCTACTGGATGTTCATTTGATAATGTTTTTCACAGGCCAAACTTTGGATTAGTCCGAAAAACAAACCAAACTCCGTCCGTTTGACGGGTGATTTTATTAAATTAAAAAGGAATTTTTAAGCTCGCATTTTAATTGTGGGGTATGTAACACCCCACAAATTCCTTGTATTAATTTAAAATACTAAAGAGATTTATTTTTGGGAAAAGAGTTTTGAAAGGGTATTTTTCTTAAATGATTTTCCTAATCCACGTTTTTAAGATGATGAATGAGTTTAAAGAAATGATGAATTTTTAACAAGAGTTATTTTATGAGAAAGTGATTTGTTTCTGTATTTATGTGATTGGTTGATACATGTTTGATATATGATAGTGTCAATGTGATTTCTTGAAAATGTTTGAAGTATTATGTAAACTTGGTAACTATATGATTAAGAAATAAAAATATAATGCATGTATGAATATGTATATGTGTATATGTGTGTGTGTAATGTATGATGCATGTATATGTGTGTTTATGTGTGAGATACGTGTATATGTATGTGTATGCATGCCATAACTTCATTTATTTTAAAAGACAAGAAGCTTATAGGCTAAGGATTAGAACCATAAGGAAACTAGATGTGTAGAAAAATCCTAACTAGAAGCTAAAGAGTGATTAAGCCCAAAGGAACCTAGTTCCTTGATTCACTCCTCCTTGTCCCCTTAGAATTGATAACTTCCACCCATGCAACAAATTAAGTTACCAAAATTGCCCTCCCACTTGCACCTAAGACCGAATTTCACAAGGGCAAGATAGGAAGTCCATGGGTTGCCTATATAAGTCATCACTCTTAGTCCATTTTCCATCCATTTCTTTCATTCCCACTTCCAACTCAAACACAACTCTAAGAGGCTCATCAAACCTCTTAGAAAGAGAGAAAGAGAAAGAGAGAAAGAGAGAGAAGAGAGAGGGGCCGTGAGGGAGAAGGAGAAGAAGGAGAGGAATCCAAGCCATAACCTAAGCTCTTCCTTTTAGATCCCAGACTTTAGAAGCTAGAAGATCAACCCTTTTTGGTGGGTAGTTCGAATAAGCATGAAGAATTGTAATAGTATAGATTTTCTCTTTGATTTTGTAGTTTTCCTTTTTTTTCTTCCTTTGCATGTTCTATTTATGTTTGATCATGAACTCCTAAGACTCAAAGGAAACTTGTAAACTTCTAATCAACGGACTCTATAACTTGGTTAAGGTTTTCATGAAAGATCTTAAAGTTTTTCAACATAAATCTTAAGGATCTAAAAAGTTTTGGAGATTTTTGGTAAAATCTAAATTGTCTCTTTTAGCATGTTGAATTTCCTTCTCAAATCGTGGACTATGGAGTGTTTATGAGTTTATTTAAGGAAACAATGAAAGATCTAAACTTACTTAATAATAAAATGGGAATCTTTGGTGTTGCATGTTGAATTGATGATGGTCTTGATGATTTAAGTACATGCATGTCTTGCTTATGCCTTGATCTTAAATTTTTTAAGAATGAATGAACTTATGAAACACTAGGTCGATCCTAACTAGGTAATTCGGCCATGAGTAGAGAAGTAGGTCTTGATGCTTTTTAATTTGATCTAAGTCGTTGCATGTTAGCTTTATGCCTTCAAAAGTTAATTTGAATTGTGGAAATGTTTAGTTTTGATTTTGTTTTTATAAAACTTGGATTTTTGGGTTTTGACCTTCAAAAGTTTTAAATCTTTGTCTTGATTTTTGAAAAAGCTTTGATCATGTGTTGATCTTTGGAAAAGTTTGATCTTTGGTGCATGAATGTTGTTTTTGAACCAAAAAGAGTTAACCATTCTTCATTTCATGTCACGGTTTTGACCTTTTCTCACATAAAGTGGTTTTTAATTTTTGATTTACACTATTATATTTGATTTCACGACTTGATCTACAAGATCTAGGTACATGCATGTGGTTTTTGAACAAAAAGATTTCATTCTTCCTTAATGATCCTCACGGTTCTACAAAGAACCAAGGGAGATCTACTTTTGAAAAATGATTTTTTTGTCTTGATCTATGTTCTATATTCATGCATGATGATTTTTCTTGATTCAAAGATTTTTAGTACATGCATGAAAAATTAAAATGAAAGCTTGATTTAAGAAAATGATATTTTTAGAGTTTTGTGTGAAAAGGGTGCATGGTTTGATTCATGATTTTTGATGTTGCATGTTGAAAAAGTGAACCAAAAACCTTGTTTTTGTCAAAATGAGATTCGGCCATATATGCTAGCTAGACTAGGACTCCTTTTTCAATTAAATGACATAAAGACAATGAGTGTGTTTTGTGAAATGTTATTGAATGAATTTGTTTGAAATGGTGTTGTGAATATTTATTTTCTAATCGGTTTTGGTCTAAAAAAATAAAGGAAACAAATAAATAAATTAAATGATTTTGGAAAAGTATTGTGTTTAAATGAATATATGTGTGTGTAGGTGCATTCGATTAAGAGTAAAAAGAAGGGTGAATAATTTTGTTGCATGAAAAAGAAAATAGAATTTTAAGAGTTTAAAATAAATCAAGTTGATTTATGTGATTTAAATTTGTGATGTTTGACTTGTTTTCCTTGAGTATATTCGGTCATGTAATATAAGTGAGTCTAAGAAATTTAGTTGCATGAAAACAAATTTATATGATGATTCTTGAAAAGGGATTTAAGTTGTTTAAAGAAGGAAAAACAAATATGAATATGTTTGGTTTAAATCTTGATTCAATTTGGTTTGTGAATATATGCATGACTAAGTGTTTTGTTTTGTGAAACTAAATTATTTGTGAGTTGTATAATTGCCTTGATGTTGATTTAATTGGTTATAGGCTTGGTGAAGTGTTGCTTGTTGTTTATGTGTTAGTTGATGTTTGAAAAGTATGTGAATGTGAAAGTGGTTTTGAAATTAATTGGTTTTAAGATAATTCCATTTGATTTATTTGAGGTTTTTTAAATTGTGTTTATGGCTGTCCAAAATTTGTTTTATGAAGAAAACTTGAGTTTTAAAATGATAATTTTAAATTAAAGAATTATTTAAAGCGAAAAGTGTTTTTACGACGTTTTCGGGGTTTTATCAAAATGATTTTTATAAAATGATTCTTTGCTGTCCAGAATTATTTATAATTGTTTCTTAATTTTGAAAATGTGTTCAAGTGATTTAAAGTGAAGTTTTCAAGTGCTATTTGATTTAAGAAAAGCCAGATTGAAAACGATGAAATTTTCGGTGTTTTCGAACATGTTTAAGGTGCTGTCCAAGATGGATCAGCAACCAAATAAATTGATTTAAATCATTTTATTAAATTTTTTCAAATGGTTTTAAAGAAATATTTAAAGTGCTAGAAAATATGGGAATTGTTTTGATAAAACAATAGTGTTTTAAGTCTTTCGATTAAGAACGGAAAGTGTCACGAACTAAGAAAAGATTTTCTTAATACACGTAAGTGTGTTTTATTTAATACGAGGAATGATAAGTGTCTAAGTTATGGAGAAAGATTTTCATAATAATAACGTGAATGTATTTTATTTAGTACGAGGAATTTGAAAGACGAGGGATTGGGGCAGCCGGCAGCAGAAAGGATCCGAGGTGACGGTACGCAATTAATCGCTAGACCCCAGGTGAGAGAGAAGCTTTCCTAAGACACCGTGGTAGTTAGTTGATTTATTAGGACGTTCCGTATCATCTCAAAGATCGGAACTAAGTGGTTCGGAGTCAGTAGTATAAGTGGCAATTGTTTGTGTTGTGTGGCCACTTATACGAAGGTGACAATGACCACATTGTTGTTGTGTGATGTTTGTGTGATTGATAGTATGTTTATGTTTATTAATTTAATTATGCCTAATGATATTTATTGATGTTGATTAATATAAGTAACATACTGATGGACGTCTGTTACGTCCTGAATAAGAAAATGAAAACGAAATGATTAAGTTGTAAAATTAAGAGAATACAAAGGAAAAGGAATAATGAGTGGAAATAAGATATGTGTTGGAAAAGAGAGAAAGAGTTGAGATTGGGGAAGAATTGATGAAAATAATGAGGACGAGGCAGAGCTGGGGGAGAGTGATGTGAATTGAGTGGAGCTTGGCTCCTTGTTTTTGTTTTTGACTGAGACTAGTGTTGAGTTGAGTTTGCTCCTCCATTAGCGCTCAGTAAAATGGATTTTTGAAAAATGTTTTCGTAAAGAGATTTTTGGAAAAGATTTGTGAAATGTTATTTTATATTAAACATCATTTTTGAAAGGATTTTATGAAATTTTATCTTTGGAAAAAAAATGTTTGTGAAACCTTGCTTTCAATAAACATTATTTTTGAAAAGAGATTCCTTATAAATAGTATTTTTAGAAAAGTTTTGGAAATAGATTTTATGAGAGTTTGTGAAAAGAGATTTTTAGAAACTTGAGAAAAAGATTTTTAGAAAGTTTTTGAAAAGAGATTTTTTAGAAGATGTGAAACTAGATTTTTGAGAAGAGACTTTATGAAAAAGTTTACGAAATGATATCTTTGAAAAATTTTATGAAGTGATATTTCGAGAAGATTTTAGTGAAATGATATTTTCGAAAAGGTTTTGCGAAAAGATTGTTTTGAGAAAAGATTTTGACTATTGAGAGGGATTGAGAAAATGAGATACGAGTTTGTTGATGTGATCCCAGCTCTGTGCTATGTGAGAAATGATGAGGGAAAGATTGTGCAAAGTTAATGGTCGGGACTCATTGAAGGGATGCACGAAGGATGGGTCGACCTTAGGATAATTAAAAAGGATAAAAGACTTTAAAAGACATACGCGGCGAGGTATGAGCGTGCGAAGTAGTGGAGAGGAAGGAACCATAAGTATCTGCGGATACTTAGGAGGAGACTGCATTAGGGGAGGACGATGACGGTGAAACGTCAAGGAGTCTAGAGTATGTTTCTAGGCAGAACGAACTCCTCAGGTGGCATACGAACGTGGTAGGGACTGGGTCCAATGCCGTGGTAAGTTCTGCGGGCCCACTAGAAATATACTGTCGCCTCCTAGATTGCAAATCTAGAACAGTGAGAGGGACTGAAGTGGGGCATCTTGTTTGCCACTGTGAGTTGAGACAATGTGCCTTGATTATAAATGAATTGAATTGATATGATATGATTTGAGGCTGTAGTCCTCCTGGTCTGGGACCAATTGATTGTGAGACAGCTGTCGTGCCCGCACGGTAAAGGTCATGTACTTCTGTTTGCTTCCGACTAGGTTGGGTGGATGACCGAGGAGATGTAGACGTGAGTGATAGCCGAGATCGAAATGAATAATTTGAGGATATTTTAACACTCCCCAATCACCAGAGGTTATGAATTGATAAGACTGGAGGAAAAGAAAATATAGTGATGAAATGGAAATGAATGAGAAAAGGAAAGAATGTTCATAAGATGTGAAAGTAAGAAAGAAATGAAAAAGGATAACAATAATGCTAATAATGTAAGATAATAATAATAATGATAATGATGTCAATAATATGTTTGGCTGTTGTGTGCTTGTATATTGTATTGTATGTTTGTTTGGTCCTGGTATCTTGCCTATCGTAATCCCACACCATCGACGATGCGTCGTTCGGATCGCTTACTCTCTCCTGGAGTCAGCTGGTTTGGTTGGAAGCACACACCCTATGGTTGGGCATGGTTCAGCTACACAGAGATCGTAATCCCAGATCCGGAACATCAACTGAGTGGAGCCAACTTGGGGCCGCACTTGGGACAAGTCACCGTGCGAGGGTATAGGAGTTACGAAGAGAAGAAGCGGTACGAGACCCAGAGGAAATCCACCACTCTAGATGGAGTAGAGCGGGAACCGAACGACAAAGGGAAAGCAGTGACCGAGATGGCATCTTCGTCGGGAAGTAAGAAAGGGCGCAAGAAGAAGAAGGAGCTACATCCGATTATGTTCAATAGGAAAGTCTAAGGATGGTGTCCTTAGTTTAGGTTTGTTATGAATGTTTTGTGTTAAGGATTACCGAGCCATGAGCCATTTATGTAATCAAGCTAAGTTTGAACAAGGTAAGAAATTTTGAGAACCGTTATGACATCTTTGCACCAAGTTCTTTTGTAGAAACAGATGCTTTATGAAAAAGAAGGTTTTAGTAACAACTCGGTTTTCGGCAAAGGGATTCTAAATACATTAATTACTTTTCAATTACGTTTCAAAAAAAAAAAAATTTTGGCCTCATTTTTGGCAACTTTAATAAATAAAAGTTAAATGTTTTGAGTTACGAAAATCGGGCTGTTACAGGGTATTTAAGGGTAATAAATCCTAGGTGTTACAGAAAGAGAGGAGAAGCAAGAAAGGCGAATGGACGGAGTGGCAGAGGGGCGGAAGGCTGAGAAGGGAGAAGCCAAAGGTGGATGGACCAAAATGAATTAAAAGAGAGAGGGGAGCATGTGATGCACGGTGAATCAAAAGTCTAAAACCAAAATAGTGAATCAAAAGTCCTCACTAAACAGCATCTACTAGTTATTCAATAGATCTGTTGCACTGAATAGATCCGTTGTAGGAATAACGAATACATTAAACGGATAATTTTTAACGTTAAAATTTTTTTCTTATAAATACTAGTTTTGTTTTAACCCAATTCACACATTTTATTCTTCAATTTTCTTCTTCAATTTTTAATCATCAATTTTATTATTGAGTTTGATTTGTTAATGGATCCAAATCAACCTCATTTAGAAGCTATTAGGAAAAGTTTACAAAAATCAAATTCTCAAAGTCCTCAACATACTCCAAACATACCAAATTATCCAAGCAATCCTTATTACCCATATCCTCCACAAAATGCACCAAACATCTCTCATCATCATTTTTACCCATATCCTTAACAAAATGCACCAAATCATTATTCCTCAATGCCTCCACCATATCCATATCCATATCCAATGTTCCCATTAACCCCATTCACGACAAATATCAATGATAAAGATCTAGAAACACCTGGGGGATCGACTCATGAGTCAGAAACAACGATTCAAAATGAAGTTGGTTTGGAAGCTATTGATCTTGAAGATGATGGAGGAGCATCGTCTCCCACAAGCAAGAAGAATGCAAGAGATAGATTTGATGCTGAGGAAGATAAACTTCTTGTGCAATCATGGCTAAACAGTTCTGAAGATTTCGTTGTTGGCAACGACAAAAAATTGGGGTGTTTTTGGTCAAGGGTAACCTATCAATACAACAAGTATCGTGGCGGGAAATTGAGGGAAAGAAATATCGATCAAATAAAAGTTCGATTTCACAGAGTGAGGCTCATGTTGAAATGTTTGTTGGTTTCTACAAACATGCTGTGGAGTCCAAGACAAGCGGGAGCAACGAGGAAGATATCATGCAGAAAGCGAAGGCAATATATCATCAAGATTAGAAAGAGAGGTTCATGTTGGAGCATGTCTGGCAATGCAATTGGTGAAAGACTCGCCGAAATGGTTTGATGTTGGTTTTAACAAAGGTTCATCAAAAAGAACAAAAAATTCTATTTTTGGGGCATACACTTCCTCCTCAAATCCTCCAACACCAATAAGTGAAGATAACCCTTTTTCAGATCCTTCTATTGAAAGACCCATGGGTCAAAAGGCTGCCAAAAGGAAGGGGAAATCAACAAAAAGTGGAACATCAAGGGGAAAGGCTGATGCATCCAATGAATTTGAAGTTGAATACTTAAGTGTTCAAAACAAAAAGGCTAAGGCTATTTTGAAACAACTCAAGCTAGATGAGAAAAAGCTTCGGATTGAGGAGGAAAAAATGAGATGAGATGATGAGAAAAAGCAAAGGCAACTGGAGTTAGATGAGAAAAGGCTCCAGATGGAAGCGGAAAAGATGAGGAGGGATGATGAGCAAAAGAAGATGGACGAGATAACATTACTTTTCAAAGATACGTCTGGAATGACTGAATTACAATTGCAAAGTTATGTAATGTTGTGCGATATGATTAGAAAAAAATATGGGATGAATTAGTATGTAGTTTGTTATTGTTTATTGTAGTTTCTATGAATATTTCAATTATGATGCACTATGTAGTATGATATGAAATGAAATGTATTATGATGCACTATCTATGATGCACTATGTAGTATGAATATTTCAATTATGATGCACTATGTTTTCAAAATAATAATACTCCCTCCGGTCCTTATTATAAGCCCCCTTTCACTCTCACAAAAAGGGTGTTTATAATAAGGACCAGAGGGAGTAATATTTTCAAAAACTAGTCGTTGTAAAAAGTAGTAGTTAAAAAGTAGCCGTTGTAAAAAGTAGCCGTTAAAAACTAGTCATTATTAAAAAGTAGCCGTTGTAAAACGTAGTCATTAAAAACTAGCCGTTACACAATGAAAGCTATAAATATTACTATCATTCATACACCATCTCACACAATCTCATTTCTCTCATAATACCTCTCAAATGGATCCAAACATTCCTCCCGAATTTCAAAAAAGTGTTTTTTGGCAAGCAATAAGTTTTCTATTTGATAGTAGTAGTGATGAAGAAGAGAGCAGCTCTAGCAGGCGTAGAGTACTCGCAGAAGATCAAACATAGATTGGAATCGTGAAGAAGGGCATGTTCGATTGTTCAACGATTACTTCTCTGATAATGCGATGTACGCAGAAGAGCACTTTCGTCGAAGGTTTCAGATGCATAAGCATGTCTTCCTCAAAATCGTAGATCCTGTTTCTGAGCATGATGAATATTTCTTACAGAAGTCCGACGCAACTGGTAAGCTTGGTCATTCACCGTTACAGAAATGGACTAGTGCTATTAGAATGTTGGCATATGGAGAAAGTGTTGATAGTCTTGACGAGTATGTAAGAATGGCCGAGAGTACCTCAATCGAATGCCTCGACATGTTTACAAGGGTTGTGATTAATGTATTTGGGTGCACATACTTGAGAAGGCCCAACGATGATGATGTCGAGCGCCTATTGAAAAATGGGGAAGATCGTGGATTTCCAGGGATGCTAGGTAGCATCGATTGTATGCATTGGGAGTGGAAGAATTGCCCAGTAGCATGTAAAGGACAATTTTCTCGAGGTGATCATGGAAAGCCAACGGTGATGTTGGAAGCAGTAGCTTCTGCAGATTTATGGATTTGGCATGCCTTTTTTGGGGTTGCGGGATCTAACAATGATATAAATGTGTTGAATCGATCCAATGTCTTCAGCGATGTTCTTAATGGACAATCGCCAAAGGTAAATTTCTCAGTCAATCTGACTCCATACAATTTGAGGTATTATCTCGCGGATGACATTTATCCTCTGTGGGCTGCATTTGTCAGAAGTATCTCGTTAACTCAAGGACCTAAGAGAGATTATTTAAAAAAAAAACAAGAAAGTTTTAGAAATGATATCGAACGAGCATTTGGAGTATTACAACAATGATTTGCAATAATACGGTGCCCGGCTCGACAATGACATTTGGATCAATTGAGACGTATAATATATGCATGCATCATATTACATAATATGATTGTTGAAGACAAATGAGACACATATATTGGGGATTTTGATCATTACGCTGATCTTGTGGGCAGTTCAGAAACACATAATGATCGTGATCCATATTTTCAGGAGTACTTACATATTAGAGCTTCTCTTCATGATAGGGATGTCTATAACCAACACCAAGCCAATTTGATTGAGCATGTATGGAATCATTATGAAGGTGTGGATGATTAGAGTATGAGAAATGTATTTTTAGTACCTTTTATAATCTTTGTCGTGTTTTTAAGGTATTTATGTGTAATTTTTAATGCATTTTTAAGTTATGACAAATGTATTTTTAATTTATGAAATTCTAAATGTTTTATTATAAGTTTATGATATTTTTAATGTATTATTTTAATTACCAATAACCATTAATAATTTGAGTTTATGATATTTTATGCTTTTAATGTGCTTTTAAGTTTATGGGAAAAAAATAGTTAGAAAAAATAGCCATTGAAAAATAAAAAAATATTCAAAATGTAGTTAGTTTTTTTGCGGTAAAAAAATTTGGTTATTTGATCGTGGTTATATTTATAATAAAAGATTATGAGTGTGGGGTATGTAGTGAGACCCATTTATGAACGAAAAGTAGGTTCACGGGTGGAGTGAAAATGTGGTTGAAGTTCTTAATGGTTCTTAAATTATAAAAAGATGTGAAGAATAATAAATAATGTGTGAGGTTCATTTATGAACGAAAAGTAGGTTCATTGGTGGAGGTGTTTCAAGGATGATTGTGAGATGGATTAGGAAGAGTCCAGCTTGTTCTTTGTGTATAACAAGTGATTGTGACTTGTAACAAAAAAAAAACATGTCATTGAAAATACATATGTAATTTATCAATTTATTAAATACCACACTTTTCAATAGTATTTTATTTCTTTTGGTTTCTTAAAAAGGTTTTTCTATCCTATGCATACGTTAATCAAACTTTAAAAAGAAAGTATTTTTTTGAAACTGATACACTTAAATGAATTCAAAAAATAGTTATTTAGTGTCCAATACAATTTTGCCATTTATATTCTCTTATCCTATGCATAGGATAGAAAAATCGTTCTTAAAAAATGCCTTTAGGACACTCATTAACATTAAGGGTGAGTATGAGACGGATTGGACATGGCCCTTACCCATCGCTAAAAGTTGTTCGGGCTAATTTTCGAACTCGAACCCGTCCCTAATTAGAGCGAGACTAGGTAAGGACAGGTCCAAATTACAACGGGTCCTAATTGACCCAAGACAAAGATGGATAGCAAAAAATATTCTAAAAGTGTTCCTCTCATTTTTTCGTTGCATCTAAAGTTTATAAAAAAAATGAGCATAAGTGAAATTAAGATATGTTCTTCTTAGATCAAAATTCTTAATATTTGTTTGTCTAACCTCAAAAAAGAATTCTTTTGTGATATACCCGATTACAAAAATACATACGTAATTAATTAAATAGGATTTTGAGGAAAAATTATTAAAACTTTTCGCGACCAGGACGTCCGGGGGTGCCCGGGGTCCAGACCCACGAATTGTTTGTTTGAGGAGTCGCCACCACATTTTGTATTTGCTGACAAAATGAGGAAAAACCTTTTTGATCTCCATTTATGATAAAGCTTGATCTTTCTTCCAAATTTTATTGATTCGGGAGTCGGTTACAAATTGGGGAAAGTATTAGCATCCTGTTTGTCCGTTTGGAAACGGTACCTTTTGATTGACTTTAATTATATTAATTTCATATGTAGATTTATGTAATGTGAGAAACTTAATATATATCCTGGGACACACATTAATAAAAACCCCAAATAAAATTTATAGTCAACATTGATTTGATAAAGTACGTGTACATTTACTTTCTTACATAAACTTATTCAAGCAATTTTTCCCTAATTAATATGGAATATTTGATTTGAATTATTTGAAATGGAATAATTATATTGAAACAAGAGATTATTTTTATTTAAATTTGAGTTATCTAATTCACGTAAGTAACTTAATTGGCCTCCTTCATTTCACGAATTACGCCCTTAATAATCACTTGCAGCTTGGAAGTGGGGACCCACACAAACACTTGTTGTGAAAATAGGAATCCACGTCAAACCTTTGCAACCTCCCACCTTGCGGTATTTCACCACACAATCGATTATAACTCACGTTGAATCCTTGCAAAAAATCTAATGCTGTCAATCCCACGGGAATGCTCCCATAGATCTGATTATGATTCAGATCAATTGATATCAAGCTCGTGGAAAATTCCACTTTGGACAAATCAAACGCCAACAAGTTCCTCGAAACGTCAACAATCTGCGTCGTTTTGTTAGATCCAAAAAGCATTGAAGCATCCCCTTCCAACTTGTTCCTTGACAAGTCTATCCTCTCAGGTTTAATGTGGGCCAGAGAAGCTGGAATGGGCCCAGATAGCTGATTGTGGGATAGGACAAGGCCTATGTCGGGCTTCTTGAAGAACCCAAACGAGTCAGGGATTGGACCCGTGAGCTTGTTCCGATCCAAGCGAAGCGAGAAGAGGTTAGGCATTTGGGAAAGCGAGCTTGGTATTGGGCCAGAGAGGCTATTGAAGGAAAGATCCATGATTTGGAGATTCGTTAGTTGGGCCAAGAAGTTGGGTACTGGGCCTGTAAGATTGTTCCAGCTGAGATAGAGCTCCTTGAGCTTTGTGAGCTTTGCTATTGTGGGCTGGATTGGGCCTGTGAGATTGGGTAGCTTGTGGAATTCAAGGGTCTCCAAGTAAGGGAGGTCCCCTACACCGGGAGGTATAGTGCCCGCTAAGTTGTTATCGGTTAAGACAACAAGGGAGTTGATACGATTAGTTTTGGGGTCACACGTGACACAGTTCCATGAAGTGCAACAATCCGTGTCTGGCTTCCATGAGATTAGTACGTAAGGGTCGTTAAAGTGCTTCTTGATTTGGAGAAGCACTTTCTTGTCATGTGGGTTGCATAGTTCGGAGTGTGCAAACGGAAAGAATAATAGAAACAAGAGGAAGCATAAGAGAAACATGGTTTCCATTTTTGGTAGAATTGAACTATTGAAGTGGAATGGGATGTGAATGTGATGAATGAGAAAATGGAATAAACTCTTTGAAATTTATATAATGCGGGGGGACATAGACACATGGTGCGAGTTACCAGACATGCTAGTAGTTGAAATGAGATTGCGGTGGGGATATTATGATGTCTGTAATGACGAAAGCACTAGATTACAGCTCATTTCATTTCCTATGGTGAAGACAAGTGGAATTGGTCAAAAATGGACTGAGGACTTCAACTTCAGTACGTGGAACAATTTTGAGATAGAAACGAATCTACTATAACATTAGCAACGAGGCTTGGTTCAGTTGGTGTAAGGCCCCAACTGAAATTTTGAGAATGGGACACGGGTGCTAGTAGCCCCATGTTCGATTCCCACTAAAAACATCCCGCTGGGAGAGCCAGCCACGCAGCTCGCTCCGGATTAGTCTCAAGGACTCCCTGATATTAAGGGTGCTCTTGGGGATACCGGTGGTTCCGCAAGGAATACGGACAAAAAAAATCTACTATAACATTTTTTAGTATTAATTAAAGGTTTGTCTATATACATATGGATTGAACTACAAATTTTATAGTTTATTATGAATAATTAGTCACATCATTAAAACCGGTCGGCTCTTTCAATAACTAACTTAAGATCGAGTCAAGAAAAAAAAAAACTAGGCGTAATGTATGTATGTGATTAATTAAAGTGTAAAAAATAACAATATTTCAAAATTAAACTCATATAAAATTATGTGTGATATTGTTAATAAAATAAATTAATTATGTGTCACTTTATAATTACCTGTCTCTAAAAAAGTTTATTTGAAGGGTTATGCTAAAACAAGATTATCATTATATACAAAAATACATACATACATACATACATATATATATATATAAATGAACATCATCAACATTAATAGTTGCCTATTGTTTCTCTATTTTCTTTTACTTCTATTTTATTTCTCTATTTCGTGAAGTTGGCTATTGATGAATTTTTCTATACAAGTATCATTCCTTTATTTTTATATGTGAAAACTTTGGGTTAAGTATAAGGATTATTTCAGGTAATAATATTTCTTGTAGATCAATTGTCACACAACAGATGATATCCTTGATAATAAAAAATAATAACCCGTATACTTGAGTTTTTTTAAATATGTTTTGATATACATGAGTAGAAAAAGATTGAAAAAAAAGAATTAACTGAGATACTTGCGCCATGTTCCACCCGCATATACTCCTTTTGATTTCTGGTAGTATAAGTAAACAAGACATATTTATCATGGTAAAAAAAGTTAATTAATTTTTTATTTTTAATAGTCATTTTTAAAATAATCTTTTTTTTTGAAATGTAACAATTTCATTTATTTTTTGTTTTATTTCTAATACAGCTTTTTTATAATATTTATATTTTTTTGAATTCAAAAAATTAAATATACTTAACTAATTTTTTTATTAGATATAATTTCGTCTATTTTCCCTTGTAAGAGCGACTTGAGAGAGTACATCCGTCAGGTTCACTATCTCATTCGGTCATTTCCCATCACCTATCTGTATCGCATGAATCAATGGCTATTGGATTTGGCAGCGCACTGAACGCAGCCGCGGCCCGCCACTGAAATTTAAATGAAATCAACCTCTTGATAAGAATCAATGTCAACACTGTACACACCAAAAAAAACAAAGAGTCAATGTCAATATTTTACTAAACTGTCACTTTAGTCCATGAATTTACACAACACTTTCACTCTGGTCCCTGAAATTAACAAAATTGCTTTTAGGTCCCTGACTTTGTAAAAAGTCATTCACTTTAGTCTCTCAAATTAACAAAATTGCTTTTGCTTTTAGGTCGCTGACTTTGTAAAAAGTCATTCACTTTGGTCCCTGAAATTAACAAAATTGCTTTTAGTTCCCTAACTTTGTAAAAAGTCATTCGCTTTAGTCCCTGCCCCTAACCTCCATCAACGTACGTTAACAGAATGATCATGTGGCTGGTTGGGGGCCTTAAACCACATCGTTTTTGCACAAGAGGCAGATGTTGCTTCTAATCCTAATGTAGTTGCTAATGATGCTACTACACCTGCACCTGCAGCTATTAATGTTGTTGCTCCTAATTCAAATGCGATAGATATGTCACAAACACAACCATCACAAGATTTCTCCCAACCAGAACCTCCAAATGAAGTGGCTGCATCATCTAGTGTTAGGGCCAAACTACCTATCAGGCCAAGATCAGCTGCACCGGTCCTAAGATCAGCTTCACCAGTTCTAAGATCAGCTTCACCAGCCCCATCTAATACAGAGGCATCGTCAATGGTGTTTATGCCCATGCATAGTTTTAAAGAACCTAAAAACTCATCTGGACCATCTTCACCATCAGCTTTAGGATTTAAAAGATGAAGAAACTAGTTTTAGGTTGTGTTTTGCCCACATTTTGGCCTCTTGTGCAAAAATGATGTGGTTTAATGCCCCAAACAGCCACATCATCATTCTGTTAACCTACGTTGAGGGGATTAGGGGTAGGGACTAAAGTGAATGACTTTTTACAAAATCAGCGACCTAAAAGCAATTTTGTTAATTTTAGGGACTAAAGTGAATGACTTTTTACAAAGTCAGGGACCTAAAAGCAATTTTGTTAATTTCAGGGACTAAAGTGAATGACTTTTTACAAAGTCAGGGACCTAAAAGCAATTTTGTTAATTTCAAGGACTAAAGTGAAAGTGCTGTGTAAATTCAGGGACTAAAGTGACAGTTTAGTCGTAAATATTTGGTCCATCATCCAAACACTAATTATTTTGGTTAGTTGAAGAGGGGAAAAAAGGGACGAGTGATTCAGGAGATAAAGAATGTATAGAAAAAAATAAGTGAGAATTTTTTTATAAGCAAAAATTGATTGGGGATTCTCCAACGAAGATCAAATATCACAATACAAGTTATAGGTGACCTACAATAATATAAGAAACAATTAACATTCACAAAAATAAGTGAGAAATGAATAATTAAACAAGTTATGGGTGACCTACAATAATTTGAGAAAGAAACAATTAACATTCGCAAAAATAAGTGAGAAATGAATAATTAATTTTTATATTGTTTGGTACAAGATAAAAAGAAAAAAAAGACACTCCCTATCCATCTCACAAAATGGAATTTTTTATCCCAAAAATATAGTCATAAATCAAAGTTATGGTATTGAATAATATTACTTGAAAATTATATCATGATGATTTGTAATTGGTTGATCAACGAAACGTGCATTAAATTATTATTTGATAATTGTTTGATTTATTAAGTACGAAATAATGATGGTGGTGAATTGTCTTCAACAAAAAAGAAAAATAAAAAAGGACGTCCACTTATGATTGTAGGAAAGAGCAACGTGTCTTTTAATACCCGCAATTTTTAGCATTTTAAATAAATAATTTTGAGAATTTTTGATTGGGTAGTTATTTTCGAATTAGTATAAATTCATTATTTGATTTAAAATTTCGAATGGAAATAATTATTTGGAATTTATTTTTATAATGATGGATTATTTTGTTTTGTGTTATGAAGGAATTATTATTTATTGATTTATTTGATTGCGTAACTTTGAAAATTTATAACTTTTGTAATGTAAATCCGAATTTGATGAATTTACCGTCAAAACGATCGTATTGAAACATAGAATTTATTTCTTTAAAGTTTATGATTTAAATTGCTGTTCACGAAAATTTTATTAATTTGGGAAAATTATAATGTTTTGATTAATTAAATTGAATTATGATTTTCAAAAGTTATCTACTGTATTGGAAAAAATATTATTTTCTACTGTTTCTTAAGGTCATACGGTTTTAAGAAATTATTTTGTGCATTTTGAATTTTTAATTGTTAGACATTTCTTTATAAGTGCACAAGACCCTAGGATAACCCAATTAAATACACCCTGCCCTCATTAAAAAGTAGCCACCCTACACACACACCTATGGGAGACAAGTCATTAATTGCCCTATCCTAATTAAACTCCCAACCAATGCATGTCACTACATCATTTAGTTACCCTATTCAATATAACCTTACCCTAAACCTACCTATATGTTATAAATTACTAAACATACTCATGAAATAAAATGCAAAATCCAACCCTACCCTAAAATAATAAAGAGGCCGTGAGGGAGTATATGTCTTGAGAGGAGACTCTTGGAAATTTTAAACCCCCACTTTAAGTCTTTACACCTTGCCCACATTTTCCTATAAATACCAAGCACCCACACACACCTTCATTTTTGCTATTGCCCATGAAACACTTAGACAAAAAAGAGAGAGAGAGAGAGAGATAGATAGAGAGAAGAAGAAAAGGGACAGAGGCACCTAGAGGAAGAGGGAGGAGGAGGAAACCTTGCATTTTTGGGGCTCATTCTTGTTTTCTCTTCTAGGTATTCATTCTCATTTCATTCCTTTTCTTCTTTGTCTTGCTCATTTTCGGTTTTATAAGTTCTTGGTGGCGAGTTGCTAGTTTTTTAATGCATGAGTATTTTTATGATAAAGCTTTGATTTTTAGTTGTTTTTATACTTGAATCAAAGGCTGAAGATTCAAAAATTGACATGCATCATGTCCCCAAGCTCCCACGGTTTTGTCATATTATTGGAAACCATATGATTTTTGTTTTTATTTTCGATTTGGAATAAGAAAATAAAGAAAATAAATTTTGTTCATAATGCATGTTGGTTTTTACTAAAGATCCATGCTTTTTAAGTCATGATATGTATATATTGAAGTTGGTGGATGGAAAATAGACATGCATGAGCCATGGAGGTTCCCACGGTTTTTACCTCCTTAATACCCAAGATGATTTTTGTTTTTCTTTTGGACATTTGATTCTTGATCTTGAAACAATTAGGAGCATATTGATGTGTATTGTGAAAAGTTTTTGATTTCCTCTATATATACTAATTCGGCCAAGGCAAGGAGCAAGGGAAATGAATTTTTGTTTTAATGCATGTTATATTTTTGTGTTCCTCTATGATTTTTAAGCACCAATGTATAAGGATTTAAGCTTACAAGAATAAAATGAACCTCCAAGGGACCATACGGTTTTATGAGCTTTATGCTCAAGTGATTTTGATTTTTGTTTTGAACATTTATTTAGTGTTTATAATAAAGGACTAAACTTGGATTTTTATTGATTTTAAAGGACGAGTTTTGTGGTATTTTATTTCACAAATTTTCTCATTTTCTTCTCCAATGATTCAGTCAAGATGAGAAAAGAGGAGAATGAAAGTGATTTTTGTGTTTGATTAATTTTGCGTTTTGATCTTTGATTTCTAGTTGCATGTATGATGAAATTAGGCTTGAAATGAACTAAACGAACATGCATGATGAGTTTAAGTCTATACGGTTTTTATCATGACTTTTGTCCAAATGATTTAGTTTTATTTACATGTTTTGATTTATGTTTAAAAGAAGGAATGAAAATAGATTTTTAGTGTATGTGAATGTGTTGGTTTATTTGTGTAAAAGTCTCTAATTTTTCTTATGTGAAATTCGACCAAAGTGGATTAATAAGGAAAACAAATTGATTGGATTTTGCATGTTTTAAATAATCTAATATAAGTTGTTTCCAATGCATTAGAATTTGGTCCTTGAAGAAAAAAAATAAGTGATTGAGGGACTTTGTGTTGGTTATGTATATGTATGTCCTATACGGTTTTGATACATGAAAATGTCTAAGTGTGGAGATTTGTTTGTGCTTTGGATTAATTGATTACGTGCATTAGAATTAGGCTTGAATGAAAATGATAAATTGATTTGGTTTGAGTTTTTTGTTGAAAAATGAGTTAAATAAGACAATGCATGAGAATAAATTTTTTTGGTAAAAAATGCATGAGAATAAATTGAATTGATGTAAAAGTGATTACTTGTGTGAGCTGATTTTGTTGGCTGAAAAATTGTGGTCTTGTTGCATGTTATTATGTACTTGGAGTAGAAATAAACTCATTTAGGGATTGCATGTTTGTAAATAATATAGAAAAGGATATGATGCATCTAGGCTGAATTTTTAAGCTTATTGCCTTAACTTGTAGGAGGTTTTGCTAAATGATAGTTGTGCTAATCCGATTGCCTTGAAAATTTGATATGTTTTCCTTGATATTATTTCTCTGTGTTATGGAAAATTTGGAGTGATTTGGAAGTGGTTTAATATTTTAAATGAATTTTTGTTGTTAAGGAATGTTTATGAAAAACTTGTATTTTAATGGCAAAAGACTAGAATGAAAAATGTTTCCTTAAGTTCAATGACCATAAAACTTGGTCACTGTTTTGGTGATGCTAATTGTATTGCCTATGAATTTTTATGTAATTTTTAGAATTGGTTTGTTAATCGTATTAGAGTCATTAGTGTGAAAACGATTTCGGAAAAATAAGCTTTTCGGGTTAAATATAAACAGAATTTTTGAACTTAACCAACTTCAAATGACTTAAAATTTTTATGATAGCTTCTTAAACGTGTCTTGAGATTCTCTGTAAAATTTGGAGAGATTTGGATTTGATTTGATAATTTTTATAAGGGCAAAACAGTGAACCGATTGGTTCAGATTTTTCAGACCACATGCTAAATTTAATTGAAAACGTATGACTTAAACAGCTCCAAATAATCTGAAATTTTTATGAGATGTTTTAGACGGTATGAGGAAGGTTTTTACCAATTTTTATACAATTAGGAGTTGTATTACTATTTTAATTGTGATATTTTAACCTCAGGTCAGCAACAGTTCTGTTTAGATTTTTATACAAAAATTGATTTGAAACTTAGGTTCTGAATGTTCAAATGACTTGGAAATTTTATACGTTGAACTTTGATTTATGTATATATGTTCCGCAAATTTTGGGATTTAAATGATTTGATTTGATGTAGTTTTTAGTTGTGCCTTTCTTGTTTTTACCGTAATCGAACTAATGCCCAATTTGATACTTTTTGATATGCATGAACTCCTGTACTTTCTTTTATAACTTGGCTAGACTTGTGTGATGATCAGAATGCTTTGAAACTATTAAATGAGTATTGTTTGAAAATTGTATAGGTTATGTGAAAATAAATTGTAAGTTAATTGTTTACGGTATGTGTCGATCTAGGCTTTTAGTTTAGGGTTACGATTTGAGAGTTGTTTATATGTTACATGCCAAGGGATTTGTTTTGTGTGGTGCTTGCTAAATATTTTCCTAAGTTTTGTTTGTCTTCGTTTGCTTGTATGATTAAGGGATAAAAAGAAAATGAATTATTTGGCTAAGTTAAAGTGTTGTGTTTGACTTCGTGCTATTCTTGAAGTGGAGAGATTTTTGAAAAGGTTTATTTAATTGAAAAATGATGAGTGTTTGGGTTTCTGCCCTATTTGATTGTATGGTGTTGTGTGTGAAAAACAAATTGTTTTAAGTGTTATTTTTAAGCAAAGTATTAAAGGGGTTTAAAGTACGATTTTTCGGTGTTTTCAGATTTCGCGAAAAAGTGATTCCAAGCTTACTTCACTGCTGTCCAGCATTTACTTAGCTTGTATTTTAATTCTAAAAATGTTTTCAATTGGTTTAAAGTTTGAGTTCCCAAAGGTATTTAATTTAGAAAAAGTTGGATCGAAAAAGTGACGTTTTTCGATGTTTTCGGGTTTTGATTCATGGTTGTCCGGAACGGACCAACAACCAAAGAAATTGTTTTAAAAATGTTTTGTCAATCGTTTTAGAATGATTTTGAGGTATTTAAAGTGTTATTCAAAAGTTGGATTCGATTTGAGAAAGTGAAGGTTTCTTTCACGATTACCCGATAAGGATTTAAAACGCGTTTTCGAAAGTGAGTTAATATTAAGCATGAATGTTGATTTGATAGCCTTGTATTAATTATGTGTCTTGTTTTAAGAAAAGGATCTGCAAGTCGGGATTTTTGAGCTGTTGTCAGTGGGGAGGACCCGCAATAGTTTCTGACGGATAATTGCTGGATTTGAGGTGAGAGAGGGGCTTTCCCCAGACACTGTGGTATTTAGGTAAAATGTTAAGACGTTCTGTATCATCTCAAAGATCGGAACCTAGTGGTCTTTGGGTTAATAGTATCGTGGCAATTGTTTGTGTGTGCGGCCACGTATACGAAGGGGACTAGGACCACACACCTTATGATGCATGATGTTATTAATGTGAATATGTCATGATGATATGATTCGCTTTTATTAATTATGCATGATGAATATTTTATATATGATGATGATGTTAATGCCTGGAACTTGGTGAGATGTTTGTATGATTAATCCATGATGTAAATTAAGTGAGGCAATGGAAATTATGGAAAATAATAATGATGCTGATGAGAATAATGTGATAATGTTGAAGTAAGCAATGAAAAGGAAAAGATTCTTGATAATAACATGATGTGTTGATAAGTTCTGGAAATCTTGGATATGGAAGTACAAGGAAAGAAATGATAAGACAAAATAATCGGAATTATTAATGCGTATGTACCGCCCATCGAAAGGATTAGCACAACACGTATCAGATCGAGGAACTCTCCTAGATGTACGATTGACGTGACGTGTTGCCAGACTATGGAGCTCCTGGATGTGTTCAGTTTCCATGATGACTACGAAATATTGAGAAAGTGTTAATGCAAAAGATTTAATTAGAGGTCCAGGCTCACCGAAGGGATGAACAAGGGTGACTCGTCCGAACCATAGGATTAATAGAATACTAATTAAAAGAATTGAATAACGCGACGAGTTGAGTGTGAAGTAGTGGAGAGGAAGATACCCTACTTATCTGCGGATTCAGGTGAGTAATTGTGATAGGGGAGGGTGATGACGGTGAATGTCAAGTAACCTGGAGTGCTTTTCTAGGCAGAACGAGTCTATATGTGATTGGGACTTAAGACTCAAGGGATTGTAGCGTGTTCTGTACAGCTAACTAGAAAAGTACTGTCGCCCCCTTGATCAATTTTGGAACGGTGAGAGGGAACCTGAACGAGGCAGGTAGTCGATTGGTGTTGGGAAAAACGTTAATTGTCATGATGGTCAGCCCGTACGGTTGTGGCGTTGACATATATGTATATGCACTGTTAGATTTTCTCGGTTGTTCTACTGGCGTGGGTTAAGGTTCCTGTACATCCTGTTTACTTTCGACTAGGTTTGGGTGGATTGGAGGAGATGTATGTGTGCTAACCCAACTCCTCAATAACAGTTCCTTAATTTTTCCCTTATCATCGATGGCTGTGATTTGATAAGACTTAATAAAGTAATCTTAATTATTAAAAAGACCTTGAGAATAAGTGATAGAGGCCGTACCCGATACAAATAAAAACAGTTAAAGTATAGTACTAGGAAGTGACTCCTAGGTCGTCTCCCAAGGAATATCTTATCAAGAAAAAGGTCGAACACATAGTATGCATAGAAAACAGGGTTTTTTTTTTTGTATTGAATATTGAATAATTGAAATCAAAACAGAATTAAATCAAAACGAAGAAACAGATAAGGAAAAGCGGATAAACCCCTTTGGCTCGCGTTCACAACTCTATCATCGGTCACAAAAGATCAATTTCTTTCCTCTTCACTGTCCAACTCGTGAGAATTAAATACTAAGCGAAAATTCAATTCTCACCCCAAAACCCAAACCTCTAATTAAGCATTAAAAGCCAAAGCATGGAGTTTTTACGAGTTTGCATAAATTAAGCATTCATACACATGGATTATCTCTATAGAATGGAACTAAGCGAACCATAACATATCAATAAGCATGAAAACAGTGAATAAAAACGAAATAGCATTAAGAACAAAACCTCAAGAGTATGTGATACATTACCAAAGGGATTTAACCTAAGAGTTTAGCCTTCCATGAAGAAAAATACCAAAAACGTGTAGAAAGGGAAGAGAGAGAAACCCTAGCAGCCACCACAAGCTTGGAGAGCAAAACTAAGCCTTCTCTATGAGAGAGAATGTAAAAAAAACGTGAATGGAAGGTCTCCCAAGGGTTTACACGAATTTGGCTTTTTAAATCACAAAACGGGCCTAAATCATGGGCCAAAATCCTAAGGAAAGCTTATCTCTAAATTAAATCTAAAAATATCTTATAGATAAAATCTAAATCTTAAAAGATATAACTAAATCTCAACTAATCCTAAAGATAGATTACAATCTTCACTTCATCATATATCTTCTCTTCCAACATTAAATCTTCATTCCCAAAATGTCCAAAAAGCCCTTGTGCCAAATATGACCTGAAAATAGAAATAGAATTAATTAGGCTAAATAATCCCAAATTAAACAATATTCAGAATATTAGTCCAATAAACTCTAAATCACTAAATCAAGCTAAACAATGTCAAATAGGCAACAAGTATCAATAATAGGAGTAAAATAATGCAAGGAATAATGAGAAATAAAATGCTCATCAAATACCCCCACACTTATCCTTTTGCACTCCTGGGCAAAACTAAGAATTAGGACTGAGAAAATCAATATGCACCAAAGTGAATCATGTAACAAGATTACTAAAACTAATGAATGCTAACCTAAGAGATTACATACTTCACAATGAATTCTAGGAAATGCAAAGAAATGGGCAAAATCGAGCACACGAAGAGAATAAGGACCAAAGAATCAAAGCATCCATGAACATCATCCAATTATTTCAAATATGCAAAGAAAACCAATGACATCAAGAGGGTAGTCACAAAGATGATAGAAACTCACAAGGATCACTCAATAGTGTTTACACTCAAGTGTTTAAGGTTAATCAGTGTTTACACTCAAGGCACATCATGAAAAACAAACACAACCATAGGCTTGACAAGCCTCTAACATCAACAATCAACACACATGCACATTAAGATCAAAAGGTCTTTTCAGGGTTGTAATGGGGCCAAGGACAAGGTAGGATAAAAATATGGGAAATGTAGCTAAAACCCAAGGAAATAAAGGAGCAATGGGGAATAAGTAAAAAAAATAAGCACAATCCACCCCAAAATGAAATGGTAAACATAACAACAACCTCTAATTCCAAACCTCCATGCCTCAATCAACCTTTTATTCCATTTTTTTTCTTTTTCTTTATTTTTTTTTTTTCTTCTTCTTCTTCTTCTTCTTCTTCTTCTTCTTTTTTTTTTGAATTGCATTACATTGCAGAACTTCATGAACGAAAGAAAAGAAGAAACAACAAAAATGGCATAATGAGATAAAGCCATAATTACATCACCAACCATAGAGGCAAAACCCAGAACTCACAAGAGATGAAGAACAAAGCACCCTCGCTTACTTAATACCCATTCCCAAAACAACTCCAAAGCTCCAACATTCCCTAAGGTTAGGACAATCATGGTTTTTCAGTCATAGGCTTGTAATGAGCTAAAGAACAAAGAAAAGGGATATAAAGGCTCAAAGGGGCTATCAAAGGATAAATTCATTCAAGGTAGGCTCATATGGCTAGTGGCTTATTCAAGAAAAAAAAACAATGCCTAAATCATTTCAAAATGTGCATGGGAATATCAAGTATCAACAAGAGTCAAGTCAAGTTCTAGAGTGCAAGTAATCCAGAGTGCAATCACACATGAAAGAAAAATTAGGTGGCATATATAGCAATCCACCCACAATTAAGGCTCAAATCCTCACAAAAGGGACAATTCTATCACAGTGTTACCACCTCTTAATTATCAAAAGCAACTTTACACACAGAAATGCATGAATTCAGACACAAGATACCAAGACTCTACTAAAATGAAGCAAAAACATGCAAGAAAATGCCCAAAACTTAGCAAAACCTAAACAATCAAAGCAAAAATATGCAACCTAAACTACTCTCCCCTCACACTTAAATCACACATTGTCCTCAATGTAAAACAAATAGTAGAATCAGACAGATATAGACAAGTGGAATAAAAGTAGTAAAGAAGGAGAAAAGAAGACTCCCTAAATCATGGTGGGTCAAAAATGGGGTCGACCAATGAGGCTTCCTCCACAGGTGCATCATCCAAAGTAGGAGAGGTTAGGAAAGGCTTGAGTCGGTGGCCATTGACTTTGAAGCTCTTGTCTGTGGACTCACTCTTGATCTCCACAGTGCCATAAGGAAACACCTGGGTGACTACAAACGGTCCAATCCATTTAGAGCGGAGCTTGAGGAAACCGCAATTGGTGGTTGGAGAGACAAAGGAACCCTAGGAATACACCTAGAAGGGGGGGTTGAATAGGTGTTGAAGCTACCTTGAAAGATTTTCGAACGAAACAAATCGAAACAATCAAAACAAATGATTTTTACAAATTCTACAGTACTTAATCGATTAAGCAAGTCGTGTACTCGAGTAGTACTCGATTAAGCTTGAACTTAATCGATTAAATATGACAGAAAACAGAAAAATCAATTTTCATTCGAATACGAAAATCAATCAATTCACATGCAAGATCAGAGATTCAGCGGAAATGATTAACACCTATATTCTTATTGATTAACCTAGTTATGAAAATGATTTTCCCTTTATCAATTTGAACAATTAAATATTCAATTCAATCAATTATGAAAATCAATCTTTCTAGGTTTTCAACCAATAACGCAATCAAATGACTTGAATATAAAGAGTAAGGGTTTAGAGATACGACACAGTGATTTATCCTGGTTCACTTTCATCCACTTGAAAGCTACATCCAGTCCCCTCTTCAACTAAGAGAGATTCTTCACTATGAGGAATTAGAGTTCTCAAATTACAAGTGATTGCCTCACAAGACTCCCTTCTTGCTAGCTTACAAGAGATAACCGACACCCTTGCCTTGTAATCCTATTGATCTTCTCTCTAATCTAACCTCTACCCCTTGTTGATAATCGACACAACAAGTCTTCAATTGCTTGATGATAAACCACACACCAAGGCTTCACTTGCTTGATTCACAACCAAGACTTCTTCTTCTTCTTCAATAAGAATGCACTTGCTTGATGATAAAATCGACACACCAAGACTTCTTGTTTGTTGTAGTAGCTTGCCTTCTTGCAAAGATTACAACACAATAGAAAACACAAAAACAATCCTATGAATCTCAATCAAGAGTTATGACAATTCACCATAAGAGATTCAAAGGTTCTTGATCAAAGAATATGAAAATATGAGAACTTTGATCTTTAGAAAATGAGAGAGAATAGAGTGGCTTGATTCTTTGTAAAACTTGTATGAAAATGATTCTAACTGATCACAAATAATAGGAAAAGGTTTATATAGAATACCCAAAAGTTGTAGCACTTAAAAACTGATTTTGAGAAGTGAAAAAACGTATTTTAAAAATCAGTTCAGCAGTACTTAATCGATTAAGCAAGTCGTGTACTCGAGTAGTACTCGATTAAGTTATCATTTAATCGATTAAGTTGGTACTGTACATGTTCAAAACTTGTTTTCTCAAAATCCAACCTTTCCTTTAAAACCTTTAAGCCACCTATTGATTCTAGGTTAAGTGAAAACTCAAATTATGATTTAATCATGACTTATGAATGAGATTCACTACCCTCTATAATAATCTACCCAAATAAAAAAACCTATGAAGCTTGAGAGGCAAAAGATAAAAGAAATACAAATACACTCAAACTTAGGTCTTCATGAGCTTGCTTTCTCTCTTCTTCATTTGATGTTTGTTGTTGCTTGTTGAGCTTGAAACTTGATCAACACTTGTAGCTTGTTCAAAAACACTTTGTCATTATCAAAACATTCATCATGTTCATCATGGAACTAACAATCTCCCCCTTTTTGAAAATGACAATCCATGTTTTGAAATCATTTGAAGTTGTTGATGCTTGAAACATTTGATCACTTGAGAAGACTCTTTCTCCCTCTCAATCAATGCTATAACACTTGAATCCAATTGAGATAGAAGCTTGATTCTCCCCCTATCTTCAACAACTTAGCTCAACCTACATAAAAACAACAAAAAAACCTTTCTCCAAATATAATATCATATTTCTCCCATGTTTTAAAAACATACCATTTCTCCCCATTTGAGAAACATTTCATTCAATTCAAAACATCATATTTCTCCCCCTTTGGCATTATCAAAAAGTAATATATACCAATTGAAATATAACATCTAAGCCAAGGTAAGAAATCAATGATCATTTCTTCACAACATTGATACCAATTGAACAAATACAATAGAGCTTTACTTTGAAATGTGATATCAATTGGTAAGAGAATATAACAATAAAATATAATACCAATTGAGAACTAAAAAGATCATAATATCACTTAACAAAGAAGATATCAATGTAAAGCAATATCAATAATCACAAAAACATGATAATCAACTAATAATCTCTCAATGATACAAATTGAATTAACTAAACATTTAGAAAAGAAATATCAATTGAGAAGATACCAATTGAGATAATATATCAATATCAAATATTACCACTTTGTAGGACATTCACTTGAGATGCAAGTGTGATACCAATTGAAGATGTGAATATAGACATTCATAGTTGAGACCAATTGAGAACATGTGTCATTCATTTGCATCTTCAATCAAACCTACAAAACAATCATGCTTTGCTTTTTGGTATCCAAATGGTTTTGGATCCATTTTTGTTAGTGTAGGGACTTTCACCCTTTTTCATCCAAACAAAATTTCCTTTAGGTATACCATGCACTTTAACATAACACACATTTGAAGTATGTCCATGAGTACCACAATAGAAACATGTTGGAGGATTTGAAAAATCAACTTTAGAAAAATCAACAACATTTCTATGAGATTTACTCTTAGCATTAGTATAACCCAAACCAAACTTGTTTGAATTTTCTCTTTGAAAATTTAACAATGTGCGCAATCTAATATCACCAGTTGAGAAACTTGCAAGCTTATTTTTCAAAATAGCATTTTCATTTTTAAGCAACTTGCAATTCTCACAATCAATCACAATATTCAATCTACTAGCACAATCACAAGAAGAACTAGCATAGATAAGATCAAGAGTTTCATTTTCAAGATTAAGCTCATCAACTTGTTTTTGAAGATCTAAAATCTCTTTTTGATGTTTCAAAATGAGCTTCTTTCTTTCAATGTTTTTCAAAGCTAGTTTTTCAAGTTGTTCATACATTTCTTCATAAGCATTATGTAATAATTCATATTTAGAAGAAATTTCGGATTTAGATTCACTTACATTGCTATCCTCGCTTTGATAACTTGATTCATCATTTGAACTTTGTTCTTCATCATCTACTAGAGTTATCAAGTTGAGACAAGCGGCTTCTTCATCATCCGATGAACTACTCGATGTGCTTTTCTTGTTATCTTCATCACTATCCCAAACTATGTATGCTCTTTTAGATTTAGAATTTTTCTTGTCTTTCTCCTTCTTCTTGAGATACCTAGAGCATGAGTACTTGAGATGACCGGGCTTTCCACATTCATGGCAAACTACACCTTCTTTTGAAGTTTTGGTCTTATAGTGTGGGGAATCCTTCTCTTTACTTTTGTCCTTGTTCAACCTTCCTTTTCTCCTTAGAAACTTGTCAAACTCTTTTAACAAAAGTTTCATGTCTTTTTCATCAACATCGGAATCGGAATCTTCACTATCATCATCATCGGAACTATCTTTCTTTTTGTATGATCTATTGACTTTAAGAGCAATTCCCTTTCTTTCTTTGTTTTTATCCGACTCTTCATTGATACTTAATCGTCCAAGCTCCATTTCATGTTCTTGAAGCTTTCCGAAAAGTGTTGCTAGATCCATAGCATCCAAATTCTTAGATTCAACAATAGCCGTTACTTTTGGTTGCCAATTCCTGTCTAAACATCTCAACACTTTGTTAGAAAGTTCACCTTGAAGAAAAGTTTTACCAAGAGCAAGTAAATGATTTATAATATGAGTAAAACGCTTTTGCATATCATTTATAGATTCATTTGGAAGCATATGAAACAATTCATAATCACGCATTAAAGCATTCAATCTAGCTCTCCTAACCTCACTAGTTCCTTCATGAGTCACTTGTAAAGTGTCCCACATTTCTTTAGCACTAGAACATTGAGAAACTCTAAAGAACTCGTCATAGGATAAAGCGGATGTAATGATATTCTTTGCTTTATAATCATATTGTACTTTCTTTCTATCATCATCCTTCCACTTATCCTCGGGGATCAATTGTTCTACACCTTCAACTAAACTAGAGGGGATATGAGGACCTTTTTCAACTACTTTCCAAATTTCACTATCTATGGCTTGGATAAAGATTTTCATTCTAACTTTCCAATATGCATAGCCTTCTCCGGCAAACAATGGAGGACGACTTATTGAAGCACCTTCACCACCAAAGGAATTCGTAGAACCCATTGCGATTTTCTTAAAGGATCTTTACGAAAAAGCTCTTATGCTCGTGTCTTTCGACCGAGCTCTGATACCAATTGAGGAAACCGCAATTGGTGGTTGGAGAGACAAAGGAACCCTAGGAATACACCTAGAAGGGGGGGTTGAATAGGTGTTGAAGCTACCTTGAAAGATTTTCGAACGAAACAAATCGAAACAATCAAAACAAATGATTTTTACAAATTCTACAGTACTTAATCGATTAAGCAAGTCGTGTACTCGAGTAGTACTCGATTAAGCTTGAACTTAATCGATTAAATATGACAGAAAACAGAAAAATCAATTTTCATTCGAATACGAAAATCAATCAATTCACATGCAAGATCAGAGATTCAGCGGAAATGATTAACACCTATATTCTTATTGATTAACCTAGTTATGAAAATGATTTTCCCTTTATCAATTTGAACAATTAAATATTCAATTCAATCAATTATGAAAATCAATCTTTCTAGGTTTTCAACCAATAACGCAATCAAATGACTTGAATATAAAGAGTAAGGGTTTAGAGATACGACACAGTGATTTATCCTGGTTCACTTTCATCCACTTGAAAGCTACATCCAGTCCCCTCTTCAACCAAGAGAGATTCTTCACTATGAGGAATTAGAGTTCTCAAATTACAAGTGATTGCCTCACAAGACTCCCTTCTTGCTAGCTTACAAGAGATAACCGACACCCTTGCCTTGTAATCCTATTGATCTTCTCTCTAATCTAACCTCTACCCCTTGTTGATAATCGACACAACAAGTCTTCAATTGCTTGATGATAAACCACACACCAAGGCTTCACTTGCTTGATTCACAACCAAGACTTCTTCTTCTTCTTCAATAAGAATGCACTTGCTTGATGATAAAATCGACACACCAAGACTTCTTGTTTGTTGTAGTAGCTTGCCTTCTTGCAAAGATTACAACACAATAGAAAACACAAAAACAATCCTATGAATCTCAATCAAGAGTTATGACAATTCACCATAAGAGATTCAAAGGTTCTTGATCAAAGAATATGAAAATATGAGAACTTTGATCTTTAGAAAATGAGAGAGAATAGAGTGGCTTGATTCTTTGTAAAACTTGTATGAAAATGATTCTAACTGATCACAAATAATAGGAAAAGGTTTATATAGAATACCCAAAAGTTGTAGCACTTAAAAACTGATTTTGAGAAGTGAAAAAACGTATTTTAAAAATCAGTTCAGCAGTACTTAATCGATTAAGCAAGTCGTGTACTCGAGTAGTACTCGATTAAGTTATCATTTAATCGATTAAGTTGGTACTGTACATGTTCAAAACTTGTTTTCTCAAAATCCAACCTTTCCTTTAAAACCTTTAAGCCACCTATTGATTCTAGGTTAAGTGAAAACTCAAATTATGATTTAATCATGACTTATGAATGAGATTCACTACCCTCTATAATAATCTACCCAAATAAAAAAACCTATGAAGCTTGAGAGGCAAAAGATAAAAGAAATACAAATACACTCAAACTTAGGTCTTCATGAGCTTGCTTTCTCTCTTCTTCATTTGATGTTTGTTGTTGCTTGTTGAGCTTGAAACTTGATCAACACTTGTAGCTTGTTCAAAAACACTTTGTCATTATCAAAACATTCATCATGTTCATCATGGAACTAACAGAGCTTTCCACTCATGAGTCCAAGCCTAGAGTTGTAGAGCAACACTTTTTGACCAACCAAGAACTCCTTTCTGCAAATTGAGCTATCATGGAGTTTTTTGGTCTTCTCTTTGTAGAACTTGGAATTCTCATAGGCCTCCAAACGGATCTCATCTAGCTCACTCAACTGCAGCTTCCTCTCCTCACCCGCTTGATCAAGAGCTAAGTTACATTGCTTCACAGCCCAATATGCACGGTGCTCTATCTCCACAGGCAGGTGGCATGCCTTACCAAAGACAACCCGATAAGGTGACATCCCTATGGGTGCCTTGTAAGCAGTCCGATGGGCCCATAGAGCATCCTCCAATCGTGTGCTCCAATCCTTTCTATTAGGCTTCACCATCTTCTCCAAAATCCGCTTGATCTCTCTGTTTGAAATCTCAGCTTGCCCATTGGTTTGGGGGTGATATGGTGTAGAAACTTTGTGCACAACCCCATACTTCTTGAGCAAAGCTTGCATGGATCTATTGCAGAAGTGTGTGCCTTGATCACTGACTATGGCTCTAGGTATGCCAAACCTGCAAAGGATATTAGACCTGACAAAATCTACAACAACCTGAGCATCATTAGTCCTGGTGGCCTTAGCTTTCACCCATTTGGATACATAATCCACAACAAGTAAGATATAATAAAAACCAAAAGAAACAGGAAAGGGACCCATGAAATCTATACCCTAGACATCAAACACCTCACAGAACAACATAGGTTGTTGCGGCATCTGTTGCCTCCAAGATAGGGCGCCTCCTGCTCTTTGACATTGCTCACATGAGCTGCAGATTTTGCTTGCATCTTTGAAGATGGTAGGCCAATAAAATCCAGAATCCAGCACCTTTCGTGCTGTCCTTTGAGTGCCAAGGTGGCCTCCAACTGGTGAAGCATGGCAAAATTGGAGAACCGATTGGATCTCCTGGTCTGGAATGCACCTGCGAATGACCTGATCACTGCAAAAACGCCACAAATAGGGGTCATCCCATACATAATACTTGGCATCGCTCTTCAATTTGTCTCTTTGAGCTTTGGATGCCAAGGGTGGAAAAACAGATGCAACTATATAATTTACAATATCAGCAAACCAAGGAGTAAGGGGAGGGGGATGTGAAACATGCAAAACTAAAAGCTGCTCATCCGGGAAGTCATCCCGGATAGGAAATGCATCCTCCTCTCTCTCTATTCTACTCAAGTGGTCTGCGACAAGGTTATGTGCACCACTCCGATCCTGAATCTCAAGATCAAACTCCTGGAGGAGCAACATCCATCTAATCAACCTAGGTTTGGAATCTGTCTTTTTCAAAAGATACTTCAGAGCAGCATGATCAGTATACACCACAACCTTAGAACCTAATAGATATGATCTAAACTTATCAAGTGCAAAGATAATGGCTAACAGCTCTTTTTCAGTTGTGGTGTAATTAACTTGTGCTGAATCTAAAGTCCTAGATGCATAATAAATCACATGAGACATCTTACCAACCCTTTGGGAGAGAACTGCTCCCAAAGCATAATTCGAGGCATCGGTCATGAGCTCAAATGGGAGAGTCCAGTCAGGTGGTTGGATGATGGGAGTGGTGGTGAGTGCTCTCTTTAGCTCATCAAATGCCTTCTTGCATTGGTCTCCAAAATCAAATGTGGTATCCTTTTGAAGCAAGTTGGATAGTGGAAGGGCTATCTTGCTAAAGTTTTGAATAAACCTGCGATAGAAACCTGCATGGCCAAGAAAAGAACGCACCTCTCGCACGCAAGAGGGGTAAGGCAAATGTGATATTACATGCAGCTTAGCAGGGTCAACCTCTATGCCCTTATGCGAAATAATGTGCCCTAAGACTATGCCTTGTTCTACCATAAAATGACATTTTTCAAAATTCAAGACAAGGTTAGTCTCAATGCACCTATTAAGCACCTTAGACAAACTATCAAGACATGCATCAAAAGAGGAACCATATACACTAAAATCATCCATGAAGACCTCTATGCAATGCTCAAGTAAGTCATTAAAAATACTCATCATACATCTTTGAAAAGTGCCAGGAGCATTGCATAGGCCAAAAGGCATCTTCCTATAAGCAAATGTACCAAAAGGACAGGTAAATGTAGTCTTATGTTGGTCCTCTGGTGCAATACAGATTTGGAAATAACCAGAGAAACCATCTAAGAAGCAATAGTGAGATTTACCTGCCAGGCGCTCCAACATCTGATCAATGAAGGGAAGAGGAAAGTGATCCTTGCGGGTCGCCTGGTTGAGCTTCCTATAATCAATGCAGACTCTCCAACTGTTCTGCACTCTAGTGGGAATCAGCTCATCCTTCTCATTTTTGACAACTGTCACCCCAGACTTCTTGGGAACTACTTGAACCGGGCTTACCCAAGTGCTGTCTGAAATGGGGTAGATAATGCCAGCTTGCAGCAGCTTAGTGACCTCTTTCTTCACCACATCAAGAATCTGGGGGTTCAACCGTCTCTGGGGTTGTCTCACTGGTTTAGCCCCATCCTCCAATAAAATCCGATGCATGCACATGGAGGGGCTAATACCAGGTATGTCTGCCAAAGTCCATCCTATTGCCCTTTTGTTTGCTCTAATCACATCCAGCAGCTTCTTCTCTTGATCAACAGAAAGGGAGGTAGAGATGATCACTGGAAGTTTCTGCTCAGCCTCCAAGTAAGCATATTTGAGATGAGGAGGAAGGGGCTTCAGGTCCAATAAAGGTGCCTGCATCACAGATGGAACTAAAGGAGCAGCAGAATTGGATTCTGCCGCCTGCACCTGAACAAGTGAATTAGACTCATGCAAAACAGAAATGGGGTTAGCATGATCTGAATCTATATCATATGAATCAACAGATGCAGTAGTAGAATTTAAAAACTGGTCAATTTCAATGCATGCAGTGCATATTTCGGAATCAGAACATGCAGAACAAGTAAATGAGCTAGTGAAAGATGGCAAATCATAATCATGCAAAAAGTCTAGAACATGCTCATCAATCAGATCATCAAGCAAGTCAACATGAAAAATAGAGTGGTCATCAGAAAAATGTTTCATAGCATCAAAAATATTGAATCGAACCACACTGTCATCAAATTCCATGGAAAGTGTACCTGCATGCACATCTATCTTGGTTCGGGCTGTTTTCAAAAATGGTCTCCCTAATATGATAGGGACAGCATTACGAGAGGTGTCCTCTTCCATATCAAGAATATAAAAATCAGCAGGAAAGATAAGCTCTTCAACCCGAACCAGGACATCCTCTATCAAACCTACGGGGTAGGCAGTAGATCTATTTGCCAAGTGAATAACCACACCCGTAGGTTGAAGGGGTCCAAGTGAAAGAGACTTGAAAACAGACATAGGCATAACATTAATAGATGCTCCTAAATCTAGCAAAGCATTCTCAAATTTAGTATTACCTATGATACAAGGCACAGAGAAAGTTCCAGGATCCTTACACTTTTCAGGAATATGAGGGACGGGTTTAAGAGCAGAGACATTTCTTCCCATGCTGATCCTCTCATTGCCCTTGAGCTTCCGTTTGTGTGTGCATAGATCCTTCAAGAACTTTGCATACCTTGGAATCTGCTTGATTGCATCAAGAAGGGGTATGTTGACTTCCACCTTCCTGAATGTGTCAAGTATCTCTTTGTCAATCTCTTCCATTTTCTTGCTTTGAGTCACCCCCCTTGGTGGGAAAGGAAGAGGAATGGGGGGTGGTTGTTGGGCAGCAGCAGGTGTTGTGCTTGTGGAAGGCTGAGCTGGACGGGATTTTCTGGTACTTGTGTGCTCACTCTCCTCGACCATTTGGCTCTTCTTGTTGGTTGAAACTAGATCATCTTTGTTGAGGTCAGATTCTGGTGTGGGTGTGACAATCTGCTTCCCTGACCTTAGACTAATGGCATTCACATTCTGGTTTGGATTGATCACTGTTTGGGATGGCAACTTGTTAGAATTCTGAGATTGCATAGTGTTGATTGCTGTTGCCATCTGTCCCATCTGATTGGTCAAAGATTGAATGGAGGCCTCTTGTCTTTGAATGGATGCTCTAGTTTCCTGTTGGAATTGGAGATTTTGCATGGTCATCTGTTTCATCAGCTCTTCCAATGAAGGCTGCTGCTCAGTACTAGGAGCTGGTGGTGCAGAATTAGCCTGTTGTTGTCTCTGTTGCTGGACTGGAGGAGGTACATATGGTGGTCTAGAATTGTTCTGAAATTGAACCTGTGAAGGTTGCTGCTGATCAGACCATCTCAGGTTGGGATGGTTCCTCCAACCAGGGTTGTATCTATTGGTAGAGAGATCAAAGTTCTGTGGCTGCTGGTTTCTACTGTTGAAGATGTTGGCGGCATATGCCTCAGGTTGGTCAACACCAGTCGTTGGTTGCTGCTGCACAAAAGGGCATGCATCTGTGGGGTGCTCAGCGGATGTGCATATGCCACATAATCTAGCAGGCAGAGACAACTTCTTCTGGTTGATGGCCAATTGAGTGACCAAAGTTGTAAGTGAATCTATCTTCTGTTCAAGCTTCTCAACCTTACCAGAACTTGTGCCAACATCATTCACTCCTCTCACTATGATTGCATCGCTGTTGCCCCTTGCATGGAATTGTTGACAATTGGAAGCCATCTTCTCAATCTTGGCTCTGGCTTCTAAAGGTGTCATGTCTCCTAGGGCACCACCACTGGCAGCATCAAGCATGTTTCTCTCCATGAGGTTGAGACCTTCATAGAAATATTGAATAAGCAACTGCTCTGAGATCTGATGGTGGGGGCAGCTCGCACACAATCTCTTGAATCTCTCCCAATACTCATAGAGACTTTCTCCACTTTGTTGCCTGATGCCTGATATATCCTTTCGGATTGCTGTTGTTCTGCATGCAGGGAAGAATTTCTCCAAAAATGCCCTCTTCAGGTCATCCCAGACTGTGATAGAACCAGGGGCCAGATCGTACAACCAATCCTTGGCTAGCCCCTCTAGGGAGTGTGAGAATGCCTTAAGACAAACATGATTCTCTTGCACATCATGTGGTTTCATAGTAGCACAGACAATATGGAACTGCTTGAGATGTTTATGAGGATCCTCACCTGCAAGACCATTAAACTTGGGCAACAAATGAATTAGTCCAGACCTTAGCTCATACGGGTCATCGGGATACTGGATGCACAAATCTTCAATAGTGAAATCAGGTGCAGCCAGCTCCCTCAATGTCCTCTCACGTGGTGGAGGTTGAGCCATATTTTCAGAATAATCAGAATAAGAATCAGAATTTATAGGAATAGAAGAAAAAGAAGCAGACTCACTATGTAAAGACTCAATAGACTCACTACCTATGAACTGGTTCCTATTTTGTCTAACTAGTCTGTGATAAGTTCTATCAATTTCAGGGTTATATGGATGCAAGTAGCTTGGATTGCCCCTAGTCATGTACTGAACAGAACACCATGTAGCATAGCAAACTGTCACTAATATACATGACCAAAATAGGCAACAAAATTTTTTTATTTTTTAAAATTTTTTATTTATTTTTTTCAGCACCCTAAATTCATGAAAACATACCACAAAAAGTTTGAGGACAAAATTCAAAAGGGAACCAAGTCAAACAATTAAATCAGAGACCAAAAACTAAGAAAATAAAACTTGTAAAATAAAAAAGAAATAGTAAAACGGCTTTTTCAGGATCCAGACGAAGGAGTTTTCTGACAAAGTGAGAAAAATCAGATTATTCAGAAAATTCCCTTCGATTTGATATAAAATTCGTCAAATTCCGAGTTACGGGTCAAAAGTTGCGACGATTTGAAGAAAGTGCTGCTAAAACTTGGAAAATTTTTCTGGAACTCAAAACCAGTGATGATCTGAGTGATCGTGGTGCCTCGAAACCTTTTTATATGATAAAAGTAGTGTGGATATAAATTTTCGTGCAAAAATTCCACCCACAACTATGTGAACTAGCAACCACAGAGTCAATCAAATACACTAATTGCAACAAAATAGCAAAACAGCAAACAGTGCAACTTCAACCGGTTATCAGAATTGACTACTAGACCCTAAATCAGAAAGGACACACTATAATAACTATACTAACTACGACACTAACTAACTACTAATGACCTTTGGCAAGAACCGATATTCCCCGGCAGCGGCGCCAAATTTGATCGAGGCTGTACCCGATACAAATAAAAACAGTTAAAGTATAGTACTAGGAAGTGACTCCTAGGTCGTCTCCCAAGGAATATCTTATCAAGCAAAAGGTCGAACACATAGTATGCATAGAAAATAGGGGGGTTTTTTTTTGTATTGAATATTGAATAATTGAAATCAAAACAGAATTAAATCAAAACGAAGAAACAGATAAGGAAAAGCGGATAAACCCCTTTGGCTCGCGTTCACAACTCTATCATCGGTCACAAAAGATCAATTTCTTTCCTCTTCACTGTCCAACTCGTGAGAATTAAATACTAAGCGAAAATTCAATTCTCACCCCAAAACCCAAACCTCTAATTAAGCATTAAAAGCCAAAGCATGGAGTTTTTACGAGTTTGCATAAATTAAGCATTCATACACATGGATTATCTCTATAGAATGGAACTAAGCGAACCATAACATATCAATAAGCATGAAAACAGTGAATAAAAACGAAATAGCATTAAGAACAAAACCTCAAGAGTATGTGATACATTACCAAAGGGATTTAACCTAAGAGTTTAGCCTTCCATGAAGAAAAATACCAAAAACTTGTAGAAAGGGAAGAGAGAGAAACCCTAGCAGCCACCACAAGCTTGGAGAGAAAAACTAAGCCTTCTCTATGAGAGAGAATGTAAAAAAAACGTGAATGGAAGGTCTCCCAAGGGTTTACACGAATTTGGCTTTTTAAATCACAAAACGGGCCTAAATCATGGGCCCAAATCCTAAGGAAAGCTTATCTCTAAATTAAATCTAAAAATATCTTATAGATAAAATCTAAATCTTAAAAGATATAACTAAATCTCAACTAATAAAGATAGATTACAATCTTCACTTCATCATATATCTTCTCTTCCAACATTAAATCTTCATTCCCAAAATGTCCAAAAAGCCCTTGTGCCAAATATGACCTGAAAATAGAAATAGAATTAATTAGGCTAAATAATCCCAAATTAAACAATATTCAGAATATTAGTCCAATAAACTCTAAATCACTAAATCAAGCTAAACAATGTCAAATAGGCAACAAGTATCAATAATAGGAGTAAAATAATGCAAGGAATAATGGGAAATAAAATGCTCATCAATAAGGGAATCACATATGACGAGGGTTTTGATTCAAGGAAATGGAAAAGGTCAAGCGGCAAGAAAGTATGAATAATACCAAGGATGTGATGTTGTTATGATTAAGAATTTGTAATGTGGCACTATGAAACAAGTAATGAAAGAGATGAATGAGGAAGAGAGAGAGAGAATGACACAAATGAAAGTATCACTCTGCAATGATGATGATGAGGTGAATTATGTTATGTACTTTGTTGTTTGACATACATATATCTTGTTGTGTGTTTGTCTTGATATTTATGCTTACTGTAATTCCACCCGTCGACGAGAAATCGTTTGGGATCGCTTACTCTCTCTTCTGTTGGTATTCGATACCACATAATTGCAGATGGCTTACAGCATCAGGATTTCGATGTGCCCATTGGACGACGGAGGCTGGTAGTTGACGTCAGCCGGTTGGAAGTGGCGTGGATCCATCGGCTTAGAGGTCATTGTGTAACAGCCCGATTTTCGTAACTCAAAAATAACTAACTTTTATTCACTTAAGTTGTAAAAAATGAGGCCAATTTTTTTTTTTTGTAAAACATTGTTGAAGAGTTTGAAACCGTTGTTTAAAAGTTCTTGGTGTTCTCAACACCCTTTACCGAAAACCGAGTTGTTACTAAAACAAATCTTTACTCACTCAGGTTTCCAAAAAATTTGCTAGAAAAAAAACGGTTTGATTCCATTTTAAAATAGTTCTTTGTATTCCACCAAAAGGGATCATTAAACATTTCTCATGAAGATGTAAAAAGTCGGGCAGGCTTTAGAATAAGTTAAGTTACATCAATAGATCATCACTCAGGTAATCCTTAGCACAAACACTCACTACAATCTAAACTAACCATGCTAACTATAGGCTACCCTATTGAAGGCAATCGGGTGGAGGTCCTCCTTCTTCTTGGATCCCCACTTTGCTTTCGGAGATGACGCCGTCCATGTAGCTGTCTCTGTATTATCGTTAGGCTCCAACTTCACTCCTTCTTTGGTGGTAGACTTCCACTGTTTCTCATATTGCACCTTCTCCTTGTAGTTCCGATATCCTCGCACAGTGACTTGTCCCAAGCGCGGCCCCAAGTTAGCTCCACTCAGTTGATGCTCCGGGTCGGGGATTACAATCTGAGTATGGCCGGTCCATACCCAGCCGCTTGGAGTACGCTTCCAACCTATTCCATACTTACTCCACGTGGTGATGTCCATGCAGTACTCCATCTGCCCGTTGAAATACCAGCAGCACCGATATGCCAACGAACAGGAGAGAGTAAGCGTTCCGAACGACGGATCGTCGACGGTGTGGGATTACGATAGGCAAGATAATAGGACCAAACAAACACACAATACAATATACAAGCACACAACAACCAAACATATTATTGACATCATTATCATTGAGGAAATCGCAATTGGTGGTTGGAGAGACTTAGGAACCCTAGGAATACACCTAGAAGGGGGGGTTGAATAGGTGTTGAAGCTACCTTGAAAGATTTTCTAACGAAACAAATCGAAACAATCAAAACAAATGATTTTTGCAAATTCTACAGTACTTAATCGATTAAGCAAGTCGTGTACTCGAGTAGTACTCGATTAAGCTTGAACTTAATCGATTAAATATGACAGAAAACAGAAAAATCAATTTTTCATTCGAATACGAAAATCAATCAATTCACATGCAAGATCAGAGATTCAGCGGAAATGATTAACACCTATATTCTTATTGATTAACCTAGTTATGAAAATGATTTTCCCTTTATCAATTTGAACAATTAAAGATTCAATTCAATCAATTATGAAAATCAATCTTTCTAGGTTTTCAACCAAGAACGCAATCAAATGACTTGAATATAAAGAGTAAGGGTTTAGAGATACGACACAGTGATTTATCCTGGTTCACTTTCATCCACTTGAAAGCTACATCCAGTCCCCTCTTCAACCAAGAGAGATTCTTCACTATGAGGAATTAGAGTTCTCAAATTACAAGTGATTGCCTCACAAGACTCCCTTCTTGCTAGCCTACAAGAGATAACCGACACCCTTGCCTTGTAATCCTATTGATCTTCTCTCTAATCTAACCTCTACCCCTTGTTGATAATCGACACAACAAGTCTTCAATTGCTTGATGATAAACCACACACCAAGGCTTCACTTGCTTGATTCACAACCAAGACTTCTTCTTCTTCTTCAATAAGAATGCACTTGCTTGATGATAAAATCGACACACCAAGACTTCTTGTTTGTTGTAGTGGCTTGCCTTCTTGCAAAGATTACAACACAATAGAAAACACAAAATAATCCTATGAATCTCAATCAAGAGTTATGACAATTCACCATAAGAGATTCAAAGGTTCTTGATCAAAGAATATGAAAATATGAGAACTTTGATCTTTAGAAAAATGAAAGAGAATAGAGTGGCTTGATTCTTTGTAAAACTTGTATGAAAATGATTCTAACTAATCACAAATAATAGGAAAAGGTTTATATAGAATACCCAAAAGTTGTAGCACATAAAAACTGATTTTGAGAAGTCAAAAACGTATTTTAAAAATCAGTTCAGCAGTACTTAATCGATTAAGCAAGTCGTGTACTCGAGTAGTACTCGATTAAGTTATCACTTAATCGATTAAGTTGGTACTGTACATGTTCAAAACTTGTTTTCTCAAAATCCAACTTTTCCTTTAAAACCTTTAAGCCACCTATTGATTCTAGGTTAAGTGAAAACTCAAATTATGATTTAATCATGACTTATGAATGAGATTCACTACCCTCTATAATAATCTACCCAAATAAAAAACCTATGAAGCTTGAGAGGCAAAAGATAAAAGAAATACAAATACACTCAAACTTAGGTCTTCATGAGCTTGCTTTCTCTCTTCTTCATTTGATGTTTGTTGTTGCTTGTTGAGCTTTAAACTTGATCAACACTTGTAGCTTGTTCAAAAACACTTTGTCATTATCAAAACATTCATCATGTTCATCATGGAACTAACAATTATCATTATTAGCATTATTGTTATCCTCTTTCATTTCCTTCTTACTTTCACATCTTATGAACATTCTTTCCTTTTCTCATTCATTTCCATTTCATAACCATATTTTTCTTTTCCTCCAGTCTTATCAATTCATAACCTCTGGTGATTGGGGAGTGTTAAAATACCATCAAAGTATTCATTTCAATCTCGACGATCACTCACGTCTACATCTCCTCGGTCATCCACCCAACCTAGTCGGAAGCAAACAGGAGTACAGGACCTTTACCGTGCGGGCACGACAGCTGTCTCAAACTCAAATGGTCCCAGACCAGGAGGTCTCAGCCTCAAATCATAATCATATCAATTCATATACATGGCAAACTGTCTCACTACAGTGGCAAACAAGATGCCCCACTCCAGTCCCTCTCACTGTTCTAGATTTGCAATCTAGGGGGCGACAGTATATTTCTAGTGGGCCCGCAGAACTTACCACGGCATTAGACCCAGTCCCCACCACGTTAGTGCGCCATGTGGAGTTCGTTCTGCCTAGAAATACACTCTAGACTTCTTGACGTTTCACCGTCATCGTCCTCCCCTAATGCAATCTCCTCCTAAGTATCCGCAGATACTTATGGTATCTTCCTCTCCACTACTTCGCACTCTCATACCTCACCGCGTATGTCTTTTAAAGTCTTTTAATCTTTTTAATTATCCTAAGGTTGGCCCGTCCTTCGTGCAACCCTTCAACGAGTCCCGACCACTAACTTTGCACAAACTTTCTCTCATCATTTCTCACATAGCACAGAGCTGGGATCACATCAACCAACTCAAATCTCATTTCTCAGACTTTCTCAACATTCTCCATTCCTCGTAATCATCTCATCTTTCTCAATCATTCTATTTCAAAGACTTTCACAAATCTCTTTTCATAAGTTTTTTACAAAACGTAATTTCCACAAACTTTTCTCAAAAATGTTATTTCATAAAATTCTCTCAAAAGATATCATCTTGTTGCCTTTCTCTAAAATATCATTTCCAGAAGACTTTCCCCCAAAATATCATTTCAAAAAGATTTTCTTTAATCATCCTTTCAAATACTTTACCAAAAAGATTGTCTCCCCAAAACTTCCCTCAACAATACCTCTGTTCACAAAACTCTTTCAAAAGAATCGTTTTCACAAAACTTTTCTCAAAACTGTAATTTCATAAAACTTTCTTAAAAATGTTATTTCGAAAAGACTTTCTCAAAATATCGTTTCAAAAGAGAATCTCCAAATATCATTTCAAAACTCTTTCAAAAAGATTGGTTCACCAAAACTTTTTCAAAAATACTTTCTTTAACAAAAAGTTTTTTTTTTCAAAAATCTTTTTTGAAAACCTTTTTCAAAATCACCTTTTTGTTGAGCGCTAATGGAGGAGCAAGCTCAACTCGACACTAGTCCCAGACTAAAACTAAAAACAAAAGGAGCCCAGCTCCGCTCAAATCACATCTCATATCCACATTCACATCACTTTCCCCAGCTCTGGCTGGTTCTCATCATTATCCTCAATTTCATTCCCCAATCCTCAACTCTTTCTTTCCTTTCCAGCACATACCTTATTTCCAATCATTAGATCTTTCTCATTGTATCTTTACTTTCAATTTCATTACTTTCTCAACTTATTCCTTTCGTTTTCATTTCTCATTCAGGATGTGTCTATCAGCATATTACTCATTTAATTTAACAACAGTAAATATCATCAGGCATAATGAAATAAAAACATAAAAGCATGCTATCAATCACACACTCATCACACAACAATATTGTGGCCTTTGTCACCTTCGTATAAGTGGCCACACAACACAGACAATTGCCACTTATACTACTGACTCCGAACCACTTAGTTCCGATCTTTGAGATGATACGGAACGTCCTAATATATCACCTAACTACCACGGTGTCTTAGGAAAGCTTCTCTCTCACCTGAGGTCCAGCAATGTAATGCGTACCGTCTCCTCGAACCCTTTTTGGTTGCCGGCTGCCCCAATCCCTTTGTCTTTAAGATTCCTCGTACTAAATAAAATACACTTACGTCATTATCTTGTATTAAGATAATCTTTTCTTAGTTCGTGACACGTTCCGTTCTTAACCGAAAGACTTAAAACACTGTTGTTTTATCAAAACAATTCCCATATTTCTTAGTACTTTAATTATTTTAAAACCATTTGAAAACATTTAATAAAATGGTTTAAATCAATTGATTTGGTTGCTGCTCCGTCTTGGACAGCACCTTAAACATGTTCAAAAACACCGAAAAATTCATCGTTTTCGTCCCGACTTTTTCTTAAATCAGTTATCACTTAAAAACTTTACTTTAAGTCTCTTGAACACGTTTTTAAAGTTAAAAGACAATTCTAAATAATTCTGGACAGCAAGAAATCATTTTACAAAAATAACCTTTGATAAAAATTCGAAAACATTTCCAAAAACACTTTTTACTATAAATAACCCTTTAATTCAAAATAACACTTTTAAAACTCAAATCTTTATTACCAAAACAACTTTGGACAGCCATTAAATACAATCTAAAAATCTCAAATAAATCAAATGGAATTATCTTAAAATCCACTTATTTCAAAACCATTTACACACTCAAATATTTTTCACAACAACATTTAAATAAATGGGGTCATACAAGTAATTGATTAATCATTTAATTTATTTACAATTCAAACAAACACTTAGACATTCACATACTCACAAAGATATAAATCAAACACAACAACTCAATTCTCTTCAAAAAAATCACTACATGAGTTTATTTTAATGCCACTAAATTTCCTAAACCTATTTACACTATATGGCCGAATAATGTCAAAGAAGACAGGTCAAAACATCACAAATTTAAATCACACAAATCAACTTGATTCATTTTAAGCACTTAAATTTCCACTCTCTTTTTTTTAAAAAAATACCATTTCCTTTTCCAAACATAAAACCGAATGCACCTTACTCAAAAACCAAGTTGAAATTAATTTTCAAAAGCTTGTTCCCTTGATTCTTTGTAAAACCGAAATGACCTCTAAGGAAGGTCAAATCCTTTTCACTTAAAAACAACATGCATGCACCTAAGCTTTGTAGATCAAGTCATACAATCAATCAATTGGTACAATCAAAGATGAAAATCATGGTGAGTTGAAAAAGGATCAAAACCGTGGCATGCATGAAAGAGAAGTTAAAGCTTTTTACTCAAAGATTACATGCAAGACTTTAGAACAAAAATCTTTAAAGATTAAAGCAAGAATCAAGACATTTTCAAAGATCAAGGTAAAAATTAAAGCTTCATCCACATCAAATCACAACCAAAGTATTTCAACAACTCAAATTAATTTTTCTAAACATAAACTTAATATGCAATTCACTTAGAGCAAATTAAAAAGCATCAATACCTAATCTTTTAGATCATGGCCGAATCTCCTAGTTTAAGATCTAGTGTTTTATTAGTTCATTTAGTCTTACAAATTCAAGATCAAAGTAGAATCAACACATGCATGTACACATAGCACCAATATCAACATCAACCAACATGCAACATCAAAGGTTTCAATATTATTACTAAGCAAATTTAGATCGTTCATTTTATTTATCAAATAAACCCTTAAACACATCTTTAAATTACGGTTTAAGAAAGAAAATTAAACATGCAAAGAGATCCACTTCATTCTTCACAAAAATCTCATCAAACCTTTAGATTTAGAAGATTTAGTTTGAAAAGCTTTAGGATCTCTTATGAAAATTTTAAACAAGTTAGGAAATTCGTTGATTAGATGTTTACAAATTTCTTCAAGCTTTGAGAAATTAATATGTAAAGAGATACACTTTAAACTTTACAAAAATCTCCAAAACTATTTAGATCTTTAAGATTTATGTTGAAAAACTTTAAGATCTTTCATGAAGACCTTAATGGAGTTATGAAGTCCGTTAGTTAGAAGTTTATAAGTTGCTTTAAACTTTAAAATCCATGATCAAGTACAAACACACTTGTACTCATCATTTAAGTTTTAGGAATTAACATGCAAAGAAGAAAAGAAAGAAAAATCACAAGATCAAAAGGAAAAATCTAAACTATTACAACTTTCTTCATAATTTTCGAACTACCCACCAAGAAAGGGTTGATCTTCAAGCTTCTAAGGTCTTGGATCTTCAAAGAAAACTTAGGTTTTTGGCTAGATCTTCCTCCTCCTTCCTCCTTGTAGCTCACGGCCTCACCCTCTATTTTCTATGTGTTGAGAGCTTTGATATGTGCTCTCAACAAAGGTGTTTGGAAAGTGAATGGAAATGAGAGAAATGAATGAGAAGTTGGTGAAAGAAATTAAGGGTGGTGGCTTATATAATCAACTCATGTTCTTCCTCTTTTAACCTTGTAAGTTTCGGCCATGTGTGTAGATGGAAGGGGTAATTTTGGCTCTTCAAGAATTTGCATGGGTGAAGTTTAGCATTGCTAAGGAGACAAGGTAGGGTGGCTTAGGTGCTTAGGGGTCATTTTAGGTTCAAAGACTAGTTAGCTTATCTTTAGGGTTTCTACCAACTTGGTTAGGTCTTAGTTAGAAACTTGGTTCACTTAGTTACTTGGCCAACACTTAGGAAAATTCTAGGCTTCCACCTACCCACACACATACATGGCACACACATACATATACATGCATACACACACACACACTTACACGCACGTATTGCACACACATGCATACACATATCATTTTCACACATACATTCATACAAAATCCGTACATACACATACATGCACATACATAGAAAATGGATTTTCTTATTTATAACATCACATATATATAAAAACCAAAATTCCCTTAAAGTACCACAAATTACATAATTATTTTTCAAACTCAACTTTAAAACTCATCACATTATTTCATGGAAATCATTTCTTTAAATTCATTTTCCACCTTGAAAATGTGAATTAAGAAATTTATCTAAGGAAATATTCTTTCAAAAAAATTTTTCTCCAAAATAAATCTCTTTAGTATTTTAATTCGGTACGAGGAATTTGCGGGGTGTTACATTCTCCCCAACTTAAAGATTTCTCGTCCCCGAGAAATACGCTGTGGATTGGGCAACAGGGCACAAAAATGTTCATGTCGCTTTAATTCCCATAAGAATACTCTCTTCTCGCTTCGGGGTCGTATTTCCTTTTGCTGGTCTAATTTACTCTGCCATGCTCCTTGTTTGTTGCTTTTAGACGAAGAAGTCGTACTCACACAACCGCTCACGTGTCGAATCGGGTTAAGTCCAACGGACTAACCGAAGAAGATGTCGTTCCTTTCACTGATCGTCGTCACGTAGAGTCCTACCATAGGTACGGACTTAGGAAAATCAAGTAATCAAAATTTCACACATCTCCAAAGTATAGGGTTTCACCTAAAACCCCTAAATATTCGCTATTCTCTAAAACTCGGGTTCTTACTAAATCATAACAATCACTCCTTCCTCTAACTCTCCTTCTAACTCTAAGGCTTCCGTCCATTATTTTTCGGCTTAAGGGGAATTCTATTGCAATTTTGGTTCTACTTCCTCATAACAACCTCACTTTTCTCATTGGATTCTTCCTAAATATCAATCATACCTATTACTTTCTCCGTCTAAACCCATGGTTATGGTATAAGGCCATCCTGGTCCTCAAATTTTCCTCAAATAATTAGTAACATACACCTCTTTTCTTCCTTGTGGCTCCCCAACTTGGATCAAGCTTATCACTAAATTCACTATTCCGTTCTATTCCTATTCAGCTTCAACCACTAATCCATCCCTAATCATTCAAGCCCTAACTATCTGGGTAACTATGACATCCTCTACTCCACAACTCAAGCTAGTAAACCTTGGAAAAGATCGATAAGGTTACGTATTGACAGTAAGGCTTGTGAAGAAAAATTTGGAATTTTGTAGCAAGGACAGTCTTTGTTGAAGCAATTCAACAAACACAGGGATTCAGGAATATCATTGTATATCTTAAGGTAAATACTATTCTTATACAAGAGGCATGCTAAGATCGACATACTTAAGTCCATCAAGTACTAATAAAACATCAACGGTTAAGGGGTCTCAATCTTAGAATCTATTTGTCCTCTACTTAGTCTACTTCCTTCAAACTACAAAACCATCAGATTTCCTAGACTAACACAGCAGGCACTAAAACAGAATCTCTCATCCTAGAAAGATGAGAACCTAGTCTTATGCGCCTATCCTTATACTAGAAAACACACATAGAGTTACACAAACAAAGCATGTAAGCCCATGCTTAAGGCCACTAAGGATTAACCTGGCTCTGATACCATTCTGTAACAGCCTGATTTTCGTAACTCAAAAATAACTAACTTTTATTCACTTAAGTTGTAAAAAATGAGGCCAAATTTTTTTTTTGTAAAACATTGTTGAAGAGTTTGAAACCGTTGTTTAAAAGTTCTTGGTGTTCTCAACACCCTTTACCGAAAACCGAGTTGTTACTAAAACAAATCTTTACTCACTCAGGTTTCCAAAACATTTGCTAGAAAAAAACGGTTTGATTCCATTTTAAAATAGTTCTTTGTATTCCACCAAAAGGGATCATTAAACATTTCTCATGAAGATGTAAAAAGTCGGGCAGGCTTTAGAATAAGTTAAGTTACATCAATAGATCATCACTCAGGTAATCCTTAGCACAAACACTCACTACAATCTAAACTAACCATGCTAACTATAGGCTACCCTATTGAAGGCAATCGGGTGGAGGTCCTCCTTCTTCTTGGATCCCCACTTCGCTTTCGGAGATGACGCCATCCATGTAGCTGTCTCTGTATTATCGTTAGGCTCCAACTTCACTCCTTCTTTGGTGGTAGACTTCCACTGTTTCTCATATTGCACCTTCTCCTTGTAGTTCCGATATCCTCACACAATGACTTGTCCCAAGCGCGGCCCCAAGTTAGCTCCACTCAGTTGATGCTCCGGGTCGGGGATTACAATCTGAGTATGGCCGGTCCATACCCAGCCGCTTGGAGTACGCTTCCAACCTCTTCCATACTTACTCCACGTGGTGATGTCCATGCAGTACTCCATCTGCCCGTTGAAATACCAGCAGCACCGATATGCCAACGAACAGGAGAGAGTAAGCGTTCCGAACGACGGATCGTCGACGGTGTGGGATTACGATAGGCAAGATAATAGGACCAAACAAACACACAATACAATATACAAGCACACAACAACCAAACATATTATTGACATCATTATCATTATTAGCATTATTGTTATCCTCTTTCATTTCCTTCTTACTTTCACATCTTATGAACATTCTTTCCTTTTCTCATTCATTTCCATTTCATAACCATATTTTTCTTTTCCTCCAGTCTTATCAATTCATAACCTCTGGTGATTGGGGAGTGTTAAAATACCATCAAAGTATTCATTTCAATCTCGGCGATCACTCACGTCTACATCTCCTCGGTCATCCACCCAACCTAGTCGGAAGCAAACAGGAGTACAAGACCTTTACCGTGCGGGCACGACAGCTGTCTCAAACTCAAATGGTCCCAGACCAGGAGGTCTCAGCCTCAAATCATAATCATATCAATTCATATACATGGCAAACTGTCTCACTACAGTGGCAAACAAGATGCCCCACTCCAGTCCCTCTCACTGTTCTAGATTTGCAATCTAGGGGGCGACAGTATATTTCTAGTGGGCCCGCAGAACTTACCACGACATTAGACCCAGTCCCCACCACGTTAGTGCGCCACATGTGGAGTTCGTTCTGCCTAGAAATACACTCTAGACTTCTTGACGTTTCACCGTCATCGTCCTCCCCTAATGCAATCTCCTCCTAAGTATTCGCAGATACTTATGGTATCTTCCTCTCCACTACTTCGCACTCTCATACCTCACCGCGTATGTCTTTTAAAGTCTTTTAATCTTTTTAATTATCCTAAGGTCGGCCCGTCCTTCGTGCAACCCTTCAACGAGTCTCGACCACTAACTTTGCACAAACTTTCTCTCATCATTTCTCCCATAGCACAGAGCTGGGATCACATCAACCAACTCAAATCTCATTTCTCAGACTTTCTCAACATTCTCCATTCCTCGTAATCATCTCATCTTTCTCAATCATTCTATTTCAAAGACTTTCACAAATCTCTTTTCATAAGTTTTTTACAAAACGTAATTTCCACAAACTTTTCTCAAAAATGTTATTTCATAAAATTCTCTCAAAAGATATCATCTTGTTGCCTTTCTCTAAAATATCATTTCCAGAAGACTTTCCCCCAAAATATCATTTCAAAAAGATTTTCTTTAATCATCCTTTCAAATACTTTACCAAAAAGATTGTCTCCCCAAAACTTCCCTCAACAATACCTCTATTCACAAAACTCTTTCAAAAGAATCATTTTCACAAAACTTTTCTCAAAACTGTAATTTCATAAAACTTTCTTAAAAATGTTATTTCGAAAAGACTTTCTCAAAATATCGTTTCAAAAGAGAATCTCCAAATATCATTTCAAAACTCTTTCAAAAAGATTGGTTCACCAAAACTTTTTCAAAAATACTTTCTTTAACAAAAAGTTTTTTTTTTTCAAAAATCTTTTTCGAAAACCTTTTTCAAAATCACCTTTTTGCTGAGCGCTAATGGAGGAGCAAGCTCAACTCGACACTAGTCCCAGACTAAAACCAAAAACAAAAGGAGCCCAGCTCCGCTCAAATCACATCTCATATCCACATTCACATCACTTTCCCCAGCTCTGGCTCGTTCTCATCATTATCCTCAATTTCATTCCCCAATCCTCAACTCTTTCTTTCCTTTCCAGCACATACCTTATTTCCAATCATTAGATCTTTCTCATTGTATCTTTACTTTCAATTTCATTACTTTCTCAACTTATTCCTTTCGTTTTCATTTCTCATTCAGGATGTGTCTATCAGCATATTACTCATTTAATTTAACAACAGTAAATATCATCAGGCATAATGAAATAAAAACATAAAAGCATGCTATCAATCACACACTCATCACACAACAATATTGTGGCCTTTGTCACCTTCGTATAAGTGGCCACACAACACAGACAATTGCCACTTATACTACTGACTCCGAACCACTTAGTTCCGATCTTTGAGATGATACGGAACGTCCTAATATATCACCTAACTACCACGGTGTCTTAGGAAAGCTTCTCTCTCACCTGAGGTCCAGCAATGTAATGCGTACCGTCTCCTCGAACCCTTTTTGGTTGCCGGCTGCCCCAATCCCTTTGTCTTTAAGATTCCTCGTACTAAATAAAATACACTTATGTCATTATCTTGTATTAAGAAAATCTTTTCTTAGTTCGTGACACGTTCCGTTCTTAACCGAAAGACTTAAAACACTGTTATTTTATCAAAACAATTCCCATATTTCTTAGTACTTTAATTATTTTAAAACCATTTGAAAACATTTAATAAAATGGTTTAAATCAATTGATTTGGTTGCTGCTCCGTCTTGGACAGCACCTTAAACATGTTCAAAAACACCGAAAAATTCACCGTTTTCGTCCCGACTTTTTCTTAAATCAGTTATCACTTAAAAACTTTACTTTAAGTCTCTTGAACACGTTTTTAAAGTTAAAAGACAATTCTAAATAATTCTGGACAGCAAGAAATCATTTTACAAAAATAACCTTCGATAAAAATTCGAAAACATTTCCAAAAACACTTTTTACTATAAATAACCCTTTAATTCAAAATAACACTTTTAAAACTCAAATCTTTATTACCAAAACAACTTTGGACAGCCATTAAATACAATCTAAAAATCTCAAATAAATCAAATGGAATTATCTTAAAATCCACTTATTTCAAAACCATTTACACACTCAAATATTTTTCACAACAACACTTAAATAAATGGGGTCATACAAGTAATTGATTAATCATTTAATTTATTTACAATTCAAACAAACACTTAGACATTCACATACTCACAAAGATATAAATCAAACACAACAACTCAATTCTCTTCAAAAAAATCACTACATGAGTTTATTTTAACGCCACTAAATTTCCTAAACCTATTTACACTATATGGCCGAATAATGTCAAAGAAGACAGGTCAAAACATCACAAATTTAAATCACACAAATCAACTTGATTTATTTTAAGCACTTAAATTTCCACTCTCTTTTTTTTTTTAAAAAAAATACCATTTCCTTTTCCAAACATAAAACCGAATGCACCTTACTCAAAAACCAAGTTGAAATTAATTTTCAAAAGCTTGTTCCCTTGATTCTTTGTAAAACCGAAATGACCTCTAAGGAAGGTCAAATCCTTTTCACTTAAAAACAACATGCATGCACCTAAGCTTTGTAGATCAAGTCATACAATCAATCAATTGGTACAATCAAAGATGAAAATCATGGTGAGTTGAAAAAGGATCAAAACCGTGGCATGCATGAAAGAGAAGTTAAAGCTTTTTACTCAAAGATTACATGCAAGGCTTTAGAACAAAACTCTTTAAAGATTAAAGCAAGAATCAAGGCATTTTCAAAGATCAAGGTAAAAATTAAAGCTTCATCCACATCAAATCACAACCAAAGTATTTCAACAACTCAATTTAATTTTTCTAAACATAAACTTAACATGCAATTCACTTAGAAGAAATTAAAAAGCATCAATACCTAATCTTTTAGATCATGGCCGAATCTCCTAGTTTAAGATCTAGTGTTTTATTAGTTCATTTAGTCTTAAAAATTCAAGATCAAAGTAGAATCAACACATGCATGTACACATAGCACCAAGATCAACATCAACCAACATGCAACATCAAAGGTTTCAATATTATTACTAAGCAAATTTAGATCGTTCATTTTATTTATCAAATAAACCCTTAAACACATCTTTAAATCACGGTTTAAGAAAGAAAATTAAACATGCAAAGAGATCCACTTCATTCTTCACAAAAATCTCATCAAACCTTTAGATTTAGAAGATTTAGTTTGAAAAGCTTTAGGATCTCTTATGAAAATTTTAAACAAGTTAGGAAATTCGTTGATTAGATGTTTACAAATTTCTTCAAGCTTTGAGAAATTAATATGTAAAGAGATACACTTTAAGATTTACAAAAATCTCCAAAACTATTTAGATCTTTAAGATTTATGTTGAAAAACTTTAAGATCTTTCATGAAGACCTTAATGGAGTTATGAAGTCCGTTAGTTAGAAGTTTATAAGTTGCTTTAAACTTTAAAATCCATGATCAAGTACAAACACACTTGTACTCATCATTTAAGTTTTAGGAATTAACATGCAAAGAAGAAAAGAAAGAAAAATCACAAGATCAAAAGGAAAAATCTAAACTATTACAACTTTCTTCATAATTTTCGAACTACCCACCAAGAAAGGGTTGATCTTCAAGCTTCCAAGGTCTTGGATCTTCAAAGAAAACTTAGGTTTTTGGCTAGATCTTCCTCCTCCTTCCTCCTTGTAGCTCACGGCCTCACCCTCTATTTTCTATGTGTTGAGAGCTTTGATATGTGCTCTCAACAAAGGTGTTTGGAAAGTGAATGGAAATGAGAGAAATGAATGAGAAGTGGGTGAAAGAAATTAAGGGTGGTGGCTTATATAATCAACTCATGTTCTTCCTCTTTTAACCTTGTAAGTTTCGGCCATGTGTGTAGATGGAAGGGGTAATTTTGGCTCTTCAAGAATTTGCATGGGTGAAGTTTAGCATTGCTAAGGAGACAAGGTAGGGTGGCTTAGGTGCTTAGGGGTCATTTAAGGTTCAAAGACTAGTTAGCTTATCTTTAGGGTTTCTACTAACTTGGTTAGGTCTTAGTTAGAAACTTGGTTCACTTACATATACATGCATACACACACACTTACACGTATTGCACACACATGCATACACATATCATTTTCACACATACATTCATACAAAACCGTACATACACATACATGCACATACATAGAAAATGGATTTTCTTATTTATAACATCGTATATATATAAAAACCAAAATTCCCTTAAAGTACCACAAATTACATAATTATTTTTCAAACTCAACATTAAAACTCATCACATTATTTCATGGAAATCATTTCTTTAAATTCATTTTCCACCTTGAAAATGTGAATTAAGAAATTTATCTAAGGAAATATTCTTTCAAAAACATTTTTCTCCAAAATAAATCTCTTTAGTATTTTAATTCGGTACGAGGAATTTTCGGGGTGTTACACATTGACCCACTGTTCGCCTTGGCGGGTTCAGAGGTGAGTGACATGATGAGGAGGCTAATGCTGATAGATGAGGAGTGCACGATGAGTCCAACGTTTCTCAATGACGATGAGGAGAGATTTGAGGATGCAGAAGAACTTTTCGAGCTGGTAGGAGTGCCCGATGAAATTGGTGATTCGTAGTATAGGTTTCTAGTTATGTTTTTCGTATGTATTGCACTCTCTTGAGATGTACTAAGACAAAATGGTTCTACCCTGATGTAACTGTTTATGAGACTATTATGTTTTGGAGAAATTACCACTCTGAAGAAAGTAATTGGATTTAGAACTGGCATTTACAAAACAAGGTTTATTTTGGCAAACGAACGACCTTATGCAAATGGAAGAAAGAGTTTCCAAGCGTGATGCTGGTAGCACCTCGATTTGGATCTTGATGCATGATGGGGGACATGAATGATTTGTTTTATGAGAAAAAAATGTTTTTGGAAAAAGGGGATAATTTATAGACGAACTCATGTCCATGTCACCAATGTAAAAAAAAAATTCCCTGATTTTTATCAAATGAAAGATATTCAAGTTACTAAATCGGGGTGTTACATGTTTCATTCTACCTTACCAGCTGTAGGAACTGGAGGGAAAGGTATTAGGAGGAACAGGATGACTAATCCTTCTTCTACCAGTTTGAAGTCCAATTCTGTTACTGCTTCCTCGTCTCATCACTCTAATGACCAGGGCGATTGAGGAAGGTTATTGGTTCCTTAATTTCTCTTAATCAATTGCTTTTATTCTGAGGAGACAAATTATGGATGGTGTGCTTCTTCTTAATGAAATTGTGGATCATGCAAAAAATATTCAAGCGCCCTTGCATGATCTTGCAGGTTGATTTTGAAAAGTCATATCATTCAGTGAGTTGGTCCTTAATTTTATGGAGCATATGAAGGATGCCATGGGTTTCTGCGGAAGCCTGTATCTTTTCAAGTAACCTTTCTGTCTTGGTGAGTGGTAGACCTACTAGAGAGGTGTTTATTGGTCGGGGTCTGAAACAGGATGATCCCTTGGCTCCTTTCTTATTCCTTATTGTTGCTGAAGGCTTTAATACAATCATGAGAAAAGCTATTGCTGACGGTCTTCTCTTGCCATATCATGTGGATTCAGGTGACACTCAAATATCCTTACTTCAATATGCTGATGACGCAACTATTCTTGGTGATGCCTTTATGCATAATGTTAATATTATCAAAGTAATATTACGTTGTTTTGGATTGGTCTCTGGATTTAAAGTGAACTTTTTTGAAAATTGTCATTATGGTGTTAATGTCTGTTTTGATGTGTTCTTGGAGGCTGAAATTGTGCTGAACTGTAAAGAGGGCGAAATTCCTTTTTTATCTCTTGGATTACATGTTAGTGATAATACTAACTATTTGTTATTGGCAACCTGTCAATTAATGCTTTCAAGGAAATGCTAGCTAGCTGGAGAGGTAGGTACTTGTCTCTTGGGAGTAGGATTACTCTCATTAATTCGGTGCTAAATAGTTTATCAATATATTATCTCTCTTTTCTCCAGCTTCCTGAGAAGGTTTTTCATACTCTAACCTCAATTCAACTTGATTTTTTGTGGGGTGGGGGTTAGGAGAAAAGGAAAATCCTTTGGGTTATATGAGACACTATACCGGAATTAAGGATCAACAATTTCAATTTTAGCCTTTCAACAATGAATTCTGGGCGCTGTCAAAGTCTGCGTTGTTAAAAAACGACAACGCAAAAAAAAATGCCGTTGTTGAAACAAAACCGTTGACAACACCGTTTTGATATGGCGTTGTTGAAACAAAGATATTGACAACACTGTTTGCGAATGGCGCAGTTAAAATTAATGAATTGACATCACTGTTTTTAAGATGGCGTTGTTGATACAAATATACTAACAACACCTTTTTCAAATTGTGCTGTTACAAATAATATACTAACAACCTATTTTTAAAACGACGTTGTTGAAACAAAAACATTGACAACACTCTCTTAAAATGATATTGTCTTTTTTTTTTAATTTTTAATTTTCATTTTTGTGAAAACGCCATCTTAAAAAGGTGTTTTTTTTTGCATATTTTTATTATTCCTTAAATTTATTAATTAAATGATATTGAAATAAGATTGTACGCTTGAGAATATAAACAATTTATGAAATAACGCAAGTCTATGCTACTAAAATTAAAAAAACACAAAATAATTATAAATATTCTTGCTAAATAACGTAACTATACTACTTGTTCAATGCTTGACATCATTCAAAATCATAAACATGGAAAACAAAATTACTACTAATCAAAAGTTATATCTAGCTTCACTTCAATTGAGTACCAAAATCTATAATTATCATACAACTTAACAAAAATATTATCATAAATGTTTGTTCAACTTGCAATCCTTGATGACAAATCAATCGATTCCTTTTTCCAACTGCACCAATCATAGCAGAACCTACAATTACATTATGAAACCACGTCAAACAAAAAACGAAAACCATTATGCATATATATATGATATAACAAGATAGTGTGCGAAATAAGAACATAAAGTGAAACATAAAACAACAAATTAATAAAAGATAGAACATACATATATATATATATACTATACAAAAAACATATTATATATTATTCAATATTTTGAGCTTATGTTATTAATTTCCATAACAAGAAGTAAGAGGTTATTCATAACAATAAGATAACTTACCTATTACGTTTTAGCAATATAACGAACCAGGTATCGAGCCCACTCTTCCACAAGTTCAGCTAGAATACATTGAGGATATTTGCTTTTGCCTTTGAAGTCACATACCGTACCTTTAATTTTTGGATCTTGATTGCTTTGTTGGATGATTTCTTTTGTGAAGTGCATCACATAATATCCACAGTCGTCATTACTGTCTTGCTTGGGGCACTAAAAAAACCAAAAAGATAAAAACGTAAAACTCATCATAACATGAATGTACAAATAATTATTTAAAAAACTGTAAATATACCTTTAATTGAACCCAACCAACACTAGTGGATTTGGGTGTCTCTAAAGTGGAATGGTAGATCATTAAACCTCTAATAAAATAAAAAAAACTTCATATAAGTACATGATTTTAATTATCAAACATGTTGAAAATATAAGATGATTCTTTTCCATAGTTGATGATCCTTCCTTATATCGTGGCGCATTACATTTAGGACACACATGCAATGATTCATTTTCTTTCCAAAATAGAATGCAATCGTTAGGACAAGCATGTATCTTTTGATAGCCCATACCAATAGAACTTAACATTGTTTTTAGCATCATACTGTTGAGTGGGAAGCACATTATCGTTAGGCAACATATCTTTCTAAAGTGTATGCAAGTCTGTAAAGCTCTTATCTGACCACCCATTGGTTGACTTCAACTTGTATAGTTGTAACACTGCTGACAATTTTGTGAATTTGGAACCATCATACAACTTTTCCTCGGCATCGCTTACTAACTTCTCTAACATCTCGGGACTATCTCTAAGATCCTCTTCTATCACATCTACCATCTCTTCAAGACGATCACCGGCCAACATATGTATTGTGTCGGTATCATTTAATGCACATGTTGCATTATGCCCCAAATCATCGAACTCGTCTCTTTTTTCACCATGTCTTGTCCAACACGTATAGCTTTGATCAATTCCATAGCGCACTAAATGGCCCTCCAGCTTTGTATAACAAAGATGTAAATAAGGGCATATGATGTTGGAAACCAACAAGCGGCTAAAACAATCTTCTAGAGGGGGGGGGTGAATAGAAGTTGCAAGCGATAATACCAAAATTTCGAATGTGGTTGAAAACAGTTCAGAAAAATGTCAATTTTAGTCAAATTATACACGTCTTAATCGATTAACCTGTTGCTTAATCGAGTATTGCCTGACAGGTGATATATGATTAATGGATTAACAGCTTGCCTAATTGAGTAACCACTGATTGTTTTCTAAAAATACGTTTTCAATCAATAACAAGAACAACTAAAAACACAGAGAATTAATCACAAATCCTAGAATCAATCTAAATCAATATAGAACAATTAATTGAATACAGATTTAAAGCTTGAAATTAAAATCCCCAATTCTAACCTAATTTTGATTTTCTGTCACGAAATCGCAAAATTAAAGAATTAAAGCAAGAAAAGGACATACACAAATTTTATACTGGTTCACTCTCTACCACTGAGAGCTACATCCAGTCCTCCCCTTCACACTTGGGAGATTAGCTTATTCTTAGAAAAATCACAAGAGTTAATACAATTAGATTAAGAGATTCCTCACTCAAAACCTAACCCTTTTCAAGAATGTACCAAATTCTTGAAGTCTACCCAAATAACTCCTTGGATTTTGCTAAGCCCTTTGTTGAAGAACATCTTCAACGATCTTGCACTCTTTGAAACCTTCAAAGCTTGAGGTGATTCTGCACACCCTTTTTTCAATCAACAATTGAAAAAGTCTTCTTTGTTGAATTCTTCAAATACAACCTTCTTGTTGCAAATGATTCAACTAACACATAAACATAGCCTTGATAATCTCAATTGAAATCAATACTTGTAAGATATGGAATTGAATTGAGATTTAAAAGAAGAAGATTTTATTCATGATAGAGAGGTTGTAAAAACAAAAAAGTAAATTAGCTCAATGATCTTTTTAGAGAATGTATGAAAGTGTGTAAAATGCTCTTGAGAGAATATGTAACACCCCGCAAATTCCTTGTATTAATTTAAAATGCTAAAGATAATTATTTTTGAGAAAAGTGTTTTGAAAGAGTATTTCCTTAAATGATTTTCCTAATTCACGTTTTTCTTTAAGTTTTGGGTGATTTTAAAGAAATGGTTTTCATGAAATAAAGTTATGAGTCTTAAAATTGAGTTTTGAGAAATAATTATGTGTTTAACATTTCTATGCCTTAAAGAAATGATGACTTTTAAACAAGGGTATTTTTAGGAAAAAGAGATTTGTTTTCTAAACATTTGTGTTGGTTGATACATGTTTAATATATGGTTGTGTGAATATGACTTCTTGAAATATTTGAATCATTATGTGAATTGGTGCTTATATGTTCTAAATTAAAAATGATTAAGAAATGGAAAGATAATGTATGTGTATGTGTATGTGCATATATGTGAGACGTATGTGTATGCATGTATGTATATGCTTAGGATGAAATGAAATTTAATTAGCAGAAGAATATGATAATGCATGTATGTGTGCTTATGAGTGCGATACGTGTGTGTATGTGCATGCATGCCATGATTTCATTTTAAAAATGAGAAGCTTATAGACTAAGACTAGAACCATGAGAAAACTAAGTTAGAACCAAACTAAATTAGTATAGTAACCAAATCCTAACTATTAGCCAAAAGGTAACCAAAACCAAGAAACCTAGTTCCTTAATTTCCTCCACTATGTCTCCTTAAGAATGATAACCTCCACCCATGCAAATTCTTGAGTTGCCAAAATTACCCCTCCCAATTGCATCATGGCCGAATTAATTGAGGACAAAAGAGGAAAAGTCCCATGCCTTAGTCCTTGTCTATATATGGCCGAATGGGTGAAGTGATGAGCACTTCATTTCTTCATTTCCACCCTTCATTTCTTTTCATTTCCCTTCACCTTCCAAACACCTTTGTTGAGAGCAAAACTCAAAGCTCTCAACACATAGAGAAATAGAGAGGGAAGACCGTGAGTGAAGAAGGAAGGAGAAGGAGGAGGTCAAGTCCAAAACTCAAGCCTTTCCTTGAAGCTTCAAGAACTAAGAAGCTAGGAGGTTAACCTTATATTTGGTGGGTATTTCGAATGATCATGAAGAAATTGTAATTACGTAGATTTTCTTTTGACTTTGTAATTTTCCTTTTTTTTCTTCTTTTGCATGTCTTATTTTATGTTTGATCATGAACTTCTAAGGCTCAAAGGAACTTATTAACTTCTAACTAACGGATTCTATAACTCGTTTAAGGTCTTCATGAAAGATCTTAAAGTTTTTCAACATAAATCTTAAAGATCTAAAAAGTTTTGAGATTTTTGTAAAGTTTAAAGTGTATCTCTTTGCATGTTAATTTCTCAAAGCTTAAAGGAACTCGTAAATGTCTAATCAACGAATTTCATAACTCGTTTAAAGTTTCTCATAAGAGATCCTAAAACTTTTCAAACCAAATCTTATAAATTTAAAGGTTTGATGAGATTTTTATAAAGCTTAAAGTAAATCTTTTTGTATGTTGAAATTTCTTTATTAAACCGTGATTTGAAGATATATGGGTGTTTCATGTTGATTTGTTGATGATCTTGATGATTTGAGTTCATGCATGTGTTAATTAACCTTTGATCTTGAATTTTTAAGAATAAATGGACTTATAAAACCCTAGATCAAGAGCCAAATGATTCGGCCTTGACTAGATCTATGAGTCATGATGCTTTTTATTTTAATTTGGGTTCTTGCATGTTTGTTTTATGTTGATAAAAGTTGATTTGAGTGGTTTAAATGTTTTGATTTTGGTCTTGAATTGATAAGACTTTGATCTTTAGTTTTTACCTTTAAAAGTCTTGATCTTTATGTTTGTATGTCACGGTTTTGATATTTTTCTACTCAAAATGATTTTTCATTTTTGATTTGTGCCATTATGATTGATTCCATGACTTGAACTATAAGATTTAGGTCCATGCATGTAGTTTTGAATAAAAAGATTTTATTTTTCTTAATGATCCTCACGGTTTTACAAAGAACCAAGGGAGATAAACTTTTGAAAATGATTTTTAACTTGATCCATGTTCTATGTGTATGCATGTGAAAGATTTGAAAATAAAACCTTGATCTATGATGATGTGCATTCGGTCTAAGTTTAGGGATAGGAAATCATGTTTTGTTTACATAAAAGGGGCGCATGAATGTTAATTTCTTTTGAAGCTTGTGTTTTTGCATGTTGAAAAAGTGAACCAAGAACCTTGTTTTGTCAAAGTAGGATTCGGCCTAGGTTGATAAGTAGACTAGGATTCTTTTTCTCATGAATTGACTTAGAGTAATGAGTATGTCTTGAAATTTATTGTTAAAGTAATGTGTTTAAAATTGTGTTGTGAATATTTAAATTTTATTTAGCAGTAATTAAAAATAAAGGACATAAAAAAATTAAATGATTCTAGAAAAGTTGTGTTTAATTGGGTATATGTGTGTGTGTATTCGGTTAGGAGTTAAGGGAGAAGTAAATAACTTTGTTTCATGAAAAAGAAAATAGAAATTAAGTGCTTAAAAAGAACCTAGCTGATTTGTGTGTTTTACTATTGTAATTCTTGACTTGTTTTCTTAGACTCCATTCAGTCATGTAGTGTAAACAGTTTAGGAAATTTAATTGCATTGAGTTGTTATGCTTGGGTTATATCTTGGTGAACATGTGAATGTCTAAGTGTTTTGCTTGAATAATTAAATTAAATGATTAATGAACTCCTTGAATGACTTAATTCATTTAAGTGTGGTTGTGATTGTATGTTAGTTATGTTTGAGAAGAACATTGAGTGTGTAAATGGTTTGAACTAAATTCGTTTTAAGAAAATTCCATTTGGTTTATTTGAGATTTTTTTATTATGTTCATGGCTGTCCAAAGTTGTTTTGTGATAAAGATTTGAGCTTTTAAAATGTTAATTCTGAATAAAGAAGTTGCTTAAAACGAAAAGTGTTTTTACGATGTTTTCGGGGTTTTATCAAAATGATTTTTATAAAATAATTCTTTGTTGTCCAGAATTATTTAGAATTGTTTCTTAATTTTGAAAGTGTTTTCATGAGATTCAAAGTAAAGTTTTCAAGAGATATTTGATTTAAGAAAAACCCGGATTAAAAACGGTGAATTTTCGGTGTTTTCGAACATGTTTGAGGTGCTGTCCAAGATGGACCAGCAACCAAATAAATTGATTTAAATCATTTTATTAAATGTTTACAAATGGTTTTAAAATATTTAAAGTGCTAGAAAATATGGGAATTGTTTTGATAAAACAACAGTGTTTTAAGTCTTTCGATTAAGAACGAAAAGTGTCACGAACTAAGAAAGATTTTCTTAATACAAGTTAATAACGCGACCGTATTTTATTCAGTACGAGGAATTTGAAAGACGAGGGATTGGGGCAGCTGACAGCACAAAGGATCCGAGGCGACGGTGCACATTAAATTGCTGGATCTCAGGTGAGAGAGAAGCTTTCCTAAGACACCGTGGTAGTTAGGTGATTTATTAGGACGTTCCGTATCATCTCAAAGATCGGAACTAAGTGGTTCGGAGTCAGTAGTATAGTGGCAGTTGTTTGTATTGTGTGGCCACTTATACGAAGGTGACAATGACCACATCGTTATTGTGTGCTGTTTGTATGATTGATAGCATGTCTATGTTTATTGCTTTTATTCTGCCTAATGATAATTATTGCTGTTGGATAATATGCTGATGGACGTCTGTTACGTCCTGAATAAGAAATGAAAATGAGATAGGTAAGTTAAGGGAAGTAAAGATATAAGAGAAAGAAATAATGATGAAAGATATAAGATGGAATAAGAGATGAAGAATTGAGATTGGGGAAAGAATGAATGATAATGTTGAGAATGAGCCAGAGCTGGGGGAGAATGATGTGATTTGAGCGGAGCTGGGCTCCTTTGTTTTTGGTTTTAGACTGGGACTAGTGTTGAGTTGAGCTTGCTCCTCCATTAGCGCCCAGCAAAAGATGGTTTTTTGAAAAAGGTTTTTGAAAATAAATTTTTGAAAAAGAAATTTTGAGGAGAATTGTAAACGAAATGTTTTCAGAAAAGTTTTGAAATAAATTTTGTGAAAATTTTTTCTTAAAAGGAGATTTTTAGAAAGAGTTGTGAAAAGAGATTTTAAGAAAGTTTTTGAAATATGATTTTAAGGAAGTTTTGAAATGATATTTGAGAAAGTGTTTTTGAAATAATATTTTTGGGAAAATTCAATGGAGTGACACTTTTAGAAAAGGTTTATGAAAACAATATTTTGCGAATGTTTGAGAAAAGAGACTTTGTGAAAGTTTTTGAAATGGCATTCTGAAAAGATTTGTGAAGGGATAATTTGAAAAAGTTCTGTGAAAAGATATTTTCAAAAAAAAAAAAGTTTTGAGAAAGGATATTTTGAAAAGATCGTTTTGAGAAAAGGTTAGGAAATAAAATCTTGAGAGAAAGATTGAGAAATGAGATGTGAGTCTGTTGACGTGATCCCAACTCTGTGCTATGAGAGAATGATGAGAGAAAGATTGTGCCAAGTTAGTGTTCGGGACTTATTGAAGGGATGCACGAAGGATGGGCCGACCTTAGGATCATTAAAAAGATAAAAGACTTAAAAGACATTCGCGGTGAGGTATGAGAGTGCGAAGTAGTGGAGAGGAAGGAACAATAAGTATCTGCGGATACTTAGGAGGAGATTGCATTAGGGGAGGACGATGACGGTGAAACGTCAAGAAGTCTAGAGTATGTTTCTAGGCAGAACGAACTCCACATGTGGCGTACGAACGTGGTAGGGACTGGGTCCAATGCCGTGGTGAGTTCTGCGGGCCCACTAGAAACATACTGTCGCCCCCTAGATTGCAAATCTAGAACAGTGAGAGGGACTGGAGTGGGGCATCTTGATTGCCACTGTGAGACAGTGTGCCTTGTTATATATGAATTGAATGAATTGAATTGATTTGAGGCTGAGTCCTCCTGGTCTGGGACCATTTGTGTTGAGACAGCTGTCGTGCCCGCACGGTAAAGGTCCTGTACTCCTGTTTGCTTCCGACTAGGTTGGGTGGATGACCGAGGAGATGTAGACGCGAGTGATAGCCGAGAATGAAATGAAAATTTTGAGGATATCTTAAAGTACCCCAATCATCAAAGATTGTGAATTGATAAGACTGAATAAAAAGAGAAATATAGTTATGAAAGAAGGAAATGAAAGGGGAAAACAATAACGCGAATAAGATATCAATAATAATAATATTAATAATATGCTTGATTGTTGTGTGCTTGTATGTTGTATTGTGTGGTCCTTCTATCTTGCCTATCGTAATCCCACACCGTCGACGATACGTCGTTCGGATCGCTTACTCTCTCATGTTCGTTGGCATATCGGTGCTGCTGTTATCCCAACGGGCAGATGGAGTATTGCATGGAAGTCACTATGTGGAATAAGTTTGGGAGAGGCTGGAAGCACACCCCCTGTGGTTGGGCATGGACCGGCTATACGGAGATCATAACCCCAGATCCGGAGCATCAACTGAGTGGAGCTAATCTAGAGCCGCACTTGGGACAAGTCAATGTACGAGGATTCAGTAGCTACGAGGAGAAGGCACGGTTTGAGCAGCGAAGGAACTTTACTACATCAGATGGAGGGCTGCTGGATTCCAATAATGAAGGGACAACCACAAGGGCGGCATCATCTTCGAGAACGAGGAGAGGGCGTAAGAAGGAAAAGGAGCTACGACCACTTGCTTTCAATAGGAAAGTTTAAGGATCGTGTAGTCAGCTGAGGTCGTTGTGAGTGTTTAGAATTAAGGATTACCTAAGTGATGAATCATCCATGTAACTTAACTTGCTTTGAAACATGCCCTACTTTTGTACCATCTTGTGAAGAATGTTCAATGGCCTTTTTAATGAAATACAAGGAACTGCTTTGAATTGGAACCAAACCTTTTTCCTGAAAAATGTTTTTGTAAAACTCAAGTGGATGGGTTTTGGTTTTAGTAACAACTCGACTTTCATAGAAAGGGAGGTTGTGAATACCAAGACTTTCCCATGACGTTTTCAAATACTTCAACAATGTTTAAACAAAAAAAATTGGCCTCATTTTTTGCAACATTAATGAATAAAAGTCAATTATTTTGGTCTACGAAAGTCGGGCTGTTACAGAATAATGGTGTGTAACTAATGGAATGAAGAAAAATAAAAGCTTTTAAACTAAAAACACATTCTGTTATAACAACATTTAATCTATTAACCAAAGGTCTACTCGATTAACCACTGTACATAGAATGTTCTTTTTCAAGTTTTACACGTGTTAATCGATTAACCAAAGCTCTTAATCGATTAACCACTGTAAGTTTATAAAAATTAGCTTTTCTATTTTATTCTCATTTACACCTTTCATTTTAACTAAATAATGAGCCAACCTCTATCATGTTTTAATCTCAATCAACAACATATATTACCAACCAATTCAAATTGAGATTAAACTAATCCTAATCTATACCACCCATACTCATATGCATAAAAGTAAATATAATGTTTAATTACAACATATGAATATGAAATATAATAATAACAATAATGGTAGATAATCTTCTCCTTGTCATTGTTGTGTAGTGTTTGTCCAAAGTTATTGTCTTCATCAAAACTCATTTGATTCACAATCTCCTCCTTTTTGACGATGACAAACCATAACACTTGATAATCCTTGTTATTTACATACTCCCCCTAAATGTTTGCAAACTTAGGAAAAATATCCAAAACAAAATAAACACCTACAAAACAATCATAAACCTTTCTCCCCCTTTTGGCATTATCAAAAATAGAACAAATAATATACTTGCCAAAAGTGAAGAAGTTAGAACATTGTCAAAAATAATCCAGCACACACACACACATATGAATGACCGAAAATATAAAATCATAAACCATAAAAGTCATGACAACCATAAAGTACGATAGTTCAAACATAGTGCGGTGCAAACACGTAACCATAGTCCAAAGATAAAAACCAAGTCCAAGTAACTAAAACAGTGAACTAAAAACAAAATAAAACATAATCAAGATGGTGGTGGTGTTGGAAAAAAGCGCCCAAAAGCATCAATAAGCTCCTCCTCCATAGCCCTCTGTCTATCCTCCATCGCCTAAAATGCCTCTTGCTGACGATTCTTCATGTGTTGGAAAACTTCTTGTTGCCTTTCCTAAAGAGAATTAAACTGATTATCAATATGAGCAGTAAGCGAATCATGAATAGCCCGAAAGTCAAAACCAAAAGAGGTATGTGGAGGTGGATCATGAGAAGTATGCTCAGTATCTGGAAAGGTGGTGAAGTCCACAAAGTCCTCAACATTTATACCTTCTTGATGTGCATGGACATTGTCTTCTTCCATCTTCCTTGCCGCTTTAGCCTCGGCACGCTCTTGAGCTTGTATTTCCTTTACTTCATCTTTCCACATCCAATGATTAGCAGTAGGATACTCTTACATTCCTTGGAATTTTAGAACAGCTGCATTGACACAATGTTGAGCCTCATCTAGTTTAACCACAAGCTCATCATCTCGAATAGGAACACGATAATGATGCAATATCTTGGTAATTGCCATAGGATATGGCAACCAAGAATTGCCCCAAGTGTGAGCAGTCACCAACATCTTGTTCAAAAATACTTTGCACCAATTAATCTTAACATGATTTTGAATACCATAAAATAGTCTCAAATCATCCTCAGCTGCTTGTGCATAATTTTGAGAGGTTCTAAGCAACAAGCAATAAGAAATAGCATATAACAACATCCTATTATCAACAGTCATCAAACAAACTTTTTTAGTACCACAATTCCATGTTTGACCCGGTCTTAATGATTGCTGAAAAACAGTGGCAGGATCACATTCACTAAGACGTTCATCCTCATCATCTCCAATAAAAGTTCCCTCAGTACTTAACCCAAACAAAATATTAATATGTGAAGGCATAATCACAAATAGAGTTCCATTGACCATAGTTTGATACTTACCCTCAACATATTTAAAAATTGACATAAAATTGTCGAACTAGCTTAGGGTAATAATGCATGTGAAACTCTAAAAATTTCTTTAAACCTTGTTCTTCTAACAAATTAACACAGTCAAACCTTTGAGAGAGAAGCCAAGAAAACTTCATCTAACGAATAACTCCAAACCCACGTTCCACAAAGTGTTCTTCCCATTCATGCCTTGCTGCTTGTGTGTAATATTCAGTATCTCTATCAACATTAACATGTGTCTTTGTACCACTAATAGGAAATATGGATTTTACATCGCCTAATTAACAATAGTTTTAGAAAACAGATGTAAAAAACCAAACGCGATGGCGAACTTGTAAATAAGTTTAAGATAAAAACTTTCCGCATCTGTTTTTTTTATAACTGATGCGGAAAGTCATAGTTTCTTGAACTTTCCGCATCTGTTATTTGTTAACCAATGCGGAATGTCTTTGTAGTGGACCTTCAATAGGCCGAGCATTTCCCGACCAAAGTTACCTTGAACCGACCGGTTAGACATTGGAACAAGGCATATGGACTGACTGTTATACCGAGCAAACTGGGTTCTAACAGAGATGTAATACGCTTATGAGATTAACCCCGAGCACAGGATTTTCATCCTTATCTCTATCATCCACAGTCTCATCAAGCTCAACTACCTCTCCTAGATTCCCACGATTCGTTGGTTAGATAAACACAGCATTTGATAAAGTCTATCGCATATAGGATTTATGGATGTTATCTTATCATAATCCTTACGAATCCTACTTGAATTCCTCCTCTTCGGAAGCCTCATGGAAACGGCCCACTGAATACAGGTAATCCCCTATAAGAACCACCATGCTATAGGGGTTAAGGTACGTCTTCTAATCCCTAAGTTGACACTTGCACACACTTTGTTGACTGGGGAGAACCTGATTATCCCAACTGGATATTCAGAAATCCTAAGAGTCCTACATAAATCTCTTTGCTGGGATCACTCTTTGAAGTTTCTCCATAGCTTCAAGGTTGATCTTGGTTAAGGACACGACATTGGCGCCGTCTGTGGGGACTGAATAACATATCATTCCCACCACCACTATGGTCACCACCAGAAGTCAGGTGGGTGATCTCCATGACCGCATCGCCCGCACCCGTGGCAGGCCCAGAAACGTTGATAACAACGATCCACAACCTCAGTCTGCGGGCGATCTGTGTGACGTTCTCAACCATAATCGTGGAAATAACGGGCAATCGCCACGAACATCCCATTCTGGGGCAGGGAATAATCCCCAGCCACCAAACCATTCACGAAGCCAGCCACCCCCTCATCGTAGCCAAAATCGTAGTAGTAATCATGCTACCCACTCCCAAACACCACAATCCTCTCATCCTAGGGCTGGGAGCAATCCCCAACCCCTCCAAGTTTTACGAACCATACTACCTCCACCACCACCACCCCCTCCCACACCGCCTCCCTCCACCCATGGTGATTCAAGTAGCACAGCCCCAACTACCCGAAACACATCTAGGACCACTGGAACCCGAGCACACCATGGGCGAAACACCCAACGCACCCCTCCTATCCCACCCTACCCCGACCATATAAGTTCAACATCTAGAACCAGATTAAATCCAGGAAGAACTGCACTTGGAAACTCTCGTCATAGCCATTCCATCAGTAGATCCTATGCAACATCTGCATCTGCTCGGGCTCGGGAGCAAGAGATGATCAACATTCTTAATAGGCAAACGACTTTAATCGAACAACAAGGACGTGCTATTGCCGATCTTCAGCAACAAGCTATGGCGAGAATTTCTCAAAGTCAACCGACTACCATATCACCACAAAACCCAATGGCACAACCCATGGACCCACAGCCACTCCCGGTAATGCAACTTCCCCCACCACAAAATTTCCATTCAAATCCATCCACTAGCCATGATTCTCACCCAGGCCATCCTTTTACCCCATTTATCATGGAATTTGAAACCCCACAAGGATAATTGGGTCCATCCAACGTCCCACATTATAATGGCCTAACCGACCCAGTAGATCATATAGTTTCTTATGAGGGGGCTATGAATTATTACGGAGGAGGTGATCGGATGAAATGCCGAGCCTTTTCCATGACTATCGAACCCTCGGTACTACGGTGGTATTCGTCTCTCACTCGACATTCCATTAATTCTTGGGAAGAAATGAAACGTGTGTTTCTAAACAGATACACAGCCAGCTGCATCCAGCCCAAATCCGATCACACACTGGCTGCGGTCACTCAAAAACAGGATGAACCATTGAAGGATTACTTGTCACGCTTCCATAGAGAAGCCAGCTCGGTTCCCCGACTAGAGCCTGGTGTGGCAGTCTTGTTATTTACACAAGGATTACAGCCGGGGGATTTTAGAAAATCACTAATTGGGAAACCTCCAAAGGATATGGCCGAGTTGAGAGAAAGGTCAAATAAGTTCATCAACTTGGAGGAATTCCACAAGGGCCAAAAGTTCAGAGACGATAGGCAACGAGCTGACCCTCAAGGTCAGAACAAACAAAAACGTGACGAACGTTTTGGTGGAAGACAGTCGGACAGAAATGATCGGAACCGAAGGATACCTCCGAGGAATAAATTTCAGGAATACACTCCTTTAACTGTTCCAAGGAGCCAGATCCTTCGGGAAACAATGCAGACTGACTTACGCTCGGCCCAAAGACCTCCATCTTTAAGAAAGGGCGCACAACGTGATAGGTCAAAGTATTGTGACTTTCACAAGGGTTACGGACATACGACCGATGAGTGCATTTGGTTAAGAGATCTGATTGAAGAGATGATCAGAGATGGTAAACTGCAACAGTATATCAGAGATGCAGCCGGGCGAAGAGGTAGGAACAGATCCCACTCACCTGTGAAATCCAAGCGCCAAAGGAGCAGGTCACCAGATGATAGAAATGCAAGAAGACAGAAAACCGACCCCACTCCGGCCACTGATACAAACCCTTCAGCTAATAATGAGTTTTTAGTTAATACGATTGCCGGAGGTTTTGCTGGAGGAGGAGAGAAAAAGGTCGACAGGAAGAAATACATTAACCAAATTTTGGCTGTCAGTCTGAAACCCATTTGCAAAAGGTCAACAAAAAATGTTCCCATCATTTTTAATGATGAAGATTTGGATGGAATTCTCCCAGGTCATAATGACCCTATGGTAATCACTGCCCTTATTGGTAATTATGAGGTAAAACCCGTCTTTATCGACCAAGGAAGTTCGGCGGACATTATGTTTTTCCCTTTGTTTAAAGCTCTAAAACTCAGGGAATGCAATCTCACTCCTTTTGAGGGAGAATTGATCGGTTTTACTGGAGACAACATTGAACCTAACGGATACATCCAACTTCCTGTCACCCTCGGACAACAGTCCTCGGCCAGGACTGAGATAGTCAAATTTCTGGTGGTCGACTGTCTAGCGGCCTACAACGCCATTCTTGGGAGAACTTCTTGGCAGGAATTCGAAGCGGTGGTGTCAACAGTTCATTTAGCTATGAAGTTCGTTGGAACAGATGACAGAGTGGTAACAGTCAAGGCCGAGCAAGAGGCAGCAAGAAAATGTTACAACGCTAGTTTGAGGAAAGTTAAAAACAAGGATCAAAACAAATTGGAAAGAGTCTCTTTGGGTAAGGGCAATATTAACTTGGCAGACCTTGATATGCGGGATCAATCCGACAGAAATAGACCGACCCCAAAGGGACAATGGGAACTCTTGACATTGACCGACGATCCCGTGAGGCAGGTAAAAATCGGTTCTGAGCTACCCATAAGTGTTAAAGATGAATTGACCGCTCTGCTGATTTCAAATAAGGATCTATTCGCTTGGACTTCAGCGGACATGCCAGGAATCGATCCTAATTTTATTTGTCACAAGTTGAGTATTCTTCCGGGGGCAAAGCCAGTGGCTCAACGCAAAAGGAAAGTTAGCGCCGAAAAGGCTGCAGCCATTGAAGAAAAGGTTGCTGAATTACTCCGAGCCGGTTTCATACGGGAAATTGACTATATAGACTGGTTAGCTAACACCGTCTTGGTCAAAAATCCCAATGGGAAGTGGCGGATGTGTGTCGACTACACAGACTTGAACAAAGTCTGCCCAAAAGACCAATACCCACTTCCCGTCATCGATAAGCTCGTCGACAGCTCGGCTGGTTACAAACTCCTCTCATTCATGGATGCTTACTGTGGTTACAACCAGATACCAATGTTCCCTGCCGATCAAGATAAAACAGCATTCATCACCAATAAAGCAACTTACTGTTACAACGTAATGCCTTTCGAATTGAAGAACGCGGGAGCTACTTACAAAAGAATGATGAACAAGGTTTTTCAAGGTATGATCGGCTCCAACATGGAGGTCTATATCGATGACATTATAGCAAAAAGCAGACAGCAAGAAAACCATGCCCAAGACCTCAAGACGATACTGGACCGAGTAAGAAAATATTCCATGAGGTTGAATCCTGAAAAGTGCGTCTTCGGAGTCCCTGCCGGATCTTTCCTCGGCTTTATGTTAACAGAAAGGGGTATCGAAGCCAATCCAGATAAATGCAAAGCAATCCTTGAAATGAGAAGTCCAGCTAGTCTTAAAGAAGTCCAACAACTCACGGGCCGAGTGGCGGCCCTCTCCAGATTCTTATCCCAAGCTGATCGGAAAGCTTTGCCATGGTACCAGCTCCTTAGGAAAAACAAAGATTTCCTTTGGGACGAGCACTGTGAGCAAGCTTTTGTTCAATTGAAGGAGTATCTTTCCAGTCCACCAGTCCTCCACAACCCTCTTTCTGGTGAAAATCTTATTCTATACATGTCGGTAGCAGAGGCAGCGGTCAGTTCGGTTTTGGTACGAGAAGATTCTGGGCTAGAAGCCCCAATATATTTTGTTAGCCGAGCTCTTCAGGGATCCGAGTTAAGATATCAAAAGCTTGAGAAACTCGCATACTGCTTGGTCATTTCTGCTCGGAGATTGAGACAATACTTCCAAGCACACAGAATCCTTGTGAGAATAGCCCAACCTCAGGCAGATTCTTCACAAACCCGACCTAGCAGGCAGAATGGTTTCATGGTCAGTCGAATTGTCTGATTTTGACATCACCTATGAACCGAGGAAGGTGATGAAATCTCAAATTCTTGCTGACTTCGTCACTGAGTTCACAGATATTCCCTCGGACACCGCTCAAAATTTATGGTCAGTATATGTAGATGGATCGAGCAACAGGAAAGGAGCCGGAGCCGGGGTCATCATTGAAAACCCCGAAGGATTGTGCATGGAGTACTCATTGAAGTTCGAGTTCCAAACGTCAAACAATCAAGCGGAATACGAGGCAGTTCTTGCAGGCCTCAAAATGGTTCAAGAGTTTGGGGCCGAACGGGTATCAGTTTTCAGCGACTCACAATTGGTGGTTTCTCAGATTAAAGGGCAATACTCGGCAAAGGAACCCATCTTACAGAAATATCTTGAAGAGGTGAGGCGAATTATTTCTAATTTTTCTGAATTTGATATTTCCCATGTCCCGAGAGATTCAAATTCCCGAGCCGATATTTTATCAAAATTGGCAAGTACCAAAGGGTCGGAAAACAATAAGACACTGATACAAGAAACCATCCCCCAACCGAGTGTCATTCTAGTTGTTTCATTGTCTCAATCATGGATGGATCCGCTGCTTACCTATCTGCAACATGGTTTCGTTCCTCAAGATCAAGCAGAGGCTCGGAAGTTGGTTAAGAAGGCAGCTCAATACACAGTTCTGAATGGAGTTCTGTATAAAAGAGGGTTTGGTTCTCCCATGCTCAGATGTGTTCACCCATCTCAAGCTGAGGAGATATTAGAAGAGATCCACGATGGAGTCTGCAGCCACCATATGGGTGGAAAATCCCTAGCTCGGAAAATAATCCGTGCAGGTTACTTTTGGCCTACCTTGCAAAAAGACGTCATGGAACATGTTAAGAGGTGTGTTCAATGCCAGTTTCACAGCGACATTTACCAAAAACCTGCAGAAGAACTACACTCTCTCGGCGCCCCTTGGCCTTTTTATCAGTGGGGCATGGACATCATCGGAAAGTTTCCCACTGCACCAAGGCAACTCAAATTTGTAGTGGTGGCTATTGACTACTTCACTAAGTGGATTGAAGCGGCGCCGTTAGCAACAATCTCTACCGCCCGTATTCAATCTTTCTTTGTGAAGTAAATTATCTCTCGGTTTGGAGTGCCTCACGCCATAGTTACTGATAATGGATCGCAGTTTGCTGCCTCCCACTTTCAACAACTAGCAGCTGACCTGGGAATCACTCACTATTTCAGTTCTGTTGAACACCCACAAACAAATGGGTTAGCCAAGGCCGCCAACAGAACCATCTTGGATGGAATTAAAAAGAAACTGGGTAATGCAGCCGGCACTTGGGCGGATAAACTCCCGAGCGTCTTATGGTCACACAGGACAACTATACACTCATCAACAGGTGAAACTCCTTTTCGATTGACATACGGCTGTGACGCAGTCATTCCGATCGAAAAGCGAATCCCTACCTTTAGGACGCTTGAACGTCCTTCAGAAACTAATGAGCATTTGCTCAGCGAAGAACTCGTTTTACTTGAAGAAATTCGAAAGAATGCTGCAGCTCATGAAAGAAGAATAAAGGAACGGCAAGCTCGGGAGTACAACAAGAAAGTTCGTCCGCGAAGTTTTGAAATTGGAGACTTGGTCCTTCGCCGAGCATATATCGGAAAAGGAAATGCTGGAGTTGGAAAATTAAAGACAAAGTGGGAAGGTCCATACCGAGTGAAGGCCAAATCTGGAATTGGTGCTTACAAATTGGAAACTCTCTCGGGCACGAAAATCAACAACAGCTGGAACGTGGCCAAGCTCAGAGCTTATTATAGCTAATCTCCTATTTTTCTTTTCTGTTTACAGATAGGTTAGTCTATTGCTCAGAATTATTTAGGTTGAATAAACGAAGGTTAACTTCCTTCTTAGATTACAAATAAATTGTTAGGAACTATTTAGCAAATGAGCAATTTCTTCTTTGTATTCTTTTATCAATAAAATTCGTCAATTTCTTTGGAATTCTCCTACTTATGAACATTGTGAAACGACATATGACTCATTTGGTTCGGCTAGCCACCGAGCGAAATCGAGAAACAGCTCTTTACGAGAGTTCAACAACGTATTCATAGAACGCTCGAATTCAGGAAATCACTTTCCTTATTTCACGGTCCGAGGGTCCCGCTTCGGCTAAAGTCGGCGATCCAAGTTCTGCTCACAATCTATCACGCACCCAAGTAAAATAATTTGTAAACTGTTTTGTTAAGAAAATACAAAGGGTCACGTGACAAACGAAACCAAAAATAATGAAGCACAATTTGCATACATAGCAAATTATTTTATAAACCAAAAATAACGAAGCACAATTTGCATACACAGCAAATTAATATAAATTCAGCAAAAGATAAAGTAAATTGTTCCAGACAGCCAAGGAATAACGCTCGAATACAACGAGCAACAAAAAGGTAAAGTAAATTGTTCAAAACAGCTAAGAAACAACGCTCAGATACAACGAGCAATAAAAACCGACCACCGAAATTCAAAATCATTCCTCAATATCAGACAAGACAATGTTGGCATCATCAAATTCTGGGGCCTCAGTCAGCTCAACAAGAGGATTAGGAAGATCCTCCGCTTGCAAATCAACTTCAGCCTTAGTCTCAAGATCAATCAGTTTCCCATTCTCAACACAGTGAAAGGGATGAGCTCCAACCACCCTGAACTCAGTTTCAGGTTTCAAAATTTGAATTTGTTTAATCGCAGAAATAAAAGAGTCATCAACACCTTTGCTCCAATTGTAAAAATTGGTCGCTGCCACCTTCTTATGACGAAGAGCTTTTTATTTAAGCTTCCGAGCAAGAACAGCAGATTTCTCTACCTCAGATCTCAGCTCATCAACCCTCTGTTGGCTTTCCTGCAGCTCCTTCTTCAATGCCTCCTCCACTTCCTTCCCCTTGTCCTCTACAACTTTCTTAGAAACTTTCAAAGAATCTCTCTCCTTGATCAGCTCAGATTTGTCAGCCTTCAAATTCTCCAATTCATTTTTTACTCTGACCAGTTCGTCCGAAAGGCTAGCCTCTTGAGCAGCAGACATTGCACGAGCCTCTTTTTGTTCAACATTGAAACCAGAAAACAGATCACCCGCTTGCTTGGCCAAAAAGTAAGTAAGGTTGGCACTTCGAAGAAGATACTTCGTCAAAGTCATGTTGCAGCGTGACCACTCGTCGGTGGTGAGAATTCCAAACCGAGAATGGTCAGATTCAGGGCAGACATACTTGGCAAACCTCTCATCAAAATCTCGGTCCCAAATTGAGGTTTCTGATGGATTTGCGGCAGAGGAAGGAGCGGCAGCAGCTCTAGCACTTGTCTCCTCAGCCCTCGGATTCGTCCCCTCGGACACTTTCTCCTTGCCTTTGTCTATTCGTCGGCGGCGAGTCTGCTATTGAGGAGGAGAGGAAACTTGGACTTGACCGCTCGGTCCTAACGAAACGGTGGCGGCAACAGCGTGCACAGTGGGAGAAGGCCGAGGAGACACCTCGACCGGGGAAGCAGAGGGATCAGAAGTACTTAAGCTTGGTGTGCTCAGGTTTGAAGATCTGGAAGCTGCACTGGTCGCAGTAGTTTTTCTCTTTTTGCCACCATGAAGCAGGGCGGACATATGAGAGGCCATCTTATCTGCAAAAAAACGAAGTAACATTAGATCTAGATAAAACATAAGTATAAAAGCAGAAGGAAAACAGTTTACCAAGTTCGGCCTTGACACTTGATGAAGGAATATCCACTATATCCCTCGTTTCTATCATTCCATTAGCTTTCAAATAACTCTCAACAGCTCGACACACATCTTTCTCATACTCGGCGAGCTCTTTCCAGTCCGAGGCATATGAGGCAATTCTTTGATTAAAGAAGCTGGCACTCCACTGGAGGGGGAATCGAGGGATTGGTCGTTGATCGCCAGGCCAAGTGAACCAGCAAACACCATTACCAACAAAATTGTATTTAAAAAAGAAAGGTTTAAATCCTTTCCAAGACTCAGAAAACTTAGTTAAAAAACCATATCCGTTCCGCGACTTCAAAGAAACCCATGGCCGCTTCGCTGACCCTTTCTCAAAGGCATTGCATTGGGGAGCAAAAAGGTAAAAGAAAATAGGAATGGTACAGGACCAATTCATGGCAAAGCAGACTTGTTGAAAGCCCCAAACAAAAGCCCAAGCGTTCGGGTGCAGTTGAGAAGGGGCAACTCTTAAAGTATTCAGAACATCTATTTCAAACTTAGTAAAAGACATTCTAACCCCTAAACGAGTGATTACTTCTTCGTAAAAGTAAAAGCCGGGGTTACCCTCAGGAATCCGAGTGCAGACTCTTTCGTTTGGCCCCACCGGACTTATGGAATATAAGTTCCCAGCATCATCACCAGAGCAAGGCAAAATTATTGCTCTGGTTTGCTCTATGGTGTCCTCAGTTGAAAGCTCGGATTGGGTGCCCACCACCTCTCGGTCAACCCAATCATACCGATTGCTATCTGGTGGAAGTGGGTAGAGTTCGGGATTGCTAACACACTTTCTCTTCATACCTGAGGAAAAGGGGGCATATGCGGAGTCAGAAGCAGATAAACTAATTTCTGGTTAAACACTTATGAACACGGTCGGTTGTGGAACACCTCCCTTTCTGGGCAGAATTTCCCCAAACCAACTGTAATATCAGATACCTCTCTGTTACCTCCTTAATCTCCTCTGTTCTACCCTCTCGGCAATCCTATAATGAATCACACCCTGTCTGAACTCTTTCAAGGTCTGAGGGAAATGCATTGATATCGGTTTATTGCAAATTTCTGGGTTTTCTTCTTCATGTCTTCTTGGAACATCAGAGTTTACAGAATCCTCACTCATGATTAACACAACTTTGGTACAAACCCTAAGAAATTAAATGCAGCCAAACGTAAAATAAACCTAAGAAACACTACGGTGATCACTCAACAAATGATAATGAAGGTCAAAGATTTCGAAAAGACCAGGGGTTTCACTCATGTACAGTGATGGGGTGTTAGTCGAACCCTAGTATTTGTTTCAAGATCAAAGAAAAAGGGGAGCAGGGCCAATATTAATACATAACAAAGAAGGTTCTAAGCATATACACACAGCAGATGGCAGAAGCAATTGCATGCAAAGAATTTTAAACAGCAAAAAGAAAGAGAAAATAGTCAGAGAAGAGAAGAGAGGTTCGTTACCTACTATTGTTGAATAAACAAGAAACCAAAGAAGCACGAAGACCACGAAGTTAAAGATGCACCCAATAGAAAAATGAAGTAGCAGCAAGAATTCCTTTGAAGAACTTTGGTTTCGTCTCAAAATCGCAGAAAAACGATGAACAAAAGAGAGAGAGAAGCTGGGAGGTTTCCGAAGTTCTGTTTAGAAGGAATTATGAGAAAACCGCCCTTTGAAATTCATTTTAGAGCTTCCCTCCACTAACTCAAGGACTGGGCCGAATTAGAAAAAGCCCATTTACGATGAAACTAAATACGTGGCGCTTCCAACAGGTTTTGAAATCATAACGTTCCATTTCCCGGAAAAGTGAAGGACACGTGGAGGCACAGATAGAATTGAAGGGTCACGTTTGGGTCAGTCAAACGACAGCTCTGGTAGGATCATTTAGACGGTCGGATATCTCTCCAACAAAACTTGGTCGGAAAACGGCTCGCTCGTCTCATTAACTCGGCAGGGCTCAAATAACCCAACCGAGCTTGGGGGGCTTATGTAGTGGACCTTCAATAGGCCGAGCATTTCCCGACCAAAGTTACCTTGAACCGACCGGTTAGACATTGGAACAAGGCATATGGACTGACTGTTATACCGAGCAAACTAGGTTCTAACAGAGATGTAATACGCTTATGAGATTAACCCCGAGCACAGGATTTTCATCCTTATCTCTATCATCCACAGTCTCATCAAGCTCAACTACCTCTCCTAGATTCCCACGATTCGTTGGTTAGATAAACACAACATTTGATAAAGTCTATCGCATACAGGATTTACGGATGTTATCTTATCATAATCCTTACGAATCCTACTTGAATTCCTCCTCTTCGGAAGCCTCATGGAAACGGCCCACTGAATACAGGTAATCCCCTATAAGAACCACCATGCTATAGGGGCTAAGGTACGTCTTCTAATCCCTAAGTTGACACTTGCACACACTTTGTTGACTGGGGAGAACCTGATTATCCCAACTGGATATTCAAAAATCCTAAGAGTCCTACATAAATCTCTTTGCTGGGATCACTCTTTGAAGTTTCTCCATAGCTTCAAGGTTGATCTTGGTTAAGGACACGACAGTCTTATTTTCCTACTTTTCGCATCAGGTTTTAAATAAATGATGTGGAATATTTAGTGCGGTGATAAACTTGTAAATATAATAAATTTAAGAAATAAACATTCCACATCAGGTTTTTATAACTGATGCGATAACCCTTATTTTGTTATACGTTTCGCATATGTTTTTATTTAACTGATGAGGAATGTCTAATTTCTCCTACTTTTCGCATATGTTTTCTTAAATTGTAAATAAGTGATGCAGACTATCTTACAAAATGACTAAAACCTATTGCTATCTATCAGTACCGCGCCAAAAATTCATTACTTCTATCACTACCGCGCTGAGCACATACAGAACTCGAGTTCTCCTTCTTCTTCTCACGGCGCTACACAACTTCTTCTTCTCCTCGAGTTGTTCTTCTTTTCACGGCGGCACAACTTCTTCTTCTCCTTGTATGTTCTCACGGCGCAGCTGCTTCATTGTTCTTCTTCTTCGCTGAGAGAGAGAAGCCACACGAAGAGAGAAAAGCCACCGCCGCCTCCGACAGCAAAGCCGTCGCCGCCTCCGTCTCTGATAGCAAAAATGCCTCTGCCTCCACCTCTCCTCCTCTTCCATTTTTCTAGGTTTTCTCTCTCTCTCTCTCTCTCCTTTTTTTTGTTTACTTATTAATTTTTTGCAATTGATTCATTTAGCCCTAACTTGTGTTTCACACTGACACCCTAATTGATTCATTTGTTTATGTTGTTTGACGAGTTGTTCTGTATCAAATGTTGTACCATAATAACGTTCGCTATTTATTTGTTTTGTTTTATGTTTTATCATAGCATCTTCATCATTATCAGTTTATTTTTTTTTCCTCTCTAACACTTATTCATTGGCCGCCATGTCCATGTCTTTTTCCTCCACCAAAGGATTCATTTTTTTTTCCTGTCTAACACTTATTCATTGGCCCGTATGTTATTATTTATATATTATATATTTTGTACTTCTTCTTCTTTCTCTTCCTTATCAATTATCGTTGATAGGGTTGTTGAAAGATTAATTCTTTCATGTTTTTTTTGTGGGGATTGTTGGGGTGGTGATGGTGCCGGATTTGGAATTCAGTTGGAGACTTGTGTTGGCCACAATGTTTGGTTCTTGGATCTGCTTTTGGAACCGTTAGGTGTGGTTGGTGGTTGAGGCATTTTTGTTCCTATGCTCACTCTCATTATTGGTTTTGATACCAAGTCTGCTACAACTCTTTCCTTTTTTTTTTTGATAAACCAAAGAGAATTTTAATAAAATAAACCAGTAGAAAGAGTGAACTAGCCTGGCTAGTTCACTCTACGTTACAAAGCAGAAACGTAACAACAGTAGCTACAAACGTACATACCACCCTCTTTAATTCTAATCCTATTGAATACAAAGCAGTACATAAACATAACAGCAGCAGCTACAAACATACATACCACCCTCTTTAATTCTAATCCTATTTTATACAGAGCAAAACATAAACATAACAGCAGCCGCTACAGACATTTATTTTAATTGCTACTGCTCTTTCCAAATGTAATTATTAATAATATCAATATTAATATTTCTCTCTCATCTTCTTTTTTTTCCTTCTTCTTCTTCTTCTATCTTTAGACAAATTTACACATATTTTGTAGAAGAGGAAGAAAGGTGACTATAAGGTAGTGCTTGATGCACGAACAAATTTTTTTTATTCTCTTTGGTTTCACACTTTTTTTAAGTGGAATCATGTGCATTCGTTTTATGTTTTTTTTCTGGCCATCAAATACTATCAAATAGTGATTACTAGGTTTTTTTTGCAGACTTTTGTGGGCTTTAACTAGAGTTTCTAGTTTAAAAAAATTGTTTGGATTTGTGATCTTGTAATGCTTTGTGCTCTTACTTTTTGAGTGACTCAACCCTTGTAACTATGGACTGCTATGGAATTTTCTTACTTGGAGTTTTCTTGTTTCTTAGCTTATGAGTTCTATTGAAAGATCCACATTAGGTGTTTGATAAAAGTTTTTATAGTATTTCAACTACTTAGTTCTTTGTTTCCTTCCATTTATTATTTATGTGTTGAGGTACTTAGTCCGAAAGCACAATTGCCTTTTTCTAAAACATAAAATAAAACTAGAGGTCATGTTTACTAGTAGTATATTTGAGTCTAGAACCTGATTTGCATTGTGTGTATATTTTCAGTGTATATTTGAGGTCATGTATATTTGAGTCTAGAACCTGATTCGCATTATGAGGATGAAGTTGTTATTTTGGGAAAAAAAGGCGTAAAAAAATGACAGTGCCGTTTTAAAATGGTGTTGTGAAAATGTGACAAAAAAAAACGCATTATGAGGATGACGTTGTCATATTTGAAAAAAAGACAGTCACGTTTTAAAATGGCGTTGTCTTATAAGAAAGTGCGAAAATTAACAACGTGCAACGACGATAGCGTTGTCATTTTACGTTAAAGACAACACTAAGTAAACATAACGTTGTTAATAATTAAACGTGAATTTTTCACAACTCTTTTTACAAAGACGTTATTGAATGGGCTTATTTGTAGAGATAAGAAGGACGAGGTGTTGACTCAAAGAGATTTTGATGATAACAAATGTTGTTGCTCGGGCTCGACCACTGTTCCAAACAGCTCGACTTGATGAAGCCAAATGAATCAGCTCTGAAGTATCTAGGACATCAGCCTCGACAATAAAATCAGCTCAGTATGAGGATCTCTGATCTCGGCTACTGACGGAAACCATTGAATCCGATCAGTATGATGAAAAGAGTCAAAATTTCCGAGAAGCGCTCGGTGCTCTTAGCATCCTTGCTCGGAAGACTAAGGATCAGTTTGATGAAGTCGGAATAAATGAAGCGCAAGCTCTTACGCACTCAGAAGTGATCAATCTGAGCTATTGCTTAGAGTAAATCAGTCGGCCAAAAGATCAGCTCAGTTAAGCTCAGTTCAGATCTGTCGCTCAAGTCCCCAGGCTCGAACAAATGCCAAGATCAGATGCCAAATGCAAGTAATCATCAAGCTCGACACATCAGAGCTCTTGATCTCAAGGCGTAGCCACTCGACAACAGAACAACTCAGCTATGTTGCTCGGCATCAATTAACCCAGTTAAGTTGCTCAGCCATCTCACCTTCAAAGCTCAAATGAAGTTACTGCTCATCATCTTCAACAAATCAACAGCATTCTTCGACTTCACTCAACTTCAGCCTTCAACCTTTTAAAATTATTTTAAATGTTGGGTAGGTTTCTTAAGATTAAACTCACGTGCTTTTCTAAGTTTAAAATTCAAATTGAGTTTAACGAATGGTTAAAGTGGGAATGACCATTTATACTGTGATTTGACATAATTATTTCCGTTGGAACATAAGCAACCTACGTTTCTCGTAGGTCCTCCTTCTCTCTCTTTTCTCAGAGATTAGAGAGGGAGTATATAAGAGGTTCCTCTCCAACAGAAATATATACAACAGAAGAGACACACAAAATTTGCAAGCTAAACTGAAATTTTCAATCTTCTCTTCCAAATCACAACGGTCTTTATTTTTCTGAAAAACAGAGAGTGAAAAACTTTCACACTAGAAACCTTGTTTCAATCCTCTCTGACATTCCCACTAAACCGTTTACTCACTTGAATTCTAAACTTTCAAAATCAAATTAGTGAGTGTTTATATTGGAGCCAACCTCATTTCATCTCTGTACTCTGTTTTCAAGCGGGTTCTTGTTGGTCAAGAAGCATCGGTTGTGCATTGCTGAACGTGGGCTTCAGCAGAATCAATATCAAATTGGGGTAGAGTTCGTGAGTTTGGTACACTCTCAAATGGGATAGGTTTATAGTGGGTCTATTGTAAATCCTGGGGTATAGCGTGGGTCACTTGTAAAACCCGTGTATCCAATTTGATTTGATTAATTGAAAATCTCTCTAAGGTTGTAGAGAGGACTGGACGTAGCTCTCAAGTGAGTGAGAGTGAACCCGTATAAAAACTCTGGTGTCTTTTTTATTTTCGTGCTTGCTGCATTTCTGTTCTTTATTTTTCTTATTCTGATTTGGTGCTGTTTTAATTTTCTACCGAGCAGTTGATTGGCTAATTCGTGCTCACTGCTGTGGGTTCTTGCTCATCATTTTTTAAGTTGTAAAAACCGAGCTTCTTGTGTGCAGCAGCTTGGTTAATAACTTAACCACTTCATTTATTGAATTGGTTAATTGATTAACCAGCGTCTGCTCGGCAGCAGCTTGGCATTCTATCAAACAGACGAACAAAAAGTCAAGCGTTTTTCAACGATTTCGAAAAATCAATATACTTGCTTCAATCTCCTATTCACCCCCCCTCTACTCGATTGTTAGTCCCTTGTTGGTTTCCAACAAGTGGTATCAGAGCTTGGTCGAAAGATCGAGCCTAACAACTTTTTCGAAAAGATCCTAGAGGTAAACCACTGGGCTCTAACAATCCATTTGGTGGTGAAGCCTCTTCAATAAACATACCACCACTATTCAATGGTGATGGTTATGCTTATTGGAAAGCCCGAATGAAAATTTTCATTGAAGCAATCGATATTGATGTTTGGGATGCTGTTGAAAATGGCCCCCATATTCCGAGAAGGAGAATGGGTGATGAAGTTGTGGAAATTCCGACGACGAGCTTGGACGATGATGATAAGAAAAAGGTTTCATATGATTTAAAAGCAAAAAATATCATCACCTCAGCATTGTCTTATGACGAATTTTTCCGAGTATCTCACTGCTCGAATGCCAAGCAAATGTGGGACACTTTACAACTTACTCACGAGGGGACAAGTGAAGTAAGAAGAGCTAGATTAAACTCATTGATGCATGAGTATGAACTTTTTCACATGCTACCAAATGAAAATATTAATGACATGCAAAAATGTTTTACTCATATCATCAACCATCTTATAGCTCTTTGATTTGGGTCCAATATATGATGTTTTGAGCATTAATTACACTCCCTTTTACTATGGATTTGGCTTGTTTCTCTTGTAAATTTAGGACTTTTTGTATAGTTTTTAGGAAGTTAGGTAATTTAGAATCCTTTGAACGTTTTGATCCGTTTTGGGTTTGTTTCAGGTACTTTCGGAGCTTAAATGAAGAAAATAAATATGGAGCATGAAAGAGGATGAAAAGACCTTGAAAATGGCACAAGAACGGAGTGAAACGGAGCCGGAGCAGGTGATGCACGCCTAGGCGCACAGACGCGCACGCCCAGGCGCCTAACATACGAGAAAGTGACACTGTTCGCTGTTTTGATCATAACGTGAGCTACGCTTATCCAAATGAGGCGATCTTGGTATCATTTTAAAGCAAAGGAAAAGATCTACAACTTTTCCATATTATAGCCTTCCTCAAATTCGTCCATCTTGGGGGTCAAAATCAGTTCCGAAGTTGCTGTCAGACACAAATTCGGGATTCTAAAAGGATTTTAATGATAAATTCTATATGTAGATAAGATTCTTAAAGATTAGATTATTCTAATAGGATATTATCATATCCTATCAATTGGGATTATTTTTAGACTTTAAATATAGGTTTTTCCAATAGGTTTTGTAGACTTTTCAGAGGCAAATTAGATATTAGAATAAAATTAGGATTAGAGAAGAGAGGTTGTTATGCAATTGAGAGCAAGGGGGCAAGGCACAAGGATCGGAGATCAACATTGCTGGAGGGATCCACTTGATGATTGAAGATCTCTTGGGGGTAAATTGATTATTGTCTATAATTATTAGTTTTTCCCATTCCTTTCTCTTCTTTTTCCAATATGTATAATTGAACCTCTTGATAGGAATAAGGTGAATTTGTATGGATCTTAATTTGGCTGTTTATTTATGAATTAATGTTTTTCCTTTTAAATCAATCGCTTGGTTGTGTTTTAATTACAATTCATAGAATTGATCACTTTATGTTTTGCTGTGGTAATCCGAATCTTAATTGGAAAATTAGGATTAAGATTAGGCCTTTCAACCAAACAATATAATTATTCAACTCGTAGGAATACTTTTGGATAATTGTATAACTTTTATAAACTAGAACTCACTTAAGGGATTAAGGGGTAAAGTTTAGTAAGAAACATAATTGTTGGAGGGATCTAGCTTTTATTGTTTCTGGGGTTTTTGATTTATTGGAAAACATATTTTCATAATTAATAACCTGATCCTACAATGAAACCAAGTTCCTAACCTTTTCCATATTTGCTTCTAATTCTTTTTTTTTCCTGAATTGTTTCATTCCTTTAATTCTACACTCCTATCTCTAAACTCTAAACCAATACAAGTTATACATAGTACTCACAATTAGGTGAAAGAAATTAGAAACAATTTGCAATCCCCGAGTGGAACGATAATTTTACTTACTCTTTATTACTTGTGCGATCGGTACACTTGCCGAATTGCCAACACTCTTGGAAAAACTTTTATGAATTCTGAAATTGTTAACAAGGTGCTTAGATGTCTTAGCAGGGAGTGGCAGCCCAAAGTTACGGCAATCATGGAATCCAAGGATTTGGATACCATGGATATAGCAACCTTGTTCGGCAAACTACAAGAGCATGAAATGGAGCTCGGCCGCTTGTCCATGCATGAAGAAGCCGACAAGAAGAAGAAGGGGATCTCCCTCAAGGTCTCCACCAAGACGTCCAAAGTGTCCTCAGATTCGGAATCGAGCTCGGAGTTGGACGAGGAAGCTTTCAGACTCATGGTCAGAAAGTTCGAAAAATTCTTCAAGGGCAAACGGAATTTCAAAGGAAAGGAAATGGAGACCAAGGACATTCATCAACAAACCTCAACCTCAAAAGATCAAGCAAAATGCTATGAGTGTGGTGAACGAGGTCACATTCAGCCCAACTGTCCAAAACTTCAGAAAAAGGGCAGCACAGAAAAGAAGAAGGGAAACCGCAAATCGAAGAGAGCATACATTGTTTGGGACGCACCCGATGAAAAGGATTCATCAAGCTCAAGTTCTTCGGATGATGATGAGGAGGCTAACTTGTGCCTTATGGGAAAGCTTGCTGATCCAGCCACATCAAGCAGCACAGAAGCCGAGCAACAAGAAGTTGAATCATGCTCGGATTGTGAAGAGCAAGGACCGAGGTTCTTGTGCTGGATGGGCAAACACACCGAGGAAGCCTCAGCGAGCCGAACTCATTCTGAACTCATACACACTGAGGTAACCTCTGAAACTGATTCTGACTCAGAATCAGAATTTAATGACACTGATGAATTGTATTCTACCTATCTTGAAATGCAAACTGAATTCAAGAAGCTTGCTAAAAATTTCATTAAGTTGAAAAAGAATCTTTCAAACTACAAAGAGCAAGTTCTTGAATTGGAAAAGTCAATTGAAGAATTGAAAAGCAGAAACAATTCATTAGAAAACACTATCACTCACTTGAAAAGTGAAAATCTGGATTGTTGCACTAAATATGAAATGGAAATTTCTGAACTGAAAAACAAAAGTGCAATAGTCGAAAAGAGCGATGGTTTGTTCGGCAAGCTACTTGTTGAACAAAGGAATTACTCAAACAAAGCGGGTCTCGGTTACACTAACGCCAAGAAGAAAACTGTAAGAAAGCTCGGCTCACTCTCAAATTTCAATAACTCAAAGAGGCCAACGTGTTCTTACTGTGGTCTTCATGGTCACACGCTAAACGAGTGTCAAATTCGGTGTTACGGTGTAGCCAAGGGCACGTATGTTTGGGTAATCAAAAAGGAAAGTCCACATGCTAACCCCCAGGGACCCAAGAGTCCCAAGACAGTTTGGGTACCCGCAACAAACAAGTGATATATTTGTGTTGCAGGTGTGCTTCCGAGCAAAGGAAAACCGGTGGTATCTCGATAGTGGATGCCCGAAGCACATGACTGGGGACGAGCAGCAATTCACCAAGCTCGTGCACAAGGAATAAGGCTTTGTCACTTACGGTGATAACAACATAGGTAAAATTATGGGTCAAGGTAAAGTAGGTAATTCCTCCAACTTGATTATCGACAATGCTCTATTTGTAAAAGGGCTAGAGCATAATCTTTTAAGAATTAGCCAATTATGTGATGTTGGCAATCATGTTGTTTTTACCTCCACTCATTGCATTATTAAAAGTGACAAAGACAATTCTATCAAATTTGTAGGAAAACGTTTTAACAATACTTATTTCGTTGATTTGAATGAAATCACTTCTCTGGTAACCACTTGCTTGGTTAGCAAAGAGAGTGACACTTGGTTGTGGCATCGTAGGACAGCTCATATAAACGTAAATCAATTAAAGAAAATTCAATCCAAAGATTTAGTTGTCGGCCTACCAAAGCTGAATTTTAACATAGAGGGTGTTTGCAATTCTTGTAAGAAGTGCAAACAAACCAAAAACAAATTTCCGAGCAAAACGATGGTGTCCACAACAAGGCCATTAGAATTACTTCATATGGACCTGTTCGGACCATCGCAAGTTAAGAGCTTTGGTGGCAACTTCTATGCTTTAGTGATTGTTGATGATTTTTCAAGATTTACGTGGACTCTATTTTTATCTTCAAAGAGTGATACTTTTCAAAGTTTTAAAGAGCTAGTCAAACGACTCCAAAACCAAGCAAACCAAAAAGTAGTTGTAATCCGAACAGACCACGGTGGCGAGTTCGAGAACTACAAATTTGATAAGTTTTGCTCGAAGCTCGGCATAGAACATCAGTTTTTCGCTCCTCGAACACCCCAGCAGAACGGAGTCGTTGAACGGAAAAATAGAGTTCTCTAGGAGCTTGCTAGGACAATGTTGGACGAGTACAAAATACCGCATTATTTCTGGGCAGATGCAGTGAGCATAGCCTGTTATGTAATGAATCGCATCTTGCTCAGACCATTTTCAAAGAAAACTCCTTATGAACTTTACAAAGGAAAAAAACCAAACATATCTTATTTTCACGTTTTCGGATGCAAAGTTTTTATTTTAAACAATGGCAAAGAGCATCTCGGCAAGTTTGATTCAAAAGTCGATGAAGGGATATTTTTGGGCTCTTCTTCTCATAGTAAAGCTTATAGAGTTTTTAACAAAAGGACCTCCACTGTGGAAGAGTCCGTGCATGTGGTATTTGACGAGTCTCCTCGAAGAGACAATGTTAGTTGTGCAGATGCTGATGAAAATGCAGCAACCGAGCTCAATCCAAGCACAACGGATTTAAAAGAAGCTCGGAAAGATGATCCTGATGCAGCTGAAGATGGAGCTCAGCAGGAGGAGCTCACACCGAGAAGGAGCTCGGCCACACCAGTCTCGAGATCAGACAATTCCAGAACGAGCTCGAATGTCGGACAGACCGAGCTTCCGCCAGCATGGAAATCAAACAAAGACCATCCTATCGAGAACGTAGTCGGCGACATATCTAAGGGCGTGTTAACTCGTCGGTCAGTTCTAAATTTTTGCAATTATGTCTCCTTTGTTTCTCAAATTGAACCTGATTCTATTAATCAAGCCATTAAGGATGAACATTGGGCAATTGCAATGCAAGAGGAACTGAACCAATTCATCTGAAATGATGTTTGGGAATTGGTTCCTCGGCCCGATGATCATTCTGTGATCAACACTAAATGGATTTATAGAAATAAAATGGATGAATCAGGATTAATTATCAGAAACAAAGCAAGACTTGTTGCTCAAGGCTACAACCAAGAGGAAGGTATCGATTATGACGAAACCTTTGCTCCGGTTTCTAGACTTGAAGCAATCCGAATTCTTCTTGCATTTGCATCAATTATGAGATTCACACTTTATCAAATGGATGTAAAGAGTGCTTTCTTAAACGGTTTTATAATTGAAGAAGTGTATGTCAAGCAACCTCCTGGATTTGAAAGTCATGATTTTCCAAACCATGCGTACAAACTGAAAAAGGCTCTCTATGGTCTGAAACAAGCTCCTCGGGCTTGGTATGACCGATTGAGTTCCTTTCTTTTAGAAAAAGGTTTTGAAAGGGGAAAGGTTGATAAACACTATTCATTCAAAAATTGGGCAAAGACATTTTGTTAGTTCAAGTGTATGTTGATGATATAATTTTCGGTGCTACTAACATGTCACTTTGCAAGAAGTTCTCTGATTTAATGCAAGGTGAATTCGAGATGTCCATAATGGATGAACTCACGTTCTTCCTAGGGCTGCAAGTTAAGCAAGTTGTCGGGGGTACTTTTGTGCATCAAGCTAAATATTGCAAAGAACTCCTGAAGAAATTCGGTATGGACAACTGCAAAAACGCAGCAACACCGATGAGCACTTCATGCTACCTTGATAAGGATGAATCAGGTAATCCCGTAGAAGTAAGTAAGTATAGAGGCATGATAGGAAGTTTGCTGTACTTAACTGCATCTCGGCCTGATATTATGTTTAGTGTTTGTTTGTGTGCTCGGTTTCAAGCCGATCCCAAAGAGTCTCATCTTTCTGTTGTAAAACGTATTTTTAAATATCTAAAGGGATTTGTGAACACTGGTTTATGGTATCCATCGGATGCCAATCTTAGTTTGGTTGGGTACTCGGACTCCGATTTTACAGGATGCAAGCTTGACCGAAAAAGCACTAGTGGAACATGCCACTTGCTCGGCAGTTCCCTAGTGTCTTGGTTTTCTAAAAAGCAAGCTTGCATTGCTCTTTCTACTGCCGAGGCCGAGTACATTGCAGCTGGTAGTTGCTATGCTCAAATCCTTTGGATGAAGCAGCAACTATCGGACTTCGGTTTGCACCTGGATCATATTCCTATCAAATGTGATAACACAAGTGCAATCAATCTAACCAAGAATCCAGTGTATCACTCTCGAACCAAACACATTGAAATAAGACATCATTTTTTGCGTGATCGTGTTCAAAAGGGTGACTGCGAAATCGAATTTGTTTCAACCGAGTAGCAATTAGCCGACGTGTTTACAAAGCCACTGCCGAGGGAGACTCTCTATCGAATTCGACGAGAGCTCGGCATTCTGGACGAGTCCAACATAGGCTAAATGTTGTTCGACATTTTTTTTATTTATTCAGTCATCCACAACAAGTGTCTCATTTCAATGTCAATGTGTTCGATCTTGTTGTTTACCGTTTTAATTGTTATTTTCAAACCTCTTCCTCGACTCTCTCATGTGTTAAATTCTAGTAGGGGGAGAAAGGGTGTTTTTTCATTTTCTAACCTCTCTTTTGGCAAAGTGCTTAAATTTTGGCTCCTTTTTTATCATGCCAAAAGAGGGAGAAAGGGTGTTGTTTTTGGTTGTTTCAGATTGTTGATGATGCTCAGATTTTTTTTCGAGCTCAAAAAAAGGGGGGGAATGTGCAGAGCAGCTTTATCATCGTCGATTCTCAGCCAGATGGGGAGAATGTTCAGAGCAGAGCAGAGTAGCTTGTTGGAAGTCAAGCTTTCCCAAGGACTTCAACTGCAATCATTATATGGTTTTGATGATAACAAACTCAAGATTCTCAAGTTCATATCAAGTGCAATCACAAGATCTTCTTCCTTCAAGTCCAAGCTTCAAGTTGAAAAATCAAGCAAATGAAGTTGAAGATTCAAGCAAATGAAGATGTTATCCTTTTTCCCTTAGGACATCACGTAAGGTAATGAAGTCAAGGTTTATATTATGTTAAACGGCCAATATAAGTTTTTCTAAATATATTTTTCATATAAAAGGAGAAGAAAAAGAAGTTTTGTGAAAATCAGTTTTTATATCTTAGTTTTGGTGAAAATATCTGATGTTACAAAACTCTGAATATTTTTATGTATACAAGAAGGAGTAATCGATTACTTGGCTGAGTTAATCGATTAACCTTGTTGCATCATAGAAAAATCAGAGAGCTTGTAATCGATTAAGTGAACTTTGCTAATCCATTACTTACTTATGAGAGTAATCGATTACCTGGCTCAAGTAATCGATTAAAATTGTTGCATCATATATTTTCCTGAGACAAAGTAATCGATTACATGTCTTGTAGTAATCGATTACATGATGTTGCATCACATAAAAATCAGAGGCTCGGTAATCGATTATTTGATTAGTGATAATCGATTATATGAGTTGCATCATACATTAAACTGAAGTGAAGTAATCGATTACATACATGTGATAATCGATTACTGGTTTTTAAAATGAGTTTCAAAGTTTCTACTTTTAAAGGGATAATCGATTACCACCCTGAAGTAATCGATTACCTCAAGTTTTATTGAAAAACGTGTCAGAATCATTTTGATTTATTTCCAGATTTGTTTTTACTTAATTGATTCTGATTTACTTTCAAAATTCGAATTTGATTTTATTTTTGAAAACATTCCTTATTTGTTTTAAGAATCAAATCTTTGTTTTATTTCTTAAATCTTTTTGATTTGTTTTTTATTTTAAAACTTATTACAAAATCTTATTTTATCTTATTTAGATTTTCAAAATGATTTTAATTTATTTCTTAAATCTTTTATTTTATCTTTTGATTTGATTTTGATTTCAAAAGTAACTTTATTTATTTGTTTTTCAAAATCATTTCTCTCTTACACAACAATCTGATATTCACGCTCTTTCTCTTCTTCTCCATTCTTCTCTGGTTTTCACGTTCATACATTTTTTGAAAAAAAAACTAAACCTTGTATTGGCCTTGTAACTCTTTTTTTGACTTCATTATCCTAGTGCGTTATTGTTGTATCTGTGTTGCTTAGAACACATCATTGTTAGAGTGCCTAATTGTTGTATCAGCACTACCAAGAGTGCATCATAGTGGTTGTACCCAATCAATCATACCTTAACCAGTGTTGTAAAGGGGAGTGTAACCCTTAGTGACTAGGGAGTGAATCTCCTAGTGCGAACATGCGGCGTTAGTGGTTATAGGGTGAGGAACCCTTGTGTTGGGTAGTGCTAGACGAACAGTGGGTCACCTAGTAGTTAGGCTATCTGGAAATCTAGGAAGGGTCTTCCTAGTTGTGTATCGAGGTCCCTAGCGAAAGGAGGTTCCTAGTAGCTTGCGGGGCGCTCAGGTTGTATTCGGGGACGCGGGGGCGTCTTTGGAATATTAGTGAAAAGCTCAAGCGGGTCGCTTGGGGACTGGATGTAGGCTGCTTTGCCGAACCAGGATAAAATCTCTGGTGCAATCTCTTCTATCCCTCATCTCTTTATTTTCTTTACTGTTGTTGCTTGTGCATTGTTGTTATAATTATCTTTCTTGCATCATAGCGATTATTTTCATAATAATTAGTTTAAAGGGTTTTAAATTAATTAGCGCGGTAACGGTATTTGTTGTTATCTATTTATTTGTGTTCCGCGCATATTAGTTTTTACTATTATTATTAAAGCTTCCGCGAAATCATTTTTATTCAATATATTAGTTTTCTGCTGCAAAATCTCTTTAAGTTTATTGAAAAAGATTTAATTCGAATATTTTCCAATGTTTTCGTAAACACCTAATTCACTCCCCCTTTTGGGTGACGGCTGCCAATCCTAACATAGCTCGGTCCTCAGGTTCTTCAAGCTTTCAGAGCAGCAAGTGTAACATCCTAACTGTCGTGTCCTTAACCAAGATCAACCTTAAAGATATGGAAGAGCCTTGAAGAATGATCCCAGCCAAGATGTTAATGTAGGACTTATTAGGATTTTTGAATATCCAGTTGGGATAACCAGGTTCTCCCTAGTCAACAACGTGTGTGCTAGTGTTAACTTAGGGATTAGAAGACGTACCTTTGCCACTATAGCATGGTGGTTCTTATAGGGGATTACCTGTGTAGGTTCTGCCATCCTGATAAGCTTCCTGAAGAGTAAGAAGGCAAGTAGGACTCGTAGAGGATATGATAAGATCATATCCATAAATCCCGTGAATGATAAACATTATCCAAGGCTGTTTTATCTAACCAAGAGTCGTGGGAATCTAGGAGTGGTTACAGTTTTGATGAGGCTGTTAACAACAAGGATCAGATTGAGAGTCCTGTGCTCGGTGTTATCCTCATCAGTACGTGACCTACATGTAGAAACCCAGTTTGCTCGGTGTAAGGTCCGATCGTTGGTCCCGTGTTAGTATCTTAGTAGTTGAGGCTTCCAGTCGGTCGACGCTCGGTCTACTTAAGGTCCACTACATAAGCCCCCCAAGCTCGGTTGGGTGATTTGAGCCCTGCCGAGCTAATAAGACGAGCGATCTATCTTACGACCAAGCTTTGTTAGAATGAGACATATAACCATCCGAGTAATTTTACTAGAGCTGACATTTGATTAACCCAGACGCGACCCTTCACTTCTACTTGTGCTTCCACGTGTCCTTTACTTCGTTGGGAAAGGGAACGTTATGATTTCAAACTCACCAGAGGTGCCACGTATTTAGTTTTCAATACTAATGGGCCTTTTCTGTCCTAGGCCCAAACCTTTTTGAGATAGTGGAGGGAAGTTTTAAGACGAATTTCAAAGGGCGGTTTCCCAATTCATTCTAAACAGAACCTTTCAAATTCTCTTTCATCTTTGTTCATCATCTTCCGGAGATTTTGGAATTCGAAGCCAGAGCTCCTCCAAGGCATCCCTGCTACTACTTCGTTTATCTTCCTTGTGCGCGTTTCTTGTTTCGTGGTCTTCGTTCTTCTCTAGTTTCTTGATCACTCATTGTTAACAGGTAACGAAACTCTTCCTTTCTCTGACTAGTTTTTCTTTTTTCTCTTTCTTCTTTGCTGTCTTGCATGCTCTTTCCTCTTTACTGTCTTGCATGCGATTGCTTCTGGCATTTACTACGTGTGTGTGCTTAGGATTTTCTTTTTATGAATTAACTCTGGCCTCTCTTCCCTGGTTCCTTGAATTGATTTTTCTAGGGTTCGAACAAATCCCAATTTTGTTGTTGTGACACCCCCACTTGCCCTTCGAAATTCTTTGTCCGCCTTTATCATTTACTGAGTGATCACTGTAGTATTTCTTAGGTCTGTTTTACGTTTTGCTGCACTTAACTTCTTAGGGTTGGTATTGAAGCGGCGTTTATCATGAGTGAGGAATCCGTAAACTCTGATGTTCCAAGAACACATAAAGGAGGAAACCCAGAAATTTGTGTTAAACCGATAGCCACGCATTTTCCTCAGACTTTGAAAGAGTTCAGGCAGGGTGTGATTCACTATAGGATTGCCGAGAGGGTAGAACAGAGGAGGTTAAGGAAGCAACAGAGAGGTATTTAGACATTTCAATCGGTTTGGGAAATTTCTGCCCTGAAAGGGAGGTGTTCTCCAACCGATCGTAGCCGTAAGTATTTGAACTGAAATAGTTAAGTTTTTCTGCTTCTGACTCCAAGTGTGCCCCCCTTTTCCTCAGGTATGAAGAGGAAGTGTGTTTCTAATCCTGAACTTTATCCATTTCCATCGGACGCAGATCAATATGATTGGGTGGACCGAGAAGTTCTTGGTACTCAATCTGAGCTCTCAACAGAAAATTCATTAGATCAAACACGGGCTATAATTCTGCCGTGTCCTGGTGATAATGCTGGGAACCAATACTCTATTAGTCCTGTGGGTTTGAATGAACGGGTCTGCAGTCAAATTCCGGTGGGTAATACTGGTTTTTATTTTTATGAAGAAGTCATTACTCGGTTAGGGATTAGGATGCCTTTTACCGATTTTGAGATAGGTGTTTTGAATACTTTAAGAGTGGCCCCATCCCAGCTGCATCCCAACGCTTGGGCATTTGTGAGGGGTTTCTAGCAAGTGTGCTCAGCCATTGAGTGGTCTTGCACTCTTCCAATTTTCTTCTACCTATTTGCCCCTCAATGCAACACCTTTGAGAAAGGATCAGTAAGGCGGCCTTGGGTCTCTCTGAAATCCCGCAATGGCTATACCCTTTTCACCAAGTATTCTGAATCTTGGAAGGGTTTTAAACCTTTTTTCTTTAAATACAACTTTAACGGCAATGGAGTTTGTTTGTTCACCCGACCTAGTGAATCCCAACCAATTCCTCGGTTTCCTCTCCAGTGGACTGCGAGCTTCTTTAACCGATCGATAGCCTCATACTCTTCAGATTGGAAAGAACTGGTTGAACATGAGAAGGAGGTGTGTCGAGCAGTTGAAAGTTACATGAAATCTAATGGGACGATAGAAACTAAGGACATTGTGAACATCCCATCATCGGATGTTAAAGCAGAACTTGGTAAAACTGTTTTCTTTTGATTGTTTGCATTTGTTTAGTTGATTCATTCTAATTTTTCTTTTTTCTCTTTCTTCTTTGCAGAAAAAATGGCTTCCCGGCTGGCTTCTTTAGTTCAAGGGGGAAAGAAAAGGAAGAACCAAGCAACAAGTACGGCGTCCGGGTCTTCAAGCTTGAGTACCTCGAGCCTGAGTATCTCTACTCCAACTGCATCCCCAGTCGAGGCCTCCCCTCGGCCAACTCCAAACGTGGTAGCTGTCGGTGCTACGATTTCATTGGCCCCTAGCGGCCAAGTTCAAAACATTTCTCCCATTCAGCCTCAGCTTCGTCGCCGACGGGTTGATAAAGGAAAAAAGATAGTGACCGAAGGAGCGAATCCTCGGGTTGAAGGTTCAAGTGCTACGTCTGCTGCTGTTCCTTCTTCTGACAACGCTCCCTCTTCTGCTGCGTACCCTCCAGAAACATCTATATGGGACCAAAAATTTGATGAAAGATTTGGTCAATACATCTGTTCTGAGTCTGACTGCACTCGTTTTGGAACTCTTTCATCCTATCAATGGTCTCGTTGTAACATGACTCTTGCCAAATATCTGCTGCGGGGTGCCAAACTTGCTTATTTTTTGGCTAAGCAACCTGATGGACTTTTTGCTGGTTATAATGCCGAGCAGAGGGAGGCTTGCGAATTGTCTGCTGCTCAAAAAGCTAGCCTCTCAGATGAGCTGAACCATGTAAAGAATGAGTTGGAAAACTTGAAGGCTGATAAAAATTAACTAATTAAGGAGAGGGATGCTTTGAAGGTTTCGCAAAAGGTTGTTGAAGATAAGAAGAAGGAGGTAGAAGAATCATTGAAGAAGGAATTAGAGGAGAGCCGGCAGAAGATAGACGAGCTGAGGGCAGAAGTTGAGAGGTCTGCTGCGGTTGCTCAAAAATTGAAGGAGAAAGCCCTTCTTCACAAGAAAAAGGCAGCAACCAACTTCTATAACTGGAGCAAAAGCGTTGATGATTCTTTTGTTTCGGCCATCAAGCAAATTCAGTTTTTGAATCCTAAGACTGAGTTCAGGGTGGTCGGAGCTCATCCACTTCATCTTCTCGAGAATGGAAAGCTAATTGATATCGAGACCAAGGCTGAAGTTGATCTACAAGGTGAGGATCTGCCAAATCCTCTTGTTGATCTGACCGAAGCCCCTGACTTTGATGATTCCAACGTTATTCTTTCCGATATTGAGTAGCGATCCTTTTTGCTGCAATTATGGTTTAACATTTTGTTGCTCGTTGTTACCGAGTGTCTTTACTGAACAATTTTTGCTTTAACTTGCTGCTCGTTGTAATCGAGTGTTAATCTTGTTTCTCGTTGTAATCGAGCATACTTCTTTATGACCATGAACAATTTATTTTTGCTTCTGTCTAAATTTTGGGCACTTGCCTTTATTTCAATTGTATTTGAGTTCCGTTTGTCACGCGACCCTTGATTTTACTGCTACTATCGATCAAAAAGGCTAACTTAGGAATTGCGTTATTTGAATAAATTATTGTGAGTAGAACTTGGATCGCCGACTTTAGCCGAAGCGGGATCCTCGGACCGCGAAACAAGGAAAGTAATTTCCTGAATTCGGGCGTTCTATGAATACGTTGTCAAACTCTCATAAAGAGTTGTATCTCGATTCCGCTCGGTGGCTAGCCGAACGAAATGAGGCGTATGTCACATCACAATGTTCATAAAAGAGATTGAAGGAAATTGCTACGTTTTATTAATAAAAGAATACAAAAATGACGTTGCTCGTTTGTCAACTAACTCCTAACAGTTGTTTCTAAGCTAAGAAGGACGTTATCCTTTGTTTATTCCACCTAAACATTTTCGAGCAACAAACTAAACTATCTGTAAAAAGTGAAAAAAATAAAATAGGAGCTTAACTGTAATAAGCTCTGAGTTTGGTCACGTTCCAACTGTTGTTGATTTCCATGCCCGAGAGAGTCTCCAATTTATAAGCACCAGATCCGGATCTAGCTTTCACTCGGTATGGGCCTTCCCACTTTGGCTTCAATTTTCCAACTCCAGCATTTCCTTTGCCGATATCCGCTCGGCGAAGGACTAAATCCCCTACTTCAAAACTTCGCGCGCGAACCTTCTTGTTGTATTCCCGAGCCTGCCGTTCCTTCATTTTTATTTCATGAGCGGCGGCGTTCTTTCGAATTTCCTCGAGAAGAATGAGCTCTTCGCTGATCAGATGGTCGTTAGTTTCTAAAGGACGTTCAAGCGTCCTAAAGGTAGGGATTCGCTTTTCGATCGGAATGACTGCGTCACAGCCGTATGTCAAACGAAAAGGAGTCTCTCCAGTGGATGAGTGTACCGTTGTCCTGTGTGACCATAAAACGCTCGGAAGTTTATCCGCCCAAGTTCCGGCTGCGTTACCGAGTTTCTTCTTAATTCCATCCAAGATGGTTCTGTTGGCAGCTTCGGCTAACCCATTTGTTTGTGGATGTTCAACAGAACTGAAGTAGTGAGTGATTCCCAAGTCGGCCGCTAGTTGTTGAAAGTGAGAGGCTGCAAATTGTGACCCATTATCAGTAACAATGGCATGAGGCACCCCGAACCGAGAGATAATTTCTTTCACAAAGAAAGATTGAATACGGGCCGTGGAGATTGTTGCTAACGGAACCGCCTCAATCCACTTAGTGAAATAGTCGACAGCCACTACCGCAAACTTGAGTTGCCCTGGTGCGGTGGGAAACTTCCCAATGATGTCCATACCCCTGGTAAAAGGGCCAAGGGGCGCCGATGGAGTGTAACTCTTCAGCCGGTCTTTGGTAAATGTCGCTGTGGAATTGGCATTGAACACACTTCTTAACATGATCCACGGCGTCCTTTAGCAGTGTAGGCCAAAAGTAACCCGCTCGGATTACCTTTCTCGCAAGGGATTTTCCACCCATATGGTGGCTGCAAATTCCGCCGTGAATCTCCTCCAGTATCTCCTCAGCTTGGGACGGGTTGACACATCTGAGCATGGGGGAGCCAAAGCCTCTTTTGTACAGAACTCCATTCAGAATTGTGTATTGAGCTGCTTTCTTAATCAATTTCCGAGCTTCTGTCTGATCTTGGGGGACGAACCCATGTTGCAAGTAAGTCAGAATCGGATCCATCCATGATTGGGATATTGAGATAGCCAAAATGACACTCGGTCAGGGAATAGTTTCTTGTATCAATGTTTTATTATTTTCCGACCCCTTTGTACTTGCCAATTTAGATAAAATGTCGGCTCGGGAATTCGAATCCCTCGGAACATGGGAAATGTTAAATTCTGAAAAGTTTGAGATGATTCGCTTTACCTCTTCAAGATACTTTTGTAGGATAGGCTCCTTTGCCGAGTACTGACCCTTGATCTGAGAAACTACTAGTTGTGAATCGCTGAAAACTGATACTCGCTCTGCTCCGAACTCATGAACCATTTTGAGGCCTGCAAGAACTGCCTCGTATTCTGCTTGGTTGTTCGATGTTTGGAACTCGAATTTCAAAGAGTATTCCATGCATAATCCTTCGGGGTTTTCAATGATGACCCCTGCTCCCGCTCCTTTCTTATTACTTGATCCGTCAACGTATACTGACCATAAGTTTTGAGATACGTCCGAAGGGATATCTGTGAATTCAGTGACAAAATCAGCAAGAACTTGGGATTTCATCGCCTTCCTCGGTTCATAGGCAATGTCGAATTCGGATAGTTCGACAGACCACGAAACCATCCTACCTGCTAAGTCAGGTTTATGAAGCACTTGTCTGAGAGGTTGGGCTGTTCTTACCAATATTCTATGTGCCTGAAAATACCGTCTCAATCTTCGAGCTGACACGACCAAACAGTACGCAAGTTTCTCCAGTTTTTGATATCTCAGCTCCGGTCCTTGAAGCGCTCGGCTAACAAAATACACTGGGGCCTCCATACCTGACTCCTCTCTTACCAAAACCGAACTGACCGCCGTTTCTGCTACTGACATGTATAGAATGAGGTTTTCACCAGGAAGTGGGCTGTGGAGGACGGGTGGGCTGGAAAGATACTCCTTTAATTGATCCAAAGCTTGCTCACAGTGCTCGTCCCAAAGGAATTCTTTGTTTTTCCTAAGGAGCTGGTACCATGGCAAGGCTTTTCGAGCAGCTTGGGATAAGAATCTGGAGAGTGCCGCCACTCGGCCCGTGAGTTGTTGAACTTCTTTAAGATTAGCTGGGCTCCTCATTTCAAGTATTGCTTTGCATTTATCTGGATTGGCTTCAATCCCTCTCTCGGTTAACATAAAACCGAGGAAAGAACCGGCTGGAACTCCGAACACACACTTCTCCGGATTCAACCTCATGGAGTACTTTCTTACTCGGTCCAGTATTGTTGCGAGGTCCTGGGCATGGTTTTCTTGCTGTTTCCTCTTTGCAATAATATCATCGATGTATACTTCAATGCTTGAGCCGATCATGCCTTGGAAAACCTTGTTCATCATCCTCTGGTAGGTAGCACCCGCATTCTTCAACCCGAAAGGCATGACATTGTAACAATAAGTTGCCTTGTCGGTGATGAATGCGGTTTTGTCTTGATCATCAGGAAACATAGGGATCTGGTTGTAACCAGAGTAAGCATCCATAAAGGACAAAAGCTTGTAACCAGCTGAACTGTCGACGAGTTTGTCAATAACGGGGAGAGGATACTGGTCCTTAGGACAGACTTTATTCAAGTCCGTGTAGTCGACGCACATCCTCCACTTTCCATTGGGTTTTTTGACCAAGATGGTGTTAGCTAACCAATCTGTATAGTCAATTTCTCTAATGAAGCCTGCTCGGAGTAGTTCAGCAACCTTTTCTTTAATGGCAGCGGCTTTTTCAGCACTAACCTTCCTTTTGCGCTGTGCCACCGGTTTCGACCCTGGAATGATACTCAACTTATGGCAGACAAAATTTGGATCGATTCCCGGCATATCAGCTGATGTCCATGCGAACAGATCTTTATTTGAAATCAACAGAGTGGTTAACTCCTCTTTTACACTTGCAGGTAGTTCAGATCCGATTTTCACTTGCCTAAGGGGATCATTGGTCAAAGTCAAGAATTCCCACTGTCCCTTCGGGGTTGGTCTAGTTCTGTCGGATTGGTCTCTCATATCCAGATCTGCGAGGTTAATGTTGCCCTTTCCCAAAGAGACTCTTTCCAAATTGCTCGGATCCTTGTTTTTAACCTTCCCTAAACTGGTGTTGTAACATTTCCTTGCTGCTTCTTGCTCGACCTTGACAGTCACCACTTTATCGTCAGTTCCGATGAATTTCATAGCCAAGTGAACTGTAGATACTACCGCCCCGAACGCCTGCAAAGAAGTTCTCCCAAGAATGGCATTGTAGGCCGCTGGACAATCAACCACCAAAAATTTGACTATCTCGGTTCTGGCCGAAGGCTGTTGTCCGAGGGTTACGGGAAGTTGGATGTATCCCTTTGGCTCAATGGTATCCCCCGTGAAGCCAATTAATTCCCCTTCGAAGGGAGTGAGATTGCACTCCCTGAGTTTAAGGGCTTTGAATAGAGGGAAAAACATGATGTCCGCCGAGCTCCCTTGGTCGATGAAGACTCGTTTTACCTCGTAATTACCAATAAGGGCAGTAATCACCATGGGGTCATTATGTCCTGGGAGGATTCCATCCAAATCGCCGTCATCAAAAATAATGGGAACGTTTTTTGTTGATCTCTTGGCTATAGGCTTCTGACTGACTGCCAGAATTTGGTTGATGTATTTCTTCCTGTCGGCTTTCTTCTCTCCACCTCCAGCAAAACCTCCCGCAATAATATTAACCAAGAATTCATTTTTATTAGCATTCGTATCAGGAGCTGGGGTGGGATCGGTTCTCTGCCTCCCAGCATTTCTATAGTCTGGCGACCTACTTCTCTGTCGTTTGGACTTTGCTGGTGACTGAGATCTGTTCCTACTTCTTCGGCCGGCTGCATCCCTGATGTATTGTTGTAACTTGCCATCTCTGATCATCTCTTCAATCAGTTCCTGCAACCAGATGCACTCATCGGTCGTGTGGCCGTATCCTCTGTGGAAGTCACAGTACTTTGACCTATCACGTTGTGCGCCCTTTCTCAAAGACGGAGGTCTTTGGGCCGAGCGCAGGTCAGTCTGCATTGTTTCCCTCAGGATTTGACTCCTTGGAACAGTTAAAGGAGTGTATTCCTGAAATTTATTCCTTGGAGGAATCCTTCGGTCTCGATCATTCCTATCTTGTCTTCCACCAAAACGTTCGTCACGTTTTTGTTTATTTTGGCCTTGAGGATTAGCTCGCTGCCTTTATTCTCTGACTTTCTGCCCCTTATGGAATTCCTCCAAATTAATGAACTTATTTGACCTTTGTCTTAACTCGGCCATATCTTTTGGAGGTTTTCCAATCAAAGACTTCCTGAAATCTCCCGACTGTAAACCCTATGTGAACAACAGTACTGCCACACCAGGTTCTAATCGAGGAACCGAGCTAGCCTCTGCATGAAATCGCGAAAGGTAGTCTTTCAATGACTCATCTTGTTTTTGGGTGACTGCTGCTAAAGTGTGGTCGGACTTGGGTTGGATGCAGCTAGCCGTGTATCTGTTTAGAAACACTCTTTTCATCTCTTCCCAAGAATTAATTGAGTTTCGAGGGAGGGATGAGTACCATCGTAACACTGACGGCTCTAAGGCCATGGAAAAGGCTCGGCACTTCATCTCCTCCCCACCACCATAATAATTCATCGCTCCTTCATACGAGACAATATGGTCTACAGGATCGGTTAGGCCGTTATAGTGTGGTACATTAGAGGGGCCCAAGTAACCTTGAGGAGTTTGGAATGCCATAATATATTGTGTAAAGGGATGACCGGGGTGAAAATCACCCTGATCCTGGTTCATGGTAGGGTTAGTATGGGTATTTTGTGGCGAAGGGAGCTGTATTACCGGGAGTGGTTGTGGGTCCATGGTTTGAGGTATTGTGTTTTGGGGTAGTATGGTAGTCGGTTGATTCTGTGCAATCCTTGCCATAGCTTGTTGTTGAAGGTCAGCAATAGCGCGACCTTGTTGTTCAATTAGAGACGTTTGTCTGTTTAGGATGTTAATCATCTCTTGCTCTCGAGCCCGAGCAGATGCAGACGTTCCATAGGACCTGCCGATGGAATGGCTATGATGGGAATTTCCAGGAGCAGTTCTTCCTGGATTCAGCCTGGTTCTAGGTGCTGAACTTATGTGGTCGGGATTGGGTTGAATAGGAGGGGTACGTTGGGTATTTCGGCCTTGATGAGCTCGGGTTCCAGTGGTTCCGGATGTGTTGCGAGTGGTTGGGGCTGTGCTGCTCAAATCACCATGGGTGGAGGGAGGCGGTGTAGGAGGGGGTGGTGGTGGTGGTGGAGGCAGTATGGTTCGTAGAACTTGGAGTGGTTGGGGATCGCTTCTAGTCCTAGGATGGGAAGATTGGGGTGTTTGGGAGTGAGTAGCGTGATTATCACTACGATTATGGCTGCGATGAGGGGGTGGATGTCTTTGTGAATGATTTAGTGGCTGGGAATTATTCGCTGCCCCAGGATGGGAGGTTCGTGGCGGCTGCCCATTATCTACACGATTATGGTTGAGAATGTCGCTCAGATCACCCGCAGAATGAGGTTGCGGGTTGTTATTATCAGCGTTTCTGGGCCTAACACGGGTGCGGGTGATGCGGTCACGGAGATCACCAACTTGACTTCTGGTGGTTACCATGGTGGTGGTGGGAATGATATGTTATTCATTTCCCACAGACGGCGCCAATGTCGTGTCTTTAACCAAGATCAACCTTAAAGCTATGGAAGAGCCTTGAAGAATGATCCCAGCCAAGATGTTAATGTACGACTTATTAGGATTTCTGAATATCCAGTTGGGATAACCAGGTTCTCCGTAGTCAACAACGTGTGTGCTAGTGTTAACTTAGGGATTAGAAGACGTACCTTTGCCCCTATAGCATGGTGGTTCTTATAGGGGATTACCTGTGTAGGTTCTGCCATCCTGATAAGCTTCCTGAAGAGTAACAAGGCAAGTAGGACTCGTAGAGGATATGATAAGATCATATACATAAATCCCGTGAATGATAAACATTATCCAAGGCTGTTTTATCTAACCAAGAGTCGTGGGAATCTAGGAGTGGTTACGGTTTTGATGAGGCTGTTAACGACAAGGATCAGATTGAGAGTCCTGTGCTCGGTGTTATCCTCATCAGTACGTGACCTTCATGTATAAACCCAGTTTGCTCGGTGTAAGGTCCGATTGTTGGTCCCGTGTTAGTATCTTAGTAGTTGAGGCTTCCAGTCGGTCGACGCTCGGTCTACTTAAGGTCCACTACACTAAATTTTATACTTTAAAATACATCGCTTAAATTAATGATTTAATATTAAAATGCTTGGGGTTTATAAAATTTTTGACAGAGTTTACTTTAAAATATGGGCTTTCCCCAAGTTAGGTTTTACCTGTCAGTTCAGAACAGTTTATTTAAACAAAACTATAATTATAATGTAGTGGTTGTGACACACTATAGAATTCATTTAGAAGAGGATATTTGTATATCCTTCACAACCACTATTCATTCAATGAAATTAACAATTCTTATTAAGTCCTTTATATAATTAAAAACAAATGTATTCTTAATTTGTAATAAACAATTTAGACTTAAATACAATTTTAGTTAATGAAAACGTTTTACATTACAGAATCCTAGAATGATTGCAATAATAAAAATGAGACCAAGGAGGTCACAACAATAATATACTCTCTTAAAGTGAGAGTATACCTTCTCGGCGCGGAAGCTATGAACGTCTTTCTCCGATGGTACCTAAAATGGTCAACTTAAGGGGTGAGTAATTTGAATAGTAATTAAGGAAAACACTTAAAATAGCAGTAATAGGACATAACTAGACATACCCAAACACATATACAAAAATTCACTTTATTACAATTAACTATACCATTCTTGTTCCAATACCATTTCTATACTTTATCACTTAACTATTTCATTACACTATACATATTTCCTTAAACAATAACAATAACAATACTTTACGATGCTTTTATGCTCAAACATATGAACAATGCCTGTAACTGTATACCACTGTGATTTAATCCCTGAATCCAAAGTAACACTATAACTTTTCACTGTATTCACTATAACACTTTAACACTTTCATTGGATTCAGCGAATTAAACTCGTTTATAACAATGAATGCACTTCTCCATTTCCAATGCCAATAACAATTTCCTCACAACACTTCTCCATCCACTCTGGGGAAAACCGACCAGGAGGAAGCATTTCTCAACCCCTGTTTGGGTGCTTCACATCCTCTAGGAATGTCGCTCACCCGCTTTCACAGTACGTCACACTCCTCTAGGGTAATGTACAACGTACAATCTGGATTGATTCGCCCATATTGGCTCTAGCAGAAATCCCTGTCACTGGCCACAAGGAGCCAAAGTAAATAGAAATACTATGGTTTGCATCGGACCAATCCCCGACACGGGTGGCGAACCCATGTCCTTTGGAAGATCAAAGTCCTCCATAGTGCTTCCTAACATTTACTCTTGTCCTCATCTATCGTTAAAACGACGTATGTTTTCCCCGTAACCCCCTAAGGTCCACCTTACTCCTTGAATGCACGTGTTTCTAGTTCATTTTATGTTGTTTTCAATAATCAAATCTTTAATACTTTATATCAATTTGGTTGGGTTCTCGAACTTAAGATTTGGCCATACTTTATATATAAACAATAACAATCATGCATAACAATAACAATAATCATGACAATAACATTTATTCATTTATTTCATTCAATAACAATTAAAACAATCAATTACTAATATCAAACCCCAAATTCATAACATATATTTTCATATTCAATCATAACAATATCAAGCTTATAAATGAAACATACACATAAAAATACATCTAGGTATAACCTATTACTATCATTAAATCCTTCCCCTAATTAAAACCAAAGTACTCCCCCTTACCTTTAAGAGAGAGAAAGAGAGAGAGATTGGGGTTTTCTCCAAACCCACTCACCAAGCTCCAATCCTTAGCTCCTAGCCTCCTATTCCATGCTCTTATACCCGATCTATGACTCCATGAAGGATTGGAAGGCTCTGTGATTAAGATTGGGAAAGTTAGGGTTTGGGTTCCAAATTTGGGGATTTGAGAGAAAGTGATGGAAACATGAGATTTGGGAGGAGAACTACATCAATATGTGATGAGGGGATGATTTCTAGTGTGGATTTGATGTTATTTGGCTTTGATTTGGTGTTATTTTGAGTGATTGAAGCATGAGAGAAAGAGAGAAGAAGAGAGGGCTTCGTAGAGAGAGAAAGAGTCGAGTAGAGGAGAGAGAAACTTATGGAAAAAGTGAAGGAAAAGCGTGTTTTTAATCAGATTTGGCAGGAGGTAATCGATTACTTCTTATGAATAATAGATTACTTCTTCAATGCAACAACCTAGTACAAAATCCTGAGACCAAATAATCGATTAAGCCCTTCAAAATAATCGATTATTTCACTGAAATCACAAGGTAATCGATTACTTTGCTGCAACACTTTGCGTGATTTCACCTGAGAGCAAGTAATCGATTAACCCTCTCAAGGTAATTGATTACTTGATGCAAAATCCTCTTTTGATGACTTTCTAACCCTATTTCATTCCCTTAGTCTCCTATACTCATCTAGGTTTGGATTACTACTCAAAAACCTTACTCAGATATTGCATAAACTCATTCTAAACTAGTTCTACCTCGAATCGTTTTACTCTCAACTAAACTCTACACTTTAAACACTTAAACACATACTAACTTACGTCTAATCACCATTCTAACGGACATCGGAAATTGGGGATGTTACAATACTCCCCCACTTATGGGAATTTCGTCCTCGAAATTCGGCTGAGTTCTAAGAAATAAAAGAGATGTAGAGCTATATGCTCTACTCACAAGGTGAACCCTATCTTAGACAATTACAAGGGTTATGATTTTGGGGATACTCTCCCCCACTTAGAGCACAACTTAGGTGGGATTTCGCTAACATACTTGCTCTACTACTAATAAGACTATTTCTTACAGGAAGTTCTATGACCTTATGGGGTTCAATCTTAGGAAATACTAATCTATTCTAACTAATAAGGGAAACAGAAAGTTCTAGACTCCACTATAGCATGCCATCATTTAATAAAATAATAAACACCAATATCAAGAAAACATGTCAAACAACAAGCATAAATAACATATTCAAAGAGGGGAAAAACATAAAGCATTTATCACTAAGAAAATTAACACAACAAAACATAATCAGAAACAGAAACATAACATATTCCAAATATGACAAAACATGAGGCATTTAGCAATCAGAGGAAATTTAACACGTCAAAAGATAATTTAAGCACAATCAAAAGAAATATTAATACACCTCAAAAGCTTCACATAGTATTGGTTTAAAATTCTGTGTAAGGTTAAACTTAACCCAAATATAAAGACTATTATTTTGAAGTCTGTTCAAAAAGTATCTATTAGATAAAAGAAAAGTAAAGCATAAACTCAACACAAGTTAGTGAAAACAAACAATATATACTAAAGTAGTTTTGCGTTGAATTGAATTGAGTAAAAGTCTTGAAAAGCTTTTGATATTCATTTGATAAAAAGTTATGTATTTTGTAATTAAAAGGGGAAACAACATTTACACATATGGAAAATCACCCAAAATAGAGTTGGTTACTAATGAAGAAAGTGGTTTCAAATTCCAACCCGAAGTTAATCAATATAAAAGAAATATGGTTTCGAGATACGCCTACGCTGGGGGAAAGCTGTAGGTTGCTTAAAAACATTTTCAAAAGTTACCATTTCATGCTTTTCAAAAAGTTCCTTTGCCAAAGGACCAATATCCAAGAATACATTTTGTGGGGAATGCGATTGAAAATAGGGATTAACAATGAAGAGTAAAGATGATGATGGTCTTTCGAAAATTGAATTTAATATACGTTCATAGTTTGGATTGAAAATATCCCATGAAAAGATATGTTTCGATTATATACATATATGTATAGAAAAAGAGTTGTCCTTTATATAAGGACTCAGTTTATCAAAATGATAAGTTTGATCATGAGCAAATTATTTTCTTTAAAGAGAAAATTTCATTGCAAGGCATAATTGCAATAGGAAAATAAGAGTTGAAGTTAGAAATTGCCATGCCAAAGACATAAGGCGATTTGCTTGAGAAACTTGATTTGATGCTTAATGGAAATAAAGAATGGTTTAGTACTTTTACAAAATCACCGTCAATGGTGGGTGGAAAAAAAAATTCTTTATCTTGGATAAACATCAAATAGTATACAGAGTTTATAAAAACAGCCAGAGTTGGAACTAGAATGAAAGAATACAAAAGAAATAGCTCCAACAATAACTTGATTTAATATATAATCATAGAAAGTTTGAAATTACAATTATACTTATATATATATATATATATATATATACCATTCAAACATACACAAATCAATAACTCTATAACAAACAAAACCTACTTCCTATATTCATCTATCTATACTTATATACCTGAGGTTTAAACTCTAACACTCAACTAAGAAGAACTTAACTTCTATCACTTGATCTAATCTATCACCCTATTGAAGTTCTATCACTCAATCTAAATGAAGCTCTACAAACTTAAGGCTTCCCCTAAACCTATGCTTATATATTCGTCATATAGGGTCCAAGGTTTCCTATTTGGTCTCTTGGGTTAGGGTTTCACCCTTCTGCTTAAGATCTTAGGACCTTAGTTGAAAACCTCTTGACATTAACTGGACTTTGGTGCTAAGACTCTTGCATTGGATGCTAGAATTGAGACTTCAATATCCAACAAACTACATTCCAGGCAACAGTTAACTCTGGTTTTAAAAGGGTTTGTAATTCTGGAGTATAGCTTGTTCAATAAGAACTCCGCATTTCCCTTGAGTTCTATGTGAACTTAAAGGAAAAGACATAACATCCCTTAGCTTAGTTGAGATTCTAAACTTGAATCTCATTCTATGATGGATACATTGCCTTTAACCCACCTTGACACCTTCCTTTACGTTTCTCAATTCCACATTAAAGTAGAAAATAATGTAGTACCAACTTCCTTGAAAAAGGTTTGGCACTTGGTGATAAAAGGATTTCCAAAAATTGATATCTTCCTTAAAATAAGGAAAACACCTTTACTTTTGTAAAACATTTTCATTTAAAACTTTGACAAAATTATTATTTGTAAAAGGCATGCCAAGTACTTACAATTTCAAATTATTAATATAAATTTTCCAAAATCGTTTACGTTAATTTGGAACCGATTCAAAAGCTTTGAGGATTCCTTGACAAGGAAAATAAGAATCCTCTATGATCGTCAAAACCAAATAAAAGGAATAAATTCTTCGGTTAAAAGTTTAGTTTCATTCACCTTTTCAAATTGTAGTAAATGTCTTTCCTTTTATTTTAGCTTTGGAGTCCAAATATTGTTTTTAATTGACTCATATCGCTTTCATTGAATTCCTATCAATTGATAATCAGTGTAATCTAAGAGTAAACTACACTATCATTCAATTTGTTAGGAATCCACAATATGAGTAAAATTTTCTTGAAAGTTAGTGTTGCGATATTCAATCAAAATTCAGAGTTTGAATCAATTATATACTTTGAAAAATATCAAAACATTACTGCACTTGACATTCATTAGAAATCATAATACTAATACTCTTCGAAAAATAGAATCTTAGAAAGATCTGTTGCAAAAGTAGTTCCATACTTTAGCAATCAGAGTATATTTATCACCATAGTATAATGTGGAAATATAGAAAGTAACTTTGGTCTTACTAGGACAACACTTAGTAAGTACAGTTAAAGGCAATGACATTAGATTAACTCCTATCCACTTCCGCTACGCACTTTGATAAAGAATGCTCGGAGTGTCTATGATGCAATAATTCCTAATACCTATCTTATTCTTATGCACAGAAAAGAAATTTAACAATTATTTCATTGGATTCAAGGACTTAATGATATCATCTTCCAATGAAATGTAAACCTCGAGGGGCCCATCTCGATTCTACATTACATTAGAGATAATACCATTTTTGTACAACCCGAGTTCCAATCAAATAATAATTAAGAGAAATGACTCATCCTCCATCCGAAAGAAGGCTTTGAAAACATTTTAAATAAAAGTTTCAATTTATTCGTCATATTAGAAGTTGACTTACTTAATTCAAAACTAAGGTTTAGTTCATCCCGTTGGGGTAGCGATTTCATGCTCTGACCCGTTGGGAGTTATCACTTCCCTTAGTCTCTACTTTCGGTCTCCTTCAAAGTACAACAAAGCTACAATTGAAAATTTTATTTAGCCCACTTTGAACTGAAGATTGCTAAACTATCACTAACATTATTCCATTAATACTACTAAACTATGCTAACTTTAACTAGATATGCATGCATAAACTATTGCAATAGGCTACTAAGCTAACTATTGGTTAGTTACTCTCCTGTGGAGTAACCCTTTGGGAGTAGTAAATCCATACTCCACGGCCGAGAATTGCAACCATTGCTCTGATACCATAATGTAACATCCTAACTTTTATACTTTAAAATACATCGCTTAAATTAATGATTTAATATTAAAATGCTTGGGGTTTATAAAAATTTTGACAGAGTTTACTTTAAAATATGGGCTTTCCCCAAGTTAGGTTTTACCTGTCAGTTCAGAACAGTTTATTTAAACAAAACTATAATTATAATGTAGTGGTTGTGACACACTATAGAATTCATTTAGAAGAGGATATTTGTATATCCTTCACAACCACTATTCATTCAATGAAATTAACAATTCTTATTAAGTCCTTTATATAATTAAAAACAAATGTATTCTTAATTTGTAATAAACAATTTAGACTTAAATACAATTTTAGTTAATGAAAACGTTTTACATTACAGAATCCTAGAATGATTGCAATAATAAAAATGAGACCAAGGAGGTCACAACAATAATATACTCTCTTAAAGTGAGAGTATACCTTCTCGGCGCGGAAGCTATGAACGTCTTTCTCCGATGGTACCTAAAATGGTCAACTTAAGGGGTGAGTAATTTGAATAGTAATTAAGGAAAACACTTAAAATAGCAGTAATAGGACATAACTAGACATACCCAAACAAATATACAAAAATTCACTTTATTACAATTAACTATACCATTCTTGTTCCAATACCATTTCTATACTTTATCACTTAACTGTTTCATTACACTATACATATTTCCTTAAACAATAACAATAACAATACTTTACGATGCTTTTATGCTCAAACATATGAACAATGCCTGTAACTGTATACCACTGTGATTTAATCCCTGAATCCAATGTAACACTATAACTTTTCACTGTATTCACTATAACACTTTAACACTTTCATTGGATTCAGCGAATTAAACTCGTTTATAACAATGAATGCACTTCTCCATTTCAAATGCAAATAACAATTTCCTCACAACACTTCTCCCTCCACTCTGGGGAAAACCGACCAGGAGGAAGCATTTCTCAACCCCTGTTTGGGTGCTTCACATCCTCTAGGAATGTCGCTCACCCGCTTGCACAGTACGTCACACTCCTATAGGGTAGTGTACAACGTACAATCTGGATTGATTCGCCCAGATTGGCTCTAGCAGAAATCACTGTCACTGGCCACAAGGAGCCAAAGTAAATAGAAATACTATGGTTTGCATCGGACCAATCCCCGACACGAGTGGCGAACCCATGTCCTTTGGAAGATCAAAGTCCTCCATAGTGCTTCCTAACATTTACTCTTGTCCTCATCTATCGTTAAAACGACGTCTGTTTTCCCCGTAACCCCATAAGGTCCACCTTACTCCTTGAATGCACGTGTTTCTAGTTCATTTTATGTTGTTTTCAATAATCAAATCTTTAATACTTTATATCAATTTGGTTGGGTTCTCTAACGTAAGATTTGGCCATACTTTATATATAAACAATAACAATCATGCATAACAATAACAATAATCATGACAATAACATTTATTCATTTATTTCATTCAATAACAATTAAAACAATCAATTACTAATATCAAACCCTAAATTCATAACATATATTTTCATATTCAATCATAACAATATCAAGCTTATAAATCAAACATACACATAAAAATACATCTAGGTATAACCTATTACTATCATTAAATCCTTCCCCTAATTAAAACCAAAGTACTCCCCCTTACCTTTAAGAGAGAGAAAGAGAGAGAGATTGGGGTTTTCTCCAAACCCACTCACCAAGCTCCAATCCTTAGCTCCTAGCCTCCTATTCCATGCTCTTATACCCGATCTATGACTCCATGAAGGATTGGAAGGCTCTATGCTTAAGATTGGGAAAGTTAGGGTTTGGGTTCCCAATTTGGGGATTTGAGAGAAAGTGATGGAAACATGAGATTTGGGAGGAGAACTACATCAATAAGTGATGAGGGGATGATTTCTAGTGTGGATTTGATGTTATTTGGCTTTGATTTGGTGTTATTTTGAGTGATTGAAGCATGAGAGAAAGAGAGAAGAAGAGAGGGCTTCGTAGAGAGAGAAAGAGTCGAGTAGAGGAGAGAGAAACTTATGGAAAAAGTGAAGGAAAAGCGTGTTTTTAATCAGATTTGGCAGGAGGTAATCGATTACTTCTTATGAATAATCGATTACTTCTTCAATGCAAAAACCTAGTACAAAATCCTGAGACCAAATAATCGATTAAGCCCTTCAAAATAATCAATTATTTCACTGAAATCACAAGGTAATCGATTAATTCACCCAAGTAATCGATTACTTTGCTGCAACACTTTGCGTGATTTCACCTGAGAGCAAGTAATCGATTAACCCTCTCAAGGTAATCGATTACTTGATGCAAAATCCTCTTTTGATGACTTTCTAACCCTATTTCATTCCCTTAGTCTCCTATACTCATCTAGGTTTGGATTACTACTCAAAAACCTTACTCAGATATTACATAAACTCATTCTAAACTAGTTCTACCTCGAATCGTTTTACTCTCAACTCAACTCTACACTTTAAACACTTAAACACATACTAACTTACGTCTAATCACCATTCTAACGGACATCGGAAATTGGGGATGTTACAGCAAGTCAGGGGGAGTCTTCTGAGCATACATGGACAAAATCAAGCAAAAATCAACAAGCATTTGTCATCATCAAAAAAGGGGAGATTGTTGACTCAAAGAGATTTTGATGATTACAAATGTTGTTGCTCGGGCTCGACCACTGTTCCAAACAGCTCGACTTGATGAAGCCAAATGAATCAGCTCTGAAGTATCTAGGACATCAGCCTCGACAATAAAATCAGTTCAGTATGAGGATCTCTGATCTCGGCTACCCACGGAAACTATTGAATCCGATCAATATGATGAAAAGAGTGAGAATTTTCGAGAAGCGCTCGATGCTCTTAGCATCCTTGCTCGGAAGACTAAGGATCGGTTTGATGAAGTCGGAATAAATGAAGCACAAGCTCTGACGCACTCGGAAGTGATCAATCCGAGCTACCACTCAGAGTAAATCAGTCGGCCAGAAGATCAGCTCGGTTAAGCTCAGTTCAGATCTGTCGCTCAAGTCCCCAAGCTCGAACGGATGCCAAGATCAGATGCCAAATGAAAGTAATCATCAAGCTCGGCACATCAGAGCTCTTGATCTCAAGGCATAGCCACTCGACAACAGAACAGCTCAGCTATGTTGCTCGGCATCAATTAACCCAGTTGAGTTGCTCATCCATCTCACCCTCAAAGCTCAAATGAAGTCAAGCTCGGCTTTACTACTCATCATCTTCAACAAATCAACAGCACTCTTCGACTCCACTCAACTTCAGCCTTCAACCTTCAACCTTTTAAAATTATTTTAAATGTTGGGTAGGTGTCTTAAGATTAAACTCACGTGCTTTTCTAAATTTAAAATTCAAATTGAGTTTAACCAATAGTTAAAGCGGGAATGACCATTTATACTGTGATTTGACATAATTATTTCCGTTGGAACGGAAGCAACCTACGTTTCTCGTAGGTCCTCCTTCTCTCTCTTTTCTCAGAGATTAGAGAGGGAGTATATAAGAGGTTCCTCTCCAACAGAAATATATACAACAGAAGAGACACACAAAATTTGCAAGCTAAACTGAAATTTTCAATCTTCTCTTCCAAATCACAACGGTCTTTATTTTTCTGAAAAACAGAGAGTGAAAAACTTTCACACTAGAAACCTTGTTTCAATCCTCTCTGACATTCCCACTAAACCGTTTACTCACTTGAATTCTAAACTTTCAAAATCAAATTAGTGAGTGTTTAGATTGGAGCCAACCTCATTTCATCTCTGTACTCTGTTTTCAAGCGGGTTCTTGTTGGTCAAGAAGCTTCGGTTGTGCAGTGCTGACCGTGGGCTTCAGCAGAATCAATATCAAATTGGGGTAGAGTTCGTGAGTTTGGTACACTCTCGAATGGGATAGGTTTATAGTGGCTCTATTGTAAATCCTGGGGTATAACGTGGGTCGCTTGTAAAACCCGTGTATCCGATTTGATTTGATTAATTGAAAATCTCTCTAAGGTTGTAGAGAGGACTGGACGTAGCTCTCAAATGGGTGAGAGTGAACCAATATAAAAGCTCTGGTGTCTTTTTTATTTTCGTGCTTGCTGCATTTCTGTTCTTTATTTTTCTGATTCTGATTTGGTGCTGTTTTAGTTTTCTACCGAGCAGTTGATTGGCTAATTCGTGCTCACTGCCTTGGGTTCTTACTCATCATTTTTTACGTTGTAAAAACTGAGCTTCTAGTGTGCAGCAGATTGGTTAATAACTTAACCACTTCATTTATTGAATTGGTTAATCGATTAACCACCGTCTGCTCGGCAGCAGCTCGGCATTCTATCAAACAGACGAACAAAAAGTCAAGCATTTTTCAACGATTTCGAAAAATCAATATACTTGCTTCAATCTCCTATTCACCCCCCCTCTACTCGATTGTTAGTCCCTTGTTGGTTTCCAACAAGTGGTATCAGAGCTCGGTCGAAAGATCGAGCCTAACAGCTTTTTCGAAAAGATCCTAGAGTTAAACCACTGGGCTCTAACAATCCATTTGGTGGTGAAGGCACTTCAATAAATAGACCACCACTATTCAATGGTGATGGTTATGCTTATTGGAAAGCCCAAATGAAAATTTTCATTGAAGCAATCGATATTGATGTTTGGGATGCTGTTGAAAATAGCCCCCATATTCCGAGAAGGAGAATAGGTGATGAAGTTGTGGAAATTCCGAGGACAAGCTGGGACGATGATGATAAGAAAAAGGTTTCATATGATTTAAAAGAAAAAAATATCATCACCTCAGCATTGTCTTATGACGAATTTTTCCGAGTATCTCACTGCTCGAATGCCAAACAAATGTGGGACACTTTACAACTTACTCACGAGGGGACAAGTGAAGTAAGAAGAGCTAGATTAAACTCATTGATGCATGAGTATGAACTTTTTCGCATGCTACCAAATGAAAATATTAATGACATGCAAAAACGTTTTACTCATATCATCAACCATCCTATAGCTCTTGGAAAAAGTTTTATGAATTCTGAAATTGTTAACAAGGTGCTTAGATGTCTTAGCAGGGAGTGGCAGCCCAAAGTTACAGTAATCATGGAATCCAAGGATTTGGATACCATGGATATAGCAACCTTGTTCGGCAAACTACAAGAGCATGAAATGGAGCTCGGCCGCTTGTCCATGCATGAGGAAGCCGACAAGAAAAAGAAGGGGATCTCCCTCAAGGTCTCCACCAAGACGTCCAAAGTGTCCTCGGATTTTGAATCGAGCTCGAAGTTGGACGAGGAAGCTTTCGGACTCATGGTCAGAAAGTTCGGAAAATTTTTCAAGGGCAAACGGAATTTCAAAGGAAAGGAAATGGAGACCAAGGACATTCATCAACAAACCTCAACCTCAAAAGATCAAGCAAAATGCTATGAGTGTGGTGAACGAGGTCACATTCGGCCCAATTGTCCTAAACTTCAGAAAAAGGGCAGCACAGTAAAGAAGAAGGGAAACCGCAAACCGAAGAGAGCATACATTGTTTCGGACGCACCCGAAGAAAACGATTCATCAAGCTCAAGTTCTTCGGATGATGATGAGGAGGCTAACTTGTGCCTTATGGGAAGGGTTGCTGATCCAGCCACATCAAGCAGCACAGAAGCCGAGCAACAAGAAGCTGAATCATGCTCGGATTGTGAAGAGCAAGGACCGAGGTTCTTGTGCTTAATGGGCAAACACACCGAGGAAGCCTCAGTGAACCGAACTCATTCCGAACTCATACACACTGAGGTAACCTCTGAAACTGATTCTGACTCAGAATCAGAATTTAATGACACTGATGAATTGTATTCTGCCTATCTTGAAATGCAAACTGAATTCAAGAAGCTTGCTAAAAATTTCATTAAGTTGAAAAAGAATCTTTCAAACTACAAATAGCAAGTTCTTGAATTGGAAAAATCAATTGAAGAATTGAAAAGCAGAAACAATTCATTAGAAAACATTATCACTCACTTGAAAAGTGAAAATCTGGATTGTTGCACTAAATATGAAAAGGAAATTTCTGAACTGAAAAACAAAAGTGCAACAGTCGAAAAGAGTGATGGTTTGTTCGACAAGCTACTTGCTGAACAAAGGAATTACTCAAACAAAGCGGGTCTCGGTTACACTAACGCCAAGAAGAAAACTGTAAGAAAGCTCGGCTCACTCTCAAATTTCAATAACTCAAAGAGGCCAACGTGTTCTTACTGTGGTCTTCATGGTCACATGCCAAACGAGTGCCGAATTTGGCGTTACGGTGTAGCCAAGGGCACGTATGTTTGGGTAATCAAAAAGGAAAGTCCACATGCTAACCCCCAGGGACCCAAGAGTCCCAAGACAATTTGGGTACCCGCAACAAACAAGTGATATATTTGTGTTGCAGGTGTGCTTCCGAGCAAAGGAAAACCGGTGGTATCTCGATAGTGGATGCTCGAAGCACATGACCGGGGACGAGCAGCAATTCACCAAGCTCGTGCACAAGGAATAAGGCTTTGTCACTTACGGTGATAACAACATAGGTAAAATTATGGGTGAAGGTAAAGTAGGTAATTCCTTCAACTTGATTATTGACAATGTTCTATTTGTAAAAGGGCTAGAGCATAATCTTTTAAGCATTAGCCAATTATGTGATGTTGGCAATCATGTTGTTTTTACCTCCACTCATTGCATTATTAAAAGTGACAAAGACAATTATATCAAATTTGTAGGAAAACGTTTTAACAATACTTATTTGGTTGATTTGAATGAAATCACTTCTCTGGTAACCACATGCTTGGTTAGCAAAGAGAGTGACACTTGGTTGTGGCATCGTAGGACAACTCATATAAACGTAAATCAATTAAAGAAAATTCAATCAAAAGATTTAGTTGTCGGCCTACCAAAGCTGAATTTTAACATAGAGGGTGTTTGCAATTCTCATAAGAAGTGCAAACAAACCAAAAACGAATTTCTGAGCAAGCCGATGGTGTCCACAACAAGGCCATTAGAATTACTTCATATGGACTTGTTCAGACCATCGCAAGTTAAGAGCTTTGGTGGCAACTTCTATGCTTTAGTGATTGTTGATGATTTTTCAAGATTTACGTGGACTCTATTTTTATCTTCAAAGAGTGATACTTTTCGATGTTCTAAAGAGTTAGTAAAACGACTCCAAAACCGAGTAAACCAAAAAGTAGTTGTAATCCGATCAGACCACGATGGCGAGTTCGAGAACTACAAATTTGATAAGTTTTGCTCGAAGCTCGGCATAGAACATCAGTTTTTCGCTCCTCGAACACCCCAGCAGAACGGAGTCGTTGAACGGAAAAATCGAGTTCTTGAGGAGCTTGCTTAGACCATGTTGGACGAGTAAAAAATACCGCATTATTTCTGGGCAGATGCAGTGAGCACAGCCTATTATGTAATGAATCGCATCTTGCTCAGACCATTTTCAAAGAAAACTCCTTATGAACTTTACAAAGGAAGAAAACCAAACATATCATATTTTCACGTTTTCGGATAAAAAGTTTTTATTTTAAACAATGGCAAAGAGCATCTCGGCAAGTTTGATTCAAAAGCCGATGAAGGGATATTTTTGGGCTATTCTTCTCGTAGTAAAGCTTATAGAGTTTTTAACAAAAGGACCTCCACTGTGGAAGAGTCCGTGCATGTGGTATTTGACGAGTCTCCTCGAAGAGACAATGTTAGTTGTGCAGATGCAGATGAAAATGCAGCAACCGAGCTCAATCCAAGCACAACGGATTTAAAAGAAGCTCGGAAAGATGATCCTGATGCAACTGAAGATGGATCTCAGCAGGAGGAGCTCACACCGAGAAGGAGCTCGGCCACACAAGTCTCGAGATCAGACAATCTAAGAACAAGCTCGAATGTCGGACAGACCAAGCTTCCTCCAGCATGGAAATCAAACAAAGATCATCCTATCGAGAACGTACTCGGCGACATATCTAAGGGAGTGTTAACTCGTCGGTCAGTTCTAAATTTTTTTCAATTATGTCTCCTTTGTTTCTCAAATTGAACCTGATTCTATTAATCAAGCCATTAAGGATGAACATTGGGCAATTGCAATGCAAGAGGAACTGAACCAATTCATCTGAAATGATGTTTGGGAATTGGTTCCTCGGCCCGATGATCATTTTGTGATCGGCACTAAATGGATTTATAGAAATAAAATGGATGAATCAGGATTAATTATCAGAAACAAAGCAAGACTTGTTGCTCAAGGCTACAACCAAGAGGAAGGTATCGATTATGACGAAACCTTTGCTCCGGTTGCTAGACTTGAAGCAATCCGAATTCTTCTTGCATTTGCATCAATTATGAGATTCACACTTTATCAAATGGATGTAAATAGTGCTTTCTTAAACGGTTTTATAAATGAAGAAGTGTATGTCAAGCAACCTCCTGGATTTGAAAGTCATGATTTTCCAAACCATGTGTACAAACTAAAAAAGGCTCTCTATGGTCTGAAACAAGCTCCTCGGGCTTGGTACGACCGATTGAGTTCCTTTCTTTTAGAAAAAGGTTTTGAAAGAGGAAAGGTTGATACAACACTATTCATTCAAAAATCGGGCAAAAATATTTTATTGTTAGTTCAAGTTGTTGAAACTCATGATTTCCCTTTATGATGTTTTGATGATGACATAACACAACTCAATATAATATGTTTGAACAGGTTCAGGTACATTGATGATGCGAAGATTGTTTTCCTGATTGAAGATCTAGTCTCTTAATCCTGATTGAAGATCTAGTCTCTTAGGGCTTAGACTTTTGTGTAAAGCAAAGGTTAATCTAAAAAGCACTCAAGTATATTTTTATTGCTAGATTATGATGATGATACCTTTTAGTTTTTGAAAACCTAGAAGAAGTATTTTTAAAACCTTTTGCTCCGGGAAACGTTTTATGAAAAAGTTTTGTGAAAACCTTTGGTTACAAATTTTTATGAAAAACTGTTTTTACTGTGGAGTAATCGATTACCCCTTCTGGACTAATCGATTATTTGCTGCAACTTGTAACGAGAGAGTTAGTAATGGATTAATTAGGTTCATGTAATGGATTACTTCCTTGAACTGGTTATTTAAGTGACAGTAATCGATTACTTGAAGCTACTAATCGATTATCTTTCAATGCTACAACTTTTATGAAAAACTTGAGAGCAAGTAATCGATTACAATGAACAAAGTAATCGATTACCCTTTTCAAAATTTTGAAAAATGTGCTGAAATCAATCTGATTCCCATAATGATTTATTTCCTTTTATGGATGATCACGATTCTGATTTTTGGCTGCTTCTTCTACCTTTTAAAAACACACTTAACACACACATCTTGATTCTCTTCTTCCTCTCTATTCTTTGAAAAACCTTTTGAGAAGAATCATCATCATCATTTTCACTACCTTGTATCCAAGTCAAAAATCTTGAGTCTGCTTGAGATTAATCATTTGCTATAGGTCTTGATTGTAGTATCTGCTCTATCTAGAGAGCCTTATTGTTAGTTGCACACTTTTCTTCGTGCAAATCTTTATTCTTTGTAAGGGGAAGTTTTTACCCTTAGTATTTAGGGAGTGTTATCCCTTAGGCTGAACATGTGTCGTGTTTGTAGGGCGAGATCCCTTTGTTGGGTAGTGTTAGACGAAAGGTGGGCCACCTAGTAGTTAGGCTATCTGTAAAAATATAGGAAAGGTTTTCCTAGTTGTTGTTGAGGTCCCTGGCGAACGGTGGGATTCCTAGTAGCTTGTGGGGCGCTCTGGATGTACTCGGGGACGCGTGGCGTCTTGGTATAGTGAAAAGCTCAAGTGGGTCGCTTGAGGACTGGATGCAGGCGTTGTTTGCCGAACCAGGATAAAAATCTCCGGTGCAATTTTCTCTATCCCTTATCTCTTTACTTTTCGTATTTAGTTTGTTTGTTAATCATATTTTGCGAATAATCCTATTTGAAATTATATAGCACGAGTATTGCGTTTTCTTTGTGTTATTTTATTCAATCTTGTGAATAATACGTTTTCAATATAAATATAAGTATTCTTATTATTATGCGCTTAAAAACGTTTTCAATCTTTCTTTAAGTCTTCCGCTACGTTTAAATCTCTTTAAATTCTTAAGAACGCTTGATTCGATTGTTTTTCAATGTTTTTATAAACACCCAATTCACCCCCCCTCTTGGGTGACGTTAGCCAATACCACCAATTATTCCAACACAAGTGTATGTTGATGATATAATTTTTGGTGCTACTAACATGTCTCTTTGCAAGAAGTTCTTTGATTTAATGCAAGGTGAATTCGAGATGTCCATGATGGGTGAACTCACGTTCTTCATAAGGCTGCAAGTTAAGCAAGTTGTCGGGGGTACTTTTGTGCATCAAGCTAAATATTGCAAAGAACTCCTGAAGAAATTCGGTATGGACAACTGCAAAAATGCAGCAACACCGATGAGCACTTCATGCTACCTTGATAAGGATGAATCAGGTAACCCCGTAGAAGTAAGTAAGTATAAAGGCATGATAGGAAGTTTTCTATACTTAACTGCATCTCGGCCTGATATTATGTTTAGTGTTTGTTTGTGTGCTCGGTTTCAAGCCGATCCCAAAGAGTCTCATCTTTCTGCTGTAAAACGTATTTTTAAATATCTAAAGGGATCTGTGAACACTGGTTTATGGTATCCATCGGATGCCAATCTTAGTTTGGTTGGGTACTCGGACTCTGATTTTGCAGGATGCAAGCTTGACCGAAAAAGCACTAATGGAACATGCCACTTGCTCAGCAGTTCCCTAATGTCTTGGTTTTCTAAAATGCAAGCTTGTGTTTCTCTTTCTACTGTCGAGGCCGAGTACATCGCAGTTGGTAGTTGCTATGCTCAAATCCTTTGGATGAAGCAGCAACTATCGGACTTCGGTTTGCACCTGGATCATATTCCTATCAAATGTGATAACACATGTGCAATCAATCTAACCAAGAATCCAGTGTATCACTCTCGAACCAAACACATTGAAATAAGACATCTTTTTTTGGGTGATCATGTTCAAAAGGGTGATTGCGAAATCGAATTTGTTTCAACCGAGCAACAATTAGCCGACGTGTATACAAAGCCACTGCCGAGGGAGACTCAATCGAATTCGACGAGAGCTCAACATTCTGGACGAGTCCAGCATAGGCTAAATGGTGTTCGACATTTTTTTTTATTTATTCAGTCATCCACAACAAGTGTCTCATTTCAATGTCAATGTGTTCGATCTTGTTGTTTACCGTTTTAATTGTTATTTTCAAACCTCTTCCTCGACTCTCTCATGTGTTAAATTCTAGTAGGGGGAGAAAGGGTGTTGTTTTTGGCTGTTTCAGATTGTTGATGATGCTCAGATTTTTTTCGAGCTCAGAAAAAGGGGGAGAATGTGCAGAGTAGTAGCTTTATCATCGTCGATTCTCAGCCAGATGGGGAGAATGTTCAGAGCATAGCAGAGTAGCTCAGTCCTCAGGTTCTTCAAGCTTTCAGAGCAGCAAGTCAAGGGGAGTCTTATGAGCATACATGGACAAAATCAAGCAAAAATCAACAAGCATTTGTCATCATCAAAATGGGGGAGATTGTTGACTCAAAGAGATTTTGATGATAACAAATGTTGTTGCTCGGGCTCGACCACTGTTCCAAACAGCTCGACTTGATGAAGCAAAATGAATCAGCTCTGAAGTATCTAGGACATCAGCCTCGACAATAAAATCAGCTCAGTATGAGGATCTCTGATCACGGCTACCAACGGAAACTATTGAATCCGATCAGTATGATGAAAAGAGTCAAAATTTCCGAGAAGCGCTCGGTGCTCTTAGCATCCTTGCTCGGAAGACTAAGGATCGGTTTGATGAAGTCAGAATAAATGAAGCGCAAGCTCTGACGCACTCGGAAGTGATCAATCCGAGCTATCGCTCAGAGTAAATCAGTCGGCCAGAAGATCAGCTCGGTTAAGCTCAGTTCAGATCTGTCGCTCAAGTCCCCAGGCTCGAACAGATGCCAAGATCAGATGCCAAATGCAAGTAATCATCAAGCTCAGCACATCAAAGCTCTTGATCTCAAGGCATAGCCACTCGACAACAGAACAGCTCAGCTATGTTGCTCGGCATCAATTAACCCAGTTAAGTTGCTCAGCCATCTCACCCTCAAAGCTCAAATAAGTCAAGCTCGGCTTTACTTCTCATCATCTTCAACAAATCAACAACACTCTTCGACTCCACTCAACTTCAGCCTTCAACCTTTTAAAACTATTTTAAATGTTGGATAGGTGTCTTAAGATTAAACTCACGTGCTTTTCTAAGTTTAAAATTCAAATTGAGTTTAACCAATGGTTAAAGCGGGAATGACCATTTATATTGTGATTTGAAATAATTATTTACGTTGGAACGGAAGCAACCTACGTTTCTCGTTGGTCCTCCTTCTCTCTCTTTTCTCAGAGATTAGAGAGGGAGTATATAAGAGGTTCCTCTCCAACAGAAATATATACAACAGAAGAGACACACAAATTTTGCAAGCTAAACTGAAATTTTCAATCTTCTCTTCCAAATCACAACGGTCTTTATTTTTCTGAAAAACAGAGAGTGAAAAACTTTCACACTTGAAACCTTGTTTCAATCCTCTCTGACATTCCCACTAAACCGTTTAATCACTTGAATTCTAAACTTTCAAAATCAAATTAGTGAGTGTTTAGATTGGAGCCAACCTCATTTCATCTCTGTACTCTGTTTTCGAAGCGGGTTCTTGTTGGTCAAGAAGCTTCGGTTGTGTAGTGCTGAACGTGGGCTTCAGCAGAATCAATATCAAATTGGGGTAGAGTTTGTGAGTTTGGTACACTCTCGAACAGGATGGGTTTATAGTGGGTCTATTGTAAATCCTGGGGTATAGCGTGGGTCACTTGTAAAACCCGTGTATCCAATTTGATTTGATTAATTGAAAATCTCTATAAGGTTGTAGTGAGGACTGGACGTAGCTCTCAAGTGGGTGAGAGTGAACCAGTATAAAAAATCTGATGTCTTTTTTATTTTTCGTGCTTGCTGCATTTCTGTTCTTTATTTTTCTTATTCTGATTTGGTGCTGTTTTAATTTTCTACCGAGCAGTTGATTGGCTTATTCGTGCTCACTGCCTTGGGTTCTTGGTCATCATTTTTTAAGTTTTAAAAACCGAGCTTCTAGTGTGCAGTAGCTTGGTTAATAACTTAACCACTTCATTTATTGAATTGGTTAATCGATTAACCAGCGTCTGCTCGGCAGCAGCTCGACATTCCTATCAAACAGATGAACAAAAAAGTCAAGTGTTTTTCAACGATTTCGAAAAATCAATATACTTGCTTCAATCTTCTATTAAACTCCCCTCTACTCGATTGTTAGTCCCTTGTTGGTTTCCAACACGAGGGACTTGGTGTTAAAAATCTGGACATGTTCAACTTGTCTTTGTTATCTAAATGACGTCAGAGGCTTGTGTTAGGTAAAAACTCTCTGTGGGTCCAAATATTAAAGGCTCGATATAGTGATTTTAACCCATCCTATCCTTCCATTTTTAGGGAATCTAATTTTGTGAAGAGCTCTTCAAGGTGGAAGGTGCTTTATTCCATTTACACCACAAATTTCTCTAATTATTGGTTCTCTGATTGCATCTTGAATCAGATCGTATGTGGCAATAACACCAGGTTTTGGGAAGATAAATGGTTTGAGTCTTTAAGTTTTGAAGACCTTTTTCCTAAGCTATATTCTATTTCTTGTGATTCTGGTAAAACTGTTTCTTCGGTTGGTTTGTGGCATAATAATTCTTGGGATTGAAGACTAATTTGGAGGCGATGGTTTTTTGCTTGAGAAATTCCTTTATATGAGGAGTTGCTTACTCTCCTGCATGATATTCCTCTCTAGCGTGATGTTCCAGATAGGTGACATTGGATTATCTATAATTTGGGTTCTTTCTCAATTCGCTACATTTGTTGTTGTCTATCTAATTAATCTTGTATGCAACCCCAACCTATTTTGCTTCAAAATGCTAATATGTTCAAATTGCTTTAGAAGTGTAAGGCTTCAATGAAAGTGATTGCCTTTACTTGGCAACTTGCTCTTTATAGACTTCCAACTTGTGATAATCTTCTTATTAGATGGGTAAATATGGGTCCGACTGTTGCTTATGTGATGTGGGAATGGAAAGTAGTAATCATTTATTCCATTCGTGTCTTTGTGAAATCTCTGTGGTCTTGGTTTTTTGATTGGTCGCAATTGCCTCAGTTTTTGGTATTTACACCAATTGAAGCTTTCATGAATATTGCTGGTCTACCAAACCATAAGACGCAACACAGGTATGTGTGCTGGAACTTTGGTCTATGCTTTGCTAGAGTATTTGGATTACTAGAAATAAGATAATCTTCAATAAAGCTGCTTTCTCTATGGTGGGTTTTCAGGATAGAAGGTTAAATCATAATTGTGGGTTGTGGCTCTTAGTGAGTCCTATTTTTTCTTTTTAGATTGGTGTTTGAACCCTATATATAGATTACCTTAAAAGCTTTCTTAATCCCATGTAACTGTTGTTTGTTCGGGTACCTCTGGTTGTCCTGAATGAAATTTTGCCCATAAAAAAATTATTTGATTTATTAGATAAAGCTTTAAATATATGTTCCTTTATTTTTTTTATTTTTAAAATCTTTTAGAAAGTGACCTATAATAAAGATCGGAGATGGTATTTTTCTAAAATTTAACAAATTTGTTTTTAAAGTTCTCAAATTATTCCTATTTAAAGTTAAACACTCTAAATTATTGTAGTCATTATTATAAAAAAAAAGTAAAAAAGATTTATTGTAATATGAAAAGAGTAATAATTATATAATGGAAACATTATGAGTATATTTAATAGAAAATATTAAATATAGTCTAAATATTATAAGGGTCTTGCTAACAAGTGTCGTAAGGGCACTTGTTAAGGTTTCTAGTATTGGAAAAACAATCATAGGTGCACATTCTTTCATGTCTCGAGAATACAAAAAACCACATTTTTCCATAAGTTTTTACTTTTTTTACTTTCTTAACTGGGCACTTGTTAGCATTTGCCATATTATAAAATAACCTATATTTTGAGAAAAAACTTAAAAAACGTTATGACCGGCATAATAAAGATGGAGTATATATAATAATCATAATTATTATCCAGTACTTATATTTAAAAAAAGATGGAATATATATAATAATCATAATTATTATCCAAAAAATGTTATGACTGGCATAAATAGCAGTTACACCACCATTACACATTTATACTTGAGTTAACATCTTCTTTAAGTTCTGTCTCATAAAGTATGTCACTTCATGTACTCTTTATTGTAACGTGTAGTAAAATTGCTTAGAATATGAAAAAGTATGAAATAATATAGAAAATGCTACGAGAACCACTTAAGAATCAAAAGTGATTCTAAGAGCATTCACAACAGAGTCTGGTGGAGAGTTTTAAGTTTAGATTTTTTATCAGACTCTCTCAAGACTCTACTAATTTTCAAAATATGATGGAGAGTCTTAAGTTGAGTGTGTAAAATAACAGACTCAACTTAAGACTATATGGGATCCGTTTTTTTGTCTTTTCTTCCTTTCTACTTTTATAATACCCTAATAAACTAATAATAATAATAATAAGTATTATCAACAATAAATAAATAATAATAACAATAAATTAGTAATAAATAATAATAATAATAATAATATTCTTTTTAAAAAATAAAAATAATTTTTTAAATATATACAGTACTTTTTCTCTTTTATTCTTAAATATATTGTCTTGTTATGGAAAAATAAATAACTAAATAAAAGTACATATTTTTATATTCAAATAAATAAATAACATTTTTTTATTTTCAAATAAATAATGAAAAATAAATAATTTGAAATTAATAACCGTTTCAAGTTCAAGCAATGGTCCACTGCACATTTTATGTACTTTATAATTTTTAGTAGGTACCATTAATTATTGTAATGTTAAATTTTATTTAATTTTAATATTTAAATATTATTTGGGATTATTTTTATAAATTGTACGTAATTAATATTATTGAAATTGTATTATAAAAGAATTATTGAAATAAAACCGTTGCGTATAAAAGTAGTACATAATGATGTAATAATGTTGATGCATGTTTGGTAAGTCTGATGTTAAAATTCTGCTATGATAAAAGATATGAAAAGTCTGAAATTGAATCTAATAGCAAAATAATAATGTAACGCTGATACGTCGGAGTTTAAGTTAAGATTCCGCTGGATGCCCGGATGGAAATGCTCTTTAGTTGTAACACAATCACAGTATTGATGTCATTGTCGTCTTAACGGTACACAAACCATCAACTTTTAAAGCATAACAAGGAGCCATATTCTCTAGCATTGACGAATTTAAATATTACATCCTTTTCTCTTTACTTCTCCCATTTTATAAATAGTGTTTTTTAATGTTATCCATAAATCTTAAGAAATTATTAAATAATGTAAAAATTTGGGATATTTTGACTTTATTGTCTCTATATAATCATCATTGAAGAAAAATAAAGATAATAATGGAAGTACAAAAGAGTGCATGATAAATATGGGTGTGTATGTTAGGAAAAATCATTAATTATGTATTGAGTTTTGTAAAATAACAATATATATATATATATATATATATATATGAAACATGTGATAAAAAACTCAATGAACACTACATATGAAACGAACTAAGTATTTCTCTAGTAACAAATAAAATACTCTTTTTATCCTTTTAAAATTTTTATTTTGTTTTTATTTATAAGAATTAAAAAAAATAAAAAATCTCTAAGAAAATAATATAATACTCCTTCTGTTTCTTATTATTTGCTCTTTTTGAAGAGATTTTTTGTTTCTTTTTATCTGTCATATTGAGAATTTCAAGAATGTAATAAATGTTATTTTTCATGTTTGCCTCTTTTAATATGTCTTGCTTTATATAAGTAATTGAGAAAAATTATTGATTATATAGAGAGAAAGGTTATAGGGAGAAAAACATAATTAATGTATTGAAAATCTAAGTAATGATTATATTTTTTAAATGATGCGTTTTGTTTGAAATGAGATAAATAAATAAGAATGAAGGAGTAGATAATAAGAAACGAAGTAAGTAATTTATACATAATAAAGTTCCCCCTTGTACGATGAGATATGTTATCTCCTCAAACCATTTAAATTTAGACATATGTCCTTTCTTTTTATATTTTTATTTTATATTTTTATTTATTCTAAAAATGACAAAAATTATGAAAACACTCTACTTCACAAACTTGTAAAAAGACTTGGACATTAAGATTTGATCACCATCGTGCCTTCCCGTCTTGCCACCCTACAGTACCATCACACCATCATGTAGCTGATATTCATTAAAAACACACTCAACAAATGACAAATGTTTTAGAAATTAACCATTGCTTTTAAAAATTCATGACAAATGCCAGCCTTTATCTCTTTTACAAATTTCAAATAATTATAAAATAACATGAGAAGGGAGACCATTGTGAGAGAGAGGGTAGAGGAGCAACGCCGTGTAATCGCGGTGAAAGTCATACGGCAAAAGCAATGGCCAACGGAGGAAATCATCGCCTTCCTTGTCACGGTGAAGGTCACCATCTTCTTTGTTGTGGCTTGCGACCAGCAACAATTTCTTTGCGATGGCGGAGGTCAGCATCATAGTCACATAATACGTGATAAGAGTATTGGTACGTATATGCAATTCTTATTGGGTTCGTCACTTTTTAAGTATTTTTTATAAGACTTTCTCTTAGACGAACCCAATACGTGGTACGCGGTACGGTGAATTCGGTACGCAATTCGCAGGATAAATGAGAGAATTATGTGACTATGGTCAGCATATTCTCCATCAAACCGTTCTCCATCAATGCGTATTCTCTCTCTTCTCTACTCGTTTTTTATTCTTATTTTTTGGCCTTTATTTTTTTATTTAAATTTTAATTAATGATTTGGTTTTAATTTTTGTTTTTGTCAAATGTCAAAATCTTAACGGTTCAAAGTAGTGTTGACAAAACGGGCGAGCGGGCATAGCCCGCGCCCGCACTCGGCCCGCAAAATGCCCGCCCGTAAAATTATTTAGGACCTAATTTTCAGGCCCTGCCCGCCCGCCCGCGCCCGCCCGCAAAATTGCCAGCAAACCATGTTGATACTAAGGTAGTTTTCTTTTTTTATTTTTAATAATCAAGTCCGCACCCACTAAAAATAACGGGACGGACGAGCGGGCATAATTTGATTATTTTTACAAAAACTTGCTTGTGCCCTGCCCGCAAAAAATTGCGGGAGAACGAACGTGGCCCACGGGTCAAGGCCCATTTTACCAATGCTAGTTCAAAGATATAATTTTTCCTCCTCATAAGTTTCAATCATAAATGTCATTATTGAATAAAACTTCATGATCAATCATCAATTTTTAAATTGCCCAAAAATATTAGAAAGTACTCGTAGATGAGAACGAGGGAAAGCAGTATGAACCACAAATAACAATTACATAAAGTAACTTTCAAAAAACAATTACATAAAGTACATGTAATAATCATAATTATTATCCACAAATAGTTTGTACCGACACAAACGCCACCATTACACTTTAGCACATTGTTACATGTACTGGTTCAGTGGAACATTATTATGAATTTGATTTAAATAACAAATGGTTTTTTTTTTAATCTAGTCTTTAAAATATATGATAAATACCCAAAAGTGGATTTATGATAAATATATTTAAAAAAATTATTTCTTAATTCTCATAATTAAAATCCACTTATAGATACTTACCTGACCTTTTGCTTTAAAGAACTCAGATTGAAAAAAAAACCTTTAAATATCAGTTCTTGCAGCTGGGAAGAGGAGAGCCACACAAACACTTGTTATGTAAATATTCATAAACCTCAAAGCTCTGCAGCTTCCCACCCACCGGAATCTGACCGCACAACCTATTATAGCTCACGTTAAAGAACTGCAGATCCAACGTGGTCAACACTTGAGGAAGCTTTCCATATATTTTATTATGATTCAGATCCAACGACGTGAGGCTCGCAGGGAACTCCACCTTGCTCAAATCAAACGCCAACTGGTTCCTCGACAAGTCCACTATTTGCAGCGCCGTCTTATCAGACCCGAAAATCACGGAACCATCACCGGTTAGTTTGTTCCTAGACAAATCAATGACGGTTGAGTTAAGGTTCTTGAAAGATGATGGGATGGAGCCAGTGAGGTTGTTATGGGAGAGGTAGATGTCTGGGCTTGACTGGAAGGAGCCGAAAGAAGAAGGGATATAACCGGTTAAGTGGTTTCGATCTAAGTGGATAGCGCCGAGGTTTGAGAGTTTTGAGAGAGAACCGGGGATTGAACCGGTTAGATTGTTGAAAGAGAGGTCGAGGAAAGTGAGGTTGGTGAGCCCGGAGAGAAAACTAGGCACCGGGCCGGAAAGGTTTGTCCAACTTATGCGGAGGAACTTGAGGTGTTTGAGTTTGGAGATGGCGGGTTGGAGTGGGCCCGTGAGCTTGGGGAGTTTGTGGAACTCGAGGGTTTCGAGGTAGGGGAGGAGGCCCACGGAGGGGGGGATTTGGGCTGAGAAGTTTGTGTCCGGGGTGGAGGAGAAGATGGTGAGGGAGTTGATGCGGTGCGTTTTGGGGGCGCATGTGATGGTGTACCAGTCGCAACAATCGGTGTTGGGGTCCCATGAGGCTAGAAGGTAAGGGTTGTTGAGATCTTTTTTGATTTGGAGTAATACTTTCTTGTCTTGTGGGTTGCATAGCTCGGAGAATGCATGGGTGAGGGATAGAAGAAGCAAGGACAAGCGAAGCAGTGTGGTTGCCATTTGAGTGTGAATGAAATTTGATTTGATGAGAGTGATTATTGGTATGAGGGGTTGATGCTGATTTATAAGGGGAAGGTTAGCAAGCAGGATGCGGTGGCATGATATTATTGAATATTGAATCACTATCGTAGGGATGTATTTGCTTTAAAATGGGATAAAGACAGGGACATATGTGATAATGTGAATTAAAATGCTATTTCAAGGATTAAATTGTTATTTCGATAAAGTTAGGGACTAACTTGACCAACGCCTACAAAATTAGGGATCAATTTGACCAATTCTTATTTCCTCCCTCGCATATCATAAGTTATATTAATATAGATTTTTTATTTTAGAAATTTAATATTTATTTATATATTTTTAAGTATATCTTTATTTATTATATCACGTTTTTGGTCACTCATCTCTTTATTTCTCTTCTATATAATTTTTATACATTTATTATTATTTTCTTCCCTTGTTAACGGATGAGCAATAGAAGAAGCACGTACAAGAAAAGCAGTGTGGTTACCATTTTGAATGAAATTTTATTTGATGAGAGTAATTACTGGTATGCCGGGTGATGCTGATTTATACGGGGCAGGTTAGCAGCAGGATGCGGTGGCATGATATTATTGCATCATGTTGAATATTATTATCATTACTCAAGCTTCACAACTTTATTTGAGCTTGATTATTAATTAAAAGGATAATGCCGACAACAAAAATTAAGAAGTTAAATGCGATTTGAAAAAATTGAAAAATGTAATTTTTTAAATATTTGAAAAAAAAAATTGATATACCCCTATTATCAATTCTGGTCAATTTGTTGACATGTAATATCGGAATCATAGTTAGACGCAGGAGGTTAAGCACCTGGTGTCTCGTGGGCGAAGATCCTTTTTTTCCAAAACTTTAAAAAACTAAAAAACTTAAAATTTTATATTTTTAGTTAAATAAAAAACGAAATAAAAGCATTGAAAAGAGAGGTCGTCTTTGCCAGTGTGAGATAACGCTGCACCAATGACCAACCTTCTGCGTCTGATTAGGATTCCTAGTTAGACACAGGAGGTTAAGCACCTGGTGTCCCGTGGGCGAAGATCCTTTTTTCCAAAACTTTAAAAAACTAAAATACTTAAAATTTTATATTTTTAGTTAAATAAAAAAAGAAATAAAAGCATTGAAAAGAGAGGTCGTCTTTGCCAGTGTGACATCACGCGGCACCACATGACCAACCTTCTGCGTTTGATTAGGATTCTGATGTTACATGTAATTAAAATTAGTCAGAATTGGTAGTAGGGATATATGATAAACCCAGAAGTAACTTGGAGGAGTCAGATGTAACATCCCAAATTTAATTCCTATTATAATTGATGATGGGTAAAGCCTAAAGTGAAGGAAGTAATGATATGGAGTTGAAACTAGTGGTTTGAAGGCTTGATTTAGGATTAATAACATAGGATATTAGGAAATTCAAAATAAAAGATTTACAACTCTAAACACAAATTCCACCGTTGGATGTGAAGTAGGATATGTGGGGAAGCATGTGACAAAATTTGAGGAAGATCCAACGGTTAACGAAAAAGTTATGGCCGTTCAAAGTCGGGGTGCTGAAAATACTGCAACTTAATCGATTAAGCTGCAGCTTAATCGATTAAGACCTGAAGGAGGGGGGAATTTAATCGAGTAATACTCGATTAAACGCTGTAGATGCAGAAAATAATAAAGTGCAGCACACGTTCTTTCTCTTCCAAATTCGAACCTCACTCTTTCTCTCCCCTAGGGTTCCATTCTCCATCATCAAATCCACCAAGAGCAAGTGGGATTTCTTCATTCCGTCAACAAATCTCTTCCTTCTTCACTTCAAGTAAGTGTTTAATGCCATGGATTTCCTCTTTTCTTTCTCTAAATTCGTTTTCCCTTTCTCTCTCCTCCATCCATGGTGGTTTTTGATTTTTAAGTCATGGAAGCTCCACTTTTCTTGAGTTTTGGCATGACTCATTACATGAATGTTAATCTTTTCTTGCTATGGCTATTATATTAGGTTCCTCCATCTTCCTTTGGACTCTAACTCAATTGGGGGCAAGGCTTTCAAGTGTAGAGCAAGCAAAATCACCTTATCTCCAAGTGTTTGAGGTAAGGGAGTGGATATAGTGAGCTTGCCTTGTTCTAGAGAGTCGGGTCTAGTTAGTATATAATGCCTGTTAGGATTATGTGTTAGGGGAGAAAATTAGATTATAAATCCCTAGGTTATTGAATATGAAATTCTAATTAATTAAGTATGCATAATGATTGTGTGTTATGACTAGGAAAAGGAAACCCCACAGTATGAGAATGAATTATCTGATAAATGAAATTTGGTTATTAATTAAGTTGAATTAAATGAGGAATTGGGTAATGTGATAATAAAGTTGACATGTATGATTTCTATGATTATTGATTTTATTTGTAAAGTTGTGAATTAAATGATAATTAATTACTGTAGCAATTATATGCATGTGTTGTGAAATAAATTGATATAGGAAGAAAGGGAATGGAAATGATTAAATGTCATGAATGTGCATATTTGTATCTAATTGCTAAATGAGTAAAAATGTTAAGTATTATCAATTGAGAATAAAGGTCATGGCTTAGGAATTGAACTAATGAATATGGGAAATGGAAGTAAAACGATTATGTGGAAATAAAAAGGTAAAAGGTGATATATGCTAAATTAAAATGAAGGGCGAATCTTAATGTTGGGCTATAAAAGAGAACACTATTTGGTATGAATGTGGTAACTAAGAAAAGAAATGAATCCGGAAATTACATGAAAGATTATGTGTTGATTGTGGTTAAATGCGTTTATGAATGAATTGTTTATCATGAGATTAATGTTTAAGTATAATCTGGGTGGTTGTATGAGGTACCTTCCGGCGTGGAGGTGAAGTACCCACCGGCCAAATTGTATGAGGTACCTTCCGGTGTGGAGGTGAAGTACGATGGTATGAGGTACCTTCCGGTGTGGAGGTGAAGTACCCATAGGCCAAATGTATGAGGTACCTTCCGGTGTGGAGGTGAAGTACGATGGTATGAGGTACCTTCCGGTGTGGAGGTGAAGTACCTGCAGGCCAACTTGTATGAAGTACCTTCCGGTGTGGAGGTGAAGTACTACGATATGAGGTACCTTCCGGTGTGGAGGTGAAGTATCCCTAGCCACATTGTATGAGGTACCTTCCGGTGTGGAGGTGAAGTACAATGGCGCGAAATGTATTTTTAAGAATAAGATGTTAAAATGTGTTGACCTCTGACCTGAGGGGCACGAAATGAATAAAATGTTAAAATGTGTTGACCTCTGACCTGAGAGACACCTAATTTAAATAAGGATATGTATGAGGTACCTTCCAGTGTGGAGGTGAAGTACAATGGTGTGAAATGTATCTTAAAGAATGAAATGGAAAGAAAAAGGAAAGGGGTGTTGAAATGAAGAATGAAAATGGATATTGAAATGAAATAAGTATGTGAAATGAGTAAATTAATAAGGGAAATGAATGTTGAAAAGAATAGTGAAACTGGACGTTGAAACGAATAATGAAAATGGAAATGTGGAGTAAATATTGAATATGGAAATAATGGAATGAGTATGTTGTGAAATATGTGGATATTTGCTTATTTGCTAAATGTGTTTGACCTAGTGGGTTGTTATGTCTAGTTAGAAACTGCTTTCTATTTCATGTGCAATGCTCACTCCCTTACTATACATTACAGGTACAGAGATTGAGCTGGCACAGCCCCCGGCCGAGCAGGAGTACTTTCCCTTACAGGGAGAGTAGGGTTATTATGGGATTTGTGGGATATTGTGAACTTAAGCCTCCTACACTATTTTGAAGTAGAATTTGTTATTCATATTTTTAGTGAGGCTTAGGATGTTTTATTTTGCTAAAGTTATAACTTTTGGTTTTAACCCTCAAACTTAGTATTTTTCCGCTATTACTCTGATTAATTATGCACGTTGATATATTTGGAGCCCATGGGGTCTTGTTATGATTTAGAAATATAATCCGAAGCCCTGCTGGCTATTAGTTGTTTATTTGAAATTGTTTAGCACAGGTTGAATTTTGGATTAGTCCGAAAAACAAACAAAACTCCGTCCGTTTGACGGTTGATTTTAATAAAATAAAAAATGAATTTTCAAGTCCGTATTTTATTATAAGGGGAATTATGGGTAAAAATCTTAGGGTGCTACATTATGGTATCAGAGCAGTTTCTCCTCGGCCATGGAGTTGTACAAACTCCAAATGATTACTCACCTAGCGAGTAATTGATGCTCATAGTAATAGTTTAGGATTATAATAAGATAATTATAGTACTATGTATTTACTTAGTATTTGAGTCTTATTGGTCTGTTCACTCTGGCTAAGCAGTTGATATAGTTGCAGGTAACTAACGGTTGCCAAATCTATGCGTAATGCTTCTAAGTTCGATTGTTGTGGAGTTAGTTTTCTCCTTAGTTAGTTAAATAGTGAGTTAGTAATGTCTTAGGGTAGAATTGTTTAAAAACATGTTGGATATCTGCCTTTCCAACTACAATCCTGTTCTTATAGAGAACGTAAGAAAGACCATATAAGTAATTCTTAAGTTTGAGAATTCTAGTACCAAGTGACCAATACTATGTTGTGATGTTGTTATTTGATGTAATGTAAGGTTAGAACTGATCACTCTAATCCTTGCATTCGTTAAATGATGACATTATTGACAGAACCCGACAGTGATGTGTTGTTGGTAGACGTGAGGATGGGATTGATCACCTCAATTCTTGCATCTATCAATAAATGTTATCATTCTAACCTTTAAAGTGAAAGTAGACAACCAAAGAAGTGACATCCAAGGAAAATAATTCTTGTAAGTGAAGCCAACCTTACCCCGAAACATTCGTTCAAAAGCTTCATATAGAGTTAGAGAGTAGATAGAAAATAGTTCTAAAGAAAAGAAGTCTTGGTATATGCTACTTGTTCCAAAGTAGTATAGCTAAGTGCTAATCCCTTGGATGAGTTAAGACAGCTCTCCAGAAGTTATTCTTAACCATCATATCAACTAAACCAATCATTGAGCAATTTGGCAATTGCTTTGAATCTTTTCCCGTTTCTTAGATAACCATTCATAAGAAATAGCCGGTTGTGCCAAATTTGTAAAATCCCTGCGTTAAAACCAAACAATCTTGATAATTGACCTAGCCAATGGAAAGTTGTCGTACCCTTCACCTTTGGTAGTTGGGTAAATCTTGGAACTAATGTGGGCTTTTTCCTTCCTATTCTTTTTAATCGATTCATGGAAGAAGTTGATTGTGGAGCATTTAGTAAGGATTGTGCCTGCTCTAATCAACTTAGCCTTTGATGTGCTTCTTATTCAGGAATGCCTGTGTTTTTGAAAAGCTTTAAATCCTATCGGTGCTAGTCGAATCATTGTGAGAAGACAAAATCTAAGGCGTTCTATCCTACAAAAATCTTCGCATGGCATGATCCCAGGGTATCTATTCTGGGAAAGATTCTAAAACTATTCCGGGAATGTTAAATATTTCGAGTTTTCCCGTATCTAGCTAATGCAACTCCTGTCTTGCATTTGTCCGAAGGACGATCGGAAGCGGATTCACCCGATCCCACATCCTTTAGCATAGCGGTAATTGGGTAAGTCGAAGCCAAGTGGGGAAGCACTTCCTACCCTAATTTAAATTCTGTCTAGGTAAAGACAAATCGAAAGAGTGGCAGAAGAAACCAAATTGAATTAAAGGTAAGAATTGCAAGTCCTATCACCGGGGTGATTCTCCATTTACTAAACTTAACGGAATTTCGGGGACGAAATTCCAATAAGTGGGGGAGAATTGTAACATCCCAAATTTAATTCCTATTATAATTGATGATGGGTCAAGCCTAAAGTGAAGGAAGTAATGATATGGAGTTGAAACTAGTGGTTTGAAGGCTTGATTTAGGATTAATAACATAGGATATTAGGAAATTCAAAATAAAAGATTTACAACTCTAAACACAAATTCCACCGTTGGATGTGAAGTAGGATATGTGGGGAAGCATGTGTCAAAATTTGAGGAAGATCCAACGGTTAACGAAAAAGTTATGGCCGTTCAAAGTCGGGGTGCTGAAAATACTGCAACTTAATCGATTAAGCTGCAACTTAATCGATTAAGACCTGAAGGAGGGGGGAATTTAATCGAGTAATACTCGATTAAACGCTGTAGATGCAGAAAATAATAAAGTGCAGCACACGTTCTTTCTCTTCCAAATTCGAACCTCACTCTTTCTCTCCCCTAGGGTTCCATTCTCCATCATCAAATCCACCAAGAGCAAGTGGGATTTCTTCATTCCGTCAACAAATCTCTTCCTTCTTCACTTCAAGTAAGTGTTTAATGCCATGGATTTCCTCTTTTCTTTCTCTAAATTCGTTTTCCCTTTCTCTCTCCTCCATCCATGGTGGTTTTTGATTTTTAAGTCATGGAAGCTCCACTTTTCTGGAGTTTTGGCATGACTCATTACATGAATGTTAATCTTTTCTTGCTATGGCTATTATATTAGGTTCCTCCCTCTTCCTTTGGACTCTAACTCAATTGGGGGCAAGGCTTTCAAGTGTAGAGCAAGCAAAATCACCTTATCTCCAAGTGTTTGAGGTAAGGGAGTGGATATAGTGAGCTTGCCTTGTTCTAGAGAGTCGGGTCTAGTTAGTATATAATGCTTGTTAGGATTATGTGTTAGGGGAGAAAATTAGATTATAAATCCCTAGGTTATTGAATATGAAATTCTAATTAATTAAGTATGCATAATGATTGTGTGTTATGACTAGGAAAAGGAAACCCCACAGTATGAGAATGAATTATCTGATAAATGAAATTTGGTTATTAATTAAGTTGAATTAAATGAGGAATTGGGTAATGTGATAATAAAGTTGACATGTATGATTTCTATGATTATTGATTTTATTTGTAAAGTTGTGAATTAAATGATAATTAATTACTGTAGCAATTATATGCATGTGTTGTGAAATAAATTGATATAGGAAGAAAGGGAATGGAAATGATTAAATGTCATGAATGTGCATATTTGTATCTAATTGCTAAATGAGTAAAAATGTTAAGTATTATCAATTGAGAATAAAGGTCATGGCTTAGGAATTGAACTAATGAATATGGGAAATGGAAGTAAAACGATTATGTGGAAATAAAAAGGTAAAAGGTGATATATGCTAAATTAAAATGAAGGGCGAATCTTAATGTTGGGCTATAAAAGAGAACACTATTTGGTATGAATGTGGTAACTAAGAAAAGAAATGAATCCGGAAATTACATGAAAGATTATGTGTTGATTGTGGTTAAATGCGTTTATGAATGAATTGTTTATCATGAGATTAATGTTTAAGTATAATCTGGGTGGTTGTATGAGGTACCTTCCGGCGTGGAGGTGAAGTACCCACCGGCCAAATTGTATGAGGTACCTTCCGGTGTGGAGGTGAAGTACGATGGTATGAGGTACCTTCCGGTATGGAGGTGAAGTACCCATAGGCCAAATGTATGAGGTACCTTCCGGTGTGGAGGTGAAGTACGATGGTATGAGGTACCTTCCGGTGTGGAGGTGAAGTACCTGCAGGCCAACTTGTATGAAGTACCTTCCGGTGTGGAGGTGAAGTACTACGATATGAGGTACCTTCCGGTGTGGAGGTGAAGTATCCCTAGCCACATTGTATGAGGTACCTTCCGGTGTGGAGGTGAAGTACAATGGCGCGAAATGTATTTTTAAGAATAAGATGTTAAAATGTGTTGACCTCTGACCTGAGGGGCACAAAATGAATAAAATGTTAAAATGTGTTGACCTCTGACCTGAGGGACACCTAATTTAAATAAGGATATGTATGAGGTACCTTCCAGTGTGGAGGTGAAGTACAATGGTGTGAAATGTATCTTAAAGAATGAAATGGAAAGAAAAAGGAAAGGGGTGTTGAAATGAAGAATGAAAATGGATATTGAAATGAAATAAGTATGTGAAATGAGTAAATTAATAAGGGAAATGAATGTTGAAAATAATAGTGAAACTGGACGTTGAAACGAATAATGAAAATGGAAATGTGGAGTAAATATTGAATATGGAAATAATGGAATGAGTATGTTGTGAAATATGTGGATATTTGCTTATTTGCTAAATGTGTTTGACCTAGTGGGTTGTTATGTCTAGTTAGAAACTGCTTTCTATTTCATGTGCAATGCTCACTCCCTTACTATACATTACAGGTACAGAGATTGAGCTGACACAGCCCCCGACCGAGCAGGAGTACTTTCCCTTACAGGGAGAGTAGGGTTATTATGGGATTTGTGGGATATTGTGAACTTAAGCCTCCTACACTATTTTGAAGTAGAATTTGTTATTCATATTTTTAGTGAGGCTTAGGATGTTTTATTTTGCTAAAGTTATAACTTTTGGTTTTAACCCTCAAACTTAGTATTTTTCCGCTATTACTCTGATTAATTATGCACGTTGATATATTTGGAGCCCATGGGGTCTTGTTATGATTTAGAAATATAATCCGAAGCCCTGCTGGCTATTAGTTGTTTATTTGAAATTGTTTAGCACAGGTTGAATTTTGGATTAGTCCGAAAAACAAACAAAACTCCGTCCGTTTGACGGTTGATTTTAATAAAATAAAAAATGAATTTTCAAGTCCGTATTTTATTATAAGGGGAATTATGGGTAAAAATTTTAGGGTGTTACATCAGACATTGAAAAAAACAATATAAGGGTATTTGACAAAAGTACTACAAATCTCAAAGGCTTATGAAATAATTAAGCCTTAAAAAAATATTACATAAATATTCGAATTTGATATCTGAACCTAATATTTCACTTAACTTATATGTAAAAACAATAAAATAAATTCTTCTTTTAATATTTTTGTCTATAAGACAAGTCCCACGTGTTTAATCTACTGTTCACATATTACTGTTATAATTAAAATAAGTCAATTGTATTGCACCATGGGAGACAGAGATAAATCATTGTTCTATGAAATCTTGAGAAAATTTATTGCATGATAATGGCAGGATTTAGTCAAACGTCAAATGTCAAATCTTCACATGCAGATAACTTGTACAGTATGATTTGGTCACATTTTCTGCTGAGTCATATTATGCATGTAATCCACTAATCCAGTAGTGTGTTGACACTGACTGAATGTGATGTTTAAACACTAGTTACGCTGTTATAATTTTCTCTTCTGAATTATACTCCGTAATGACATATGTAAATACCTCCACAAAAGTTTTATAAAAGATAAATGCAAACAAAAATATTGTTAGTATATTTGTTAAAAGGTCCAATATAATAAAAGTTTATTAAAAATATGATTTTTTTTATTTTTGAAAAGTAAAAAATACACACTTATGACATTTTTTTCAATATTAAAAATTTTTGGCAAATGCTTTTCAAGACCCTTTCAAAAATTATATTTCGTAGAAAAATTTTGATAATGGATGGCGATCGACTTATAGTATAATGAATCTGATTGACAAAACTAATTTATAATTATGATTTTATACTTGATAATTGTAAACATGTAACTTATAGATGTATTTTTTTTTTTAATAAGAAAAGAAGAATTTCATTCAAATACCAGCCCAACATAAGTATGCTAGCAGCCAAAAGAGAAACAAAGTTTTACATTGTAAGTGATAGTTGTATGATTGTGGCGAAAAGGTTATACCCGTATACCTAGTTTGTTGAAATAGAGTTTTTGGCAAAATTAGCTATACAATCAATTAGCTGAAATTTGTAACATAATATAAAAAAATCATAACTTGACCAAGATATATAATTATAATTAAAAAAATAATACAGGATAAACTTAAGATATAATTTATTAAAAACATTTTTATTTTTTAAAGGCAAAATTAAGATATAATTTATTAAAAACATTTTTATTTTTTAAAAATCTACTCCATATAACTTTTTGAAAATCAGCTTTAAAAAACTATAATCTTTTTAAAAATTATAAACTTCTTTTATTTTATTTTTTTCACAAAACAATTTTCATAACTTATTAGTTGGATCAATAAATTAAAAACCATCAAATAAACTATAAACTTTTCTTATCAAAGATAGCTAATAACATAATAAAAAAAATAGCTAATGAGACCACTCTCAAGAAAAGAAAAAGATAGCTAATAACCAAAAACAAATCCCCTTACTAAATTTCTGACGTGATGATGTTTGAGATTGAATTCCTTGCTAGGCCATCACTTATCCACGTTATCCACGTTCCCACTTCTTATGGAAGAATATTAGTGAATAGAAATTCTGCTACCGACATGCATTTAGGAAAATGTTAATTAAGGAATTACAAATGACTACTCCCACTATTCTAAATATAATCACTTCAAATGATTTTACCCCGAATTAAATTTTTTTAGTTAATATTATTGTTATGTATTATATTAAAATTGCTAATATTTGATATTTATTTTTTTAAATTAATTATATAATTATCGTTGAAATTTTGAAAAGTATTTAATAAATAACAATAGCGTTAGGAAAAGAAGTAATCATTATCATTATAATTAGATATAAGGGCTTATAAAAAGAACCAAATCAAACTCATTATCTAATATTTATATTTAAAACGTTAGTTACATCAAGAATTTATGTATTTTCTTTTTCTATACAAGCTAAGCATGCATTTTTTATTGAGTTAATAGTATATTAGCTTCTCAAAGATATATTTGGCATCAACTTAGTCTTTGAATTTTTTTTAACCAATTAAGTTCTCCATATATCAAAATGACATTACTTTAGTCTCTCTCTCTCTCTCTCCATCAGTCAGTTACGTAATTTCGTAAGTGCCACGTGACACTTCTTCATTGTCTATTTCTCGTAACGTATTTACACATGGAACACCATATTATCCCTCCCTTAAATTTTATATCCAACAGTTTAGATTTTAAGATGAAAAAAAATCCCAACCCTTATCACTACCATCTTCTCACTACTAGAAAATCATATTTAGAGACGATTTTTAAAGATGGAATTATCATCTTTGAGACGAAAATCCAGTAAAAATTTTAAGACAAGGATTGTAAAAGGTAGAGACGGAACAATCTGTCTCTAAATGCTTGTCTCTTAATGACAATATAGAGATGAAATATTCTGTCTCAGAAATAAAATGTAGTTAGAGACGGATTTTGTGTCTGTCTCGAATGTTTTTAAAATAATAAAAAAAAGGGTACAACATTGTAGAGACGTATTTTTCCGTCTCAAAAGTATAAAAATTAAAATATATATATATATATAGCTAAACGCTGTCGTTTTAATTTTAATTTTAAAAAAAAATTTGCCAAGGCTTTAGTATATCCCGGCTCCATTTCATGGAAACCCTCTGTTTCTCGCAACAACCAAACCATCACATAAACGTGACGGCAACGGCCACACTCAAAAACGCGATGGCGGCAACGATGGTTGTTGATGACGACTGTGACAACCACTTTGACATCTAAAGGTAACAATTACCAGGTAGATTTCCTTCTCTTTTCATTTCTCGAATGGTATGGGGTTTTTGATTTGTTAATGTGTATGTATCAATGGTTGATTGAACTCAAATAATACTTTTTTGTTACATCTTAGTTTGATTGAGCTTGTTCACCTCAACTAGATATCACCACCTTCTAGCTAGTTAGCTAGGTTACCTGCGCACAATATAAAGATACCGGTTTTCCTGTAACACCCTCACAACTAATACCAATAATTAAGATTAGCTTTTAAGTCAATTAAAATTTTTCAACAATTTTCGACAAAGTTTCCTCTTTTTACGAACTTTCCAAAAATTTATTTTTCTTGTTAGACCTGTAAAACGAAAACCAAACCAGAACAACAGAATAGACCTACAAATCTATTAAATTACACATTTCCCTTGTTTCGAAACATATATATGTCTATGATCTAACATATTTCCCAAATTACCCGCTCTAAGTCATGAGTCCTGGGCCACACTCCCGATACAAATTCCTTCTTATATCCTAAAGATATTAATTACATATTTTATCAAAATATTATACATGTGTCTAGTTTTAACATAAGTGGCCCATAAATGGCCCAAAGAGTGGTTTTAGCTTTTCCTAACGGCTTACACTCCCCATAGGAGAATGTATTCCTGCTCGGCCTCGATAAAAGCAATGACGGTCGCTGTACCTGAAAAACAACAAGGATGTGAGCATTACACAAAACTTAGAAAAATAATTTCTACAAAGGTATAGCAATAAACTAAGATAATACACGCACCTCCTGTAAATCATTATTAATTCTTGCTCAACCCTAAAATACCACCATGCTCTATGAGTACATCCTCTATATCTGTTTGCAATTTTTTATTCTTTAACTTATCTCTCACCTCAAGTTCTTATTTCCCTTTTCATTGTACATGGTTAATTATTAAATCCATTATTCCTTCTATTTCCAAACTCAACTAGTTCACTTTTTACTATCCCTAAGTGCGTCACCGTCCGCAAGGGTCCCTGGTACCCGCCATACTAACCGAGTACTACTTCACCCTCAGCAAGGGTACCTCGTACACTTTCAATCCTAGTACTTCACCCTCCGTAAGGGTACCTCGCACACTTTCATTCCGAGTACTTCACCCTCCGTAAGGGTACCTCGTACACTTTAAATCCTAGTACTTCACCATCCGTAAGGGTACCTCGTACGTTTATTACTCATCCCATTTAATTTCACTTTTCATTTCTCATTTTCTTTCATTTTCTTTTATCTCACTTTCAGGTTTCATTTCTGTACCATGAGGATTTTACACACCTGTTAGGCATTTACACCCATTGGGACATTTTTCACCCATGAGGAATTTTATCACCCATCAGGACATTTTACACCCATTTGGTCATTTAACACCGGTTAGGGCCTTTTTCATATTAGTTCACTCACTTTCACTTGTGTCATTTACACATTCACATAATCTCATTTGTGTCATTTACATCATTTGCCTTTGTCCCCTTTTCACTTTTAAAATTAATTACCTTGCAGAAAAATGATCCATTGGCTACACTTACTAGCTCACTTTTTCATTGTACATGGTTAATTATCCATTGGGTACAAAATTACCTTGCAGCAAAATGATCCATCGGGTACACTTACACCTATTGGGGCACTTGGACCTAATGGGGCATTTGCACCTGATGGGGCATTTAGACCTAATGGGACATTTGCACCTGATGGGACAGTGTCACCCAAGGATCAGTAAGCTGCGCCTTTAATTAACAGGGCCTGTATGACCTCCTATCAATACTTTTCCAATTTTAATCATTATTTAGTTTGGTTAGCAACATATCAAGCACACACAACATGCATACATACACATATATTTTCCAGTCATCATCCATCTCATAACAATCATCAAAACATCAAACTAACATACAACATACACATATTTTCATAAATATAAAAGTAGGTTTTTCTCATTTATTTAAATACTCAATCTCCAGGAATATCATCTACCCTAAGGTTCATTATCATACCTATTTATCTACCCTTAGGTATCACTATATTAAATCTAGAACCCATTTCCTAAGTAAAGGTAATACTCCCTCCTTACCTTGCTTTTCCATAGAGATGTTTCTTTTTGTACGATAATGTCCAACGTATTAGGGTCCATTGCTTTCGCATTGCGGTAGACCCCTAAGTCCTTTTATTCTCCTAACCACGCCACACAAAGATCAGATAATAAACAACTTAGTACGCATAGTCCCACCTAACAAGCTATTCACGAAACAAAACACATCTTTAAAGAATCAATTAGTAATTAATAGGAACGTGAAAAACATGTCAAAATCATATTAAAATTAACACTTTAAAACTTTACGAAAAAGGGAATTTAGTTATGGAAATCGAAACAAGCTAAATTTGAAATCATTTGCTTAAAATTCATAAACTAAAGTTAAATAAAATTAGAGTAAGTGTCCCTTCAATTACAACCCCTTGTTTATAATAGATTAACTTTCAAAACTAACACTATCGTCAAAAATATATTAAAGTTAAGTAGTTTTAGCTTCGAATCACAAAGTCAAATAGTAAAGATACCTAATGTTATAAATTCCGAATTGAAAGAGGGTGTTCTTTGTTCGCAAATAATTCTAAATTACATTTTCAAAAATTCAAATGACTACACTCTCTTTCAATTTGAAATTCAAGTCAATGTTTTACTCCAAATTAACGTATGCCGAATGTATCAGGTTCCTAATTAACCGACACTTGGTTTAGTCTAATGACTAAACAATCCAACCAAACAATAGTTTAATTACTTCGGAACCCAACACATTTAACAATTATACTTTTAAAATTCATCATTTGGCATAACGTTTCATTCGACGTTATAACAAATCAAAGTAACCAATTAAAATCATCATCAATAACAGTATAATTAAAATCAATATAAACTATAATACAGTTTAATTTCCAAAACAATTTAGTACTAAATAATTATTACCAATACTATTATAATTAGTATTATTATTAAAACACAATATAGAGTAGTTAAAAAGGTATTAGGGATTTACCCTCAACTTAGATTTTGAAGGAACAGAGAAGAGATTAGCTCGGTTCATGCTCAACCCAGATTCGGTTCATGACAAAATGAGTCGAAACTGAACCCTCAACACAACAGCAACAAGGATTGAGCCCACCATTGATGCACAACAACAGCTTTGCCGGCGGTGGTCTGGTTTGAAATCGTGACAAGAGCCAACGACGAAGGCGGAGACGGCTTCTTTCCGTGGCTGTGGTTGTCGCCGGTGTAAGGAGCAAGTGGAGGCTCCTAGTTCGCGATCCATGAGGGCCCTATGGTGGCAGTTCGATCTGGTTCGCAACTAGCAGGGAGAAGAACCGGTGATGGCGGTTGGGTTGCGAGGAGGCAGAGATCACGAGCTCCGACTAGGCTCAGGGCGGCGCGAGCGATGATGGTGGTTGGCATCATGACCTCAATCGGCTGCATCAGAGGGCTGGCGAAGTGAAAAATGGAGACAAGAGAGGGAATACGAGGTTGGGAGAAGAGCCAGGGATCGAGGGAGAACAGAAGGGGCAGCGACCAAGGGAGAGAGAGAGAGACGATGGTAGAGGGCTTACAAACGAAAGAGGAGATTTAGAAGGGGGTTGGGATGTAACACTAATCCTTAATTCTTTTATTATGAAATTAATGGTAATATTTTTTATTGGAAAGCACTTACGATTCATATGGAATCTTTAAAAATTTCGACATAGTTTACTTTGTTTTTCGGACTATTCAAAATTTATCTTTTGCACCTGTCAAAAACCAGTAACATGTATATATATTTTATCAAGTTCTATACACATCAAAAGACTTTGTGGCCACAATTTTACCACATCAAAAGACTGGTGGCTATGTTTCAAGATTTACAAATTAAAGTTAAGATCAACATTTACATATCCAAAAGTAAAGGACTTAAAAGTTTTTACATAATATTTTTCATAATAATAAAAAGGATCTATATGGTATCATATCAAAAGGCTGGTTGCATCGTCAAGTGGCAAGCCACATCACGGAGTCCGTGCCCCAGATGGTGGAGCACGACTCTCCTCGGCAGGAACAGTAGAAAAGACATCTCCATTAGCGGTACCAAAAATGTTCAACATTAAGGGAGTGAGTGGTTTAACATAGTTTAAAATAAAGAATTAAAAATTACAACATAAATCCAAAGGATAGTATTATCTTTCTTTTCTCCAATCAAAACAATTAATATTCATGTATATAAAATGCAAACCATATAATAAGTATTTTCTTCATACTCATAAATTTTCATGCTGAATGATGCATGTCTCAATCTTCTCTTTCATGCTTTAACATGATGCATGCTCAACTCTCGAATCCACAATTGAATCCAATGAATCACCAACATTCACATCATTATAATGTTTCACTTTTCACAATTTCTCTTCTCAAGTTCCATTGACATTGGATTCAATCCAGGATTTCCAAATGATTTCTTCATTCACTCTTTGGATTTCATTCTCAATTCTCTTTTCTCATCACATCATCATTACCACATCATCATTCACATCATTATAGTCTTTTCCTCACTTCACCGTCCACTCCAGGGAAAGACCAACCGGGAGTAAGTGTCCCTCTACCAGTGCTTGCCCGATACTGGATAACTCTCTCGGTCCAGTACAACTTGGGTTGACGGCCCAAGTTGTCTTTAATAGGGATCCACCCTCAACCGACCATGATGTGACTCTGTGACCGATAGAATCGTTGAGGTTGATGCAGAACCAATCCCCCGACATCGTTGGCCAGTCCATGCCTTCCTAGGAGATCCAAGTTCTACCCTACAACAATTCCCGCGGTTGTTTCATTAACACAACCTAGTCACATATCACTCACGAATTCACGTATGTCTTTCCCAACTTCCTCACTATCCACCTTATTCTCCATGTATGATGCATGTTACTAATTATTACTAACATATGAATGTAATATGGAATCATCACAATTCAACTCAACATATTTAAATGTTAATATTATTATTCAATCTATTTGTACTTGTTTGCATTCATTTCAATTACTATTAACATCAATCTACACAAATTAAAAAGCTTATACTTACATCTTAATTATCATATAACCAATTATCATGAGTTTGTCCAAGGTCATAACACATAATCCTCCAAAGAATACCAAATAACATAACACAAAGTCATGGAAATCATAGTAAGCTTACTCCAATGAATTTTGGAGTAAGCTTTTTGGGTTTCATTACTTTTCCAACTCCGGTAGTAGGTAACACCCTTAAGAATACATCATCTCCTTCTTGAAATTCTAATGGGCGCCTGCATTTGTCAGCATAACTCTTCTGTTTGTCTTTAGATGGCTTCATCTTTTCTTGAATCATTTTGATTTTGTCTGTGGTGTCTTGGACAATATCAGGACCAAGCAACTGATTCTCCCCCACTTGAAACTAGCATAGGGGAGTTCTACAACGCCTCCCATAAAATGCCTCAAATGGAACCATACCTATACTGGCATGATAACTGTTGTTATAGCCTTATAGGTAAACTCCACTAAAGGCAAGAGCTGATCCCAACTTCCTTGTTGCTCCATGGTGCAAGTCCTTAGCAGATCCTCTAAGGATTGAATGGTGTGTTCTGTTTGACCATCAGTTTGAGGATGGTAAGCAGAACTGAGTTTCAGACTTGTCCCCAATGCTTGCTGGAGACTTTGCCAAAATCTAGATAAAAATCTAGGATCACGATATGAGATGATGTTAGAAGGAACTCCATGCAGCCGGATGATCTCCTTAATGTATAGTTGGGTCAGTTTCTCCATGGAATATCTCATATTGATAGGGATAAAGGGAGTAGACTTGGTTAATCTGTCCACTATTACCCATACCGCTTCATGACCTGTTGTAGTTTTTGGAAGTCCGGATACAAAGTCCATAGCTACACTATCTCACTTCCACAGTGGGATCTCCAATGGCTGTAATTCACCACCAGGCTTCTTATGTTCTATCTTGGCTTTTTGACAGATTAAACACTTTGACACATACTCCGCCACATCATGTTTAAGATTCAGCCACCAAAAGAGTCTTTTCAAATCTTGGTACATTTTTGTAGATCCTAGATGTAAACTCAACTTGCTTTTGTGAGCTTTATCTAGAACCATCCTCTTCAGTTCTGGGTTGGAGGGAATGCAAATTCTGTTTCTGAATTTCAGGATGCCATCAGTTCCCTCAGAAAAATATGGTTCGTTTCTTTCTTGGGCTAGACTCTTCTTCTTTTGCATCTCAACATCATTCAACTACTGCTGCCTAACTTGATATAAGAATTCATTCGTAATTCTTAGCATCCCCAGAACAATACTTCTCTCCTTAAATTGGATGCCTAAATTGAGGTTATTGAATTCCTCAATTAGTTCCAACTCTTTCACCATCATGCTACTTATGTGAAGAGTTTTCCTACTCAAGGCATCCGCAACTACATTTGCCTTTCCGGGATGGTATTTTAGGCTAAAGTCATAGTCTTTGAGAAATTCCGTCCACCTCCGCTGTCTCGTATTCGGCTCCTTTTGATCAAATAAGTACTTGAGACTTTTATGATCACTGTACACTTCAAATCGAGTGCCATATAAATAATGCCTCCAAATCTTAAGGGCAAAGACAATTGCTGCAAGCTCCAAATCGTGAGTAGGGTAGTTTTCTTCATGTGGCCTTAATTGCCGAGAGGCATAAGCAACCACTTTTCCTCCTTGCATGAGTAAACATCCTAATCCTTGTCTAGATGCGTCACAATACACATCAAAAGACTGAGATGGATCAGGTAGTATCAATACAGGAGATGAAGTTAATCGGTGTTTCAATTCTTGAAAACTTTGTTCACACTGCTCATTCCATGCAAAAGGAATCTCCTTTCTAGTCAACTGGGTCAAAGGCAAGGCAATTTTAGAGAATCCTTCAATGAACCTTCTGTAATATCCTGCTAATCCCAGAAAACTCCTTATCTCCGCCACATTTCTTCGCCGTTCCCACATCAACACAGCCTTTACCTTAGCAGGATCAACGACTACTTCTTCATGAGTGATTACATGGCCTAAGAAGTTCACCTTCTCTTTCAAAATCTCCAGCACTCTTCTCAAATGTCCCTGATGCTCATCTGGAGTCTTAGAGTAGATAAGAATGTCGTCAATGAACACTACTACAAAAGAGTCCAGATAAGGTCGGAAAATTCTATTCATGTAATCCATGAACACAGCAGGAGCGCTGGTCAAACTAAAGGGCACCACAACGTATTCATAATGACCATACCGCGTCCTGAAAGCTGTCTTGGGGATATCTTCTTCCTTGACTCGAATCTGGTGATATCCGGATCTAAAATCAATCTTGGAAAAGATTGCCGCTCCACGGAGTTGATCCATCAAATCATCAATTCGAGGAAGAGGGTACTTGTTTTTAATCGTCATCTTGTTTAACTGTCGATAATCAACACACAATCTCTAACTTCCATCCTTCTTCTTAACAAAGACCACTGGGGCTCCCCAAGGTGACGCACTTGATCTAAAGAACTTCTTTTCTAATAACTCTTCTAGCTGCTTCTTAAGATCTGCCAGTTCGGCTGGAGCCATTCTATATGGGGCTATAGAAATGGGCCCAGTTCCTGACATTAGGTCAATAGCAAATTCCACTTCTCGAACAGGAGGCAATCCTGGAACTTCATCAGGGAAAACCTCAGGGAATTCATTCACCACTGGAATGGATTGAATTTCTGGTTCTTGATCTACTTCCATCTTAACCGACATTAGGTTATCATCATGCATAAGCTCTTTTTCAAGTTTAGGGTTTAAAGTGTTTGAGTTTAGGGTAAGGGTTTTGGTGTGACAATCAATCACAATGTGATTATTGGACATCCAATCCATTCCAAGAATCACATCGAGTTGACTTAGGGGAAGACAAATAAGGTCAATATAGAAGGTATGGTTTAAGACTTTTAGAATGCAATTAGGACATATTTTTGTGGTTGTGACAGTAGGATTAGTAGGAGTGGACACTAAAAGTTTATATGGTGTATTAAAAATAGACAAATTTAAATGTTTTGCACACAAAAGAAATAAATGAATCGGTGGCACCACAATCGAACAACACTTCACAGGGATGGTTATTAATATGATAAGTACCTTTGATTAATCCCTCAGCATCCTCAGCTTCAGCACCACAAAGTGTGTAGACTCTACCACGAGTGGTAGGCTTATTTTCATTAATCTTCCTAGTCTCGGCAGTACTAACTTCCTCATTTTTTGGAACTTTGGTGGGACACTGAGCGCCTATGTGGCCTGGCTTCTGGCATATGAAACAATGTCTTTCTTTCCCTTGGCCCTGAAGCCTCCAGAAGATTCCTCTATGTGGTCTTCCACAGTGCTGACAGATAGGAACAGAACTAGAGACAGATGGTGCAAGTGGAGCTAATGACCCCATAGAACTGAAACTCCTTGATCTTTCTTCGCTTGGCCTGGGATTGGGATAAGGAGCCCCTTAACGAGAGGGTTCCCTAGGCCTGTTCCTGATAGGCCCATATCCCTTTGAAGTGGGTTGAGAGCTCCGTTCGATAGCTTCCTTAGCCTTCAAGTCTTCCTCATAAGTTCTAGACATATTCACTAGTTGAGCAAAGTTGGGAATATCTTGATATCCGAATGCAACTTGGATTTCAGGACGAAGGCCACTCTTGAATTTGACACACTTCGATCTTTCGTCAGGATGATGAAGGAAATAGGGTGAGTAATTAATGAGCTCTTCAAACTTAGAGGCATACTCCCCCACAGACATGGACCCTTGCTTCAGTTCCAGGAACTCTATCTCCTTTCTGCGCCGCACATCATCAGGGAAGAACTTTGCAAGGAATTTCTCCTTGAAAAGATCCCAGGTGATGACCCTTACTTCAGCCTCCAATACTGCTCTTGAATTGTTCCACCAATCCTCTGCTTCTCCAACCAGCATGAAAGTGGAGAAGCTGACACGTTTCATCAGTGCAGTGCATGGAGCTGAAGATTTTCTCTAACTCCTGGATTCATCTTTTCACCTTATCGGGGTTAAACTCTCCATCATACTGTGGAGGGTCTAACTTCTTGAATTTAGTTAACCCCTGAATCTCTACTTTTATTTGAGGTTGGTTCTGGTTGGGATTTGGGTTCTGATTGACCCGATTATTCTGGTTTTGGGCCAAAGATTCAAGAACTTCATTGATTCTTTCAAGGAGTTGGTTGTTCCTACCGACCATTTTTAGTTTTTTAAATAGAATTAGAACAATGAGAATGACAATAACTTACAATTTCCTATACAACATCAAGATTAAAACTTAAATTTTAAACAAGTTAATCGATTAATGAAGCCTTAATCGATTACCATCTGAGACAAAACCTGCAATTAATCGATTAACATTCAGGTTAATCGATTAATGAGTGAGAGGATGCAATTGATTAATCGATTAACTGCCTAGCTTAATCGATTAATGCCTCAAAATTTTGTCTTCTACACATGCACTCTAATGAACTCTGAATGTTAATGGATTCTTAAAATATTATAATCCCTAAACTTTACTAATGAATAGTTACTCTCCTGTGAAGTAACCATTTTGGGAGTATGGGAGTCCACACTCCACAGCCGATGTAACACCCCGACTTGGAAAACTCGAAATAAACACTCATCAAATGTTAATTAATCCTTTTAGGAAAAATAGGGTGAAATTTTTTTTTCTTGAAACGGGAATAAAACTCGACCATCGAGTTTCCCAAGCAAGGTATTACTTTTAAAAATCCTTTTTCTCAAAAACATTTGCGAAAGTTTCTGAAAACAGTTTGATATTAAAAACTCACTTTGAATAAAAGAGTAAAACATTTGGTTACTTGGAAAACACGTTTGATTTGTTGAAAACAGTTTATCTGTCGGGTCACGACAGTCCTTCAAAAACAGCATAGAAAATAGACCATAAGAGTTCTTACCAAAAGTGGCCACCACAGAACATCGGTGTCATTCTTACATAAACATATGTCTTAACAAAGCATTTCAAAAAGATAAGGGGTAAACTTGATACATATCAGCAAGGGTCCATCGGGATCCTAGTTATAACTACTAAGCAGCGTCCCCTTCTCGATCCGGAACGTAAGTTCCTCAAAAGCAGTCTCCGTCGTCCAGCAGTAGCCTTCTCGTCAGCGCGTCACGATCAGTAAGTCCTTCTTCCAGGAGAGGCGTCACCAGCTCCACCATCTTTTCGAACCGAAGATTTATAGTCACATGTGTACAAGAAATTGAGAGAGTAAGTTACCCGAATGGAATTACTCCCATCGACTTCTTGGATTTACACTAGCGACATATACCAGAACATATAGACAATACAAACAAACAATATAGCAAATAATTATGCAAGGTGCATGAGGATGCAATGCAATCGTCGCATTTTCTAACTCTTATTCTTTATCTTAAGGGAATTCTCTTAACCAGATCATCTCACGAGGTCGAAGTCTCTCGAACAGTTATCTCGCAAAGTCGAAGTCTATTCGTCCACATATCTCGAGTCCATAACATCGGAAAATTCAGCTTTATGGTCTTTAGGTTTCGGGTCTACATCTCCTCGGAATCCATCCACCTAATTCGGAAGCAATCAGGAGTACAGGATCTCTAACCACACCGGCTTTTACTGGATGGCAAAACAAATGAATACATAAAATGCCCGGGAAATAAGCACATCCGGTCGTGTTCGAGCATCCCTCTCACTGAACAAGATTTGGTCAAGGGGGTGTCAGTCCTCTGTCTAGTGATCATGTCGTACTTCGTCCACACCACTGAGTGACCAGCTCCGACCGGTTCAGCCAGGGCCCCTATGGTTTTTCCCACCTAGACAGACTTTTCAAGGCTTCTTGACGAATCACCGTCATTGCCGTCCCCTATCTCAATCATCCAGCTGAACACCACAAGGGTAATTCAGGTGTATCTTCCTCTCCACTACTTCGGGTTAGGGTTTCGAGTTGTGAGGTTATACTTGTTCGTTCAACGTCGACCCATCCTAAGTCATCTCCGTCATACAGCTCCGACCATATGCGGAATGCTTCTGTGGGACTCGACCACTAAGTCCAATGGGCTCCGACCCATCTTAAATCATTTTCGGCATACGACTCCGACCACATGCAGGATATCCACAATCTCTCTGACGGGCTACGACCCATTCAGAATCACCATCGACATATAGCTACAACTATAGTCGGAATTTCAATCATCATTCTGACGGGCTACGACCCACTCAGAATCACCATCGGCATATGGCTCCGACCATATGCGGGATATCCGTCAACCATTAATAGATAGGCTCCGACCTATCTCAACTCGCTCTCAACATATGGCTACGACCATATGGAGGCTATCTCAACACATGGCTACGACCATATGGAAATCATCTCAACACATGGCTACGACCATGTGGAAATCATCTCAACACATGGCTACGACCATGTGGAAACACTCTCAACACATGGCTACGACCATGTGGAATCACTCTTAGTAAGTGGCTACGACCACATAGATACACTCTTTATAGAATTCAACATCTGTTGTATCCACGCTTGAAGACCTCATCGTCGTCACAGCATCAGCTCGATTCACACATTTGGCGCATCTGCATCATCCGGTACCATCACGCGTTCCACCCCTTGGAGTTTCGCTCGAGTCGTTGGGGGATTTCTTATAGTTTTCTAATGTCTTTACTATTCTTATCTTATATCGCGGGATGATGCATTATGCTCATGCAATGACAATATAACAACAATATATCTCAACATAAACAAATTTATCACTCGATCAATACCATGTAATGGTATAGGTCCGAGTCTTCGTATACCTCGATACAGACAATCACACAATTTATCGGGTATACTACTAGCTACATTAGACCTTTACTCCGACTTTGAGAGAGTACGGAGTGTCCTAGCATACTCACTAGACACCAAAGCGTCTTAGGATAACTTCTCTCTCACCTGGATTCGCAGTTACCGAATCTACAAGTTCCGAGCGATTTGCTTCCTTCCTCGTCTGCCCGACTCCAACTTCTTTCAAGTCCCAGAAAGTAGATATATGAGTATTAAGCTTTATTTAATTATTATTCTTAAAATTACTCTCAAGACAACTTAAGAAAATCCAAACATTGTCTTTATTTAAAACCCAAAACATTAATTCTTTCACTCAAACTTGTCCAAGATCAAACACTAACTCTTATACTTTGAAATCATGAGAAAATAATCAATTAAATTAATTTAGAACAAGAGTTTCTTTGCTGGTCCTTCTTGGACAGCATTGAGTTCAATTCCAAAAACTCCGAAAAATCGCACTTTTGAAACCAACTTTGTCTTGGATTAAATGCCCATGAGAAAAACACCTTGAAAACACTTTTAAAACACTTTTAAATAAGAAACATAGTCTATAAAATTCTGGACAGTATCATGTCCTAAGTTTCAAATTCATTTTCCATGTTTAAAGACCAATTCAAACACATAGATAAATCAAGCATCTTGAAAACAATCAAATAAACACTTAAATCAATAACTTATCATGTTAAAACACTTAGATCTACATGAGGGCAGCAAGGTACTCAAGTAGGACAAATAAAAAAAACATTCATTTATTTCAAACATCACATAATCACAATTCATCAAGTTACACATAAACGTGTTCACGTACTTGTTCATGCATAAACCTCAATCAAATAAGGTAGTCACACTTGAGAACACATACACAACCGAATCATGCATCACATAAGCATTCAAACATAATTTCATTTAACTTTTACTTAATCAATTTTCATCTTAGCAAAACTTCATCTTAATATACCTAAACATGTTGAAACCGTATGCATCAAGGGTTGTTCAAAAATTATTTTCTTCAAGGATCAACTTCACAATCAACAATTTCACATAATTCATCAAGGAAGTAAAACATAATCCTAGCATATTTTCTTAGGCAAAACCGTGAGCACTCTTAGGCTCCTAGACAATTTTCATTTCACTTTTAACACCTAAAATCATCTCAAAATTCATGGAAACCACATACACATAACCAAAATATAACATCAAAGCCTCTAACTTAAAAAAATCAAGTACAAACCGTGACCAACACATCAAGATCACAACCATCACATAAATGTTATTCACTTAAAGCATCATTACATCTCAAGATCACATCATGTAAAGGATCAATCAAAAGAAAACAAGCTCATACTCACAATAACAACAAAACCGTGGCCACATAAGGAAAAAGTTCAACCAATTTCAAAGATTTTTCACATTAAGATCCAAGCAATCACACATATCATGGCTTAGGCATAGATCTAAACATGCATGTAAACAAGAACGTTAGACCTTTGAAAAATCTTGCATGAAACTTAAAATCAAGTCCTCCTCCAAAACATTTTCAAGAAATCAAAGAGAAAACTCAAGATCTTGAAGAAAAACATTTTCTTAATAAGACTTTTAGGATTAAGCTTAGAAAAATAGCATGCATCAACACTTTTCCAAACAAAATCAAAGTTTAGAAAGAAAGAATGAAAGAGAACAAGAATCAAAGAAAAAGGTTTGAAGCTTTTAAGTTAATGAGACAAGTTCTTACTTAATTAAAATTTTTAAGAATTCAAGTCCAATTTCCTTGGTTTCTCCTCTCTTTCTCCTCACGGTTTCTCCCTCCTTTTCCTAGTCCATGGTCTTTCTTCTTCTCTTTTCACTTTCTTAGCTTGATCTAGCTTAGATCATGAAGAATTTAAGGTGTTGAGGTTTGGTTCTTCTCCTCTTCACAATTCGGTCTCTCTCTCTTTCACTTTCTCACCAAGGGTTTGATGATTCTCTTGGTGTAATGTGTTTGGTTTAGGAAGGGAAATGGAAGAATGGAAGAGAGTTTGTGTTTGATGGAGGAATGAAGAGAAATTCCTTCACTCCCTCACAGTTTTGGTGTTGTTGGTGTGTGAGTGGAAGTTGTTTGTGTTGGTGTTGAGAGAAAGAAGAAATGATGAAGATGGAAGAATGAAGAAATGAAGGGGTGAACATAAACTCTCTTTCTCTCACACGGTTTTGGGCTTCTTTTATTCTTTCTCATTTTTCCTAATTGCCATCAAGGGCTTGCATGGAGGGCTATATTGCAATACTTGGGGACTAAGTCACAAAACTTGGAGACCAAGTTTTTGCCCTTGAGTCCCTCACGGTTTTCCTTCCTTCCTCCTTCCTATTTATTCATTTTTTTCTTTTCTAGGTCATGCTTAAGTCATGGAGATGATGTCATGGTGTTGACTAAAAGGCATGCCACTTGGTAACCATGCAAATAAGCTTAGTGGCTAGGCTATGCTTGTGAGCATTCGGCCATAGGGTGCTTAGGGTAGATTAGATTAGCTTAATTAGGTTTAAGGCACTAATTAGGGTTCTAATCATGATTAGGGTAGGATTAGGTTAATTAATCTAGGTTTAGTCCACTAATCCTTAGTAATTAAGGCTTAATCCAGGATTAAGGCACTAATCAAAAACTTAATCTTGGGTTTAAGGAAAACTAATTCTAGATTAGTTCACTGACAAAAAGGGTCTAGGGTTTTAAGAGAGTGATTAAGCTCTTAATCAAGGATTAAGAACTCGATTAGGGTTTAATCAACGTTTAGGGCATCAATTAAGGTTTCTAGAGGTAATTGGACTTTGATTCTTTGAAAATAATTTTCCATGAATTCATATAAACCAATAAAGCAAAATCTTAATCGAAACCTTAAACAATCAAGCACAAAAAGTCACACACACAACAAATCAAATTTCTGAACATAAGGATTCATTATAAAAATCAAAACTCTTTTAAATCAATCCTTTAATTAATTAGGTTAAAACAATTTTCTTAATTAGGGACTTGTAGAAGTGAGTCAAATGGCAGATGTTACAGCCGAGGATTGCAACCATTGCTCTAATACCATAAATGGTAACACTAATTCTTAATTCTTTTATTATGAAATTAATGGTAATATTCTTTATTGGAAAGCACTTAGGATTCATATGGAATCTTTGAAAATTTCGACATAGTTTACTTTTTTTCCGGACTATTCAAAATTTATCTTTAGCACCTGTAAAAAACCAGTAACTTGTATATATATTTTATCAAGTTCTATACACATCAAAAGACTTTGTGGCCACCATTTTACCACATCAAAAGACTGGTGGCTATGTTTCAAGATTTACAAAGTAAAGTTAAGATCAACATTTACATATCCAAAAGTAAAGGACTTAAAAGTTTTTACATAATATTTTTCTTAATAAACCAAAAGAATCTATATGGTATCATATCCAAAGGCTGGTTACATCGTCAAGTGGCAAGCCACATCACGGAGTCCGTGCCCTAGATGGTGGAGCATGACTCTCCTCGGCAGGAACAGTAGAAAAGACATCTCCACTAGCGGTACCTAAAATGTTCAACATTAAGGGAGTGAGTGGTTTAAAATAGTTTAAAATAAAGAATTAAAAATTACAACATAAATCCAAAGGATAGTATTATCATTCTTTTCTCCAATCAAAACAATTAATATACATGTATATAAAATGCCAACCATATAACAAGTATTTTCTTCGTACTCATAAATTTTCATGATGAATGATGCATGTCTCAATATTCTCTTTCATGCTTTAACATGATGCATGCTCGGCTCTCGAATCCACAATTGAATCTAATGAATCACCAACATTCACATCATTATAATGTTTCACTTTTCACAATTTCTCTTCTCAAGTTCCATTGACATTGGATTCAATCCAGGATTTCCAAATGATTTCTTCATTCACTATTTGGATTTCATTCTCAATTCTCTTTTCTCATCGCATCATCATTACCACATCATCATTCACATCATTATACTCTTTTCCTCACTTCACCATCCACTCCAGGGAAAGACCAACCGGGAGTAAGTGTCCCTCTACCAGTGCTTGCCCGATACTGGATAACTGTCTCGGTCCTGTACAACTTGGGTTTACGGCCCAAATTGGCTTTAGCAGGGATCCACCCTCAACCGGCCATGATGTGACTCTGTGACCGATAGAATCGTTGAGGTTGATGCAGAACCAATCCCCCAACATCGTTGGCCAGTCCAGGCCTTCCTAGGAGATCCAAGTTCTTCCCTACAACAATTCCCGCGGTTGTTTCATTAACACAACCTAGTCACATATCACTCACGAATCCACGTATGTCTTTCCCAACTTCCTCATCGTCCACCTTTTTCTCCATGTATGATGTATGTTACTAATTATTACTAACATATGAATGTAATATGCAATCATCACAATTCAACTCAACATATTCAAATGTTATTATTATTATTCAATCTATTTGTACTTGTTTGCAATCATTTCATTTACTATTAACATCAATCTACACATATTAAAAAGCTTATACTTACATCATAATTCTCATCTCACCAATTATCATGAGTTTTTCCAAGGTCATAACACATAATCCTCCAAAGAATACCAAATAACATAACACAAAGTCATGGAAATCATAGTAATATATATAATCATCACAAATCCTAGGGTTCTATGTTATATATCCCTAATTCTTTACTCTAAACTAAGAAAACCTACTCCTCCCTTACCTTGGTGAAGAGAGAGAGAGGCCCTAGTGAGAGAAAGCTTCCCTCAAGCTCTTATGGCTATGATCCCTTGGTTCCCTTCCTTGCCTAGTCTTTCCTTTGTGTTTCCCAAGCTCTTGAGCTCCTCTTCTTCACTTTATTTTGGTAGAACTTGTGGGTAGAGTATGAGATTGAAATTGAGACGGAGATTTGAAGATGATGGGGTATGGATTCTAAGAAAGGAGGAGATGTTGATGATGATGGTTAGTAGCTTGATGGAGTGAGTTTCTTGTGGTTGGAGATGATAAGAAGAGGAGTTAAGGTGGGTTTGTATGGAAAACTCAAGAAATTTCTAGAGCATGGAAGGAGGAATTCGTGTGTTTTTCTTTAATCCCCACGTGTATGCCTATTTAAAAATCACATTTTTGACTTTTCTAACAAGGGTTAATCGATTAACCCAACCATTTAATCGATTAATGCCTGATCCTTGTTTTAAGTTAATCGATTAACAATGCAGGTTAATCGATTAATGGCTGAGAGCTTTACAGCTCTTAATCGATTAACACCTCTGTTAATCGATTAACAGCCTTCATTTTCACTTTTCTAATGCATTCTAATCATTTCTAATGTTCCTTATACTTGAACTAAGACTTTTCTATCTTGAATTATCATTCTTAACATATTCTAATTATCATTTAAGTTTCAGGATGTTACAACTTTCCCCCACTTACCGGAATTTCGTCCTCGAAATTCAGATCGCCTTGAACAACTGGGGGTGAGATGCTCTCATCTTCTCCTCTAGTTCCCAAGTAGCTTCCTCGATGTCATTCCGCTTCCATATTAGTTTGTCTAGTGGAATCTCCTTGTCAGGAAGCTGTTTAACTCTTCGATCTTCAATCCTGATTGGTTGCATTTCAACTGTCAAGTTTTCTTGAAGTGGCACTTCATCAGTTGTTAGAATATGAGAAGGATCAGGGATATACTTGCGCAGTTGGGAAACATGAAATACATTGTGGATATTGGACAGGTGAGGAGGCAGTGCAATTTGATAAGCCGCAGACCCAATTCTCTTGAGAATCTGATATGGCCCAATAAATTTTGGAGAAGCTTTTTGGGTTTCATTACTTTTCCAACTCCGGTAGTAGGTAACACCCTTAAGAATACATGATCTCCTTCTTGATATTCTAATGGGTGTCTGCGTTTGTCAGCATAACTCTTCTGTCTATCTTGAGCTGCCTTCATCTTTTCTTGAATCATTTTGATTTTGTCTGTGGTGTCTTGGACAATATCAGGACCAAGCAACTGATTCTCCCCCACTTGAAACTAGCATAGGGGAGTTCTACAACGCCTCCCATACAATGCCTCAAATGGAGCCATACCTATACTGGCATGATAACTGTTGTTATAGGTAAACTCCACTAAAGGCAAGAGTTGATCCCAGCTTCCTTGTTGCTCCATGGTGCAAGTCCTTAGCAGATCCTCTAAGGATTGAATGGTGCGTTCTGTTTGACCATCAGTTTGAGGATGGTAAGCAGAATTGAGTTTCAGACTTGTCCCCAATGCTTGTTGGAGACTTTGCCAAAATCTAGATAAAAATCTAGGATCACGATCTGAGATGATGTTAGAAGGAACTCCATGCAGCCGGACGATCTCCTTAATGTATAGTTGGGTCAGTTTCTCCATGGAATATCTCATATTGATAGGGATAAAGTGAGCAGACTTGGTTAATCTGTCCACTATTACCCATACCACTTCATGACCTGTTGTAGTTTTTGGAAGTTCGGATACAAAGTCCATAGCTACACTATCCCACTTCCACACTGGGATCTCCAATGGCTGCAATTCACCACCAGGCTTCTTATGTTCTATCTTGGCTTTTTGATAGATTAAACACTTTGACACATACTCCGCCACATCATGTTTAAGCTTCGGCCACCAAAAGAGTCTTTTCAAATCTTGGAACATTTTTGTAGATCCTAGATGTAAACTCAACTTGCTTTTGTGAGCTTTTTCTATAACCATCCTCTTCAGTTCTGGGTTGGAGGGAATGCAAATTTTGTTTCTGAATTTCAGAATGCCATCGGTTCCCTCAGAAAAATCTTGTTCGTTTCTTTCTTGGGCTAGACTCTTCTTCTTTTGCAGCTCAACATCATTTAATTGCTGCTGCCTGACTTGATTTAAGAATTCATTCGTAATTCTTAGCATCCCCAGAACAATACTTCTCTCCTTAAATTGGATGCCTAAATTGAGGCTATTGAATTCCTCAATTAGTTCCAACTCTTTCACCATCATGCTACTTATGTGAAGAGTTTTCCTACTCAAGGCATCTGCGACTACATTTGCCTTTCCGGGACGGCACTGTAGGCTAAATTCATAGTCTTTGAGAAATTCCATCCACCTCCACTATCTCATATTCAGATCCTTTTGATCAAGTAAGTACTTGAGACTTTTATGATCATTGTACACTTCAAATCGAGTGCCATATAAATAATGCCTCTAGATCTTAAGGGCAAAGACAATTGCTGCAAGCTCCAAATCGTGAGTAGGGTAGTTTTCTTCATGTGGCCTTAACTGCCGAGAGGCATAAGCAACCACTTTTCCTCCTTGCATGAGTACACATCCTAATCCTTGTCTAGATAGGTCACAATACACATCAAAAGACTGAGATGGATCAAGTAGTATCAATACAGGAGGTGAAGTTAACCGGTGTTTCAATTCTTGAAAACTTTGTTCACACTGCTCATTCCATGCAAAAGGAATCTCCTTTCTGGTCAACTGGGTCAAAGGCAAGGCAATTTTAGAGAATCCTTCAATGAACCTTCTGTAATATCCTACTAATCCCAGAAAACTCCTTATCTCCACCACATTCCTTGGCCGTTCCCACATCAACACAGCCTCTACCTTAGCAGGATCAACGACTACTCCTTCATGAGTGATTACATGGCCTAAGAAGTTCACTTTCTCCAGCCAAAATTCACATTTAGACAGCTTAGCAAATAGTTGTTTCTCTTTCAAAATCTCCAGCACTCTTCTCAAATGTCCCTGATGCTCATTTGGAGTCTTAGAGTAGATAAGAATGTCGTCAATGAACACTACTACAAAAGAGTCCAGATAAGGTCGGAAAATTCTGTTCATGTAATCCATGAACACAGCAGGAGCGTTGGTCAAACCAAAGGGCATCACAACGTATTCATAATGACCATACCGCGTCCTGAAAGCTGTCTTGGGGATATCTTCTTCCTTGACTCGAATCTGGTGATATCCGGATCTAAGATCAATCTTGGAAAAGATTGCCGCTCCACGGAGTTGATCCATCAAATCACCGATTCGAGGAAGAGGGTACTTGTTTTTAATCGTCACCTTGTTTAACTGTCGATAATCAACACACAATCTCTGACTTCCATCCTTCTTCTTAACAAAGAGCACTGGGGCTCCCCAAGGTGACGCAGTTGGTCTAATGAACTTCTTTTCTAATAACTCTTCTAGCTACTTCTTAAGTTCTGCCAATTCGGCTGGAGCCATTTTATATGGGGCTATAGAAATGGGCCCAGTTCCTGGCATTAGGTCAATAGCAAATTCTACTTCTCGAACAGGTGGCAATCCTGGAACTTCATCAGGGAAAACCTCATGGAATTCATTCACCATTAGAATGGATTGAATTTCTGGTTCTTGATCTACTTCCATCTTAACCGACATTAGGTTATCATCATGCATAAGCTCTTTTGCAAGTTTAGGGTTTAAAGTGTTTGAGTTTAGGGTAAAGGTTTTGGTGTGACAATCAATCACAATGTGATTATTGGACATCCAGTCCATTCCAAGAATCACATCGAGTTGACTTAGGGGAAGACAAATAAGGTCAATATAGAAGGTATGGTTTAAGACCTTTAGAATGCAATTAGGACATATTTTTGTGGTTATGACAGTAGGATTAGTAGGAGTGGACACTAAAAGTTTATATGGTGTATCAAAAATAGGCAAATTTAAACGTTTTGCACACTCAAAAGAAATAAAGGAATGGGTGGCACCACAATCAAACAACACTTCATAGGGATGGTTATTAATATGACAAGTACCTTTGATTAATCCCTCAGCATCCTCAGCTTCTGCACCACTAAGTGTGTAGACTCTACCACGAGTGGTAGGCCTATTGTCATTAATCTTCCTAGTCTCGACAGTACTAACTTCCTACTTTTTTGGAACTTTGGTGGGACACTGAGCGGCTATGTGGCCTGGCTTCTGGCATATGAAACAATGTCTCTCTTTCCCTTGGCCCTGAAGCCTCCAGCAGATTCCTCTATGTGGTCTTCCACAGTGCTGACAAATAGGAACAGAACTAGAGACAGATGGTGCAGGTGGAGATGATGACCCCATAGAACTGAAACTCCTTGATCTTTCTTCTCTTGGCCTGGGATTGGGATAAGGAGCCCCTTAACGAGAGAGTTCCTTGGGCCTGTTCCTGATAGACCCATATCCCTTTGAAGTGGGTCGAGTGCTCCGTTCGATAGCTTCCTTAGACTTCAAGTCTTCCTTATAAGTTCTACACATATTCACTAGTTGAGCAAAGTTGGGAATATCCTGATATCCGAATGCAACTCGGATTTCAGGACGAAGGCCACTCTTGAATTTGACACACTTCGATCTTTCATCAGGATGATGAAGGAAATAGGGTGAGTACTTAATGAGCTCTTCAAACTTAGAGGCATACTGTAAAATCCTACCTTTTTATAATAAAGTTTAATATAAGAAATAGTGAGTCTTATAAAAATTTTGACAGGGTTTCCTTTAAAAATGGATCTTTCCCTTATAATTCAATATACCTGTCAGATTTTCCAGAGATTATTTATTTACATAAAACAGATATTACAACTTCCTCGGTATAAAAGAGTAATCTTTGTACAATAATTAATAATTGGAATTTGAATCAAATATATTTAAATACTCTATATATAACATAATTAGTTTGCTACATATGATTACAGTTCCTAATGGTTGCATCATCGTGACCCTTAGGTCATGTTTAGATATTACACTCCGTCATTGGAGTGTAAAGCTCCCCGGTGGCGGAATATCCAAATTATCTCCATTGTGGGTACCTAAAAATGTCAACTAAGAGGGTGAGACATTTAAACAGAAATTAAAGAAAACACATAATAACAATAATAGAATATAAGTATATACACATCACACCAATATATGATTCCATGTAGATAGAGTTTCCATATATTTTCCATATTATAATCCAAAATGCACAAATGCATATGATGCAATGCAACTCCATAATCCATAATAATCCATTTACCCTTTTCCATTGGTTTCCATTTATCCATATGCCCATAATTCCATATTTCCATATTTCCATATTCCTCACATCGCCCTCCACACAATTGGGAAAAATCAACTAGGAGTAAGTGTTCCCCAACCAATGCTTGCACAGTACTTCACGTGACCGTCCTTCGTACAATTTGGGTTGTTTACCCAAATTGGCTATAGCGGGAACCACTTTGCACTAGTCATGATGTGTATAAGTGACCGATAAAAACTATTATAGTGTGCACAGGACCAATCCCCGACTTATCCAGTACTTCACGTGACCGTCCTTCGTACTGGCTTAGGTCCCCTGGTAGATCAAAGTCCTCTACAATGGTTTTCCGCGATTGTTTCAATAACACAATCTAGTCACTACGACACTCTCGTCCGTCGATTCTATGAACCTTCACGTATCCGTCCTTCAGTCCATAGAATGTTCTCGTATCTTTCCCAATTCCTAACGTCCTTCCTCACTCCTTGATGCACGTGTTTCTACTCATTTTTATATAAATTGAATAGCCAAACCTTTATATAGTTATATTCCTTTTTAGATATCCTCTAGCTTAGGGTGTTTGTCCATGATAATGCAATAATTACCATTTATAGGCACAATTACATGATAGTAATAATATCAATCATAGTCTATGCATATCACTCAAATTCATAACATATATTCAATTATCCAAACATAGAACCAAACATAATCAACAACCAATCACTTTAACATAAAACCCTAGTGTAAGAAACCACACATAACTCATGCAAATAACAAAACCAATTATGTATATAGTTATATTTCTATGATTATCACTATATACTTTCTCTAATTTAAGCCAAATGTCTCCCCCCTTACCTTTTGGAGAGCAAGAACCAAATTGGGGTTTTGATGTAGCATCCCCACCAAGCTCTAATCCATGCCTCTTAGCTTCCTGTTCCTTGCTCTTAATCACTTCCTAAGCTCCCTTGCATGATTAGAAGACCCTATGCCACGGATTGCACAGATTGGGGTTTGATAGGGAATTGGGATTTCATAAGAAAGAGGAAGTAATATGTGTTTTTGGAGAGGGAAATTCATGGGGAATTGATTTGGAAGTGATTTGTGGCACTAATTTATGATAACTTTGAGTAATTATGGTGATTGGAAGGATTTAGGGTTGAGAAGGGAAGAGAGCCGTGGAAGAGGAGGGAAGAAATGGTGAAGAATGAATGAAATTCGTGTTTACTGCCTTAAATTTGGTGCTGCAGGGTCGTGGATATCGATGTCCACCCCCTGGATATCGATGTCCAACATCTATATCCCTATGTTGGATATAGATGTCCAATGTTAAAAATGACAGCACCTTCCACACTTCAAATGGTCATAACTTCTTCGTTAACCGTTGGATCTTGCTCAAATTTTGTGACAAGCTTCCTAAGACACTAACCTTAACATCCAACGGTGGGTTTTGGGTTTTGAGCTCTAAATATTTAAATCATAATTTTTCTCCCTATTTAGAAACTTTAACTATTCTCTAGCTATTCTTGGTTCTAATATCTATCACTTGGTTCTTCCTACCATTCTTCACCTCTTAAGCCTACTAATCTCCTAATTAAGCTTGGAAATTAAATTAGGGATGTTACAATTCTCCCCCACTTACTGGAATTTCGTCCCCGAAATTCCGTTCAATTCCGTCACATGGAGAATCATCCCAACTAAAAGGTTGCTAAACTATGATACTGGCTAAACTTTGATTCTACTCCCCCACTTAGAATCAGCATACTCTTTTGCATTGGTACGCCACAGATTCTAGCATTCAATAAGGAATACAAGTTATGGTTCGCTATGGTGGGTTTCAAAGCGATAAAACTCTAAGGTTTACTCTTTAAACAACTAAACATTATAGGAATCTGGCCAAAGAGACTCTCAATTGGTCTTAAGTTCTAAGATCAGGTGCGATTAAACATTTATTGACTGCTGTATCTTGGACAACCCAATCTACTTTTATATTCTACTTACACGGCAGTATCCACAGGGATCTAATCATAATTAACCTAAGGATACTCTTAAGTCCTAGCAAAACACATACATTGTCAAACAATACTTAGAATATATATAACAATCAAAGTTCAAACATGCACATCAACATTTCACATCAACACCTAATTGCAAACTCTAACTTAGGCAGTCCCTATTTCCTTCCAACCTAATCCTGATCTACTTGAGTCAATCTAAAATTCAGGTCTATATCTACACACACATTTGACATTAATCAAGTATTCTAGAGATTTGCTCAAAAAGAGTTTTTCTTTTTTCTTTTTTTTTTGAAAGATAATAAGGTTTCCACGATTTGTTTACAAACCAAATCAGAAATCACGTAACTGCATTGAAAAACATTTTCGTAAACAAGGATTGATTCAATTCAAAAATGTCATACAAGTTTTTCAAGTAACGTCCCTTTGCATAAAAGAATTATAAAAGTAAATTTTCAGCTGAGTTGGAGTTTGTTAGATTCAACTGTGGTTCTTCAACCACTTTGTTAAAATATGAAAACAACAAAAGTTGAACCTTCATCACATTTTCTTTAAAAAAAAAATAGGAAACAAACTCCAAGGAACCTCGAAATTCCAAAGGAACTAAATTTGTACTTAGCCTCAATGGTTGTGTAAAAGTTTCAAACTAAGCGGAGCACATTAAGTTTAATTTTTATCCTGTGTTCCCAACATAAGAAATATTGGAACCGACAGGTCTGTTTACAAAAGAAAATATCACATTTATTATAAAAGGTTAACTGGCTCCAAGCAGTTTGAAATTTCATTTAAAACTTTTGATTCAACTTTTTAAGACTTGCACAACATTTCCAATTCATTTCAATTCTCCCTAAGCCCAAAACTCAGTTTTTCATTGTATTTAAAAACCCGGATTTCCCAATCGACAAAAATTCATGAGCACCACACATAATCTAGGAATTAGCACATGCTCCCTAGGCAATCAAACTTACTCATTCATCATTTAATTACAAGCATAAACATGCATTACCAAACAATTCCTAGGGTTCGCTTTCTCTATTTGCCTGACCTAATGATGACTATTCATCACTAGTTTAGATTCTAAGAAAATTGAGATAAACATCTAACTCCCAGAAGATAGGAATCTATCTATTAGAATGGCACACATCAGACATTCATTACAACTACGCATTCAAGTAAACAAAATTTTAAACAATAATCAACTTTTTAATCAATTCATATGTAAATTTTAGATTTTGATAGAAAAATTTTGGGTGGTGATATCGATATCCTCTTGTGCATATCGATAGGCACAATCAATATCTCCTGCTGGATATCGATATCCACTATTGAATTTCTGCATACTGATTGGAGTTTTGAAATACCAAATCTATTCCTATGCCATGTTAAAAAAATTCAGTAACAACAATCATCATGTATGGGGTTAAAGTAAAATAAATGCAATCCCCATATTATAAAAGTACTTATACCCTTTATAAATCAATGTGGGGTTCTAGAAAATCAGTTATGCAATTATGGATTCATGAAAACAAGATAACCTATTAAAATACATGTACGCATTCCTTAAGTTATGAAAATCGGAGTGGCATACAAGAAAACATTTACAATAGTATGTCGATGGAATAAAAACTTTTGAAAATTCTTCTCTTGACGGAAAACTTTTGATTTCGGGTAAAGACTTAATCATCCAAGTTAGTTGGTACATTACAATCTTGAGATTTTTCCTTGTAAAATGACTTGGATAAAACTTTGAAAACAACTTTGCAAATTAAGACATATGTCCTTGAAAAGTGATATCTCCATCTAACTTCGGGAAAATTTAGATGAAAGAGTATAAACTTACTTAGGATTAGCAAACTCACGGAAAAAGGGAATATGTTCTTAGACTAGAAAAATTTATTGTAGTTCATCCTTAAAAATTAGAACAATCACATTCCCTTTGACTTTGAGCTTGGAAGCTAAGTTTCATTCCAAATTGATTGGTATCGTATGTATAAGGATTCCTATTTAATCGGGGTATAACTTAAATAAGACAACGAATTAATTCACCACCGATTAGTTAGAAATCCTCAAAATCTCATTATACAACAAAGCACTCAATTTGGAAGGATTCCAAATTCTATTCAAAATAATGAAATTCGTTTTAAAACATTGAAATTCATCTGAAATACTATCAGGTTTCACATCAACTAATTCCCAACATTATACCATTACCCTTGGAAATCAATTGATCTCATGATAATAGCACAATTCCGTAAAAAGGTTTTCGAAATGGTTTTCATACTTAAAACAAGTTCAACATTCACAAACAATAATCAGCATCATCAAGAGCACAATTAATCATTTAGGCAAACACACGACAACTCATAGCATCACACACTTATATGTATATCAAACATATATCCTAATTCAATGCAACCACCTAGAGTTCCAAGCAACTAATTGCTTAAACCTGAGACTAACAACGTGCACTATGTTGGGGTTTCTGACTTTCTAGTCTATGCCTACAAATTCTAGCACTATCATAGCTAACTCAAATGCTTGAACTAGCTAGACTCCTATCTCCCTACAAAATAACTCCTACAACCCTTATCACACTTACAACACTTCCGCTGCGCAACTCTGCTACAACTTCTATACCTTCTAACACCCTTCCTAATCTTAGGCCTAGGAAATAGATCTAACAATTATTTCATTGGATTCAAGGACTCAATGATATCATCTATCAATAAATACAAAATACGAGGGATCCGTCTCGATTCTGCATTACATTGAAGACAAAATCATTTTCGTACCACCTGAGTTCCAATCGAATAAAAGATGACTCATCCTCAATTCAAAAGAAAACTTTAAAATTTCCTTTAAAGAAAAATTTCAATTCCTTGTCATATTTGAAATAGACATGATTAATTCAAAACTAAGAGTTAGTCCTTCCCGTTGGGGTAGCAATTTCATGCTCGTTGGGAGTTTTCCTTTCCCTTAGTCTCTACTTTCTGTCCATTTCTAAATACAACAAAGTTACACTTTGAAAAATTGAGCTAACCCACTTTGAAATTGAAGATATAACCCTATGATTACCAAACTATGACTCACCCTACTAAACTATACCCATTCCAACTAATAATGCATGCATATAACACTAAAGTGCACTACTTAGCCAACTATCTATTAGTTACTCTCATGTGGAGTAACTCTTTGGGAGTAGGAAAATCCATACTCCACAGCCGAGGATTGCAACCATTGCTCTGATACCATAATGTAACATCCTACCTTTTTATAATAAAGTTTAATATAAGAAATAGTGAGTCTTATAAAAATTTTGACAGGGTTTCCTTTAAAAATGGATCTTTCCCTTATAATTCAATATACCTGTCAGATTTTCCAGAGATTATTTATTTACATAAAACAGATATTACAACTTCCTCGGTATAAAAGAGTAATCTTTGTACAATAATTAATAATTGGAATATCAAATATATTTAAATACTCTATATATAACATAATTAGTTTGCTACATATGATTACAGTTCCTAATGGTTGCATCATCGTGACCCTTAGGTCATGTTTAGATATTACACTCCGTCATTGGAGTGTAAAGCTCCCCGGTGGCGGAATATCCAAATTATCTCCATTGTGGGTACCTAAAAATGTCAACTAAGAGGGTGAGACATTTAAACAGAAATTAAAGAAAACACATAATAACAATAATAGAATATAAGTATATACACATCACACCAATATATGATTCCATATAGATAGAGTTTCCATATATTTTCCATATTATAATCCAAAATGCACAAATGCATATGATGCAATGCAACTCCATAATCCATAATAATCCATATACCCTTTTCCGTTGATCCATATGCCCATAATTCCATATTTCCATATTTCCATATTCCTCACATCGCCCTCCACACAATTGGGAAAAATCAACTAGGAGTAAGTGCTCCCCAACCAATGCTTGCACAGTACTTCACGTGATCGTCCTTCGTACAATTTGGGTTGTTTACCCAAATTGGCTATAGCGGGAACCACTTTGCACTAGTCATGATGTGTATAAGTGACCGATAAAAACTATTATAGTGTGCACAGGACCAATCCCCGACTTATCCAGTACTTCACGTGACCGTCCTTCGTACTGGCTTAGGTCCCCTGGTAGATCAAATTCCTCTACAATAGTTTTCCGCGATTGTTTCAATAACACAATCTAGTCACTACAACACTCTCGTCCGTCGATTCTATGAACCTTCACGTATCCGTCCTTCAGTCCATAGAATGTTCTCGTATCTTTCCCAATTCCTAACGTCCTTCCTCACTTCTTGATGCACGTGTTTCTACTCATTTTTATATAAATTGAATAGCCAAGCCTTTATATAGTTATATTCCTTTTTAGATATCCTCTAGCTTAGGGTGTTTGTCCATGATAATGCAATAATTACCATTTATAGGCACAATTCCATGATAGTAATAATATCAATCATAGTCTATGCATATCACTCAAATTCATAACATATATTCAATTATCCAAACATAAAACCAAAAATAATCAACAACCAATCACTTTAACATAAAACCCTAGTGTAAGAAACCACACATAACTCATGCAAATAACAAAACCAATTATGTATATAGTTATATTTCTATGATTATCACTATATCCTTTCTCTAATTTAAGCCAAATGTCTCCCCCCCTTACCTTTTGGAGAGCAAGAACCAAATTGGGGTTTTGATGGAGCATCCCCACCAAGCTCTAATCCATGCCTCTTAGCTTCCTGTTCCTTGCTCTTAATCACTTCCTAAGCTCCCTTGCATGATTAGAAGACCCTATGCCACGGATTGCACAGATTGGGGTTTGATAGGGAATTGGGATTTCATAAGAAAGAGGAAGTAATATGTGTTTTTGGAGAGGGAAATTCATGGGGAATTGATTTGGAAGTGATTTGTGGCACTAATTTATGATAACTTTGAGTAATTATGGTGATTGGAAGGATTTAGGGTTGAGAAGGGAAGAGAGCCGTGGAAGAGGAGGGAAGAAATGGTGAAGAATGAATGAAATTCGTGTTTACTGCCTTAAATTTGGTGCTGCAGGGTCGTGGATATCGATGTCCACCCCCTGGATATCGATGTCCAACATCTATATCCCTATGTTGGATATAGATGTCCAATGTTAAAAATGACAGCACGTTCCACACTTCAAATGGTCATAACTTCTTCGTTAACCGTTGGATCTTGCTCAAATTTTGAGACAAGCTTCCTAAGACACTAACCTTAACATCCAACGGTGGGTTTTGGGTTTTGAGCTCTAAATATTTAAATCCTAATTTTTCTCCCTATTTAGAAACTTTAACTATTCTCTAGCTATTCTTGGTTCTAATATCTATCACTTGGTTCTTCCTACCATTCTTCACCTCTTAAGCCTACTAATCTCCTAATTAAGCTTGGAAATTAAATTAGGGATGTTACACATACTCCCCCACAGATATGGACCCTTGCTTTAGTTCCAGGAACTCTATCTCCTTTCTGCGCCGCACATCATCAGGGAAGAACTTTGCAAGGAATTTCTCCTTGAAAAGATCCCAGGTGATGACCCTTCCTTCAGCCTCCAAAACTGCTCTTGAATTGTTCCACCAATCCTCTGCTTCTCCAACCAGCATGAAAGTGGAGAAGCTGACACGTTGTTCATCAGTGCAGTGCATGGAGCAGAAGATTTTCTCCAACTCCTGGATCTATCTTTTCACCTTATCGGGGTTAAACTCTCCATCATACTGTGGAGGGTCTAACTTCTTGAATTCAGTTAACCCCTGAATCTCTACTGTTATTTGAGGTTGGTTTTGGTTGGGATTTGGGTTCTGATTGGCCCGATTATTCTGGTTTTGGGCCAGAGTTTCAAGAACTTCAATGATTCTTTCAAGGAGTTGGTTGTTCCTACCGGCCATCTTTAATTTCTGAAATAGAATTAGAACAATGAGAATGACAATAACTTACAATTTCCTATACAACACCAAGATTAAAACTTAAATTTTAAACAGGTTAATCGATTAATGAAGCCTTAATCGATTACCATCTGAGACAAAACCTGTAATTAATCGATTAACATTTAGGTTAATCGATTAATGACTGAGAGGATGCAATTGATTAATCGATTAACTGCCTAGCTTAATCGATTAATGCCTCAAAATTTTGTCTTCTGCACATGCACTCTAATGAACTCTGATTGTTAATGGATTCTTAAAATATTATAATCCCTAAACTTTACTAATGAATAGTTACTCTCCTGTGAAGTAACCCTTTTGGGAGTATGGGAGTCCACACTCCACAACCGAGGATTGCAACCATTGCTCTGATACCATAAATTGTAACACTAATCCTTAATTCTTTTATTATGAAATTAATGGTAATACTTTTTATTGGAAAGCACTTAGGATTCATATGAAATCTTTGAAAATTTCGACATAGTTTACTTTGTTTTTCGGACTATTCAAAATTTTATTTTGCACCTGTCAAAAACCAGTAACTTGTATATATATTTTATCAAGTTCTATACACATCAAAAGACTTTGTGGCCACCATTTTACCACATCAAAAGACTGGTGGCTATGTTTCAAGATTTACAAAGTAAAGTTAACATCAGCATTTACATATCCAAAAGTAAAGGACTTAAAAGTTTTTACATAATATTTTTCTTAATAAACCAAAAGAATCTATATGGTATCATATCCAAAGGCTGGTTGCATCGTCAAGTGGCAAGCCACATCACGGAGTCCGTGCCCCAGATGGTGGAGCATGACTCTCCTCGGCAGGAACAGTAGAAAAGACATCTCCACTAGCGGTACCTAAAATGTTCAACATTAAGGGAGTGAGTGGTTTAACATAGTTTAAAATAAAGAATTAAAAATTACAACATAAATCCAAAGGATAGTACTATCATTCTTTTCTCCAATCAAAACAATTAATATACATGTATATAAAATGCCAACCATATAACAAGTATTTTCTTCGTACTCATAAATTTTCATGATGAATGATGCATGTCTCAATCTTCTCTTTCATGCCTTAAGATGATGCATGCTCGTCTCTCGAATCCACAATTGAATCCAATGAATCACCAACATTCACATCATTATAATGTTTCACTTTTCACAATTTCTCTTCTCAAGTTCCATTGACATTGGATTCAATCTAGGATTTCCAAATGATTTCTTCATTCACTCTTTGGATTTCATTCTCAATTTTCTTTTCTCATCACATCATCATTACCACATCATCATTCACATCATTATACTCTTTTCCTCACTTCACCCTCCACTCCAGGGAAAGACCAACCGGGAGTAAGTGTCCCTCTACCAGTACTTGCCCGATACTGGATATTTCTCTCGGTCCAGTACAACTTGTGTTGACGGCCCAAGTTGGCTTTAGCAGGGATCCACCCTCAACCGGCCATGATGTGACTTTGTGACCGATAGAATCGTTGAGGTTGATGCAGAACCAATCCCCCGACATGGTTGGCCAGTCCATGCCCTCCTAGGAGATCCAAGTTCTACCCTACAACAATTCCCGCGGTTGTTTCATTAACACAACCTAGTCACATATCACTCACAAATCCACGTATGTCTTTACCAACTTCCTCACCGTCCACCTTATTCTCCATGTATCATGCATGTTACTAATTATTACTAACATATGAATGTAATATGCAATCATCACAATTCAACTCAACATATTCAAATGTTGTTAATATTATTCAATCTATTTGTACTTGATTGCAATCATTTCATTTACTATTAACATCTATCTACACAAATTAAAAAGCTTATACTTATATCATAATTCTCATCTGACCAATTATCATGAGTTTGTCCAAGGTAATAACACATAATCCTCCAAAGAATACCAAATAACATAACACAAAGTCATGGAAATCATAGTAATATATATAATCATCACAAATCCTAGGGTTATATGTTATATATATCTTTACTCTAAACTAAGAAAACCTACTCCTCCCTTACCTTGGTGAAGAGAGAGATACCCTAGTGAGAGAAAGCTTCCCTCAAGCTTTTATGGCTATGGTCTATTGGTTCCCTTCTTTGCCTAGTCTTTCCTTTGTGTTTCCCTAGCTCTTGATTTCCTCTTCTTCACTTTATTTTGGTAGAACTTGTGGGTAGAGTATGAGATTGAAATTGAGATGGAGATTTGAAGATGATGGGGTATGGATTCTAAGAAATGAGGAGATGTTGATGATGATGGTTAGTAGCTTGATGGAGTGAGTTTCTTGTGGTTGGAGATGATATGAAGAGGAGTTAAGTAGGTTTGTATGGAAAACTCAAGAAATTTCTAAAGCATGAAAGGAGGAAGTCGTGTGTTTTTATTTAATCCCCACGTGTTTGCCTATTTAAAAATCACATTTTTGACTTTTCTGAAAGGGGTTAATCGATTAACCCAACCAGTTAATCAATTAATTCCTGATCCTTGTTTTTAAGTTAATTCATTAACCATGCAGGTTAATTGATTAATGGCTGAGAGCATTACAGCTCTTAACACCTCTGTTAATTGATTAACAACCTTCATTTTCACTTTTCTAATGATTTCTAATGTTCCTTATACCTGAACTAAGACTTTTCTATCTTTAATTATCATTCTTAACATATTCTAATTATCATTTACGTTTCAGGATGTTACATGGGGTGTGCGGCGGCCACAACACAAGGAAGAAGGGAAGTAGGGTTCCTTATACACAACACACACATTCATTCATTTTTATTTTATTTTATTTTATTTATTTATTTATTTTTTAACATATACTTTTATTTATTTATTTATTAGCCCAAAAATAAATATTAATTATAGGATTTTAGCATCATATAGTTTCATGTAGAAAAACTATAAGGTTAGAAATTAGTTAGATATTAGGAAATATCAAGATTTATTTAATATTGCATCTTTATACATATCAAAGTAAAGAATAAAATAAATAAGTATAGAAAACCATATACTAGGTTTTCTCTCTTCTCTCTCCTGGTGGCTAGGGTTTCCATAGTCTCCACTAGGATTCCGGCCACTGTGAGGCCACCATGGCCAAGAAGAGGGGAAGGCCTCCTAAATCACCCTCATCGCAACAACCTTTGCTCATTGACAAACCTTCGTCGTCTTCAAACGAGGAACAACAAAACCCGGTTTTCGATTTATCACAGCTTGATCATATGATGATTTGGAACTTTTGAATGCCTTGACCCCTAAGCAACTTGAATCCCTTGTCAATGGCATAGAAGCTTTACGTGAAAAGCTCAAAGAAAAGAATGCCATGACTCATGAACAAATGGCAATGACAGTGCAAGTTGTTAATAACGATAACGTGCCCAGCAAGGAACCGCAAACCATGCCTATAGTGCAACCATCAGTGCAAGAACCTGGCCTTAAGTCCTCAGTGTGGGATAATTTTGACATTAATAAACTTCGTAATGCTGGAGAAAAGTTGAATTACGTGCAACCTATAATGAAAGAAGGAGTTGCAATAGGCAAGATTGATCAAGATGATGTGATTGAAGAAGAAGAATACTGGAAGCAATCCTTGGTTTGCTATGTGATAGGGGCAAGACCACCATATTCAGTGATCCATGGCTTCTTGAAAAAGATTTGGGGAGAATATGGAATTGATAAAATCCTCATGAATGGGAATAGAACTGTGATAGTGCGTTTCAACTCAATGGAAGGGAGAGATAAGGTTCTTGATATAGGGATATTTCATTTTGATAAAAAACCTCTTATTATTGCCCCCTGGAATGGAAAACCTTTGGCTAGAGGAGTCCTGCAATCAGTGCCAGTTTGGATCCAGCTTCATGGTTTACATGTCAAATTCTGGGGTGCTAAGTCATTGAGTAAAATAGCAAGCTTAATAGGTACACCAATTATGGTGGACCAGGTCACAAAAGACAGAAACAGAATAAGTTTTGCAAGGGTGCTGGTGGAGGTGAACCCTGCAATCCTACTAGAGGAGGTTATGTTTGAAGATGACAAGGGCAATGTGGTTAGTCAAAATGTTTCTTATGAATGGAAACCTGTAATGTGTGCTTGCTTGCCATATGTATGGGCATGATAGCAAAAGCTGCAGGAAGAAGACAAAGCAAGTTTGGGTTGAAAAAAGGCCTAAGAGTGGTGCAAAAGAAAGCCATGATGTTCCAAGCAACTCTGAAGGGGCTGAGGAAATTGTCAATACAGTACTTAATCAAAATCAAGTGCAGCAGGTTAATAAAGTAGTTGCACAAGGCCAAGATGAAGTGGATGTGCAGGGCAGATTAGCAATTGCAGATAATGGTGAGGATGGAATTTCAGAAATGGTGAATGAGGAGACCAATCTTGGTGAGGCACCAAATAAAGTTGGGACTAGCTCTGAAGTGGCTGCATCTATTCACTCTCAGAATGAGTCATTGAATGAGGAGGGTGACTGGACCCCAGTGAAGACTAGAAGCAAGGCAATCAAGGCTACCGGCTTAGGCCACCATCCAACCCATGGATAATCTAGCATGCTGGAATATTCGAGGTCTCAACCAACCTCAAAAACAAAGGCAAGTAAAATGGTTGATTCAAGAGTTTAATTTGGGTATGTTTGCAGTTTTAGAAAATAAACTCAGAGCAAATTCCTATGACTATATCAGAAATTTGATAGTCCCTGGCTAGGGGTCTTATATTAACTTGGAACATCATGCCATTGGTAGAATTTGGGTAGCTTGGAAGAACGACATGTTTGATCTTACTATCCTCAAAACTAGTAGCCAACTGGTCCATTGCATGGTGAGACACAAGCATAGGCCAATGGAATTTTTAGTTACTTTTGTGTATGGTGCAAATGACCCTGATATAAGGGCTCAGCTTTGGCATGATATTTGTGATTTGAGCTCCAACATTGATATACCCTGGTTGATTATAGGGGATTTTAATGCTTTGCTAAATGTGGAGGATAAATTAGGGGGGCAACCAGTTGACACTGGACAGCTTGACCAATTCAGAAAATGTGTGCTTCACTGCAATCTGTTAGACATGAAGGCACAAGGATGCACTTATACTTGGAATAATAGACAGGAAGAAGTTGATAGGATATACTGCAAGTTAGATAGAGCTCTCATAAACCAGCAATGGATGAATGTGTGGCCAGATGGTCAAACAAATTTCCTGAATGAAGGAATTTCGGATCACAGTCCTGCAGTGGTCACTTGGCATACAGCTGCATTCAAGAGGAGGGGATCTTTTAAATTCTTCAATATGCTCACCACTGATCCAGAGTTCATGGCAATTGTTAGTGAAGCTTGGGATGTAAATATCCAAGGGACAAGCATGTATAGATTGATGAGGAAGTTGAAGCATGTCCAGGGGCCACTTAGACAACTAAACAACACTAGATTCAAAGATATTGACAAGAAGGAGTGTGTTTGCAGGGAAAATCTGTTAAGGGTCCAAGCTGAACTTGCAGAGGATCCATTAAACATACATATGCAGCAAGCATAAATGAAGGCTAATCAAGAGCTTATCAAAGTTTCTGAGGCTGCAGTGTCCTTTTTGAAGCAAAAAGCAAAAGAGCACTGGTTGTTGGATGGAGACCAAAATACTAGGTACTTTCATGAAGTCATAAAGCAGAAGAGGTGCAGAACCAGAATTCTTTCTATGGAGGATGATCAAGGTATGACTCATTCAAATCCAGAATCAATAAAGCATACTTTTTTATCTTATTATAGATGCTTGTTAAATGGTACTGCTGAGCCATGGAATGTACTAGAGGATGAAATTAGTCAAGGGAGCAGACTGGCTTTAGACCAACAATTGGATTTGATTGAGCCTATTACTGAGGGCTTTATGTCCATACACATTGACAAGTCTCCTGGCCCTGATGGTTTTGGTGCAGGCTTTTTTAAAAAAGCTTGGCCTGTGGTGAGCCAGGATTGCATTGCAGCAGTGAAGGAGTTCTTTAACTCAGGAAGATTGTTAAGAGAGTTTAACTGCACTGATTTGGTTCTTATACCAAAGAAAGAAAACGCAACCAGTGTGATGGACTATAGGCCTATAGCTCTATGCAACACTGTATAAGTGCATCTCCAAGGTAATTTGCAGAAGACTTCAAGCTGTCCTATTTGATTTAGTAAGTGATAATCAATCTGCATTTGTCAAAGGAAGGAGCATTGTCCATAATATTCTAATCTGCCAAGAGTTGATGAGATTATATGGTAGAAGACACACTTCACCAAGGTGCTTCATGAAAGTTGATATAAGGAAAGCTTATGATGTACTCAGTTGGGAATTCATTCACAACATGCTGATAGCACTTAGATTTCCTATGAAATTCATTGGCTGGATCGTGGAATGTGTGACCACTACAACTTTTTGTCTAGTTCTGAATGGACACAGAGGGGAAAAATTCAAGAGCTCAAGAGGTTTGAGGCAGGGGGACCCCATGTCTCCTCTGTTGTTTGTGCTTGTAATGGAAATTCTCACTAGGAAGCTTAAATATGCAATGCTGAATAGGAGCTTCAAATTTCATCCACTATGTAAAGAGGTGGCTTTGGTCAATTTGGCCTTTGCTGATGACCTCATGTTATTTTGCAGGGCTGATTATGAGAGTGTACTCACTATAAAGGAAACATTCAGCCAATTTTCCTTAATATCTGGACTGTATGCAAATCCAAGCAAGTCTCAGATTTTCACTACAGGGATTTCTGAAGAAATGAAAGATCAACTCGAAGCTTTATCTGGTTTTGTGAGAGGACAGTTTCCTATGAGATATCTAGGACTGCCTTTAGCAGCAAGGAAGTGGTCTATTAGTACCTGCCAAGCTTTGGTTGACAGAATAACCAAAAGGATGCTTACTTGGCAAACAAGAAATCTATCCTACCAAGGTAAAATGCAGCTAATCAACTCTATTCTTTTATCATTGCATGTTTACTGGGTAGGAGTCTTTATTATACCTAAAAGAGTGGTCAAGGAAATAGAGAGCAAGTGTAGGAATTTCCTTTGGGGCCTAAACCAGCTAGGAAGGCCAAGAGCAGCTGTAGCATGGTCCAACATTTGCAAACCAAAAAAGAATGGAGGTCTGGGGTTCCAAAATGTGAACTTATGGAATATAGCAGCAGTTGGAAAACAAGTGTGGGACATTGCTTGCAAGAAGGATGTCTTGTGGATCAGGTGGTTGCATTCTGTTTACCTAAAGCATAATGACTTCTGGGATTGCAGTACTACTCATGGCAGCTGGCACTGGTTGCAAATCTTAAAAGCCAGAGACATGCTAAAAGATGGGAATGTTAATGGCAACTGGATTGGAGATCAAGTCTCAGCATACACAGTCAAGCAAGGCTACAAATTCTTGCTTGGACCACAAGAAACCTTTGATACTTTCAAGCTGGTATGGAATCCTGCATCTATTCAAAAGCACTGCTTCATTCTTTGGCTCACTGTCAAAGATAGATTGAGAACTAAAGATGCTTTGGCGGCTTATACTACAATTAATCCAATCTGTGATCTATGCAATCAAGTAATGGAGACTAGAGACCACCTCTTTTTTAGCTGTCCTTGGAGTCATGAGCTTCTAGCCTTAGTTTCAAATTGGTGCTGTCTGGATTGTGCTCATTACAGATTTGACCAGTGGTGTAGATGGCTATGGTTTGCATTCAAGAACAAGGTGAGAAGGAAGTTCATCTATGGAGCAATGGTAGCAGTGGTGTACCACATATGGATGGAGAGGAATAGAAGAATTTTTCAGCATCAGAACAAAAGGCCAGATCAAGTTTATGTATTAGTTAGGAAGGAATTTGCCTTGAGAACTTCTCTTTATTTTAAAGATTTTAGATTATGGAGTAATAAGGTACTAGTTGATAGGATTCTTAGTGAGATTTGATTTCTTGTGTAATAAGTTACTTCTACTTTAAACTATCTATTACTTAGTGAACCCTTCCTAGAAGGTGGTATTAGGCTAATAGTTAGCATTGTGTAATTTTTGTTCGTTGGGTAATAAAATTATTTACTTACCTAAAAAAAAAGTAAAGAATAGAAAGTCTATTTTTCAATTAGGATAATTGTTTTAAATGAATCTACTTTCAAATATATAAATAAAAATATACTTTCATAAATACCATAGGATATTTTAAGAAAATGTTCAACGCTCTAATGATTAATTTCAAGGATTAATCATTTAATTTGATAAAACTCAAAATTTATAATACAAAAGAAAATTAGGATGTTACATTCTCCACCCTTCTGTCAATAACTTTTATCAAGGCTCGTTTTACAGTAACTTGCACAGAAAGTGACTTAACTTTTATTAATTGTTGTATGATCTAATTAAATTAGTTAGTCTTGCCTTTTTACATAGTTAGCTGGTTAATAACTTAACTAATTGAACCATAGTTAGGTAGTTAAGTTAAGCTACCAACTCAATTGTATATATAGTGAGTAGTTGGCTCACTTTTACTCAAGTTAGTGATTACATTTACATTTTACTCTTGTGTGTGATCACTGCTAGCACTCTCAACTTTCTCTCTTTCAGTTTCTTACTTTCTGTTCTTTCTCACGATAGCTTGAGCCACAATCTTTCCATGTTGATGAAAATTAACATGGTATCAGAGCTCTCAATCTAGATGCTTTGTTACATCTCCGCATTTTCTCTGATTCGTTCTTCATTTCTTTGATCTCGTGATCAATTTATTTTCTCGCGATTGATTTACTTCTCAGTTTTCGCGATCGATTATTCATCAATTTTTTGATCCCTCGTGATTGATTCATTCTTAGTTTCGTGATCAATTATTCATCAATTTTGATTCTCAAATTCATTTCTCTTAATTTCCAGTGGCGAATTCAACTTTGAATCCGGTGATGGATCCTTCGAGCGTTTACTATCTACATCCGAATGAGAATCCAAGAGTGAGTTTGGTTTCAACAGTGTTGAATGGAAACAATTATCAATCATGGTTTAAGATATATAAGCATGGCTTTAAAATCGAAGAACAAGCTTCGATTTGTGGATGAACTCTTCCTAGACCAGTATTTGATATTCCTATGTATAATGCTTGGGATAGGTGAAACATTTTGGTGCTTTCCAGCGAATTGCTCGGAGTGTTCTTTGGATGGAAACAACAGTTGAGATTTGGAAAGACCCAAGGGAGCGTTATTACCAAGGGGATGTATTTCGGACTTCAAAGCTGCAAAAAGAACTCTACATGTTGAAGCAAGGTGATTTGTCAATTAGTGCATATTTTACACATTTGAAGGTTTTATGATAGGAATTAGATAATTTCAGGCCTATTCCAACTTGTTCTTATCAAATTTAGTGTGATTGTTATTTGATACCTACTATTAGGTTATATAGACAAAATGATCAGGTTATCAGATTTCTAAAGGGGTTGAATGAAAACTGGGTTGAATGAAAACTATGTTGAAGTGAGATCACAAATTATGTTGATGGAACCTCTACCTAATATCAATAGGGTATTTTCATTGCTTATACAACAAGAAAGGCAGTTGAATCTATGCAGTGATGATTCTGGTATTGCTGTTAACTTGTTTGATAGTGGTTTTAATAATAGTAATAATGCTAAGAATAAAGGTAGAGGCATAGGTAAAACCTATGGTGATTCTCACAAGAACATTGGAAAGAATCAGAATCAATTCTCTAAAGACAATAGAGTTTGCACTTATTGCAATAGAACTGACCATACTGTGGACACATGTTACAAAAAACATGGTTTTCCACCACACTGGAATAGAAGGAATGGATCATTAAATCAGCGTTCAACCCCTAGTGATGATGATTATGAGGATAATGATGATGATGAAACTCCTCATCCTTAGAAATAGAAGGTTTGTGGTTTGTATTCAAGCTTGGTTTTCACTGCAAAGCAGCATAAAGCTCTACTGGCATTGTTACTACAGTCTAATTGATAACTTTCTCATGATCACAGTGCAAATCATATCACTACAAGAGTTCACAACTCTGCAGGTAGTTTATGCATGACAATTTCTTATAGCAATTCACCTACACTGGATTTTAAATACAGGAGCAACTGATCATGCCAGTTTTTCTTTATCCGAATACCAAAGTCTTAGGAAAATCAAACTTGTTCTGAGGAGATTACCTGATGGCACACAAGTTTTTGCCCATGTTGCAGGCACTATGATGTTTAGTTCACAATTTTTGCTTACTAATGTCCTTTATATTCCTTCTTTTACCTTCAATCTCATTTCTGTTTCAAAATTAACTTCTGATATGTCATGCAAACTTACACTTTTCAAGCGTAAATATGTTATACAGTACCTGTCTTCTTGGAAGATGATTGGTGTAGCTGATGCACAAGGGGCCCTCTATGCAATGATATCCCCAAGTTTATCAATTACCTCTTTACACTTAGTGAATAGCTTGATTAGATCAAATAATGATCTATGGCACATGATATTAGGACATCCATCATATCACAGACTTGTAGCTATGAAATGTAAATTTCCATTCATCCAATGTAATAAAGTCCTTGATTCTCGTAATCCATATGATGTACGCCACTTGGTAAAACAAAGAAAATTACCATTCAATAATAGTAATTTTGTTGTTTTTCATATGTTTGCTATTATTCACATTGATATTTGGGGTAGTCCTCTTTATTTTCCATCTACTCTTGGTCATAGATATTTTCTTACTATTGTGGATAAAAAAAACTAGACATACTTGGTTGTACTTCATGAAATTGAAATCAGAAAGTTCTTCTCATATTAAATCCTTAGTTCACATGGTTGAGACTCAGTTTAACACAAAACTGAAATGTATTAGGTCTAATAATGGTCTTGAGTTTAACTTGCCAAAGTTTTACTCTTCTAAGGGCATTTTGCATCAGAAAGTTTGTGTTGAACCCCTTGAGAAAAATGGCATTGTGGAAAGAAAACACCAACACATACTTTCTGTTGCAAGGGCTTTAATTTTTCAGTCCCAACTCCCTACTTGTTTATGGAATTATGTAGTAGCACATGCTATATTTCTCATTAACAGATAAGTTACACCATTCTTGCATAATCATTCTCCTTATGAAGTGCCGCATAATTCTATTCCTGATCTCACTGATCTAAAAGTTTTTGGTTGCCTAGATTTTTCGTCTACTTTAGTTTCTCACGAAAAGAAACTTGATCCAAGATCAAGGAAATGTGTGTTCTTAGATCATAAATCTAGAACAAAGGGTTATATTCTTTTTGATCTCAAAACTAAGGAAACTTTCTTGTCAAGAAATGTCATTTTTTATGAACATGTTTTTCCATTTTCTAACATCAGTGATAGGGATTCTTCTGTACTAGCACATCATGATAACTACAGAGATAAAGATATATTTCAACCTATGTCTTTCTCTGATCCTTTTGATCCTGGTGCTAGTCATTTTAATATGCCATCATAGTTGATAAGTGCCATTTTTTAGTGTTGATGCATGGTGAAATTAGGAATTTATTGTGTTTTATTGTTTGAAAATATTGTTGAAACTCTTCAATCTGTGAATATATTGTCCTCATGTGTAAATATTATAGTTTTTGAGAGTTGATGTGTTTTAATCCCAATTTTTATTCATTTCAGGAAATTTGATGAGATTTAGGAAGTGGAGAAGGGCAAAAGAGTAAAATGTCAGAGAAGGGGCAATACTATGGATCATGATAAAGTTGGAGGGCAAAACTGGAAGAAAAGTAGCAGCTGTCAGATGCAGGACACTCGATCGAGCGAGCCATTCTCGCTTGAGCGAGATACTGAAGCCCAAAACTCTGATTGACTGAGGTGTTTTCGCTTGAGCGAGTGGAATTTCGTTCGAGCAAAAATGTCTCGTCTGCACTTCATAAATAAGGTTTTCTGATCTGTTTTGAGGGGGGAGGAGAAAGGAATAGAGAGAGAAAGCTGCGACCCACTCACTTTAGAGAGAGAGACATTGAGGAAATCACTTCTTTCCATCATTCCCACAAGGATCTCATGTGCTTTATCATGATTATGTGTATTATGAGTGGCTAATCTCCTCATTGGGATTGAATCCACCATCAAACTCATGGATATTTGGTGATGTAAATGTATTTTCTATTCATCTATATAGTTGTTGGTAGCTTTACTCTATGCTTAATGATTTTGATTCTCAACTCTGACTGGAAAGTATTGTTTTGATTCTGAAATGGGTAAAGTTACTTGATATGCTATTACTCTAGGAATAGATGGCAGGGTATCAATTGCATTTGATGCTTGATCTTAGAGCTGGGTGTTTTTCTAAATATTCAAGGAATTGATATTCATGAGGAATGACCTTAGTATTTTACTCACGAGGAATCGGTTTAAATGACTTTTGTGCATCACATCAATAACATTATAGATGGATAGTTATACATATCACCAAAACACCTACGAGTGCGATAGGTAAGGTTCAATCCCAGCTTCTCCACCGGTTTATTCTCAGTTCCATTGTCATTTTCACTTTTAGTTATTTTATTGCTTTTACAAATGTACACATTCACTCAGTAAACACAAACCCAATCTTTTATACATATGCTTAACAAAACTAATTAGTAAAGGATAAATAGGAATAGCCACCTCCCTGTTTTTCGATACTCACTTTCTCTATCAACAAGGTGTTTGCTCCGGAGTGTAATCTGGGTGGCATCAAGTATTTTGGTGCCGTTGCCGGGGAGGAAGCGCTAAGTTTATTTATCCTTGAACATTAGCTTTTTAAGAAGTTGTAACATTATCATTATTTTTGTGAATAATAGTTAGTTATTTTTATACTCACCTTGTTTTGATCTGTGTTCTAGTTCTTTTCAATTTATGTTATTTCGAGGTCAGGTGGATACTGAAAATTTGGAATTTGACCAAGAGATTGAAAAGACAGCTAGGGAAAATAGAAGAAGAACAAGAGAAGAAAGACGAAGGTCTCAACAAGGAAGTACAAGCTCTCTAGATAGTCAGATTGAAACATTCTCAGCTGGTGATCCTAAAGATATGGCTGGAAGAGGTGGAAATCCTCCTGTGAGGAGAACACTTGGTGATTACAATATGCATCAAGGACAAGGTCCAAGGCATTTCTCAAGCATTGTCATCCCACAGGCATATAGGGGTGTTGAAATCAAAGGGCATTATCTTAACTTGATCAGTGGAAAACCATTTGCTGGCTTAGATCATGAAGACCCTTACAGTCACTTATCAACCTTCTATGAGCTATGTGGAACAATGGGTTTTTCTGAAGAGGAACAAGAAGCGGCTTATCTAAAATTGTTTTCCTTTTCATTAATTGGGGAAGCAAAAGAGTGGCTAACTTCTCATCCAAACCACATTTTGGCAAGTTGGGAAGATGTTGAGGAAAAGTTCTTGATTCGATTCTTTCCACCAACCAGGTTTATCAGTGCCAAGGCAGATATTTCTTCATTCAGACAAGGATCAGTGGAGTCATTCTATGAAGCATGGGAAAGGTTCAAGTCTTTGCTCAGAAAGTGCCCAAACCATGGTTTCGAGGATGTTGATCAACTGAACATATTTTGCAATGGTCTGAGGCCTGATACTAAAATGATAGTTGATGCAGCAGCTGGGGGAACAATCATGTCTGTGGATGCTGACCGGGCCACTTTAATTATTGATTCTTTGTCTGTTACAGATCGACAAGCTCAGCATAATAGGAGAGTAGCTCAAAAGAAAGGAATGATGGAACTTGCTACTTCTGATGCACTTCTGGCACAGAACAAGCTCCTAACTAAATAGATTGAAGCTCTCACAACACAGATCACAAAGCTTCTTCAGCAGTTGAATGCAGTCAATTCCAATCTTGCACCACAAGCACCTAAATGCGAGTTCTGTGGAGGTGACCATCCTACTGGTGATTGTTCTCAACCTGGTACTTCTCAATTGGAAGATGTTCAATTTGTTAACAATCAAGGTCGACAAGGCGGCTCTTCCAACAATGCACCTAGTGTTAATTTTCAGCAGGGATGGAGAGCTAATCAGAATCAGAATTATGGGTGGAAGCAAGAGGTATCTTCTAGCAGACAACCTCCTTTTCAACAACAACCCTTCCAACAACAATCTCATTTCCAGCAACCATTCCAGCAACAATTTCCTTTTCAACCTCATCAATATCATCAGCAACAATTTCCTCAACAAATACCTTACCAACAGTTTCAACAACAACCTTCATTTCAACAAAGTTATCCTCCTGCTCCAGATAGAACATCAAAGTTAGAGGAAACTTTTGAGAAATTCATGCAAGCTTCAATGGCAAATCAGAAGAACACTGATGCTTCAATAAGAAACTTGGAGACTCATATGGGACAATTGGCAAAGCAATTGGCGGAGCAGAATCAAAATCAAGCTCAATTTTCAGCCAATACTCAAACCAACCCAAAGGAACATTGCAAGTCTATCACCACCAGGAGTGGTAAAGAAATTGGCAAGGGGATAGGAGATTTTTTGCATGATGAGAGTGTTGAGAAAGAAAAACAAAGAGAGAATGAACAAAACAAATGAGCAAGAGAGTGAAAAAGAAAAAGAGAGTGAAAAACAAAGAGAGAATAAAAAGAGTGATCATGAGAGGAAGAAGGAGGGGGATAGTGTTCCCCAATTGAAAAATGTACCTTACCCCAAAAATCCTTCAAAGAGAGATACAGAGAGGCAGTACACAAGATTCATGGATATCTTCAAAAGACTGCAGATTAACATTCCTTTCATGGAGGCGATGGAGCAAATGCCTAATTATGCAAAATTCATGAAAGAGCTCCTAACCAAGAAAAGAAGATTTCCAGAGGAAACAGTGGAACTTGAAGCAGGATGTAGTGCCATTATTCAGAAGTCTATGCCTCAGAAATCCAAAGATCCTGGTAGTTTCAATATCCCTGTTACCATCGGTACCATTTCAGTGGGCAAGGCGTTGCTTGATCTTGGGGCAAGTATCAATTTGATGCCTTTAGCTATGCTCAAGAGAATTGGTAGCTTGGAGGTTCGTCCAACAAGAATGACATTGCAGCTAGCTGACAGGTCCTTGAAATTCCCCTATGGTGTTGCTGAAGATGTGCTTGAAAAAGTTGATAAATTTGTATTTCCCGTGGACTTTGTTGTCATGGATATTGAGGAAGATGCGGAAGTACCACTCATTCTTGGAAGGCCAATCATGAAAGCTGCTAAGGTCATTATCGATGTTGATGAAGGCAAGCTGAAGATGAGGGTCCAAAATGATGAGATCAACTTTGATGTATTTGAAGCAATGAACCATCCAAAAGATAAGCAACAATGTTACCGCATGGATGTTATTGATGAAGTTTCTCTTTCGGCAAGGAAACAATTGTTCAAAGCAACTCCGTTAGAGAAAGCTTTAATTGATGCTTGTGATGATCTAAATGAAGAGGAAGAGAAGAAAATTGATGAATGGCTCAAGGATTTAGATGCTTCAAAAGAGCTTTTGTCACAAGAAGCTCAACTTGAAAAGCTACCACAGGATCTCAAAACCGAAGATCAAAAATTGGAATTGAAAGTTTTGCCTTCACACTTTAAGTATGTATTCCTTTCTGATGGAGGCAATAAACCTGTTGTCATTAGTAGTTCCTTGTCCACTCTTGAGGAAGAAAAGCTTATTTCAGTTCTAAAAGCAAATGAGGGAGCTATTGGCTGGACTTTATCTGATCTCAAAGGTATTAGTCCATCCTATTACATGCACAAGATTCATATGGAGTATGATTTCAAGCCTGTAGCCCAACCTCAGTGAAGACTGAATCCAACTATGAAAGAAGTGGTCAAGAAAGAGGTCATGAAGCTTTTGGAAGCAGGAATGATTTATCCGATATCTGACAGTGCTTGGGTAAGCCCAGTCCAGGTGGTACCAAAGAAAGGTGGGATGACAGTGATCAAGAATGAATTGATTCCCACTAGGACAGTCACAGGTTGGTGGATGTGTATAGACTACCGGAAGCTCAACCAGGCTACCAGAAAGGATCACTTTCCACTACCCTTCATGGATCAAATGTTGGAGAGACTGGCTGGACAAGCTTACTATTGCTTTCTGGATGGGTATTCAGGGTATAATCAGATTGCTGTAGATCCAAATGACCAGGAAAAGATGGCTTTCACATGTTCTTTTGGTGTGTTCGCTTACAGGAAGATGCCTTTTGGATTGTGTAATGCACCGGCTACTTTTCAGAGGTGTATGCTTGCCATCTTTGCAGATCTTGTTGAGCAGTGCATTGAGGTGTTCATGGATGACTTCTCCGTCTTTGGACAATCATTTGATCATTGCTTAGAGAACTTGGACACCGTACTGAAACGGTGTGTGGATACAAATTTGGTCTTAAATTGGGAAAAATGCCACTTCATGGTGACAGAAGGAATTGTGCTTGGCCATAGAATTTCATCTAAGGGGATTGAAGTTGACAAAGTAAAAGTGGAAGTTATTGAGAAGCTGCCTCCACCAACCAATGTCAAGGGAATCAGGAGTTTCCTTGGCCATGCAGGTTTCTATAGGCGGTTTATCAAAGACTTCTCAAAGATTGCCAAACCCCTTAGCAATTTGCTTGGTAAAGATGTGGTATTTCATTTTGATTCTGATTCTTTACATGCATTTAATCTTTTGAAACAAAAGCTAATTTCAGCTCCTGTGATTGTTGCACCCGACTGGCATCTTGAATTTGAACTCATGTGTGATGCTAGTGACTATGCAGTCGGGGCCGTACTAGGACAACGTAAGTCTAAAGTTTTCCATGCAATACACTATGCTAGCAAGGTTTTGAATGAGGCACAAATCAATTATGCAACTACTGAAAAAGAGTTGCTAGCAATTGTGTATGCCCTGGAAAAATTTAGATCTTCATTGATTGGTTTTAAGGTCATTGGTTATACTGATCACGCTGCCATCAAGTATTTGTTTGCTAAATCGGATTCTAAACCCTGACTCATTCGTTGGGTATTGTTATTGCAAGAATTCGATTTAACCATCAAAGACAAGAAGGGCAGCGAAAATTTTGTTGCTGACCACCTTTCAAGATTGATTAACAGGGAAGTCACAGGAAAAGAGAAATAAATTCAAGAGCAATTCCCTGATGAAAGGCTATTACTAGTTCAAGAGAGGCCAAGGTTTGCTGACATGGCAAATTTCAAAGCTGCAGGTGTCATTCCTGACGATTTAAATTGGCATCAAAGGAAGAAATTCTTTAGAGATGCAAATCATTATGTTTGGGATGACCCTCACCTCTTCAAAATCGGAGTTGATAGCTTATTGAGGAGATGTGTAACATCAGATGAAGCTAAGAGCATCTTGTGACATTGTCACAATTCTCCTTATGGTGGACATTTCAATGGAGAAAGGACTGCTGCCAAAGTCCTTCAATCCGGCTTTTATTGGCCATCACTTTTCAAGGATGCTCACCTTCATGTGCAACAATGCAACAATTGCCAAAGATCCGGAGGGATATCAAAGAGAAATGAGATGCCCCTGAATAGCATTCTGGATATTGAAGTCTTTGATTGTTGGGGAATTGATTTTGTTGGTCCACTACCAAGTCCATATTCAAATGAGTATATCTTAGTGGCGGTGGATTATGTCTCAAAGTGGGTTGAAGCCATGGCCGCACAAAAGGCCAATGCCAAAACTGTGATCTGGTTCCTCAAAAAGAACATATTTTGTAGATTTGGCACTCCTAGAGTCCTTATCAGTGATGGAGGATCACACTTTTGCAACAATCAGCTCAAGAAGACCCTGCAACACTATGGTGTCAGACACAAGGTTGCATCACCCTATCATCCGCAAACCAATGGTCAAGCGAAAGTCTCAAATAGGAAAATCAAAAGAATCCTTGAGAAGACTGTCTCACTCTCAAGAAAGGATCGGTCTAAAAAGTTAGATGATGCACTTTGGGCCTACAGGACTGCATACAAATCACCAACAGGTTTGTCCCCTTTCCAGCTTGTCTATGGCAAGGCATGTCATCTGCCTGTGGAGCTGGAACATAAAGCATTTTGGGCTTTGAGGTTCTTTAACATGGATGAAGCAGCTGCTAGTGAAAAGAGAAAATTGCAGTTGCATGAGTTGGAGGAAATGCGCAACAATGCCTATGAATATTCGAAATTGTACAAAGCCAAGGCCAAGGCCTATCATGACAAGAAGATACTTATAAGAGAATTCCAACAAGGCCAATCGGTTTTATTATTCAATTCCAGGTTGAAGTTGTTCCCTGGAAAGTTGAAATCAAAATGGTCTGGCCCATTTGTTGTTAAAGAAGTGAAGCCCTATGGAGCTATTGAGATAGCAGACCCAGGCACAGGCAGACAATTCACTATTGGTGGGAAAAGGTTGAAGCATTACTTGGGAGGTGACATTGACAATGTCACCACCATTGTTCATTTGATAGAGGCATAACCATGAGCAGGTGTCGAGCTAATGACGTTAAACAAGCGCTATTGGGAGGCAACCCAGATTGGATGTTTTCAATTCATTTTACTTTGATTTATTTTCCACTTTTCTTGTTACTTTGATTTATTCCTAAGTTTTGAGTCTGTGAATTTAGAGGGATTAAAAAAAAAGAGAGAGACTTCACTCGAGCGAGTTCACCCTCGCTCCAGCGAAAACATCTCAGGGAATTGTGGATTTGGCATTTAGGTTTCGCTCCAGCGAGTCACTGCTCGCTCCAGCGAAAAATTTTCGCCCGAGCGAAAATGCCTCCGCGGATCAGGTCTGATTAAATTTAGCTTTCTCTCAAGCGAGTCCTTCTCGCTCAAGCGAATCCCTCAGACCCTGTTATAAAAAAAGTGCGATCCGCTCTTTCCTCTCTCATTCTTCTTGCGAATTTTTTCACTCTTTTCTCACACACACTCCCTCAAATTCTCATCTCTTCTTTAATACTCACTCACAATCACTCATATCTTCCTTCAAGCTTCTAAGGTAACCTCTCAAACTCTCAATCTCACTCTCCATGCGAATTCCTCTCTCTCAATTTTGGTTCTTCCTCTTGTTTTACACACTAGGGTAGAAAATCATGCTTCAAATTGTTGATTGTTGTAGAAAATCATTGGCTTGTGATTATTATTGTTATATTAGATTTTTGTGGGTGCTTTCATGAACAAATTATGCTAAGTTTAGTTGGGGTTTTCATAGTGCATGCAAGGTGTTTGATGAAATGCCCATTAGAATTGATTCTTTTTAATGTACTTGGATTCAATGAGGTTATGTTTTGTGCATAAACTAAATTGATTTTGAGGCATTATGTGGGTGTTTTGTTGTTGAAAATCAAAGAAAAATACATGTACACCAAGTGTTCGATGGAATGCCCTTCTAAACTTTTGGTTGAAAATGTCACTTATTTTGTCATAATTTGTTTAAAGGTTCAATCTCATAGGTGAATCATTTGTTTTCATTACAGATGGCACCTAAATTGAGAACTAGAGATGGAAAGGAAACTGCAAAAAGAGGTCGACTTGAACCTGGTTCTAGTTCTCAGCCTGTGGCTCCACCACCACCTACACCTCACGCACCAGTGCTTAAAAATGACACAGCCATGGATATTTTCAACCTCATTAGCACATGGAGCATGATTAGGGAGAGAGTCCTCGATCTCAAACAAGGAGAGTATCCGGAGTTATCTGCAGAGATTGATAGAAGATCATGGGGAAGGGTGGCCAGTCCTGCTCCCAGTTATGACGAGCAGTTGGTATTGAAGTTTTATGCGAATGCTTGACCGTTGCAAGACGAGGATAACAATGATCGAAAAACGAAGGTCAGAGGCACATGGGTATCATTCAGCAGGCAGACTATCAACAGATACCTGGGCCAGCCTTTCAATTGTTCTCTCGTTGATGATTATCGGTAGAAGTTGCAGCGGCTAGGATTCCCTCCTGACCAAGTGGCACGAGCCATTTGTCGTCCAGATAAGGGTTGGACAACCAAACCTAACGGGGAAGCGTGGCTCATCAAGAGAAAGGACATGAACTTTAGGGAAAACTTTTGGGCCGGTCTAATGCTCACAAACATATGGCCCGACAGTCACACTTCGGATCTGAATGTTCCGAAGTGTCATATCCTTTACAGCATTTTGGTAGGTGACGATATTGACATTGCTCAGATCATCTCGGATATTATTGCAAATCATGTGAAGGAGGATATCAACCCAAGGAAACCAGCAACACGGAAGCATCTGAGCTTTCCCTCTCTCATCACTGGCTTATGCCGTGAAGCTGGTGTCCAAGTTCATGCCGACAAGAAGCTGCTCATGATCTCAAAGAGCTACATTCAATACCACTGCACACCTATGGAGACTGAGCCACCTGCAGCACCACCACAAGAACCACAACCTCCACCACCATTTGACTACTTTCTGCTTGACAATCAACCATTTGACCACTTTCAAGCACAACCACAGCCGCCATCACAACCAGACTTTCACCAGGGCATGCCTCCGAGTTTCTTTCAGAGGCTAGATCAGAGGTTGGATTCTTTGCATCTCAAGATGGAATCTATCCATAGAGGACAAATTGAGATCCAAAAGAGTCAATACTTGGCTTGACAACATCATCTGCAATCATACCGCACTCCAGAGGAGTTCACTGCTTATTTAGCATGGCCTGAGGACAGACCTGAGTCCGCAGGGGGGGGTGGATGATGAAGAAGCTGATGAGGATGGTCAGGATGACAATGATGATGATGGTGATGGCGAGAATGATGGCGATGATGATATGGAGGATGGTGATGAGTGATGATGGTTTGAGAAAATAAAATGGAGTGTGGTTTTATATTTTACTTTCTTTTGCATACAGTTTAGCTATTTTTTTATGATAAATACTTGTTTTTTTATAGTTTTAGTGATAATTGCCTTAGAGTTATTACTTAGTTTAGTGTGTTTTGATTTTGTGTGTCTGCTTTAGTGCCTTCCCGGGTTTTTGGCTTTTGTAGGGAGATGTGTATAGTGTCGGCCAACAAAAATATTTTCTTGAAATTTAGTTAGCAATTTTAATGTTTGGATTATGCTCTCATTTGTGTTTCAATTGGGGTAGCATTGTTATTATTCACCCTGTGTCATGATTGTTTTTCTTGTGTTTAGAAATTAATCCTTTTTGGTAGTTCATTATCTTTGTTTGTTTTTAGTAGATTTTATAATTTTGATGCTAATTAAACCACACTTGTGAATATTTGCACTTGAAAATGATGTTTCGGTTGACTTGCTTGAAATGTTGGTTCATACCTTGTGATGCATTGGACCTTCAGAGATTTATTTTTGAGTGCTCTCCATTGAATTCATGTGCGGGGATTTGCTTGAATCCTTCTTGCTTTTCATAATGTTCATGTGCATAAAAATGATAAGGGCAAATTTTTTGTTGTGAACCACTTGAGCCAAATAGCCTACCCATTCTAATTATTCCCTTGTTTAACCCCTTTGAGCCTAAAAAGAATTATCCTGTTTTGTCAAATCATCTTCGCAAAGCCAAAAGCTTTTAAAGAAGGAAACAATGTTGCACCTTGAACCTTGGGGAATAGATGAGCATTGATCATTTGAATTTGAGCTTGGCACAGGTTTGGGGGAAACAAATTTGGGAATTGTGCTTACTTGCAAAAGATGGCTTCATTTTGTCACCTTTGTATCCCTTTTTTTAAAAAAAAGATGAAAAAAGGGGGAAGAAAAATTGTGACAAAGATTTGAGTGGTACCTTGGTACCAATACAACATTTTGGGTACTAGTGAGTTGTCATTGGTGTTGGGTTTTAGCAAAACAAAGTGATTGGGGAAAAGTGAAGTGTCATGGATACTTTCAATGCTCAAATATTCCTCAAGGAGATGTAGCTCTCTTTTCCCAAATTATCCCACCAATTAACCCTAGCCAAGTTACAACCTTGAATAAAGACCCTTTGATTTTTGTGCATGTTCATTTTTGAATGAGGGAGTAGATGAAAATCAAATTCATAGTTGCATGATTCAATTGTGAGAAACTGAGGGATACACTTTCAACCTATGCACTTGAGAGAATTTGTGAATCAATGAGAGATGACTTGAAATCATTTAGAGTGTTAAGTGAGAGAGTGACACCCTTGAGAGGAACCAGGATTTCTGCTTGTTCAATATTATTCTGAGTTGCCATGAGTTTTGTTTGTCAGTGTGGATAATCTTGCATCTTTGTTATAATTTTTGCTTTTAACAAATTTTGGATGTGTACTCTCTATCTATGATATTTCTAGGTACGAGAAACTCTTTCATGTCATTTTGGTGCGTTGTTCTAATGTTATCATGTTTGTTTCCTCTGAGGGTAGATCTGTACATTGAGTTGTTGACTTGATTTCTTTTTCTAAGTTAGGTGTTTATTTTTTATTTTTGATTTTTTTTACCTTTGCTTGAGGACAAGCAAGATTCTAGGTTGGGGGAGTTGATAAGTGCCAATTTTTAGTGTTGATGCATGGTGAAATTAGGCATTTATTGTGTTTTATTGTGTGAAAATATTGTTGAAACTCTTCAATCTGTGAATATATTGTCCTCATGTGTAAATATTATAGTTTTTGAGATTTGATGTGTTTTAATCCCAATTTTTATTCATTTCAGGAAATTTGATGAGATTTAGGAAGTGGAGAAGGGCAAAAGAGTTAAATGTCAGAGAACGGGCAATACTGTGGATCCTGATAAAGCTGGAGGGCAAAACTGGAAGAAAAGTAGCAGCTGTCAGATGCAAGACACTCGCTCGAGCGAGCCATTCTCGCTTGAGCGAGATACTGAAGCCCAAAACTCTGATTGACTGAGGTGTTTTCGCTTGAGCGAGTGAAATTTCGCTCGAGCGAAAATGTCTCGTCTGCACTTCATAAATTAGGTTTTCTGATCTGTTTTGAGGGGGGAGGAGAAAGGAATAGAGAGAGAAAGCTGCAACCCACTCACTTTAGAGAGAGAGACATTGAGGAAATCACTTCTTTCCATCATTCCCACAAGGATCTCATGTGCTTTCTCATGATTATGTGTATTATGAGTGGCTAATCTCCTCATTGGGATTGAATCCACCATCAAACTTATGGATATTTGGTGATGTAAATTTATTTTCTATTCATCTATATAGTTGTTGGTAGCTTTACTCTATGCTTAATGTATGTGATTATTTGATCAATAGTTACTTGATTTTGATTCTCAACTCTGACTGGAAAGTATTGTTTTGATTCTGAAATGGGTAAAGTTACTTGATATGTTATTACTCTAGGAATAGATGACAGGGTATCAATTGCATTTGATGCTTGATCTTAGAGCTGGGTGTTTTTCTAAATATTCAAGGAATTGATATTTATGTGGAATGACTTTAGTATTTTACTCACGAGGAATCGGTTTAAATGACTTTTGTGCATCGCATCAATAACATTAAAGATGGATAGTTATACATATCACCAAAACACCTATGAGTGCGATAGGTAAGGTTCAATCCCAGCTTCTCCACCGGTTTATTCTCAATTCCATTGTCATTTTCACTTTTAGTTATTTTATTGCTTTTACAAATGTACACATTCACTCAACAAACACAAACCCAATCTGTTGTACATATGCTTAACAAAACTAATTAGTAAAGGATAAATAGGAATAGCCACCTCCCTGTGGTTCGATACTCACTTTCTCTATCTACAAGGTGTTTGCTCCGGAGTGTAATCCGGGCGGCATCAATAGTCTTGTATTGTACCCAATCCTGAGGCCAATCTTATCCTGAAGCTCTTCAGCCTCAAGATGTTAGTACTGATAAGGTCTATCCTCCATAATTTCCTCCTCAAATACATCCTAATCCTCAACCACAAAATCACCAAGCCATTAGACAATCCTCAAGACATTCCAAACCTCCATCATACTTGAAGGATTCTTATTCCTTGCAGGCCTCATCATCTTCACCCTTATCTTCTATAGTCAGGTATCTTCTTGCTTATTTTCATTTAGTTTCAAATTTTTCGACAAATCACAGACATTTTTCTTTAGCCATTGATTCTGTTCATGAACCATCCACATATAATGAGGTTGTTGTCCATGATTGGTGGAAGAATGCTATAAATGCTGAACTGCTAGCACTGGATAAGAATCATACTTGGATCTTGATTCCTTTACCTTCTGGAAAGAGGAAAATTGGATGCAAATGGGTGTTCAAGGTGAAACATGAGGGAGATGACTCAATTGAGAGGTACAAAGCCAGATTAGTTGCTAAGAGATTTACACAAACTGAAGGTATTGATTATCTGGAAACCTTTAGCCCTGTGGTTAAGATGACTACTGTGAGATTACTCTAGTCTATTGCAGCAAGCAGGTAGTGGTATTCACATCAGTTAGATGTGAATACTGCTTTTCTACATGGAGATTTGGACACTGAGGTCTATATGAAAGTTCCACCTGGTCTTCATGTTACAGATTCCTCTCTGGTTTGCACAGTACATAAGTCATTGTATGGTCTCAAGCAAGCTAGCAGGCAGTGGAATGCAAAATTAACTGGAGTTTTACTTCAGTTAGGTTATTCACAGTGTCAAGCAGATCATTCATTGTTTACTAAGGCATCTTCATCTAGTTTTACTGCAATACTGATGTATGTGGATGACTTAGTGCTTGCTGGAAATGATTTACATGAAATTAATCATATTAAACAGGAGTTAGATTCACAGTTTATTATTAAGGATCTTGGAGGGCTCAAATTTTCCCTAGGTTTTGAAATTGCAAGGTCTGCCAAGGGAATGGCTATGTATCAAAGGAAATATTCATTAGATCTTCTTCAGGATTCAGGACAATTGGCAGCCAAACCTTGTGCTACTCCTATGGATTATACTGTTAAACTTCATAAAGCCTCAGCGTCTCCTTTATTTGATCCATTTCCCTACATAAGACTGGTTGGCAGATTAATGTACCTCACTCACACTACACCAGATTTTTGTTATGTAGTCAGTGTTCTTAGTCTATTTTTAGATGTGCTCTCAGAGTTCTCAAGTATCTGAAGAATTCTTCTTCTCAAGGTTTATTCTTTTCAGCAACTAATGATGCTACAATTAAAGGGTTTACAGACTCTGATTGGGGTGGTTGTCCAGACACTCGTAAATCAATCACCTGATTTTACTTCTTCTTTGGTTCTTCCTTAATCTCATGGTCATGGAGATGCATACAACAAAGGACTGTATCTCGTTCTTCTTCTGAGCCAGAATATAGAGCACTCGCGAATGGGGGGTGTGAAGCTCAGTGGTTACTCTATCTTCTTAATGCATTTCATATTCCTCATCCAAATCCTATGGTTCCTTATTCTGACATCAAGTCTGCAATACACATTGCTACCAATCATGTTTTTCATGAGAGCACCAAGCACATTGAAATGGATTGCCATAGTGTTAGAGAAAAATTACAAGGTGCAACTCTTCGATTACTGCCAATATAATCTTTTCTTTTTCTTAGCTTGCAGACATACTCACTAAGCCATTGACACCTAGACCCTTTGCTACATTACATTCCAAGCTTGGATTGCTTGATACATGAGCTCCAGCTTGAGGGGTGTAACACCATCACATTAGTTAGTTAATTTATAGGTTTTAAACAAAATCAGAGTTTGAAAATTCTTCTTAAAACTTAATTTCTTAAAAGGTTTTTACGAAAATCCGGCAAAGTTTCCTCTGTTTTCCGGACTTCCCAAAATTTTTCTTCTTAAAACCTGTCAGTCCAGAAATATTTAAAAAGATAAACTACAACAGTTTACTAGTCATAATAGATCCTAACGCCCGATTAGTATAAGCTTCAGGGCACGACTATTACATATTCTAAAATTACAAAAGTAGTTGTCCACTCATATTAAATAATATACATTCCACGTAGTGGAATGAAAATCCTGCTCGGCCATGTCCAATGTAAGCTCCACTTCAGTACCTGCAAAAATATAGCAAGAAGGGTAGCATTACACAGAACTTAAAAAGATAAATCCTATAAGAGACATAGTAATAAACTAAGCCTACCCAATTATTAGTATACGTTATTCATATAATTAATCTCTTCTAGTTATTTACTTATTCTCACATTCTTTTAATTTCTAGTTCTCTTAACATTCTTTCATTTCCATTTTTATCCATTTTCCAATATTTGGCCAACAAGCCGGTTACCTTTTCGTTCCTTTACTCTTTTATTGGTGATAGGGTCTAACGACCTCCTGCCATTTATTTTTTTACTATTGTGACAGGGTCTACCGACCTCCCGCCATTTTACTTTTTATTATTGTGACAGGGTCTACCGACCTCCCGCCATTTTACTTTTTATTATTGTGACAGGGTCTACCGACCTCCTACCGTTTTAGTCCTTTCTCTTTCTTTATCCTCTTTTATTTTAAGTATATTCCATTCACTAATGATTCTCATTTTTAACTAGTTCTGCTTGGTTAAGCCATATACGTTATATTTTAAATTCTCGTTCCTAGCTCTTAGTTATTTCCCTGTTCTCTTTCTTTTCTTTTTCTTCTTCTCTTCCTTTTCCTTTTTCCTTAATCTTTTTATTAATTACTCTAGTTTACATCTAACTCCACTTAGCTTTGATATAGTGGTTATATTTTAAATTCCTGTTTCAAATTCTTAGTTGTTTCAATGATTCCTCTATCTCACGTTATTATTTACTATTTATTCCTATTTCATTTCTCTATTTTAGTTAACCACCCTTTTAGACTCAGTTTAGTTTCCATATCTTATTACAACATTTTATTTAACTTCCCTAACAACGTACTCTCTCTTTGCTTTAGTATCTTTTTATTAATTTCTTTTACCGGTTATCTATTTTCTTTTATTTCAAATTCGCTATTTTGTTTCTATTCCCATATTCGACTCTGCATGCATTCTTTATTCCACATTCTAATCCCTATTTTATTCCATTTAAGTCTTCACTTACTATTTTACTTATTATCTTTCAGTTTATTAGTTCTACTCTTTATGCCTATTACGTTTACCCTTTATTCTTTTACTCCCAAGTTTAGTTGGTTTATCCTTAACTTCTCTCTTGTGTTACAGTGTATACTTTTCTACATTTTCGTTCCATCTTAACTATTTTAATATTCTAAATATACTCACTCATTCCGAACTTTATTCTACACCCATACATTTTATTCCCTAAGGTGTGTTTTCCATTAACAATTCTAGATACTTCATTTATGCCAGCGGGGACTACCCTAAGGTTCATTAACTTATTTCTTAATTATCCTATTCTTAGTCACCACTATAGCATCCTAGAATTTACTTCTCAAGTAGAGGTAATACGAACCCTTCTTACCTTAACCTCGTAGAGAGAGAAGGGAGTACCAAGCCCTAACTCTTTAAAATCCTCCCCTTTTGAGTTTCAAACAAATAGCCTCCAAATGTGTAGTGAGAGTGAGGTGGAGGGTTTGATCCTACCTAACCTTGAAGAGAGAGAAAGCTTCAAGCTATGGAAGAGAGAGAAAGTGGATCATGAAACAAAAGAAGTAGAATTAGTTAGAGACTATGGGGGAAATTCGTATAACATGAAGGAAATGAGGAGGAAAGCTTGAATCTCACTTACTTTGAGCTTGAAATGGTGGAAATCAAGAGTGGGTGTTGAAACCCTTGAACCCTAACTCATACCATGGCTTGAGAGAGAATAATAGGAAAGATTGATGGAAGACATGATGTTTGTGAGTGGTGGAGATTGGTTTTTAAGGGTTTATCATGGATGTATTTGATGATTTGATGTGGGATTTAGAGAGAGAAAGAGAAGGGAATTCGTGCCCTAAGAGAGAGAAAGACAAAGGGGAATGAATGAGGAAGAAGACCCCATTCACGTTTTATTTTTTCTGAAACTGGACAGACTACTCGAGTAGTCCAAGCACTACTCGAGTAGTTCAGGAAATCATGACTTGTTGTTTGGGTGGACTACTCGATTAGTCCCTGAACTAATCGATTAGTCCACCACTACTCGATTAGTTCTGCACTACTCGAGTAGTCTAACAGACTTTTTTTCCATTTTCTTGGCACTTCAAATTGCCATAACTTCTTCGTTATCCGTCGGATCTTGCTCAAATTTTAAAGCAAGCTTCCTCACATATTACCCTTCACATCCAACGGTGGAATTTACGTTTTGAGTTCTAAATCTTTTATTTTGAATTTCCTAATATAGGGTGTTTACAACACCGAAAACATCGCTTCTAACACTCTTTTGTTCATCTTTCAACCTCCTTTCTCATGCCAATTCTTCCTGACTCCTCTATGGCATTCAAAGAACTCCTAATCCATCATTTTAAATCATTTTTATAATAATCCTTGCTTCCAAATCCTATCATTATTCTAATTACTATTGGAATTAAAATTCGGGATGTTACAATTCTCCCCCACTTACTGGAATTTCGTCCCCGAAATTCCGTTCGGTTCCTTAAATGGGGAATCATCCCATTGGTAAACTCCTGACTATGGCCTTCACTTCCCTTCAGTTTTTATTTCCCGCTCCAGGTGTGGTTAAGGTCATGCCTATTTCAATGCTTGTCCTTCAGTACCATGTATCATCTCTATCTGGACAGGACCGTCAGTTTCCTTATTATTAAAGTTCCATCTCCCATTCCTTGGATTGAAATCCTCCCCCACTTAGCATTGACATACTTGATTATATCTATGCTAGGGGTATGCTCATTCGTTGCTCAGAATAGAGTACACAAGTTCCCAACCGGTATTCAAGGCTAGAAAGAGGGCACGTGGGTGACTATCTATCGGTAGGCATAGAACTATGCCGGGTTTCTACGACTTGGCGAATTCTCACAGATACATCTGAGATGCTTGGAACTTGAAGAGAGTGAAGATGAAAAGAAGAAACATGAAGCACTCAGGAATGAGTCTCATGGTCTTTGAAAGACGACCCAGGATGTACTTTATACATGTCAAGCAAGAAGACAATGGAGGTTATCCCCAAAGTGTACATTTTCAGCAGAGAGCCATCAAAGGATGCGTTTTCTATGGATCTGCGGCTGATTGATTGGTCTCGGTAAGGGTACCTAACACAGTGGTTAAGACTTGCTTCCTTCGAGAGAATCGTTCGGGAAGTTTGATTAGATTCTTAGGCGAGTTTTAAGCTGTCTACTATCTAATTCGATTGGTTGCAAGAGGATGTCTACAAGGTTCGCTCTAGTCTCTCAGGGGTTCTATACTCTATTACTCCTCTTTCTAATGCTACACAAAGAATTTAGAAGGAATTCTTTTCGATTTGGTTCTCTCCGTATTGGGGGTCTACTTTAAAAGTTGTTAATTCGGTTATTTCGGTTTTTAGACGAAATGTGCCAATGACATCGATCACTAATAGGCGCGAAGATCGAGGTGATCAATCCCAATCTCACATCTATTAATGGCAATATCATTGTCGGGTTCGTTGATGGTATCATCCTCTAACAGATGTAAGAGTTAGAGTGATAAGTTCTAACCTTACACTCTACTAGAGACTGTATCACAATTGAGTTTGATGGAATTTCTAACTAATGTTTTAACACCCATCGACTCCTTCTAGATTACACTACCCCCACTTAATCTAGGCAAGACGTTAAAGTAAACAGTTGTTGCATTATTACTACAAAAGTACCTTGGGCTAGTTTATTCGCTCCCTTCACCAATACGCCTAGGACAATTCGCCCCAATGTGTCCCGGTTGTCCGCATACATAGCAGAGACCCTTGTTCTTGTGCTGCTTCAACAGCAAACATCGACGCCTGTGGGGCTTCCCACATAGCGGACATGGTAGCCTAACTCCTGGGGCATCCCCATTCGGGGCCACATCTCTTGGCACTACTGCTCTAGTGTTGATGTCAAAGCATGGGCCTGATTCTGGAACCAACTCCTTGCCCTTGTCAAACCTCTCACTACCTGACATTCGTTTGAGACCCTTCTCATAGGTACTTGCCATGTTGACCAAGTGAGCCAAGTTATCAATGTTGTGATACTCACACGAGAGGCGAATATCACTCCTAAGCCCAGCTTCAAACTTAACACACTTGCCACGGTCACTTGCATCCCGATAATCAGAAAAACGGATGAGATCTTCAAACCGAGCTGCATAGTCCCCAATTGACATAGAGCCTTGAGTCAATTGGAGGAAAGCAATCTCCTTCTCTCTCTGAAAATCCTCAGGGAAATACTTCCCTAGGAAAAGGTCCTTGAACACCTCCCAAGAAATCACAGGATTAGTTGCCACCAATCCTCTCCTTTGCTGATCCCACCAATGTTCTACCTCATTGGTCAGCATGAATTCAGCTAGTCGGACATGCTGCTCCATTGGTGGTTGAAGAGAACGGAGAATCTTCTCCACTTCTTGTATCCACCTTTGAGCCCCATCAGGATCATTTCCACCTTCAAAACGAGGCGGCTCACTTTTCCTAAATCGTGTCATCCAGTCAATTTCCACTGGAGCTGGCGGAGGAGGTTGCAAAGCTGCAACTGCGGCTGTTGCTGCTGCTGCTGCAGCTGCCATCTGCTCACCCTGTTGTTGTTGCATCTGAACCAGATGCTCCAGAATAGCAGTAATTCCATCATTACCTGCTCGTCTTCCAGCCATTCTGTTTATCCAGGGAGAGCAGATTATTAAGGCTTAATACTCATATATATATATATATATATACCTTAGTATAAATATCCTATTAATACCTCTTGACTCTTACTATGTACACAAATTACTCGCTGGGTGAGTAATCATTGGAGTAATATAACTCCAAGGCCGAGGAAAAACTGCTCTGATACCATAAATGTAACACCCTCACATTAGTTAGTTATTTTATAGGTTTTAAACAAAATCAGAGTTTGAAAATTCTTTTTAAAACTTAATTTCTTAAAAGGTTTTTACGAAAATCCGGCAGAGTTTCCTCTGTTTTCCGGACTTCCCAAAATTTTTCTTCTTAAAACCTGTCAGTCCAGAAATATTTAAAAAGATAAACTACAACGGTTTACTAGTCATAACAGATCCTAATGCCCGATTACTATAAGCTTCAGGGCACGACTATTACATATTCTAAAATTACAAAAGTAGTTGTCCACTCATATTAAATAATATACATTCCACGTAGTGGAATGAAAATCCTGCTCGGCCATGTCCAATGTAAGCTCCACTTCAGTACCTGCAAAAATATAGCAAGAAGAGTAGCATTACACAGAACTTAAAAAGATAAATCCTATAAGAGACATAGTAATAAACTAAGCCTACCCAATTATTAGTATACGTTATTCATATAATTAATCTCTTCTAGTTATTTACTTATTCTCACATTCTTTTAATTTCTGGTTCTCTTAACATTCTTTCATTTCCATTTTTATCCATTTTCCAATATTTGGCCAACAAGCCGGTTACCTTTTCGTTCCTTTACTCTTTTATTGGTGACAGGGTCTAACGACCTCCTGCCATTTATTTTTTTACTATTGTGACAGGGTCTACCGACCTCCCGCCATTTTACTTTTTATTATTGTGACAGGGTCTACCGACCTCCCGCCATTTTACTTTTTATTATTGTGACAGGGTCTACCGACCTCCCGCCATTTTACTTTTTATTATTGTGACAGGGTCTACCGACCTCCTACCGTTTTAGTCCTTTCTCTTTCTTTATCCTCTTTTATTTTAAGTATGTTCCATTCACTAAAGATTCTCATTTTTAACTAGTTCTGCTTGGTTAAGCCATATACGTTATATTTTAAATTCTCGTTCCTAGCTCTTAGTTATTTCCCTGTTCTCTTTCTTTTCTTTTTCTTCTTCTCTTCCTTTTCCTTTTTCCTTATTCTTTTTATTAATTAGTCTAGTTTACATCTAACTCCACTTAGCTTTGATATAGTGGTTATATTTTAAATTCCTGTTTCAAATTCTTAGTTGTTTCAATGATTCCTCTATCTCACATTATTATTTACTATTTATTCCTATTTCATTTCTCTATTTTAGTTAACCACCCTTTTAGACTCAATTTAGTTTCCATATCTTATTACAACATTTTATTTAACTTCCCTAACAACGTACTCTCTCTTTGCTTTAGTATCTTTTTATTAATTTCTTTTACCGGTTATCTATTTTCTTTTATTTCAAATTCGCTATTTTGTTTCTATTCCCATATTCGACTCCGCACGCATTCTTTATTCCACATTCTAATCCCTCTTTTATCCCATTTAAGTCTTCACTTACTATTTTACTTATTATCTTTCAGTTTATTAGTTCTACTCTTTATGCCTATTACGTTTACCCTTTATTTTTTTACTCCCAAGTTTAGTTGGTTTATCCTTAACTTCTCTCTTGTGTTACAGTGTATACTTTTTTACATTTTCGTTCCATCTTAACTATTTTAATATTCTAAATATACTCACTCATTCCGAACTTTATTCTACACCCATACATTTTATTCCCTAAGGTGTGTTTTCCATTAACAATTCTAGATACTTCATTTATGCCAGCGGAGACTACCCTAAGGTTCATTAACTTATTTCTTAATTATCCTATTCTTAGTCACCACTATAGCATCCTAGAATTTACTTCTCAAGTAGAGGTAATACGAACCCTTCTTACCTTAACCTCGTAGAGAGAGAAGGGAGTACCAAGCCCTAACTCTTTAAAATCCTCCCCTTTTGAGTTTCAACCAAATAGCCTCCAAATGTGTAGTGAGAGTGAGGTGGAGGGCTTGATCCTACCTAACCTTGAAGAGAGAGAAAGCTTCAAGCTATGGAGGAGAGAGAAAGTGGATCATGAAACAAAAGAAGTAGAATTAGTTAGAGACTATGGGGGAAATTCGTATAACATGAAGGAAATAAGGAGGAAAGCTTGAATCTCACTTACTTTGAGCTTGAAATGGTGGAAATCAAGAGTGGGTGTTGAAACCCTTGAACCCTAACTCATACCCATGGCTTGAGAGAGAATAATAGGAAAGATTGATGGAAGACATGATGTTTGTGAGTGGTGGAGATTGGTTTTTAAGGGTTTATCATGGATGTATTTGATGATTTGAGGTGGGATTTAGAGAGAGAGAAAGAGAGGGGAATTCGTGCCCTAAGAGAGAGAAAGACAAAGGGGAATGAATGAGGAAGAAGACCCCAATCACGTTTTATTTTTTCTGAAACTGGACAGACTACTCGAGTAGTCCAAGCACTACTCGAGTAGTTCAGGAAATCATGACTTGTTGTTTGGGTGGACTACTCGATTAGTCCCTGAACTAATCGATTAGTCCACCACTACTCGATTAGTTCTGCACTACTCGAGTAGTCTAACAGACTTTTTTTCCATTTTCTTGTCACTTCAAATTGCCATAACTTCTTCGTTATCCGTCGGATCTTGCTCAAATTTTAAAGCAAGCTTCCTCACATATTACCCTTCACATCCAACGGTGGAATTTACGTTTTGAGTTCTAAATCTTTTATTTTGAATTTCCTAATATAGGGTGTTTACAACACCGAAAACATCGCTTCTAACGCTCTTTTGTTCATCTTTCAACCTCCTTTCTCATGCCAATGCTTCCTGACTCCTCTATGGCATTCAAAGAACTCCTAATCCATCATTTTAAATCATTTTTATAATAATCCTTGCTTCCAAATCTTATCATTATTCTAATTACTATTGGAATTAAAATTCGGGATGTTACAAGGGGTGCTGTTATCAAGGTCCGTTTTACAGTAACTTGAACAACAAGTTACTTAAATTTTACTAACAGTTGTATGATCTAACTGAATTAGTAAGTCTTTCCCGATTCAGTAGTTAGGTTATTAGTAACTTAACTAATTGAACCATAGGTAGTTAAGTTAAGCTACCAACTTAATTGTATATATAGTGAGTAGTTGGCTCACTTTTACTCAAGTTAGTGATTATATTTACATTTTACTCTTGTGTGTGATCACTTCTCTCAACTTTCTCTCTTTTAGTTTTTTACTCAAGAAGAAATTGTTAGAATTGGCCTCAAAATCTCGAGAGGGGGAGTGAATCGAGTTTTATTAAAATTATTGAAATTCGATAGAATGAGATTGATAAAAAATATTTTCGTTATGGAGATGAATTGAGAATACGACGTTTTAAACGGAAGCACAAAAATATCAAAAAAATAAAGCAGAAACGATAATAAACAAGTAAGCGTAGCGGAAAGTAAAAGATAAAGGAGAAGAGAAGCGCAAGTCGAATTTTATACTGGTTCAGTCTTTCCAGTGAAAGACCTACGTCCAGTCCCCAAGTGACCCGCTTGAGAGTTCTATTGATACCGTTCAATTGAGTTCGACCCAATTACAACCAGAGTGTCTCGCACACTACTTGATTCGACCGTTCGTTAGGGACCTCAAAAATAGCACTCAATAGATTCGATCCTTGGTACCTAGGGAGACACTTCCTACAACTATGGCTGGATACAATAGATTGGTACAAGTGATAACAATAAGTGTGTTCTTAATAACACGAATACAACGATGTAGGCGTCTATGGCAATAGGATTATCTCACAAGTATGTAGGCCAAAATATGATTTTCCTTCAAAATAATATAACCTTGAAAACCTTGAAGGAGGAAGAAGAAGGAGAAGAAAAAGTGTTCAGAAGAATGGAGAATATGTGAATGAAAATTATGATCTGAAAAATAATATAAAATCTTGTTTTTAGAAAACCAAAATAAATCTTCTAGATTGAAAAACTGTAAATACAATATTTGATTTTCAATAATAAAAGATATAAATTCAAAAAATGAATCAGGATTTGAATTTCGAAAACTAATCAGAATCAATTAAGCAAAAACAAATCTAGAAAGGCTGTGATTGATTCTAGCACGGATTTCAAAAAATCAAAAAGTAACCGATTACTTCAAGTAAGGTAATCGATTACAATGCTTCAGGAAAAAACAATTGATGCAGAATTTTGAATGATAATCGATTACAATATTTCAGGAAAGATTCAAGATGCACAGACTTTGAAGTAATCGATTATCTAATCACATGTAATCGATTACAACCTTTCAGGTCATCAACTTTTGAAGTAATCGATTATCTAATCACATATAATCGATTACAAACACTCAGGTCACAAATCTGTATCTAAGTAATCGATTAGTCTCAAAAGGTAATCGATTACTTTTGCTAATTTTTGCAGAATTAATTTTCATAAACAGAGATTGTAACCAGAGGTTTTCACAAACATATTTTCTCAAAAGCAAAGATGAAAACGTTTTAAGAAAATCTTTGAAAAACATTTCCTTCTCTTTGAAAAACACTTTTGGCCTCATACTAGGATAGATAAGCTTATTACATTACATGATTTCCTAGGAGAAAGGGAAAGGGTCAACTTGAGCCTTCATTTGCTTGAACCTTGAAGCTTGACTTTAGTGAGCTTGTTTGACTTTGTTTGTTATCATCAAAACATTTGATTAATACTTGACGTCCTTGGGGTAGCTTGACTTCTAACCTTCCCCCTTTTTTATGATGACAAACCTATTCTAGGAGAACTGCAACACAAGTGTTAAGCAAGCAAATATATATGTATTTCCTAAATGCCTACCAGGAAAACTTTACACCATTTCAGGCAAGCACATGTACAACATGAAAACTCCTCCTAAAGAGATGCATAAATAAAATATAAGACTTAGAATTGTCTTCTCAGAATCTCCGCCCCCTTTGTCAACATCAAAAGGAGGGAAGATGCATCCATCAGAGGTGCCTGAACTAAGAGAAATACTCCCTGTGCAACACTAAATACACGCATCAATAATAACAAGGGAATAAAAAATTCATGGACACACAATAATTCAATGTGAGATGCACAAGTTAAGTCGAGTTCTCAACGAATAAAAAAGAAGTTTTCTTTAGGAAGAGGTTTGGTAAAGATATCGACTAATTAACTGTTTTGTGGTGTCAACATATTCAATCACACAATCACCTTTTAGAATGTGATTGTTGATATACCAGCAAGTGGACTGGGTCAACGAGTAATATAGTCTGGAAGACCGAATATCGTCCCACAGGGAGTTGTGTTTTTAGTATATTTTCACCTTAATGTAATTAAAAATAAATCATATAAACTAAAAAGTGTTTAAATTAATAATTCAGATTTAAAAACTATAATTAACTAAACTACTAAGTTGCTGAAATTAAATTAAAACTAGAGAACAATGGGAGAAAAGTGGTTAGGAACGTTGGTTTCATTGTAGGTTTCACTTATTCAATTATAATTCAGATTTTCCTTTAATTATCCTTCAATTCATGGACCATTCCTCTCAAATAGCAATAGTTAGATCTCTCTAACATTACCCTTATTTTCTAAATACTTAATCCTTGATCTCTCAACAAATTACAATATAAGAAAATATCAATTCAGCACAAGGGAATTATAAAGTCATATAATCATTTAATCATATCTCTATAACTAAACTAATCATACCATTAATTGCATGGCCTATTCAAAATCCCAACTCTCGTTGCGAATTAAGAGATTCATAACATAAATTGCGCGGGTTTATGTATACAATAAAAACACAATTAATGCATGAATTGAAAACAGCAAAATCCTAAATCATAAATTGAAATAAGCTACGCCATACAAATTCACCGTGTTCCTAACACGAGGGTTTTAGTTACCCATAGAAATAAGAAGAAGAGAAGACGTAATAGGGAAATTCATAGACAAATTACCCCAAATCCTTCAATCTTCAAATGCTCCAAATCAATGCAATCTCCCTCTTCAAATCTAAATTCTGTTTTCTCCTCTAGTTGGCTGCCTAACCTAATTCTAAATCACTAATTTATAATTACAATCTATCTCTAAGTAGAATCCCAATCAATTTATGAAGTTTTGGCCCAATTGGGCTTTTTCTGGTGCACGCGCGCCCCAGGCGCACGCGGTGTCGCGCCCCAGGCGCGCGCCTCTGCTGCTATTGTTGTTCCTCAAGTGGCGCGCCCCAGGCGCACCCGTCCACGCGCCCCAGGCGCACCCGTCCACGCGCCTCAGGCGCGTGGACCTATTTCGGCTCCGATTTTCTCCGTTCTTTTTCCTATTTCAAGGTCTTTAAATGCTCTTTCCAATTCCATAGTTTATTTTTGCAATTGAGCTCCAAAATCACCTAAAACACTGAACAAACGATCAAAAAGTTCATGGGAAACTACAACTACTAAAATTCCTAAAAACTAATAAAAAGATCCTAAGTTTGCTACGAAAACAAGCCAAATCAAAGTAAAAGAGGGTAAAATGAAGTCCAAAAGGTATATATATCAGACCCAAATCACTCCCCCAAACTTAGTATTTTACATGTCCCAGGCAAAAGTAAAATAAAAATTCTAAATAAAAGACAAACTACATGAACACACCTAATCCAAGAGTACGACTCATCACTTCGACACATATTATCACAAACTATATACACAATTACATACTAGTTAACATAACAATCCCATTCAGAACTCAGAACTAATGAACACTCTCAACTTCTCAATTGTTTCTCTCAAAAGTGTATAAGGGTCATATTTTCAATTCACTCAAGTTCAACAATGATAATGTGTTACCATAGGCTTGACCATAGACCAACATCTCCACTGAAATTATTGAAAGTATGCAAAAATCAAAAGGTCTTATTTTTGGTTGTAATGGGGGCATGGCTAAAAGTGTTAGGTGGGATAAAAGAAAGAAGGGATAAAACAAAGGCTAACTCGCAAAAATATTTACAAAAACAAGTTTCCCTCAAAAACCATGAATGAGCAATGAATACAATAAAGACTCACACTCACATCAGGAACATTTTATTCTTCTTTTTCTTCTTTTTTTTTTCTTCTATTCTCTTCCTTTACATTTGTTATTTATTTATTATTTTTTTCTGAAGAGAAATAGAACTCCTACACTTTTCACCAACTATTTTCACTTTTTCTTTCTATATTCCTCTCAATTGCTCATTCAAAATTCCCAAGGTACTAACAAAGAATATTTCAATAAATGCAGGGTACCAAAGAAAAATCATAATGTCTCAAAAGGCTCAAAATGGGCAACTAAGGGAAAATTATCAATGCAAAACATCTGAAGGCCACAAAAACACACCCTAAGTGCCTTAATCATCTTAATGCATGCAATCAATTATCAATTTTTAAATGGTCACCGGTCAAGTTCTAGAACAACAATACCAAAATGAACACACTCATGAAAGAATAGGGGTCTCAAAATTAGAATATTTCAATAAAATTCATACCCCTCAATATAAGGCTCAAAATCTCACAGGGCTAAAGTCAGTTCACTAATCACAAGTTCTGAAAGCATTTGTCGAAATAACCCAGTCACCATAATCATATTTACAGTTCAATCAAATAGAGTCGAATACCAATGAGTCTAAGTCCTAAACTAAATATACACATGCATCATCAGAGAAAAAGTCCTAAATCTATAATAATCACCTACTTTCACTAGAGACACAAACCAATACCAAATATGGGGAAACAATTCAAGTCCTGAAAAATCAATTTTTATTTTGTATACTCCCCCAAACTTAGATGTTGGCTTGTCCTCAAGCAAACCACTCTACCTAAAAACTAAAAAATAAAAATTAAAAACCTATACTAAAAAAAAACTAACCAAAAATGACAAGGATAAAGATTAAGAATACTACCTATCACATCCACAAAAATAGCACTAATCACAAGAGAAATGTTGCTCCCCCAAACTTAATACCTGCAATGGTTAGCACTAGTGCAACAAAGCACCACTAATGGTAGGAGACAACATTCACGCCTGCATAAAACTCAGCAATATAGATGCAACAAGATAATAATCGAAATAAATATCCATGCATTAAAAATAAATTAAAATCCTAGAAAGTGCAAACTCAAATAATATCACAGGTACAGAGCGGGGTGGGGAAAATACATCAGATATATCAAAATAAGAACAATCCCAAACTAGTCCTCATCCATCCCTCGAGCATTAGGCTCAGGCACATCCACCGGATAGTCCAACAAACTCCTCTCATAGTCCGAATAAGGGGGCAGATCAAAAGCATAACCCTGATCAGCACTCCAGGCCCTCATAATATCATCGCGGACCTCGTCCATGTGTAACTGTACACGCTGGAACTCGGCCTGCTGTCGCAAATAACGCCCCTGCAGTGCCTGCTCTCTCATCATGGACTGCATCATAACCCTCAGGTCTTCCACACCATCCGACGACTGTGCCGGTCGGCAAGAAGATCCTGCTCTATCCTGGACTGGTGGCTGTGGGTCAAGAATAATGGGTGGGTGTCTATCCTCCCTAGCTGTCTTAATAGCAAGTAAAACATAATTATCCCAGATAGCTTTGGTCAGCATGGTGGCCCTCTTAATCTCCTTCGTCTCATCACTCTCAGGCACTACCCCCATAGCAGAACACAACTGGTGTATTACCCAAGGAAATCCCACATATCCCTTATCACTCAAGGCAAAGCGGTGCAGCTGATCAGAAATTAGCGACGCTGCATCAACAACAACACAGGACTTCAGGGCATACACTAATCGACATATGGCTGGGAAAATTTCAATATCATGGGAATGAGGGTACAAGTTGTGCATAATGAACCTAACCCAAAACCGGGCAGCTCCCTGCATATTCCTCTGAGACACATGTTTTGGCCTTTGATTAATATTTAAATTCCATGTTTTTCCAGCCAAGAACAAATGTCTTTGAAGCATATCCAGAGAATACATACCCTCATCATCATAACTATCCGTGTTGAACAAAGCGGGGGCCATAGTAGGCGAGTAGTGTAACACCCCAAAATTTTAATCCCCGATTAATGAAATGTTAATTATAAATTAATTATAATTAATAATTTTCATATTAATCCTTGATTAAAATTTGTGTTCATATAGTTAGTATATGTGTGTGAATTGATTTAATAAATATAATAATGCATAAAATAAGTAGTTTGCATATTAGTCCCTGGATTGGGACCTAGAGGTAAATATAGGAAAGATTTTGGAGGGAAAGTAAATAAAATAATTATTTTTCAAAAATTGGGAAAAATACTCGAGTATTTTCTGAAAAACTCGAGTATTCTGGGTCAAATTGCACGAGTTAGTGCGTTTGGTGAGTCAGCACCAACGATTCCGTGTTGGTGACACGAAATCATCTTCATTCCACGTCCAGGGAGGTCGTGTCGACCTGCATGAGTCTCCTCAATTCCTATTTAAGCTCATCAACGATCCTTGGCTGAGAATTTTTGATCAAACTTGCTTTGTTGATGAAGTTAGGGTTCTGAGTTTGTTCTCTTCGATTCTCTTTCAATTCTGAGTGTTAAGGCTTGAGTGATACACGAATACAAAGATCACATCACGAGCTTTGTATAGACATAAGAATCGTGAGGATTGAGTGAGTGTGTTGGGAGAATTGGAGCTGAGAAGTTGGAGTTTGTTCTGTCAAAGTGTTGCTTGGAGCTTACTTTGATCTTGATTTCTGGTTAGCTCACGAATCCTTGAGTCTCAAATTCAGTTCCTTTAGTTAGATGATGTTGCATAGAGTCTAGAAATACTAATTTCCCCAATTGTTATCTCTGTCTTCCATGTAAACCAATTCAATCTTGGTGATGTATTCAAAACTGCTCTGCATGTTGGTGCTTGAAGTGGTTCTTGGTGCTGTGGGGCTTTTTCTTGCAATTTCTTGTTTGATTCACGTCTGAGAGGTAAGGGGAAGTAATTATATTCACTAGATAGAGTTTAAATTTCATTATGCCTGTCTTATGTCGCTCTTAGTATTTAATAATATAGATAATTATTATATCTGCTCTGATACCACTCAGTGTGACACCCTTCCGAATTACCCAAATATAATATAGTAATTAAGCTTTCATATTGGATAATGTATGGACTTGTGAGTGTTAAGAAAATATGGAAAATAAAATTTTCTTTCAAAGCGGGTGCACAAATCGTCATTTGGAATTCTTGGAGAATAAACTTTAAACCATTTCAAAACATTTGAATCGAGTTCGGCGATCTCTAAAACCTTTTCACAAATAGGGTAACATTCGCTCTTTGGAAACATCTTTGTATCATACAAGTAATCAAAGTTACCCATGCTTTGTTCGATAAAACTAATACCATCAAATAATATTTATAGCCGAACTCTTAAATAGATTAAAATCAGAGTAAAGCGGAATTTATCGGACTATGCGATTTAATAGTAAGATAAACATAAGTTTTCAATATATATATATATATGAAGAGTAGTGAGTACATAGTCCCATGATCAAAGTCTCCAAGATCCAACATATACAAGCCCATAGACAGATCTACACAATAGCGTATCTAAACGCCCAGAGTACTCCAAAAGTATATCTACAATATATGTACATAACCAAAACATAAACTCCAAGGGTGGTCACGTAGATCTGGCATCATCAGATGTAGTAGTAGTGATAGCAGCAGTCTCCAAGAAACATAAGTAGTAAGGTAGTAGCATCATCATCAACACAGCAGCAGCAGCAGTAAGTCTCCTCCACAGCGTCCGCACATCGGATCCACCGATCCTCATCACATACCATATGCATATACCTAGGGATCATCGTCTCTCCAATCACTCCCAGTAGAATGCACGACAGCCTCGCTCCCACTCTCGTCCTCCATCAAACAAAACATGACAAAACTGACCATTAAGCAAGTATTTACCTTGCACCAGATCAGAAGACCGACTTGCTTCCACACCACTAAGGGTGAAAACTCTTCCTTGAGCCATAGGCCTATCAGCAGCCCCTCTTGAATTGGCTTTGGCCGGTTCCTTGCAGTCTCTTGCAAAATGTCCCGGCTTTCCACAGTTAAAACAACCACTTGTCCCCCAACAAACACGGCCATAGTGATTGCGCTTGCACTTGTCGTAGAATGGAGCCTCGCTCCGATAATTCCTTCCATCAGACCCACCAGCTTTTCCTTTACCTTTCCCTCGGCGATCATACGGACCTTTGCCTCGGTTGTTGAAACCTTTCCGTCTTTGAGGTCCATAGTTCTGATTGTCCTTCTTCTCTGAGGCTTGCACCTCCTCAGCCTTTGTGTCATCTTCATACATCCTACACATGTCCACAAGTGCAGGAAAGCTTTGAATCCGCTGGTAACTGAAGATCGACTTCAACTTTGGCCTCAAGCCTCCTTCAAACTTAATGCATTTACTTCTCTCATCTGGATTGTTCTGATAGTATGGAGAGTACTTCATCAGCTCTTCAAACTTAGCTGCGTACTCACCCACACTCATGTTTCCTTGCTTCAGCTGCAAGAATTCCACCTCCTTCTTCCTTCTCAAGTCTTCAGGGAAATACTTCTGGAGAAACTTCTCCATGAATACTCCCCAACTTACCTCTCTTCCTTCATATTGCAGAAGCTGCATCGTGTGATTCCACCAATTTTCAGCTTCCTCCTCTAACATGTAGGTTGCATACGCCACCTTTTGAGCATCATAACACTCCAACGTTCTCAAGATCTTGTCCATGGTGTGAATCCACTTGTTGGCCTCTTCCGGTTTAAATCCTCCTTCAAACTTTGGCGGATTACAGCTTCTAAAATCAGCCAAAGTCTTCGCCTCAGCGTTACCCACATTACACTGATGAGACGGGTTGACCAGTTGAGATGGTTGTTGAGACTGTCGCTGCATGGCTTCCAGCACCGTGGTGATCCTTTCTAACATCGCACTTGGTGTGATTTTGGTTTCTAGTTGCCATATTAGACCTGCGCTATGGGCTTATGGTCACATATGTTGAACTAAAGAAACTTTCATAACACCATCTATACTAGAGCTATATTTTTAACGCTTAAATCTACAATCAATTGTGTCTTGTACTCAAATGAGACAAGATACAAACCAAATCAAGGGTATCTAAAGCTCAACAAGCAAAATAATAACATTCAAAATAATGTGCATGCCCTGGAGATACCTGCTTGATGTTGATGGCTACCTTTCTGAACTACTTCCACTACCACAGGATCTGACTTTTGCTCTGATACCACTCAGTGTGACACCCTTCCGAATTACCCAAATATAATATAGTAATTAAGCTTTCATATTGGATAATGTATGGACTTGTGAGTGTTAAGAAAATATGGAAAATAAAATTTTCTTTCAAAGCGGGTGCACAAATCGTCATTTGGAATTCTTGGAGAATAAACTTTAAACCATTTCAAAACATTTGTATCGAGTTCGGCCATCTCTAAAACCTTTTCACAAATAGGGTAACATTCGCTCTTTGGAAACATCTTTGTATCATACAAGTAATCAAAGTTACCCATGCTTTGTTCGATAAAACTAATACCATCAAATAATATTTATAGCCGAACTCTTAAATAGATTAAATCAGAGTAAAACGGAATTTATCGGACTATGCGATTTAATAGTAAGATAAACATAAGTTTTCAATATATATATGAAGAGTAGTGAGTACATAGTCCCATGATCAAAGTCTCCAAGATCCAACATATACAAGCCCATAGACAGATCTACACAATAGCGTATCTAAACCCCCAGAGTACTCCAAAAGTATATCTACAATATATGTACATAACCAAAACATAAACTCCAAGGGTGGTCACGTAGGTCTAGCATCATCAGATGTAGTAGTAGTGATAGCAGCAGTCTCCAAGAAACATAAGTAGTAAGGTAGTAGCATCATCATCAACACAACAACAACAACAGCAGTAAGTCTCCTCCACAGCATCCGCACATCGGATCCACCGATCCTCATCACATACCATATGCATATACCTAGGGATCATCGTCCCTCCAATCACTCCCAGTAGAATGCACGACGGGCTCGCTCCCACTCTCGTCCTCCACCGGATCCTCCTCGATCTCATCCGAGGGAGAGTGTACCCTACCACTGGGTACCGGGTCAGGTGATGGTGAAACCCTGACTGGGCTCCTCGGATCAGAAGGGGGAGTCTCCTCGCGGACGACTCTCGAGGTAAAAGGGTGAGAGCGGGTAGGTCGAAAACGAAAACTATGGTAAGAGCGAGCTGGTCGCGTGGGAGGTGGTCCATGTTAAGTGTAAAACGGGGGTACATGCATAGTGTATATGATGGGAATCCTAAATCTACGAGGACGGAATCGGATCAACGGGTTCGGGTGGTAGAAGGTAATCTCTACCTCTCCCTCGAACACCGCGCGATGGTCCTCATAGATCCATGTGCCACTAGGATGTGGTCGGATCTCGATGCACGCAATGTAACGAGACATCACCTACAAGGGCATAGGGGTAAGCAATTCTATACACATAATCAATAGAGAATAAATTGTGCAATATGATTATGTAAATATGCATCAATTAACAACAATCACATATAACACTTAGCAGTTAATGAATGCACATAGGATGCTCACACTTATTTCATTTATCACAATTAATTTAAATGAGTGGCATGATGCATGACTTTAGCACTCAAACCTATCTCCATCATACTATGTCACTCTCTGACGTCCATCCCTGACAACCCAGCACTCAATAGTGCGTTGTATTCCTAGGTATACAACAATTCGTACATTCACCTAGAATGTACACGTCAAGCTTGGAATCCATGCCACCCGAGCATATCCCGTCATCCAAACGGACCGTCATCCAAACGGTATAACCATATCGGCATCCACTCAGCCGACCACGTCAACGACGTGTCATCAAGCAAGCGTATTGGCACTCCCAGAGGCCCTCCACATGTTTACCAAAACATGATATACGTCCTACCATCCAAACTCCAGTATGAATGCATTAACTCGACTTAAAAGGAATTGATTGGTGTTTTATCCTTTTATTAATACACTACGTGCCTCCCGAGCAACGTATCATTATTCAAATGAAAACATCATAACGTCAATCAATTTCCTTTAAGTCCAGGATCACTTGGTTTATTGTCCTTTAAGAGTTACAAAATGTTTTAGAATTAAAAATGGTATTTTTGAGTATCTGACTAAAAATACTCGAGTGTTTTCCAAAATACTCGAGTAGTTTATCATTTTCCAGATTCTACTCGAGTGGTTCATAATTATACTTGAGTCGTTCATGTCTTTTCAGAGATTTAGGTTTTCAGGTTTTCATAAATATACTCGAGTAATTCATGAGATACTCGAGTATTCCATTACCCAGAATACTCGAGTAGTTCATATATTACTCGAGTGTCCAATCTGATTCCTAAGTTGGTGCGCCAATTTTCACTCTGGTGCACCACGAAATACTCGAGTATTAAGCCAAATACTCGAGTATCTGCAGACAGACCAGACTGAAACTTGGTTTTTACATACCATTTCAATTTCTAAACATTTTTAACCCAAACCAATGATCAAAACAGTTCACATACCATATATTGAACATATTGCAATACTTATTTCACATCAAATAACCAATTTGACAGGGAATCAATCATTTATGCATAATATACACAATTTAGCAACTTAACACCTCAAATTGCAAAATAAGCATAATACTCATAAAACAGTGGTCATTTAAGCTTGCATGCATGATATAAAACTTGCTCATCACAGTCATAGAGCATGGATTGGTCTCCAAACCAAAGTTCTTATTCAAACTAAGCCCTTAGAGCCTCTTGGTGGCTCTCTAACACAATTAATGAAATTTAAACTCTATCTAGTGAATATAATTACTTCCCCTTACCTCTCAGACGTGAATCAAACAAGAAATTGCAAGAAAAAGCCCAACAGCACCAAGAACCACTTCAAGCACCAACATGCAGAGCAGTTTTGAATACATCACCAAGATTGAATTGGTTTACATGGAAGACAGAGATAACAATTGGGGAAATTAGTATTTCTAGACTCTATGCAACATCATCTAACTAAAGGAACTTAATTTGAGACTCAAGAATTCGTGAGATTACCAGAAATCAAGATCAAAGTAAGCTCCAAGCAACACTTTGACAGAACAAACTCCAACTTCTCAGCTCCAATTCTCCCAACACACTCACTCAATCCTCACGATTTTTATGTCTATACAAAGCTCGTGATGTGAGCTTTGTATTCGTGTATCACTCAAGCCTTAACACTCAGAATTGAAAGAGAATCGAAGAGAACAAACTCAGAACCCTAACTTCATCAACAAAGCAAGTTTGATCAAAAATTCTCAGCCAAGGATCGTTGATGAGCTTAAATTGGAATTGAGGAGACTCATGCAGGTCGACACGACCTCCCTGGACGTGGAATGAAGATGATTTTTGTAACACCCCAATTTGGACTTAGAATTTTCACTAAAAATTTGCGCCATTTTTTTTATAACATTATCAAAATCAATTCCGTTTAATTCTTCTACCAAAAGATTTTCATAAATACAATTTAATTCATTTGGTTTACAAAAAATGTTTGGTACTTAGACTCACGTCATAAAATTCTATTTCCAAAAAGAGATGTTATCATCCAACATATTTCCAAAAACTCATTTTATCAATGTCATATTTATTCGATGGTTAACTTGCGGAAAAACATTTAATTAATTAACTTCATGAATATAATATATATAACAAAAGAAACTTCTTTTATTTCATTTCAAATAATCATTTATTACAACAGGGGTTACATTCGGGATAGATTAATCATGTCCTAATCACCTTAAGATAGGATACAAAGCAAAGACTATCCTATCTTATACTATAAGTCTTCATTGCTATTTCCCATCACAAGCGCATAGAAGATTCCTCGATTGCTGCTTCCGCTTCCTCCTGGTACAGGCGTCATCTCATGATCCTCTTCCAACTTGAGCAACTACTACTCGAACTACTACTTGATCTGTCATCTGTGAACATTTTTCCCCAATGTCCACAGGAAAGGGAAACAGAGAGAGTAAGCACTTCCGAACGATATTATCGTCGACGGCGTGGGCTTACCATAGGGGAATATTAAGACCACACAAACATGTACATCATTATTATCATTATCGATCTTATTGCATTTGTTACCATAAAATCTTTTCCCACTAAATGTTATACCTCTTAAAAACTATAGCCGTTATATTATCTTTAGTCTCTAAGTTTCATACCATCGGTAAATCAAAAGGGGGTGCCATTACCGAGGTTCGAGGTATGGATATCACACACGTTACATCTCCTCCATAAGTCCAACCATATCCTAGTTCGGAAAGCAGATGGGACGCACAGGAACCCTAGCCACACTGGCATCGAAGTCGGTAAACGAAAAGGTTATACCATCGCCAGTGGTCAGTAAGATATAAAAATTTCATGTGACCAACACCGGCGGTCAACAAGATTCATTTCATAAAAGTTTTCCAAAAACCCAACCCTTACCGAACTTCTAGCCCCTTTCAGGTTCCCTCTCACCATCTATGATTTGCTCAAGGGGGCGTCAGCACTATCTCCAGTTGGCCTGCAGTCCTCGCTACGACGAAAGCCCAGACTCCTGCGTGAACCTTGTCATTGTAGTCCCGTTCCGCCTAGAGAAGTACTCGAGGCTCCTTGACGTTTCACCGTCCTTGCCCTCCCCTATTGCAATCATCACTTGAAGAACTCCTATCCCCAAGCATACCTGAGTATCCGTAGATAAACAGGGTGTCTTTCCTCTCCACTACTTCACTCTCAGCGCAAGGTTTAAAATAAAGGGTTCCTATGTCTTTTAAGTTATCGAAGAGTTTTTACAAAGTTTAACATTCCTAGTTGTGGTCGACCCATTCTAAACCTTGTTTCTAACGGGCCTCGACCTCTAAGGGATTAGCTTCTCATGGACACTTCCAGGTCACAGGGAATTCAACACTTAAAGATAAAGCATGTCATCATGACAATATGATCCGGGGGTAGTATTATAACTTTCATAACCTCTGTAAAGGTTCCACATTAATTCCTTAACCATAAAGCCTTTAATCAATTCCCAAAAATTATCCACCATGACATCTTATGAATACATTAATTTTCAATAATAAGTTGATATATCATATTCACCAGACATGTTATCATTAATAATTATGATAGATCCAACATCATAATAAAACAAGATATACAACACATACAATTATATCCGAGGGATCGTGTTTTTGTATGAACGGCGGGACATACACACACAATTGCCGTTCTACTACTCACTCGATAGATCCCTACTTCCGACCTTTGAGATGATACGGAACGTCCTAATATTACACTACATGCCACTATGTCTTAAGAAGGCTTCTCTCTCACCTGAGCTCCACGCTTACTCTGTTTTCAACCCTTTTGCGTCTACAACTCCAGCAGCTCGTTCACTTTTGATTCCTTTATTCTTGAATGATGAACGACATACAATTAATATCTAATTGAGTACCTTATACTACCTTTACGTAAAGACTAACCCAAAGTCCCTTAAAATAGAATTCCTCTTTAAAACATAAATCCTTTTTAAGACATCAGATATTCTTAAAATAATTCCTTTTTAAAATTCAAGAAATCCTCTTTACAAAACATAATTTAAAACTCACTTCAATATTTGAAAACCTTTAAGAATACATTTTTATTTTCATAAAAACCACACTACATTGCTTATATAACAACTACCATGTTCAAACTAGCATGACTTTAAGATATTTTTCTTTTGATGCAAATCTTAATCAGATCAAGCAGTAAACCAGTTTTGCAACAAACCATGTTATAAGCATATATACTAAATAAGAAAGTAAACTCAAGCATTCAAGGTTTAAAATACTTTTTCTATCATAAATTAGATTAAGTTACAGGCCACAATCAGATTATAGAAAATTCACTCTCAAACATCAGTACATTAAAAATAACCTTTACAGATATTCACACCAACTTAACAGTAATTAACCAAATATATACTCTTTGAAAACATTAATTCCTCAAAGTCCTTGAAGTTTTGGGATCATGTAAATACCTAAAAAAAATCAATCATTCTTTACATTTTATACAATTACAAACAATATTTCATTTAACACATACACCACCTTAATTATAATTATTCTAAATTTACTTTTAAAAATTTATTTTCTAATCCTAAGCACTTATATTTCCAGATTAACATAAAATCTACATATCTAATCATTCAAGAACAAGTCATAACATAAATACTACACATTTCTCATTTTTGGACAGCATGCATACACAAACCTAAAAATTCAATTTCTCTTAAACAGAACATCGAAAACACATGCCGATTCTTCCTAAATTCTTATTACAACTTCTACTATAATAAAATAACTAAAACTAGACAAAATAAAATAGTTGCATCTGCTGTACAACCACAAAAAAGTTGCATCAATTCAAAAAGTTCAAGTAACAATCTAAAACAATTTAGATACAATTCCTACTTATGCCAAAGACTTATAAATACAATTATTTCTAATAAAATATAACTTTTTCATTAATTCTAAATTCTGGACAGCAGCTTAATATTTTTAATTTAAGTTATCCTAATCACTCAAAATACTTATTTCTATTGATTTCTATATCACATTTGCACATATAAACAAGGTATCACTAACATTCTAAAAATAGTCATTTGGGATCTTAAATAAATAAATTTTTCAGATTTAAAAATAAATTTCCAGAATAAAAATGAAACTTTCAAAATTAATCTTTTCCATATAAACATGTAATATATTCCATAAACATACTAAAGCAATCATCAAATAAAATAGAAAAATTCAATAGATTTAATTTCTTTTTCTCCTAAAATTCGACTAACATATAGACTAATTATAAAAATATTTTCAATTCCTAAAGCATCTATATAATATAATTATATCATTTTGTATATTAAAAATAAGAGGTTTAATCATTAACAAAATATAAAATAAATCTCTTTTAGAAAATAATTCACTTTTTCCAGCAACTAACATTTACAAACATATCAACCACATACTCATACAATTAATTAAAAATACATGTTCTTATAGGTTTATAACAACTACCATTTGTTCCTATTTCTTGTAAACAATTAACTATAATTTAACTACACATCAAACAATCAAACAAATTACAAAAATAATTTCAAAACAACACAATAGACCTCACGGTCTATTCTTCTTATTTTTCCAGAAATTTAATTTTTGTTCATTTACTCATTGTTCTTATTTAACTTAAATCCAACAAAAGAAAATCAAATACAAACAAACAATAACAATTACATAAAAATTTCCATAACATATAATTCCATATACTTCAAGAACATCAAAATTTTCCAGAATTAATTTTATTCTTAAAAATCATTTTTTTGTTCCTTTAAATCATTTTCATTTCATTTCTACTTTAAAGAAAATACCTATTTGTTTTCATTCTTAACTATAACTCAAATACACATGAAATAACAACAATTATCATACAATATATATATATATATATATATATATATATGTACATACACGTCCAGAAAAGAAAAGAAAATAAAAACCAAAAATAAAAATCCATTTTAATCTTTTATTCATTTCTATTTTCTTTTATTAAACAACAACACAATTAAAATACACAAATCAATCCTCAATTTTCTTAATATATCACACGGCCTATATATACATATATATACCAGAAATAAAATTTTCCATTGTTATTTACTTGTTTCTTTTTCATTCCTTAAAACAAAGAACAAAACAATTAAAAGACAATGAATAAAAAAAAACTTATTTGCTCATACAAAATTCTCCATAATCCTTATGTTCTAAGAATTAAAATAAACCCAGAAATAAAATTACTCAAACTCATCAAAACTATTAGCCATCTTAAGAATTTAAGAAAAGGGGAGATAAATCCCTTTAAACACCCTTTTTGTGTCCCTTTTCTCATTCTTAATTCATATGACTTAAGAACAATTTCATATATTCAAAAATAACTTTAAAAATGAAAAGGAAAATTTAGAACTTGACCATAGAAGAAATTTAGAAGATTTAAACAAAAATAAACAATTTAAAAACAACTTAAATAAATAAGTGATTTTGGGTTACCTCTACTCCTTAAGCTTTTTAGAAGACTTCAAGCAACCAAGCAACTTTTCCCTTCCTTCCTAGCTTACACGTCCCTCTCTCTCAATTTCTCTCTTAGAAATTTATTTTTTTCTCTTGTGAAACTATCAAGTTTTTGTGTGTGAAAAATGTGGGAACTAAGGCTATCTATTTATAGGTGTTGAGGATGCATTTCCCCTCCATTTTTCAGAGCAAAATTCGTCCCCCCTTCATCAAGTCTTAGTCAAAAAATTTCAAACACTACTTGGAACATGAACTAGCATTAAATGGGATTTTGTTGATTCCTAAAGCCTTTTAATTCATGGTTTATTCTCACAAACTTCAGAACTATTCTTCCCTTCTTCCCACTTATTTTGGACGGTGCATATTATTAAAATAGAAGAGAAAATTTCTCATTGGTTCATTGTGTAACACCCTAATGAATTCTACCCTTAATTCCCAAGTATTAAAAATGAGTACTTAAAAATTCATTTTTATTATATTAAAATCAACCGTCAAACGAACGGAGTTTTGTCTGTTTTTCGGACTTTCCAAAATCTTCAACCTGATAAATACATTTATATGAAATTAACAGGAGCTAGCAGGGCTCAAATATAAATATATAAGCATCGCATAGTTGCCCCTTGGGCTCAAGTGTAAACATAGTGTATCAGAGTGCCAATAAAGTATTAGGTGTGTGAATCAAGAGACCATAACAACAACTATGCATCAAAAGAATCATAAACCCTGCACCAAAGAAACTATCCTAGCCTCACCCAAAAGAAAACATATATATAGCTCATATACATCCAAATATACGGAGGCTGAAGTCAAAATAAAAGTATCTAATCCCCATAACCCTACTCTCCCTGTGAGGGAGAGCACTCCTGCTTGGCCGGGGGTTGTGCTAGCTCAATCTCTGTACCTGTAATGATAGTAAGGGAGTGAGCATTGCACATGAAATAAAATTGCAGTTTCCATATAATCATAATAAATCCACTAGGCCAAACACAAATAGTAAAGTAATGACATATAGCATTTGCAAGTCTATTCACAATCAACCTCTTTCCACCCTTTCTATTTTCTCTTTATCATGATTCCATAATTACCCCTTTCTTTAACATGCCCATAATCAATGTTAATGTTCATTACCATTTACTTTATCCCTTTTCCTATTCATTTCCATTATCTTTATCCATTTTCCATTTTCCCTTAACATTTTCACTAATTCAATTCCCTTTCCGTTTTTGATTCCGTTACCATTGTCCATTATCTTTTCCATTTTCTGACTATATCCATTATCTTTTCCATTTTCCTTTATTTCCTTTTTCCTTTATGCGTAACCCCAAATCAGAGATCTACGCTTTCCATTGGGTGTAACCTCAAATCAGAGATCTACACCTTACCATCGTGTGTAACCCCAAAACAGAGATCTACACACGGTGTATGCAACCACAAACAGTGATCTGCATACCCTTTCCCTTTTTCCTTTTTAATTGTACACCACTAGGATTTTGGTTACCCGCTAGGTAATTGGCACACCTGTCTAGGGACTTGAAACACCTGCCCAGGACTTTACACCCATCCAGACCATAACCTGTAGGACTATGTACATATTTACCATTCCATTATTTATTTCAATTATTGGTGTGGAAAATTGATCCTGTGGGTCACCCGGCGCCTACAGGGCGGTTTGGCCTGATGGGTAATTGGCCTGGCAGGTAATTGGCCCTAACAGGTAATTGGAACACCTAGTCGGGTACCTAGTGTTCCGGGCCCCACTGATCAGTTTCCACATTAGTTACCTTTACCATTTAAATTAACCACAGTCCAGTTCATTAATATATCCATCAACACAATTCCAATAATAATCACAATATGCATAAATATAAGCCATTCCAATCATTCAAGTACATGAAGATTACCCCTTTCCAACAACCCCAAATAAGCACTTATTTTCAACATTCATAATCGTAATCCAATCCAAATTCAATAGACACATAATGCACACTATCCATGTTGTCATTTTGAAATAATCACAAATAAATATTTTATCATCAATAATCATAACCATTCCAATTTCCACATAACACACATAATACACAATATTCATGTTGCACTTTATCATTTCATTCAATACTCATAATTGGACCATGACCAAGTAAATCATAAATGTATTGTAAAACACTTATTGTATCAATTATCCAACATCAATTCACATTCAAAGCTCACATTACTTTCCCCTTTCTAGTTATGATTTCGAAGTTCATTCCTATTATATTCACCCTTCCCTAAATTACTATCCAAGATTCTACCATTAAATGCCCTAAACACATAACTCCTAGAGAATCACTATAACCATAGGGATACCCAATCTTAGATCAACCAATGCTCACTATAATCCACCCCCTTACCTCACCCTTGTAGAGAGAGAGAGAGAGAGAGAGCTCCAACACTATGGGAGAGAGAGAGAATGAGCTAGAAACCAAAGAAAGGAAAATTAGTTAGAGATTGGGGAGGAAAATTCGAAATCTATGAAGGAAAGGAGGAATACAGCTTGTATTCCACTTACTTTGAGCTTGAGAGATGAGAACCAAGATTGGGGGTTGGCCCTAACTCATACCCATGAAGTGAGAGAGGAAGAACTTGAGAGATTGAAGGGAGATTAAGTGTTTAAATGTGTTGGGGATTGATTCTCAATGCTTATTTATGGATTGAAATGGTGATTTGAGGTGAAATCTAGAGAGAGAATGGGGAGATGTTCGTGACCTAGGAGAGAGAGTGAGATTGGGGTTATGAAAGAGGTTGTTGGCTGAAATACGTTTTTAAGGCTGTCTGCACAAAACACTCGAGTGTTTTCTTTAAAAACACTCCAGTCTTTTTCAAAAGACTCCAGTCTTTTCCAACAAAAGACTCGAGTAGTGCCTGAGATCCCCATTTTCCAACTGACCAGAACACTCGAGTCTTTTCCAAAAGACTCGAGTGTTTTGCCCAGTACCCCATTTATTCATTTTCCTATTTTCCTCCTATTTTCTTCCTGCTTCAATTAGAGATAACTTCTTCGTTCACCGTCGGATCTTGCTCAAATTTGACGAGTGACTTCCTAAAAATCATACCTTCATATCCAACGGTGGGAATTGTGTTTTGAGTCTTAAATCTTTTATTTTGAATTTCCTAATGTCGGGTGTTTATAACACCAAAAACTCGATTTTTAACACTCGTTTGGTCTTCTTTAAATTTGCTTTTCGATGCCAATGCTCCTTGGCTCCTATATGGCACTCAAAGCACTCCTAATCCATCATTTTAAATCCCTTCTATGAAAATCCTTTCTTCCAAATCTTACTATAATTCTAATTATTGTTAGAATTAAAATTCGGGATGTTACATTTCTCCCCCACTTATTAGAATTTCGTCCCCGAAATTCCGTTCAATTCCTTCAAATGGAGAACCATCCCAACATGGGTTTGCTAAACTACGATGCACACTGCACTAGGTCCTACTCCCCCACTTTGAATCGGCATACTACCTTGCTTAAGTACGCCACCAGACTCATGTGTCCAATGAAGAATACAACTCGTGGTTTAGTTTGGTTAAACTAGAAGCAAAATTCTCTAAGGTTTTTGAGGTTTACTCCGATATCGGTCAAACATTGCAAGAGTTCTAATCACAATCTACCTGGTGATCTACACTTAGGCATTATTCTTAAGTCCTAAGCAACCACACTCTTTTAAAAGTAAACAGTTAGCAATTGCCTGGCAATCAAAATTCAAATATACGCACCAACATTTCATATCAGCACATAAGTGCAAGCACTAACCTAGCAACCTCTACTTGATTCTAATCTAATTCCGATCTACCTGAATCAGCCCTAGAACTCAGGTCTAAATCCATGCACACATCTTAGATAAGCTGCACACATTTCAAATGCAATCCAAGAAGAGTTTGAAACTTTTCATGGTTTCCCATGATTTGTTTTACACATTCAAGTTATGCATGCCAATATAAAACTTTGATAAAATCACCCACTTGCATGGTTTCAAAGTTTAATGATTAAAACCTCATAAATTCAAAGTATGTGCGCTTTTATGAACATCAGAATAGTGTTCGGAAATTCGTTTGTGCATTTATGCATTTATAAAATTACAGGGACATGCCGAAAGCATGCATGCGTTCATCTATGTTTAGAAATTTTGCTTATCTTACAAGAAAGGCACTTACATATGCATAAGTCAAAAAAATAGTACATCAACAAATATTGATGTGGTGGTGTGTCAATAGGTTCATTATTCTTGAAAAATCAAGTTCCTTTCTTGATGGACAACCATTTTGATTTGTTTTACGTAAAATCCTTAGGAAAAGATTAAATCAGGAAAAATTTATTTCACACTCTAAAACTTTGATATGTTCATGCCAGATTAACTTGGGTGAAGTTCCAAAAACTAGTTTTATAAAGCAAAGCATATCTCTTTGTAAAGGATTTTCTCTATCTAATTTCGGGAGATTTAGGTGAAGGATTATGACCTTCCTCAAAATTAGCAAACTCAATGAGAATGGGAGTATGTGGTTTACTAGAAAATTTATTTCGATGATTCTCAACAATCCAAATAGTCACATTCCCTTTGACTTTGAGTTTGAAGATTAAGCTCCATTCCGAATCGAGTAAAGTCACCTAGAAGGGTTCCTATTTAATCAGCATGGGGATAGATTAAAAGAATAAATTAGTCCACCGCTTGATTACTTAGGAATCCTTGGTTGACTCACTAGCTTTTCAAAATTTCTCTACACAACTTAGTACTCAATTTGGAAGAATTTATGGTTCCATTAGAACAGAAAAATTCATTTTTGAATTCAATTCCAAAACATAAAAATTCATTGGGGTCACTATCACGCTTGAAAAATAAATCGAATGGTTCCTGATTTTTGAAATGATTACGCTTGAGAACCAAGCGACTTGTTGATAGCAATACCATTCCATGAGGATGTTTTGCGAAAGGTTTTATGCTCCAAATAATTTTCATCATGCACATGTTTCAGACAATAACAATTATCATTAAAATGCACAATTCATCATGTAGGAAAACACAAGACAATACATAGCATCGCATTCATTCATTTCTAAACGCATAACCTAGCTCTATTCAATCACTTGGGATTTTAAGTACCTAATGTCTAATCTTAGGACTTTTACTATGTACTATCTTGGGGTTTCTTATATTCAAGTCTATATGTATAAATACTAGCAATCTATCATAGCTAACTAGGATTCCTAACTAGCTACTCCTCTTATCTTAAGACAAGGCAATACTTCCTACACTTCCGTTGCGCAACTCTGATTCTAAAATGCTTACGCATACGGAAACCTATGACAAGAACCTCTAATCCTGATAAATTTGGGATCTCACTAAATTCCCAAAGTACTCGCCGAAACTTAAGGACAGGATGATGATATCCCCCAATAGATGTACACTTGAGGTGATCAGGCTCAATCATACATCATATCAGTGATAAGACCATTTTTGTCTTACTTAAGCTTGAATTTATCAACCTATTAGTTTCAAAATGTTGAAATCTTGTTTGGTGTATCACATTTAGATTTGGTTTACTTAGCGCGAAACTAAAGATCACTGCCTCCCGGTGGGGTAGCAACTTAGTGCCCTAGCCCGTTGGGGTATCGTTTTCCTTAGCTTCGTCATTTACCCACTTCTAAATATGATTCATCGCTTTCCACAAGATTTCAAGTTTAGCATGGTAAACTAAACATAATGAGTGGACTTAGAAAATTTTTTCCAATGCTTACCATTCTTCTCGAAAGAATCATCAGATACTAATCGCGTTTCTCAGTATACTTAACAAAATTAAAAGAATTTAAGCTATTCGCTATCCTAGACTCAGCAACTATGCCTATTATCATGCTAACGATAATACCTAACTAAATCACAAAGCAGTTTGATATCAGACTACTAGTTACTCGCTTGATGAGTAACTACAGGAGTAGTAAGTTACTCCAATGGGCCGAGGAAAACTGCTTTGATACCATAAATGTAACACCCTAATGAATTCTACCCTTAATTCCCAAGTATTAAAAATGAGTACTTAAAAATTCATTTTTATTATATTAAAATCAACCGTCAAACGGACGGAGTTTTGTCTGTTTTTCGGACTTTCCAAAATCTTCAACCTGATAAACACATTTATATGAAATTAATAGGAGCCAGCAGGGCTCAAATATAAATATATAAGCATCGCATAGTTGCCCCTTGGGCTCAAGTGTAAACATAGTGTATCAGAGTGCCAACAAAGTATTAGGTGTGTGAATCAAGAGACCATAACAACAACTATGCATCAAAAGAATCATAAACCCTGCACCAAAGAAACTATCCTAGCCTCACCCAAAAGAAAACATATATATAGCTCATATACATCCAAATATACGGAGGCTGAAGTCAAAATAAAAGTATCTAATCCCCATAACCCTACTCTCCCTGTGAGGGAGAGCACTCCTGCTCGGCCGGGGGCTGTGCTAGCTCAATCTCTGTACCTGTAATGATAGTAAGGGAGTGAGCATTGCACATGAAATAAAATTGCAGTTTCCATATAATCATAATAAATCCACTAGGCCAAACACAAATAGTAAAGTAATGACATATAGCATTTGCAAGTCTATTCACAATCAACCTCTTTCCACCCTTTCTATTTTCTCTTTATCATGATTCCATAATTACCCCTTTCTTTAACATGCCCATAATCAATGTTAATGTTCATTACCATTTACTTTATCCCTTTTTCCTATTCATTTCCATTGTCTTTATCCATTTTCCATTTTCCCTTAACATTTTCACTAATTCAATTCCCTTTCCGTTTTTGATTCCGTTACCATTGTCCATTATCTTTTCCATTTTCTGACTATATCCATTATCTTTTCCATTTTCCTTTATTTCCTTTTTCCTTTATGCGTAACCCCAAATCAGAGATCTACGCTTTCCATTGGGTGTAACCTCAAATCAGAGATCTACACCTTACCATCGTGTGTAACCCCAAAACAGAGATCTACACACGGTGTATGCAACCACAAACAGTGATCTGCATACCCTTTCCCTTTTTCCTTTTTAATTGTACACCACTAGGATTTTGGTTACCCGCTAGGTAATTGGCACACCTGTCTAGGGACTTGAAACAGCTGCCCAGGACTTTACACCCATCCAGACCATAACCTGTAGGACTATGTACATATTTACCATTCCATTATTTATTTCAATTATTGGTGTGGAAAATTGATCCTGTGGGTCACCCGGCGCCTACAGGGCGGTTTGGCCTGATGGGTAATTGGCCTGGCAGGTAATTGGTCCTAACAGGTAATTGGAACACCTAGCCGGGTACCTAGTGTTCCGGGCCCCACTGATCAGTTTCCACATTAGTTACCTTTACCATTTAAATTAACCACAGTCCAGTTCATTAATATATCCATCAACACAATTCCAATAATAATCACAATATGCATAAATATAAGCCATTCCAATCATTCAAGTACATGAAGATTACCCCTTTCCAACAACCCCAAATAAGCACTTATTTTCAACATTCATAATCGTAATCCAATCCAAATTCAATAGACACATAATGCACACTATCCATGTTGTCATTTTGAAATAATCACAAATAAATATTTTATCATCAATAATCATAACCATTCCAATTTCCACATAACACACATAATACACAATATTCATGTTGCACTTTATCATTTCATTCAATACTCATAATTGGACCATGACCAAGTAAATCATAAATGTATTGTAAAACACTTATTGTATCAATTATCCAACATCAATTCACATTCAAAGCTCACATTACTTTCCCCTTTCTAGTTATGATTTCGAAGTTCATTTCTATTATATTCACCCTTCCCTAAATTACTATCCAAGATTCTACCATTAAATGCCCTAAACATATAACTCCTAGAGAATCACTATAACCATAGGGATACCCAATCTTAGATCAACCAATACTCACTATAATCCACCCCCTTACCTCACCCTTGTAGAGAAAGAGAGAGAGCTCCAACACTATGGGAGAGAGGGAATGAGCTAGAAACCAAAGAAAGGAAAATTAGTTAGAGATTGGGGAGGGAAATTCGAAATCTATGAAGGAAAGGAGGAATAGAGCTTGTATTCCACTTACTTTGAGCTTGAGAGATGAGAACCAAGATTGGGGGTTGGCCCTAACTCATACCCATGAAGTGAGAGAGGAAGAAGTTGAGAGATTGAAGGGAGATTAAGTGTTTAAATGTGTTGGGGATTGATTCTCAATGCTTATTTATGGATTGAAATGGTGATTTGAGGTGAAATCTAGAGAGAGAATGGGGAGATGTTCGTGACCTAGGAGAGAGAGTGAGGTTGGGGTTATGAAAGAGGTTGTTGGCTGAAACACGTTTTTAAGGCTGTCTGCACAAAACACTCGAGTGTTTTCCAAAACACTCGAGTGTTTTCTTTAAAAACACTCCAGTCTTTTTCAAAAGACTCCAGTATTTTCCAAAACACTCGAGTCTTTTACAAAAGACGTAAAAGACTCGAGTAGTGCCTGAGATCCCCATTTTCCAACTGACCAGAACAATCGAGTCTTTTCCAAAAGACTCGAGTGTTTTGCCCAGTACCCCATTTATTCATTTTCCTATTTTCCTCCTATTTTCTTCCTGCTTCAAATCGAGATAACTTCTTCGTTCACCGTCGGATCTTGCTCAAATTTGACGAGTGACTTCCTAAAAATCATACCTTCATATCCAACGGTGGGAATTGTGTTTTGAGTCTTAAATCTTTTATTTTGAATTTCCTAATGTCGGGTGTTTATAACACCGAAAACTCAATTTTTAACACTCGTTTGGTCTTCTTTAAATTTGCTTTTCGATGCCAATGCTCCTTAACTCCTATATGGCACTCAAAGCACTCCTAATCCATCATTTTAAATCCCTTCTATGAAAATCCTTTCTTCCAAATCTTACTATAATTCTAATTATTGTTAGAATTAAAATTCGGGATGTTACACATTGTGGAGGTGCCTACATAATTATCCAATCATGTTAACTATCAAAATTTGGTTTTCTACCTACTGTACAAAAATTTTCGTAAATATCAAAATAAAAATTTTATTTTTACATATTAAGATTCTACATTTTAATACGATCGTTTTCATATAAAGTTTGTAATTTTTGGACTTACGGTTTGAAAGTTATGAATTTTTGAAGTCCTATGATCATTTCCTCCCAAAAATACATTTTCTAAGCTTTTCAAATATTTTAAAAAAATAAAATACGAAAATACATTTGATTTAAATGATAATACATTATACAACTTCAGAAATGTATTTTCATTTTCAAAATAAAATATACTTGGGTCAAAAGGTTATTAAATGCATTAAAACCATACTTTGATTCTTAAAACTCAAAAATTCGTTCACTACTGTAGCAGTGATAAAATTTCGAAAACTCAAAAATAAAAATCAAAGCTTTACATTTTCATAATCTACGTTTCGATACGATCGTTTTGACATATCATTTGTAATTTTTCGACGTACCCGTTGAAAAGATATGAATTTCTAAAGATTGGGTACTCTAATTCATCAAAAATCATTTCATCTTTTAAAATCATTTAAATCAAATACTTTTCCTTAAAATATTTCATTTAAATAGGCTAGGGAAAATATTGGTACATAACATATATATATATATGTCACGTATATATATATATATAGGTATATATATTTATTCATATATATATTAAATCCAGGCATCAAAATCAAGCATAATTTCCTAATTTTAATTATAAAGTCACAAATAATTTGGGTAAAATTGTGGGTCTCACAATCCTCCCCAACTTAGAGATTTCTTGTCCTCGAGAAATACCATGCTACTAAGAATAAGGCAGAACATTCTTATGAAAATAACTGCATTCATGCATTGAATCTTTAAAAATTCCAACTTAAAATATCAAAGTACGAGAAGGAAAAACTCCTTCAAAACAAGTCAAATAACAAAACAATCAAAAGACTAGACAAGACGAGTGGATAAACCCACTTCGTTCAACAACATTCAATACAAACATCAATCCTAAGAACGACTAGTAGCATTAGCATCCTTATTCCCCCACCATAGCGAACACTCTTTCGTTTCCTTTTGGCCTATCAGAACCCATTTCACGCTTTGGTTCCCAACAGTTCTTCGCAGTGTGTCCTGGTTTGTTGCAGTTGAAGCAATTGGGATTTTCATAAGGACAGTTAGGTCCATAATGATTCTTGTTGCACTTGTTGCAAAGTGGAGGTGTAGTAACTTGTCCTCCGGCAGCATCCCCATTGTTACCACTAGCATTCTCATTGTTCCATAGGTTCCCACCATTGTTTTGATTATTCCGATTGTTGTTACGATCATTCCCATGATTTCCACCACTACGATTGTTACCTCCAGCCGAATTGTTGCCTCCAAAACTGTTGTCTCTTTGTCCACCTCCCTGTCCATAGGGGACCTTGATGTCTTGCTCCTCTGTGCGGGTTCCCATGTCCTGAAGAGTGTCTCATCGGACCACCACTTGAAACTTGTATAGCTAGCTTTCCAGTAGAGTTCCTTGCTTTCAGGCCGCTTTCCACAATACTTCCTTTGTTTACCAGAGTTGTGAACACCGCTATCTCCATGGGAGCCAAAACTTGCTTAATCTCCAGCTTTAGTCCATCCAAAAATTTTGCACACTTAGATCTCTCATTCGCAGCTTCTCCATAGTAAGGCATAAACCTTGCCAAGTTCTCAAATTTGGCAGCATACTCCCCTACACTCATGTTGCCTTGCTCCAATCGCAGGAATTCCAATTCCTTGGCTGTCTTCAGATGCTCTGGGAAATACTTCACCAAAAGCCTATCCTTGAATTGATTCCAAGTTATCACTCCAGCTTCTCCAGCTAAAGCTTGCCTCTCATTGCGCCACCAATCGGCTGCTTCTCCTACCATCATGTACCCAACATAGGCAACCTTCTGTTCATCCGTGCACTGCACCATTCCTCCAAAAATCCTCTCCAGACCGGCTATCCATGCTTCAGCCTCTTCCGTCGCATAACCTCCAGCAAACTCCTTCGGATTTCTGCGGCAAAACTCATCAAGGCCTCTGATTCCTTGCCCACCAGCATTCGCATTCTGATTCTGTTGAAGTTGTTGGAGCATAAGGTTCATGTTGTCTCTTACTCCTGCCAAAACTGCAGCTGTCTGAGCCATCATAGCAGCTTGTTGTTGGGCGTTCATCGGTTCCTTATTTGCTTGTCGTCGTGCCATTGCGATTCTTCTACACACGTGAAGTTCTAAGTCTTAGACTACGCAGAGGGTCATACAAGCAAAGCATATAAGGCTATGCTTTAAGCCACAAAGGACATTCATCCTACATACTAACAAATAGAGTCACACAAAGAAAGCTTGTAAGACTATGCTTAAGGCCACTAAGGACAACCATCGCTCTGATACCACTAAATGTAACACCCCAATTTGGACTTAGAATTTTCACTAAAAATTTGCGCCATTTTTTTTTATAACATTATCAAAATCAATTTCTCATATCTGACCATAGCCCAATGCTGATAGACTGGAAATCTGAGCAGAAAAGGAAACCATCAGGGTTTAAATTTCTCAATATGCTTTCCCTGGATGAGGACTTCCTGAAGATTGTTCAAGAGCGGTGGGAGCATGGAGGGGAAGGATGTGCTATGTTTAGGGTAATGAGGAACCTTAAGAGGCTTCAACAACCTCTCAAGGAACTTAATGCCCAGAAATTTGGCAGCATTGACAAAAAAGAGATTTTGTGCAAAGAGAAGTTAGAAAGGGCCCAGAACTTGTTGCATCAGGACCCCTTGAATATTCATTTGCAGAGATTGGAAAAAGAGGCAAACCAGGAGTATCAGAAGGTCTATCAAGCAGCTTTGGTTTTCCTTAGGCAGAAGGCTAAACAGGATTGGCTAAGAGATGGGGACCAGAATACAAGATACTTTCACAATTCTATCAAAATGAGAAGATATAGGAACAGGATTCTCAAGATTCAGGATGAGGCTGGGCAGATCTATACAGATCAGGAGTCTATTGCAAATTCTTTTGAGAGTTACTACAAGAATCTTTTGGCAGGTAATTATTCTGGATGGTGTATCACTGAGGAGGATATTAATCAAGGCAAGGTTCTCACTCCTACTCAACAACTTAATCTCATAAGACCAGTGTCAGTTGAGGAAATCAGGCAGAGTTTCATGGAGATGAATATTGACAAATCCCCTGGTCCAGATGGTTATGGGGCTGGGTTCTACAGATCTGCTTGGTCTGTTATTGGTCAGGATGTGACAAGAGCAGTCCTAGATTGTTTTATTTCAGGGAAATTACTGAAAGAAGCTAATCAAACTAACCTTGTTTTGGTCCCTAAATCTGAGTGCCCAAACCTAGTCAGTGACTTTAGGCCTATTGCTTGCTGCAATACCATTTATAAGTGCATTGCTAGGATTATTAGTTCAAGAATGCAGGGGTGTCTATCTGAAATTATTCATGAAAATCAGACAGCATTCATAAGGGACAGGTCCATCATTCATAATATTTTGATAAGTCAGGAGCTCTTGAGGTTGTATAGAAGGAAGTTGGTTTCACCTAGATGCTTAATGAAAGTCGATATAAAGAAAGCATATGATAGCATTAGTTGGAGTTTCATTGAGAATAGTTTACTGGCCCTGAAATTCCCCAGTAAATTTGTGCAATGGATAATGGAATGTATAAGAACTGTGTCTTTCAGATTGGTAATCAATGGTGCTAGCTATGGTTGCTTTAAGAGCTCTAGGGGCCTGAGGCAAGGGGACCCTATGTCTCCCCTGCTCTTTGTCATTGCCATGGAGATGCTCACTCGCAAACTAAAATCTACTTCTCAAATCCCTGGGTTAAGGTTTCATCCTATGTGTAAGGCAGTTGGTTTAGTTAATTTGGCTTTTGCGGACGACTTAATGATTTTTTGCAAAGCCAATGAAACTAGTGTTAATCTCATAAAGAATGCATTTGATGAGTTTTCTACATGCTCTGGTCTCTATGCAAATTGTTCTAAATCTCAGATATTTATAGCAGGTGTTCATAATCAGATACAGTTGCGAATTCAGGAAATCACAGGTTTTGAGAAAGGTGTCTTTCCTTTTACATACCTGGGGTTGCCAATCTCTGCAAGAAAATGGTCGGTGAGCACTTGTCGTTCACTTGTTGACAGAGTGACTCGTAGAATTTCTTCTTGGACAACTCGAACCCTATCATTCCAAGGTCGTGCACAATTGATCAATTCAGTTTTGTTAGCTTTGCATGTGTACTGGGCAAATGTTTTCATTATTCCAAAATTGATAATAAAAGAAATTGAGAAGAAGTGTAGTGATTACCTGTGGGGTGTTGATGCTAGAGGTCGATCTAGAGCTCAGGTGGCTTGGAGCACGGTCTGTAGACCAAAGAAGCAAGGCGGTTTGGGGTTCCATAAGCTGACGGTGTGGAACACAACAGCAGTGGGCAAGCAAGCTTGGCAACTAGCTTTGAACAAGGAGCATCTTTGGATAAGATGGGTGAATTCAGTGTTTTTAAAGAGGAGCAATTTCTGGGATATTCCGTCTTCTCAAGGTAGCAATTGGCATTGGAAGCAACTTCTCAAGATCCGTGATCAACTGAGCCTTCATTTCAGGGGGTTGCTGAATCAGAATCGGGATTATACAATCAACAGGGGATACGATTATTTGCTGGGGCATCGAGCAACGTTTCCTTTGCACAAACAAATTTGGAACCCGGCTTCAATTTCAAAGCACAAGTTTTTCTTTTGGTTGATGGCGCACAATCGATTGAAGACGAAGGACCTGATTGGAAGATATCAAGACATTGACCATGTATGCTGTTTATGTGGGAATGCTTGTGAGACCAGGGATCATCTATTTTTTGCATGCAGCTGGAGCAAGCATCTGGTTGAATTAATGGCTAACTGGGTTCAACTTCAAATGGCTTATTTCAGGTATGAGAATTGGACCAGGTGGATAAGGTTTGGGTTCAGACACAAGCAGAGGCAGCAAGTTGTGGTGGCTATGCTAGCAGCGTGCGTTTACAATATATGGATGGAGAGAAACAGGAGACTTTTCACAAACCAGCACAAGACTCCTCACCAGATTTATGTCCTTGTAAAAAAGGAACTTGCTTATAGATTTAGTGTGTATTTTGATATGGAGACACTTTATAAAGTGTATATGGGTGATAGGATACAATTAGAACTTTAATTCTTTTGGTCTCTTGGTAAAGTCCAACCCTACATAGTAGGTGGGGATTTTATCTTGACTCCTCTTTCTTTGTAAGTGATTTAATTTTGCATGTGGTAATAAGATTTTTTCTTCTACCAAAAAAAAAAATTATCAAAATCAATTCCGTTTAATTCTTCTACCAAAAGATTTTCATATATACAATTTGATTCATATGGTTTACAAAAAATGTTTGGTACTTAGACTCACGTCATAAAATTCTATTTCCAAAAAGAGATGTTATCATCCAACATATTTCCAAAAACTCATTTTATCAATGTCATATTTATTCGATGGTTAACTTGCGGAAAAACATTTAATTAATTAACTTCATGAATATAATATATATAACAAAAGAAACTTCTTTTATTTCATTTCAAATAATCATTTATTACAACAGGGGTTACATTCGGGATAGATTAATCATGTCCTAATCACCTTAAGATAGGATACAAAGCAAAGACTATCCTATCTTATACTATAAGTCTTCATTGCTATTTCCCATCACAAGCGCATAGAAGATTCCTCGATTGCTGCTTCCGCTTCCTCCTGGTACGGGCGTCATCTCATGATCCTCTTCCAACTTGAGCAACTACTACTCGAACTACTACTTGATCTGTCATCTGTGAACATTGTTCCCCAATGTCCACAGGAAAGGGAAACAGAGAGAGTAAGCACTTCCGAACGATATTATCGTCGACGGCGTGGGCTTACCATAGGGGAATATTAAGACCACACAAACATGTACATCATTATTATCATTATCGATCTTATTGCATTTGTTACCATAAAATCTTTTCCCACTAAATGTTATACCTCTTAAAAACTATAGCCGTTATATTATCTTTAGTCTCTAAGTTTCATACCATCGGTAAATCAAAAGGGGGTGCCATTACCGAGGTTCGAGGTATGGATATCACACACGTTACATCTCCTCCATAAGTCCAACCATATCCTAGTTCGGAAAGCAGATGGGACGCACAGGAACCCTAGCCACACTGGCATCGAAGTCGGTAAACGAAAAGGTTATACCATCGCCAGTGGTCAGTAAGATATAAAAATTTCATGTGACCAACACCGGCGGTCAACAAGATTCATTTCATAAAAGTTTCCAAAAAACCAACCCTTACCGAACTTCTAGCCCCGTTCAGGTTCCCTCTCACCATCTATGATTTGCTCAAGGGGGCGTCAGCACTATCTCCAGTTGGCCTGCAGTCCTCGCTACGACGAAAGCCCAGACTCCTGCGTGAACCTTGTCATTGTAGTCCCGTTCCGCCGAGAGAAGTACTCGAGACTTCTTGACGTTTCACCTTCCTTGCCCTCCCCTATTGCAATCATCACTTGAAGAACTCCTATCCCCAAGCATACCTGAGTTTCCGTAGATAAACAGGGTGTCTTTCCTCTCCACTACTTCACTCTCAGCGCAAGGTTTAAAATAAAGGGTTCCTATGTCTTTTAAGTTATCGGAGAGTTTTTACAAAGTTTAACATTCCTAGTTGTGGTCGACCCATTCTAAACCTTGTTTCTAACGGGTCTCGACCTCTAAGGGATTAGCTTCTCATGGACACTTCCAGGTCACAGGGAATTCAACACTTAAAGATCAAGCATGTCATCATGACAATGTGATCCGGGGGTAGTATTATAACTTTCATAACCTCTGTAAAGGTTCCACATTAATTCCTTAACCATAAAGCCTTTAATCAATTCCCAAAAATTATCCACCATGACATCTTATGAATCAATTATTTTTCAATAATAAGTTGATATATCATATTCACCAGACATGTTATCATTAATAATTATGATAGATCCAACATCATAATAAAACAAGATATACAACACATACAATTATATCCGAGGGATCGTGTTTTCGTATGAACGGCGGGACATACACACACAATTGCCGTTCTACTACTCACTCGATAGATCCCTAGTTCCGACCTTTGAGATGATACGGAACGTCCTAATATTACACTACATGCCACTATGTCTTAAGAAGGCTTCTCTCTCACATGAGCTCCACGCTTACTCTGTTTTCAACCCTTTTGCGTCTACAACTCCAGCAGCTCGTTCACTTGTGATTCCTTTATTCTTGAATGATGAACGACATACAATTAATATCTAATTGAGTACCTTATACTACCTTTACGTAAAGACTAACCCAAAGTCCCTTAAAATAGAATTCCTCTTTAAAACATAAATCCTTTTTAAGACATCAGATATTCTTAAAATAATTCCTTTTTAAAATTCAAGAAATCCTCTTTACAAAACATAATTTAAAACTCACTTCAATATATGAAAACCTTTAAGAATACATTTTTATTTTCATAAAAACCACACTACATTGCTTATATAACAACTACCATGTTCAAACTAGCATGACTTTAAGGTATTTTTCTTTTGATGCAAATCTTAATCAGATCAAGCAGTAAACCAGTTTTGCAACAAACCATGTTATAAGCATATATACTAAATAAGAAAGTAAACTCAAGCATTCAAGGTTTAAAATACTTTTTCTATCATAAATTAGATTAAGTTACAGGCCACAATCAGATTATAGAAAATTCACTCTCAAACATCAGTACATTAAAAATAACCTTTACAGATATTCACACCAACTTAACAGTAATTAACCAAATATATACTCTTTGAAAACATTAATTCCTCAAAGTCCTTGAAGTTTTGGGATCATGTAAATACCTAAAAAAAATCAATCATTCTTTACATTTTATACAAGTACAAACAATATTTCATTTAACACATACACCACCTTAATTATAATTATTCTAAATTTACTTTTAAAAATTTATTTTCTAATCCTAAGCACTTATATTTCCAGATTAACATAAAATCTACATATCTAATCATTCAAGAACAAGTCATAACATAAATACTACACATTTCTCATTTTTGGACAGCATGCATACACAAACTTAAAAATTCAATTTATCTTAAACAGAACATCGAAAACACATGCCGATTCTTCCTAAATTCTTATTACAACTTCTACTATAATAAAATAACTAAAACTAGACAAAATAAAATAGTTGCATCTGCTGTACAGCCACAAAAAAGTTGCATCAATTCAAAAAGTTCAAGTAACAATCCAAAACAATTTAGATACAATTCCTACTTATGCCAAAGACTTATAAATACAATTATTTATAATAAAATATAACTTTTTCATTAATTCTAAATTCTGGACAGCAGCTTAATATTTTTAAATTAAGTTATCCTAATCACTCAAAATACTTATTTCTATTGATTTCTATATCACATTTGCACATATAAACAAGGTATCACTAACATTATAAAAATAGTCATTTGGGATCTTAAATAAATAAATTTTTCAAATTTAAAAATAAATTTCTAGAATAAAAATGAAACTTTCAAAATTAATCTTTTCCATATAAACATGTAATATATTCCATAAACATACTAAAAAAATCATCAAATAAAATAGAAAAATTCAATAGATTTAATTTCTTTTTCTCCTAAAATTCGACTAACATATAGACAAATTATAAAAATATTTTCAATTTCTAAAGCATCTATATAATATAATTATATCATTTTGTATATTAAAAATAAGAGGTTTAATCATTAACAAAATATAAAATAAATCTCTTTTAGAAAATAATTCACTTTTTCCAGCAACTAACATTTACAAACATATCAACCACATACTCATACAATTAATTAAAAATACATGTTCTTATAGGTTTTTAACAACTACCATTTGTTCCTATTTCTTGTAAACAATTAACTATAATTTAACTACACATCAAACAATCAAACAAATTACAAAAATAATTTCAAAACAACACAATAGACCTCACGGTCTATTCTTCTTATTTTTCCAGAAATTTAATTTTTGTTCATTTACTCATTGTTCTTATTTAACTTAAATCCAACAAAAGAAAATCAAATACAAACAAACAATAACAATTACATAAAAATTTCCATAACATATAATTCCATATACTTCAAGAACATCAAAATTTTCCAGAATTAATTTTATTCTTAAAAATCATTTTTTTGTTCCTTTAAATCATTTTCATTTCATTTCTACTTTAAAGAAAATACCTATTTGTTTTCATTCTTAACTATAACTCAAATACACATGAAATAACAACAATTATCATACAATATATATATATATATATATATATATATATATGTACATACACGTCCAGAAAAGAAAAGAAAATAAAAACCAAAAATAAAAATCCATTTTAATCTTTTATTCATTTCTATTTTCTTTTATTAAACAACAACACAATTAAAATACACAAATCAATCCTCAATTTTCTTAATATATCACACGGCCTATATATACATATATATACCAGAAATAAAATTTTCCATTGTTATTTACTTGTTTCTTTTTCATTCCTTAAAACAAAGAACAAAACAATTAAAAGACAATGAATAAAAAAAAACTTATTTGCTCATACAAAATTCTCCATAATCCTTATGTTCTAAGAATTAAAATAAACCCAGAAATAAAATTACTCAAACTCATCAAAACTATTAGCCATCTTAAGAATTTAAGAAAAGGGGAGATAAATCCCTTTAAACACCCTTTTTGTGTCCCTTTTCTCATTCTTAATTCATATGACTTAAGAACAATTTCATATATTCAAAAATAACTTTAAAAATGAAAAGGAAAATTTAGAACTTGACCATAGAAGAAATTTAGAAGATTTAAAAAAAACAAAACAATTTAAAAACAACTTAAATAAATAAGTGATTTTGGGTTACCTCTACTCCTTAAGCTTTTTAGAAGACTTCAAGCAACCAAGCAACTTTTCCCTTCCTTCCTAGCTTACATGTCCCTCTCTCTCAATTTCTCTCTTAGAATTTTATTTTTTTCTCTTGTGAAACTATCAAGTTTTTGTGTGTGAAAAATGTGGGAACTAAGGCTATCTATTTATAGGTGTTGAGGATGCATTTCCCCTCCATTTTTCAGAGCAAAATTCGTCCCCCCTTCATCAAGTCTTAGTCAAAAATTTTCAAACACTACTTGGAACATGAACTAGCATTAAATGGGATTTTGTTGATTCCTAAAACCTTTTAATTCATGGTTTATTCTCACAAACTTCAGAACTATTCTTCCCTTCTTCCCACTTATTTTGGACGGTGCATATTATTAAAATAGAAGAGAAAATTTCTCATTGGTTCATTGTGGAGGTGCCTACATAATTATCCAATCATCTTAACTATCAAAATTTGGTTTTCTACCTACTGTACAAAAATTTTCGTAAATATGAAAATAAAAATTTTATTTTTACATATTAAGATTCTACATTTTAATACGATCATTTTCATATAAATTTTGTAATTTTTGGACTTACGGTTTGAAAGTTATGAATTTTTGAAGTCCTAAGATCATTTCCTCCCAAAAATACATTTTCTATGCTTTTCAAATATTTTAAAAAAAATAAAATACGAAAATACATTTGATTTAAATGATAATACATTATACAACTTCAGAAATGTATTTTCATTTTCAAAATAAAATATACTTGGGTCAAAAGGTTATTAAATGCATTAAAACCATACTTTGATTCTTAAAACTCAAAAATTCGTTCACTACTGTAGCAGTGATAAAATTTCGAAAACTCGAAAATAAAAATCAAAGCTTTACATTTTCATAATCTACGTTTCGATACGATCGTTTTGGCATAGGAATGGGTGTGTTTTGATGCAAGAAGGGCAAGTCGTCGCCTATGCCTCGAGACAGCTAAAAGTTCATGAAATGAACTATCCAACCCATGATCTGGAACTGGCAGCTGTGGTGTTTGCATTAAAGATATGGAGGCACTATCTCTATGGCACTACGTTCCGGGTGTTCAGTGACCATAAGAGTTTAAAGTACCTCTTCGATCAGAAAGAGTTGAATTTCGGGGACGAAATTCCTGGTAAGTGGGGGAGTAGTGTAACACCCCAAAATTTTAATCCCCGATTAATGAAATGTTAATTATAAATTAATTATAATTAATAATTTTCATATTAATCCTTGATTAAAATTTGTGTTCATATAGTTAGTATATGTGTGTGAATTGATTTAATAAATATAATAATGCATAAAATAAGTAGTTTGCATATTAGTCCCTGGATTGGGACCTAGAGGTAATTATAGGAAAGATTTTGGAGGGAAAGTAAATAAAATAATTATTTTTCAAAAATTGGGAAAAATACTCGAGTATTTTCTGAAAAACTCGAGTATTCTCGGTCAAATTGCACGAGTTAGTGCGTTTGGTGAGTCAGCACCAACGATTCTGTGTTGGTGACACGAAATCATCTTCATTCCACGTCCAAGGAGGTCGTGTCGACCTGCATGAGTCTCCTCAATTCCTATTTAAGCTCATCAACGATCCTTGGCTGAGAATTTTTGAACAAACTTGCTTTGTTGATGAAGTTAGGGTTCTGAGTTTGTTCTCTTCGATTCTCTTTCAATTCTGAGTGTTAAGGCTTGAGTGATACACGAATACAAAGCTCACATCACGAGCTTTGTATAGACATAAAAATCGTGAGGATTGAGTGAGTGTGTTGGGAGAATCGGAGTTGAGAAGTTGGAGTTTGTTCTGTCAAAGTGTTGCTTGGAGCTTACTTTGATCTTGATTTCTGGTAAGCTCACGAATCCTTGAGTCTCAAATTCAGTTCCTTTAGTTAGATGATGTTGCATAGAGTCTAGAAATACTAATTTCCCCAATTGTTATCTCTGTCTTCCATGTAAACCAATTCAATCTTGGTGATGTATTCAAAACTGCTCTACATGTTGGTGCTTGAAGTGGTTCTTGGTGCTGTGGGGCTTTTTCTTGCAATTTCTTGTTTGATTCACGTCTAAGAGGTAAGGGGAAGTAATTATATTCACTAGATAGAGTTTAAATTTCATTAATTGTGTTAGAGAGCCACCAAGAGGCTCTAAGGGCTTAGTTTGAATAGGAACTTTGGTTTGGAGACCAATCCATGCTCTATGACTGTGATGAGCAAGTTTTATATCATGCATGCAAGCTTAAATGACCACTGTTTTATGAGTATTATGCTTATTTTGCAATTTGAGGTGTTAAGTTGCTAAATTGTGTATATTATGCATAAATGATTGATTCCCTGTCAAATTGGTTATTTGATGTGAAATAAGTATTGCAATATGTTCAATATATGGTATGTGAACTGTTTTGATCATTGGTTTGGGTTAAAAATGTTTAGAAATTGAAATGGTATGTAAAAACCAAGTTTCAGTCTGGTCTGTCTGCAGATACTCGAGTATTTGGCTTAATACTCGAGTATTTCGTGGTGCACCAGAGTGAAAATTGGCGCACCAACTTGGGAATCAGATTGGACACTCGAGTAATATATGAACTACTCGAGTATTCTGGGTAATGGAATACTCGAGTATCTCATGACTTACTCGAGTATATTTATGAAAACCTGAAAACCTAAATCTCTGAAAAGACATGAACGACTCGAGTATAATTATGAACCACTTGAGTAGAATCTGGAAAATGATAAACTACTCGAGTATTTTGGAAAACACTCGAGTATTTTTAGTCAGATACTCAAAAATACCATTTTTAATTCTAAAACATTTTGTAACTCTTAAAGGACAATAAACCAAGTGATCCTGGACTTAAAGGAAATTGATTGACGTTATGATGTTTTCATTTGAATAATGATACGTTGCTCGGGAGGCACGTAGTGTATTAATAAAAGGATAAAACACCAATCAATTCCTTTTAAGTCGAGTTAATGCATTCATACTGGAGTTTGGATGGTAGGACGTATATCATGTTTTGGTAAACATGTGGAGGGCCTCTGGGAGTACCAATACGCTTGCTTGATGACACGTCGTTGACGTGGTCGGTTGAGTGGATGCCGATATGGTTATACCGTTTGGATGACGGTCCGTTTGGATGACGGGATATGCTCGGGTGGGAGTCTCCTCGTGGACGACTCTCGAGGTAAAAGGGTGAGAGCGGGTAGGTCGAAAACGGAAACTATGGTAAGAACGAGCTGGTCGCGTGGGAGGTGGTCCATGGTAAGTGTAAAACGGGGGTACATTCATAGTGTATATGATGGGAATCCTAAATCTACGAGGACGGAATCGGATCAACGGGTTCAGGTGGTAGAAGGTAATCTCTACCTCTCCCTCGAACACCGCGCGATGGTCCTCATAGATCCATGTGCCACTAGGAATTGTCCGGATCTCGATGCACGCAATGTAACGAGACATCACCTACAAGGGCATAGGGGTAAGCAATTCTATACACATAACCAATAGAGAATAAATTGTGCAATATGAATATGTAAATATGCATCAATTAACAACAATCACATATAACACTTAGCAGTTAATGAATGCACATAGGATGCTCACACTTATTTCATTTATCCCAATTAATTTAAATGAGTGGCATGATGCATGACTTTAGCTCTCAAACCTATCTCCATCATACTATGTCACTCTTTGACGTCCATCCCTGACAACCCAGCACTCAATAGTGCGTTGTATTCCTAGGTATACAACAATTCGTACATTCACCTAGAATGTACACGTCAAGCTTGGAATCCATGCCACCCGAGCATATCCCGTCATCCAAACGGACCGTCATCCAAACGGTATAACCATATCGGCATCCACTCAGCCGACCACGTCAACGACGTGTCATCAAGCAAGCGTATTGGCACTCCCAGAGGCCCTCCACATGTTTACCAAAACATGATATACGTCCTACCATCCAAACTCCAGTATGAATGCATTAACTCGACTTAAAAGGAATTGATTGGTGTTTTATCCTTTTATTAATACACTACGTGCCTCCCGAGCAACGTATCATTATTCAAATGAAAACATCATAACGTCAATCAATTTCCTTTAAGTCCAGGATCACTTGGTTTATTGTCCTTTAAGAGTTACAAAATGTTTTAGAATTAAAAATGGTATTTTTGAGTATCTGACTAAAAATACTCGAGTGTTTTCCAAAATACTCGAGTAGTTTATCATTTTCCAGATTCTACTCGAGTGGTTCATAATTATACTCGAGTCGTTCATGTCTTTTCAGAGATTTAGGTTTTCAGGTTTTCATAAATATACTCGAGTAATTCATGAGATACTCGAGTATTCCATTACCCAGAATACTCAAGTAGTTCATGTATTACTCGAGTGTCCAATCTAATTCCCAAGTTGGTGCACCAATTTTCACTCTGGTGCACCACGAAATACTCGAGTATTAAGCCAAATACTCGAGTATCTGCAGACAGACCAGACTGAAACTTGGTTTTTACATACCATTTCAATTTCTAAACATTTTTAACCCAAACCAATGATCAAAACAGTTCACATACCATATATTGAACATATTGCAATACTTATTTCACATCAAATAACCAATTTGACAGGGAATCAATCATTTATGCATAATATACACAATTTAGCAACTTAACACCTTAAATTGAAAAATAAGCATAATACTCATAAAACAGTGGTCATTTAAGCTTGCATGCATGATATAAAACTTGCTCATCACAGTCATAGAGCATGGATTGGTCTCCAAACCAAAGTTCCTATTCAAACTAAGCCCTTAGAGCCTCTTGGTGGCTCTCTAACACAATTAATGAAATTTAAACTCTATCTAGTGAATATAATTACTTCCCCTTACCTCTCAGACGTGAATCAAACAAGAAATTGCAAGAAAAAGCCCCACAGCACCAAGAACCACTTCAAGCACCAACATGCAGAGCACTTTTGAATACATCACCAAGATTGAATTGGTTTACATGGAAGACAGAGATAACAATTGGGGAAATTAGTATTTCTAGACTCTATGCAACATCATCTAACTAAAGGAACTGAATTTGAGACTCAAGGATTCGTGAGCTTACCAGAAATCAAGATCAAAGTAAGCTCCAAGCAACACTTTGACAGAACAAACTCCAACTTCTCAACTCCAATTCTCCCAACACACTCACTCAATCCTCACGATTTTTATGTCTATACAAAGCTCGTGATGTGAGCTTTGTATTCGTGTATCACTCAAGCCTTAACACTCAGAATTGAAAGAGAATCGAAGAGAACAAACTCAGAACCCTAACTTCATCAACAAAGCAAGTTTGATCAAAAATTCTCAGCCAAGGATCGTTGATGAGCTTAAATAGGAATTGAGGAGACTCATGCAGGTCGACACGACCTCCCTGGACATGGAATGAAGATGATTTTGTGTCACCAACACGGAATCGTTGGTGCTGACTCACCAAACACACTAACTCGTGCAATTTGACCCAGAATACTCGAGTTTTTCAGAAAATACTAGAGTATTTTTCTCAATTTTTGAAAAATAATTATTTTATTTACTTTCCCTCCAAAATCTTTCCTATAATTACCTCTAGGTCCCAATCCAGGGACTAATATGCAAACTACTTATTTTATGCATTATTATATTTATTAAATCAATTCACACACATATACTAACTATATGAACACAAATTTTAATCAAGGATTAATATGAAAATTATTAATAATTAATTTATAATTAACATTTCATTAATCGGGGATTAAAATTTTGGGCTGTTACACTACTCCTCCACTTACAAGGAATTTCGTCCCCGAAATTCAACTCATACAAACAAGTCAGGATGATCCTGACGCATCTTATCCTCTAGTTCCCACGATGCTTCCACTACATCGCCAAACACCCAGACGACTTTGACCAGGCAAATGTCTTTCCCTCTAAGCTGCTTGATTCTTCGATCTTCAATACGAACTGGCACAACTTTGAAGGTTAGGTTCTCATGAATTTCTAAGTCATCAGGTTGGATTCTAAGGACAATGGTGGGGTCATGGACATATCTTTTTAGTTGAGACACATGGAATACATTATGAAGGTTAGCTAATGACGGAGGCAAAGCTAATTGATAAGGAAGAAGGAGGTGGAATTCTTGCAGCTGAAGCAAGGAAACATGAGTGTGGGTGAGTACGCAGCTAAGTTTGAAGAGCTGATGAAGTACTCTCCATACTATCAGAACAATCCAGATGAGAGAAGTAAATGCATTAAGTTTGAAGGAGGCTTGAGGCCAAAGTTGAAGTCGATCTTCAGTTACCAGCGGATTCAAAGCTTTCCTGCACTTGTGGACATGTGTAGGACGTATGAAGATGACACAAAGGCTGAGGAGGTGCAAGCCTCAGAGAAGAAGGACAATCAGAACTATGGACCTCAAAGACGGAAAGGTTTCAACAACCGAGGCAAAGGTCCTTATGATCGCCGAGGGAAAGGTAAAGGAAAAGCTGGTGGGTCTGATGGAAGGAATTATCGGAGTGAGGCTCCATTTTGCGACAAGTGCAAGCGCAATCACTATGGCCGTGTTTGTTGGGGGACAAGTGGTTGTTTTAACTGTGGAAAGCCGGGACATTTTGCAAGAGACTGCAAGGAACCGGCCAAAGCCAATTCAAGAGGGGCTGCTGATAGGCCTATGGCTCAAGGAAGAGTTTTCACCCTTAGTGGTGTGGAAGCAAGTCGGTCTTCTGATCTGGTGCAAGGTAAATACTTTCTTAATGGTCAGTTTTGTCATGTTTTGTTTGATTATGGTGCAACGCATTCATTCGTTTCGTATGAATGTGTAAACCGGTTAGGCTTGATGATGTCTTAAATGCCTTATACTCTCAAAGTAGAAACCCCTGTCGGTGCTCCTGTTGTAGTTTCTAGAGCATGTTTTAACTGTTGTATAGAAGTGTTAGGACAAACCTCTAAAGTAGATTTGATCTGCTTACCCTTAGTACAATTAGATGTGATCTTGGGAATGGACTGGTTAAGTCAAAACCAAGTAATCATTGATTGTGATAGAAAAGTAGTGACCTATGGAAGCCCAAAACCCTCCGGCTACGTGTGCCTGTTCAACTCTGAGGTGGAGGAAAATGGTCCAAGGATGGAAGAGATCCCTATTGTTAGAGACTTTCTGGAAGTTTTTGCTGATGAGATCCCTGGTCTACCACCAAGAAGAGAAATTGAATTCGGTATCGACTTAGTTCCGGGAGCTGGTCCCATTTCTATCGCTCCCTATAGAATGGCACCATCGGAAATGGCGGAGATGAAGAGGCAGATTGAGGAACTGTTACAGAAGCAGATGATTCGACCAAGCGTGTCACCTTGGGGTGCTCCGGTTTTGTTTGTCAAGAAGAAGGATGGCAGCATGAGGATGTGCATCGACTACAGACAGTTGAATAAGGTCACGATCAAGAACAAGTATCCATTGCCGAGGATAGATGACCTTATGGATCAAGTTCGTGGAGCTTCAGTATTTTCTAAGATCGATTTGAGGTCAGGATACCATCAGATCAGGATAAGAGAAGAGGATATCTCTAAGACTGCATTTTGATCTCGATACGGACATTATGAGTATGTCGTGATGCTCTTTGGATTGACTAATGCACCAGCCATTTTCATGGAATACATGAATCTAATCTTTAGACCTTATTTAGATTCGTTCGTGGTTGTGTTCATTGATGATATTCTCATTTACTCTAAGAGCTCGGAGGAGCATGCCGAACACTTGAGGATAGTGTTGAGCATCCTAAAGGAGAAGCAATTGTACGCCAAAGTTACAAAGTGTGAGTTCTGGCTGAAGGAGGTTAAGTTCTTGGGGCATGTGATTTCAGACAAAGGAATAGCCGTTGATCCGACGAAAGTGAGTTCGGTTTTGCAATGGGAGCAACCAAAGTCGGTCACGGAGGTGAGAAGCTTTCTTGGTTTGGCTGGTTACTATAGAAGATTCATTGAAGGTTTCTCGAAGATTGCACTGCCTCTGACAAAGTTGACTCGGAAAGATCAACCATTCCTATGGGATGAGAAGTGTGAAAGGAGTTTTCGAGAGTTGAAGGAAAGGTTGACATCATCTCCTGTATTGGTTTTGCCCGATACACAGAAGAATTTTGATGTGTACTGTGACGCGTCGAAACAAGGTCTTGGGTGTGTTTTGATGCAAGAAGGGCAAGTCGTCGCCTATGCCTCAAGACAGCTAAAAGTTCATGAAATGAACTATCCAACCCATGACCTGAAACTGGCAGCTGTGGTGTTTGCATTAAAGATCTGGAGGCACTATCTCTATGGCACTACGTTCCGGGTGTTCAGTGACCATAAGAGTTTAAAGTACCTCTTCGATCAGAAAGAGTTGAATATGAGGCAGCACCGATGGATGGAGTTTTTGAAGGATTATGAGTTTCAACTCCATTATCATCCTGGGAAGGCCAATGTTGTGGCAGATGCATTGAGTAGAAAGGCAATGCACATCAGTGCAATGATGGTCAGAGAAGCTGCACTGATGGAGGAATTCCGGGATTTGAGTCTGACGATGCAAGTGGAGCCGACAAGTATCAAGATGGGGATGCTGCAGATTGCTAATGAGTTTCTACAAAGGATTCGGGAATTGCAACGCAAGGATGAGAAGCTCATAGAAAAGAGGAAGTTGATGGAAGAAGGCAAGGAATTGGAATTTCAAGAAGGGAAGGATGGAATCCTTCGCTTTAAAACAAGGATTTGTGTGCCTGATGATTTAGAAGTAAGAAGGATGATTCTGGATGAAGCGCATAAGAGTAAGATGAGTATGCATCCAGGATCTACCAAAATGTACCAGGACATAAAGAAGCTATTTTGGTGGCCTGGTTTGAAGAGAGACGTAGCTGAGTATGTGGCATGTTGTTTGGTATGTCAGAAGGCCAAGGTGGAACATCAAAGGCCAGGAGGGGAGTTACTTCCTTTGGAGATTCCGTTGTGGAAATGAGATAGCATCTCGATGGATTTCGTGTCGGGATTGCCAAGGACATCTACTGGTCATGATGCAATCTGGGTGATCGTGGATCGTTTGACCAAGTCGGCGCATTTCGTTCCCGTGAATATGCGCTATTCGTTGGAAAAGCTCACTCAGTTGTACATCAAAGAAGTTGTTCGTCTGCACGGTGTACCATCAAGCATTGTGTCAGATCGCGACCCGAGGTTTACATCGAAGTTTTGGGAAGATCTGCATAGAGCATTGGGTTCAAGATTGAAACTGAGTTCTGCATACCATCCTCAGACTGATGGCCAAACGGAGAGGACTATTCAGTCATTGGAGGACATCCTACGAGCCTGTGCTTTGGAAGGACAAGGGAATTGGGAGCAGATGTTGCCACTCTTGGAGTTCACTTACAACAACAGTTACCACACGAGTATTGGAATGGCACCATTTGAAGCTTTGTATGGGAGAAAGTGCCAGACGCCGTTATGCTGGTTTCAGGTGGGGGAGAATTCTCTGGTTGGACCAGATTTTGTGCAAGAGACCACGGAACAGATCAAGATAATACAAGAGAAGATGAGGGCAGCTCAAAGTAGGCAGAAAAGCTATGCTAATAAAAGAAGGAAACCTTTAGAATTAGCCGAAGGAGACCATGTATTCATTAGAATAGTACCAACCAAGGGTGTTAGTAGGGCCTTGAAAACTCAGAAACTATCACCTAAATTCATCGGTCCCTATCAAATCCTCAAAAGAGTCGGCCCAGTAGCTTATCAATTAGCTTTGCCTCCGTCATTAGCTAACCTTCATAATGTATTCCATGTGTCTCAACTAAAAAGATATGTCCATGACCCCACCATTGTCCTTAGAATCCAACCTGATGACTTAGAAATTCATGAGAACCTAACCTTCAAAGCTGTGCCAGTTCGTATTGAAGATCGAAGAATCAAGCAGCTTAGAGGGAAAGACATTCGCCTGGTCAAAGTCGTCTGGGTGTTTGGCGATGTAATGGAAGCATCGTGGGAACTAGAGGATAAGATGCGTCAGGATCATCCTGACTTGTTTGTATGAGTTGAATTTCGGGGACGAAATTCCTTGTAAGTGGGGGAGTTGTGTAACACCCAAAAATTTTAATCCCCGATTAATGAAATGTTAATTATAAATTAATTATAATTAATAATTTTCATATTAATCCTTGATTAAAATTTGTGTTCATATATTTAGTATATGTGTGTGAATTGATTTAATAAATATAATAATGCATAAAATAAGTAGTTTGCATATTAGTCCCTGGATTGGGACCTAGAGGTAATTATAGGAAATATTTTGGAGGGAAAGTAAATAAAATAATTATTTTTCAAAAATTGGGAAAAATACTCGAGTATTTTCTGAAAAACTCGAGTATTCTCGGTCAAATTGCACGAGTTAGTGCATTTGGTGAGTCAGCACCAACGATTCCGTGTTGGTGACACGAAATCATCTTCATTCCACGTCCAGGGAGGTCGTGTCGACCTGCATGAGTCTCCTCAATTCCTATTTAAGCTTATTAACGATCCTTGGCCGAGAATTTTTGATCAAACTTGCTTTGTTGATGAAGTTAGGGTTCTGAGTTTGTTCTCTTCGATTCTCTTTCAATTCTGAGTGTTAAGGCTTGAGTGATACACGAATGCAAAGCTCACATCACGAGCTTTGTATAGACATAAAAATCGTGAGGATTGAGTGAGTGTGTTGGGAGAATTGGAGCTGAGAAGTTGGAGTTTGTTCTGTCAAAGTGTTGCTTGGAGCTTACTTTGATCTTGATTTCTGGTAAGCTCACGAATCCTTGAGTCTCAAATTCAGTTCCTTTAGTTAGATGATGTTGCATATAGTCTAGAAATACTAATTTCCCCAATTGTTATCTCTGTCTTCCATGTAAACCAATTCAATCTTGGTGATGTATTCAAAACTGCTCTGCATGTTGGTGCTTGAAGTGGTTCTTGGTGCTGTGGGGCTTTTTCTTGCAATTTCTTGTTTGATTCATGTCTAAGAGGTAAGGGGAAGTAATTATATTCACTAGATAGAGTTTAAATTTCATTAATTGTGTTAGAGAGCCACCAAGAGGCTCTAAGGGCTTAGTTTGAATAGGAACTTTGGTTTGGAGACCAATCCATGCTCTATGACTGTGATGAGCAAGTTTTATATCATGCATGCAAGCTTAAATGACCACTGTTTTATGAGTATTATGCTTATTTTGCAATTTGAGGTGTTAAGTTGCTAAATTGTGTATATTATGCATAAATGATTGATTCCCTGTCAAATTGGTTATTTGATGTGAAATAAGTATTGCAATATGTTCAATATATGGTATGTGAACTGTTTTGATCATTGGTTTGGGTTAAAAATGTTTAGAAATTGAAATGGTATGTAAAAACCAAGTTTCAGTTTGGTCTGTCTTCAAATACTCGAGTATTTGGCTTAATACTCGAGTATTTCGTGGTGCACCAGAGTGAAAATTGGCGCACCAACTTGGGAATCAGATTGGACACTCGAGTAATATATGAACTACTCGAGTATTCTGGGTAATGGAATACTCGAGTATCTCATGAATTACTCAAGTATATTTATGAAAACCTGAAAACCTAAATCTCTGAAAAGACAAGAACGACTCGAGTATAATTATGAACCACTCGAGTAGAATCTGGAAAATGATAAACTACTCGAGTATTTTGGAAAACACTCGAGTATTTTTAGTCAGATACTCAAAAATACCATTTTTAATTCTAAAACATTTTGTAACTCTTAAAGGACAATAAACCAAGTGATCCTGGACTTAAAGGAAATTGATTGACGTTATGATGTTTTCATTTGAATAATGATACGTTGCTCGGGAGGCACGTAGTGTATTAATAAAAGGATAAAACACCAATCAATTCCTTTTAAGTCGAGTTAATGCATTCATACTGGAGTTTGGATGGTAGGACGTATATCATGTTTTGGTAACATGTGGAGGGCCTCTGGGAGTGCCAATACGCTTGCTTGATGACACGTCGTTGACGTGGTCGGCTGAGTGGATGCCGATATGGTTATACCGTTTGGATGACGGTCCGTTTGGATGACGGGATATGCTCGGGTGGCATGGATTCCAAGCTTGACGTGTACATTCTAGGTGAATGTACGAATTGTTGTATACCTAGGAATACAACGCACTATTGAGTGCTGGGTTGTCAGGGAAGGACGTCAGAGAGTGACATAGTATGATGGAGATAGGTTTGAGAGCTAAAGTCATGCATCATGCCACTCATTTAAATTAATTGTGATAAATGAAATAAGTGTGAGCATCCTATGTGCATTCATTAACTGCTAAGTGTTATATGTGATTGTTGTTAATTGATGCATATTTACATATTCATATTGCACAATTTATTCTCTATTGGTTATGTGTATAGAATTGCTTACCCCTATGCCCTTGTAGGTGATGTCTCGTTACATTGCGTGCATCGAGATCCGGCCACTTCCTAGTGGCACATGGGTCTAGGAGGACCATCGCGCGGTGTTCGAGGGAGAGGTAGAGATTACCTTCTACCACCCGAACCCGTTGATCCGATTCCGTCCTCGTAGATTTAGGATTCCCATCATATACACTATGCATGTACCCCCGTTTTACACTTACCATGGACCACCTCCCACGCGACCAGCTCGTTCTTACCATAGTTTCCGTTTTCGACCTACCCGCTCTCACCCTTTTACCTCGAGAGTCGTCCGCGAGGAGACTCCCCCTTCTGATCCGAGGAGCCCAGTCAGGGTTTCACCATCACCTGACCCGGTACCCAGTGGTAGGGTACACTCTCCCTCGGATGAGATCAAGGAGGATCCGGTGGAGGACGAGAGTGGGAGCGAGCCCGTCGTGCATTCTACTGGGAGTGATTGGAGGGACGATGATCCCTAGGTATATGCATATGGTATGTGATGAGGATCGGTGGATCCGATGTGCGGACGCTGTTGAGGAGACTTACTGCTGCTGCTGCTGTGTTGATGATGATGCTACTACCTTACTACTTATGTTTCTTGGAGACTGCTGCTATCACTACTACTACATCTGATGATGCCAGATCTACGTGACCACCCTTGGAGTTTATGTTTTGGTTATGTACATATATTGTAGATATACTTTTGGAGTACTCTGGGGGTTTAGATACGCTATTGTGTAGATCTGTCTATGGCCTTGTATATGTTGGATCTTGGAGACTTTGATCATGGGACTATGTACTCACTACTCTTCATATATATCTATATATATTGAAAACTTATGTTTATCTTACTATTAAATCGCATAGTCCGATAAATTCCGCTTTACTTTGATTTTAATCTATTTAAGAGTTCGGCTATAAATATTATTTGATGGTATTAGTTTTATCGAACAAAGCATGGGTAACTTTGATTACTTGTATGATACAAAGATGTTTCCAAAGAGCGAATGTTACCCTATTTGTGAAAAGGTTTTAGAGATCGCCGAACTCGATTCAAATGTTTTGAAATGGTTTAAAGTTTATTCTCCAAGAATTCCAAATGACGATTTGTGCACCCGCTTTGAAAGAAAATTTTATTTTCCATATTTTCTTAACACTCACAAGTCCATACATTATCCAATATGAAAGCTTAATTACTATATTATATTTGGGTAATTCGGAAGGGTGTCACAAGTAGCTAGGAAGGTGTAAGACACGTGCTATAGTAGCAGCATCATACGACACTTCCTTTCCTCTCACATACGCAACCCTCTGATGCTCAACCGTCCCATGCAACAACTCCTCCTTCTTCTCTAATTGTGCACGCCACCAAGCATGCGAATAAAACTCCCACACCAATTTCTGACTCAAATACTCCGATGGACCTCTAACCCACGATTCCCATTTGTTCACTTGAATCACCTCCATCACCTCCTCCACACCTCTCAGACCAACCACCTGCTGACCGGAAACGGTCTCATCAAGGACCACGCCCAATTCCGGTTGCACCCTCCTCTTAACCATCTTTCCATCATGAAACTCGGCGACTTTCGGATGCTCAAAAGTCGTCCCAACCTCTCCACTACTGTCCACCATTGGCCTCTTTCCTCTTCTCAACATGTTTTAGTTCAAAAATTGCAAAAGGCAATATATCGAACACCTGGAAGGCAGCACAAAACCTTCACAATTTTAAAGAGAGAACTCAATCCTAACCTCCCAAATCTAAACAAATCAGACCAGAGAAGGATAGAGAAGAGATTCTTACCTTAAAACAATGAAAAATTCGTGTTCCCTAACCCTTTTTTGAAAAATCCGAATTGAGAAGAGAAGAGAGGGGGATGGGGTTTTTGAAAAAAATTTATGAAAAGGGAGAGAGATTGATGATGAGAATGATGATTAATGGAAGAGTGAGTGATTAATTTGACGAAATATGGGTGGATTTGATGGAATATATGAATTGGGGATTGAATTTGGGGGTTAGGGTTCTTAGTGTTTTCTAATTGGGGATGAAAGGAAGTGAGGGGAATTTAACTTCTCCCCTCACGTGTGCTGCACAAATTGGCAGCAGCACCCGCGCGCCCCAGGCGCCTCAGGCCCGCCTGGTCTATACACAGTGATTTTTTTTTGAAAAAGCAAATGCAGAAAATAAAAAAAAATAACAAACTACCTAAACTATCCTAAACTACAAACAAAAATCACCTATCCTAAAGTGCCTATCCTAAGGGAGAATTACTTAAAATTGGGTTGCCTCCCAAAAAGCGCTTCTTTAATGTCACGAGCCTGACTCATCGCCCCTAGAAGGGGCTTAAGGGCAGTTGTTTTCAGAAGGGTGTACAAACTCTAAATCATTACCTTGTTCATTAGAGTTTGAAACACAATTTATTTGGGGGAAGTCATCCGCCGTGCATGGTGGTTTTTCAAAAATATTTATCACTGCTTGCTCACCATTAACACGGAGAATAACTTCTCCTCTAGGAACATCTATGATTACCCCTGCTGTAGCCAAGAAAGGCCTTCCAAAAATTAGAGAAATGTTCTCATCCTCTTATATGTCAAGCACCATGAAATCAAGGGGTAATATAAAATCCTTAACTTTCACCAAGATATATTCCACCACTCCATAAGGACGGAGGGCAGTGTTATCAGCTAGTTGTAATAAAATTGGGGTCGGCTTAATCTCTCCTATTCCTAACTTATTGAAAAGTGACAAAGGCATTATATTAACACTGGCACCAAGGTCACAGAGGGCCTTACCTGTATAATCCTTGCCGATGCTTTTAGGTAGATTGAAGCTTCCTGGATCCTTCAACTTCGGTGGCAGATTGGACTTTATGATTCTGCTACACTTCTCAGCAATTGGAAATGTCTCTCCAGTGAGCATCCCCTTCTTTTTGGTTAGAAGATCCTTCATAAATCTCGCATACAAAGGCATTTGTTCAAGAGGCTCTGCAAATGGGATATTAATCTGGATCTTTCTGATCATGTCCAGAAACTTTTGAAAGTGCCTCCTGTCTTCATCCCTCTTCAACCTTTGAGGAAAAGGCACCCTCGATGCTCCAATTGCACCTTCCTTCTTCCTTGATGTTGCATTACCCTTAGACTCCTTCTCTTTGCTTGAATTTTCATTGGTGGCACTCCCCTTGGCAGTTGGTTCATCATATGTTGTGCCACTTCGGAGTGTCACCTTCATGCACCTCTCCTTGGGATTAGCTATGGTGTCACTAGGAAAAGTTCCCACTGATCTCTCAGAAATTTGCTTGGCAATCTGACCCACTTGCACCTCCAAATTACGAATGCTAGCACCCTGATTATAAAACTGGGCTCTAGTTTCCTCAATGAAAGATTGGGTGGAGTTGGTCAACTTGTCAAGTGCTATCTCCCAAGAAGGTTTCTGCTGTTGTTGTGGCTGATTCAGTGCTGGGCTGTGCCATGAGAAATTTGGATGGTTGCGATATGTTGGATTGTAGGTGTTGGAGTACATGTTGTTTCTATTTCCTCCACCACCCACATATTTTGCTTGTTCCTCAATAGTCGCTGCTTTCCCCATTTCATTGGCACATTCTCCATTCCTATGATTCCCATTGCAAAAGTCGCACACAAGTGTGCTACTCACTGCTCCCAACTGAGTCTGACCCATCCTCTTCATTAATGTTGTGATCTGATCATGCATCTCCTTATTCTGCTGAATGAGAGTCTGCATCTGGGTAGTGCTCAGTTCTGGATTCTTCAAGAAAGTCTTGTCAGCAAGGGCTTGACTGCTGTTGTAGGCCATTATCTCAATTATTTATTTTGCCTCTTCCACAGTCTTCTTAATCAAGGACCCTCCAGCTGCTGCATCAATCATGAATTTATTTGTGCTCCTCAACCCATCATAGAATAAACGGATTTGCATCCAATCTGGTATAGCATGTGTCGGGCAAACGTTCGGGGTTTATAGTAAATTTCGACAGAGCTTCCTTTGAAAATTGGAATTTTCCCCGAATAATATTAAACCAGCCAGTCCAGAACAGTTTTCTAAAAAATAGAAATATAAATTCAGTCCCTTTACAAACAATAAGGATTCACTTAAACTTAGTAAAATGAAAAGATATAAATACAATTATTCAATTATACAAATGTCTATAAACAAAATGATATCACCGTAACAATTAAACAACTCTTTATAAAATAATTCATTACAATATAAACCCTAAGAATGGTTGCACTAAAATCGGGACCATAAGGTCACCAATCTCAATATACTCACTACTATGAGTATACCTTGCCCGGCCTTGACCTCATTGTGTGCCTTTCTCCAATGTGTACCTAATATGTCCACTGTAAGGGTGAGAACTTTGAAATCTAGATCAAAGAAAACGTTTAAAAAAAGTAATAAACCATAAAGAGGCATATTCACACACAAACAATAGCAATTATATAATTCGCAATTTATTTAACAAGTAAGGCACCACAACTTTGCTCAGTTTAATAACTATAATATAAAGGGTATAATACTTTAATATAATACTATAATGCACAATCACATGGTTATGCCCTGCTAACGTCACACTTAGGTGATTTAATCCTTGAATCCGATATTAATCATTTCATTTCAATTTAAACACTTTAACACTTTTGATCGGATTCGAAGAATTAAAACATCTATACAATGCATTCACACTTTCCCTTTTATTTTCACACTTAAACTTTAACAATTAACAATTTGAACGATTGGGTACATTGTGCTTCACATTCTCCCCGAAGGAGGGTTCCTCACACAATGTACCTATAACACTTTTAACACTTTAACTTTAACACTTTTAACAATTGGGTACATTGTGCTTCACATTCTCCCCGAAGGAGGGTTCCTCACACAATGTACCTATAACACTTTCCGTTTTCAATAACAATAATAACACAACCACCTCACAACCCCCCTCCACTCTGGGGAAAAACCGACCAGGAGGAAGCATTTCTCAACCCCTGTTTGGGTGCTTCACATCCTCTAGGAATGTCGCTCACCCGCTTGCACAATACGTCACACTCCTCTAGGGTAGTGTACAACGTACAATCTGGATTGATTCGCCCAGATTGGCTCTAGCAGAAATCACTATCACTGGCCACAAGGAGCCAAAGTAAATAGAATTACTATGGTTTGCGTCGGACCAATCCCCGACACGGGTAGCGAACCCATGTCCTTTGGAAGATCAAAGTCCTCCATAGTAATTCCTAACATTTACTCTTGACCTCATCAATCGTTAAAACGACGTATGTTTTTCCCCTACTCCTAACGTCCACCTTTACACCATGCATGATCCAATATCTCAAGTGTTTCTCAATTGAATTTAAGGCCCTCTTAGTCCTTTAGAAAATGTCATTTGATTGGTTTAAACTCAATTGAGAAATGCTTGGCCCTATTTAATGCATAACTATATGAATGTCATTTACAATTTATTTATATACACATTAATAGTATTAACACAAACAATATCAATCAACAATCAGTCGACATACTCAGGTATGTCTCAGGGACTGTAATTTAAATCGCCTTCCTAGGATTCTTCACTTCCTACTTTATCAATTTATCAAATCAATTAACATAACATACATAAATAACATATCATTGGGACTTAGAGTTTTCTAGCTAAACTCTACCCTCTTACCCATCAACCTAACCAAACAATCAATACACCTAGTTATGTTTCTATCACTATAAATAAACCCTTTCTCTAATACTAGACCCAAAGTAACCCCCTTACCTTGAGGAGAGAGAAAGAGAAATTGGGGTTTTCTCAAAACCCACTCATCAAGCTCTAATCCCAGCTCCTAAGGCTCCTTTTCCTTGCTCTCATACTCGATCTATGACTCCTTGAAGGATTGAAAGGCTCCATGAGGTTGATTGCTCAATTTAGTGTTTTTGGGGGATTTGGGGTTCCATGAAAAGATGAGAAATCATGGAATTTAAGAGAGGGGAAATCATTAGGAATTGATTTGGAGATGTTTGATGGTGTTTGTTTGGTGATTTGTAGTGTTATTGTGATGATTTGCCATGAAAAGAGAAGAAGAAGCTATGGAGGTTCGAGAGAGAAGGAGAAGAGATCGTGAGAGGAGAGAGAGAAACAATGAAGAAGAATGAGAGGAAAACGTGTTTTTAATCAGATCTGACTGGAAGTAATCGATTACTTCCCAGAGGTAATCGATTACCTCTTTGATGCAACATTCTAGTACAAAATCCTGAGGCCAAGTAATCGATTAAACCCTTCAAATAATCGATTACTTCACTGAAATCAACAAGGTAATCGATTAACTTACCCAAGTAATCGATTACTTTGCTGCAACAACATGTGTGATTTCACCTAAGAGCAAGTAATCGATTAAACCCATCAAGATAATCGATTACTTGAGGCAAAATCCTATTTTGATGGCTTTCTAACCCTATTTCACTTCCTAAGGCTCCTATACTCATCTAGGGTTGGATTACTACTCAAAACCTGATTCCTATACTATTTAAACCCATTCTAAGTTAGTTCTTCCTCATATCGTTCTACTCTTGACTAAACTCTACACTCTAATCACTTAAACACACACTAATCTGCCTCTATTAACCATTCTAAACGGATATCGGAAATCGGGGATGTTACAATTCTCCCCCACTTATATGAATTTCATCCCCGAAATTCGGCTCACTTCTACGAGGTAAGAAGACATTGAGCTATATGCTCAACTATAGGAAAGGTCTTAAATTACGTATGGATAAACACGACTTTTGGGGAATTCGCTCCCCCACTTAGGACACAATTTCCGGTTAGGGTTCCATTACTATATCTACTTTATTACTATTGAGACTTTCACCAAAAAGTCCCACTTAGTCCATTAGGGTTCAAAACTTAAAGTTCTAAGTCTATGTGCACTACCTATTAATACAAACCTACTTATTCCTATATTTACATACAACATATAATCATTCTAGAGAAATTCATGCAGCCACACAAAATCCAAACACAATCACGAGAAGAATTAGAATACAAACAAAATCAAGATTTTGTAATATATTAAAATTTTCATTTTAAGATCAAACATAAGTTAAGCACCAAAAATATCATTTGAATTTTATCAAGGGTACACCTTTAAAAGAAAACAGTTACATACATAGGGTTTCAAAACAAATTGCGAATAAACAATGAGAATCTTAAAAGGGTTACATAGCCCTTATTGGTATATGGTACAATTAGAAAGTATGGTTGAAGATTGAGAAAGAAGATACTATCAATCTTCAACTAAGTTCATTTAATACAGAAAAGATAAGATTTGGAATGTCCTACCATTCCGGATTGTCAATCATAAATAACAAAATGCATTATACAAGTTAAAATTTTTGTTCTATGACAACATTTTTCTCAAAAAGTTAATCAAGATTCGGAAGTACATTGAAGATAACTAAGATTAAAAACGTAAGGGTTATGGTGAAAAATAAACATAAGGATTAATCTTTGAAAAACACTCGAATAAAAGTTGATAAAATTGGGTTGAAATATTATGTAGCTATGTACACACCAATCATATATATATGTAGAAAACATGTTATCGTTCAACTAAAATCAAACGTATCAAAATTACAGTTGAGCACTTGTAAAGTTTTCCCTAGAAAAGGTTACTTTGAAAAATATAGATATAATAGGAAAATGGGAATTAGAAATCACAATGTAAGGAACACCAGGTAATTATCTTGGAAAAATTTGATTTGACACTTAGTTAAGAAAAATTACTATAAGACTCTTTTGAAATCACTTTCAATAGGAGTGGAAGAATAATCTTTGTCAAAAATCAATTTGAAATAGTACACAAAGTACTTGAAAAGGTTGGGAATTTGGGAACTATCCCATAAATCGCAAGAAAAGGGTTTATGAAAATAATTGGACTTAATATAGAGTCCTACTAAGTTTTAAAATCGTAAATACACATATATAAAATTCCATCGTTCGAAAACATTTAAAACTCGCTGCCTCTATGCACATCTATATGCCTACACGCTTGGCCTGAAACTCTAGGACTCAATCAAATCGAACCCACTTCTACCACCCAATCTATGAATGAAAAACTACTGAGGTTCTACACTCAATTTAAAAGAAAACTTTACACTATAAGACTTCAACTAAACCTATGCTTACCATTCTCCTTAGGCCTTAAGGGTTTCCTAATTGGTTCCTTAAGGTCAGAGATCGCACAACTAAGACTTGTCCTTAAATCCTAGTTGAGACTTCTCTATTACTAACTAGACCTTGGGTGCTACGACTTTTATAATGGATGTTAAAACTAGAACTTTAACATTTACAAACTACATTCCTGGAAAGAGTTAATAGTGGTTAGAAAATGGTTAGCACTTCAGGAATACAGTTTGTTCAATAAATACAACAAATTCCTTGGAGTTCTATATGAACTTGAAGGAAAACCTAACATCCATTACCTTGGTTCAGGTTCTAATTTAGGCTTTAATCCTAGGATAGCTGCATTACCTTTGACTCACCTTGCTACCTTCACTTCACATTTTCCCACTTCTACATTACAATAGAAAACAATGGAGAACCAACTTTTATGAAAAAGGTTTGGTACTTGGTGATAAAAGAATTTTCAATAATTTGTATCTTCCTTGAAATAAGGAAAACACCTTGTACTTTTATAAATCATTTTCGTTTAAAACTTTAGCAAGATTATCGTTTAGTAAAAGAAATGTCAAGCACTTACATGTTCAAATCATTCTTATAAGTTTTCAAAATCGTTTCATCTTAGTTTTGGAACTGATTCAAAAGTTGTTGAGGATTCCTTTAACAAAGAAAAGTAAGAATCCTCTATGATCGTCAAACCCAAATAAAAGGAATAAATTCTTCGGTTAAAAATTTAGTTTCATTCACTTTTTCAAATTTTAGTGAATGTTTTTCCTTTCATTTTAGCTTTGAAGTTCAAATGTTATTTTGAATTGACTTATGTCGCATTCATTGAATTCCTATCAATTGATAATCAGTGTAATTTAAGAGTAAACTACACTATCATTCAATTAGTTAGGAATCCGCAATGTGAGTAAAACTTTCTTGAAAGTTAATGTTGCGACATTAAATCAATTAGCAGAGTTTGAATCAATTCTATACTTTGAAAATTATCAAAACATTACTATACTTGACATTCATTTCAAATCATAGTACTAATACTTTTCGAAAATAGATTGCAAAAGTAGTTTCATACTTTAGCAATCAGAGTATATTTATCACCATAGTATAATGTGGAAATGTAGAAAGTAACTTTGGTCTTACTAAGACAACACTTAGTAAGTACGGTTAAAGGTAATGATGTAACACCCCGATTCGGCAACTTGAAAACTTAAATCAAATATAGTGGAAATTAGGGCCAATTTTTTTTTTACAAGTGTTATGTACACGTGAGAACTTTTAAACTCATAAAACATAGTTACATTTGAAATTCGTGTTCTCACATTACATAACCTCTCAAGTTCCAAACCGAGGTGTCACAAGACACCGCACCTTGAAACTCGTTTTCAAAACATCATTTAAAATCATGGCCCGTTTGCTCTTTACAAAACATCAGTGTTAAATAAAACTTGCCGGGGTACAGTATGGTAGAGCTAGGTAACTAAGCACTTACAATGGAGTACAAAGCTCTGAGGGGATTACCTAGCTTCTAGTCATGCACACAAAATTATCTTTCTATCTTCGCATCTTGGCAGCCCACACTCTCGGTCCACCAACAGAGTTGTCGCCTCCAACCATCTTAGGAGTCTCACTCAGAGAGTTGTCTGGTACTTGCTTTTCCTTGCCCGAATACAGTTGTATCACTACACGCTACGCCATCTACCGGTTGCAATATCAGCATTGCCAATACGACAACACGGTAGGAGAGAGTCAGTGTTCCGAACACCAACGAGTTGACCATGCAGTCTCAGGGTAGGTTGAAAATGAAAATGGACAGATAATACAACAAAATAATAAAACAACATATCTAAAACATCATCAACATACATAACATGTAATACACGTAGCATATATGAATCACATAAAACGAAACATATCATAATGATCTAAACACATCAATACCGGCGTTCTTAACCAATTCATTCACGCACTTACAATCACATTCTCAGACTCTTTCTCACGAGCTTTCACAATTTTCTCAAACTTTCTTTCATCATCTTGTTCCAAGAATTCTTGCTTACATCCTCATCTTATAAGCTTTATTCGATACTTGATATCTTCATATACTTTTCTGTGAAACATCTTTGTCTATTAAGTTTTTATTATCTCGATTAGCATCAATGATGAGGGGGACACATCATTGAGCTCACACACGTCTACATCTCCTCGGTCAACCACCCAACCTAGTCGGAAGCAAACAGGAGTACAGGACCTTTACCACGCGGGCACGACAGCTGTCACACAAACAAATGGTCCCAGACCAGGAGGACTCAGCCTCAAATCAATTCAATCATATATAAACAGGCACGCTCTCAGCGGCAATCACAAATGCCCCGTTCCAGTCCCTCTCACTGTTCTAGACTTGCATCGAGGGGGCGACAGTATATTTCTAGTCTACAGTGCGGAACGTGCCACGGCATTAGACCCAGTCCCCACCACGTTAGTGCGCCACATGTGGAGTTGTTCCGCCTAGAAATATACTCTAGACTTCTTGACGTTTCACCGTCATCGTCCTCCCCTCCTGCAATCCCCACCTGAGCATCCGCAGATACCCATAGTATCTTCCTCTCCACTACTTCGATACGACACTCATACCTCACCGCGTTTGTAAATGTCTTTTAAATCTTTTAAAGATTCAACGTTTTAATTAGCGGCTTAATCCTAACGATCGGCCCGTCCTTGGTGCATCCCTTCAACGAAGCCCGATCACTAAATGCAATCTATTCCCCCTAAATCTCAATGGCCCTCAGCCTCAAATCACTTTCATCTCATATCTCAGCATCATTCTCATTATCTCATTCTCAACACACTTCTCATCAACATCATCAGTACACTTTCCTCGTCTTTCTCAAAACATCTTTTCGCAACACTTTTCGAAAACATGATTTCACAAAACTTTTTCAAAAATGATGTTTCCAAAAATTTTCACAAAAATATCGTTTTCACAAAAGTTTTTCAAAAAATCTCTTTTCAAAACCTTTTTCAAAATTCACATTTTTGGGTGAGTGTTAATGGAGGAGCAAGCTCAACTCAACACTAAGCTTCTTCCCAAAAACATGTACGAGGAATCACATTTCCATCCAAACCACATCTCACTTTCATAACCACTTTCTCTTTCCAATCTCAACTCTTTTCAACTCAACACTGACTTTCTCTCTTTCATCCTTTTTCTCTTTTGCATTCCATACACGTTACAGTTTATCTCTTTCTCAATCACCTCATACTTTTTATTCACATTCTTTTCTCTTTTCAATCCTTTCTCATTACTCGTGCGGCTTCATTATTATTGTTTCACTTTCCAAACATCATCAAACAATTTCAAACAGAATATACTCAACAAAATAAACATGCAGCATGCAAAGAAATTAAATAAACATGTAGCACACGTTTGCCTAATTCGCAGTACATTCGCAATCCGTCTATTCGAATTGCGGGCAACCGCGTTACGGGATCACATCACTCTCACTCACCTGGATGACGACACATCCAGAAACTTTCCAAGATTCCAAGTTGCTAACCTTGCCACGTGTCCTTCGCGTCCGACACCCGAACTAGAACATTTTTCCCCGTGCGTTAGAACGTTTTCGATCATTTCTTAATTCCGATTTAAAAACTCTTTGAAATAATTTCTTTCATTAATATCAAAGACTCCAAAACCAAATCAGATCTCAAATAAAAGATTTTCAAGAAAACAATTAAAACGATCTTTTTATCAAGACAACTCCATTCCTTTTAAGTTAAAACACTTTGGTTACAAAAATCATTTTCCTTATGTTTTAAACGACATCCAGAAATCCAAGAAAATAAAAAACACCAAACCCAAACCACACTATTTCATTAAACAAAATTTAGAACTCCAGAAAATAAAACTTTAAAACCATATCAAATTGATTCATTTTAAAGTCCTAAACTTTACAACATCACTAAACACTGATCAAAGAAGGTCACACAAAATCTTACATTAATTTAAATTATTTAAATCATACCCTTTTAAATAAAACATTTTCAATTTCTTTAAAATACAAACATGGATTTCACACACAAACAATATTCAGAACAATTCCAATTCAGTACAAGACAGCACATATAGGTTCCATTCACAGACATACTCATAAGGCAAATCACAAATACACACAATACAACTCATATTTTCAATTATTCACAATTATTGATTAGGTTATATCCTTAATAAATTAATTTAATTATACTTAAGAAAATAATTTAATTAATTTTTTTTTATTAACTTTAACACAAACCGAATCACACATTCTTAACAATTCTTAATCACCGACAAATTTTAGAGCTTGAAATCATTAAATTAATATTACAGAAACCTTTTCACATAATCAAATCAACCTATTTAATTTCTTTTCTAAAAACCAAAAAGATTTAAAGAACACACATCACTTTCATAAAGCACACAACATCATGCACCTAGGAACATAACTATTATCATGATCATTTTATGAAAATAATCTTCCTACCATTTAAACACACATTGGCCGAGTAGTACACATACTATTTTGCAAAAATTGAAGACACAAATGAACATATGGAATCATGAAATCATTTTCTTTCTTTTTATTTAAAAACCTAGAGCATGTCATAAGAAGATTAACAATTTTAATTCATTTTTAAAACAAGAATCAAAGTAACCATTTAAATCATAAATCATTCCAAAGATTCACATGTATTTTCTTTTAAATTCAATTACTACATGCATGTAATTTTTAAGTCCTTAAATTCAAAGAATTTCATCATGCATGTACCCTAAATAAGGAACAAACCTAGCTACCTATCTAATACCTATTATGGCCGAAAGTCAACATGCCTTAAAACAAGGATTTTTTTTTTGAATTTACTTTTTTAAACATACAAGTCATGCACTTCACAAAATAAAAACATGCAAAAAAACACATTACATTCACATCAACCTTCACAAAATAAACCTCAAATCCATTATTTTATAAAAATTAAAGTTATGCTTCAAGCTTCTAAGAATGACATGCATGCACCTTAAATCATTAGATTTAGTCCTAAAACAAACATGCATTGACTTTTTATAAATTAAGAAAGCATGGATCCTTAAATTAATTAAACATGGCCGAATGGCCTTCTAAAAAAAATAAGCATGTACATAATCAAACACTTAAGAAAATCATGTTTATATTCAAAAATTATTTTAAATTTACTTCTTAAATTTTTTTTTCTCAAAACCGTGGCATATACACAAAGGAAAATATGATCTTTCCACTTAAATAACATGCACATAATCAAAAACAAGTTTCCACTCAAAAATTATTTTTAAAACTTAGTTTCCTTAATCTTTCTTTAAAACCGAATCAAACACAAAATAAAAACATGATTTTTCTTTTAAAAATTAACATGCAAGCCAAGGATCTTAATTTTTCATACATCAAGCAAAGACAATTACATACACACACTCAAAACAATTAAGATCCACACAAAAATTAACATGCAAGACCAAAAACATAATTCTTTTTACAATTTTAGTTTAGATCATGAATTGATTCAACAAATAATTATGGAAATACACATAGATCACGATTTAAACAAAAGTTCTAACATGCAAGTCAAGAAATTTCAATAAATAAACAAACTTGGATCATGGGTTTTCATGTCAAATAATTACATAAACACAAATATAGGTCACGGTTTAGAGTAGAAAATTACACATGCAAGAAGGATTTATTTTAGCTTTCACAAAATCTTTAGCCATACTTTAGATCTTTAAGTTTTTTAGTTAGAAAATTATTAGATCTAGCAAAAGCTTTAAACCGAAACAACAAACACAAAGTTTAACATATTACAAATTACTTAGAGTCTTTAAAGTCCATGATTAAAGAAGATCAACATATAAGAACAACATGCAAGATGAAATAAGAAGTAGATCTTCAACTAAAAGAAAAAGTTGCACTATTACAAGTCTTCTCTTGGATCCTCAAATCCTACCATGAAAGGAATTGGTCTTCTAGCTCCTAAGGCTCTTGATCTACAAGGAAAACTCCTAGGTTTTGGCTTGGATCTCCTTCCTCCTTCTCCTTCAAGTCCCACGGCCTCTCCTTCTTTCTTCTCTTTCTATTTTGTTTTCTTTTCTTTTCTCTAAGAGTAGAATGAGTCTCTTAGAATATGTTTGTGTTTGTGTTGGTACGGTGGAAGTGAGGAATGAATGGGTGAAGAGAAGTGAAAATGGGAAAATCAACTAAGGCTTCTTGGATATATAGGCCATACACGAATTCCTCTTATGCCCTCAAGTTTAGGTTTAGTCACACAAAGAGGGAGGGACGGTTTTGGCATCACAAAAAGATGCATGGGTGGTGTTTATCAAAACCAATGGGGACAAGGTAGCATGGCTAGGTTCTTAGAAGTCAATCTAGGCTTAAGGACTTGTTAGCACATGGTTAGGGTTTCCACTTAGTTTGGTTACTTACACTAACTTAGTTTCCTATTTGGTTCCTAGTTTCTTAATCTTTAAGTTTCTAGAAAATTTACAAATCATATCTAGTACACACACACATGCACGTATATACATATATATACACACACATACACCCACCGAAGCATACACATATATACACAATTTTACATTTTATTCTTCTTAATAGTTAAATATTCTAATTATTTATGCATACAATAATGCAATCAATTCATCATTCACATTCACACAACAATGCTCATGCATCATACAGCAAACACACAGCACACACATCACATAAAAATTTCAAACCAAATTATCAAATTTATTTTCTTAAATGCAAATTCTCCCAAAATTCGTATCTTATAATTCTGGAAATAAATTTTCGTAAATCCACCCAAAAAAATCTGAAAATTACATTTTTAAAATCTACATTTCACGATGATCGTTTTGATATAAAGATCATAAAAATCCGAGTTACGGTTAAAAAGTTACAAATTTTCCAAGTTAACAGACCCAAAAACTTAATTTCAAACAAAATCACTTTCTAGGAAAAATTCACAATTCATTTCTTAAAAATTAAATCACAAAATAATTCACTTTTCTTTCATAAAACATTTTGTTTATAAAATTCCATGAAAATTAATACTTTATTTCTTATTCACATAAGACACTTTTTCCAAAAATCTTTTATAACTCAAAACTTCATGGTTTATTTTTAACAATTTTCGTTCTCGCACGTACGGGAAAAATGCGGGGTGTTACAAATGACACTAGGTTAAATCCTATTCACTTCCGCTGCGCACTCTGATAAAGAATGCTCGGAGTGTCTACAACTATATGACCTCTAATACCTGCCCTATTCTTAAACTTGGAAAAGAATTCCAACAATTATTTGATTGGATTCAGGGACTTGATGATGTCATCCATCAATTAAATGTAAATCTCGAGGGTACCATCTCGATTTTACATTGCATTGAAGATAATATCATTTCCGTACTACCTGAGTTCCATTCAAATAAGAGATGACTCATCTTCGATTCAAATAAGGACTTTTGAAATTTCATTTTAAAATGAAATCTCAATTTCTTGTCATATTTGAAATAGACATGATTACTTCAAAACTAAGAGTTAGTCCTTCCCGTTGGGGTAGCAATTTCATGCTCTGACCCGTTGGGAGTTTTCCTTTCCCTTAGTCTCTACTTTCTGTCCATTTTCGAATACAACAAAGTTACACTTTGAAAAATTTGAGTTAGCCCACTTTAAATTGAAGATATATTTCTATGATTACTAAACTATGACTCACCCTACTAAACTATTCCCATTCCAACCAATAATGCATGCATGAACACTAAAGTGCACTACTTAAATCAACTATCTACTAGTTACTCTCATGTGGGGTAACTCTTTGGGAGTAGGAAAATCCATACTCCACGGCCGAGGATTGCAACCATTGCTCTGATACCATAAGTGTAACATCCTACTTTCTATTACTAAAACTATTACATAAAATTAACGTTTAATAAGGAAAATGTTCGGGGTTTATAGTAAATTTCGACAGAGCTTCCTTTGAAAATTGGAATTTTCCCCGAATAATATTAAACCAGTCAGTCCAGAACAGTTTTCTAAAAAATAGAAATATAAATTCAGTCCCTTTACAAACAATAAGGATTCACTTAAACTTAGTAAAATGAAAAGATATAAATACAATTATTCAATTATACAAATGTCTATAAACAAAATGATATCACCGTAACAATTAAACAACTCTTTATAAAATAATTCATTACAATATAAACCCTAAGAATGGTTGCACTAAAATCGGGACCATAAGGTCACCAGTCTCAATATACTCACTACTATGAGTATACCTTGCCCGGCCTTGACCTCATGGTGTGCCTTTCTCCAATGTGTACCAAATATGTCCACTGTAAGGGTGAGAACTTTGAAATCTAGATCAAAGAAAACGTTTAAAAACAGTAATAAACCATAAAGAGGCATATTCATACACAAATAATAGCAATTATATAATTCGCAATTTATTTAACAAGTAAGGCACCACAACTTTGCTCAGTTTAATAACTATAATATAAAGGGTATAATACTTTAATATAATACTATAATGCACAATCACATGGTTATGCCTTGCTAACGTCACACTTAGGTGATTTAATCCTTGAATCCGATATTAATCATTTCATTTCAATTTAAACACTTTAACACTTTTGATCGGATTCGAAGAATTAAAACATCTATACAATGCATTCACACTTTCCCATTTACTTTCACACTTAAACTTTAACAATTAACAATTTGAACGATTGGGTACATTGTGCTTCACATTCTCCCCGAAGGAGGGTTCCTCACACAATGTACCTATAACACTTTTAACACTTTAACTTTAACACTTTTAACAATTGGGTACATTGTGCTTCACATTCTCCCTGAAGGAGGGTTCCTCACACAATGTACCTATAACACTTTCCCTTTTCAATAACAATAATAACACAACCACCTCACAACCCCCCTCCACTCTGGGGAAAAACCGACCAGGAGGAAGCATTTCTCAACCCCTGTTTGGGTGCTTCACATCCTCTAGGAATGTCGCTCACCCGCTTGCACAATACGTCACACTCCTCTAGGGTAGTGTACAATGTACAATCTGGATTGATTCGCCCAGATTGGCTCTAGCAGAAATCACTATCACTGGCCACAAGGAGCCAAAGTAAATAGAATTACTATGGTTTGCGTCGGACCAATCCCCGACACGGGTAGCGAACCCATGTCCTTTGGAAGATCAAAGTCATCCATAGTAATTCCTAACATTTACTCTTGTCCTCATCAATCGTTAAAACGACATATGTTTTTCCCCTACTCCTAACGTCCACCTTTACACCATGCATGATCCAATATCTCAAGTGTTTCTCAATTGAATTTAAGGCCCTCTTAGTCCTTTAGAAAATGTCATTTGATTGGTTTAAACTCAACTGAGAAATGCTTGGCCCTATTTAATGCATAACTATATGAATGTCATTTACAATTTATTTATATACACATTAATAGTATTAATACAAACAATATCAATCAACAATCAGTCGACATACTCAGGTATGTCTCAGGGACTGTAATTTAAATCGTCTTCCTAGGATTATTCACTTCCTACTTTATCAATTTATCAAATCAATTAACATAACATACATAAATAACATATCATTGGGACTTAGAGTTTTCTAGCTAAACTCTACCCTCTTACCCATCAACCTAACCAAACAATCAATACACCTAGTTATGTTTCTATCACTATAAATAAACCCTTTCTCTAATACTAGACCCAAAGTAACCCCCTTACCTTGAGGAGAGAGAAAGAGAAATTGGGGTTTTCTCAAAACCCACTCATCAAGCTCTAATCCCATCTCCTAAGGCTCCTTTTCCTTGCTCTCATACTCGATCTATGACTCCTTGAAGGATTGAAAGGCTCCATGAGGTTGATTGCTCAACTTAGGGTTTTTGGGGGATTTGGGGTTCCATGAAAAGATGAGAAATCATGGAGTTTAAGAGAGGGGAAATCATTAGGAATTGATTTGGAGATGTTTGATGGTGTTTGTTTGGTGATTTGTAGTGTTATTGTGATGATTTGCCATGAAAAGAGAAGAAGAAGCTATGGAGGTTAGAGAGAGAAGGAGAAGAGATCGTGAGAGGAGAGAGAGAAACAATGAAGAAGAATGAGAGGAAAACGTGTTTTTAATCAGATCTGACTGGAAGTAATCGATTACTTCCCAGAGGTAATCGATTACCTCTTTGATGCAACATTCTAGTACAAAATCCTGAGACCAAGTAATCGATTAAACCCTTCAAATAATCGATTACTTCACTGAAATCAACAAGGTAATCGATTAACTTACCCAAGTAATCGATTACTTTGCTGCAACAACATGTGTGATTTCACCTGAGAGCAAGTAATCGATTAAACCCATCAAGATAATCGATTACTTGAGGCAAAATCCTATTTTGATGGCTTTCTAACCCTATTTCACTTCCTAAGGCTCCTATACTCATCTAGGGTTGGATTACTACTCAAAACCTGATTCCTATACTATTTAAACCCATTCTAAGTTAGTTCTTCCTCATATCGTTCTACTCTTGACTAAACTCTACACTCTAATCACTTAAACACACACTAATCTGCCTCTATTAACCATTCTAAACGGATATCGGAAATCAGGGATGTTACACCATGCATCATGTAACAGCTCCCCCTCTGCTTGAACAAAAGAGTTAACATCTTGGCGGAGCTTGGCTTGCTTTCCAGCTGGAAGGAACTGGGCCATGAATTTCTTGACCAGAACATCCCAACTGGAAAGGCTTCCAGGAGGCTGATTCCTCATCCATGTAAAAGCCTTGTCCCTCAAAGAAAGAGGAAACATACGCATGCGAATCGCCTCATCTGATGCACCTTCTATCTTGAAAAAGTCCAACATCTGGAGGAAATTGGCTATGTGCTCAGTAGGATCTTGAGTAGGTGCACCTGAGAATTGATCCTGTTTGATGAGATGAATATATTGAGGATCAATCTCAAATGCAGCTGCTGTAACCGGACTACACTGGATGTGCAGACATCTGGATCCACTGTGGTATAATCAGCCAAAGTCTTCCTTGTGGGTTGGGGTGTTCCACCAGAACCATGTGATTCAGCCATCTTTTTTGCTTGCTTTTCTTGCTTTTTCAACCGTTTCACACTAAGCTCCAATTCGGGATCAAGTTGCACAAGGCCTTGATTACCTACAGAGCGCAAACGCATAAAAACGGTTAAGCAGCACCTGTTAAATAAAATAAATAAATAAATAATATATACATAAAAATAAAAATAAAAATAGAATTTACTAATAACTACACTAAGTACCTAAAATAAACTAAAGAATACTACTCCCTGGCAACGGCACCAAAAACTTGTTGATATACCAGCAAGTGGACTGGGTCAACGAGTAATATAGTCTGGAAGACCGAATATCGTCCCACAGGGAGTTGTGTTTTTAGTATATTTTCACCTTAATGTAATTAAAAATAAATCCTATAAACTAAAAAGTGTTTAAATTAATAATTCAGATTTAAAAACTATAATTAACTAAACTACTAAGTTGCTAAAATTAAATTAAAACTAGAGAACAATGGGAGAAAAGTGGTTAGGAACGTTGGTTTCATTGTAGGTTTCACTTATTCAATTATAATTCAGATTTTCCTTTAATTATCCTTCAATTCATGGACCATTCCTCTCAAATAGCAATAGTTAGATCTCTCTAACATTACCCTTATTTTCTAAATACTTAATCCTTGATCTCTCAACAAATTACAATATAAGAAAATATCAATTCAGCACAAGGGAATTATAAAGTCATATAATCATTTAATCATATCTCTATAACTAAACTGATCATACCATTAATTGCATGGCCTATTCAAAATCCCAACTCTCGTTGCGAATTAAGAGATCCATAACATAAATTGTGCGGGTTTATGTATACAATAAAAACACAATTAATGCATGAATTGAAAACAGCAAAATCCTAAATCATAAATTGAAATAAGCTACGCCATACAAATTCACCGTGTTCCTAACACGAGGGTTTTAGTTACACATAGAAATAAGAAGAAGAGAAGACATAATGGGGAAATTCATAGACAAATTACCCCAAATCCTTCAATCTTCAAATGCTCCAAATCAATGCAATCTCCCTCTTCAAATCTAAATTCTGTTTTCTCCTCTAGTTGGCTGCCTAACCTAATTCTAAATCACTACTTTATAATTACAATCTATCTCTAAGTAGAATCCCAATCAATTTATGAAGTTTTGGCCCAATTGGGCTTTTTCTGGTGCACACGCGCCCCAGGTGCACGCGGTGTCGCGCCCCAGGCGCGCGCCTCTGCTGCTATTGTTGTTCCTCAAGTGGCGTGCCCGTCCACGCGCCCCAGGCGCCTGGACCTGTTTCGGCTCCGATTTTCTCCGTTCTTTTTCCTATTTCAAGTTCTTTAAATGCTCTTTCCAATTCCATAATTTATTTTTGCAATTGAGCTCCAAAATCACCTGAAACACTGAACAAACGATCAAAAATTTCATGGGAAACTACAACTACTAAAATTCCTAAAAACTAATAAAAAGATCCTAAGTTTGCTACGAAAACAAGCCAAATCAAAGTAAAAGAGGGTAAAATGAAGTCCAAAAGGTATATATATCAGACCCAAATCAGTGATCACGAATAAAATGGTGACGAATCTCTTTGTGCTTTGTGCGTGAATGTTGCACTGGGTTTTTGGTTATGTTGATTGCACTAGTGTTATCACATTTAATGGGAATGTGATCTAGACTTACTCCAAAGTCTAGGAGTTGTTGTTTCATCCATAGGATTTGTTCACAACAGCTACCCGCAGCGACATATTCAGCCTCAGCCGTGGATAGGGCTACACTAGCTTGTTTCTTGCTAGCCCAAGAAAATAACGAATAACCTAAGAAATGACAAGTGTCGCTCGTGCTTTTCCTATCTACTTTACAACCAGCAAAATCAAAATCGAAAAACCCAACAAGGTTACAAGTGGAACCTTTGGGATATCATAAACCCATATCATTTGTGTCAAACAAATATTTCATTATTCTTTTGACAACAACTAAGTGTGTTTCTTTTGGATTCACTTGGAATCGTGCACACATGCATACACTAAACATAATATCCAACCTACTTTCCGTAAGGTAAAGAAGGGAACCGATCATACCTTTATAATTTGTAAGTTCAACTGGTTTACCTTCCTCATCCTTGTCTAGGTAGCATGAAGTGCCCATTGGAGTTGCTACTGCTTTGGCCTTATCCATGCCAAATCTTTTCAATAGCTCCTTGCAGTATTTGGTTGGACATATAAAGATTCCATCCTTTGCTTGTTTGATGTGAAGTCCTAGGAAGAAAATGAGTTCGCCCATCATAGACATCTCAAACTCTTACTGCATTATACTCGAAAAATCCTTGCAAAGGGTTTCATAAGTAGCACCGAATATGATATCATCAACATATATTTGAACTAAAAGAATGTCATTTCCTTTCTTTTTGATAAAGAGTGTGTTGTCAACTTTACCCCTTTCAAAATTATTTTCAAGTAAAAATTTGCTCAATCGCTCATACCATGCTCTACGAGCTTGTTTGAGACCATAAAGAGTCTTTTTCAATTTGAAAACATAATCAAGAAATTCAAAATTTTCAAAATCGGGGGGTTGATTAACAAATACTTCCTCATTTATAAAACCATTTACAAAGGCACTCTTTACGCCCATTTGATATAATTTAAAATTCAAGGTGCATGCAAAAGCTAAGAGCAATGGCTTCTAGCCTAGAAACAGGGGCAAAAGTTTCAACATAATCTATCTCCTCTTCTTGGTTGTATCCTTTTGCAATCAGTCTAGCTTTGTTTCAAACAATTATGTCAGTCTCATCAAGTTTGTTATTAAAAATCCATTTAGTTCCAATAAATTGATGAGTACTAGGTCTAGGAACAAGTTCCCAAACCTGGTTTCTTTTGAACTGGTTTAATTCTTCTTGCATAGCTAGTAGCCAATGTTCATCAATTGAAGCCTCAGAAATAGACTTAGGCTTCACTTGAGAAACAAAGGCCATATGGTTAACATATATTACTTAGGAGTTATGAGTACTTACACCTTTAGAGATATCACCTATTACTTGATCAATCGGATGACAGAGTGATGTTTTCCATTCCTTGGGAAGATCTGCAGTAGGTATAGTGGAATCTTCATGAGGTTGACCTTGATCTTCAAAGTCATCATTATCATTATTGGATTTGGTTGCTCTTTGTGATTCCCCTTTTTCTTCCAAGGTTAGCTCATGATCCTCGTCAAGATAGAGTTCTCCAAGAATACCTGCAACATCATCAACACATACCTTTCCCAGATTTCTGGCATTAGACTCATCAAAAGAAACATGTATTGATTCTTCAATTGTATTACGTTTCTTATTGAAAATCCTATAAGCTTTGCTCGAGGCAGAAATCCAAGAAATATACCTTCATTAGATCTAGCATAAAAACTCCCTAGATTACCTCTACCATTATTATGCACAAAACATTTACATCCAAAGACTTTCGAATGGGATATGCTTGGTTTTCTCCCTTTAAACAGTTCATCGGGGGTTTTCTTTAAAATGGGGCTTGTCAAAACACGGTTCATACAATAACAGACAGTATTAACAGCATCAACCCAAAAAAAAGATGGTAAGCTCATGTCATTAAGCATAGTTCTTGAAAGTTCTTTTAAAGATCGATTTTTCCTCTCCACTACCCCGTTTTGTTCCGGAGTCCTTGGAGCTGAAAAATAATGCTTAATGCCATGTTTTTCACAAAAGCTTTCAAAAAGATAATTTTCAAATTCACCACCATGATCAATCTTAATGGATGCAATGTGTAAATGCATTTGGTTTTGAACAACCTTTGTTAGCTTTTTGAATTCATGAAATGCATCATTTTTATGAGTGATAAATTATGTCCATGTATTCCTAGAATAGTTATCCACAATAACCAAAGCATAGTAGTTGCCACCAAAGCTTTTTGTTTGACTAGGTCCAAAAAGATCCATATGTAAAAGTTCCAAGGGTCTTTGAGTTGAAATAAGATTTTTAGGAATGAAAGGTACCCTTATTAGTTTTGATTTTTGTCATGGATCACATTTTTCAGAAAAATTATAAAATTTTGCTTTGGTAGGCCAACTACATACTAAGTTTTTAGAAGACAATTTATTTAAAGGATTCATGTGGATGTGACCTATCCTACAATGCCACAGCCAAGATTCATCCTCATTACTTAATAAACATTTTGCATCATTTGATGGGACCTTATTAAGATCAATTAAATAAATATTATTTACCCTGCGAGCAATGAGATTAATAAGATTATCATTTTTACCCACAATAATACAATGATCAAAATCAAAACATACTCTATTGCCTTTATCACATAACTGACTGATGCTCAGCAAGTTATGCTTTAGGCCATCAATAAGTAGGACATTTTCAACACAAGGATTATGAGGAGTACCTATGTTACCGACTCCTAGAATTCTTCCTTTGTTGTTTTCTCCGAAGGTTACGTGTCCTTGGTCCTATGGAACTATGTATGAAAATTTTTCTTTGTCTTCAATCATGTGCCTAGAGCATCCACTGTCCAAGTACCAACACGATCTCTTGTCCTCCAGAGTGTCCTCATTTTGGTGTGCCATGAGACACAAGTTGGACACTTCCTCTTTGTCGTCAGAGTCCTCATCTGAGCTGCAATCATTGTCCACCCATGCTATATAAGACACAATCTTGCTTTCCTTTCCTTTGGGTTGACGTGTTCCTTTCTGAGTTCTCCTTTCTTTTTAGGTAATGTTGACATTCCACCCTGATGTGACCACTTCGCATTCATGATATGTGATGGAAGAGCCACTGTTTTTGTTTGTTTATTTTTTTTTGGTAAACGAAAATTCATTAACCAACCGAACAAAATTATACATCAGCCAAAAGCAAAAAAATATTTATTCTTAAATACCCACCTACTATGTAGGGTTGCACTTAAGAAAAAATAAAAAAGTTAAATTTCAGCTAAAATTCTAGAAACTATTACATTGTTGCAACATAAATTTAATCTAGGAAAATAAATACTAAGTCTAATAGCAAGATCTCTCTTCACTAAGTTGAAAACATGAAATGGTGTAACATCCCCGATTTTTCCCCAATTATTAGATGCCTTAATTAATAGGATTTGATAAGAGTAGAGTTATTCCAAGCCTTTGAATATGTTTAGAATGTGTTTAGAATATAGAAATTGGTAAGGGTAGGTTTGAAGAAGTAGAATTAATTTAGAAGTGAGTTTTAGAAGTGTAATTAATAGTTAAAGAGCATAGGATCTTAGGAAATTAGGAATTTAATATCCATATCTCCAAACCCAAATTCCACCGTTGGATGTGAAGACAAGTGTCTTGGGAAGCTTGCCTCAAAATTTGAGCAAGATCCGACGGTTAGCAAAGAGGTTAGAGCTATTCAAATTTATAGGGATTTAGTGGACTGATCAGATTACTCGAGTAGTGGGCAGATTAATCGATTAGATTTTATTGCCCTTTCGGCATTAATCGAGTAATGGCCTTGTTAATCGATTAATGGGGTCGAACTAATCGAGTAAGTTTATAGCACCTTGCGGCATTACTCGAGTAAGGCATAGGCTAATCGAGTAATCCTTTGTAAATTAACAAGTGTTAATCGAGTAACCGTCGGGTTAATCGAGTAACCCCTGTTATATCAGTTACAAAACACGTTGAATTGGGCATTTTTCTCATTTCCTTATCTCTCTTCTCTCACGACTTTCTCTCCCTTCTCTCCTAGGGTTCTTCAATTTTCCCCAAATCCACACCAAATCAAATGAAATTAACACCCCAAATCACTCATCCATCAATCCCTAATGAATTTCCCTCTCCCAAAATCTCAATTTCTCCTCTTTTCACAAAATCCCCAAATTCCCAACTCAAACCCTAACTTCTCTAATTCTTCTCTTTGGGTGAGGCAATCATCAAGGGAGCTTAGGAAAGTGTTAAGGAGCATGGAATTGGGGACTAGAAGCTAGCTTGGAGCTTGGTGGTGGAGCACCAACTCAATCCCAAATTTCTCCTCTTCTCTCCAAGAGGTACTTTGGTTCTAATTAGGGGAGGGACTTAGTGATAGTCATAAATGCATAAGTAGATATATTGTATATGTGTATGCTTGATTTGTATGATGATATTGTATGTTTGAAAATAAGAGTGTGTATAATGAACTTAGGGTGTTTAGTAATTGATTATTAGGTTGTTGTTGAATTAAATGATAAAGTGAATGATATTAATTATGATTATTGTTGTGGTATAATTGAGGTGTTTTGCGAATGAATTATAAGCGTAGGTACATTATGGACTTAGGATTTTGGTTAGGAAAGAATTGTTATAATTACTATGTGACTAAATGAATGAATGGCATGGTTATGATTATTGTTGTTGTTAAGTGTGATTGTCATGGTATATATATACATAGTATGGCCGAAAATCCTAAGCTAGAGACCCAACCAATTGGATATAAATTATTAAAGGTTCAACTAAGGAAAACCACATAAAATGAAGTAGAAACACGTGCATCATGAAGTAAGGTGGACCTTAGGTGTACGGGGAAAAACACACGTCGTTTACGATTGATGAGGGCAAGAGTGAATTATGGGATTCTCTCGGGGAACTTTGATCTTGCAAAGGACACGGGATCGCTTCCCGTGTTGGGGGTTGGTTCCACGCAAACCGGGGTAATTCCATCACTTTGGCTCGTTTTGGCCAGTGAGGGTGATTTCTGCTAAAGCCCGATTCGGGCAAATCAATCCGAATCGCATGAGGGACCTTCCTAAGTGGAGGTGAAGTGTTGTTCAAGCGGGTGAGCGAGGGACCTTCCTAAGTGGAGGTGAAGCACCCAATTATAGGTTGAGAAATGCTTACTCCTGGTCGGTTTTTCCCCAGAGTGGAGGGTGGGTTTGTGAGGAGGTTGTGTTATTGTAAAAAGTGTTCAAAGTGTTATTGTCAATTGGTAATGGAGAAGTGCATTCATGGACATATAATTGGTTTAATTCCCTGAATCCAATAAAAGTGTTGAAGTGTATAGTGGTTAAAGTTAAATGGAAAGTGTACATTGGATTCCGGAGTTAAACCATAACAGTGGGACGAAGTGCATTCATACTCATATGATTGAGCATATAAACATTGTTATGCATTGGTATTGTACAGGAAAAATGTATTGGCTTAGTGTGATAAAATAGTTAAAGGCTAAGGTATAGGAATATAATATAGTTAATTGGAGTAATGTTAGTATGTCTATATGTGTGTGGGTATGTCTAGTTATGTCTTATTACTGTTGTTAAGTGTTTTCCTTGATTAGTTCTCAAATTACTCACCCCTTAAGTTGACCATTTTAGGTACCAGTGGAAAAGAAGTTCATTGCTCCGGCGCCGAGAGAGAGTGTGCTCTCAGGTGATGAGAGTGCATTGATTGTTGAGTCCTTGGTGGCCTCATTATGAATTGCAAACATTGATAGGATAATGTAACGAAAAATGTTTTATTAATTAAGATTGTATTTAGTTTTGAATTATTCAGTTCCACTTAAAGATTTCTTCCATTTTGTAAAAAGGGACTTTATAAGAATATTTAATTATTGATTAAATGGTATATCGGTTGTGAAGGATATCCAAATATCCTTTTCTACAGTATTTCAAAATAAGTCACAACCTTTTATAATGTAATTACAATTTTGTTTAAATAAACAGTTCTGGACTGACAGGTGAAAATAATTAACTTGGGGAAAGTCCATATTTCAAAGTGAACTCCGTCAAAATTTTTATAAAACCCCAAGCATTTGTATATTAAATACTATAAGAAGTAATATATTTTAAAGTGTAAAAATTGAGGATGTTACAGTTGGTATCAGAGCAATGGTTGCAATTCTCGGCTGTGGAGTATGGATTTCCTAGTCCCGAAGAGTTACTCCACATGAGAGTAACTAACCAATAGCTAGTTTAGTAGTTTAATTTTATAGTTTAAGCATGCATATTTAGTTGAAGTTAGTATGGTTTAGTAGTGTTAATAGGATAGTACTAGTAACAGTTAGTAATCTTCAATTCAAAGTGGACAAAGTAGAATTTTTAATTATAACTTGGTTATATTCTGAAGTGGACCGAAAGTAGAGACTAAAGGAAGGCAAACTCCCAACGGGATAGAGCATGAAAGTGTTACCCCAACGGGATGGACTAAACCTTAGTCTTGAATAAAGTAAGTCAACTTTGGATATGACGAAGAATTGAAATTTTTACATAAAATAAATTTTCAAAGTCTCCTTTTGAATGGAAGATGATTCGTTCCTTATTATTTGATTGGAATTCGGACTGCACGAAAGTGGTTTTGTTTCTAATGCAATGTAGAATCGAGAAGGGCCCCTCGATGCGTACATTTTATTAGAAGATAATATCATTGAGTCCTTGAAATCCAATGAAATAATTGTCGAATTTCTTTTCTATGCATAGGAATAGGATGAGAAGTAGGAATCATTACATCATAGACACTCCGAGCATTCTTTATCAGAGTGCGCAGCGAAAGTGAATAGGTGTGAACTTAGGGTACTTGCCTTTAACTATGATAATTGAATGTCGTCTCTAATAAAATTCAAGTCCTTTCTACAATTTCACATTATGCTTGGTGATAAGTACATTACTAAATTTATAAAGTGTAAATGTGTTTTTGGCACCAAACTATTTTAAGACTTAGTTTTGAAAAGTATTAATAGAATGAATCCTAATGAATGTCAAGCTTACAAGTATTCTGAGATTTTCCAATGTACGGAATTGATTCTAACTTTGGGCAATTGGCCGAATGTCACAGCAGCGATTTTAAACATGGATTGTTAACACAATGAGTTCCTATGTAATGGGAGAATGGTGTAGTTTGCTATGAAATTCCACCAATCACCGATTAAATAGGAATTCACCGAATGTGACATACGTCCATTGGAAACAAGAGTTAAACTTCAAAGTTGAAATAAAAGGGAAGGCATATATTAGAATTTGAAAATGCGGACGAAATTCAATTTCGACCGATACATGCAATTCCTTTTATTTAAGTTTGATGATCATAGAGGATCCTTGCTTTCTTTGTTAAAGGAGTCCTCAAACTTTTGAATCAATTCAAAAGATTATGTGAAATAATTTTTGGAAATCTTTAAGAACATTTTAAACCTTAGAATGCTTGACATGTTTTTCTATCATCAATTAATTTTGTTAAAGTTTGAAATGAAATTGATTTACAAATTTCAAAGAGTTTTTCCTGATTTTCAGAGAAAGATGATTTTTGGAAATTCCTTGTCACCAAAGCGCAAATCTTTTCTTCTAAGTTAGAACTCTTTGTTTTCTAATACGAAGTGGAATTGAGAAATGCTAGTGACGATAACAAAGTGGGTCAAGGGCAACGTATTTCCCATAGAGCGAGATTCAAGTCTAGAATCTCAATTTAGGATAATGGATGTTATATCTTTTCCTCAAAGTTCACATAGGACTCAAGGGAAATGTGTGAATGATATTGAACAAACTACATTCCGGATTCGCAACTAATTTTTTTTAAATCAAAGCTAACTATTCTCTGGAATATAATTTGTTGAGTATCAAAGCCCGATCCTAACATCTATGATAATGGTCTTAGCCCAGAGTCTAGGTGGCAATAGGAGGATTTCAGTTAGGATTCTAAGCTAAGAAGCAGCTAGGCGAAATCCTAACCCAAGAAACCAAATAGGAAACCCTGAACCTCATGAGAGCGATAGACAAGCACAGGTTTAGTGAGAGTCTTAAGCTAGTAGAGCTTCGTTTAGAATTAAGTAGTAGAATCTCAATAGTCTGAGGAATAGATTAAGTGATAGGAGTTAAATCCGTCTTAGTTGAGTGTTCGAACCTAAGCCATAGGTATAAGTATATATAGATTCATATGGGAAGTAGGTTTTGAGGAAACCGCAATTGGTGGTTGAAACAACTAAGGAACCCTAGGAACACACCTAGAAGGGGGGGTTGAATAGGTGTAAAAGATACCTTGAAAGATTTTCGAACGAAACAAATCGAAACAATTAAAACAAATGATTTTTGCAAATTCTACAGCATTTAATCGATTAACCTGCAATTTAATCGATTAAACCTGAAAGTTCAAAAGTACTTAATCGATTAAACGAACACTTAATCGATTAAATCTATCAGAAACTGAAAAATCACTTTTCAATCGCATACGAAAATCAATCAATCAACACGTAAGATCAGAGATTCAGCGAAAACAATTAACACCTATATTCTTATTGATTACCTAGGTTATGAAAATGATTTTCCCTTTATCAATTTGAACTTACAGGTTTTAGTTATGCTAAGAGTCTTTGATCTTGTGTGATTGAATTGTATATAAGTATATATTTGTAATTTAAAATTTTATAAGATAATATATTAAATCAAAACTATTGTTGGAGCTATTCGTTTTGCATTTTCCTCACAAGTTCCAACTCTAATTATTTTCATATACCTTGTGTACTATCTGGTGATGGTTTTAAATAAAGAAGTTAATTTCCCTTTTCCAGTGAATGTGCTGTTGTAAAGGTACTAGATTACACTTTAAAGATATTTATATTTTCTTAAAGTTCAACCTTCAACTTTTCTTAAGATGTTTATATTTTTCAATGAAGCTTCTCTTTAAAGAAAACACTTTGTCGATGATCAAATCTATCATTTGATAAATTGAGTCCTTATATTAAGGACAACTCTTTTGTATACATATATGTACATAGAATTTAAATATATTTTTTTTTCATGTAATGTTTTCAATCTAGATTTTCATAAGACCATCATTGTATTTACCCTGCATTGTTAATTCCTATTTTCAACTGCATTCTGGAATAATGCAATCTTTGACCTGATCTTACTTTCTTTTACATTGTGTAACTTTGGACGAGGATTTGAAAACTACTCTCTTCATGAGTACCCAATTTTATTTTGGGGGAGGGTGGCTTTATATATGTAGGTATTATTATTACTTTTAAATTTCTAGATGCATGCCCCTATATCTAATGAATGCCCAGCATCTTTTTCAAAACTTTTATTTCACTCAATTCAATGCAAAACTATTTTTGGTATGTATTGACCATTTTTTTTACTAACAGTGTTGAGTTGATGTTTTAATCTTCCTTTAAGAAATATACTCCTAGATAAGATTTCGAAATGATATTTCTTGCATTTAAATTAAGTTTAACCTTATAAATAATTTGGAATAAATAATGTTTTAATTTTGTGTATGCTGGTTATTTTCTTAATTGTTCTTTTCAAAATTTTGCTTCCTTGTGTTAATTCCTTTTCTGGTTAAATGCTTTCTGTTTTGTTTCTCTTTGAGTATATTATTTGTGTGTGTTGTTTAAAATGTTATTCTGATGTTGATGTTTATGTTGGTCAAGAATATTGTGCCCTAGGGAAGTTTAAGATTTTGTTTTCCTGAGTGTGGGAATAGATTAGTTTTCCGAGGAATGAACCCCAATAGACTAGTAAGACTTAGCGTAAGAAGAGGCCTCGTCAGTAGTAGAGTAGTTCTGTTCTTGAGATTCACCGAGTTGCCTTCTAAGTGGGGGAGCAATCCCCAACAGTAATAACTCTTCCATTGCCTAGGATAAGATTCATCTTGTGATTAGAGCATATAGCTCTATTGTCTCCTCTGGTTCTTTGAACCTAGTTGAATTTCGGGGACGAAATTCCTTTAAGTAGGGGAGATTGTAACATCCCCGATTTTTCCCCAATTATTAGATGCCTTAATTAATAGGATTTGATAAGAGTAGAGTTATTCCAAGCCTTTGAATATGTTTAGAATGTGTTTAGAATATAGAAATTGGTAAGGGTAGGTTTGAAGAAGTAGAATTAATTTAGAAGTGAGTTTTAGAAGTGTAATTAATAGTTAAAGAGCATAGGATCTTAGGAAATTAGGAATTTAATATCCATATCTCCAAACCCAAATTCCACCGTTGGATGTGAAGACAAGTGTCTTGGGAAGCTTGCCTCAAAATTTGAGCAAGATCCGACGGTTAGCAAAGAAGTTAGAGCTATTCGAAGTTATAGGGATTTAGTGGACTGATCAGATTACTCGAGTAGTGGGCAGATTAATCGATTAGATTTTATTGCCCTTTCGCCATTAATCGAGTAATGGCCTTGTTAATCGATTAATGGGGTCGAACTAATCGAGTAAGTTTATAGCACCTTGCGGCATTACTCGAGTAAGGCACAGGCTAATCGAGTAATCCTTTGTAAATTAACAAGTGTTAATCGAGTAACCATCGGGTTAATCGAGTAACCCCTGTTATATCAGTTAGAAAACACGTTGAATTGGGCATTTTTCTCATTTCCTTCTCTCTCTTCTCTCACGACTTTCTCTCCCTTCTCTCCTAGGGTTCTTCAATTTTCCCCAAATCCACACCAAATCGAATGAAATTAACACCCCAAATCACTCATCCATCAATCCCTAATGAATTTCCATCTCCCAAAATCTCAATTTCTCCTCTTTTCACAAAATCCCCAAATTCCCAACTCAAACCCTAACTTCTCTAATTCTTCTCTTTGGGTGAGGCAATCATCAAGGGTGCTTAGGAAAGTGTTAAGGAGCATGGAATTGGGGACTAGAAGCTAGCTTGGAGCCTGGTGGTGGAGCACCAACTCAATCCCAAAATTCTCCTCTTCTCTCCAAGAGGTAAGGGGGGGGGGGTACTTTGGTTCTAATTAGGGGAGGGACTTAGTGATAGTCATAAATGCATAAGTAGATATATTGTATATGTGTATGCTTGATTTGTATGATGATATTGTATGTTTGAAAATAAGAGTGTGTATAATGAACTTAGGGTGTTTAGTAATTGATTATTAGGTTGTTGTTGAATTAAATGATAAATTGAATGATATTAATTATGATTATTGTTGTGGTATAATTTAGGTGTTTTGCGAATGAATTATAAGCGTAGGTACATTATGGACTTAGGATTTTGGTTAGGAAAGAATTGTTATAATTACTATGTGACTAAATGAATGAATGACATGGTTATGATTATTGTTGTTGTTAAGTGTTATTGTCATGGTATATATATACATAGTATGGCCGAAAATCCTAAGCTAGAGACCCAACCAATTGGATATAAATTATTAAAGGTTCAACTAAGGAAAACCACATAAAATGAAGTAGAAACACGTGCATCATGAAGTAAGGTGGACCTTAGGTGTACGGGGAAAAACACACGTCGTTTACGATTGATGAGGGCAAGAGTGAATTATGGGATTCTCTCGGGGAACTTTGATCTTTCAAAGGACACGGGATCGCTTCCCGTGTTGGGGGTTGGTTCCACGCAAACCGGGGTAATTCCATCACTTTGGCTCGTTTTGGCCAGTGAGGGTGATTTCTGCTAAAGCCCGATTCGGGCAAATAAATCCGTATCGCATGAGGGACCTTCCTAAGTGGAGGTGAAGTGTTGTGCAAGCGGGTGAACGAGGGACCTTCCTAAGTGGAGGTGAAGCACCCAATTATAGGTTGAGAAATGCTTACTCCTGGTCGGTTTTTCCCCAGAGTGGAGGGTGGGTTTGTGAGGAGGTTGTGTTATTGTAAAAAGTGTTCAAAGTGTTATTGTCAATTGGTAATGGAGAAGTGCATTCATGGACATATAATTGGTTTAATTCCCTGAATCCAATAAAAGTGTTGAAGTGTATAGTGGTTAAAGTTAAATGGAAAGTGTACATTGGATTCCGAAGTTAAACCATAACAGTGGGACGAAGTGCATTCATACTCATATGATTGAGCATATAAACATTGTTATGCATTGGTATTGTACAGGAAAAATGTATTGGCTTAGTGTGATAAAATAGTTAAAGGCTAAGGTATAGGAATATATATATAGTTAATTGGAGTAATGTTAGTATGTCTATATGTGTGTGTGGGTATGTCTAGTTATGTCTTATTACTGTTGTTAAGTGTTTTCCTTGATTAGTTCTCAAATTACTCACCCCTTAAGTTGACCATTTTAGGTACCAGTGGAAAAGAAGTTCATTGCTCCGGCGCCGAGAGAGAGTGTGCTCTCAGGTGATGAGAGTGCATTGATTGTTGAGTCCTTGGTGGCCTCATTATGAATTGCAAACATTGATAGGATAATGTAACGAAATTTTTTTTATTAATTAAGATTGTATTTAGTTTTGAATTATTCAGTTCCACTTAAAGATTTCTTCCATTTTGTAAAAAGGGACTTTATAAGAATAATTAATTTTTGATTAAATGGTATATCGGTTGTGAAGGATATCCAAATATCCTTTTCTACAGTATTTCAAAATAAGTCACAACCTTTTATAATGTAATTACAGTTTTGTTTAAATAAACAGTTCTGGATGTTGGAAAACTACAATCGGTGGTTGAAACAAATAGGAACACTAGGAGAACACCTAGAAGGGGGGTTGAATAGGTGTTATAGAAACTTTGAAAGATTTTCGCAAGAAACAAATCTAAACGATTAAAACCAATGAAAATCAATCAATTAACAAATATTATATCAGAGATTAAGCGGAAACAATCAACACCAATATTCTTATTGATTCACCTAGTTATGAAAATGATTTTCCCCAAATTAATTTGAACAATAAAGATTCAATTTAATCAATTATGAAAAATCACTTTTTCTAGGTTTTCAATCAAGAACACAATTAATAACAAGAATTGTAAAGAGTAGAGAGTTTAGAGATACGACACAGTGATTTATCCTGGTTCACTTTCATCCACTTGAAAGCTACTCCAGTCCCCTCTTCAACCAAGAGAGATTCTTCACTATGAGGAATTAGAGTTTCTCAAATTACAAGTAAATGCCTCACAAGACTTCCTTCTTGCTAGCCTACAAGAGATACCACACCCTTGCCTTGTAATCCTATTGATATCTAATCTAACCTCTTCTCTTGCTTGCCGATACCTCACAACAAGACTTCCAATTGCTTGCTTCACTCACAAGACTTCCAATTGCTTGTTCTTCAACAAGGCTTCCAAGTGCTTGATGAAATGCCTCACCAAGGCTTCCAATGAAACTTGCTTGATTCACAAAATCAAGTCTTCCTTTGTTGTATAATGTTTGCCTAACTTGCAATGATTACAACCCAAATGAAAAACAATAACAATCCTATGAATCTCTTTCAAAAGCTATGAAATATCAACATGAGAGATTCAAGGTTCTTGATCAAAGAATATGAAAATGAGAGCTTTGATCCTGAGAGAGAGAGACAGAATAGTGTGGCTTTGATTCTTTGTAAAATTGTGTATCAAAATGATTCTAGTTGATAGAAATGATTAGGAAAAGGTTTATATAGAATACCCAAAAGTTAGGAATGGTTAGAAGTGCTTTTGAGAAGTGAAAAACGCATTTTAAAAACCATATCTGATCATGTTACTCGAGTAGAAAAAGTGTTACTCGAGTAAAACATGATTTAATCGAGTAAGCCGAAAGTCTGCAAAAATTTACTCGAGTAAAAGTGCAGATAATCGATTATCAAAAGTTTGTTAATCGATTATCACTTCAAAACACACTGTCAATCGATTATCAAAAATCTGTTAATCGATTATTAACATTAAAAAATCACTTAAAACTTGTTTTCTCAAAAACTAAACCTTTTCTTTCAAACCTTTAAGCCACCTATTGATTTTAGGCAAAGTGAATACTCAAAATATGATAAAATCATGCAATCAAAAGAGATTCACTACCCTCTAATAAACTCTACCCAAACTCATAAACTAAAAGACTTGTGAGGCAAAAGATAAAACAATAAAACATAAACTATCAAACTAAGTCTTCATGAGTTGGCTCTCTCTTCATCACTTGATGTTTGTTGTTGCTTGTTGAGCTTGAACTTGATCAACACATTTGAAGCTTGTTCAAAACCTTTTGGCATTTATCAAAACATTCTTCATGGATCTTACACTGGACTGACAGGTGAAAATAATTAACTTGGGGAAAGTCCATATTTCAAAGTGAACTCCGTCAAAATTTTTATAAAACCCCAAGCATTTTTATATTAAATACTATAAGAAGTAATATATTTTAAAGTGTAAAAATTGAGGATGTTACAAATGGTGCTATAGCCTTGTCAGCAAATATCCTACTATTTCTTTCCATCCAAACATGATAGAGTGTTGCGGCCATAGTTGCGTTCACAAATTGTATCCTCTTCTTATGCTTGAAGCCAAAGATGAGCATATGAATCCAGCTCTGAAAGTTGGTGCACCATCTAGCAAGCCCAATCCAGTTGCAAATCAATTCCAAGAGTTCTCCACTCCACACACAATAAAAAAACAAGTGATTCCTATCTTCATAATTATCATTACAAAGAATACAAGTGGGGTCAGAAACATCATAAGCTGCCATATTTGCTTTGGTTTAAGTTCGTTGTGTATAGCCAACCAGAAGATGAAACAATGTTTTGGAATAGAAGCTGCATTCCATACTATTTTAAACCAGTTTACAATACCTTGATCACCAATCAGAAATTGATACCCTTTCCTTATTGAATATTCCATGCCTGTCCAAGCACCATTCACATAGAATTGCCTAAACATGTCTCTGACCTTGAGAAACTGCCTCCAATGCCAACTGTCTTGTTTTTGTTTGTTTCTCTTTTAGAGGGAGTTGTAAAGTTGCTCCTCTTCTTTAGGAACCTTTCGAATCTTTTGACTAAGAGACCCATGTTTTCATCATTTAGTTCTTTCACGTCAATGTCTCCTTCATTTGCTGGAGCCTCGGCTTTGAGTGCCAAACTCTTCACCTTTTTGTTCTCCTCTTCATGTTGCGCAAGTCTCTTCAACTCACTCTCATGTTCTTGTAGTTTGCCGAAGAGGGTAGCAAGGGTCATTGCCGCTAAGTTTCTTGACTCCATGATAGTAGTCACCTTAGGTTGTCACTCTCTACCTAGCATCGAAGCACTTTGTTGGTCAACTCTTCATTTGTGAATTTTTTGCTCAGAGTCACAAGTTGATTAACTATGATTGTAAATCGCTTCTGAGTTTCCTGAATTGATTCTCCTTCTTTCATTCTGAAAAACTCATATTCTCCGGTTAGGGTGTTCATCCTTGACCTCTTAACTTCGTTGGTACCTCATATTTCCCACATATCATGTGTTGTCTCACATGTAGATATCCTGAAAAACTCATCATAACTCAAGGTAGATGTTATTATATTTTTTTGATTTTAGGTCGTATTGGACTCTCTGTTCCTCTTCTTCCATCCAATCCCCTAAGGGTTTGTTAACGGTGATTCCATTTACCACATGAGTAGGAACGTAGGGTCCATTCACAACCGCGTCCCATACTTTTAATCTAACTCCTTGAATAAAAATTTTCATTCTCGCTTTCCAATAAGCATATCCCATGCCATCAAACTTGGGGGGTCTATTAATAGAACTCCCTTCACCACAAAACAAAGAGTTTGAAGTCATTTCACTCTTGACACGGTTAAGTCCTTTAAAACAAGAGTCTAGCTCTGTTGCCAATTGTTAGAACTGGCCCCAAAATCTCGAGAGAGGGCGGGTGAATCGAGTTTTATTAAAATTACTAAAATTCTATCCTATGAGATTGATAAAAAATATTTTCTTTATGGAGATGAATTATGAATACGACGTTTTAAACGGAAGCACAATAATATCAAAACAATAAAGCGGAAATGATAATAAACGAGTAAGCGTAGAGGAAAGTAAAAGATAAAGGAGAAGAGAAGCGCAAATCAAATTTTATACTGGTTCAGTCTTTCCATTGAAATACCTAGTCCAGTCCCCAAGCGACCCGCTTGAGAGTTCTATTGATACTGTTCAATTGAGTTCGACCCAATTACACCCAGAATTCCCCGCACACTACTTGGTTCGACCGTTCGTTAGGGACCTCATAAACAGAACTCAAGGGTTCCTCACCCTATATGTTGGAATACAAGCGGCGAACAACGAACAAAAAAGAACACCTAGAAGGGGGGTCGAATAGGTGTTAAAGAAACCTTGAAAGACTTCGCAACTATCAAATCGAAACTATGAAAACAAATGATTTTCACAAAAACTTCAGGTCCTAATCGATTAACAGCTTGCCTAATCGATTACTTCCTAACAAGTTGATAAAGGTTAATCGATTAAGCTATAGTCTAATCGATTAGCCACTGTTACAAATCATAAAAATCACTTTTAATCACAAACGAAAATCAATCAAATATCAGAGATAGTGCGGAATGGATTCAAACAAAGATTGTTAATGATTACCTAGATATTGAAAATGGTTTTCCCGAAATTAATTTGAACTACTGAAAACTAATTGATTCAATTATAAGAAAATCAAGTTTTCTAGGTTTTCAATCAAGAACAATAGAAAAGTGCATAAATTAAAGAGTATAGGGAAGAGATACTGCATAATAGATTTATATTGGTTCACTCTCCTCCACTGAGAGGTACATCCAGTCCCCTCTATCACAATAGAAAGATTTTCTTCACTAGAATTAGAATTCTAAAATTACAAGAAATGTCTTGTTGAGAAAATGCTTAAGCATAGGTAGTTTTGATGATTACAAAGTGCGAGTCAAGACAAAAGTCAAGAACATCACATTAGACTCAACATCTGAATAAGGGGGAGATTACTGCAATGTAATGTATTATTTATTCTTTATTAAGTCCCCTAGGTGCATATTATTATAGAGTGTAAGTTAGAAGGAAACTAATCATAATCTAAAAGAAAATGGTTTGCATGCTAAGTAAAATCAAAGTGGGTGCTTTTCAAAATTAAAAGAAGAATATTTGATTTTATAAATATAAGAAAAATATTGAGAAAATAATTTGAAAATATTTTTCAAATAAATTAAAGTGTTTTGGAAGTGAAGAAAATGTTTTAAATATAGAGTTAACAGTCACATAGGTCCCCGAAAGATACTTGTGGAATCAGTTAGGTCCCTGAAAGATTTGTGGAATCTCTTAAACCCCTCAAAGATCATTTTGGCGTCACATTAGTCCCCCCATTCAATTTCGTCAGGATGGACCTGACATAATTCTACGTGGCACGTTAAATGCTTTGTCGGCCCCAATGCGATGTTGGAATGTTAAGAAGGTGGCACGTTTGGGCCAACAAAGCATTTAATGTGTCACATAGGATTCCATTAAGTCCCTCATGGGGGGACTAATGTGATGCCAAATTGATCTTTGGGGGGTTTAAGAGATTCCACAAATCTTTCAAGGACCTAACTGATTCCAAAATGATCTTTGGGGGGTTTAAGAGAGTCAACTAATCTTTCAGGGACCTAACTGATTCCACAGGTATCTTTCGGGGACCTATGTGACTATTAACTCTTAAATATAATACTATAAGTGTTAACAAGTAAAAATGTTGCTTCTGGATATTTCGAACTGAAGTATCTGGATATTTTGAAAGTATCCAGATACATATGAAAGTATCTGGATACCTCGTCTTTTAAAACAACATAATTTCAATTTTTGAACTGAAGTATCTAGATACATATGAAAGTATCCGGATATTTTGAGAGTATCCGGAAAGTATCTGGATACCTCGTGTTAAAAAACAGCATAATTTCAAATTTGAACCCGTGGTATCCGTATACCTTCCAGGTATCCGGATACTGACAGTTAAAACTCTCTAAAACTAGTTGTTTGTTGTCCAAACCTTTTATATATACATGTTCAAACATTTTTAAAAGATAAGACAACATTCCAACACTTCTCTTTCTGCTCTGAACTTTCTGAAAAACACATTTTCCAGAATCATTGAGTGTTCTTCATGATTAAACAACATTTTCACACATAATTGAAGAACTATTCAAGTGTTGATCTTAAACTTTCAAATACCCCACTTTTATTACACTTGCATTCATTCTTATTCTTCTAGATTCTGATTTAATAGTTAGTGTTCTTAAGTAAGTTGCATATCCGCACAAAAAGGTGTAAAGACCATTGCTCTTCATTGGAGTTGTTCATCCGCACAACGAAGTGCAAAGTGCCAACAACAAAAGACGTTGACAAACGCACTTGGTGAAACGTTTTCATCAAGCCATACACTTGAAGGTTTCAAGTGGAATTGAAGAAGGTTTCTTCAAGCACAAGGTTCTCTGTGGTTCGAGGAATTATTTGACAAGACACAAGTTCCAAAGAGGTTCTTTGGAGGGACAAGTCTAAGGGAAAGGTTTTCTCTTATACATTACTTGTACTTACAATTCTTGTTCATAGTGAAGCAAATCTCCTATCTCAGAGAGGGAGGACTGGATGTAGCATTAGTGTTCGTTAACACACTAATCTGAACCAGGATAAAATCCTTGTGTTTGCTTATTTTTCATTATCTCTTTACAATTCCACGTGCTTAATTTTCATTTATTCAAGTGTATGTGTTTTATATGTTCTTACTCTCATTGTTTTAAAGGCCTTAGTAAGTGATAATTTTTAATTGGTGAAGATTTGTACTCTTCGCCTATTCACACACCTTCTAGGGATTTGTACTACCCGCTTGTTTTCCAACAAATGGTATTAGAGCTCGGCCAGAAATGATCGAGCGTAACACCTTTTTCCGTAAGTTCCTAGGCTTGGTAAACAAATGGGTTCTAATAATCCCTTCGGTGGTGAGGGCTCTTCCATTAATCGCCCCCTATGTTTTCGGGCGAAGGTTATATCTATTGGAAAGTTAGGATGAAAATCTTCATTGAAGCAATAGATGTAGAAATTTGGAATGTCATAGAAAATGACCCTTTTGTACCACAACATAAGGTCAATGACTATGTGCTTGTAAAGCCCCAGAAGAGTTGGAATGATGATGATAAGAAAAAAGTAAGTTATGATTTGAAAGGAAAGAACATCGTCACATCCACTCTCTCGTATGATGAATTATTTAGGGTGTCTCAGTGTACCAGTGCAAAAGAGATGTGGGACACTTTAGAAGTGACTCATGAAGGTACTAGTGAAGTCAAAAGGGCTAGATTAAATACCGTCATGCATGAATATGAACTTTTTAGAATGTTTCCCAATGAACCAATTTCGAATATGCGAAAACGGTTTACACATATTATAAATCATTTACTTGCTCTTGGCAAAACTTTTATTGATGGTAAAATTATTAACAAAGTTTTGAGATGTTTAGACAGACAGTGGCAGCCAAAGGTTACCACAATAATGGAGTCAAAAGATCTAAGTGATATGGACCTAGCCACTCTGTTCAGAAAACTACAAGAGCACGAAATGGAATTGGGAAGGCTAAAAATGCATGAAGATTCAGAAATGTGCAAAAAGGATAGGGTTTCATTCAAGATGCTGCAGACTCTTGAAGAGTTATCCAATGATGAAAATTCAGATTCCGATATCGACGATGAGACCATGGAGCTTTTAGCCAATAGATTCAACAAGTTCCTTACCCGAAGAAATAAGAAATATCGAAAGGAGGGAACTTCTAGAAGAAAGTCTCCAAAGGACAAATCTCAATGTCACGAATGTGGTAATATAGGTCACGTGAAATTTGAATGTGCTGCATATCTCAAGAGAAAAGAGAATGACAAAAAGGAAAGCAAAGGATTCAAATCCAAGAAGGCTTACATTGTATGGGATTTGCCCGAAAATTCAGAGAAGCAAGATGCTAGCAGTTCAGATGAGGAGGAATTGGTTAATCACCTGTGCTTAATGGGAAGGTTTGATGAAGAAACTTCATCAAGCGCAGAATCATCTGAGCCAATGAACTCCAAACGGGTAACATATTCTGACTCCGACTCTGATTCTGAAATTTCAACTTATAATGAACTATATGAATCTTATGTAGAAATGTATAAGGAGTTAAAGAAGCTAGCTAAAATTAACAATCAAAGAAAAAGGATCATCTTGGAGCATGAAGCAAAAATCTTAGAAATGCAAAAACTTATAGATGAACTTCAACTCCGAAGTGAAACTCTTGATATTAATTATGAAAATGCATCCTGTAATTGTGAATTAAAGGATAATCCCATCGTCGAATGTGTAAGTTGCAAGCAATTTAAAAAGGAAATACATGATTTAAAAGCTAGACTTGCAAGTTTCACAAAAGGTGATATGCACTTAAATAATTTAATTGCCAATCAAAGAGAAAATACAAATAGGACTAGTTTGGGATATCGAAAACCCATAAACCCTTGAGCTTTATTTGAAAGAGTTGATTCTCTCTTCTTCATTTTGTTTATTTTGTTCTTTAACAAATTTGTAGCTTTATCAAAACTTTGTCTTCATCAAAACCTTGCATCATCCATATGTGCTCTGTAACATCCTAAACCTTGATTTTAAGTGAAATAAATACTAAAAACCTTAGAAAAATTGGAAAAAGGTGATTTAATGAATTTTTTCAGATATGTGGGAGGTGATTATAGGTCCTAGGAGTTGTATAGAAGGTATACATGGCCTTGGGCAGGGTCATATAAGCGAGATCGGGAGTAAAATCGGCGTTTTAGGTGTTAGAAATCAAGCGAAAATAGAAAATTAGAAATTTATTATTGGAAGCTAAGAAAATAAATTCCACCGTTGGATGTGAATTTTATGGGGTGAAGAAGCATGTCTAAAAATTTGGACTCGATCCGACGGTCGACGAAAAAGTTACGGCGACTCGAAGGTTGGAAACCCTGGACCTCGCCCAGGCGCACCAGCCATACGCCCAGGCCAGCCCATCGTGCGCCCAGGCGAGTTGCTACGCGCACCAGCATGCGCCAGAAATGCGTGTTGGCGCGCCAAGTTCTCATCTGACCGTGTAAGCCATGCACCAGCTTGGTGCTGGTGCTGATCGCGCGCCCAAGCGGGCCGGCATGCGCCCAGGCGCGTCGCGCACACCAGATCAGATCTGGTGCGTCCAAAACCAGCTTGGTGGCTAAGTTTGCCACACCAGCCCTTGGATCCTCCTGCACCAGCCAAGGCAAAAATAAAGCAATAAAAACATAAGCTCTTCACTACCATTCAAACCCACACAACTCCATCAACTTCATCCATTTCTCTCCATCTTCATCACATTCCAATCATCAAATCCACCATACACCTTTGATCTTGGGCACCCCAAACCCAAAATCTATCACACCCACCAAGTCTTGCACCATGGATATTGTTTGAAGCTCATCCTCTCCCTTCTTGGGTTCTCACGAATTGCACCCTTCTTCCCTCTCTTTGGATTTTCATTTTCTCATCATTGATTTGGGTAAGTGAGTTTCATGCCATAAGTATTTTCCTTTTCAATCAAACTCTTCTTAGTTCATGGATTTTATTCTAAAACCCTAGGATTCTTGCACTCTTTATGATATAGGGATTGTGTTTCATGCCTTCCAACTCAAATCAAGGCAAGGACAAAGACCATTCCTCTTGTGCTCTATCAAATAGGGTTGTCTATCATCATTTCATCATTTCCTTATTGAGGTGGCAAGCTAGACTTAGGAAATTCAAATTCCCAAGATTTTGAGCTAGAGCTCACTAAGGTTCCATTTTCTCTTTTCTAATTTAAGGTAAGGAGTGGGTTATAGTGAGTATTACCTTACTCTGGGGTTGAGTTTACATTATGTATATAATGGGTGCTAAGATGTTTGTGTTAGTTTAGGTTGGTATAATATAGAACACATGTTAGAATAGATTTTATGACTTAGGGAATTTATATTGATGTTGATATGTTTGATTTTGATATTTGATAATTGTTGATGATTTGAATGCTTGATTTATGAAATGACTGAGACATTATGTTGATTTAAATCCAATGCAATGAATGATGAAAATGTATAAAGTAAATAATAATGGAAAGTGCAGTTGAATTGAGAATTGGTGCATTGGTAGACTAGGTGCCCCTGCCGGGTGTTTCAAAATGCCCAAGGGCTACGTTCCCAACCAGGCATAAAATCCCATTAGGTACAAATCCCTGTTAGGCATCGATGCACCAAGACTCAATTCACTGCCATGATAAAAGACATAAAATGTGTTGAGAATGTGAAAAGTTAATGAATTTAAATAACTGAATGTATATTGGAATGTGGAAACTATATGTTAGCATAGCTTAACAGGTGAAGCCTTTTGGGTGATATAGAGACCTGGTTGGGCGAGAGACCCTTGGTTGTGCCAAAGTCCTGGCAGGAGCATTAAATTCCTAGTGATGCAAACCGGTTCTAACCGGGAGTGTTGTCCAGACGTGGTAAGTCGTCATCGCGCATGGGGTGCGAACGCAATAAAGTCGTGACTGGAATACACTAGTTGAGAAATGTGATGATAAATGATGAAATGTGAACGAAAGACATTATGAGATTAATGCATAAGAATAATGAGATAAAATCGACTCAAGGAACTAATGAATACTTGAAAACGAATTGTGATGAATTGTCCCTTATTTTGATGTTGTGATTGAATTGCTATTTGTGTTTGGCTTAGTGTTACATTATGTCTTATTTTGAAACTGCCTCCCCGTTTTATGTGTAATACTCACTCCTTACTATCACCTCAGGTACTGAGGAAGAGTTTGCACAGGATCAGGCCGAGCAGGAGTACTCTCCCTCACAGGGAGAGTAGGTTACCTTTCATCATGTAGGGCATGGGAATGTCCTGGGCCCGATGATATAAATCATTTTTGTTGTGTATAAATGTAAATAGTTTTTGGGGCCTAGGACTACTCCTTTTGGGAAAAGGGGGTCTATTTTGGGGAAAAACTTATTTCCTAAAACCTGTTTATATTTCGCTAACTCTGATGACTATGTTCTGATGTTTAAACTTGTTTCTGATGCGTGCACGAAGATGCACTAGCTGGTATATATATATGTGAATAGCCCTGCAGGCTTTGCTATTTGAAAATGCGTTGTTTATCAGGTTGCAGGTAACAGAAATTTTGGGAAAATCCAATAAACAAACGAAACTCCGTCCGTTTGACGGAATATTTTCATTTGAATTAAAAGTAATTAAGAGTTTTTCCTAATCAATTCATAAGTTAAAAATGAAATTTTCAAGTTGCCATTTTTAATTAAGGGTATAAAAGGGTAAATAAATTTAGGTGTTACATTTTATGGTATCAGAGCAGTTTCCCTCGGCCTTTGGAGTTATGAGCTACTCCAGTGATTACTCACCAAGCGAGTGATCGATAATTATAAGTTTAGAGTCTAGTGCCTAATGATAGGATGTTTATATTATTAACTATGTTGTTAAGCATTAACTGTCGGCCTTGTGCATGACTAAACAGAATGGCTGGTAGACGGATCGATAATGATGGGATCCGAGCTATTTTGGAGCAGATGGCTAAGATGCAACAGGATCAGGGGAATAACATCGCAGCTGCAGCAGCAGCAGCAGCAACAGCAACAGCAGCTGCAATGATTCCTCAACCCCCAGCTCCTGTGGCTATTGATTGGTTGGCGCGGTTCAGGAAGAATGATCCGCAAAAGTTCGAAGGTGGCTTTAATCCCGATGGTGCACAGCTATGGTTGCAAGAGATCGAGAAGATTCTCAACACTATGGCACCACCGGAGGATCAGAAGGTTCTGCTAGCACAGTATATGCTGACTAGTGAAGCGGAACATTGGTGGCAGCAAATGCGGAGAGGTTTAGAGGCGGATAATCGGGTGATTACATGGGACTTGTTCAAGAGTCATTTTCTGGGAAAGTACTTTCCGGAAGATGTTCGGAGAGAGAAGGAGATCACTTTTCTGCAGCTTGTTCAAGGAAACATGAGCGTCGGGGAATATGCTGCTAAGTTCGAGGACTTGATCCGGTATGCTGGAAGTTACAGGGATGCAGATGAAAGGACCAAATGCATCAAGTTTGAGACCGGACTACGTTCTGAGATCCAAATGGCTTTCGAATATCAGAACATCAGCAATTTGTCTCAACTGATCAACATGACCAGCACGTATGAAAAGAGCAGGAATCGGCGTGCAGCTGAGAAACGCAGCAAGAATGTTCAAAAGACTGGAGGTCCGATCAGGGGCAAGAGTTCGGTGCAGCGACCAGGTCCTTACTCCCAGCCTAGATCAGGCCCGGTAGTGAGCACCTATGGTTCTATTCCGACTTGTCCCCACTGTGGCAAGCAGCATAGGGGAGATTGCTGGAAGTTGGATCCGAGCAAGAGGGTTGTGACCTGTTACAGATGTGGTCAGCCAGGTCACATGAGCATGAGTTGTCCTAACAATGTAGTTAAAAAGGAGGTGAATGTGGCTAAGGTTCAGAAAGCTGGTGACAACCGGGTGACTCGGAAGGGCAAGGTTTATACTCTGGATGGCGAGGAGGTTACTGATGCTGATGAACTTATTAGAGGTACCGGTTATGTCAATAGTATTCCTTGTGGTATTCTCTTTGATTGCGGAGCTACTCATTCATTTATTTCTTCCGATTGCATGAAGAAGTTAGGGTTGTCTGCAATAGAAATGCCTTATAAATTATCTGTTTCTACACCCACCAATTCTTCTGTAGTCACATCAACTATGTGTTTGGATTGCCCACTTCGAGTATTGGAGCGGGAATTCAAGGTCAATTTAATCTGTTTGCCTCTAACTAAGCTTGACATCATTTTGGGCATGGACTGGATGTCTCGGCACCATGTTCTGATTGATTGTCATCAGAAATCAATCACTATCAGTGATCTCTCTATATCTGCCTTGGAGATGAATGAGGAGGCAGAAATCAGTCAGATTCCGGTAGTCTGTGAGTTTCCAGAAGTCTTTCCTTCAGAGATTCCTGGATTACCTCCAAACAGAGAAGTGGAGTTTAGCATTGATCTGATGCCCGGTGCAGGCCCTATTTCTATAGCCCCGTACCGGATGGCACCTCCAGAGTTAGAAGAGTTGAAAAAGCAGATAGAGGAGCTATTGGCTAAGGGTTTGATCAGACCAAGTGTGTCACCTTGGGGAGCTCCGATTCTTTTTGTTAAAAAGAAGGACGGAAGTCTCCGGATGTGCATCGATTATAGACAATTGAATGCGGTGACGGTGAAAAACAAGTATCCTCTCCCTCGCATTGATGATTTGTTGGACCAATTGCGAGGAGCAGCTGTATTTTCTAAGATTGACCTTCGATCGGGATACCATCAAATCCGTATCCGATAGGAGGACATTCCTAAAACGGCATTCAGGTCGAGATATGGACATTTTGAGTATGTGGTGATGTCCTTTGGTCTCACGAAGGCTCCGGCTATTTTCATGGATTATATGAACAGAATATTCAGGCCGTACTTGGATTCTTTCGTCATAGTCTTCATTGACGACATTCTCATCTATTCTAAGAGTCCAAGTGAGCATGTTGAGCATCTGAGAATAGTGCTGCAAATTCTCAAATCTAAACAACTTTATGCAAAGCTTTCTAAGTGTAGTTTCTGGTTGAAAGAAGTGCAGTTTCTGGGGCATGTTATTTCTGAGAAGGGTGTTGCTGTTGATCCTTCTAAGGTGGAAGCGGTACTTAAGTGGGAGAGACCTAAGTCCATTACCGAGATCAGAAGTTTTCTTGGTATGGCTGGGTATTATCGGAGGTTCATTGAAGGGTTCTCTAAGTTGGCTCTTCCTTTGACGACTCTTACACGTAAAGGTGTTCCGTTTGAGTGGTCCCCAGAATGTGAAGGTAGTTTTCAAGAGTTGAAGAGGCGGTTGACTAGTTCTCCGGTGTTAATTTTGCCGGACCCGACTCAATCCTTCATGGTGTATTGTGATGCTTCTAAGCAAGGGTTGGGTTGTGTGTTGATGCAGCAAGGGCAAGTCATAGCTTATGCATCCAGACAATTGAGGCAGCATGAACAGAACTATCCCACTCATGATCTTGAGTTGGCGGCAGTAGTTTTTGCTTTGAAAATCTGGAGGCATTATCTATATGGTTCAAAGTTCGAGGTCTTTAGCGATCATAAAAGTCTTCGCTATCTATTCGATCAGAAAGAATTGAACATGAGGCAGAGAAGGTGGATGGAATTTCTTAAAGACTATGACTTCGTTCTTCAGTATCATCCGGGCAAGGCCAATGTAGTGGCTGATGCACTAAGTCGTAAGACTTTGCATGTCAGTAATCTGATGGTGAAAGAGATGGAATTGATTCAAGAATTTAGTGACCTCAACCTGAACATGCAAGTGAAAGAGAAGAGCATCGTTCTTGAAATGTTGCGAGTTACTAATGACTTGATTGGCCTTATTAAAGAAAGGCAAGCCGATGATGTAGAGCTGCAAAAGTTGTTAGAAGGGGTATCGAGCAATGAAGAGCCCGACTTTGTGAAAGGTTCTGATGGCATCATCCGATTTAGGGGTCGGATATGTGTTCCTATGGATTTCGAAGTTAGAAGAGATATCCTATGGGAAGCACATCGAATCAAGATGAATTTTCATCCTGGTGCAACAAAGATGTACCAAGATCTAAAAAGGATTTATTGGTGGCCGAAGTTGAAAACTGATGTGGCCGATCACGTGTCTCATTGCTTAACTTGTCAGAAGGTTAAGATTGAGCATCAAAAGCCTGGTGGTCCTTTGCGATCACTTGAGATTCCGGAATGGAAATGGGACAGTATAGCTATGGACTTTGTGACGGGTTTACCGAGAACTGTTGGAGGATGTGATTCAGTTTGGGTGGTTGTAGACCGTCTTACAAAGTGTGCTCATTTCATTCCTGTCCATAAGAAGTATACTCTTGAGAAGTTGACTCAGTTGTACATAAGGGACATAGTGAAGTTGCATGGTGCTCCTACTAGCATTGTATCCGATCGTGATCCGAGATTTCTGTCTAGATTCTGGCAGAGTCTTCAACAAGCATTGGGTACTAAGCTAAGGTTCAGTACAGCTTATCATCCGCAGGCAGACGGACAATCTGAGCGTACTATCCAGACACTTGAAGATTTGTTGAGGGCATGTGTACTGGAACAAGCCGGTAGTTGGGAGCAGTTACTACCTTTGATGGAGTTCACTTACAACAACAGTTTTCACTCCAGTATCGGTATGGCACCATTCGAGGCTCTCTACGGAAGAAAATGTAGAACGACTTTGTGTTAATTCCAGATAGGTGAAAATCTGTTGACAGGTCCTGATATTGTGAAAGAAACAACAGAGAAGGTCACAATGATCAAGAACAAAATGAAAACTTCACAGGATCGCCAAAAGAGTTATGCAGATAGGCGAAGGAGACCTTTGGAGTTCGATGTTGGGAATCATGTGTTCCTAAGAGTGTCTCCCATCACAGGAATTGGTAGGGCAATCAAATCCAGGAAGTTGACTCCTCGGTTTGTTGGGCCTTATGAGATTCTGGAGAAGGTGGGCCCAGTGGCGTACAGGATTGCATTACCCCCTCACTTGTCAAGGCTTCATGACGTGTTTCATGTTTCACAACTAAGGAAATACGTCCATGATCCTTCGCATGTAGTTACCTTGGATGATTTGCCTTTGAAAGAGAACTTGACTTTCGAAGTTCTGCCAGTTAGAATTGAAGACAGGTAGGTGAAGCAGCTTAGGGGCAAGGAAATCTCTTTGGTAAAGGTTATATGGATCAGGAACGATGTGGAAGAGGCTACATGGGAACTGGAGGACAAGATCAGGCAGTCTCATCCACAATTTTTCGACGAATTTCGAGGACGAAATTCAGGTAAGTGGGAGAGAATTGTAACATCCTAAACCTTGATTTTAAGTGAAATAAATACTAAAAACCTTAGAAAAATTGGAAAAAAGTGATTTAATGAATTTTGTCAGATATGTGGGAGGTGATTATAGGTCCTAGGAGTTGTATAGAAGGTATACATGGCCTTGGGCAGGGTCATATAAGCGAGATCGGGAGTAAAATCGGCGTTTTAGGTGTTAGAAATCAAGCGAAAAGAGAAAATTACAAATTTATTATTGGAAGCTAAGAAAATAAATTCCACTGTTGGACGTGAAGTTTATGGGGTGAAGAAGCATGTCTAAAAATTTGGACTCGATCCGACGGTCGACGAAAAAGTTACGGCGAATCGAAGGTTGGAAACCCTGGACCTCGCCCAGGCGCACCAGCCATGCGCCCAGGCCAGCCCATCGTGCGCCCAGGCGAGTTGCTGCGCGCACCAGCATGGGCCAGAAATGCGTGTTGGCGCGCCAAGTTCTCATCTGACCGTGTAAGCCATGCACCAGCTTGGTGCTGGTGCTGATCGCGCGCCCAAGCGGGCCGGCATGCGCCCAGGCGCGTCGCGCACACCAGATCAGATCTGGTGCATCCAAAACCAGCTTGGTGGCTAAGTTTGCCACACCAGCCCTGGGATCCTCCTGCACCAGCCAAGGCAAAAATAAAGTAATAAAAACATAAGCTCTTCACTACCATTCAAACCCACACAACTCCATCAACTTCATCCATTTCTCTCCATCTTCATCACATTCCAATCATCAAATCCACCATACACCTTTGATCTTGGGCACCCCAAACCCAAAATCTATCACACCCACCAAGTCTTGCACCATGGATATTGTTTGAAGCTCATCCTCTCCCTTCTTGGGTTCTCACGAATTGCACCCTTCTTCCCTCTCTTTGGATTTTCATTTTCTCATCATTGATTTGGGTAAGTGAGTTTCATGCCACAAGTATTTTCCTTTTCAATCAAACTCTTCTTAGTTCATGGATTTCATTCTAAAACCCTAGGATTCTTGCACTATTTATGATATAGGGATTGTGTTTCATGCCTTCCAACTCAAAACAAGGCAAGGACAAAGACCATTCCTCTTGTGCTCTATCAAATAGGGTTGTCTATCATCATTTCATCATTTCCTTATTGAGGTGGCAAGCTAGACTTAGGAAATTCAAATTCCCAAGATTTTGAGCTAGAGCTCACTAAGGTTCCATTTTCTCTTTTCTAATTTAAGGTAAGGAGTGGGTTATAGTGAGTATTACCTTACTCTGGGGTTGAGTTTACATTATGTATATAATGGGTGCTAAGATGTTTGTGTTAGTTTAGGTTGGTATAATATAGAACACATGTTAGAATAGATTTTATGACTTAGGGAATTTATATTGATGTTGATATGTTTGATTTTGATATTTGATAATTGTTGATGATTTGAATGCTTGATTTATGAAATGACTGAGACATTATGTTGATTTAAATCCAATGCAATGAATGATGAAAATATATAAAGTAAATAATAATGGAAAGTGCAGTTGAATTGAGAATTGGTGCATTGGTAGACTAGGTGCCCCTGCCGGGTGTTTCAAAATGCCCAAGGGCTACGTTCCCAACCAGGCATAAAATCCCATTAGGTACAAATCCCTGTTAGGCATCGATACACCAAGACTCAATTCACTGCCAAGATAAAAGACATAAAATGTGTTGAGAATGTGAAAAGTTAATGAATTTAAATAACTGAATGTATATTGGAATGTGGAAACTATATGTTAGCATAGCTTAACAGGTGAAGCCTTTTGGGTGATATAGAGACCTGGTTGGGCGAGAGACCCTTGGTTGTGCCAAAGTCCTGGCAGGAGCGTTAAATTCCTAGTGATGCAAACCGGTTCTAACCGGGAGTGTTGTCCAGACGTGGTAAGTCGTCATCGCGCATGGGGTGCGAACGCAATAAAGTCGTGACTGGAATACACTAGTTGAGAAATGTGATGATAAATGATGAAATGTGAACGAAAGACATTATGAGATTAATGCATAAGAATAATGAGATAAAATCGACTCAAGGAACTAATGAATACTTGAAAACGAATTGTGATGAATTGTCCCTTATTTTGATGTTGTGATTGAATTGCTATTTGTGTTTGGCTTAGTGTTACATTATATCTTATTTGGAAACTGCCTCCCCATTTTATGTGTAATACTCACTCCTTACTATCACCTCAGGTACTGAGGAAGAGTTTGCACAGGATCAGGCCGAGCAGGAGTACTCTCCCTCACAGGGAGAGTAGGTTACCTTTCATCATGTAGGGCATGGGAATGTCCTGGGCCCGATGATATAAATCATTTTTGTTGTGTATAAATGTAAATAGTTTTTGGGGCCCAGGACTACTCCTTTTGGGAAAAAGGGGTCTATTCTGGGAAAAACTTATTTCCTAAAACCTGTTTATATTCCGCTAACTCTGATGACTATGTTCTGATGTTTAAACTTATTTCTGATCCGTGCACGAAGATGCACTAGCTGGTATATATATATATATATATATATGTGAATAGCCCTGCAGGCTTTGCTATTTGAAAATGCGTTGTTTATCAGGTTGCAGGTAACAGAAATTTTGGGAAAATCCAATAAACAAACGAAACTCCGTCCATTTGACGGAAGATTTTCATTTGAATTAAAAGTAATTAAGAGTTTTTCCTAATCAATTCATAAGTTAAAAATGAAATTTTCAAGTTGCCATTTTTAATTAAGGGTATAAAAGGGTAAATAAATTTAGGTGTTACATGCTCTGCAATCTACAATCTCCCCATCATGCATATGCTTTACAATCTCCCCCTTTTTGATGATGACAAACATGTTTGTGAAGTTGTTGATTGTTGAACTTTTGCTCCTCTTGCTCCCCCTCAATATATGCATTTAACATAGTTGAAGTCCAATTGAGTGAAGCAACTTTCTCCCCCTATTTTCATCAACAACCTACATAAAATAACAAAACAACTCTTTATCTCCCTTTTGGCAATATCACAAAATTAATATAATATTGAAAGCTTAAGCCAAAAAGTAAGAAAATAAGCAAAACTAATAAGCATGCACTATATGCCCAAGACATATATTCAATCAATGATACCACTTATTGTTTGAAAGTAATCAAAAGTAAGTTTTGTATACCACTTATTGATATCATTTGTTGATATTGCTTGATTCCTCTTGATGCACTTGTAGATGTTATGAGATGGTACATCTAACATCCTACCTTTTAATTCAATTATAAATTATTAAATATTGAAAACTTTAGAAAAATTTTGGCGGAGTTTGCTTTAAAATATGGATCATTCCTTTTAAAAGTTCTAAAAGACAACCTTTCAGATCCAGAAACAAGGAAAACATAAACATTTATAACACATTATCAAACAAAAGGAGGATATTTCGATATCCTTTCCGAGTGACATCCACATATTAAACTTAGGAAAATAAACATTTGCAAACATAACTAAATTTATACATTTTCAAAAGTTACATGATAACAGCCTAGTGGTTGCATCAACTATGATGTACATAATCATAGTGTAAGGTACACTCCACTAGGAGGAGTGCATTTATCCTCAGCATTCGTGCCCTTAAGGCTGCTCCGATCAAGGTACCTAAAATGTCAACTTAAGAGGGTGAGATATTAATTCAAAATCAAGGGAAACAATTAAAACGATAATAAGACATAATAGAAATGCATGCCCTTAAACAATTAAGAACTACAACAATATACAACCCATAACTATCTCTTCTTCATTAACAATTTACCCATTTGGTTCACCTTTATTCACTTTAGTAACTATACATAACCATCATCACACTTATCAACTATTAACTATAATGCATAAACATTATTCAGAATGCAATGCCACCCTTTCCTTTAACCTTTGTTTTAACACTTTTCCACTTTAACATTTAACACTTTTCACTTTGTCCGTTAACAATTGCCTACATTGTACTTCACATTCTCCCCGTATGAGGGTTCCTCGTACAATGTGCACTTTATAACTGTTGCCCCACATCCCCTCCACACTTTAAGAAAGATCGACTAGGAGTAAATGTTCCTCTACCTTTACCTACATTGTACTTCACATTCTCCCCGTAGGAGGGTTCTTCATACAATGTAAGCCCCGCTGTACTTCTCGTATCGCGTCCTTCGTACAGGGGAGGAACCACCCTCCGTAGCCCCGAAGTAGGGAAGTGACCGATAGAACTACTATAGTGTGCACCAGACCAATCACTAATTCAACCAGTATTTCTCGTATCGCGTCCTTCGTACTAGTCTCTGCTGGGGTGAACAAAGTCCCCTATAGCAATTCCTGTGATTGTTTCATAAGCACAATCAAATCACTATCTACTCTCGCCCACTAGTCCTATGAACCTTCACACACAATGTTCTTCAGTTCATAGAACCTGGATACGATTATCTTTCTCAATTTCCTAAGGTCCACCTTACTCCGTAAATGCACGTGTTTCTAGTTCGTTTTATAGTGTTTACAATAGTCAATCCTCTTTATAATTATACCAAATTGGTTGGGTTCTCTAACTTAGAGTATTCGGCCATAACAATATAATAATAAGTACTTGTATATACAATAGCATTAAAAGAATTAATAACACTCAATCATTTTAATGGTTAACATTCAAGTAACAATATCATCAATTCAATATTTAACATTCAATTATAACAATATTAATTTCATTAACAGTAACATTCATTCGTCCTAATTAATATATTTTCAGGGCAATAATTTTAACAAGCATCAACATCACTATACATAATCCACTCCTAAGTTCAAACACTCATTAATTTCACCGAATCAAACATAAACCCTAGGTTCAAGAACCAAAATAATTTACATTTAACATACAATTTCTTCATACATATCATTATATACATACTATCATAGTTAATCCCTTCCCCTAATAGAGAAAAATACCTTCCCTCTTACCTTTGTATTAATCGATTAAGAGAAAGAGAATTGGGGGTTTATGGAACCCACTTCAACCACTTCAATTCCTAAGCTTTAGCTCCTATTCTCCTTAATCCCAAGCTCCTTCTACCCTTCTAATTTGATTATTGGGGCAAGAACACTTGATTTGTGGGTTTAGGGTTCCTAAGGGATTGGTGGTTTTGAGAGAAGAGGGAGTGATTTAAGAAATTTTAGAGAGGAAAAGAGAGGATTTGATGATGGGAATTGAATTTATGATGAGATTATGGTTTGATTTTGGCTTGATTTCACGTTGGGAGAATCTAGGGTTTTGAAGGGGAAGAACTCGGTTGAGAGAAGAAAGGGAAGAGTGATGCATTTTGACCAAAAATGCAACAACACCAGATTTAATCTAGTGCCGCGCGCCTGGGCGCAGGCGCTGGCGCACCTGAGCGCGCGGTCTGCTGAGCTGCTGGTGCGTGCGTGCATTTTTCTGGTGCGCTGATCCTGAAGCCTTGTGCGTCTGGTGCATGATTTCTGGCGCACCAAATTTGGTGTTGGTGCTAGTGCTGGGCTGATGCGCTTCCTGGTGTTGCGCACCGGTGCCTGGCTCCTACGCACTGGTGCAGGATTTTGCTTGCCGGTGCGTCCCGTACGCACCGGTGCATGGGTCGGTGCTATATATATATATTTTTTTTACACTGTATAATACCTTCCAAAACTTCCCTAAAAATAAAATATGCATTAAAATATTAAAATTCCTATTTCTTATAATTATCTAACTTAAAACTTCTAACTATTTAATCAAATCAAACTACATGCATTAACTTAAATCTTAACTATGAATGAATTCTAATTAACTAATGCACATAAATAGCTAATACATTTGGGGATGTTACAGTACACATGCTCAAATTTTTCTCTTATCCTCGATACTTGAAGGTGCAATTAATAAATAATACCCTTTAAACTTGTGCCCTTCATTTGTACCTACAAAACAATTTAAGTTTTGCTTTTTGGTACCCAAATGGTTTTGGGTCCATTTTCGTTAGTTAAGGGACTTCCACCCTTTTTAATCCGAACAAAATTTCCTTTAGGAATACAATGTACTTTAACATAACACACATTTGAAGTATGTCTATGAGTGCCACAATAGAAACATGTTGGAGTATTTGAAAAATTAATCTTTGAAAAATCAACAACATTTCTATTTGACTTCCTCTTAGCATTTATATATCCTAAACCAAACTTGTTTGAGTTTACTCTTTCAGAATTTAACAATGTATACAATTGATTGTTCCCTTTTGAGAAACCTGCAAGCTTATTTTTCAAAATTTTATTTTCATTCTTAAGCGACTTGCAATTTTCACAACTAGTAACAACATTCAATTTACTAGCACAATCACAAGAAAAACTAGCATAAATGATATCCAAAGTTTCATTTTGAAGATTGAGCTCATCAACATGTTTTTGAAGTTCTAAAATTTATTGTTGATGCTTCAAAATAATCTTTTTCCTTTCTAAATTTTTCATAGCTAGTTTTATAAGTTGTTCATGTATTTCTTCATAAGCATTATATAACAATTCATATTTAGAAGAAATTTTGGATTTAGTATACTTACATCGCTATCCTCGCTTTGCTCATTCGACTCATCACTTGAGCTTTCTCCTTCATCCACTTGAGCTTTCAAGCGAAGTGCAGCGACTTCTTCATCATCCGAAGAACTTGATGTGCTTTCTTTTTTCGGTTCATCCCATACAATATATGTCTTTTTATGCTTTGAATGTTTCTTCTCATTTTCCATCTTTTTGAGGTACTTTGAACAAGTATATTTGACATGTCCGGGTTTTCCATGTTCGTGGCATATTATCCCATCTTTAGTTTACTTGTTCTTGTGATGTGAGGACTTTGACTCTTTGCCCTTATCTCCATTCAGCCTTCCTTTTCTCTTTAGGTGCTTGCTGAATTTTTTGAATAGACATTGCATAGTCTCTTCATCAATGTCCGAATCGAATTCTTCACTTTCGGAATTCTCCTCTTGATCCTTTGTGTACGAACTTTTAGCTTTGAGTGAAATTCCTTTATTTCCTTGAGTTTTATCCGAATCTTCATGCATAGCCAAACGCCCAAGCTCCATCTCATGTTCTTGAAGCTTTCCGAAAAGTGTTTCTATATCCATAGTGTCCAAGTCTCTTGATTCTACAATTGCAGTAACCTTTGGTTGTCATCCCCTACTTAGACATCTTAAAACTTTGTTAATAATCTCACAATTCATAAACACTTTTCCAAGAGCAATTAAATGATTAATAATGTGAGTAAAGCGTTTTTGCATAGCATTTATAGATTCATTAGGCATCATACGAAACAATTCATATTCATGCATTAAAGCATTCAATCTAGAACGCCTAACTTCACTAGTGCCTTCATATGTGACTTGCAATGTGTCCCAAATTTCTTTGGCATTACGACATTGAAAAAATCTAAATTACTCATCATAAGATAAAGCCGAAGTAATGATGTTTTTGGCTTTTAAATCATATTGAATTTTCAATTTATCATCATTACTCCACTTATCTTTAGGAGCTAATTGAGCTACAACTTCTACTTCTTTTGTGGGAATATGAGGACCATTTTCAATGGCTTCCCATATATTCATATCAATTGCTTCAATAAGATTCGCATCCTTACTTTCCAATAAGCATAACCCTCTCCGGTAAACATGGGAGGGCGGTTTATTGAAGCACCTTCACCACCAAAAGGATTGTTCATGGAACCCATTTGTATTCTTCCCAAGGATCTTTTCGAAAAAGCTTTTATGCTCGGATCTTTCGACCTAGCTCTGATACCACTTGTTGGACTACAAGCGATGAAGAATGAACACTAAAGAACACCTAGAAAGGGGGGTTTGAATATGTGTTGAAGAAACCTTGAAAGATTTTCGCAACTATCAAATCGAAACTATGAAAACAAAACATTTTCACAAAAACTTCAAGTCCTATTCGATTAACAGCTTGCCTAATCGATTACTTCCTACAAGTTGATAAAGGTTAATCGATTAAGTTATAGTCTAATCGATTAGCCACTGTTACAAATCAGAAAAATCACTTTTAATCACAAACGAAAATCAATCAAATATCAGAGATAGTGCAAAATGGATTTAAACAAAGATTGTTAATGATTAACTAGATATTGAAAATGGTTTTCCCAAATAAATTTGAACTATTGAAAACTAATTGATTCAATTATAAGAAAATCAAATATCCTAGGTTTTAAATCAAGAACAATAGAAAAGTGTAGAAATTAAATAGTATAGGGAAGAGATACTGCACAAGAGATTTATACTGGTTCACTCTCCTCCACTGAGAGCTACATCCAGTCCCCTCTATCACAACAGAGATATATTCTTCACTAGAATTAGAATTCTCAAATTACAAGCAATGTCTCTCAAGTAAAGCTATCAAAATGGACAGGTCCAACCGGTCCGAGTAAAAAAACCCGAAAAATCATAGGGCTCGGGCTTCTTAATATACATATTTATTCAACCCGGGCTCTTTAGCCCTGCCCAATCGGGTTTGTTAGAAGTCAACGTGGAAGTACGTTGAAGAGTTTTGATGATGTCAAACAAGGATCAAACAAAGTCAAGATGCAAGTCAAGTGTCAAGCAAGAGCATCAGTTGTTTCCTGTCAACCTTCACTAGGAAATCATGTTAGGTAATGGATATAGTTACTTGAGTATAAGGCCATAACTTAAATTCATGGCGAAGGACAGTTTTGAAAAAGGGAGAAGATAAGAGTTTTTCAAAAAGTTGTTTTAATTGTTTTTTAATCTTTTTCTTGTGAAAATTGTTTTTGAAAACCTATGGTTACATACTCTGCACATACTCTGCTTTACAAAATCAATTTTATGAAAATAAGCAGAAGTAATCGATTACCTCTCCTGGATAATGGATTATTATGTTTCTGAGTTGTGACCTGGGAATTTTAATTAAAAATAATCGATTACCTATTTTCATAATCGATTACCTTCTTCTCAGGAAGTTGTTAATCGATTACTTTGTTTTAAATAATCGATTACTTTCTCAAAAATGAATTTCACTGTTTTTACAGAAAGAAGATAATCGATTACCTCTGTCAACTAGTCGATTACCTTTAAGTATTTTTGAAATTCGTGTCAGAATCAATTTTAAATGTTTCCAGATTTGTTTTTACATAATTGATTCTGATTTATTTTCAAAATTCGAATTCTGATTTATTTTCAAAATTCGAATTCTGATATAGTTTTTTAAAATTAAACTTATTATTTTTTTCTGATTTGATTTTGATTTGATTCTCTTTTTGAATTTGAATTATTTCCAAAATTGTTTTTGATTTGATTCTGATTTTATTTTTGAAATTCAAATTCAAATTCTTCAAATCAAATCTTGTGTTTATGATTTCAAATCAAAAGTGTAACACCCCGCAAATTCCTCGTATTAATACTAAAGAGATTTATTTTGATAAAAGTGTTTTGAAAAGAATAATTTTCTTAAATAAATTTCTTAAGTCACGTTTTCAAAATGGTAAATGATTTTAAAGAATGATCTTTTGTGGGATTAAGTTATGGATTTTTTTTAAGTTGGATTTTGGAAAATAATTATGTGTTCGGGATTCTTTTAGTAAAATGATGAAATTTTTCAACAAGGAATTATTTTATGAAAATGTGTCTTGTTTCCCATAAATATGTGCATGATACTTTGGTGTCATTATAATTTTGATGCATGAATAAATTGCTTTCTACGTGGGTATGCATATGTATGTACGGTCTTGGACATATGTGTGTGCCTAGGATTATATAAAATTTAATTAACAAATATGATAATGTATGCATAAATGAATGGGAGTAATGTGTAAAAATGTGTGAATGCATGAATCTAACTATGTGGGTGCCGTGTATGTATGTGTATGGATATAGAGTGAACCTAGGAATTCCCTAAGTTGTAACCAAGCCTTAACCAAGTGAACTAAATCCTAACCAAATCCTAACTAGGTGAAGTGAGGAATATGCATGTGTATACGTGTGAGTAGTGTGTAAGTGCATGTGTATGTTTGACCAAAGGTGTGTATGTGCATGTGGAGGCATAGGTGTCGCCGTGTGTGGGTGTGTGGTGCATGCATGATGCAACTTTGTTGACTTTCTTACACCTTAAGCTAATGGCTTAATAGCACATAGGGTTAGTTTAGTGTTAAGCATGTTTAATAGTTTGACCAACCAATAGAATGAAGGATTGAGCCTAATCCTACCTCATTTGTCTCTTGGCTTGGCTTGAGCCATGCAAGTCTTAGTTTAACCAATTTTACCCCTCTTAGTCCCACTCTTGACCGAATTGACTCAAGAGTAAGAAGGGAATTGTGGGTTGCCTTCTTATAAGCCTTAACCGTAGCACATCCACCCATTTACTTCACAATTCACTTCCAACCAAACACTTATTCTAAGAGAACATCCAACTCTTAGAAAGAAATGGGAACATAGAGAAAGAAAGAGGAGCCGTGAGCCTAAGAGGAGGAAGAGAAGAAGATTAAGCCCAAGCCTTAGGATTTCTTGAAGATGGAGTGAAGAAGGTTGAAGATCTTCTCTTTTCCTTAGTTTGTTCGAAGATCATAGGGTGTTAGGGTAGTTCATTCTTTAAAGCCTTGTAAAAGTTCCTTTGTTGTTGATGCATGTCTACCTTTCTTATAGATCTATGTTTATATGTAAATTCTAAGCCTAGATCCTTTGATTTCAAGAATCAAACCAACTTGTAGAACCTTAAACCATTGACTCTATTATTCGGCCATGTCTAGGAAACTAGGTCATGATGATTTTTATTTTTGATTTGAGTCCATGCATGTTAGTTTGATGCTTGCTAAAGGTGATCTAAGTGGTTTAAATGCCTTGATTTTAACTTTGAATTTTTCTAAGCTTTGATCTTTGGTTTTCTTTTCAAAAAGTCCTTGATTATTGTTTTGATCTTGAAAAAGGTGTGATTCTTGCCTTGATTTTCAATAGCTTTGATTTCTAGTCTTGCATGTGATTTTCTTTAGCTCAAAAAGTCTTGGTTTTAGATTACATGTCACGGTTTTAAAGAGAAAGTAAAGGAAAAACAAATTTCTTCAAAATGGCTTTGCCTTGACCTAAGTTTAAGTGTGTTTGAAGATAAAAGATTTAAATTTTCACTTGATTTTGTGAATGAGTTTTCGGTCAAACTTTTGAAAATCAAAAAGATCATGATCATTTTCATAAAAGCCTTTTTGTATGTGATTCTCTTTCGTTCCAAATTATTTTGAAAGCACATGCAAAGAAAAATAGAAATGAAAACATGTTTGAAGTAACTAAGAGGTCACGGTTTTGAAAGGAAAAAGGGAGTGGCATTTTCTAAAGCCATGTGTCTAGAAGTGCATGTTTTGATTTTGTGTTTTAAGGTTTTTTTATGTGAAAAGAATGCATCAAAGACTTTGTTTTCCTATAATGATGATTCGGCCTATACTAGGTCAATAGGCTAGATTCTTTTACATGTGAGTGCCTCATTGAAATAGTTATGATTTGTGACCTTATTTGAATTATGTTGTTTTATTTTTGGATCCAATTCGGTTTTCATAAAAAGAAAAGGGCATAAGTGTGTTTGATTATTTCCAAAAGTATTCTCATTACTTGATTTACAAGATTTGAGTCCATGCATGTGGTTTTTGAATAAAAAGATTTAATTTTCCCTAGTGGTCATCACGGTTTGCAAAAGAACTAAAAGAAATAAGATTTTTGAAAAGCAGTTTTGTTTGATCTATGTTTCATGTTCATAAATAATAAAGGTTTGAAGTTAAACCTTGATTTTTAGTAATGAAGTATTCAGTTTAGGCCTAGAAATCAAGAAAATCATGTTATGATTTTCATAAGAGGTACATGCACGTTAATTACTTTTGTGATTTAAGAAGTTTTGTGTTTTGCATGTTGAAAAAGTAAACCCAAAACTTTATGTTTGTCAAAAGAGGTTCGGCCTATGTATGTAGAATGGAATTTGAATACCTAAAATAAACCAAGTTGATTTGTGTGTTGTATGTTTGTGATTCTTGACTTATTTTCTTTATTATATTCGGTCATGAATATAAGTGAGTCTAGGAAATTTAGTTGCATGAAAGTAAATTCATATAATGATTTTTAAAAAGGATTTAAGTTGTTTAAAGTGAGAAAAAAATAAATGTGGTTTGATTTAGATTTTAGTTCAATGAGGTTTGTGAATTTGTGCATGCTTGAGTGTTTTGTGTTATGAATTAATTGTGAGTTGTGTAATCACTTATGTGACTTAATTCATCTAAGTGTTGTTGTAATTGTTTGAATGAAAAATACTTGCATACGTAACTGGTTTGAAAACAAATTGACTTCGGATGAGTTTGGGAATTAATTAAGCTCGTTGGATTGTGTTAGTGATTGTCCAAGATTTATTTTATGCTAAAAACTCGAGTTTTAAAGTGTTAATTTTGGATCAAAGATTTATTTAAAGAGAAAAAGTGTTTTAAAATGTTTTCGGGGTTTTGTTAAAGTGATTTTTGCAAAACGACTTTTGTTGTCCAGAATAGCTTGAACTTGCTTCTTAGTTTTAAAAATGAGTACAAATGATTTAAAGTAAAGCAAAGTTTTTAAATAATAACTGATTTAAGCGAAAGCCGGAGTAAAAACGATTATGTTTTAAATTTTCCGACGAGGAATAAGAGGTGTCTAAGTTACCAAAAAGATTTTCTTAATACACGATAATAACGTAAGTGTATTTTATTTAGTACGAGGAAATCTTAAAGACAAGGGATTAGGGCAGCCGGCAGCAGAAAGGATCCGAGGTGACGGTACGCAATTAATCACTGGACCTCAGGTGAGAGAGAAGCTATCCTAAGACACTGTGGTGTTTAGGTGATATATTAGGACGTTCCGTATCATCTCAAAGATCGGAACTTAGTGGTTCGGAGTCAGTAGTATAAGTGGCAATTGTTTGATTGTGTGGCCACTTATATGAAGGTGACAATAACCACACTGTTGATTGTATGATGTTTGTGTGACTAGTCGTATGTTATGTTTACTACTTTAATTATGTTTAATGATACTAGTTGCTGTTGATTAATTAAACAATACCCTGATGGACGTCTGTTACGTCCTGACATTAGAAAAAGAAATAAGAAAGTCAAAGGAAATAAAGAAAAGAAGAGAAAGGAAGAATGTGAAAGGATATGAAATGGTTTGGAATGGAAAGAGATAGAGAATTGAAACTGGGGAAAGAATGAAATGATGATGTTGGGAACGAGCCAGAGCTGGGAGAAGAAACGTGGAAGTGGATATGAGATGTGATACCTCGTTCACGTTTTGGGAAGAAGCTTAATGTTGAGTTGAGCTTGCTCCTCCATTAACACTCACCCAAAACGTGATTCTTTTTTAAAAGACTTTTGAGGAAGAGATTTTGTTAAAGGATATTTTGTGGAAGTTGAAATTGTTGTTTTGAGATGGTTTGAGAATGTGGTTTTGAGGAAAGATTTTGAGTTGAGGTGATTGTGAGGAATGGAGAAATGTGAGTTTGTGATGTGACCCCAGCTCTGTGCTATGCGAGATGTGATGAGCGAAAGTTTGTACCAAGTAGTGGTCGGGTCTCAATGAAGGGATGTACGAAGGATGGGCCGATCTTAAGATAAATTGATAAGATAAAAGATATTAAAAGACATTAACGCGGTGAGGTATGAGAGTGCGGAGTAGTGGAGAGGAAGGTACCCCGGATATCAGGGATATTCGGGTTGTGAATGCAATAGGGTAGGCTCGGGCGGTAAAACGTCACGTTGCCTTGAGTACTATTCTGGGGAGAACGAACTCCACATGTGGTGCACTAACGTGGTGGGGACTGGGTCTAATACCGTGGTAAGTTCTGCACCCGGGACCAGAATAGTGATGTCACCCCTATGGCATTTCGAGAACAGTGGAGAGGGACTGGAGTGGGGCATCTTGTTTGCCACTGCGAGGCAGTGTGCCATGTTGATATTATTAATTGAGGCTGAGTCCTCCTGGTCTGGGACCATTTGTATTGAGACAGCTGTCGTGCCCGCACGGTAAAGGTCCTGTACTCCTGTTCGCTTCCGACTAGGCTGGGTGGATGGCCGAGGAGATGTAGACGTGTGAGACGACGATAACAAAAAGGGGTACCTCAATGATGTTATAATTCCCTCAATCATCGAAGGTTATGATTTGATAAGACTTAATAATGAAACTTGAAAAGTAATAATGATGTGATTGAAGTTCCCTGGAATGTTCAGGGCAGGAACGATATTGGAACATGAAAGTAAAAGACTTGTAAGGGAAAGGGAGAAAGTGATTGAGAAAGAAGGAAATGATAATAATATTAATAATGATAATATTGATAAGAATGAAATGCTTGATTGCTATGTTGTATGCCATTGTGTGTATTGTGTGCTTGTGTGGTCTTAGTATCTCGCCTATTGTAATCCCACACCGTCGACGATTCGTCGTTCGGATCGCTTACTCTCTCCTGTTCGTTGGCATATCGGGGCTGCTGATATCTCAACGGGCAGACGGAGCATTGTATGGAGAACATCACTCTGGACGTATGGGAGCTGGAGTCTAACGACAACGGGAAAGTAGAGACAGAGGCGGCTTCATCTTCGGGAGCAAAGAAAAGGCGCAAGAAGAAAGGGAACCTTTCTCCAGTTGTCTTCATCAGAAGGAAGCGAGAGTAGTGTGTTTAGTTTAAGTTTATGATTTGTGTGTCGAGTCAAGGATTACCAAGCAATGTGCCAATTATGTAACTAAGCCAAGTTTTAAATTCGGGAATACTCTATTTTGCAAGAACAAACAATGTAGTCTTTTGAGAAAATGTTATGATGCTTTATAAAGATGAAAGTTTTACGTGATGAACGATTTTAGTAACAATCCGATTTTCAGTAAAGGGGGTTACACCTAATATTACCATTTCAATATGTTTTCAAAAAACAAAAAAAAAAAATTGGCCTCATTTTTGCCACTTCACTAAGTAAAAGTCAATTATTCCTGGTTTCCGAAAAGCGGGCTGTTACAAAAAGGATTTCATTGATCTTTTATAATAAATGTTTTCTATTTCTTTTAAAAATAACTTTTCTCCCTCTCCAAGATCAGAAATCACATTCTCTCTTCTCCTTCTAAAAACTTCATCTTCTCCATTCTCTATATAAAAAAAGACTTGGCCAATATACTCTTGTTGTTATATCCATAGCCATTAGAGCATTATTGTTTTATCCGTGTTGATTAGAACACACTTTTGTTAGTGGGCTTATATTGTTGTATCAACACTATTTAGAGTGCACTATTGGTACCTGTACCAATCTCTCATATTCATAATCGTTGTTGTAAAGGGTTGTGTGACCCTTAACTATTAGGGAGTGGCTCCCTAGTTCGGACGTGTGGCACGTTCGTGTTTGTAGGGTGAGGAACCCTTGTTGTGTATCTGGCGTAGTGGCTAGAGGAACGGTGGGGCACCTAGTAGATAGGCTACCTTAGTGTGAGGGTGTGGCATCCTCTGATTGTATTTGGGGACGTGAGGCGTCTTTGGTTAATTTATAAAAATCTCAACTGGGTCGCTTGGGGACTGGACATAGGTCTTTCGCTAGAAAGACTGAACCAGTATAAAAATATCTGGTGCAATCTCTCTGTCCCTTATCTTTTTTATTTACTGTTGCGGATATTGTTATCGTGTTATTTATATCTTCTCCGCGACGTAAATATTATATATATTAATTTAATTATTTTAAATTAATCAACGCGCGTTATTATAGTGTTTCTTATCTTCGCGCGTAATATTAATTGTTGTTATTGATTGCTTGTGCATAATCGTTTTCATTGTTTTAATTGTTTTCCACTGCAAATATTATTTATTTTATTGAAAGATCCAAGGAAATTAGCAGCTTTTGGAATTTTTATTTTTTTAAATATGGTGGGTTTTGCATTCGATGAATCACCAATTTTTGATGGAAATAATTTTCATTATTGGAGTGCTAGAATGAAAATATTTTTACAATCTATTAGCTTTCGTTTATGGCATGTTATACTTAATGGTTTTGATTTTAAGCCAAAACATGTTTTAAATGATTTTGATGAAAAATCTTCATTCAATATTCAAGGTATGCATATTTTGAAAAATGCTTTGAACGATGATGCATATGCTATAATTTAAAATTGTTTGAATGCCAAGGATATTTGGGACACTTTGAATACACACTATGCTACTAATGATCTTCATGAAAGTGTTAGTGTCCACAGGAAAGATGAGATACAACAACAAGAAAGTGATAAAGAGCTTGAAAGGTCTAACTCCCTGGAAGAAGAATATGATGATGAAACTGAAAGCGTGGGGAGTACCTCAATAAGCGATGGGGATGAACTAGAGAGACTATTTGAAAGCTTCATGGATTCAATGGAGGAATCAAACTTTTCTGATGAGGAATCAATGGAAGATGAAAATGAAACATTCGATTACTTGTACCATGAGGACCTTAAGGTAAATAGTTTATGTTCTAAAATTCTGCAAAATGCATATAATGATTTGAATGATGATTTGATATCTTTGAAAAATAAAAACTTGGACTCTTTACAAAAATTATCTCTAAGTGAAAATGAACTTGATATTTTGAAAAATAAAGATATTTTTGATAAAGAGATGCTTTTAGAAAATAATTCCTCAACTATTTTTGAAAATTGCATATATATTGAAAAACAAGTTGAGGATGCACTTTTTGAATGCAGTAAAATTGAAAAATCTATTTGTTCAAATTGCTTGCTTCAAAGTGAAATTGAAAATGATGTTGATATTCAAAAATCAAGCAAAGTGTTTGATAATAAAATTTTTCAATGTGAAGTTAAAAATTCCAAGTTTCATGAAAATAATTTTGAAAAAGTCAAATCATCGTCCAAACCCATTATTTGCAATTATTGGGGTTGCTTAGGACATATTTCTCATTTGTTCTATATTAGAAAGAATTTTAATATGATAAATAATTTGCAATGGGTTCCAAAGTTACCTAAGGAACCTAAGACTAACCCCCTAAGACCCAAGATGAAATGGGTACCAAAAAGTTCTTCTAGTATTGTGAATGTGCAAGAATCCAAACAAAAGGAAGAACTAAGTGGTCAAGGGAATCTATTGAGGAGATTACCTAAGAGGACAAGAAATGTATGGACTAAGCAAAGATACAAGCCTACCAACACCAAAGCTTCTCACGTGAGAAAAGGTGAAATCATAAGGTCTAAGACCTTAAGCAAGAAGCAATGGGTAAAGGCAAGTACTTCATTGGTCAACAAGTCTAAGGTATCTACCACTCATTCCTCTTATATCAATGAATATACAAAGGTATATTTGGACTATTCTAAATTTTGTTCATACTAAGGTGTATCATGAGTGCTAAAATTTTTTATAAATATTTTTAATTATCATGATCACTCCTAGGTTGAATTAAATCATGTGTGTTGTACTCTTTTTGAAAATCTTTTTTAGCACATGATTATTTTTCTTGGTATAGTCCTACCTTTCACATATAGTGTGTTATATCATGTGTTTTTAAATTTTTGATTATCTTTTATCACATGATTATACTCTATATGTGATGATGTCATAGTACATTGATATATAAGGACATGCATATGTGTACATGAGCATATTTTTTAAGTGCATTTGACTATGTTGTCCTTCATGTGCTTCAATATTTGAGAAGTCAAAATGCCTATTTATGCTTGTTCTACTAATCTATAAGGACCCAAGTCTTTGGATACCAAAAGAAAAATTCTTAAGAAGTTGTGCAGGTATCACTACTAGTGCCAAGCATTGGAATTTTCAATACGAATGTATGCACTACGGGCTTAAATGAAAGAATATCAAAGGAGGACATGACCCCACTCAAAGCTATCTAAAGGTGATGCTCGGGGATGTGTAATACGTTGAACAAGAAGAGACCTCCTTCAAAATGCTAAATGACGAATCTTCAAATGGAAGGAACTCCACAAGTGCACAAACAATCGTACTACTTGAGAAATTAAAACAACACCGACGATCAGTATCACTGCTCCTTTATTATCTTAATTATCCTGTGATTCTTGTAGTTGTGATATATGCCTTATATGACGAATATGCTAAATTGTTTATTTTTTGTCATGGCATATAGGATTATTAAATTTTGATGATGATGCTTCATATAGTGAGCATTCACATGCTTTTATGATGCATTTTTTTATCTCCCTTTATGTTATGCTTGTTTTGAAAAATCCATTTAGAATGGGGGAGAAAAATATTTTTGAATATTTGCATTGAAAACATGTTTTGTATTTCCACTCCGTTTTGACATCATGCGTTTTTTAAATTGTCAATTCTTTTTGCTGATGTCAAATAGGGGGAGAAATATTGTTATAGAAAAATATGAATATGTGCTTACATGATTGTTTTCCATATTTGATTCATATTCTTTCTATAATGATTTGTCATTATCAGAAAGGGGGAGAATTGTGGAAATATGAATTTCCCCTATGCTTGTAGCATTGTGTTTTGATGATAACAAATCATGTTATTTGTTTTACTTTTATCCTCCATATACTTGATTGTTTGTATTTACATCGTCCATTATATATTCTTTGTGTTAACTGACTTGGGCGTTGGAGATACCCCTTGTGTAACAGCCCGATTTTCATTTCCAAAACTATTATTAATTTGTTATTAGTTTGTTGTAAAAATGAGGCCATTTTTTTTTAAAACATAAGTCCAACATTTGATAATATTACTTAACTAAAAATCGAGATGTTACTTGAAACTCCCAACAACCGAAGTACCATTGAAAATACATAACATCATCATTACCATTAGCATATGATCATAAACTAGTAGCATCGAAATCTCGTCTCCAACAGTTTTTCAAAAGTTGCTAATGGTTACAAAATATTACATACCCAAGTTTAGAAACTTAATTTTAAAACATAGATAAAAGTAGCATGATTACATTACTAGTATTTCACAAAGGTAATCCTCGATTGGGAACTAGATCCTAGACACTAGGACATCTATACACTATCAGAAACATCGGGCTTCACTCTCCATCCGAACCAGCATCTGTTTCCATCTTTCCACTAGATTCCGCATCAACTTCGTGACCAGAGTCACGCACATCTTCCTCCTCTATCCGCTGTGGAGTCACTGCTACTAACGGTGCGGTTTGACCATCATACTCATGATGTTCCCTTGGTCCACCATTCTGATAATCACGAAGAGTGACATGCCCCACATGCACATCCCAACTTGTCCCTTGCAAAATGTGTCTGGGATCGTCGATCTCCAACCGAGTATCTCCTTTCCATATCCATCCTTCAGGGACAACCACCCATGTTCCTCCTTGAAGAGGCCACATGTGAATCGCTACACGACACGCCATCTACCCGTTGCAATACTGGCAAACGCTGATATGACAACATGATAGGAGAGAGTCAGTGTTCCGAACACTTATGTGTCGACCATGTGGTCTCACAATAGACTCAAATATAGAGACATGCCATAATAGAATAGAATAGATAGAACAGGACAATATAACCAGACTATACAAAACAGTGTAACGTAAACATGTAGAACAGTATAATCATAATAATGTCATCATAACTGAACATGTTATCCACATAAGCATATAGGAAGCACTTATAAAAAAGGCATATAACAGTATTCCAAATACATCAAGATCACAACTCATTGCCATATAAATCAATGCACTTGGCATCACAATCTTTTCGAGTATTCAAATCTTATCAGAGTCTTTCTCAATCCTTCAGAGATTCTCTTATACTTTCTTTCTTTGAATCTTTCATCATTTTATTAAGTCTTATCAAATCGGTTCACTCAATGAGGTGGGGAAAAACCATCACTGAGGAAAATTCAGTCAGCACACACGTCTACATCTCCTCGGTCATCCATCCAACCTAGTCGGAAGCAAACAGGAGTACGGGACCTTTACCACCCAGGCTTGACAGCTGTCTCAACAAAACTCAATGCCAGGAGAACTGTAGAAAATCCGGTACAGTCTCAAATCATAAACTCAAGGCACACTGTAGAAAATCCGGTACTGTGGCAAATCACAGAGCCTCGTTCCAGTCCCTCTCACTGTTCAAGATTTGCAATCAAGGGGGTGACGGTACTATTTCTAGTTCGCGATGCAGAACTTACCACGGTCATCCGGAATCGATCAACCCGATGCCACATGTGGAATTCGTTCCGCCTAGAAATATACTCCAGGCTTCTTGACGTTCACCGTCCTTGCCCTCCCCTCATGCAATCTCCACCTGAGTATCCGCAGATACCCATGGTATCTTCCTCTCCACTACTTCGCACTCATTGCTCACCGCTTTTGTTAGAGTCTTTTATATTTTTAATCAACAACTTATTCCTAAGGTCGGCTCGCCCTTGATTCATCCCTTCGACAAGTCCCGACCACTAAGGGTTAAATCCGTTCCCCAAAGTATCACATATTGCTTTCATTTCCAATAGCCACTTGGCATCACAACACATTGAATAATTCCCGTAGGAAGATCTCATAAGTCTCTTGTATCCATCTGATACTTGCCAGTCATCATCACTCGTGAGTCCTTGAGCACAATCTCAGCATCATTGCTTAACTGGGGCATTCTCAGATCTCATCACTTTATCATCTTTCCTTAAGCTTTTCAGAGAATCTTAGGTCTCATTCATTTCTCATGATTCTCATTGTCACACGTAATAACAGCCAGAGTTTCTGACAGAATAAAAATGTACTCAGCATTATCAATACAATGAAATTAAATACATAACGAAACCAGTCATGCATTACAGTTAACTGAACAGATAAACAGTTAACATTTTCAGATAACAAACAGGTAGATAATCAAGTAGCACTTAGTATATCAAATAAATCTCAACGATTGATGTAACACCCTAATAATTTCTACCCTTTACTCCCAAGCATTGAAAATATGTACTTAAAAATTCCTTTTTAATATAATAAAATCACCCGTCAAATGGACGGAGTTTTGCCTGTTTTTCGGACTTCTCCAAATTTTAACCTGTGAATATCATCATCAATATAAACAACCAACAGCCAGCAGGGCTTCATCTCATGCACATATCATATAACAGCCCCATGGGCACAAAATATAATATCCTGTATCAGTTATCAGAGTTTAAGCGGAAAATAAATACTAGGTGCAACTAGCATGATGCTCAACACATAGCTATGCCAAAAATAATATCCTAATCCCAATAATAACCCTACTCTCCCTGTGAGGGAGAGCACTCCTGCTCGGCCGGGGGCTGTGCTAACTCAATCTCTGTACCTGAAAAATGGTAAGGGAGTGAGTATTGCACATAAAAAAGAAAAGCAGTTTCTAGATAAACATAACAACTAACCAGGCCAAACACAATTAGCAATTTAATTCACATAAGTACAATTTCATCGCAAGCATACCACATTTTTCAATTCCATCATTTTACAAGTGTCGGTTCCCTTTTATTTAATCCATTTTCAACTTAAGATTCCCTTTTAATTATTTCCCCGTTTCCAAAGAAATCCCATTTTAATCCCTTACCTTTTCCCTTATTCTTTTCCTTATATTTACGATGTATGTATGTCTCCACCAAATCGAAGGCCTACATACATACACCAATCACGATGTATGTCTCCACCAAATCGGAGGCCTACATACATCGCTTTTCCATTACCATTATCTTATCCAATTTTATCCCCTTTTTCCTTTATTCATTTCCTTTTACTTTCGGTGTATGTATGTCTCCACCAAATCGAAGGCCTACATACATACACCAATCACGATGTATGTCTCCACCAAATCAAAGGCCTACATACATCGCTTGTCCATTACCGATATCTTATCCAATTTTATCCCCTTTTTCCTTTATTCATTTCCTTTTACTTTCGGTGTATGTATGTCTCCACCAAATCGAAGGCCTACATACATACACCATTCACGATGTATGTCTCCACCAAATCGAAGGCCTACATACATCGCTTGTCCATTACCGAAATCTTATCCAATTTTATCCCCTTTTTCCTTTATTCATTTCCTTTTACTTTCGGTGTATGTATGTCTCCACCAAATCGAAGGCCTACATACATACACCATTCACGATGTATGTCTCCACCAAATCGAAGGCCTACATACATCGCTTGTCCATTACCGATATCTTATCCAATTTTATCCCCTTTTTCCTTTATTCATTTCCTTTTACTTTCGGTGTATGTATGTCTCCACCAAATTGAAGGCCTACATACATACACCAATCACGATGTATGTCTCCACCAAATCGAAGGCCTACATACATCGCTTGTCCATTACCGATATTCTATCCAATTTTATCCCCTTTATCCTTTATTCATTTCCTTTTACTTTCGGTGTATGTATGTCTCCACCAAATCGAAGGCCTACATACATACACCAATCACGATGTATGTCTCCACCAAATCGAAGGCCTACATACATCGCTCTTCCATTACCGATTACCTTATTTTATCCATTGTCATTTCCTTTTTCCTTTTACTTAGGGTGTATGTATGTCTCCACCAAATCGAAGGCCTACATACATACACCAACGACGATGTATGTCTCCACCAAATCGAAGGCCTACATACATCGCCCCAGTTACATTGTATTGTCTCCCCCAAATCAAAGGCCTACAATACAACCCCCATTTACGATGTAATGTCTCCCCCAAATCGAAGGCCTACAATACATCACCATATTTATCCAATTTTAGTTATCCATATTATATGTCATTATTTAGTAGGCCAAATCCATTTCTTTCCACTTAGTCCTTTCACACACTAGCATCATCACATATATAACCAAATAGCCACAATTCACTTTCATAATTATCACCATTCCAATGTTTAAGTAATGTCAAATATAACACATAATTACAACCACCACTATTCATGCATAACCACATTTTTCACATAAACAATTAGTGCAAGTAACCACAAAATTCACCTTTTCATATAATCATGCATAACCACATTTTTCGCATAAACAATTAGTGCAAGTAACCACAAAATTCACCTTTTCATATAATCATGCATAACCACATTTTTCACTTGTCCGAATTATTGATTCAAAATCCTAGCTTAGGGGTTCATGCCATTCATTTTCCTCAATTAAAACCTAACCTCATTCTCTACTTCTTAGAGTTCCATAATTAATAAATAAAGCCTATTTTTACCATTTTCCTTAGTTCTAAATTGGGGTTTCTAATTTCCTACCCTGACACATAACTCCTAGCCAATCATTATATCTAAATACAAACCCTTTTCTAAGACAAGCCAATACCCACCCCCTTACCTTAACCAAGGAGTGGGAAAGTGGAAAAACCCAAGCCTTAGCTTCAAGTGCTCCCAAAATCAAGAGCTCCAAAGGCAAGAAGATAAAGAGAGTGATGATAATCTTCCCTAAGCCAAAGGAATGGAATGATGATGAGATTGTTGCCCAATTTCAAGGGAGATTCGAGTTTCCCAAGGAGAGGAAAGAGAGAGAGAGAGAGAGAGAAAATCCAAATTAAAGAGAGAGAAAAGAACTCAAGAACATGCATACTTACTTGGAGCAACAAAGAGGGACTTGATGGTGGATTTTGGAGTGATTCCCTTGAGGCTTGATGGATTTGGAATGAGATTTTGTGCCCTAGAGAGAGGAAACTCGAATTTTTGGCAAGAACAAACGTGTGGATCGCCTTTATTTTTTCCACTGCAACAGCCCTTAATCGATTAATAATCGATTAAATTAAATTGCAGCTTAATCGATTAAGAGGCAATTAAGAGGTGATTAAGTTGCACAATTTTGCAGTATCCAGACTTTGAAAGGCCATAACTTCCTCGTTACCCGTTGGATCTTCCTCAAATTTTAAAGCAAGCATCCTCACCTATCCTACTTCACATCCAACGGTGGAATTTGTGTTTAGAGTTGTAATTCTTTTATTTTGAATTTCCTAATATAGGGTGTTTACAACACCAAAAACATCGCTTATAACGCTCTTTTGTTCATCTTTCAACCTCCTTTTTTATGCCAATGCTCCTTGATTCCTTTATGGCATTCAAAGAACTCCTAATCCATCATTTTAAATCCTTTTTAGAATAATCCTTACTTCCAAATCTTATCGTTATTCTAATTATTATTTGAATTAAAATTCGGGATGTTACATTTCTCCCCCACTTATTAGAATTTCGTCCCCGAAATTCCGTTGAATTCCGTAACTGGAGAACCATCCCATTGGTAAAGCTTCTGACTATGGTTTTCACGTCCCTTCGATTTTTATTTCCCGCTCCAGGTGTGGTTAGGGTCATGCCTATTTCAATGCTTGTCCTTTAATACAATGTATCTCCTCTATCTGGATAGGATCATCAGTTTTCTTTTTATTAAAGTTCCATCTCCCATTCCTTGGATTGAAATCCTCCACTACTTAGCATTGACATACTTGGTTATATCCATGCTAGGGGGTATGCTCATTCGTTGCTCAGAATAGAGTACACAGGTTCCCAACCGGTATCCAAAGCTGAAAATAGGGCATGTTGTTCAGTTTTCTATGACTTGGCGAATTTTCACCTATGCATCTGAGATGCTTGGAACTTGAAGAGAGTGAAGATGAAAAGAAGAAACATGAAGCACTCAAGGATGAGTCTCATGGTCTTTGCACGATGACCCAGGACGGACTGGATACATGTCAAGCAAGAAGACAATGGAGATTATCCCCAAAGTGTGCATTTTCAGCAGAGGGTCGTCGAAGGATGCGTTTTCTATGGATCTACGGTTAAGTGATTGGTCTTGGTTAACCGGGGTCCTATCAAATGCACAGAGCCCTAAATGACTTAGATTATCACTTGCGATGTCCCGACATAACATCTTGGTTGAGATTCCACTCTGCGACTTCACTTATATCCCGTTCACCTTTTACTCCTTCAAGTGAGTCTAGCGAAGTCAATCTTAGAATCAATCTTCACCACGCTCGCATTCTACTTCGATGCTACTTCCTTCCCGTTTGTTTAATAATTCCAATTCGGTAAAAGAATTTCTAGAGGTTGATTCCACTTGAGGGTCAAGATCAAGGTCTAGTTGTTGTTTCTTACCTCGGTGTTAGTTTGGAGAAAGTTTTGTTTTATCCCTAGTTTAACCCTCGTTTGATTTCTCCGCAAAGCGTTTGGAATTATCTGTTTAGTAGCCCAATGGCTTATGGTATATTGTCGCTCGGATAGGATCCGAATCGAGTCGTCAAGTCTCCCCCACTTAGTATCAACATACCTGAGTAAGTCGAAGGCAGGGAGGAAACTGGGTTGATTCCAAGAATTGATTAGCTAGGCTCTTCATACCTACGTGAGGAAATCGCAATTGGTGGTTGGAGAGACTTAGGAACCCTAGGAATACACCTAGAAGGGGGGGTTGAATAGGTGTTGAAGCTACCTTGAAAGATTTTCAAACGAAACAAATCTAAACAATCAAAACAAATGATTTTTACAAATTCTACAGTACTTAATCGATTAAGCAAGTCGTGTACTCGAGTAGTACTCGATTAAGCTTGAACTTAATCGATTAAATATGACAGAAAACAGAAAAATCAATTTTTCATTCGAATACGAAAATCAATCAATTCACATGCAAGATCAGAGATTCAGCGGAAATAATTAACACCTATATTCTTATTGATTAACCTAGTTATGAAAATGATTTTCCCTTTATCAATTTGAACAATCAAAGATTCAATTCAATCAATTATGAAAATCAATCTTTCTAGGTTTTCAATCAAGAACGCAATCAAATGACTTGAATATAAAGAGTAAGAGTTTAGAGATACGACACAGTGATTTATCCTGGTTCACTTTCATCCACTTGAAAGCTACATCCAGTCCCCTCTTCAACCAAGAGAGATTCTTCACTATGAGGAATTAGAGTTCTCAAATTACAAGTGATTGCCTCACAAGACTCCCTTCTTGCTAGCCTACAAGAGATAACCGACACCCTTGCCTTGTAATCCTATTGATCTTCTCTCTAATCTAACCTCTACCCCTTGTTGATAATCGACACAACAAGTCTTCAATTGCTTGATGATAATCCACACACCAAGGCTTCACTTTGCTTGATTCACAACCAAGACTTCTTCTTCTCCAATGAGATTTGCTTGATGATAATCGACACACCAAGGCTTCTTGTTTGTTGTAGTGGCTTGCCTTCTTGCAAAGATTACAACACAATAGAAAACACAAAATAATCCTATGAATCTCAATCAAGAGTTATGACAATTCACCATAAGAGATTCAAAGGTTCTTGATCAAAGAATATGAAAATATAAAAGCTTTGATCTTTGAAAATGAGAGAGAATAGAGTGGCTTGATTCTTTGTAAAACTTGTATGAAAATGATTCTAACTCATCACAAATAATAGGAAAAGGTTTATATAGAATACCCAAAAGTTGTAGCACTTAAAAACTGATTTTGAGAAGTGAAAAACGTATTTTAAAAATCAGTTCAGCAGTACTTAATCGATTAAGCAAGTCTTGTACTCGAGTAGTACTCGATTAAGTTATCACTTAATCGATTAAGTTGGTACTGTACATGTTCAAAACTTGTTTTCTCAAAATCCAACCTTTCCTTTAAAACCTTTAAGCCACCTATTGATTCTAGATTAAGTGAAAACTCAAATTATGATTTAATCATGACTTATGAATGAGATTCACTACCCTCTATAATAATCTACCCAAATAAAAAACCTATGAAGCTTGAGAGGCAAAAGATAAAAGAAATACAAATACACTCAAACTTAGGTCTTCATGAGCTTGCTTTCTCTCTTCTTCATTTGATGTTTGTTGTTGCTTGTTGAGCTTGAAACTTGATCAACACTTGTAGCTTGTTCAAAAACACTTTGTCATTATCAAAACATTCATCATGTTCATCATGGAACTAACACTACGCATACAGCTAAGTTCTCATTCAAGTTAGAGGGGTGGTTCGATCATTTAGTTGGATGTTCTCGGTGGAAATATAGAATATGAGTGTCTTGAATGGGGTTGGTTTGCGAATTACTGTTTACGAGTCTTAGTAAAGATCCTATAGGATTAACGTTCAATCGGGCTTTCGACAGAGATAGAATTCCTAGATGGTTTATTCGGATCTCAACTAGGTAATTGCAATAATATAGCATGTCAATAAACGCGAAGACCGAGGTGGTCGGTCCCAATCTCACATTTATCAACTGTACATCACTGCGTTATTGAATGATAGCATTATCTTTTAACAGGTGCAAGAGAAAGGATGACCAATCCTGACCCTACACTCTATTAGAGAACGACATTATCACCAGGTTTTTGGTTAGGTCTCTTGTTACGGTCTTATAACTAAGTAAGGTTTTTCCTACGTGTTCCTTTAGATGGTACTCAAGATTGGATTGAAGATGAGTCTTTCTTAGGTTTCACAGCGTCTAGAAATATAGAATTAGGAATTTAATATTCCAAGAGAATTGATTTAGGATGTTCTACACTGAAACTTAATAGAGATGCAGATTGAAAGTACCTAAAATATTTATCTAAAGTTTTGAATCGTCTCGTACCTTTTGTTGGTTTGGACCTGATCTCCTTAAGTAGTTGTACCACAGACCTCAAGGATGTGGACCAGGAAACTGATATTGTCGGAATGTAAGGTTGAGACGTCCAGGACGAAGTCCTGTGTCATCGAGCAATCCCTCTGGAGCTGTGTCTGGTATGATTGCCGACACTCCATGAAAGATGTGATGAGACTCGCCACCGAATATTAATACATCACCCGACCCCAAGGGGATTCTTTCTGCTCTCCTTGGATCTCTCTGGTCTCCATAGAGAAACTCAGCCGAGTCACCAATGCAAAATGATACTACCGGTATCCCTCTTTGCAGGCTTCCAACACTTTCATCACGGTCCTGATGAAGACCAAGCTTTCCATTTTCTTCATAGAAATTGACAATGCAGACATCAGGGGACATGGAAGGGAGTGTGTCCTCCACTTCACTTACACCGCATTCCTTCTCAATCAAAGATTGTGCTTCTTGCATCGCTCCCATAACCAGTTGAATGAAATGATCAGGAATGTTGGGCGGTTCGCTTCCATCAATTACCCTTTTGTGTCCATATACTCGGGTTTGAGGATTCCAATCTAAGACGAGGCACATCATTTTCAGTCGGAGTCTGGCTCCACTTGTAAAGCCTGGTTGGTAAAAACCTCCAGGGCCTAAGCCCATCTCACGACAGTTCTTTACTACGCCCACCTGTTCTTCATGAGTCAGGTGTTGCTTCAGGAGAACCATCCCCGGTCTCAAAATTATACTCTTCTTCTCACCAACTTGTATCCCCACGTGTTGCTCCTGGTCTCCCATATCTAAGCTTACCCATTGCAGAAGTTTGCCCTTCTTGAAAACAGATGTCATACGGCTTGTATTTCAAAGAATCAGCTGGGGAATTGATCTTACGATCAGTAGCCGAACTGCTAGCCGGAGAATGGGAAAGTTGATTCTTCATGTTGCTACTGTGTGGCAACAAGGGATTCTGTTGATGCAGACATGTACATAATTTAGTACATAACTACATAGGGTTTTATAACTATAACCCTCAGTCACTACTATAGAACTTGACACTATTTCCTGGTTACTCCCTTGGTGAGTAACCATTGGAGATGTGAGTCCACACTCCAAAGGCCGAGGAAAAACTGCTCTATACCAAAATGTAACACCCTAATAATTTCTACCCTTTACTCCCAAGCATTGAAAATATGTACTTAAAAATTCCTTTTTAATATAATAAAATCACCCGTCAAACGGATGGAGTTTTGCCTGTTTTTCGGACTTTTCCAAATTTTAACCTGTGAATATCATCATCAATATAAACAACCAACAGCCAGCAGGGCTTCATCTCATGCACATATCATATAACAGCCCCATGGGCACAAAATATAATATCCTGTATCAGTTATCAGAGTTTAAGCGGAAAATAAATACCAGGTGCAACTAGCATGATGCTCAACACATAGCTATGCCAAAAATAATATCCTAAAACCAATAATAACCTTACTCTCCCTGTGAGGGAGAGCACTCCTGCTCGGCCGGGGGCCGTGCTAACTCAATCTCTGTACCTGAAAAATGGTAAGGGAGTGAGTATTGCACATGAAATAGAAAAGCAGTTTCTAGATAAACATAACAACTAACCAGGCCAAACACAATTAGCAATTTAATTCACATAAATACAATTTCATCGCAAGCATACCACATTTTCCAATTCCATCATTTTACAAGTGTCGGTTCCCTTTTATTTAATCCATTTTCAACTTAAGAATCCCTTTTAATTATTTCCCCGTTTCCAAAGAAATCCCTTTTTAATCCCTTACCTTTTCCCTTATTCTTTTCCTTATATTTACGATGTATGTATGTCTCCACCAAATCGAAGGCCTACATACATACACCAATCACGATGTATGTCTCCACCAAATCGGAGGCCTACATACATCGCTTTTCCATTACCATTATCTTATCCAATTTTATCCCCTTTTTCCTTTATTCATTTCCTTTTACTTTCGGTGTATGTATGTCTCCACCAAATCGAAGGCCTACATACATACACCAATCACGACGTATGTCTCCACCAAATCGAAGGCCTACATACATCGCTTGTCCATTACCGATATCTTATCCAATTTTATCCCCTTTTTCCTTTATTCATTTCCTTTTACTTTCGGTGTATGTATGTCTCCACCAAATCGAAGGCCTACATACATACACCAATCACGATGTATGTCTCCACCAAATCGAAGGCCTACATACATCGCTTGTCCATTACCGATATCTTATCCATTTTTATCCCCTTTTTCCTTTATTCATTTCCTTTTACTTTCGGTGTATGTATGTCTCCACCAAATCGAAGGCCTACATACATACACCAATCACGATGTATGTCTCCACCAAACCGAAGGCCTACATACATCGCTTGTCCATTACCGGTATCTTATCCAATTTTATCCCCTTTTTCCTTTATTCATTTCCTTTTACTTTCGGTGTATGTATGTCTCCACCAAATCGAAGGCCTACATACATACACCAATCACGATGTATGTCTCCACCAAATCGAAGGCCTACATACATCGCTCTTCCATTACCGATTACCTTATTTTATCCATTGTCATTTCCTTTTTCCTTTTACTTAGGGTGTATGTATGTCTCCACCAAATCGAAGGCCTACATACATCGCCCCAGTTACGTTGTATTGTCTCCCCCAAATCAAAGGCCTACAATACAACCCCCATTTACGATGTATTGTCTCCCCCAAATCGAAGGCCTACAATACATCACCATATTTATCCAATTTTAGTTATCCATATTATATTTCATTATTTAGTCGGCCAAATCCATTTCTTTCCACTTAGTCCTTTCACACACCAGCATCATCACATATATAACCAAATAGCCACAATTCACTTTCATAATTATCACCATTCCAATGTTTAAGTAATGCCAAATATAACACATAATTACAACCACCACTATTCATGCATAACCACATTTTTCACATAAACAATTAGTGAAAGTAACCACAAAATTCACCTTTTCATATAATCATGCATAACCACATTTTTCACATAAACAATTAGTGCAAGTAACCACAAAATTCACCTTTTCATATAATCATGCATAACCACATTTTTCACTTGTCCGAATTATTGATTCAAAATCCTAGCTTAGGGGTTCATGCCATTCATTTTCCTCAATTAAAACCTAACCTCATTCTCTACTTCTTAGAGTTCCATAATTAATAAATAAAGCCTATTTTTACCATTTTCCTTAGTTCTAAATTGGGGTTTCTAATTTCCTACCCTAACACATAACTCCTAGCCAATCATTATATCTAAATACAAACCCTTTTCTAAGACAAGCCAATATTCACCCCCTTACCTTAACCGAGGAGTGGGAGAGTGGAAAAACCCAAGCCTTAGCTTCAAGTGCTCCCAAAATCAAGAGCTCCAAAGGCAAGAAGATAAAGAGAGTGATGATAATCTTCCCTAAGCCAAAGGAATGGAATGATGATGAGATTGTTGCCCAATTTCAAGGGAGATTCAAGTTTCCCAAGGAGAGGAAAGAGAGAGAGAAAATCCAAATTAAAGAGAGAGAAAAGAACTCAAGAACATGCATACTTATTGTGAGAACCTACAATCGGTGGTTGAAATAACTAGAAAACACTAGGAGAACACCTAGAAGGGGGGGTTGAATAGGTGTTTGATAAACCTTGAAAGATTTTCGAAAGAAACAAATCAAAACGATTAAAACAAATGATTTTCTTGAAAATTCTTTAGCCTTAATCGATTAATAACATGAACTAATCGATTAATGCCTCTGTATATTGAAAAATCACTTTTCAATCAAATACGAAAATCAATCAATTCACAAGTATAACTAGAGATTCAGCGGAAACAATTAACACCTATATTCTTATTGATTAACCTAGTTATGAAAATGATTTTCCCCAAATCAATTTGAACAATAAAGATTCAATTCAATCAATTATGAAAAATCACTTTTTCTAGGTTTTCAACCAAGAACACAATTAATAACAAGAATTGTAAAGAGTAGAGAGTTTAGAGATACGACACAGTGATTTATCCTGGTTCACTTTCATCCACTTGAAAGCTACTCCAGTCCCCTCTTCAACCAAGAGAGATTCTTCACTATGAGGAATTAGAGTTTCTCAAATTACAAGTAAATGCCTCACAAGACTTCCTTCTTGCTAGCCTACAAGAGATACCACACCCTTGCCTTGTAACCCTATTGATATCTAATATAACCTCTTCTCTTGCTTGCCGATACCCCACAACAAGACTTCCAATGCTTGCTTCACTACAAGACTTCCAAGTGCTTGTTAACACAACAAGGCTTCCAAGTGCTTGATGAAATGCCTCACCAAGGCTTCCAATATAACTTTGCTTGATTCACAACTAAGACTTCCAATTGTTGTAGATAGCTTGCCTCTTGCAAAGATTACAACTCAAATGAAAACAAAATAACAATCCTATGAATCTCTTTCAAAAGTTATGAAATATCAACATGAGAGATTCAAGGTTCTTGATCAAAGAATGTAAAAGTTAAAGCTTTGATCTTGAGAAAATGAGAGAGAATAGAGTGGCTTTGATTCTTTGTAAAATTGATTATCAAAATGATGGAATATGATCACAAAGGTTAGAAATAGGTTTATATAGAATACCCAAAAGTTAGGAATGGTTAAAAAGTGCTTTTGAGAAGTGAAAAACGCATTTTAAAAACCATATCTGATCGTGTTACTCGAGTAGAAAAAGTGTTAATCGAGTAAAACATGTTTTAATCGAGTAATGCTGCAAGTCTGCAAAAATTTACTCGAGTAAAAGTGCAGATAATCGATTATCAAAAGTTTGTTAATCGATTATCAGTTCAAAATACACGGTTAATCGATTATCAAAAATCTGTTAATCGATTATTAACATTAAAAATCACTTAAAACTTGTTTTCTCAAAAACTAAACCTTTTCTTTCAAACCTTTAAGCCACCTATTGATTTTAGGCAAAGTGAATACTCAAAATATGATATAATCATGCAATCAAAAGAGATTCACTACCCTCTAAGAAACTCTACCCAAACTCATAAATTAAAAGACTTGTGAGGCGAAAGATAAAACATAAAGCACAAACTACCAAACTAAGTCTTCATGAGCTTGCTCTCTCTTCATCACTTGATGTTTGTTGTTGCTTGTTGAGCTTGAACTTGATCAATACATTTGTAGCTTGTTCAAAACCTTTTGGCATTTATCAAAACATTCTTCATGGATCTTACACTTACTTGGAGCAACAAAGAGGGACTTGATGGTGGATTTTGGAGTGATTCCCTTGAGGCTTGATGGATTTGGAATGAGAGATTTTGTGCCCTAGAGAGAGGAAACTCGAATTTTTGGCAAGAACAAACGTGTGGATCGCCTTTATTTTTTCCACTGCAACAGCCCTTAATCGATTAATAATCGATTAAAGCAAGCTTCCTCACCTTTCCTACTTCACATCCAACGGTGGAATTTGTGTTTAGAGTTGTAATTCTTTTATTTTGAATTTCCTAATACAGGGTGTTTACAACACCAAAAACATCGCTTCTAACGCTCTTTTGTTCATCTTTCAACCTCCTTTTTGATGCCAATGCTCCTTGATTCCTTTATGGCATTCAAAGAACTCCTAATCCATCATTTTAAATCCTTTTTAGAATAATCCTTACTTCCAAATCTTATCGTTATTCTAATTATTATTTGAATTAAAATTCGGGATGTTACAATTGACACAGTCCATATATTCAGTCTAAACGCCACTACGTCGTAGGTTCACCGCACTCTCACCTCTTAGTCCGGCAGGTGAATTGCCTTGTCCTTGATAGTCCCTCGCTTCTCCTTGCGATTCCGTTCCACCGTCTAAAGAATACCTCGTATTTAAAAATACGTTTACGTCATAATTTATTTCTATTGAAATACATCACTTTATTCTTCTTCACTTAAAATAGGAAAACTCTTATTTCTTTTCATCATTCTCTTTAAAATACAATCATTATTCAAAACAATTCCAATCTTTTCTTCCACTTGGAATTCCTCAAAGTCATTTGAAAACTCATAATAGTACAAATTAAATAATCACTTTAGGTTGCTGTATGCAATCGATCCAGCCACGTTTTAACTTCTTAAAACACCGAAAAATCGCTATCTTTTTTTCCATCTAACTTTTGTTTTTTCAAACGGTACTTAAAACTCATACTTTTAATCAATTGAAAACACTTTTAGAATAGAAATACCTTAAAATAATTTCTGGACAGCAAAGAAAAGAAAACCAAAATCATTGAAAACTCTTTTTGAAGTAACTAAACTCATTTATCCATTTCCAACACCAAAACCGAATAGCAAAGAAACAACCACAACACAATTTCAAACCAACTAACTTAGCATCAACCCATGAAACACACTCATCACCTCATGTCATTTCATGAAAAGAATCTTAACCTAGTTAACATGCATTGGCCGAAAATTCACACAAATCAAAGCAAGATTTGTTTAAAATCAAAGACATAAAATCATGGAATTATTTCTCCCTCTTTTTTTTAAAACCGTGAGCTATTACATGAAAAATAAACAAACTTTAATTTATTTTTCTTAGCTCAAATCAACACAACAATTTACATCCATTATCACACCAAAGTCTCACCTTTTCAACCTAAATTATCTCATGCATGCACTTTAAAATTTTTAAATCAAATACATATCAACATGCATGTGCCTTTTCATGATGATCAAAGCATGATCTCCTAGTTTTCTAGGCTTGACCGAATAACCATCATCATAAATCAAAGTTTGGCTTCAAATCTTTAACATGCAAAGAACATAATACATAGATCAAGTCCTTTTTGTATCAAAATCATTTTCAAAAGCTTGCTTTCCTTAGTTTCTTTCAAAATCGTGATGAACATAAGGAAAAATCAAGTCTTTTTGCTCAAAAACAACATGCAATACTCAAGATTAAAGCTTTATCATAGATCAAGTTAAGATCATGACATGCAATCACTTAGATCAACTTTCCCACGCACAAAATCAACATGCAATCACTTAGATCCACTTGAAAATCATCAACACATGGTTTACTAACCTTGGCCGAATCATCTAACTTGTTGTTTAGCATTTTACAAGTTTCTTTAACTTTTAAAAAATCATGATCAAAGCATAACCAACACATGCAATCATCAACTAAGCCACAAAATCCAACATGCAAAAAAAGAAATAAGATTACAAAGCCATAAATCCCAAACTAACTCTAAACTCCTTATGGTTTTCGAATCACACACCAAGAGAAAATGATCTTCTAGCTTCTAACACCTTGATCTTCAAAGAAATCCTTTGATCAAGCCTTGAATCTCCTTCTTCTTCTTCCTTTTCTCTCACGACCTTCTCTCTCTCTCTCTAAGTGTTCTAAGAGTGTGATAAGTCTCTTAGATGAGTGTTTGGTTGAAATGAAGAAGTGAAATGAGTTAAGGGGAAAATGAACTAAGGCTAAGCCTATTTATAGGCAAACCGTGACTCCCTCTTTTGCCCTTGGAAATAATTCGGTCCATGTGTGTTTAGGAGGGGTGGTTTTGGCACTTTGAATTGTTTCATGGATGAAGTCTTATCAACCTAGACAAAAAGGAGTAAATTAAGGCATTTACCCAAATTTCTATTGGTTGGCTATTTTCCTTACTCACATTCTTCCACCAATTTAATTTCCATATGGTTCTAATTTATCCTATGAACTTCTTGTCCTAAAACAAAATCCTAAGCATACACATACATGGCAATACCGTACACACATACACATACATGCATAGGAAATAAATTTTTCTCATAAGACCACTCATGTATAAAAATTACAATTTCTTCAAAGCATAAAAATGTTAGATACATAACCGTTCCTTTATACAAAAACTCAATTTTAAAACTCATAGTATTATCCCATGAAAACCACTCCTTTAAGAATCATTCATCACTTTAAAATCGTGAAATAAGATATTCATTCAAAGAAATGTTCTTTAAAAACATTTTCTCAAAAATTAATCTCTTTATTGCTTAAAATAATACGAGAATTTTGACGGATGTCACATCTTGCAGGATATTGGAAACCGTGATTTATGCCTGGAGTTTAGTATTTTATCATTTTATTTTTGTGCATCAATTCAGGGGGAGAATGAATATCTGCATGACGGCTTGTTATTGCTATATATTATGCTAATCTGCATGACGGTATTGATTTTCCTATGTGTGTGGGGGAGACATACATATGCATACTGCTTTAACCCTTTTCTTGCAGAATATGTTTGACATCAACAAAAAGGGGAAGTGTTTGAAGTCAATGTGGAAGTACGTTAAAGAGTTTTGATGATGCCAAACAAGGACCAAACAAAGTCAAGATGCAAGTCAAGTGTCAAGCAAGAGCTTCAGTTGTTTCTTGTCATCCTACACTAGGAAATCATGTAAGGTAATGGATATAGTTACTTGAGTATAAGGCCAATACTTAAATTCATGGAGAAGGGCAGTTTTCAAAGAGGGAGATGAAAAGAGTTTTTCACAAATTTGTTTTAATTGTTTTTTAATCTTTTTCTTGTGAAAATTGTTTTTGAAAACCTATGGTTACATACTCTGCTTTAGAAAATAAATTTTATGAAAATAAGCAGAAGTAATCGATTACCTTTCTTGAATAATCGATTATTATGTTTCTGAGGTGTGACTTGGGAATTTTAATTAAAAATAATCAATTACCTGTTTTCATAATCGATTACCTTCTACTCAGGAAGTTGTTAATCGATTACTTTGTTTTAAATAATCGATTACTTTCTTAAAAATGAATTTCGCTGTTTTCATAGAAAGAAGATAATCGATTACCTCTGTCAAGTAATCGATTACATTTAAGTATTTTTGAAATCCGTGTCATAATCAATCTTAACTGTTTCCAGATTTGTTTTTACATAATTGATTCTGATTTATGTTCAAAATTCGAATTCTGGTATAGTTTTTTAAACTATTCCTTTTTAGTTTGAAAATCAATCTTATTATTTTTTCCAGATTTGATTTTGATTTGATTCTCTTTTTGAATTTGAATTATTCCAAAAATTGTTTTTGATTTGATTCTGATTTTATTTTTATAATTCAAATTCAAATTCTTCAAATCAAGTCTTGTGTTTATGATTTCAAATCAAAAGGATTTCATTGATTTTTTAAATTAAATGTTTTCTATTCCTTTTAAAAATAACTCTTCTCCTTCTCCAAGATTAGAATTCATGTTCTCTCTTCTCCTTCTAAAAACTTCATCTTCTTCATTCTCTACAGGAAAAAAAAGACTTGGCCTATATACTTTTGTTGTTATATATATATATATATATATATATATACATTAGAGCATTATTGTTGTATCCGTGTCGATTAGAGCACATTTTCATTAGTGGGCTTATATTTTTGTATCAACACTATTTAGAGTGCACCATTGTTACTTGTACCAATCTCTCATATTCATAACCGTTGTTGTAAAGGGTTGTGTGACCCTTAGCTATTAGGGAGTGGCTCCCTAGTTCGGACGTGTGGCACGTTCGTGTTTGTAGGGTGAGGAACCCTTGTTGTGTATTTGAGGTAGTGACTAGAGGAACGGTGGGGCACCTAGTAGATAGGCTACCTTAGTGTGAGGGTGTGGCATCCTCTGATTGTATTTGGGGACGCGAGGCGTCTTGGGTTAATTTATAAAAATCTCAAGTGGGTCGCTTGGGGACTGGACGTAGGTCTTTCGCTGGAAAGGCTGAACCAGTATAAAAATATCTGGTGCAATCGCTCTATCTCTTATCTCTTTTATTTACTGTAGCGCATATTGTTATCGTGTTATTTATATCTTCTCCGCAACGTAAATATTATATATATTAATTTAATTATTTTAAATTAATCAACGCGCGTTAGACTTTTCGTTGTTATAGTGTTTCTTATCTTCGCTCCTAATATTAATTGTTGTTATTGATTGCTTGTGCATAAACGTTTTCATTGTTTTAATTGTTTTCCGCTCCAAAGATTATTTATTTTATTGAAAACAATTGATTTCGAACGTTTACCAATGATTTTGTAAAAACCCAATTCACCCCCGTCTTGGGTGTCGGCTGGCAATCCTAACAATTAGTATCAAAGCTTTGTGCTCTGTTTAAAGGCTTAACAACCCGAGTTGAAAGATCCAAGGAAATTGGCAGCTTTTGGAATTTTTATTTGTTTTAATATGGAGGGTTTAGCATTCGATGAAGCACCAATTTTTGATGGAAATAATTTTCATTATTGGAGTGCTAAAATGAAAATATTTTTACAATCTATTAGCTTTCGTTTATGGCATGTTGTACTTAATGGTTTTGATTTTAAGCCAAAACATGTTTTAAATGATTTTGATGAAAAATTTTCTTCATTTAATATTCAAGCTATGCATATTTTGAAAAATGCTTTGAACAATGACGCATATGCTATAATTGAAAATTGTTTGAATGTCAAGGATATTTGGGACACTTTGAATACACACTATGCTACTAATGACCTTCATGAGAGTGTTAGAATTTTGTTCATACTAAGGTGTATCATGAGTGCTAAAATTTTTTATAAATATTTTTAATTATCATGATCACTCCTAGGTTGAATTAAATCATGTGTACTGTACACTTTTTGAAAATCTTTTTTAGCACATGATTATTTTTTTTGGTATAGTCCTACCTTTCACATATAGTGTGTTATATCATGTGTGTTTAAATTTTTAATTATCTTTTATCACATGATTATACTCTATATGTGATGATGTCATAGTACATTGATATATAAGGACATGAATATGTGTACATGAGCATATTTTTAAGTGCATTTGACTATGTTGTCCTTCATGTGCTTCAATATTTGAGAAGTCAAAATGCTTATTTATGCTTGTGCTACTAATTTATAAGGATCCAAGTTTTTGGATACCAAAAGAAAAATTCTTAAGAAGTTTTGCAGGTATCACTACTAGTGCCAAGCATTGGAATTTTCAATACGAATGTATGCACTACGGGCTTAAATGAAAGAATATCAAAGGAGGACATGACCCCACTCAAAGCTATCTAAAGGTGATGCTCGGGGATGCGTAATACGTTGAACAAGAGGAGACCTCCTTCAAAATGCTAAATGAGGAATCTTCAAATGGAAGGAACTCCACAAGTGCACAAACAATCCCTACTACTTGAGAAATTAAAACATCATCGACGATAAGTATCACTGCTACTTTATTATCTTAATTATCTTGTGATACTTGTAATTGTGATACATGCCTTACATGGCGAATATGCTAAATTGTTTATTTTTTGTCATGACATATAGGATTATTAAATTTTGATGATGCTTCATATAGTGAGCATTCACATGTTTTTATGATGCATTTTTTATCTCCCTTTATGTTATGCTTGTTTTGAAAAATCCTTTTAGAAAGAATGAGAAAAATATTTTTGAATATTTGCATTGAAAACATGTTTTGTATTTCCACTCCGTTTTGACATCATGCGTTTTTAAATTGTCAATTCTTTTTGCTGATGTCAAATAGGGGGAGAAATATTGTTATAGAAAAATATGAATATGTGCTTATATGATTGTTTTCCATATTTGATTCATATTCTTTCTATAATGATTTGTCATCATCAAAAAGGGGGAGAATTGTGGAAATATGAATTTCCCCTATGTTTGTAGCATTGTGTTTTGATGATAATAAATGATGTTATTTGTTAAACCTTTATCCTGCCTATACTTGATTGTTTGTATTTACATCGTCCATTATATATTATTTATGTGTTAACTAACTTGGGCGTTGGAGATACCCTCTTGCAGGATATGGATATTGGAAACTGTGATTGATGCCTGGAGTTTAGTGTTTTATCTTTTTATTTTTTTTGCATTAATTCAAGGGGAGAATGAATGTCTGGATGACTGCTTGTTATTGCTATATATTATGTTAGCCTGCATGACTGTATTGATTTTCCTATGTGTGTGGGCGAGACATACATATGCATACTGCTTTAACCCTTGTCTTGCAGAATAGGTTTGACATCAACAAAAAAGGGAGTGTTAGAAGTCAATGTGGAAGTACGTTAAAGAGTTTTGATGATGCCAAACAAGGACCAAACAAAGTCAAGAGCTTTAGTTGTTTCCTATCATCCTGCACTAGGAAATCATATAAGGTAATGGATATAGTTACTTGAGTATAAGGCCATAACTTAAATTCATGGAGAAGGACAGTTTTCAAAAAGGGAGAAGAAAAGAGTTTTTCACAAAGTTGTTTTAATTGTTTTTTAATCTTTTTCTTGTGAAAATTGTTTTTGAAAACCTATGGTTACATACTCTGCTTTAGAAAATCAATTTTATGAAAATAAGCAGAAGTAATCGATTACCTCTCCTGGTAATCGATTATTATGTTTCTAAGTTGTGACCTGGGAATTTTAATTAAAAATAATCGATTACCTGTTTTCATAATCGATTACCTTCTTCTCAGGAAGTTGTTAATCGATTACTTTGTTTTAAATAATCGATTACTTTTTTAAAAATAAATTTCACTGTTTTCACAAAAAAAAGATAATCGATTACCTCTGTCAAGTAATCACTTTTTCTTAACTTTACATGTGCATGTGTTCATTATAAAAGGAAAAAAACTTATTATTGGTTAAAAAAACATGCATGTGTAAAAAATAATGGAAGTTTATTCATTAATTTTTTTGAAAGAAATATATACATGGTTAGTGACATCAGTCCTAAGATTTCAGTCCCTACGAGTACATAGTACGGAATGGGAAAAAAATACAACAACTAATAAATATTGCACCACTTGAAAATTTATTATATATATATATATATATATATATATATATAATTTGAAAATATTGAACCAATCAACCTCCAAAGAAAAAATAAAATTTGAACCAAAACATATTGTTTGAATATAGTTGGATAAGTGAATCCAATTTTCTTGTACTCATGTGCTGATATTTTTGAAAATTAGTGTTAAAAAAATAAACAGGAACCGTAGAAATAAAAAAAATACTCCCTCCGTCCCTAAATATAAAGCCTCTATGGGGGATTTCACATCCATTAAGAAGGTGGAATAATTTAGTTTATTGTATTGGAAATGTGAACTTTTGATATGTAATTTCAAAATTACCCCTATTAATATTATTGGGAATCTAAAAAGTGTTAAATAAATAGGAGTGTTTGTGGAAAAAAAAAAGTAATTAATGATCACTGAAAATTGGTATGAGGCTTTATAAATAGGGACAAAATAAAAGTGTCAAGAGAGTTTTATATTTAGGGACGGAGGGAGTAATAAAGAAGTTTGGACGGTTGAAATTTAAAAATAAATAAATAGGAACTGTAGAAATTTTCGGTATGTAAGTGGAGTGGTTGAATTGTAGAAAATTTTCGGTATATTAAACTATACATATGAAGTGGTTAAATTGTACAAATTATATTTAAAAAAAAAAAAAAAAGAGGATGCGGGCCGGCCCGCACAGTGCCCGAAGCCCACTTAGAGCGGGTTTGGGTTTCATACTAGGGGTACTCAAATTACAACCGGACTTTTTGGCCTGAGCCCGATTTGGCCCGAACCCGAAGTGAGCCGGCCCAAACCCGGCCTATAGCCCGTTTTGACAGCTCTACTCTCAAGATACCCCACTTGATAGCCTCCAAGAGATAACCCCACTCTTGTCCTGCAACCCTTTTGAACTTCTAATATACACTCTTGCTACGTGGATACCTCACCACCTAGTCTTCTTCAATGCTTGATGATACCACACACCAAGGCTTCTCAACTTTCTTAGTAATACCGCATACCAAGACTTCTCATTGCTTAGTGATTCCACACACCAAGACTTTCTTCTTCTTCTTTGTTGCAGAGTAGCTTGCCTTCAATGCAAAGATTACAACACAATGAAAACTAATAAACCCTATGAATCTCTTTCAAGAAAAATGAACAAGATGAACATGAGATTCTAAAGTTTCTTGAAAAGATATGTAAAATAAAGCTTTCATATTTTCTTATTTGAGAGAGAATGTGTGGCTTGATCTTTTCTAAAAGTATATGAAAATGATGTAAATTATTTCTAATGAATAGAGAAAGGTTTATATAGAGTACCCATAAGCTTTGGAAAACATAAAACTGATTTTGCCAACTCAGAAAACTGATTTAAAAACAGTTACTGCACGATCTAATCGATCAGCCAACCATCTATTCGATTAGCCACTGAAAGGCAAAAACTGGTAATCGATTAGCTTGTAATTTAATCGATTAGTGCCTGAAGCAAAAATCTTGTTAATCGATTAGGCTTCATCTTAATCGATTAACCCCTGAACAATTTCCATAAAAAAACTTGTTTTCTCAAATTTAAATATTTTCTCAAAAACCTTTAAGCCACATATTGATTTGGTTAAGTGAAAAATTCAAGATTAATTTGATCACAGTAATTAATTGAGATTCACTACCCAACTAGAACTATACCCAAACTCTAAGAACTCAAAACAAATATAAAGACTCTATAACACAATGAGATTCCTTGAGCTTGCTTTGAAAGAGTTGATTCTCTCTTCTTCATTTTGTTTCTTTTGTTCTTTAACAAATGTGTAGATTTATCAAAACTTTGTCTTGATCAAAACCATCAAAACCTTGCATCATGCATATGTGCTCTACAATCTACAATCTCCCCATCATGCAAATGCTTTGCACTATACACCACAAGGATTCGATCCTTGGTACATAGGGAGACGCTCCCTACAACTATGGCTAGATACAATAGATTGGTACAAGTGATAACAATAAGTGTGTTCTCAATAACACGAATACAACGATGTAGGCTTCTATGGCAATAGGATTATCTCACAAGTATGTAGGTTAAAATATGATTTTCCTTCTAACTAATATAACCTTGAAGGAGGAAGAAGAAGGAGAAGAAAAAGTGTTCAGAAGAATGGAGAATAAGTGAATGAAAATTCTGATCTGAAAAATAATATAAAACCCTATTTTTAGAAAACCTAAAGAAATTTTCTAGATTGAAAAACTATAAACACAATATTTGATTTTCAATAATAAAATATATAAATTAGAAAAACGAATCAGGTTTTGAATTTCGAAAACTAATCAGAATCAATTAAGCAAAAACAAATTTGGAAAGGCTCTGATTGATTCTGGCACGGATTTCAAAAAATCAAAAAGTAATTGATTACTTCAAGCAAGGTAATCGATTACAATGCTTCAGGAAAAAACAATTGATGCAGAGTTTTGAAAGATAATCGATTACCATAAACAAAGTAATCGATTACAATGTTTCAGGAAAGATTCAAGATGAACAGACTTTGAAGTAATTGATTATCTAATCACATGTAATCGTTTACAATCTTTTAGGTCATCAACTTTTGAAGTAATCGATTAGCATGGATCAAATAATCGATTACAAACACTCAGGTCACGAATCTGTAGCTAAGTAATCGATTGGTCTCAAAAGGTAATCGATTACTTTTGCTAATTTTCGCAGAATTAATTTTCATAAATAGAGATTGTAACTAGAGGTTTTCACAAACATATTTTCTCAAAAGCAAAGATGAAAACGCTTTAAGAAAAACTTTGAAAAACATTTCCTTCTCTTTGAAAAACACTTTTGGCCTCATACTAGGATAGATAAGCTTATTACCTTACATGATTTCCTAGGGGAAAGGGAAAGGGTCAACTTGAGCCTTCATTTGCTTGAACCTTGACTTGAGTGAGCTTGTTTGACTTTGTTTGTTATCATCAAAACCTTTGATTAATACTTGACGTCCTTGGGGTAGCTTGACTTCTAACAAAAACCTCTGTTACCTTGAATGGGAGAAGGATCTCAATCCCCAAGTATTTTCCTTGCTCCTAGGTCTCTTCTTACTTGAATCCAAGTCCTACCTTGGAATTCCTTGGTGTTTCTTGGCCTCTATGGAGATTTTAAGAGTTGGTTTGGTTTTGAGTTGTTCTTGAGAAAATGTGGAATCAAGAGTGTTTGGAAAGATTGGGTGTGTCATTTTCGGAGGTGCCATGGTCTATTTATAGGCCCTTAAGGTCGGCTCTAACCTCCTATGGCGGACATTGGGGAGAAACCTAGAGAGTTCTAGGTTTTCCCCCCATTAAACAGCCTCAACTTGCCCTTTACTAATGTTGTTATCCAGTTAATTCCTTCATTTATCTTGTTAACGACCTTCAAATTGGACAGATTGTTGAAAAAGTTCTATTTTATTCGGTTAATTACCCCCTTTAACCGGATAAACAGTGTATTTTTGCATAAAAATCACATGTTTAATCTATAATTTTCTAGGTTTCTCTATATCTTTTCATTTCGTAATTCTTAATAAATATAAATATCATAGTTTCATACTTAAATTATTTTTCTTATTATTTATTTTATTATTCCCTAATGTTTATTTTTCCTTAGGAAATTCCTAAACTAACTCGCTTAATATAAAATTCACATTTTATTAAAATTTGAAAATACACATTGTTACAATAGTTCTATACCTTGTGGAGCAACTCTCACTATTTATTCTTCATTCTTACTCTAGCTATGTTATATTTTCCTTTCTATGGACAAGAATTCCTCATCACCTTCATTGACCTCATACAAACTTTCTTTAACCGTTGTCTCTCTTGATAACAATGTCCCACTGTTGACCAATTTTGACCAATTGTCCCCCATTGTCCAAAGTCTTTACTGAAGTAGTTGGGCTTCCTTTCACTAGTGCCATTCAACTGGTTTCAGAATTGGAAATTGCTTTTTGGCCCCCACTTTAGATTTTTTGGCCCCCATTTTTATTTTCCAAGGACAAAAATACCCCAACCGTTTTAATCTTTCCGATTCTACAAACTCGGAAAAGGTAATTTCGGTACTACATAGATGGAATACATTTATTTCATATTTCCGGTTTCGCTAAGACGGAATATGGTTTCCGACTTTGTGGAACCGAAAAATTTAATAATTTGCGTCTCTACGGAGACGGAAACCACACTTTCTTTACAGAAAGTATTGTTAGCCTTTTGTTAATGGACCAATACACAAGTTTATTTATATGTTTTTCTTTTTGAATGGAGATGATCCGTGAATGTTATTTATCTGGTTTTTGGTTATTGATCCTGATTACTCGGTCTATATTTTAGTTCTTTGTTTAATAATTATTATTAATTAAAAAAATAAAAAAATATGCAGCCAGCCAATAAAGTAAAGTTTGACCTTTCATCCTTTATTAGTTTTCTAAGAACTTTAAACATGCTTTACTGTTTCATGTATATATCTTTGCAATTAGTGTAAAGTCCGATGAGACTTTTTTTTGGGTCTACAGTCAAATCCTCTGAAATTGGTACTAGGATTCTACTATTTACTATTGTGTTGAAAGTTTACCAATGGAAGAGACCGGAGGTTCCAAATTGACAAGAATTATGCAAATTGCAAGGCTAAAGGAAATGTTTCAGAAATGGCAAACTACCACCATGGGCTCAAAAGAATCCAATGACCATTCTCATCTGAATCATGGGGGCATATCACCAATGATTAACAAAAGGCTAACAAAATTTGTGTATTGTGACTCCGACGAGGAAAGCTGCCACAGCCCGGAACCGTGTGGTTTCTACAAAAGGCTAACAATACTTTCTGTAAAGAAAATGTGGTTTCCGTCTATGTAGAGACGGAAATTATTAAAGTTTCCGGTTCCACAAAGCCGGAAACCATATTTCATTTTAGCAAAACCGGAAATATTAAATAAATGTATTTCTTCTTTATAGTACCCAAATTACCTTTCCGAGTTTGTAGAACTGGAAAGATTAAAACGCTTGGGATATTTTTGTGCTCGGAAAATAAAAATGGGGCCAAAAAGTCTAAAGTGGGGGCCAAAAAGCAATTTCCTTCAGAATTTCTGTATGGGCAATTACTAATTGGGCTCATCAATGCTTCTTGAATTATATTGAGATTTGATTTTTGGCCCCCAAGTTCGAGTTGTTGGCCCCCGCTTTATAATTTCAATGACCAAAAACACCTCAGCATTTTAATTCTTTCCGTCTATGGGGTCATGGAAAACTCTTCCGTCTCAAGCTTGATAGAAGGGAAAAATATATACTTTTCCATCAAGTGTGAGATGGAAAGGTAAATATTTTCCAACAATAACATTAAGGGACAACACCAATTGCATAGATTTGGGAACGTAATGTTCTCAAAAGAAAGATTTGGGTTTGATAGAGTGCTTAGGGGTTTGATGGGGTATATTTTTTACCTTTCCATCTCACACTTGATGGAATGGTATATTTTTTTCTCTCCTATCAAGCTTGAGATGGAAAGGACCTCACTGTTTTAATTCCTTCAATATATGGGTTACGAAAAGCTCTTACGTCTCAAGCTTGATGGAAAAAAGAAATATACCATTCCATCAAGTATTAGATGGAAAGATAATTTTTTTTCAAAATGCCAAAATCTTTTCCGACAATAACATTAAAGAACATCACCAATTGCATAGATTTGGGAACTTAATATTGTGAAAAGAAAGATTTGGGTTTGATGGGATTTGCTGGGGCTGGGTTATATTTTTTACCTTCCCATCTTACACATGATATAAATGTATTTTTTTTCTTACATCAAGCTTGAGACTGAAGAGCTTTCCGTAATCCTTAAAACGGAAAGGAATTAAAACTCATTATATTATCTTCAAGTGTGTTTCTAACTGAGGCTATGACCGAAGCACTCTCCTCGTACTGTCCCCCATGGTCCACAGCGATTGCCAAAGCAAGTGGACTCCCTCTAGTTGTTTATTTCTTCTCATATGGGTCAAAATTGTTTGGGCCCTTTATTTTTTTTTTTTAATATTGGGATCTAGGTTTTTTACCCCATAGTTAATACTTGATTTCCCAAAAATAATTTTTTTCTCAAACTATCCTTTCGTATGTGTGCGTGTGTGTATATATATATTGTTGAAATTGGTCAAAACAAGGAAAATCATTCCTTAATTTTTGGCTACGGAAATCAAGCAAACCATTTATGTTTTAGAAATAATTAAAAAAAGGGAAAAACAAATTAACAGAAAAACGCGTATTGCAAGCTTATAAATACGCATTCAATTTTTTATTTTTTTCATTCCAACAGAGAGAAAGAAAAAGAGAGAGAAACAAAGAGAAAATATTTTTATTTTCTCATAATGTTTTTCACCTTTTATTAATAATGTAGCAGCAGCATAATAAAATAGTTTAATTGTTGTTGTTGTTATTATTACTCTGCATTTATATTATTTCTCTCAAATCTAATTAAGAGAAATTTGGCGTAATTTCTCAACAATTGGTATCTAGAGCCAGTTGTTATTGTTACAATAACCGGTTCAAAGGGAGTCAGATTTGAGTGGGAGAAATGGCTGCAGAAGAAGGAAAGGTGAAGATTGATAAGTTCGATGGTGAGGACTTTAGCTTTTGGAAGATGCAAATAGAGGATTATTTGTATCAGAAAAAATTATATCAACCTCTCTCAGGAAGCAAACCAGAGGGCATGAATGATGAAGATTGGGCTCTTCTCGACAGGCAAGCCCTTGGAGTTATCCGATTGACATTATCCCGCAATGTTGCATTTAATATTGCGAAAGAAACTACCACGGCAGGTCTAATGGTGGCTCTTTCTAATATGTATGAAAAGCCGTCAGCCGCAAACAAAGTTCATTTAATAAGACGGCTATTTAATTTGCGGATGGTAGAAGGTGCATCGGTGGCTCAACATCTCAATGAACTCAATATAGTCACAACCCAATTGAGTTCAGTTGGAATCAAATTTGATGAGGAAGTACTAGCATTGATACTTTTGTCTTCCCTGCCAGAAAGTTGGAACGCTACTGTCACGGCTGTGAGTAGCTCGTCGGGAAACACTAAGTTAAAATTCAACGATGTTCGTGATCTGGTTCTTAGTGAAGAAATTCGACGAAGAGAGTTGTGTGAATCTTCAACCTCTTCAGTTTTAAATACAGAGTCAAGAGGGAGAAATTTAACCAGAGGAAACGGACGCGATAAATCCAAGGACAGAAGATCCAGGTCCAAGAACCACCGAAGTTTTCATAGCTCAAAAACAATTGAGTGTTGGAATTGTGGAAAGACCGGGCATTACAAGAATCAGTGCAGGAGTGCACCAAAGAATCAGGCGATGAAAAAGGAGGCAAATGTTGCTTCTACCTCAGAAGGAGATGATGCGTTGATATGTTCTCTAGAGAACAAGGAAGAGTCTTGGGTGTTAGACTCCGAAGCATCTTTTCATGCCACTTCACAGAAAGAATTATTCGAAAATTATATTCCCGGTAACCTTGGTAAAGTGTACCTTGGTAATGAACAATCTTGTGAGATTGTGGGTAAAGGTGTAGTGAAAATTAATTTAAATGAGTCTCTGTGGGAATTAAAAAATGTTAGACATATTCCTGAGTTGACAAAAAACTTAATCTCAGTAGGCCAGTTGGCCAGTGAAGGCTACACAACAGTCTTTCATGGAGATCATTGGAAAATTTCAAAGGGTGTAATGACAATTGCTCGTGGCAGAAAGAGTGGTACTCTCTACAAGACAGGTGGAGCAAATCATTTGATTTCAGTTGCAACAAATGAAAATCTCAATCTATGGCACCAAAGGTTAGGCCATATGAGTGAGAAAGGGATGAAGATCATGCATTCAAAAGGTAAACTACCTAGTCTTCGGTCAATAGAAATTGACATGTGTGAAGACTGTATACTTGGAAAGCAGAAACGAGTTAGCTTTCAGACAAGTGGTAAAACCCCAAAGAAGGAGAGACATGAGCTAGTTCACTCTGATGTTTGGGGACCAACGACGATTCCATCCATCGGTGGGAAACATTACTTCGTGACTTTTATTGATGATCACTCTAGGAAGGTATGGGTATATTTTTAAAAACATAAGTCCGAAGAATTCGAGGCTTTCAAGATTTGGAAAGCCATGGTAGAAAATGAAACAGGATTGAAGATCAAAAAGCTTAGAACCGATAATGGAGGTGAATATGAAGACACCAGATTTAAGAAGTTTTGCTATGAGCACGGGATCAGAATGGAGAGGAATGTGCCAGGTACGCCTCAACACAATGGTGTGGCAGAGCGTATGAATCGAACGTTGACGGAAAGAGCCAGAAGCTTGCGTTTGCAGTCAGGCTTACCGAAACAGTTTTGGGCAGAAGCAATCAACACAGCAACTTACTTAATCAATCGAGGCCCTTCAGTTCCACTAGAGTACAAAATACCAGAAGAGGTATGGAGTAGAAAAGAGGTAAAACTCTCACATCTTAGAGTTTTCGGTTGTGTAGCATATGTGCACATTAGTGATCAAGGCAGAAATAAGCTTGATCCTAAATCGAAGAAGTGCACTTTCATCGGTTATGGTGAAGATGAATTTGGCTACAGATTATGGGATAATGAAAACAAAAAGATGATTCGTAGTAGAGATGTGATCTTCAATGAAAGAGTGATGTACAAAGACAGGGATAGCACATGTAATAAAAACTCAAAACAAAGTAGCCCAGTGTATGCAGAGGTGGATGATGTCTCAGAAACTCCTGAATTTGAGACTCCTCAGCCAGAGGAATCAATTGAAAATAATGATGACACACCAGAGCTTCCTGTTCCAGCTCCTGTTTTGCGGAGGTCCTCTAGACCTCCTGTACCTAACAGGAAATATCTTAATTATATATTGCTAACTGATGAAGGGGAGCCTGAAAGCTACGAGGAAGCATGTCAGGTAACAGATACTAGTAAGTGGGAGCTTGCCATGAAAGATGAGATGAAGTCTTTAATATCCAATCAGACATGGGAGCTAGTAAATTTACCTGCAGGGAAAAAGGCACTTCACAACAAATGGGTGTATCGAGTGAAGGAAGATCATGATGGATCCAAGAGATACAAAGCTCGACTTGTTGTTAAAGGATTTCAGCAAAAAGAAGGAGTTGATTACACTGAAATCTTTGCTCCAGTTGTGAAGCTCAATACTATAAGATCTGTGTTAAGTATTGTAGCTAGTGAAGGACTATATCTTGAGCAACTAGATGTGAAAACCGCATTTCTTCATGGAGACTTAAATGAAGAGATTTACATGCATCAACCTGAAGGTTTCGTAGACGAAAAGAAAAGGAACATGGTGTGCAAACTAAAGAAAAGCTTGTATGGTTTGAAACAAGCTCCAAGACAGTGGTACAAGAAGTTTGAAAGCTTTATGCACAAGGAAGGTTTCCAAAAGTGTAATGCCGACCACTGTTGTTTCTTCAAGAGGTATAAGTCCAGTTATATCATTTTGCTACTTTATGTTGATGATATGTTAGTAGCTGGTTCAGATATGGGCGAGATTATAAGCCTGAAGCAACAGTTGTCAAAAGAATTTGATATGAAGGATTTAGGTCCAGCAAAGAAGATCCTCGGAATGCAAATCACGAGAGATAATCAAAAAGGCATTTTGAAATTATCTCAGGTAGAGTATATCAATCGTGTTTTGCAAAGATTCAACATGAGCGATGCAAAAGCAGTTAACACACCTTTGGCTAGCCATTTTCGTCTGTCTAAAGATCAATCCCCTCAGTCGGAGGAAGAAAAGGAGTTCATGGCTAAGATTCCATATGCTTCCGCTATTGGAAGTTTGATGTACGCGATGGTCTGTACAAGGCCAGACATTGGTCATGCAGTGGGAGTTGTTAGCAGGTTTATGTCAAATCCAGGTAAAGCTCATTGGGAAGCAGTTAAATGGATTTTGAGGTATCTGTGAGGCACTACAAATAAATGTTTGTACTTTAGCCAAGGAGAGTTAAAAGTGCAAGGTTACGTAGATGCAGACTTTGGCGGTGAAGTAGATCATCGAAGAAGTACAACTGGTTACATTTTCACTGTTGGTACTACAGCTGTTAGTTGGATGTCACAGGTACAGAAGATTGTTGCCTTATCAACTACGGAGGCTGAGTATATAGCAGTAACAGAAGCAAGTAAAGAATTGATATGGCTTCAGGGATTGTTAACAGAGTTGGGTTTCATTCAAGAAAAGAGTGTTTTGCACAGTGACAGTCAGAGTGCGATACATCTGGCAAAGAATTCAACATTTCATTCTAGGACCAAACACATTGGACTTCGTTATCACTTTATTAGATCTTTGCTTGAAGATGAGGTGTTAACATTGAGAAAGATTCTTGGAAGTAAGAACCCTGCAGATATGTTAACCAAGGTGGTAACCATTGAAAAGTTGAAGTTGTGCTCAACTTCTGTTGGCTTGCTAGAATAACAGACAAGACTATTACTCTGATCGAAGTGTGAAGACAGATTAAAATCAGTCTTCAAGTGGGAGATTGTTGAAATTGGTCAAAACAAGGAAAATCATTCCTTAATTTTTGGCTACGGAAATCAAGCAAACCATTTATGTTTTAGAAATAATTAAAAAAAGGGAAAAACAAATTAACAGAAAAACGCGTATTGCAAGCTTATAAATACGCATTCAATTTTTTATTTTTTTCATTCCAACAGAGAGAAAGAAAAAGAGAGAGAAACAAAGAGAAAATATTTTTATTTTCTCATAATGTTTTTCACCTTTTATTAATAATGTAGCAGCAGCAAAATAAAATAGTTTAATTGTTGTTGTTGTTATTATTACTCTGCATTTATATTATTTCTCTCAAATCTAATTAAGAGAAATTTGACGTAATTTCTCAACATATATATATATATATATATATATATATATATATACATCTTTTTACGTTTTATACACTAAGGAGTAAACGTATTTATTTTAAAATTACACGTACACTGATTCCTTGGAATACTAAGATTTTTGCTCATTACACTTGGAAGTCAGCGTATGTATAAATTTTACAAGAGCAAAAAAAAATCAATTTTTGCCTATTATGCTAATCCATTTACGTATGTGACGTGACGTATGTGCATTGTAGCTCGAGGGTACAGCGTAGCATACAAAGATTTGTAGTTGTCAATATTGAGAGAAAGATTTTGTAACCTTGTAGTTGTAATATATAGCTCCACTTGATGAATTCTTGAGAACTCATTTCCACGAGCCATTCAAACCAAATTATTCATGACGATATTCAGATAGCATCACTGTCCATTGTCCATTGATCGATTCATAGACAAGTAGGCTGAATATTCAAGTTTAGTGCAGAAAGTTATGGGCATTTTTCTGTTTTTCCTGCAAATCAATCACATAATGTATATAAAACAATCAGAACAAATATAAAAGTGAAACTCCTTCTTCATGCATTAGCCAGAGACAGAAACACGCACCAATCTACTGTTCTAGCAAGTGTTAGCCAAGGAAAGTTTTAACTTAAGTGACTAAGTTGAGAAGAAACTGATGAAGGATAAAATGATGAGAAACCATCACCTCTTTATTTCCTTCAATTCTTCACTTATGATGGATGAGCACTAGTTGTAGTTTCAAGATTTTCTATCCACAATTTCCTAGCCTTCCTGAACTCATCCAACTGATCATTTGGTATGCTTGTGTGAGGATCCAATTTCTCAATCCATTCTTGCCATAATTTTTCTTGCAGGGTCCAAAAAATTTGAGACTCCTTCCAGAAATCTTTCTGGTTTGAAGTCCTTGGCATCATCACCACAAAAGCTCCTTATAGTGGACACGGGTAATATTAAAATAATAACAAAGTCCAAGCAAACCATACAACTTTGCGTTGGCTCCCTGCCCTGCGAAGTAAAATAGCTAGACTTTTTCAACTACGCCGTTTCCTCAGCGTATGTTTATAGCTAAAATGCATATACGCTGGTAGTTAGCATACTGAGCAAAAATTTTTTTCACGGTATGCTGCCAGTCCAATATAAGTGTAAAATTTAACCATATGTTGAGCCCCAAGTGTAGTGAGCAAAATTTTAAAACTCGTATGCTAACCCGGCGTGTATGAAACATAAAAAGAAATCTTTACTATTCCCTTCTGCTCGAATTATAAGTAAATCCAACCACTTTTACGCTTATTAAGAAAGTTAGTTGATTGTATTTAATTTTCTCAAATTTATAAAAAAAATAGAGGTATTTTAGGAAAGTAATATTGAGAATGAAACAAAAATTAATTAAGATTACAATTTTCTAAAGATGTTTTAGGAAAGTGACATTGGGAATGAAATAAAATTTAGTAAAGTTAGTTAATTTTGCTTATATTTTAAACCAAGAGAAGTATGTTTTTTGTTGCTTATAATTCGAGCCGGATGGAGTATTGTATAAAAAGGTGTCCCATTTGAACTTTCCTATTGCGCCATTTTAAAATCCTGGCTTATTAGGAAAAGTTGGGCAATGCTGAACAACTAAGATATCCATGTGACATTGTTGTTTACCAATTCAGTTTTCAATTTTAATTTTTTTAAATTTGAAATTCAAAATTCTATCTATTCAAATAATTCCCTAGATTTGCATTTTCTCTTTTTTTTTCCTATCTATTCAATTTTTTCTGGATTTGCACTTTCTCTGTTTCTCATTCTCGGTGCACGAGATACTTTTGGTCTGTTCCTTTTTTTGGCTCTAATGTATGCATCTCATTAACTACCTTCTTCTTCTTCTTTCAACATCAAAATTTTGGTACTGTAACTCATTTGCTTCTTTTTCTTCTTCTTCTTTTTTTTTCTAAGTAATTCTTAACAATTATATGGTTACAAAACTTATAAATTACAATGGCAGTTACAATATGTTGCATTTACAAAAAGTTCTCTGGTCTTTCACTTGCTATATTTTTCCTAAAAATATCTCCAATGATGATGGGCCAAAGGTGCATCCATGGCATGCAAAAGGTGCTTCAATGGGCAACAGGCTTTTTAATACTTTACTCAACATCTTATGCAGGTTCCATATTTTAATGATTATTTTTTAATGATTTTTCTTATTCTTATTGTTTTGGTGGTAACCAATTGAAGCATATTTATGATCCATTATTGGTATGATATTACATTTTTTAACATTAATTTCTTTAATTATTTTACATAATAACATGGATTTATATAATTACATTGTTATCAACATAATTAAATTTATAATTATCAAGTATGATTAACAATTTTAATAAATATGGACTATATTTTACTTTACATGTGTTTTAAGTTGGGTTGCTTCACTCCATTTTTCTTCTTCCATTATTCGGTGCTTTTGATTTTTATTTTTGGGTTGCCAAAATCGTAGAACAAGGGAAATTTGTGACAGGAATAACCATTCAAATTGATTTTTCTAAGTTAGATGATTTTTATGGATCTTCTCGATTGAAATGATGTGTTGTACACCTTAGAATATATATATATATATATATATATATATATATATTTTAATTTATATGGTTTTTGTATGTGAAGTAGCTACTTAGATTGCTGATGATTATGACTAGGCTATTGGAAAGAGGATAGAAAGGATGAATTACACACTCCAAACGTTTAATTTCCTAATTTCTTTTTTGCTTTTGACTCGGAAGAAGCTACCTTAATTTCCTAATTTTTGTTTCATATTTCATTTTTTTTTCTGAATGTTATGGTTTGCAAATTGTTACCGTGATAAGAATGCAATTTATTTGAGAAAAAATTTAAAAATAAAAATGTTCACACACTTATCTAATGCTCATATCTTTATTTTTTTTCTTATTACTTAATAAGATAATAAATATTCCTTATTATCTTATTCGTGTAAAAAAAATGAACAAAATTGTTATATGAGAACTCATACCTTGAGTTATTATTCAATTCCTTTCAACTTACGTTATCACACATTTGTTATATAAGATAAAATCAATTCAAAAGTATACGTTTTGTTTAAAAATTTGTGATCACCAAGAATTACTTTACCTATGAATAAAACAAAGGTTTTTTTTGATATCCATGTATAGCAGTTTTTGGAAGATTTTTTTAATTGTATAGTAGTTTCTAGAAATTAGAGGCAAGTGTGCTAGGATAAAAAAAAAAATTAAAGTGCGGAACATGGGTAAATTGCTAAATTGGGATGGTCGACCTGTAAAAAATTTTCTCATATCTAGCAGTTTCTCAAAATTTTCATTTTTATATCTAACTTTTGAAATTTAAACATTTTCTCTTTCATTATTTTTGAATTTTGAATTTTGGTTCTTCAATTAGATGTAAATTACAAGTATCTCTTATTTGCACAAATTTTAATGAATAAAGTCATCTAAATATCAATAAATTAATCATCTAAAAAAAATCAATAAATTAATTTGTTTTTGAACAGCAAATAAAAAGAATCCATTAAAAAGGAGGCAATCAAGCATCAAAGCACACAACAATGACCTCACCTTTTATGAAGGGTTTGCCATATGGTACCCTATCATGTGCTCAAAGAATCCCCAAAGCCGAAATACAATAAGTTTCCTTCACACTAAAGTGAAGATAATGGAACATACATAATACATCTCCCGCCTACACCTACCAAACTATACAAATGAAGCACCTCATCCATGATAAAAATATTCAAAAGCACCCTACCTCTCCTTAAAAACCTTGCTAAGAAAAAACCCAAAAGGGAAAAAATTCAAAGCAAGGGAAAAAGAGCATAGCAGTACCTCAGAAGATACACCACCTCTAACCGGACTTGGTACAAGCTACAAGAAATACCCTTTGGCCAACAAAACCTCCCTAATTACAATCAGATAATAATTAGCTAAACATTGAGCACAGGCGGCAATTATCACAAGAAATATCAAACCCCCCAAAATATTGATCCATTGCCACGACTTCCACTTAGCTGTCTCCACCACATCTGTCAGATCTGGATCTGCATCTTGAAACACCTTTTTTGTTACGTTGAAGCCACAGTACCCATACCACTGCAAACTACTGGATAGTTGCACCCTTTAATTTGCTCTTCTTTTCTTTCCACAACTCCATATAATTAAGAAAGACATCCCATACATTATATTATGCACCAAATTATTTTCATTAGCTCCATATAAATTAATATTATTTTACAAATAGAATATAACTTAGGTAATACAACAAATTTAATACACTATTATTAATATTTAATTATTAACTAAGTTCCACTAAAAAACAAAAAAAACAAAAGCAATACGCGTACAGATATATATATGTAGATATATATGTGCCCAATTTTTCTTCATTTTCCTCTATCCTAATATATTCCTTCTAGCGCATTCGAAACCTGAAAGTATTATTCATTTCATACTGTTTCACGTTGTTCTTCCGACCATTATTCTTTATACCTATTACATAGTACTAAATCTGGTTTGGTACAAACATCGACAAGATAGAAACATATTGAATTTAACTTCTAAAATAAAAATTCATCCCGACCAACCAAGTCAAAACAGTAGAATGAGATGAGTTTTGAACGAAACACAATCTTAAATTTTTGCTTCTATAACCGGAAATTTTTTGCCTCTATAACCGGAAATTGTCTTACTACCCATCTCACTTAAGGAGAAACAAACTTCCACGCCAACCAAACAAAACAAAATTTTCTTTTGGTCTTTCTTCAATTGACACTCTACCTCTCCATCCTTCTTCAATTCCTTCATGTCACTCTTCTGTCACAGTTAAAAAAATGGTTGCCAAACAAATTCGAGAATATGCATAAAGAGATAAAATAGATCAAGAGAACTCAAATTAGACGTTAAAATTTAATTCTATATTAAATATATTTGTCTATCTATACAGCTGATAATTGATGTTCCAGTTAGAAGAAGAGAGGGATGGTGGTACCACAGAGTGAAATGAACATTTAATTTATATAATTTTAAGAGAAAATTAAAGAAGCTAGAAAAGCCAAATATATAAGGGTAGTTAGATAGCTATATATAGCTTGCTGGGGAATGTGCCATGCACTAACTAACACTTGCTGCTAATTAATCTTGGCGAGGGCGTGCCAACCACAGAGAACTGAGTGCTCTCAAACGATGGAAGTACTCTGCTATGGCCAACAAACACCTCGCTGCTTGACGTGTCGTTAGGATCTGATGTAGACGGTGAATGGTTTGGTGTCGCAGGTTATCAGCCTGCAAGTTCATTTAATTTCAAACACATTAATTTCATCACATCTTCAAAATCTTGATAGATATCTATCAAAAAACAAAATCTTGATATACACAAATATGGATAGGGCTGACCAGAATAAATTGTATAAATGGTTCAATTTAAGCACAAAATATAAGGTTTTCTTAATCTTAATTTAAAAGATTAAACAAAGAATATGTTCGTTAAAAAAATAAATAAAATCATTTAAACATAAAAAATAGATTTTTGTAATATTATTCCTTATTTTCGTTAAAAAATTTAGATTGAGGTTAAGTAAAGCCTAAAAAAATAAGCCTAAGAAAAATACTAAAGAGTGCCCTTAGGGCACTTGTTAAGAGCTTAAATATGGTTAAAAGTTATGGAAAAATGCATTTTTTTTAGATTCTCGAGAGATTAAATATCTTGAACTTGTGAATTTTTTCCACTTTTAGTATCCCTAGCAAGGCCCTAAGCCTAAACATACTTTAACTTATATTAATCATCTCCGATACATGAGTAATTAATGGACAGTTTATCCAAACTAAAAGATAAATCTAAACGTACTTTGACTTATATTTAAATTATGACAATATTATATTAATTAATATTTGCATTCTTCATATTTTAATTATTGAACTTAAGTGATGTTTTTCTTTCCTTGAATAGAACTTGGGTTTTTTTGCCTTGTGTAGACTCAAATTGGTTGGTTTGAACCTGATTGGGAATTAGGTCCAAATTATCAAACAGAGATTTATTTAAACTAGTGTAAATCAATTATTAATTGCACTAATTTGCAGTTGTTAATTTGATTTTCGTCCGTCAATGATTATCTTTAAATTTTAATAATTCTTGTTCTAAGTATGAATATGTATTCATGTGGAACTTCATGCTTCAAGCTTTCAACTGAAACTAATCAAGTAATGGTCACACTGAAAAGATGTTGGAGGGGAAACTAGAAAGGAGCCTTCTTTTCTCAGTCAAACTTTGAAACAAAAATAAGAAATAAAGACATCTACCCACTGATTTGATGCTGAGGTATCCATAGTCAAATTTTGGAACATTTGATCTAGACAGTGTAAGATTTTAAACGGGGTTGTAAAACGTATACAAATTAATTTATTGATGACATGATATAATATTTTCAAAGTGGTTTATTATTATTGTTCAAATGCAGACACTATTGTCAAACGTTGGGTTTCTGAATCCAAAATGGACAACAATAATGGTCACACATATAGTAAACCTTGAACTATTATAAGAGGAAATTCAAGTCAATATAATAATGTGTCTACAAGAACTAACACTGCAAACTGGTCAAGCTACGACTGGGATGAGGTTACGGATGAAATATGGAAAAGTTTACTTAACTTGTTCTAGAATACATAATCATTATGATTAATATTTTCTACCTAAAGATTCATGCAGTTTCTGTTTCCCATTGTTATTCAAAGAGGAATTTATTCTTGGATGACTTGTAATTAACATCAACTAATCATCTATTAAATCAATAAAAGTTGGTGAACCAACTTTGGTGAGATGACTACAACACCCACATTTATATATTGAGGTGGCAGGTGCAGAATTATCACAACAAAATATCACAAATACATTTATTATTCATTTTACCTTCAATTAAAAAAATTCCTATTGTTACTTTTTAAATTTAAGAATAAATCTTATTCTTTCTTAGAGGAGAAGTATATGTCCCCTTTCATTTAAAACTCTTGTACACCATGTTAAATTGTTAATCTATATATATGTAGCACTCGTCTCACCAAAATTAAAGTTCTCTAGAAAACACAGAATAACATAGTAGTCCCTTCCAAGCCTTCATGCGTTTTTGCTTTTTGGAAATAGTCAAAAAGAGAGTTAAGGTGAAGGGTCTATGGTGGTGTCTTCAAGTCAAACGGTTACGACTATGACATCACAGGGATATGGGGCTCTAGGGATATCTTTAAATTAGGATAGTAACTGTGAGGGACCACAGATTTTATCTTGGTGTCACGTGTATACGATCAATAACACAAACTAGTAACCATATAGGCATTCAATATTTATGAAAATGTGCTTAGCAGTTAGCTCTATGTCTAATTGTTCTTATTATGCCACCTTTGCAATGCTTTTTTTGTGTATGAGTACTAATAAACTATATCGAAACATCTTTTTAAAAAATTGTAGTACACAACAAGGTTATATAAATGTGTGTTTAATCGTCCAAACAATTACCATAACCAGGAAATAATTTCCCTACACATTTTTGGTTGCATGTAATTTTCCTTATAAGGGGTGTAATTTTGTTCATATTATAATGTATCCAAGTACCTGTACCATACAGAACCGAAAGGAACTGGAGTCTTTTTCGAGATATAAACATTGGCCCCCCAACGTACTCTAAATAAGATACGGATATTAATAATAGGTGTTTGTAGATTCCAAGTAACCGCCCTAATATAAGAGAGTGAGGGACATGCATGGATGGAGTAGTTCATGAGGTTGGGGCAGGTCTCCCTACCCGAAGAGGAACAAATTCTTGTTTCTACCTGACCCACGAGATCCGTTATGAAAACATGGTCATGTCGTGGGGGACCACAAAACTAATCAACTAAGATCAAACGGTCACAAAAACTCCCTCACTAACACCAACTAGCATTATATAAAAAAAAATCACCAACACCAAACCCAACGTCCATCAATTAGCATTATTATCTATTTAAAAATAAATGAATTCCATTTAAAAGCAGTTTAAAATTTGTTCAATATCATTTAAGGCGTTGTCTTCTTGCACCTTAATTATAAAAGCGCATGATCTGGATCGTCAATAATGACAAAAAAAATATTCATATTAGTCATTTTCATTATTAACGGTGTAAATTATAGGTGTATGATGGCACCTTTCTTTTTAAGTTGCAAACTAGAATAACCAACTACTCATTGTTATGTTATGTTATTCTAATTTTTAAATATTATATAGTAATAATATTAAAATTAATATGAGATACCAACCTTATTAAACTATTTAAAGTATAAACACAAAAAAAATATTCGGATAAGATATGAACACAAAAATTAATAAAAGTATATAAAAACACAAACTCATAAAAATTTACGAGAAGATGTTAAGTTAAAGTAATAAGCATAACGTACCTGTCTGACAAAACCTTCAAGAGTGGAGAGCTTGTTCATGGCCACGGCCATCTGTCCCATGTAGTTAGCCATGTTGGGAGGACAGCTCAAAGAGTCCGATGTTATAGTCTCTGAGAGAGATTGATTGAGAGCGTCAAGCCCTTGAGAGAGAGCATCTTCTGCCTCTTGTGTAGATTGTTGCAACCCACATATACCCAATATTTGTTGCTCCGACAAAGGTTCAATTTGGCTAAGAATAATCTAAAATAAAACATACGTTGAACACATTAATTTTAATTAACCATATTAATTTTAATCCGACAAGAAAGTATGCATAATTCGTAGATCATAAAAATTAGGTGTTTCTTATATGTGTGTAGCTATGCTACAATAATCATGCATGTGTGAATTTCGATATCACATAATTTTATGCGTGAGATCGAAGTAGTCATTTTTTTAAAAAAAAGTTACAACAAAATAATCCTTTTTTTAAAAGAAAAATTAAAATAATGCTAATTACATACATCTTGCATTGAGAGGTTGTTATTGATTTGTAACAGCACAAAGAAAAAGATGGGGCATGGAAACAAGAACTTTATTCACATCAACGTTAGGGAGAAAAGGAAGAAAATGAGAGATAGAGACCCGTGCCACTCTCTTCCTATCTAATGTTCCAACCAGAAATTGGAGTTAAAGGTATGGCCTTATGGAAATGAAGCCTAACTCTACCCGTTATCGGAAACCTTCATGATTCCTCTCGTCATTCATTGATGCCATTAAATTCATAGCCCCCGGATTTTCATTGGTAGCCCCACCGACAAAATGGAGTTCTAACATTTATAAATCCAAATTCTTCTTATGAATTTTATGCATAACGCACACAAATTTCCTCCCCCATATCTCCGCATGGCGGTTAGTATGTGTTTCTATTACTATCTCTCACTTGGGACATAAATTTTCACACATTAATAAAACTAATTAATTTTGTTTTACATGTTTAATTTTTGTCTCTCTATCAATTACTCCCTCCTTCTCTAAATATAGGACTATTTTGGAAGATTTTACATCTATTAAGAAAGTGGAATAATTTAGTTAATTGTATTGAGAATGTGAACTTTTGATATGTATTTTCAAAATTATCCCTATTAATATTATTGGGAATCTAAAAAGTGGTAAATAAATATGGGTGTTTGTGGAAAAAAAATAATTAATGATCATTGAAAATTGGTAAATGGTCTTATAAATAGGGACAAAATAAAAGTGTCAAAATGGTCTTATATTTAGGGAAGAGGGGAGTAGTATTTATTATCACAGTAACTATTTTTTTCATCATTAATATTATTTCACTAACTTTTTTTAACTTATCAAGCCAAAAATGAATAAGCGGATAGTAATAATTCATTAAACTCTGGAACACATTTTTCAACTTATAATATTTAAAAACAAAGAGATTTTGGAAATCCCTCTGTTCTACCAAAAAAAAAGAGAGAGAGAGATTTTGGAAATAAAAAAGGGTTTTGTTTACCCATACTCCCATAGGTGTTAGAAGATTTGAAGAAAGATATAAAAGTTATGGATTGGTTATCCATTCCCAAAAAAAGAAATATATATATTGTTAATTTAGCATTAAATTTTGTTTTGCTAACCAATATCCTAAGAATTTGTTTAAGAAAAGAAAGTTTATACGGAAAATATGGTTTTCTCATATTGAGTAAATATCTCAAAAATAAATAAATTTTATAAAAAAAATTATACCTTGAAAAATTCAAAAGTTTATAACTTTAGTTTTCAAGAAAGCATATTTATTTTTAGAATTTTCAACTATATGAGCTTAGGTCAATATAATTCTTAAAATTAAGTTCACTGGTTTCAAAATATGAAATTCATCTATCCAAAATAAAGTTATATTTTTTTCCTTGAACAATACCCCTAAAAGAGAAACTAATGCATGATATCAATGATCTCAATCTCATTCAAACTTTAGATGTACATATAACACCACTCTAAGTAAAATATCATTCATTTTCTCTAAAAAAATTAAATAAATCATTTCAATGTCACTTTTCAATACTCTCTCTAATTTACATTGTATAAAAAAAATTATGCTTATTAAGAAGATTAGTTGATTGTATTTAATTTCCTCATATTTAAAAAACAGAGGTATTTTAGGAAAGTAACATTAAAAATGAAATAAAAATTGAATGAGATAACCACTTTCTATGGATGTTCTAGGAAAATAGTATTGAGAATAAAAATTTGAAAAAATTAGTTAACTTTTCTTTATATTTTAAATCAAGAGAAATATTTTTTTTCTTCTTATATTGCAAATCAGAGAGAGTATTTATCTTCCTTAATGAAAGTCCTTTCATTTCTGATATAAATATTTCTAGAAAAATGTTAATATTTTTTAATATAAGTTTTTTTATAACAAAATCAACAAAATATTAATTTTGTATTTTACAACTTCACCATAAATTATTATGCAGAGATAATAAGTAAGAGATTAATTTATCAAAAAAAAAAAGTAAGAGATTAATTATATAAAGAAATGTCATAACTTTAGTATTAAAAGAATTACCGCAATATTAAAAAGCATATATTTATTTAGAAAGAGTCGAGGTAATTATTTTATGAGGATTATTAGATGATTTTTAGGAAGGTATTAAACGATTTTTGTTATCCAAATTTTAAATTTTTATTATCCTAATTTTAAATTAAAGACTTGTTAACCTGAAAATTTTGAAGGAAGATCCTTTCAATTTCCTTTTTTCTGTTTCTTGTTCACTTTTATTATCTAATAGTAATTATGTTTTCAACAGCATTTAATTTAAATATTTTAACATATTTCTAAATTATTTCATGGTTCAAATCTTGTTCATTTCCTTAAAAATTGAGAAGACCCTAACTCAAAAAATTTATTTTAAGGAATAAAAATAACATTTATCAGGAAGGCAATAAATGTTTTTAAATTTTGGCAAAACTCATATTTTGGTTTTCAAAGTTATTTTTGTTTTTAGTTTTGTTCTTTAATTAACTTTTTCTCTTTGAATTCTGTCCTAGAGGCCGTTTCTTGTTCCAAATGTATTTTAAAATTCATTTTTTTAGTAAAATTAAAAAAAAGGGATAAATGTATTATATAGATCTTTTTATTTTGATTTTAATGATATCAATATCATGAATTTTGATTGAAAATTCAGAGAGTTTGGAAAAAAATATTATAAGACGAAATTGAAAGAAAAAAATATTAAAGGACGAAATTGAAAAACGAAAATAGCCCAAAGAATCAAAACATGAGTTTTACCTCTAAATTTTTTAACGCAATTTATGCATTTATAATTTTATGTGACAAAAATAATAATACATTTGTAATTTTAACTTCTTCTCATGAAAACTATGCATAGCGCACCCCGATTACTTGCCCCAATATGTGAATACCTGTCAGAGTCTTAGATATTGTGGGAAAAAAAAAAAGAAAGGAAGAAGACATTTTGAAAACGAAATAATTAAGTCAAAAGAGTTTTGTTACCCTTCAAATGTTAAGGAGTATAATAATAATAATAATAATAATAATAATAATAATAATAATAATAATAATAATAATAATAATAATAATAATAATAATAATACAACTATTTTAAAGATTAAAACCGTAAAAATGACATTTCTTAGGAAGAAGGTATTAAATGATGTTTGAATTTGAGAATTTTTATCACCTTCTAGTTCACATTATAATTTATAACTCCATGTTTGTCTAGTTTTTATTTTGTCAAATAAAAGTTGACTTGCTGAGTCAGGACTGAGATATATGTTGATAGCAATATTAGTGATAAAAACATTCTACTATTGTTGTTACCTTGATGAGTTCAGATGGCCTGAATCCACCGATCCACATGAAGCAACGTTCAGCTGGGGTCTTCCACATGCCAGAAACAAGATGAAATACGTCTGCTTTGGCCACTAAGCTCTTGAGGTTCATTACTTGATCATAATGTGCCAAGCAACTATCAACATACATTCGAAGTTCATTCTCAGGAAGGTGCTCTTGTACTGCTGCTCTTAGCTCGCACACTAGCCTATGATGCTCTTCTTGCCATCTAGCATACTCTACGTCAAACATTGCAGCCTCTGAAATTTTTTTACAATTTTATAACTCACATCAAAACCATGCAATGCATAACATACAAGAATAATATAAAGTTTTAATTTAATTCCTGATCGCTTTTCATAATTGAAGTCGCAGCTTTATGAATTAACTTTTAACAATTTCTGCAACTTGATTAAAACTGCAAGTCTGCAATTGCAACTACATCGATCACATTTTTTAAAACACTATGATTTTCATAAGTTTTTATATAAATAGAAAAAATATATCAAGAAATGATTTTTTTTTAATAATTTTTATAGTTTTTTTTTATCATAAGTCATAACCATAAATTAAAACCTTGATAAAAGTATTCAAATAATAAATTATTTTATGACTATGGAAAGAGAGACCTGAGCTAGTGCTATTCATGGCGACAGGAAGTCCTTGCTGATCTCCTCCCATAAGTGTACCTCCCCCCAAGAACATGCCCTAAAATTAGAAACATGCATTGCTTTGTAAGTTATGAATGTTATACTGGTGTTTGAACTTATAACTTTACCAATGTTATGTTCATTTATTTATAGCATTGGGTGCCACAAAAAAAAAAAAAAAAAAAAGATGAGGAGGGTTCCTTTCTTACTTGAGCTCTAGCACGTTGTAGCTCTTGTTCCAGCTGATTAAGCCTAATCCTACTCGTCTCTAGCTGCTGAACATATGCCTGAGCGAAAAAGAGTGCAAAAAGAAAGGACAAAGAAAAATAAGTACATAGCTCTTGTATAAGTAACAGACCTCTTTGACAAGTCTTACCTAAACTGTAAATTAAAATAAAACATAGTTGAGATAAATAAATATATATATATATATATATAATCTTCCTGGGGAAAATCACTTGCCTTTTTCCTAAGCCTGCTTTTCCTAGCTGCCTCTCTATTCTGAGCAAGTCTTCTCAGTGTCTGTGAACAATATGTTTTCAAAGCACATAGTAAGTTAACATTGACTAACAATTATCACCGAAAATTCAAAAATTAAGAAATAAAAAAATAACCTAGTAGATATATAGCTAGATTTAAAAACTAAGAGTCAACCTTAGGATCTGGTGTTTTAGGTCCTTCATGTTCAGAACTTGAAGTTGGTCCCTTGCGGTTGCTCTCTCGCTGCTATAATACAAGCATAGCGGTTAGGAAGAAAAAATTTAAAAAAAAAATAATAATTAATGATAGCAATAATGACAATAATAACTTAAAGTTTAGACCCTCATGTCCTCATCTTTCAAAGATGCTACCAAACTCAGATTCTTGTTCTATTCATTACTTCATTTATATATATTTTTACGTACCTTGACAGCTTTTGGGGGTTCAGGAGCAGAAACGGCGTCGTTTCGGGGGTTGGCCAACTCCATGGACGGTTCTGATGGTCTCTTGGAACCATTTGTTTGTGGAGAAACTAAGTCCATGCCAGCCTATTTATTCAAAATCAAACACAGACAAAAATTATTAATTACTATTATAGCTTTGGCACGTATAATAATAATAATAATAATAATAATAATAATAATAATAATAATAATAAAACCAAAAAAAAAAAAACTATTATTATACCTTGGAGTTGGAAGATGATGGCACTGCCGCTGCGTGCATAGGCTGAGACGGGAAAATGTTGAGAGTTGGAGGCCTCATTCCTGATGATGATGAGTTCTCTGTGGAGAAGCATACATGCACTAAATTTAGCATCATTTTTTATGTGTAGTGTAGATTTATTTATTTAAATATAAATATAAATATACAAATGTGTAAACAAGTTATGTGTATATATAATCAAGGAGAAATGAAAGAGTGTGTTTTTAAAAGGAAAGAATGATTAGGAGACGACCCAAGATGAGAAATAAGAGAGACAAGGCAAAAGAGGTGTGAGTGATTATCATGCAATTGTAATTGACTAATTGTAGCTCTGCTCCATAACAAAAGAAAAAAAAAAGGGACAAAAACAATAGAGAAAGTAAAGGTAGAAGGAACCCATACCCTATTTCGTTCAATTCAACCTTTTGGGTACATGTGGAATTTTTGAAGGGAGATCATGACACCCGGTTTGTTACATGTCATGGTCTCACAACTCCAAGCAATATAACAAGGAAAAAAAAAGAAAATATAATAAAATAAAATAACATAGAGTGAGAGAAAGAGAGAGGTGAATTTAAAAAAAAAAAAACGAAAAAATTGTCTACTCCATTTTTTTTTTTCCTTCTCTGCAAAGGATCTGGTCAAAGATAGTACTCTGCTGCAGATATGAACATGTTTTTGCTATGACCCAAATAACCACCCATCATCCCAGAGAGAATCACTAAAAGTGAGAGAGAAAAGTGATTTTTTTCGTGTACATCAACCGATACTCGGATTTGGTTTATTCAAAATGTTATTCATCCGGTTCGACCCAACCATTCAAAATCAATTGATTAAGGGATTAAGTGAGCTACCACTTAACCAATCCCAAGTTGGTGATCTTCTTTTTGAATTTGAAGGAAAAGGAGTATTGAAATTTTGTTAAAAAATAAAATTTTATGTGTTTATATATATGTTTTTTTAACAAGTGAATGCAAAAGAGAGAGATAGAAAGAGCTCAAAGCTCACGTCTTTGGTCTTGATGAACACTTGAAGGGTCAGCCGCTTGTCCATCAAGATAGAGAAAGAGGGCTTGATCCAATTCACCCAAATCATAAGCTCCAGAATCCTTGCTTCTGCTGACACAAACAAACACAACAACATACAATAATTATATATATATTAAAAAAAAAAAGTCAATAAAAAACAAAGGAAAAAGCTATCAAACTAATAAGCCTATTATTATTCTTATAAACTCACATGTAGTTTCCAGGGATAGAGGATGATGAAGAAGACTGCATCATTCCAAAAGAGATTTGGTTGTCTTGTATGTGATTAAAGTGATGATGATGATATTGTTGTTGGTGGTGGTGTTGGTGTTGTTGATGATGAGGTCGTGAGAGTGGTTCAAGTTGAGTTGTTGTTGTTGTTGATGATGGGTTGGTGCTCTTAACACTACCTGAAGCCATGATCAGTGAAGAACCTAAAAGCTTTGTTGTTGTTGTCCCTTGCTCTTGTTCTTGTTCTCCAAATAAGAAAGCTTTTTTATGTGCCATCAATGGCAAAACCGCCTTTGCTTTATTGCACTTAAAGCCATTTTCCTTGTGTCCACGGAAAAAGAGAAAGGGAGTCGGTTACAATCGAGAATCGAGAATCATATAGCAACAAGGGAAGAAGGGAGAGAGTAATAAGAAGAGAGAGAGTAGAATTCAATGCAACTAAATAAAAGACAAAGTTTTTTTTTTTTTTTTTTTTCCTATTACAATTTACAGCTTATAAATTTTTTTTTCCTCTCTCATCTTTCTTTGAAGTAGAAGACTTTCTGCAAACTAGCTAGGGACCCTTTTTATTTTGTTCAGATAAAATGGTCCTCTCTAAGGACAACCTCTTAAACTCTCACTTTCTCTCTCTTCATTGGAAAAATACCACAGAGAAGAGAAATTGCCTTAGTGGTTTGAAAGGAGAAGACAATTTTGAGTTGAAGAAGGTAATGTGGAATGGAAAAAAAAAACCATCTATTAGCTTCCTTGTGTAGCCCTCTCACTCTCAGCTTATTCTAATGGGTGAAATGACCAAAAGGTCATTCCCTATGTTTCGACTTTTACTATTGACATTTTCATGCAAACTTACACGTAGATCCCTGAGGCGGCTCTGTATATTTGTAGATCATAACTGGATGTAGAGTTTTAAGATCGTATGTACAAGAATTTGAAATATCATTGTATCATAGACTATTATAGAATTATTATCCTATGTTCGAAAAAGTGTGTCACTTCATATGACACATGTTATAATTGATAGAAAATTTATGAAAATATAACAAATTTATAAATTTTTAATTTAAATATTATTTTTCAAACAAATAACAAATAACACATGAAATGATACATTTTATGGGACAGATAATATGCTTTCTTTATCATATTTTGTTTTATAATTTAACTTCATATATTTTTTTTCCAACATATTATTATTAAGATTCTTCAAATTTATAAAATCATATCTTTACGCATAAGTATTGCACCATCATTTAGCTTTTAAAACTCAAATTTATTTAATGATGATAATCATATACTACTTTTAAATTTTTTTTATTGTATTAATATTATATTTTTTATTTCCTAATATCATTTTTTGTATTCTATTATTATTCTAGTTATCTTAATTACAATGAAAAAAATATAGTCAATTAAATAAAATAAAAATAAAGATCAATTCATCAAAATTTAACTTTTGTATATATATATATATATATATATATATAAGCATTCAAATAAATAGATACAACAAATAAAAAAAATTAAATAAATAATTAAATATAAAATAAAAAAATGGTTATCATGTTATGTTCCTATTTTTTTTTCAGATTTATTTTCCTTTATTTAAATATGTAAAAATTTCATTCAAGTAAATTATAATTACTTGATTTTATTTATCTTATTATTATTATTATTATTATTATTATTATTATTATTATTATTATTATTATTATTATTATAAAAATATAAAAGAGTGTTGTGAGGAAAAGGAGTAAATAAAGAAAAAATTTGGTCCCACAAAATCTTAAATTCAATTTCTTTTTGAAGTGATCTTAAATTCAATATTTAAAATTTTAAAAAAAGTGATATTTTTATAAAATTTGATATTGAGACTCGTTATAATATTCTAACTCTATTATGGATATTGTCACATTTGCTTTCGTTAGAGTAGTAATTCTTCAATTAAAAAAAATTAATTCTTGGCTACCAGCGGCTTATCATTTATTTAATTTTAAATATATATATACTTATTTATTTTATAAGATTTTATATATATATATATATATATATATATATATATTTAAGAGCTTATATTAAAATTTGAATCAACGTCAAAATAATTTCTCTATGTGTATATATATTGGCATATTAGCACTTGACACATATTCCATTTTTTTGTCTGTACTCTTTGGCTAATATCACAGGTGTCCCCAATAGCATCTTTAGTATCAAGGAATCCTTGAGGCTAATCTTGCACGAGTTCGCATTCCTATGTCTCTCTCAGCAGAATATGTTGACCAGAATCGAACATGAGACTTTTTACTCTCTAGCTACATTCGCAAGTTCTTAAGTTGGCAAGATTGCACAACTTGAACCAATCTCCGTTGATATATTTCAGGTTAAATATTCGTCTATTTAACAACCGAAAAAGTATTAAATACTAGTATTTATTTTTTTTTATATTTGTCTTCATTGTTTAATTATTACCATGCATTTAACGTTGAGTATTATAAGTATATTGGTGGAACATTATCTTAATCTACGATCTATATTATCTGAAATAACACTCAAGGTGAAACAGATGAAGGATCAATTGTTAGTAAATAGAATGCCTTATAAAATTATGTATCCTAAAGTTATTTAGCTTATAAAATAAATTGGAATTATTTATATTTTTAACATTCTTACATTTTGATTTTATCACACACTCCGATGCAAGGAGGTGTAATCATATTATTATCCATATATAAATCATTTTTCATATAGGTGGATTTTCTTAATCATAAAAAAAGAAAAATATGATTTTTGAAAGAAAATTAAATGTATAAATTTATTCTTTTATGGCTGCTTCTCTCATAGCAATGATTAAAAAATATCCTTCTTTATTTTCTCGTAAGTTTTTTTCCCAACATTTTCTCTTTTCAGGAATGAAAATTTTTATATTGCACTTCATTTGATTTTATGTGCCCAAGTATTATTATTAACCAAAACACAATAAATTGAATTAAAAAGTCAATAAACTATATTTATTTTGATTAATCATAACCTTTAAAGTGACAAGACTCGATCCATTCCACCGACTTTTCCTGTTCGAAAGCTCAATCTAACTTGTTCGAATTTTAGAAAATAGATCCAATATAATTTTGAGATGAGTTTGGATCAAGCTTTGAATTGTCCTAAATATTGCACATTCTTTTGAATTTGTATAATTTTCTTAAATTAAATATTACATATAAAACTTCTTGACTTATGTAATCTATGATCTTTTGCAATATATTTCTTAATAATATTTATATTGAAATATTTTTTTATAATATAGTTTTAGTTACATTCTTCTTTAATTCTATGTTTCAACTATTCATAATGTTCATATTTGTGCATTATATATCATACCTAAAAAAAATTAAGTTAACCATGAGCGTGTGGTTCAATGGTAGGGATTGATCCACGCTTAAGCAAGGTCAGGTGTTCAAATCCTGCCTTGTGCATGCAGCAGCGTTAAATCTTGGGGTTAGTTGTCCCACCGATTAGATATGCCTACAAGCCAGCGAGGAGATTAGTCACTGCGGTCGGCGATGGACACTATGGTCATGGACAAAAAAAAAATTAAGTTTTGTCTCGGATATTATTATGTCAAGATCTGGTAATGTTTGGATCTAGGTTAAGTTAAACACGTTTCATCCTCACCTTTAATAGAATGCATGAGATAGCTTTTTTTCCCATCCTTTATAGTGTTATTCTATCGATGAATTAGATACTTGTTGTGATGAGAGAGGTAATCACATATCTAAAAAAATTGATTTATTCTCATAAGGTGTGAATTACCAATGATTAATAAAAAAAAAAAGGATTTGTCAAACCCATTCATAATTATCGAGGCAAAAATAATACGTAATTTTTTTTTCTGATATCCATCAAGGTGAGCATGATGACTAATCCTTTACATACTATTCCACCTTTTCGGAGGTGGTCATCCCAACTAAAATTTTTTACATTTACAAGATTTGGGAATTGAACCTCCAAAAATCACTTGTTTAAGTGACATAGTCTCACACCAATAAACCAACTTCAGTTGGTAGGCAAAAATAGTTTTAACATTAAATGGACCAATTTATAAAAATCAACTCAATTAATTTATGAGATACTTCTCTGACTCGAATTATAAGCAACAAAAAACATATTTCTCTTGGTTTAAAATATAAGCAAAATTAACTAACTTTATTAAATTTTGTTTAATTCCCAATGTCACTTTCCTTAAACACCTCTAGAAAATTGTTATCTTATTTAATTTTTGTTTCATTCTCAATACTACTTTCCTAAAATACCTCTATTTTTTATACATTTGAAAAAATTAAATACAATCAACTAACATCCTTAATAAGCGTAAAATTAGTTAAAATTGTTTTTAATTCGATTCGAAGGGAGTATAAAATACAACTGTCAAAATTAAAACTCTGTGAGATAATTTTTTTCCAGTCTCTCACTTAATACACAAGCCACTAGTCTTTCAATCTACAATCAGATGTAGGGGTGTAAGCGATCCGATCCGAGACCGCGAGATCGGTCGGATCGGATCGGATCGGACCGTACCGAAAAATACAGTCCGGTATAATCTCATGGTTCGGTCCGATCCCAAAAATTTTGGATCGTTGTTTCATGGTCCGGTCCACGATCTCAGTATTTTTGAGACCGCTCAGATCGGACCGGACCGGACCGCATACATAAAAACTAAATATAAGAATGAGTCAAATTCAACCTCTCCCTGCTTAATTCAACAAACCTCAACCCTAAATTAGAATTATTAACCCTCACAATAATATCATAAACAAGCGAGTTATTACGAAAAAATGGTGCAAATTAATTTGGCGAACCAGGCTTCGGCCCTTCTGGTGGGACCCATTTCGTCGGAGGAGGCGCGGTAGTGGTCGACGAAGATGGGGGGGTTGGAGGAAAGAGAGGTGAAGAATGAGAGAGTCATCTGTTTGGCTTCGCCATCGATTGAGTCATCCTCGTGGTTGCATATGTAGCTGGTTCTGAGTTTTGAACGCGCACCCATTGTCTCGCTGTCGCTGTCGTCGTCTAGTTGTCGCTGACGCCTTCTCGTCGTTCGCTCGGTGTCATCGCTGTTTGGATGTCCCTCGCTGTCGGTTCTTCCTACTTCCTCCGTTCTCCCTCCTCTGATTTGATTCTGTCACTCGTTCCTCTCTCCTCCTCCGATTCGTTCTGTCTCTCTCCCTCCTCCATGCGCCGCCGTCGCTCGTTCCTTTCCCTCTCTTTGCTGTCAATTTAATTTGATTATGATTAATTGATTTTGCCCTAATTGAATTTGCCCTAGATTAATTGATTTTGCCCTTTGTGTTCAATTAGGTTTTGCTGTCTTGATTTATTTCCAGCATTTTAAATTTTAATTTAATTTAATGGTCTAAATAGACCGGACCGGACCAAACTGAAATGGTCCGGACCGATGCGATCTGATCCGATCTTTATACATAAAACACATCGAGACCGGACCGGACCGGATCGGACCATGTTAATTTGATTAGTCCAGTCTCCAATATCCGTCAAAGATCGGACCGGACCAGATCGTTACACCCCTAATCAGATGTCTGAGGCGTGACAATTTCTAATAATGTTTTTTTTTAAATTTTAAGTATAAACATAAATTTAGGGATGAAATCCTATTCATCACATTTAAATTTACTTAATAATCCCTTTAACCAAACTTGCCATTTCCCATTTTTTAATACATTTTTATTTTTAATTTAAGAGTGAAGACCCGCTTTGGTCCCTTTCGATTTTGCACAGTATCAATTTAGTCCCTGACAATTCATAATACCACATTTAGTCCCTCAAAAAAAAATTTCCATACCAATTTGGTCCCTCAACTTTTTTTCATATCAATTTAGTCCCTCAAAATTTTCAGATGTACCAATTTGATCCTTAAAATTGAGGGACCAAGTTGGTATGGAAGAAAATATTGAGGGACAAAATTGGTATGAAATATATTTTTTGAGGGACTAAATGTGGTATTATGAATTGTCAGGGACCAAATTGGTATTGTGCAAAATCGACAGGAACCAAAGTGGGTCTTCACTCTTAATTTAAAGAAAAATATTTAATTTTTATATGCATTTCCTCTTTCTTTCATATCTCTTAAGCATTAATTAGCCTCATTTCAAATAAACAAGGCAGTGATTTTGATGTTTTTTTAAACCTATTTATGAGAAAAATAGTATAAAAGAAATTAAATAATCGTAATAATAAAATTTATAAGAAAAATTAAAAAGACCTTATCATTATAGAATTAGATTGAGGTGTGTACAAATGCATTGGGTTTAAGAGTATTTGTCGTCACAAGTGAATTACTTGGTGTAAAAAACCTCTAATAACTAATACATGTCAGAATACAACAGTCTCGTCTCATTGAATCTACACTTGAATTGATGAAGTATCAGATAACAAGTTATTTGAATTACTCCTGGGAATAAGAATAAAAAGATAATTTTAGAAGAGATAATAAAATATGTTTTAATTTTAGTGAAAATTGAAAACTTATTACTCTCTCTATTTCTTTTAATATAATCAGCAAATAATACCGAATCAAACTCATTCATTATAAACAAATTGCTCTCTCCCTCTCTTTCCATAGATAAACTCTAGACATATATAGAATAAACAATATATATATATATATATATATATATAATAAATGGATATTATTATTAAGGAAAATAGGTATTATTATACGTTAAAAACAACACATGCAAGTTGGCAACAGAATCATGAATGATATAATTGAAAAATAAATAATAACATAAATATTAAAAGATTTATTTTAAAGTAAATATTAATAAATGAAAATATTCCAACACTATTAACCGTTAATTTCACCGTCTGGGACTTTTATATATATATATATATATATATATATATACACTCTGAAATCCCTTGTCAACTTGGAGAGCTAACATACACCCTTAATGATTCAAAAGGAGATATATTAAATTATATTCCTATATTATCTTCTTAATCAAGCCGCTGTAGGTAGAAATAGTAGACAATGATATTCCTTAATTTTGAAAATGATTTATCATATGTTGAACTTAAAAATCGTTTTCAAGATTGATGAATTTATCTATAGAATAGTCACAGTCATACGAAGCAAGCTTTCAGATATAAGTTATCTGTATTTGGTGGATGCTTGAAAATACTTATATAACATATTTTAGAATTGTTCTCAACATGAACAAAATTGACTTTGGAAAGAGAATAAATATATACCATGGAACATACACCCAAAATATTGACTACAATTTAATAAACGATGACACTGTTTCTGTTGGAAAATTTATTATTTGTAATTATTATTTTTATTTCAGAAATATTTATTGATGTAAATTTATTATTATATAATTAGTTTTTATTTAAATTAGTTTTCATTTGTTGTTGCCTTTCAAATGGGAGGAAGTTAAAGTTAGTTATATCGCATCGTTTGGTGAAAATATCTGAACAGGTGCGAAGTTTCAATCTTTGCACATAAATATATAGTGCATAGGAGTAGTTGGTGACAATATCTGATAGGGTGTGAAGATTAAATTAAATATACAGTGCATAAGAGTAGTTGTTAGAAAGAAAGGGGGAGACAGAACAAATTTATTTTTTTTTCTCGTACACAAGTGCCGCATGAACAAGAGAATTATTTCACAAAGTCTTGAGAAAAATCTTCTTCCCTTCTCTACCATTTACTCTTTTCTTGAATTGCATCATCAAACAATACATTGCTAGTTCTATTATCTGATACTTATCAGAAGGGACTATTGAATTATGGGGAATCGTCGCGATGAGCGAATAGATTATTAAGAACAATGTCTTTGATACGTCTCAGATCATGTTCTTACTTTATGTATTTTTAAGTGTATACTCTTCATATTTTTCCAACAATTTCATGGCACTAGATTAATAGCTTGTTTGGTAACGCGTTTTGCTGTGAGCAAACGCGCTTTTACCAACAGCTCCAAAATGGAGCTTCCATGCCACCGCGGTATGGCTATGTTTGGATACACTCTTGAAGATGGAATGAAATGAAATATGATGGAGTGGAGTGGAGTGGGATGGAGTGGGGTGAGACAAAAAAATAATGTTTCATTATTTGGTTCCATCACAAACACCCCAATTTGAGAGGGATAAAAAAGTGAAGCTTTTGATGGAATTGGATGGCCATTCCACCAAGTTCCACTCCACTCCATTATAATTATAACAATCCAAACAATGGAAATTGTTTAAATACCGTTCCACTCCCTTCCATTTTATCATATTCCACCAATACAAACAAAGCCTAAAGGAGTTTGAGTTACTAGTTCCACATCCAACGATGGCGTCCATCACCGAGTACTGCATAGTCCTCGAAGGTGTTTTAAACAAGAAATTAAAAGAAAAAAAGAGAAATTATGCATAACGTTTGATAAAGGGTTTATTTTCTTTATTTTTTTTTACCGAAAACATATGCAAATTGACATCTTTAATTAATTAATGGAAAACATTGACTTTGGCAATCATTTGCTATGCTTATATGTGAAGGCCATCAAGTTTGCTTCTCGGCGAATCGGATTAATTTTTTAAGCATTTATTGTTATTTTTAAATGCTAAATTCTCTTTCTGTTTATCAACATTATTTTAAAAAATACGGAGTACAATATATACATACCCCACTAAAGTCAATACCACTTGAAATTTTTATGTCATGTTATTTGCTCCCAAACAGTTTTGAACCTTGTTGAATATGTTGCAGGGCATGATTCTTCAACATATCCAGCGCATATATTAAATTTCTATGCATATATGTTTGATCAAGGAAGAATTTTAATGTCCACCCGGTGGACATGTCCACTCGGTAGATTGAAGGGTGAGGATATGGTTTGGGCAATCAACGGCTGGTGTTAGTGACCGGATACCTGGTGAAGGTGTGGTGTACCATGCGGATGGCAAATTGTGGAACACCGTAGGGACTTCTGGAACACTACCATGTTGGACTGAATTGTGGGCCGCTCAGTTGGGCTTCAATTTTATTTATTTTGAGTTTTAGTTCCCAAACCCCAAACATTAGCCCTAACCCCCATTTTAATTGTGAAAATACTAAAATGTCCTTATCTCTTTTTTTCCTTTAAACATCTTTCTATTCCAAACCCCAAACCCCAAGACCCACACCCCATTCACTCACTCCTTTCCAATTCCCAAACCCCAAACTCCATTCACTCTCTCTCTCCCCTGTTCACCCTCCCTTCACCACCCTCCACCGCCGCCACCACCCTTCGTGCCGCCGCCGCCGCCACCCTCCGCCCAACCTTCTCTTTAATATTTTTCTCTCCTATGTGTGTTATGTTCTGAACTTGACGTACGAACTGGACCCTAATTTGCCTCATGAATGTGTGCTTGTGGAAGCCACACCAGAATACGATTCAACTAAGAATGCATTATTCTTATATTAGTGAACCGGGTGCTCCACGTTCATACCATAATAAGCATAATAAGTTAAGCACTATCGATGTGATTGCTCTATGGCTTAATTAAATTAATTAGCTATAATAATGATGATAAAGTTTTTTTTTCGTACTGTTAAAAAATTCTGATAGGCCAGACTCGGAATTTATTAAAATTCCGACACGGGTATGTCGGAATTTTACTAGAAAGTGAATTTTTTTTTGTTCTAGTAAAATTCCGACATATCCGTGTCGGAATTTTAATAAATTCCGAGTCTGACCTATCGGAATTTTTTAACAGTACAAAAAAAAACTTAAACGTATTTTCACTTTCTAGTAAAATTCTGACATACCCGTGTCGGAATTTTAATAAATTCCGAGTCTGGCCTATCGGAATTTTTTAACAGTACGAAAAAAAACTTAAACGTATATACGTTGCTTACCTTCAACAACACGTCCACAACGTCATATGCACCTTCTTCTGAGCGTCAATGATGAAAAAGTGGAAGCTTTTGGAGAAAAAAAATGATAAAGATGAAGGCTTTGGAGAATGAGAGAGATTGGGGTAGAGGAACATGAAGAGTTTATGGAGGTTTCTTGGTTATGAAGGTGAAAGGTTGATGGGGTTTGGGTTTTAGATAAATTAGGAATGGGGTTTGTGGCTAATGGGGTTTGGGAATTAAGTTTTGGAGGGAAATTATTAAGTAAGGGCATTTCAGTATTTTCACTATTAAATTGGGGTTTGGGGCTAATACCTGGGGGCTGGGAACTAATACTCATTTATTTTTTTACAAAGGGTGAGTTATTATTATGGGCTTTAAATATATGAGTATGTAATAATATGTAACGTAATTAGACATTAAAAAAAACGTAATTAGTAATAATTTAGTACAATATGTAAGTATTAATATGTGTGCCTACTTTTTTAAATAGTAATATCAGTTAAAATAATTTGTTAATGATTAATTAAAATATGATGAGTATTTTAATATATAATACTATGATTATTATTAAATGTTAATAATAAATATTTGTTAAATTTATTATTTTATTTATTTGTTAACTTGATTAAAGTGTGGGGTTCACTTGACTAATGTGTGGAGTTGACTGAGTTAACTTGACTAAAGTGTAGGGTTCATTTGACTGATGTGTGGGGTTGAGTGCGTTAACTTGACTGATGTGTGGGGTTGACTGGGTTAACTTGACTAAATTGTGGGGTTGACTTCACTAATGTGTGGGGTTCACTGGGTTAACTTGACTAAAGTGTGGGGTTAACTTGACTAATGTGTGGGGTTGAGTGGGTTAACTTGACTAAATTGTGGGGTTGACTTGACTAATGTGTGGGGTTGACTGGGTTAACTTGACTAAAGTGTGGGGTTGACTTGACTAATGTGTGGGGATGACTGGGTTAACTTGACTAAAGTGTGGGGTTGAGTTAACTAATGTGTGGGGTTGACTGGGTTAACTTGACTAAAGTGTGGGGTTGACTTGACTAATGTGTGGGGTTGACTGGGTTAACTTGACTAAAGTGTGGGGTTGACTTGACTAATGTGTGGGGTTGACTGGGTTAACTTGACTAAAGTGTGAGGTTGACTTGACTAATGTGTGGGGTTAACTTGACTAAAGTGTGAGGTTGACTTGACTAATGTGTGGGGTTAACTTGACTAAAGTGTGGGGTTGAGTTTGTTAACTTGACTAAAGTGTGGGGTTGAGTTGACTAATGTGTGGGGTTGACTGGGTTAACTTGAGTAAAGTGTGGGGTTGACTTCACTAATGTGTGGGGTTGAGTTTGTTAACTTGACTAAAGTTTGGGGTTCACTTGACTAAGTTCGTTAGAGAGTGGGGTTCACTTGACGAAGTTCATTATTTTATGTGGTTTACTCCATTAGAGTGTGGGGTTTACTTGACTAAGTTCATTATTTCATCAAGTTCATTATTTTATGTGGTTTACTTGATTAGAATGTGGGGTTCACTTGACTAAGTTCATCATTTTATGTGGTTCACTTCATTAGAATGTGGGGTTCACTTGACTAAGTTCATTATTTTATGTGGTTTTCACTTGACTAAGTTGGTAAGAGTGTGGGGTTCACTTGACTAAGTTCATTAGAAAGTGGGGTTCACTTGACTAAGTTCATTATTTTATGTGGTTTACTTCATTAAAATGTGGGGTTCACTTGACTAAGTTCATTATTTATGTGGTTTACTTCATTAGAATGTGGGGTTCACTTGACTAAGTTCATTACAATGTGGGATTTACTTGACTAAGTTCATTATTTTTATTACTTACTAAAAGGGTCGAATATAAAAAATGGTTGGAAAATTCAGGGCGGAGATAAAACAAAATTGCACCTTTGTTTTCATTCATATTAAAAAAAAACAACCATAATGCATATTAGTCCTAAATCTCTCACTATTAAACTTTGTTCGGCTGCCTCATCTAGAAAGTACTAAAATTTGAAAACAAAAAAATAAAACATGTTGAAAAAAAAATATACAGTTGTTTTTTATTAAAATTCCGTATCATAAACTGTTATGTTTGTTTTTTTTTTTAAAAAAAAAAATCATAACTTTGATATTAAACAAAAAAAAATTTGAAATTAAAAAAATGATAAAGTTATTATAAAAAAGTTAAATGACAAATATCTTTTAACAAAAAAATTAAGATAACCATAACTTTGTGGTTACAATTAGTTTCTTAACTTCATCTTTAAGGGTTAAGGATAGGAATCTAAAAAATATAAGTATAACCATAACAAATTGGTTTATATTGTATATGAAAAAATAAGAAAACAATTAGAACAAGAATATGGAAAATTAGACAAATTATAAAAAAAATTTAATACCTTCCTTTTGTGTGCATGATAGACACAAACATTTTGGTAATGTTATTTTACGATAATGAGTGGGATAAGTAAAATTTTCATCATTTTCAGTCGAAGAGCGCATCAAAAGAGTGTTGTTAGGAAGAGGGTAGAAGGTGAAGGTTACATAAGAGCCATTTGCATACAATTGCAACAGATTTTGTAAGCCTTCTGTAATGCTCAATTCATTACCTGCATCAAGCAACTTAATACGGATTTCACTTCGGTTTCCTTTGGGGTCGATAACAATACAAGTTTTGCATTCATCAAGTCCCAAAAATTTAGAAAAAGGAAGACTCAATTTCACAGTACTGTTCACATGAAAGCAATGAAAAAAAATAAAAAAGTCAGAACATAAAATATGATTAAGGGAATAAAATCATATGAAAAAAAAAGAAAAATCACAAACCATGTGAGGTGAACAGTAAAGCGTGAATTTCTGCATTTTCAATCTTGAATGGAAAACAGATAGAGTTAAGTTGTGCACTGAGGATAAAAGGATTAACATAACAACAATGCTCATATGTATTTATAGAGAAGAAAATCAGTTTATATTTGAGTTAGTGAGATAAGGTTTAAGGGTTGGTTACCAATCCACTTCACCAAGGTAAAGGAACTGAAAAAAAACCGGTTACCATTTCAAATTTAAAGCCTACAATAAAATAAAAAAAAGTAAAAATAAAACTGAAAAAAAAAATAACGGGGAGCATTTCAAAATTAAAGCATACAATAAAATAATAAAAAGTAAAAAATAAAACTGAAAAAAAAAACACGGTTAGCATTTAAAAATTAAAGCCTACAATAAAATAAAAAAAGTAAAAAATAAAACTCAAAATAAAAACACGGTTAGCATTTAAAAATTAAAGCCTAAAATAAAAAGAAAAAAAGTTAAAAATAAAACTCAAAAAAAAAAAAAAACGGTTAGCATTTAAAAATTAAATCCTACAATAAAAAAAAAAGGTAAAAAATAAAAGATGCCTAATCTGTCATTTCCTTCTCTTGAATTATCTGATAATTTTAGACTAAATATTTAACCTTGAACTTCAACTTTATTTCAGTTTTACCAAGTTGATAAACCTTTTGTTCTAGGTAAAGAAGCAGGTGGATAGGTCCACGTTAAAATCGTTCTTGATCAAGCGTCATAAATATAGTTAAATCTGAACTCCACCAGACGGGGTGAAATGGGTTTCCTGGGTAGCACGTGGATTGACCCACAAAACTCATATGAAAGTATTCAAATTGGGAGACATGATTTTTTAGGAGCTAGCCACTTTAATGGATTCAATGTGGTCAACACCATCTTATTTCATACAGAGATAATTGAGTCTACACTATATATATTCGTGATCTTAAGGAACAAGGTGCAGTTAGTCCAGTTGATCAATTCATTCATTCATGGCAAAAATAAAAATAAAATAAAATCTTTTTTGTGAAAGGTGCACAAGTGCACGCATTAAAGGTACTTAAAAAAAATAGTTTTATTGTTGTTGATACGATAAAGTAAGCTAAAGGTATTGTTCCCGCTAAATTACGTATTTAGTCCTTATCTTATTTTTAATTTTAAATTGGTTTCTACGTTTTTTTTATTGTATTGGCCTATGTTACTCTTCATTCTACGTGTTAACATCACATTGATTGGTCCATATTTGCAATATTGAAGAGAGAAATGACACGTGTGCTAATTTTATTTGTCAACTTAACATGAACAGTGAGGGACCAATATGATACCAAAAAAACGTAAGAGACCATTTTGAAATTGAAAAATAAGGTAAGGACCAAATACATAGTTTAACCTATTATGTTATGACATAAAAGATATAGTGTTAGGTGATTGAAAAATGTATGACAAGTTAGTTAAAAAAATGTATCATCTAATGTGAAGAATTCTCATTTGGAGAAGTGTGCCCATGTCTTGCACAGAAGCAAAAGAGTTTTCTTGAATAATTTGCTGTCTACAATGAATATAAATTCTTGGTTTGGTACGTGTGCTAATTTTATTGGTCCATATAACATGAACAGTGATTCAGGGACCAAATTAATAGTGAAAAAAATGTGAGGGATCAGTATGATACCAAAAACACGTAAGAGACTAATTTGAAATTGAAAAATAAGGTAAGGACCAAATATATAGTTTAACCTATTGTGTTATGACATAAAAGATATATTGTGGTAGGTGATTAAAAAATGTATGACTAGTTAGTTAAAAAGAATGTATCATCTAATGTGAAGAATTCTCGTTTGGAGAAGTGTGTCCATGTCTTGCATAGAAGCAAAAGAGTTTTCTTGAATAATTTGCTGTCTACATTGAATATAAATTTTTGGTTTGGTGCACTCTAATTTATACGATCCTATGAAAACTATATATGTTCGGTTACTTTATATTTCTAACTTTTATGAATAGATGATTGTTCAATAAAGTTATGAGTTTATACATTGAAGACTAAATATGTCTTCCTTAATGTTTTCAAGCAATTTCAGGTCTTATATATATGAGAGAGAAATTGAGAAGAAGCTGAAGTGCATACACACAAATAATGGAGGATGAAAAAATTACTAGTTGAAAGAGTTAAATGTTTACTTTCACCGGTAAAGTTCTCATTATCATTTTGGGATGAAGCATTGATTGTAATTGTACATGTTTTGGACCTTTCACGAGTTAACGACACCTATCGAACATAATAGTCCTTAAACGACCTACCACGACTTACAGGAAAAGCCTTAAGTTAGAACCGAGCTTAAATGATAAGGACTCAGAGCTTGGACTAGTTTGGACGAGCTCGAATATGGGCTTAACTCGTGGGTAGGTAACGAGACTTAATCACGGAGCCAATCTCCAGCAGATAGCAATTAGCAACTCAATCAAAGAAGCTTTATACTGGATTATCTATAATTATAAGGGATCATTGCTTATCTTAATAAGATAAGATCACACGAAGATTAATCTCAGAGATAAAATATTTATGAAGGGAAACACATCAGGCCAAGCAGCCCATGCCAATCCTATAAATACAAGCCTTAAGCAAAGGGCTAAACACTCCAAAATTACGACACAATCAATACACAAAAAGTATACACCATACTCCCTAGTTAGAACCTTAGTAGAGAAAATACCCAAAACTCTTTCCATCCTCACAGTGGTAGTTGATCACAACCCCACCGCAAAGACTCAACAGCACCATGAAGGTCACTACGAACAGTATTGAGAGCCCAAGTCTCAGGATCTGAAACAGTCAACCCAATTTGCTCATACTAGGGTCACTGACCAACTAAACAACCTTCCTAACAGAGGGGGCTTATCATTGAACTCTCTGTGGAACAACTCGATCATCGCTTACATCTTTCTCATGCACAATATTAACGTGCCCATAAGAACTATGTAGTGTTGATCCCCAAAACACGGTTCAAACATGTACATCGAACCAATAGTTCCCTCTTGTCAGGCTAAATATCTTTAACAAGGACCCATGTCTTATTTGGACAGAACATTGGCGTGGTCTATGGGAAACTATAATTTACAAAGCCCACACCAACATCCGAAGCACCATCCCAGATAGCCAAGTGGAAGACCGATTGAATCAATGTCATATCAGGGGGAATACCGGATGAAAGATGATTAAGGAGGCACAAATGAAGTATATGATGGCGAGATTTGTTGGATTCCTCAAAGAAACTCGAAAGAGAAGTACAAGTTCCCCCCGCCCCACCCCCAAAATCGATAGTAATGATGCCCAAGATGATGTTCTCCCCCACGAGGACCCCTTGGTAATCACAACGAAGATCGTCAACCAAACAATTGGGAAAGTCCTGGTGAACGTAGGAAGCTTTGTTAATATCATCCCTTATCAGATCTTCCAGAAGAAGGGACTACAAGATTCCATTCTGTCACCCACTTATCAAGACCTCATCGGGTTCGCAGCAAACTTGCTCAGGCTGTTGGGATACATCACGTAGCTGACAACACTATACTCCAAATCGAAGAGTTGCTCCATTGAAGCCCAATTCTTTGTCACAAAGTGTCAGACATCCTACATTGTGATCTTAGGGAGAATAACCTTAGTCAAGATGAAAGCAATAATATCCACCATGCGTATTTATACATGAAATTCATGCAAGATGAGGATATACATGTGATACATGGAGACCTGGAGCTAGCTAGGCAGATTGAAGAAAGCCCCACCAATCACGATGAGGAAGAACCAGTAACAGACATAATAATGCATATAGCTAAGAACCCTGATTCAATCCCCCTCAACATGTTGGATGCTCGCAAAGACTTTGAGGAAGTTCAAGCACAACCTGAACAAGAGGTCGAAGAAATACATATCAAACTAGCTCCCATCAATACAATACGTATAAGCGCAGATCTACCAATTGAGGTCAAAACCAAGTTGATATCTTGGCTACTCAGAAATAAAGATCTCTTAGCCTGGACAACAACACACTTACTAGGAGCGGATCCAAACTTTGCATGCCACCGTTTAGCTTGTGACCAAAATCATAAACCAGTGGCCTAAAAGTGTAGGAAGGTCGTGTAACACCCTGGTTTATTTTATAAAAAATATACGTTTAAAAATAACGGAAGGAACAGTAAAAGGTTTGGTAATATATGTAACACCCCAAAAATTGATCCCCGATTATAAAATATAATTATATGTAATTACGTTAATTATTATAAAAATTATAATGTGATTATAATATAATTATGATGATTAGAATATAATTATGTTTTAAAAATAAATTAAGAAATAATTAAAGAAAATTATTTTATTAAGGTAGATAATTCTTTTTGTGGAAATAAAAGAAGTATTTAATAAGTATTTGATAAGAGAAAAGAAAATAGAATAAAATATAATATTTTGTGATTTTTGTGCCTCACTAACCGGTTAGTGATACGAGTAACCGGTTAGTGCTCTCAGACACCCAGAACTGAGATTGTTCTGAACACGAATTGGAAAGGGAAACACGTTTTTGGCCTTCCAACCAGCCACCTTAGCCTGAAAACGCGTCAAATCTCTGCTGGGAACGAGTGGTGGTGGGTGTTGATGACTTAACCCATTCCAAACCACTCAATCTCACTCTCAACAATTCATAAAAACCAATTCAGAACCATTTCACTTGTGTTGGCTCGTTCTTGTTCTCTGAAGCATCAACACACCCAAACTTTACATGAAAACAAAGCTCTTTGAACCATCTTGAAAAAGAAACAAGTCTCACTCGATTCTATACACTGTAGAAGAAGTTATAGGCTCTGCAATTTGACTCTGCTGAGGCTTGAAAACAGAGCATAAATCAGTCTCTGGAGCTCTTTTTGTTGAATTCGTGTGGTAAGCTCAAGCTCTCTTTGGAACCCAAACTTGTTTCAATCTTGAGTTAGTATATCCTACTTTTGATTCTAATCCTTTCTCACACGTTTATTTCACTTATTCTTGTTGAAAATCTCTAATCAATACCCCCTGTTGAAACTGAAAACAGAGTTGCAGCTGAGGTGGGTTTTGCCTCAAAATCGTGTTGAACCTTTTCCTTTGCTTTCCAATCAGTCTCAAAAGCTTCAATAGGTAAGGGAGAAGATATTCATTTGCTAGAATGATTATTAAATGGCTTGGAATGTAAAAGAGCTTTACAAGCTCAAGGGCCATAGGTTTTGAATTGGGACTTTGGCTTGGAGGCCAAAATAAGACATAAAACTCATTCAAGCAGGTCATATTAACTGAACATGAGCTAAAGGAATGATAAATTTGACTTGAGAAGCTCTGAAATTGAATTTGACATGTTAAGTGTTAAATATGTGATTTTATGCATGCTTGAATAATTATATGTGAATCACATGAAATTGATGTGTATAATTGATTTAAACATGTTTAAATATGCTCAAGAATGTTCTGTGAGTGATTGATAAGGATTGAAAATGAAAGGTTTTTGAATGGGTGTTAAAAAGTGACATTTTTGGACTGCTGCTGCAGTGACTAACCGGTTACTGCAACTTCTAACCGGTTAGTTACTGTAAAATTGGAAAAAGAGGGAAATTTGAATGTGACTAACCGGTTACACGACTTTCTAACCGGTTAGACACTGTCCAGAACCTGAAAAATGTATTTTTCTTTAATCCAATATTTCCCTAATATTTTTAATTAATTCTTTTAAAATAAAAACTTTATTTTTATTATTTAAAAGAATGTTTTGATGTCAATTCCTTTTTAACATCAATTCAATGCCAATTAAATAATTTGAATTCAATCCTAATAACTTGATTGTGATTGAAATCATGCATGGTGTTAAGGAGTTAAGATAAGATAATAGGAAAAGACACATTTGATTTAACTAAATCAGTATGAGAATACGCAGAGATTAGGTTTATGACGGTGATACGTCAAATAATCGTGGGAATTAATTATAGGTAAAATAGTCCTATGATGAGTGGGTTCTGCAGACTCGACTCGGGATAATTTTACAATGACTATAATTTTATTCTATCGATCTCTCGGAGTATTTCGTGATTGCGGAGGACGGTCTTTAGTATAATTTACACATGGGTTGTAATTGTATACTTGGTGGAAAGACGTTTACTCCCAATTGCTTTTCCTATTTAGTGTGATCGTTGGTACGTTGTCGTCAAACGTACGTGGAGCGTTTGAGCATTTTCGTTAAAACGTAAAATCGTTTGAACGTTTTCGATAAAACGTAAATTTAGTCGTTGAGGACGTTATCGATAAAAACGTGAAATTGCCAAGTGCATAATATTTGAAAAATATCACAGATGAGATTGCATCAAGTAATTGCATTGCATTGCATTGTGAAAGTGCAACAAGGAAAGCTTTATTTTGATGAAGACAAAGTGCCAAAGGAATCAACAACAACAACCATTTTAGGAGTCTTCCATTTCCCGCTCCCTTGTATTATTTTATATTTATGTTGAGTGTGGGTGGTAGACTTAGGTTTATTACTCAAGCGATTATGAGTTAGTTAGAGTGAATACTAGTCAAGCTAAATAGTTGAAAAAGCTTAGAAAGGGACTAGGTCTTTTGGAAAATCATTTTTGATATTATTTGTTAAGAAAGTAGCAGTAACTACTCGAGTAGTTTGAGCACTACTCGAGTAGCCTGCAATGAAGATGTTGGAAACCAACAAGCGGGCTTAGCAATTACTAGAGGGGGGGGGGGTGAATAATAATATGGAAGCAACAATGACTAATTTTCGGTGCAATTACAAGATAATTGATCAAAAGCTTGTTTTTCTGAAACTGGGCAATTTACTCGAGTGAATTTAGAAATACTCGCGTGTTTTTCAGAAAACCTGAAAAACCCTCGCGTGAAAATGAAGAACACTCGAGTGAAATGCTACGAAATACTCGAGTGATTTGGAAAACACTCGAGTGTTTTATGCAGAACAGAAAGGATCAGTTTCAGAGAAATTTAGCAAAATGGTTCAATATCTTAAAGACTAGTCAAGAGCAGATATTAATCAAAGTAGAGAGCAATTAAACTAAGTTAAAACAAGTTGAAAACAAGTTAATTGCAACTAATTTCTACTTGAATTATAAAAGCCCCTTTCTAGAGAACTTAGGGTTTTGGTTTTTCTTGAAATCTAAGAAAGCTATAAAAGAGAGAGACAACACCAATTTTATCCTGGTTCACACTCAATATAGAGTGCTAATCCAGTCCCCCTAATCAACTTAGGAGTTTCTACTAGTGATCAAATTGTTAGAAATTACAAGGATAAATTGAGATTCTTCACTCAATCCTAACCCTTTTCAAGAGTGTACCAAACTCTTGAAATTTCTACCCCAACTTGATTTGGTGATGAAGAGTCCCTTCTTCTTAAGCTCCTTGGAACCTCCAAGAGCCCACCAAGCTAAGAATCCTCTTAGTCTTTGTGCTTGAGAACCTCTCAAGGCTTGAGAAACTTGGATACCTCACCAAGATTTTCTAAACAAGCTAAAGTGTTTGAGTGTTTGAGAATTTTACAACAAATAATTCTCTTACAATTGAAGCACACTCTCTTAACTCACTAAGACAAATAATAAAGATGAATGCTTGGTTGAGTTTAGAGAGAGAAATTATTTTCAACACTTGAGAGAGAATGAAATCAATTAAAGAGTGTAAGCTTGTTCCACCAAATAAAGTCCACTATTCATAATATATGTAAGGGGACAAAAGGGAAGGAAAAACCAAGTTATTCTTCCTTTTTGTCCTCTTTTAACGTTTAAAAAATTTGCTAACAGACCTAAATCACTCGAGTCTTTTTGAAAACACTCGAGTGTTTTTGGTCAACTCTGATAGTGTTGCTTTTTACTTTATCCAACGGCTATATTACAGAAAGTTCATAAATCACTCGAGTGAATTGAGAATCACTCGAGTGAATTGCTCAATGTTGGAAAAATTAAGTTTTTCTAACATTGTTTTCAATTCTCTTCTCAAGTCTAATTGGTTTTAATCTCAACCTTTCATGCATGATTATTATTTGACCTTATGTGAGAATAAAAACCTAAACTACCCACTCTCATAAATAAAATAAAATACATTAAAATTAAATGAGAATGAATAATTAACTAAGCACTTGATCTTCTTTAATGTTGGGCTTGCATTCTTCACTTTAAGTCCATAATTTAATTACATTGTCATCATCAAAATTAATCCGCCTTAATCGGAGACTTGATTTTACAATCTCCCCCTTTTTGATGATGACAAAATAATTAAACCTCTAGCACTTGAGAGCTCCCCCTCAATATAGGAACCTTTTTAACCTGTACAATTCAGAAAATGCCAAGCACAACGTAATACAATAATAAACATAATCAAGTGCTCATTGGTATCAGAGCAAGAGCATATATCATCAGAGTGTAAGCAAGAAAGCGGAAAAAAAAATGCTCTTCCTCTTTAATCTCCTTTCTCCCCCTTTTTGTCATGATAAAAAAGATAACATTTTGGACACAAGGTGGAGAATGAAGGATACCAATAAGAAAACTTTCCCTTAAGAGTAAATAAGACACAAAATATGACTATGAAGCAATATTGAAAAACTTTAAAGAACATGAAAATCATGAAGAAAACATGATTAATGCATAAATGTCATAAACCCATCATTCCAACACACCATAACTAGACCATAAAACATGAGTGTTAATCAAAGTACACCCAACTCCAAAAACAACAAAATACTCAAAAAGTTCAACATAGCTAAAAATAAAGACAGTCATAAAAATAAGATGTGCAAAGGAGCATCAGGACTCAGGCAGATGGTGGCTGCTGATCGTCATCGCGAGGATAGGGCTGAAGTCTCCCAAGAGCGGACAGAATCTGACTCAGATCGGAGCGCACATGGCCAAAGCTAGCATCCACACTAGCGGAGTGGGCATCAAGCCTACCATGAAGAGCAGAGTGCTGGAGGTCCATCTGAGCCCTTATGTTAAACAAGGTCGCCCTTTGCTCTTGAGCTTGAATTTCCAAAGCATCCAAGCGCCCATCTATCCGATCAACCCGACCAGTCATAAAATTCCTATACTCCTCAGCCTGATGTCCCATGGAGGCAAACCGTCCATCAAAACCGTCCATCCTCTCATCCATATACACCCTGAACTCTGCAAATTGGGTGTTCCAGGACCCCGGTGTATCAAAGTCAATGTCATCAGTCGGATCACCATGGGGTACACTACCACTCCCTCCGGCCTGCTGGTCAAAAGCAGCCTCCTCCTCCTCTAGCTGCTGAGGGTCAACGCCCAGCTGATCTGCAGCCTGCTGAACATTTCCCTGACCCCTCAGAGCAGCTGCCTCATCAAAATATAAACATCGATTACCGAAGTATTCGATGTCCATCTTACCCAAAGAGATGTCAGAAAAGGCATGGATTTTTGCAGGTAGACGAACGACAGACTCTATTTCTGGAATTTGAACCTTGAAACCCGAAAAACACTCGCGTGAATTTGAATTCACTCGCGTGTTGGCCGAAAATTGGATTTTCAGAAAACTGCGATTCACTCGAGTGAAATGGGATTCACTCGAGTGTTGGCCGAAAGTGTGATTTTTCCATAGGCTCAAAACACTCGAGTGATTTAGAAAACACTCGAGTATTTTCCATCAGACCTGCTCAAAAACTTTTTCAATTAAAACTGATTTAATTTTGAATTAAAATTACTCGAGTGATATTAGAAACACTCGAGTCTTTTTATCAGTGAAGCTTAAAAACACATTTTTTAAAACACAAAACACAAAATTCACCACATGTAATGAAGACAATAGATAGGAAACATAATCACACACAGTTAGAACATAAATTTATAAGCTCTCAAGGCAAATTCAATCAAGTATCACTACACATTAAATTTAGACACATTTGGTGATTTTCAAATGGCACAAATCAATTAGTTTATACTAGACTCATCTAAAATACCAAGTTCACCTCTTATATGATAGAAGGTATCCCTTGGTAAGGGTTTTGTAAAAATGTCCGCTAATTGATTTGTGGTACTTAAAAATTCAATTGTGCAATCCCCCTTTTGAACATGATCTCTTACGAAATGATGTCTAATTTCAATGTGTTTAGTCCTTGAGTGATACACCGGATTCTTAGTTAGGTTAATGGCACTCGTGTTATCGCATTTTATGGGAACACTTTCTAATTTTAAACCAAAATCCAATAATTGTTGTTTCATCCACAAGAGTTGAGCACAACAACTACCGGTGGCGATATATTCCGCTTCGGCGGTGGAAAGAGCAACACAAGCTTGCTTTTTAGAAAACCATGACACTAGTGAACTTCCCAATAAATGGCAAGTACCACTAGTGCTTTTGCGATCAAGCTTGCATCCCGCGAATTCGGAATCCGAATAACCAACTAAACTAAGACTAGCATCACTAGGATACCATAATCCGGTGTTAATTGTTCCTTTAAGATATTTAAAAATATGTTTAACCGCGGATAGGTGTGATTCTTTAGGATTTTCTTGAAAACGGGCACACATGCATACACTAAACATAATATCCGGTCTAGATGTGGTAAGATATAGAAGACTACCTATCATGCCTCTATATTTACTAACATCAACCGGTGTACCTTTGTCATCCTTGTCTAGGTAGCATGATGTGCTCATGGGAGTATATGCTTCTTTGCATTTGTCCATTCCGAATTTTCCAAGGAGCTCCTTGCAATATTTTCCTTGATGCACAAAAATCCCCTCCTTGACTTGCTTGATTTGAAGTCCTAGGAAGAACTTGAGCTCCCCCATCATGGACATTTCAAATTCCTTTTTCATCAAGTTAGAGAACTTTCTACACAATGACACGTTAGTGGCACCAAAGATAATATCATCTACATATATTTGCACTAACAAAATGTCCTCTTTGGTTTTATAGATGAATAGGGTATTATCAACCTTTCCCCTTTGAAAGTCATTTTCTAATAAAAAGGTGCTTAATCGATCATACCAAGCTCTAGGAGCTTGTTTTAATCCATAAAGTGCCTTTTTCAATTTATAAACATGGTTTGGAAATTCATGACTTTCAAAACCGGGTGGTTTCTTAACATACACTTCTTCATTTATGAAACCATTCAAGAAAGCACTCTTGACATCCATTTGATAAAGAGTGAATTTCATTATTGATGCGAAGGCAAGCAAAATTCGGATTGCCTCAAGGCGTGCAACCGGAGCAAAGGTCTCATCATAATCAACACCTTCCTCTTGGTTGTACCCTTGGGCAACAAGTCTCGCTTTGTTTCTTATAATCAAACCGGATTCATGAAGCTTATTTCTATAAATCCATTTTACACCAATTATGGTATGATCATTGGGTGTAGGCACTAGTTCCCAAACATCATTTCTAATAAATTGATTTAGTTCTTCTTGCATGGCCATAACCCAATGTTCATCCTTAATTGCATCTTTAATTGAATTTGGTTCGATTTGAGAAACAAAGGAAACAAAATGACAAATATTTTGAATTGACCTACGAGTTAACACTCCCTTTGAAAGGTATCCTATGACATTGTCAATAGGGTGAGCTTTCACCGTTTTCCAAGCCGGATCAAGTTCATCCTTGATTTCTCCTTCATCCTTTGATTTTTCCATCTCTTTGTCAACATTGGAAATCTCAAGTCCATCATCACTACCATCACATAAAACACTATCTTCTTTCGAAGACTCATTAAAAACAATGTGAATTGATTCTTCAATAGTCATAGTTCGTTTATTATAAACTCTAAAAGCTTTACTATGAGAAGAGTAACCCAAAAATATTCCCTCATCCGATTTTGAATCAAATTTTCCAAGATGATCTTTTCCATTGTTTAAAATGTAAACTTTGCATCCAAATACATGGAAATGGGATATATTGGGTTTTCTACCTTTGTAAAGCTCATAGGAGGTTTTCTTTAACATGGGCCTAATAAAGATTCTATTCATTACATAACAAGCCGTATTAATGGCATCGGCCCAAAAATAGTGAGGTACTTGAGAATCATTTAACATGGTTCTAGCAAGTTCCTCTAGCACCCTATTTTTCCTTTCAACAACTCCATTTTGTTCCGGAGTTCTTGGTGCCGAATATTGGTGCTCAATTCCATGCTTATCACAAAATCTATCAAATTTATAGTTTTCAAATTCACCTCCATGGTCGGTTCGAATAATAATCACTTTTTGATTTACTTGGTTTTGTGCAAGTTTAATGTGGCGTTTAAAAGACTTGTAGGTCTCACTCTTAGCACTTAAAAACAATGTCCATGTAAATCTTGAATAATCATCAACAATCACCAAGGCAAAGTAGTTGCCACCAAAGCTTTTAACTTGAGAAGGTCCAAACAAGTCCATGTGAAGCATTTCCAATGGTCTTGTTGTGGACACATCATTTTTGGAACTAAAATGATTTTTAGTTTGTTTGCACTTCTTGCAAGGAGTGCAATCACCTTTAATTTGAAAATTGAGCTTTGGTAAACCAACTACTAAGTCTTTGGATTGAAGTTTCTTAAGTTGATTTACATTAATGTGAGCGGTCCTACGATGCCATAACCAAGTATCACTTTCTTTGCTAATTAAACACTTTGAAACTAAATAAGTGATATTATTCAATTCAACCATGTAAGTGTTATTAGACCTTTTTTCCAACAAATTTGATAGATTCATCTTTGTCACTTTTTATGAGACAATGAGTAGAGGTAAATAATACATGGTTACCAATATCACATAATTGACTAATGCTCAAAAGATTATGCTCTAATCCTTGAACATAAAGTACATTATCAATAACCAAGTTGGAAGAATTACCAATTTTACCTATACCAAGTATTTTGCCTTTGTTGTTGTCTCCATAAGTGACATATCCTTTTTCCTTAGGAGTAAGCTCAATGAAGTGTCGCTTATCTCCCGTCATGTGCCTAGAACGTCCACTATCAAGTATCCAAAGTTGCTTTCCGGTTCTAAGGCACACCTACAAGACATAATCATTTGCTCATTTTGGGTACCCAAATTATGTTGGGTCCCTTTTTGTTAGTCTTGGATGATTCTCCCTTCTTAATCCAAACATAAGTACCATTTTGAATTCCAAAAGATTTGATATGGCACTTATTGTTGGTATGTCCAAATTTTCCACAATAAAAGCAAGTTGGTTTCTTTGTAAAATCAACTTTTGAGAATGAACCAACTTCTTTATTTTTCTTTTTCTTGTGGACATATCCTAAACCGGTTTTGTTTGAATTGTGTCTAAGAGAACCAATCAACTGATCTAGGTTTCTATCACTTTTGTTAAAAGTGTTGAGTTTGATTTTCAAATCATTTACTTCCTTTTCAAGCTCACAACACTTTTCACAATGAGTGATGATATATGATTGATTTGCATTCTCACAAACATGACTAGAGTTAGCAAGTTCCAAGGATGCATTTTGGAGTTTCAAGTCATTAATAGATTTTTCTAATTCATTGATTTCCTTTTGATACTCCAAAAGCTTCTTTCCTTTCTCTTTGTTAACTTTAGAAAGTCTTTCAAATTGAGTGAGCATTTCATTATATTCATTTAACAAATCATCATAAGAAATAGTATGAGAGGAGGTGTAAGAATAATTAGATGATATCTCATCCTCACTCTCATTGTCTTTTCTTTCACTACTTGAGGAGGCTTCATTGTCATTCTTGGCCATGAGGCATAGCTTGGCTTCCTCATCATCCGAACTACTTGAGGATGACTTGGAATCCTTTTTCGGTTCATCCCAAACAATGTAAGCTCTTTTCCCCTTCCCATCTTGAGTCTTCCTCTCATTCTTTCTTAAGTAGGTGGGACATTCCATTCTTATGTGTCCTATCCCACCACACTCATGACACTTCACAATTTCACTTGAGCTTTTGTTTCTTTGCTTGTTATCCTTGGATCTTTTGTCTTGAGGTCTCTTGTCCTTAGAGAATGATGAACTACCCTTTTTGCCTTTGAGGAATTTATTGAATCTCTTGGCAAATAAGCTAATGTCTTCCTCATTTAGAGCACGATCGGAGCCTTCACTTGAAGATGCATCTTCATCCTCTTTTGACATTTTGGTTGAGGCTTTTAAAGAGATGCTCTTCTTTTTCTTGTCCAAATCTTCATTTAGGTGGAGTCTTGATAGTTCCATCTCATGTTCTTGGAGCTTCCCAAACAAAGTGGTCAAGTCCATAGATTTTACATCCTTAGCTTCCTTGATTGCGGTCACCTTAGGTTGCCATCTCCTATCAAGACATCTCAAGACCTTGTTAGTAGTTTCACCATCTCTAAACTCCTTTCCTAAGCCAATCAATTGGTTAACGATATGTGTGAACCTTGTTTGCATATCATTGATAGACTCATTAGGGAAGATATGAAAGAGCTCATATTCATGAGTTAAAGCATTTAATCGTGAGTCTCTAACTTCACTAGTTCCCTCATGAGTAATTTGCGAGGTATCCCACATTTCTTTAGCCGATTGGCATTGTGAAATCCTATGAAATTCATTTTTGGACAAGGCGGAGAAGATGATATTTTTGGCTTTTAAATCATATGAAACTTTCTTTTTATCATCTTCATTCCAACTTGTCCTAGGAATAACAATGGCTTCACCATTAATCACTCTTCTAGGAATATAAGGACCTTTTTCAATTGCATCCCAAATATCGGTGTCTATTGCTTCTACAAAGACTCTCATCCTAACCTTCCAATAAGAATAATCTTCACCATTGAAGAATGGAGGTCGGTTAAGAGACATAGACCTTTCTTGTTGATTGCTAGAGCCCATTTGTTTCCAAAAGGATCTTTTTCGAAAAAGCTTTTACGCTCGATCTTTCGACCGAGCTCTGATACCACTTGTTGGAAACCAACAAGCGGGCTTAGCAATTACTAGAGGGGGGGTGAATAGTAATATGGAAGCAACAATGACTAATTTTCGGTGTAATTACAAGATAATTGATCAAAAGCTTGTTTTTCTGAAACTGGGCAATTTACTCGAGTGAATTTAGAAACACTCGCGTGTTTTTCAGAAAACCTGAAAAACACTCGCGTGAAAATGAAGAACACTCGAGTGAAATGCTACGAAATACTCGAGTGATTTGGAAAACACTCGAGTGTTTTATGCAGAACAGAAAGGATCAGTTTCAGAGAAATTTAGCAAAATGGTTCAATATCTTAAAGACTAGTCAAGAGCAGATATTAATCAAAGTAGAGAGCAATTAAACTAAGTTAAAACAAGTTGAAAACAAGTTAATCGCAACCAATTTCTACTTGAATTATAAAAGCCCCTTTCTAGAGAACTTAGGGTTTTGGTTTTTCTTGAAATCTAAGAAAGCTATAAAAGAGAGAGACAACACCAATTTTATCCTGGTTCACACTCAATATAGAGTGCTAATCCAGTCCCCCTAATCAACTTAGGAGTTTCTACTAGTGATCAAATTGTTAGAAATTACAAGGATAAATTGAGATTCCTCACTCAATCCTAACCCTTTTCAAGAGTGTACCAAACTCTTGAAATTTCTACCCCAACTTGATTTGGTGATGAAGAGTCCCTTCTTCTTAAGCTCCTTGGAACCTCCAAGAGCCCACCAAGCTACGAATCCTCTTAGTCTTTGTGCTTGAGAACCTCTCAAGGCTTGAGAAACTTGGATACCTCACCAATATTTTCTAAACAAGCTAAAGTGTTTGAGTGTTTGAGAATTTTACAACAAATAATTCTCTTACAATTGAAGCACACTCTCTTAACTCACTAAGACAAATAATAAAGATGAATGCTTGGTTGAGTTTAGAGAGAGAAATGATTTTCAACACTTGAGAGAGAATGAAATCAATTAAAGAGTGTAAGCTTGTTCCACCAAATAAAGTCCACTATTCAGAATATATGTAAGGGGACAAAAGGGAAGGAAAAACCAAGTTATTCTTCCATTTTGTCCTCTTCTAACGTTTAAAAAATTTGCTGACAGACCTAAATCACTCGAGTCTTTTTGAAAACACTCGAGTGTTTTTGGTCAACTCTGATAATGTTGCTTTTTACTTTATCCAACGGCTATATTACAGAAAGTTCATAAATCACTCGAGTGAATTGAGAATCACTCGAGTGAATTGCTCAATGTTGGAAAAATTAAGTTTTTCTAACATTATTTTCAATTCTCTTCTCAAGTATAATTGGTTTTAATCTCAACCTTTCATGCATGATTATTATTTGACCTTATGTGAGAATAAAAACCTAAACTACCCACTCTCATAAATAAAATAAAATACATTAAAATTAAATGAGAATGAATAATTAACTAAGCACTTGATCTTCTTTAATGTTGGGCTTGCATTCTTCACTTTAAGTCCATAATTTAATTACTTTGTCATCATCAAAATTAATCCGCCTTAATCGGAGACTTGATTTTACAGAAGAAAATTGGTCTGCTCACTGTCTCCACAAACTACTTGAATAGTCTGTTGACTAATCGATTAGTTCTCAACTAATCGATTAGTTGCTGCACTAATTGAGTAGTTTGAGAAACAGTGAGTCCACAAATTTTCTCACTACTCGAGTAGTGCTCAAACTACTCGAGTAGTACGTATCAGATCTGTCAGTCTTTTATTTCTTATATGGCTGTTGAAGAGGCAATCAAGGGAGAATCTTTCCTAATCAGTTTTATCAAGCTCCTCCCTGATTCTGGCAATTGGAAAACACATTATAAGGATTACCTCTTCAACAATAGCCACTGACACACTGATCTGAAGCGAAAAACGTTTTTGAAATCCTTGCACACAAAATAGAACGATTTGATCCAATCACTTTCTAAGAATCAATCTCTAGTATTCTAGCATTTCTTTCTCATCATCAATTGAGATTGTTTTGGAGCCGTTTCTCTGTGATCTAATTTCTCCATTGAAGAAAGGAAGGATATCTTGAAGGTTTCAAGGAGTCCTACAATTGGATGCGTTGAAGAGGTTCTTCAACCAACAAGATCAACTCAAATTGGGGTAGACTTCAAGAGTTTGGTACACTCTTGAAAGGGATATGTGTGATAGAGTGAGGTTCACTTGTATCTCCTATTGTAACCGATTTGAACTGATTTTAGTAGACACTCCCTAAGGTTTAGGGGGGACTGGACGTAGCTCTCAGTGGATAGAGAGTGAACCAGTATAATAATTCCCTGTGTCTATCTTTTATTGCTTTAGTTTATTTCTGTTATTTAATCTTTCTTCAGAACCTTAAGTTAGCAAATCATCCGCTTCTGTTCTTGGCTTCGTGTTGGCGAAACCCCTCTTTTGAAAACTCAGTTCTCTGTCTGAATTTCCTCGTACTACTCGAGTAGTCTCTGAACTAATCGAGTAGTTCATCACTTTTTGGACAGAAACTTAATTTTGTTTTAAAACAGTAAGCGCATTATTTGTTAATATCAATTACATTCGAAAAGTTAATATCGTTACTTCAATTTACTATTCACCCCCCTCTAGTAAAGTGTTAGGCCGCTTGTTGGTTTCCAACAAGTGGTATCAGAGCTCGGTCGAAAGATCGAGTGTAAAAACTTTTTCGAAAAGATCCTTAAGGAAACCATGGGCTCTAACAATCCTTTTGGAGGGGAAGGCTCTTCAATAAACCGTCCTCCACTACTTAATGGTGAAGGATATGCTTATTGGAAAGCCAGAATGAAAATATTTATTGAAGCGATTGATATTGATGTTTGGGATGCAATTGAAAATGGTCCCTATATACCTAGAAGAAAAATAAATGAGGAAGTTGTAGAAATTCCTAAGGCAAGTTGGAATGATGATGACAAAAAGAAAGTTTCCTATGATTTGAAAGCTAAAAACATCATCACGTCCGCCTTGTCTTATGATGAGTTCTTCAGAGTTTCACATTGTAAAAATGCGAAACAAATGTGGGACGTTCTACAACTTACTCATGAAGGGACAAGCGAGGTTAGAAGGGCTAGATTAAATACATTAATGCATGAATATGAGTTATTTCGCATGCTCCCTAATGAGTCAGTTAATGACATGCAAAAGCGATTTACTCATATCATAAATCATCTCATAGCTCTTGGTAAAACATTTCTTAATTCTGAAGTTATTAACAAAGTATTGAGATGTTTAAGCAGGGAATGGCAACCCAAGGTCACAGCTATCATGGAGTCAAAAGATTTAGACACCTTGGATCTTGCAACCCTCTTTGGAAAGCTTCAGGAGCATGAGATGGAGCTAGGACGCCTGTCTATGCATGAGGAAACAAATAAGAAGAAAAAGGGTATTTCTCTAAAGGTATCCACTAAGACCCCCAAGGTAAGCAAAGACTCTTCTGAAAGTGAATCAAATTCTGATATGGATGAGGAAACCTTTGGTCTCATGATTAAAAAGTTTGGAAAGTTTTTTAAAAATAAAAGAAATTTTAAAGGCAAGGGAAAAGAGACCAAAGATTCCCATCATAAAGGTAACCTTTCAAAAGATAAGATCAGGTGTCATGAGTGTGGAGAACCGGGACACATCAAAGTCTATTGTCCTAAGTTACACAAGAAAAGCAGTGAAGAAAGAAAGAAAGGCAAAGACTATAAATCCAAACGGGCCTACATTGTCTGGGATGCACCAGAAGAGAATGAAACTTCAGATTCAGACTCGTCAGATGATGAGGAGGCAAACCTTTGCTTAATGGGAAGATTCGATGAAGAAGCATCTCAAAGCCATACATCATCTGTGCAAGGAAATGAGGTAACCTCCGACACTGAATCTGATACTGAATCTGAATTTGACGATTATGAAGATTTATATTCTGCTTATATTGACATGCAATCTGAATTTAAGAAACTTGCTAAGAGTTATATCAAATTGAAAAAGAATGTTTTAAAATACAAAGAGCAAGTTCTTGAATTTGAAGATTGCATGGAAAAATTAAGAAGCGAAAATGAATCTTTGGAACATTCTATCACCTGCTTAAAAAGTCAAAAGTGTGAAAGTTGCATTGATTATGAGAAAGAAATTTTAGATTTAAAAACCAAAAATGCAACTTTCTCAAACAGTGATAGAATGTTAAATAAGCTGCTTAATGATCAACGAGATAATTCAAACAAAACAGGCCTTGGATAACAAAATGCCAAAAAGAAATTTTTTAGAAAAGTTGGTTCATTTTCAAAATTAAACAATTCAAAAAGGCCAACTTGTTTTTATTGCGGCATTCATGGTCATACATCGAAGGTTTGTAAGATAAGGCATCATGGTATTGCAAATGGATCTTTTGTTTGGATTGTCAGGGGAGAAGATCCCTATACTAACCCCAAGGGACCCAAGACTACTTGGGTACTCAAAATGAGTAAGTAATCTCTGTCTTGTAGGTGTGCTTTCGAACGAAGGAGAATCAATGGTACTTGGATAACGGATGTTCGAAGCACATGACTGGAGACAAGCAGCACTTCATAGAGCTTACTCCAAAGGAAAAAGGATAAGTTACGTATGGGGACAACAACAAAGGTAAGATATTGGGTGAGGGTAAAATAGGTAATTCCTCCAACTTGATTATCGATAACGTTTTATATGTACAAGGTTTAGAACATAATCTTTTAAGTATAAGTCAACTTTGTGATATCGATAATCATGTTGTTTTTACCTCCACTCAATGTTTTATTAAGAGTAATAAGGACAATTCTATTAAATTTGTGGGGAAAAGATCTAACAATACTTATTTGGTTGATTTAAATGAAATAACCTCTTTGGTATCCACTTGTTTGGTTAGCAAAGAGAACGATACTTGGTTATGGCATTGTAGGTTAGCCCGTATTAATGTAAATCAATTAGAGAAACTTCAATCCAAAGACCTAGTAATTGGTTTACCAAAGTTGAAATTTGATTTAGAGGGAGTTTGCACAGCTTGTAAAAAGTGCAAACAAACTAAAAATAATTTTTCTTCAAAAACGATGGTTTCCACATCAAGGCCATTAGAATTACTTCATATGGACTTGTTTGGACCATCGCAAGTAAAGAGCTTTGGTGGTAATTACTATGCCTTGGTAATTGTTGATGACTTTTCTCGATTTACTTGGACTTTATTTTTAACTTCAAAAAGTGATACTTTCAAAAGTTTTAAAAATCTTGTCAAACGAGTCCAAAACCAAGTCAACCAAAAAGTAATTGTAATCCGAACGGACCATGGCGGCAAGTTCGAAAACCACAAATTTGATAATTTTTGTTCAAAATTTGGCATAGAGCATCAATTTTCTGCTCCACGAACTCCCGAGCAAAACGAAGTTGTGGAACGGAAAAATAGAGTACTTGAGGAGCTTGCTAGAACTATGTTGAATGAATCTCAAGTACCACATTATTTTTGGGCTGATGCTGTTAATACTGCATGTTATGTTATAAATCACATTTTGACCAGACCTATTTTAAAGAAAACTCCTTATGAACTTTACAAGGGTAGAAAGCCTAATATATCCCATCTTCACGCTTTTGGATGCAAAGTTTTTATTTTAAATAACGGAAAAGAGCATCTTGGAAAATTTGATCCAAAAGCGATGAAGGTATATTTTTAGGTTATTCCTCCCATAGTAAAGCATTTAGAGTTTTTAATAAAAGAACGTCTACCATAGAAGAATCAATACATGTTATGTTTGATGAGTCTCCGAAAGGAGATATGTTGAGTGGTGCAGAAAGTGCAGGTAGTTCTATGGATTTAACTGATAATCTTATAGAGGAAATTTAAAACTCAACTGAAGAGGAAACTCAAAAGGATGATCTTCCTCCCGCTTGGAAAACAAGCAAAAACCATCCAATCGACCAAGTGATAGGTGATATCTCACAGGGAGTATTAACTCGTCGTTCCATTCAAAATTTTTGTAATTTCGTTTCCTTTGTTTCTCAAATTGAACCTGATTCTGTTAAAAAAGCAATTGAGGATGAACATTGGGCTATTGCTATGCAAGAGGAACTAAGTCAATTCATCAGAAATGATGTTTGGGATTTGGTTCCTAAGCCTGATGATCATACTATAACTGGTACAAAATGGATTTTTCGAAATAAAATGGATGAATCAGGAATAATTATTAGAAACAAAGCGATACTTGTTGCTCAAGGCTACAACCAAGAGGAAGGTATCGACTATGACGAAACCTATGCTCCATTTGCACGCCTTGAAGCAATTAGAATTTTACTTGCTTTTGCATCATTGATGAAATTCACTCTCTTTCAAATGGATGTTAAAAGCGCATTTTTAAATGGGTTTATAAATGAAGAAGTTTATGTTAAACAACCTCCTGGCTTTGAAAACCATGAATTTCCCAACCATGTTTATAAACTCAAAAAGGCTCTTTATGGTTTGAAACAAGCTCCTAGAGCTTGGTACGACCGATTGAGTTCTTTTCTTTTAGAACAAGGTTTTGAAAGAGGGAAGGTTGATACAACTTTATTCATTTATAAATCCAAAAAGGACATTCTTTTAGTACAAGTATATGTAGATGACATAATTTTTGGTGCTACTAATATGTCCTTGTGCAAGAAATTTTCAGATTTAATGAAAGGTGAATTTGAGATGTCGATGATGGGGGAACTTACGTTCTTCCTAGGACTTCAAGTGAAGCAAGTTAAAGGAGGGACTTTTGTGCATCAAGCGAAATACTGCAAGGACCTCTTAAGGAAATTTGGAATGGACAAGTGCAAGAACGCAACAACTCCTATGAGCACCTCTTGCTACCTCGATAAGGATGACTCAGGTAAGCCGGTAGATGTAAGTAAATATAGGGGCATGATAGGTAGTCTACTATATTTAACTGCATCTAGACCGGATATAATGTTTAGTGTTTGCATGTGTGCACGTTTTCAAGCAAAACCAAAAGAATCCCATTTATCTGCTGTAAAACGTATTTTTAAATATTTAAAAGGGACTGAAAACACAGGATTATGGTATCCCAATGATGCTAATCTTAGTTTGATTGGATATTATGATTCTGATTTTGCAGGATGCAAGCTTGATAAAAAAAGCACTAGTGGTACATGCCATTTATTGGGAAGTTCACTAGTGTCTTGGTTTTCCAAAAAGCAAGCTTGCGTTGCTCTTTCTACCGCAGAAGCAGAATATATTGCAGCCGGTAGTTGTTGTGCTCAAATCCTTTGGATGAAGCAACAACTATCGGATTTTGGTTTAAGATTGGATCACATTCCTATCAAATGTGATAATACTAGTGTAATCAATCTAACTAAGAATCCTGTGTATCATTCACGAACAAAACACATCGAGATAAGACATCACTTTTTACGCTTTCATGTTCAAAAGGGTGACTGTACTATAGATTTTGTAAGTACTGAAAATCAATTAGCTGATGTTTTTACAAAACCCTTGCCAAGAGACACCTTCTATCATATAAGAAGGGAGCTAGGCATTTTAGATGAATCAAGTGTCAGCTAAATGAATTAAGTATTTTTTTAAGTCACCAAGATTCGAAGTCTTATTTCGATATGAATTTGTTTGTATACTCTCTTAAATATTTAGATTTAATCCTTTGGGCTTGAAAAGTGCATCATAAGTGTTTCATTGGCTTGCATTTGTTTAAAATGTTTTATTAAAATGGTATTTAAATTTTCTCCTGGGTTCTAACTGCTGTTGAATATGCAATTTTTCTCGTACTACTCGATTAGTTTCTTGACTAATCGAGTAGTCTACTTAAAACTTGTTTTTCAGTCTCTCTGTGAGGACGAACTACTCGAGTAGTCCCATGACTAATCGAGTAGTTCGCTGGTTCTGCAGCAGTTAAAACCAGATCTGGTTGTCTTCTTCCTCATTCTTTCTTTCTCAAAAACACAGTTTTCTCTCTCTCTCTCTAGAATCTCTAATTTTATGCACTGTTTCACAAATTTCTTCCACAAAATCCTCTCTTTTTCAATTTCTTTCACTATTTCTCCACTCAATCTTCTCTATTTCTCCCTATTCATTCTCAAATTCGGATTTCCCCCTTTTCAAAACCTAAAAATCCGTTTTCTTTGAGAACTCCAATGGCATCATCATCCTCTGCTCCTGCTCCTGCTGCAAAGCGTACCAAGAAGCGTGCTAATGAGATTGATCTGAATCATTACTTCTCTCTTGCCTCCCGAAATGGTCGGTATGTACGCTTCTCATCAAGGGAGCCCGCTGAAATCCTCTGGATAAATTCTTTCTGGTTGTTTCATCAGCACCTACCTCGGGTAAATCTTGCAAATACTGGTTTACAGCGTTTCCTAGAATATAATGGTTGTTTCTACATTAGGACTCTCAGACACTTTTATGCAAATCTGGTGAAACAAGGAGACACATATCACTCATTTGTTCATGGCACTCGCATTGCATTTACTCTGGCTGACTTGCATACTCTTTTTGATTTACCTACTGCTGGGGCTTCATTGGTTAATAAGGGTTTGGACTGTGATATTTCTAGAACTTATTCTGAGACTCTTCGTCCTGGTTTTAGATGGTTTAAAGGTAATAAAAAGGTTAAGTCAATGACTGTGGATAACAGGATTTTGCTTTACATCATTACATACTGTGTGTTCACAAGAACTTCCAGGAACTTTGGACAAGCTTTTGAGGATGACATTAAGCTTATGAATGGAATTATCAATAACATCCGCGTAAACTGGGCTTTGGTTATTGTGGAAAGGATGCTCATGGCGGCTAGTTCTTCGTGTACTGGGTGGCTGCCCTTTCCAATGCATGTTACTAAACTTGTTCAACATCTTGGCGTAACTATTCCTGCAAATGACCCAAGTACTCACTATGAGGATAATGAATATTGTATCAATGATGGATTCTTTCACCTAATTGGACTGCGCAAGCATGACCAGACTGGCATTTGGTATTGGAAGGAGGATCTTCAGGCCTTAGAAGATGGTAATCTTGCTCCTCAGGATGAAGACAGGGAAGAAGAGGAACAAGCATTTCAGGCAGCTGAAGAAGGTCTCAATGTAGATGACTTTATGGATGCTCAGCCTTCTCAGCCTCATGTGTCTCCCTCTCATGCCTCTTCATCATTTGATCTTAGAGCTATGCATGACTCTCTGATGTCTCATATGGATAGTCACTTTGGGCGGGTCAACGATCGTTTGGATCGCATTGACAGCCGTATGGATCAAATGGAGCTTCGTATGGTGGAGGACTATGATAACATGCAACAATTTCTCACTGATGCCTTTGGAGCTTTTCATCCTCCCCCATCCTCTTAAATGTTTTCAAATTCTTTTATCTTTTGCTGTTTTTCATCTTGGTGTTGTCTTTTGGTTTTTATCTTTGGATGTGTGTATCCAAACTTTTTGTTGATCTCTAGAGTTTCTAAGTTTAAGACTTATGTTTTTATTTAACTCATCCATGGATATGCATTGCATTCTGTTTGATTTTATAATTATTAAGGCTATTAGTTTGATTTATTATCTCTCTTTTGGCTCGTACGTAAGTATTTTGGCTCCTTTTTTGCATGCCAAAAGGGGGAGAAAGGTTGTTGTGTTTGTTGGCTTAATTTTTACAGGTATAGGTGCATACATTCAGGGGGAGTATGTAAAATCAACAAGCATTTGTCATCATCAAAAAGGGGGAGACTGAAAGTGCAACAAGGAAAGCTTTATTTTGATGAAGACAAAGTGCCAAAGTAATCAACAACAACAACCATTTTAGGAGTCTTTTATTTCCCGCTCCGTTGTATTATTTTATATTTATGTTGAGTGTGGGTGGTAGACTTAGGTTTATTACTCAAGCGATTATGAGTTAGTTAGCGTGAATACTAGTCAAGCTAAATAGTTGAAAAAGCTTAGAAAGGGACTAGGTATTTTGGAAAATCATTTTTGATATTATTTGTTAAGAAAGTAGCAGTAACTACTCGAGTAGTTTGTGCACTACTCGAGTAGCCTGCAATGAAGAAAATTGGTCTGCTCACTGTCTCCACAAACTACTCGAGTAGTCTGTTGACTACTCAACTAATCGATTAGTTGCTGCACTAATTGAGTAGTTTGAGAAACTGTGAGTCCACAAATTTTCTCACTACTCGAGTAGTGCTCCAACTACTCGAGTAGTACGTATCAGATCTGTCAGTCTTTTATTTCTTATATGGCTGTTGAAGAGGCAATCAAGGGAGAATCTTTCCTAATCAGTTTTATCAAGCTCCTCCCTGATTCTGGCAATTGGAAAACACATTATAAGGATTACCTCTTCAACAATAGCCACTAACACACTGATCTGAAGCGAAAAACGTTTTTGAAATCCTTGCACACAAAATAGAACGATTTGATCCAATCACTTTCTAAGAATCAATCTCTAGTATTTTAGCATTTCTTTCTCATCATCAATTGAGATTGTTTTGGAGCCGTTTCTCTGTGATCTAATTTCTCCATTGAAGAAAGGAAGGATATCTTGACGGTTTCAAGGAGTCCTACAATTGGAAGCGTTGAAGAGGTTCTTCAACCAACAAGATCAACTCAAATTGGGGTAGACTTCAAGAGTTTGGTACACTCTTGAAAGGGATAGGTGTGATAGAGTGAGGTTCACTTGTATCTCCTATTGTAACCGATTTGAACTGATTTTAGTAGACACTCCCTAAGGTTTAGGGGGGACTGGACGTAGCTCTCAGTGGATAGAGAGTGAACCAGTATAATAATTCCCTGTGTCTATCTTTTATTGCTTTCGTTTATTTCTGTTATTTAATCTTTCTTTAGAACCTTAAGTTAGCAAATCATCCGCTTCTGTTCTTGGCTTCGTGTTGGCGAAACCCCTCTTTTGAAAACTCAGTTCTCTGTCTGAATTTCCTCGTACTACTCGAGTAGTCTCTGAACTAATCGAGTAGTTCATCACTTTTTGGACAGAAACTTAATTTTGTTTTAAAACAGTAAGCGCATTATTTGTTAATATCAATTACATTCGAAAAGTTAATATCGTTACTTCAATTTACTATTCACCCCCTCTAGTAAAGTGTTAGGCCGCTTGTAGGTTTCCAACACATTGCACATGCATTAGAAACATACATTATTGCTTGATAATTATTATTTAGTAATTATTAATTGATTATTTGAGATTGCTTAATTGCCTATGTGATTTTAATTGCTACTTGACCTATTGTGTTTGTTTATTCCTAGTTCATTTAATTATTCATTTGTACGTGAATGACACTGTCTTACTCCCTTTGCCCTATTTGTTTATTAGGTGATGTCTCGATTTCTGGCGTGCCTGGAGATGCATCCCGTGAGAGGGACATGGGAGTATGAGGAGCGTAGGGCCACGTTCGAGGGGGAAGTGGAGCTGATCTTCCGCCACCCGAACCCCGTGGCGTATATGCGTCCTCGTCGGTTCCGCATACCTATGATATATGCCCAGCATGTACCTCCTGCTTTTACTTATCGACATGTTACTCCACCGCCCCAGCCTGCACGTCGTCGTTCTCATTTTCGTTTCAGACCAGCTGCTCCCACTCGTACTCCTCCGGAGAGAGCTGCACATGAGGATCCTTCCCGTCCGGGTCCATCTTGGACTGTGAGATTTGCACCATCACCGGAACGTGTGCCTCCGGTGGTTCAGGTGGACTCTGAGGAGGAGGATCCCGAGGAGGGCGAGAGTGTGCCAGCTGGGCACGACGCCGTACAGACTGGAGGGGAGAGTGATCAGGTAGTGCCATCGACCGGGAGTCAGTGGATGGTGGATGAGCCTTGAGGTTATATGCTAGGTATATATCATTAGTATGTAGACTGACTGTTAGTATCTTTTGAGTTTAGTGGACTGCTCTGGGTTACACCTTATTATATATATATATATATATGTGCACTGACTTAGTTTAGTAACTTAGAGTTATGATACACTACCTTTTGACTGAAACAATGTGAAATGATGTACATTAAATTAAACTCCTTATGTGAAATATAAATGACGCAGTTTTATGAAAGTATTTGGTTTAAATTATTTCCTATTTTTATATACCATCATAAAAACATCAATATCATTTCCTTAAATCACATTAATAATATGCATTTATCATAACATAATTCCCGTAACGACTCCGGTCGTTACAATATACACTTCCGAGTTCAAAATTTCCATTTATAAATACATAAACAAGTTTAAGTTTTACGATTTACAATACAAAACAAAGTAAAATACAATTCATTCTTTCGCCTCTTACGCTGCGACACTCTGATCTTCAAACCACCTGCCGATTCCCCCTAAAATGTTAAATCACCAAGAGATGAGACATTTTCAAACGCATTAAATTAAAGGATAGTGAGCAGCTGATAATAAAAATTTAGGAATAATCACTAAATCGAGTACTGCAAGTCACACATCCCACAATATCAATCCAGATAGTGCAATGCATGGGCGCCACTCGTCCAACCCACAACTAGATCCTTCTCACTCGTATCCCATCCCAGGATACTATACTCATAAATAATTCATTAATCATGGGATCCACTTATGGATTGGTTCATCATTTCTTTACTCAATTCTCCCATGTCACAGTTACATTTCCAGTCTTTTCCTTTTACTCACATCACCCACTTCTCCTGGGAATAGACAAGTCGGGAGTAAGTGTCTCGCAACCAAAGTCTGAACAATACTTGGCCAATCTAGGTCCAAGTACAACTCGGGGTGATGCCCGTAGTTGGCTATAGCCGAGACCACCATCCTCAACCCTGAAGTGCCTAAGTGACCGATAAAATTGTAGTGGTTATCGTAGGACTGATCCCCGACATGGGTAGCAAATACGACACCTTTGTAGGATCAAGGCCCCACCCACTACAACTCTCGCGGTTGTAATACCCGCAAATTTTCGTATTTTAATAAATTGATTTTTGAGAAATTTTGATTGGACAGTTCTTTCAAAATAAATATAGTTACATTATTTGATTTATATTTATGAGTGAAAATAATTATTTGGGATTCATTTTTATAATGATAAATTATTTTATTTTGTGTCTTGGGGGAATTATTGTAACGCCCCGATTTTCGACATCCGAAAATGATCAGTATTAAATTAAAAAGTTGCCAAAAATGAGGCCATTTTTTTTCCTTTTTTTTTAAAAAAAAATGATGTGGGTGCACGTTCACGCTCTTACCTGAAAACCGGGTCGTTACGTGAAACCTACTCCCACATTCTTCCAAAAAGATTTCATAGTTCACGGTAACAAAAGGGTCGGCCAGTTCACAAAACAAAAGTAGGGCATAATTACAAGAGTGTTACATTGCTTAGATAATCCTTGACATGGACATTCACTACTTAGCTAGTTACCCTACCTACGACTTTGCCTAATAAAAACTATAGGGTGCAGCTCATGATCCTCTTTCTTCTGCCCTTGCTTGACACCAGAAGATGAAGCTATCCCAGCTACAGCTTGTCCACGATTCTTTGGCACCCACTGCATCCTTGTCGATGCGGGAAGATTCCTCAGAGCTTCACAGCGCAGCTTCTCCTCATAGTCTCCATATCCTCGGACATAAACTTGTCCTAGCAGCGGTCCTAAGTCGGCTCCGCATAGTCGATGCTCAGGGTCCGGAATCACGATCTGCGACACACCAGTCCATACCCAGCCAGATGGAGTACGCCTCCAGCCGCATCCATGCTTCATCCAGGTTGTAATCTCCATGCGATAATCCATCTGCGCGTTGGAGTACCAGAAGCACCGATATACCAACGGGCAGGAGAGAGTTAGCGAACCGAACGACAAGTCGTCGACGTTGTCGATTTACCGCAGGCGGAATATCAAGACAGACTCACACAATGCAAACAAGGCACACACAACACTCAAGTATAACATCTTAATTCATTATTATTATTATCTCATCAAAACTTATATCACTCTTACAGAAACATCTTTCCTTTTCACTTTCTTCCTCAACCATTTCTCAAACCATCACTTTCTTTCCCTTTCCAAGGCTCTCATCTTTTCTTCCTTTTTGCACTTTCCATCTTATCATCAATCATTCGCAAACGTTACTTTTCTTAATCATAACTCTTTTCTCATCAAGTCTTATTGAATTATAACCATCGATGATTAAGGGGAATTTAAGAATCATCGAGGTACGCGTCCGTTCGTAGTTAGCACTCACGTCTCAAGTCTACATCTCCTCGGTCACCTTCCACCTAGTCGGAAGCAAACAGGAGTACAGAACCTTTACCGTGCGGGCACGACAGCTGTCACACAAAAATGGTCCCTGACCAGGAGGGCCAGCCTCAAATAATATCATATATAACATGGCACGCTCTCAGCGGCAAACACAATGCCCCACTCCAGTTCCTCTCACTGTTCTCGATTTGCAATCTAGGGGGCGACAGTACTATTTCTAGTTGATCATGCAGGACGTGCCACGGCATTAGACCCAGTCCCCACCACGTTAGTGCGCCACTTGTGGAATTGTCCCGCCTAGAAAAGTACTCTAGACTTCTTGACGTTTCACCGTCATCGTCCTCCCCTAATGCAATCTCGTCCTAAGTATCCGCAGATACCTATCGTTCCTTCCTCTCCACTACTTCGGGTTAACTCTCATATCTCACCGCGTTCGCTGTTAATGTCTTTTAAAAGCTTTTATCTTGTTAATTAACCTAATGGTCAGCTCACCCTTCGTACATCCCTTCAATGAGTCCTGACCTCTAACTTTGCATCACTTTTCATGTCTCAAACTTGGCACAGAGCGGAATCACGTTCACAACTCGAATCTCATCACAACTTTCTCAAAACAACCTTTTCATAACAATCTCTCTTCAGAAACTTTCAACGAAAACACCTCACTCCACAAACTCCTTCCCAAATCATTTCCATCTCATAAATCTCTTCCAAAATTCAGTTCACAAATCCTTTTCCAAAAATTTCATTTCATAAATCATTTCAAAAATCTCTTTTCGAACCTCATTTCAAAATCTCTTTTCGAAGTCCTTTTCAAAAAGTCTCTTTTCAAAATCTCTTTCAGAAAATATATTCTGGAAAATTTTTCTCATTTTGGGAACCCTTTTTAAAATTCAAAACTCCTTCAAAAATTTTCACTTCTGGGAATCCCTTTCCAAAATTTCTTTTTGAAAACCCATTTTCAAAAATCTCCTTTTTGTAAAACCATTTCAAAAATTCTTTTCAAAGGTTTTCTCAAGGACTTTTTTCTTCTTGAGAACTAGTGGAGGAGCAAGCTCAACTCAGACCAGTCTCAATCCAAGAAACAAAACCAAAAGATTCACATCTCATTCCCCATCACATTTCACTTTCAATCTCACCTTAACTTTCTTTCCTCGCTCTGGCCCACTCACACCGTTAACATAATCTCCTTTCAACTCTCATTTCTTATCTTTACTCTACCATCAACTCAATCCTCTCATTATTATTTATATTCTCAATGTCTTATCATGCTAAGGTGGCCTTACTCCACAAGGACTTATGCCAAATAAGGGTTATCTCATCTCTTGGTGTCTTTTACTTTAATTTCTTTAATCTTCATTATCAATTATCTCTATTAATCATGCATAAATAAACAAACACAACAAAACATCATCAACACACAACATCACACACAACAATGTGGTCTTTGTCCTATTCGTATGAGTGGCCACACAAAGCACACAATTGCCACTATACTACTGACGCAGAACCACTTAGTTCCGATCTTTGAGCTGATACGGAACGTCTCAATACAACACCTACTACCACGGTGTCTTAGGAAATCTACTCTCTCACCTGAAGTCCAGCAATCTGATGAACACGGTCTCCTCTGATCTTGTTTGCTGCCATTGCCTTAATCTCTCGTCTGTAACGTTTCCTCGAATTAATTAAAACACATTTTCATTAAAAGCTTTCTTTAAGAAAACTCTTTTCCATTCCTTATTAGGAAACATGATCATTCTCTTGAAACAACACAAACGTTTCTTAATCCTTTGAAATCGTTTAAAAACATCAATTAAAATAATTTAAATCAATTGGTTAGGTGGCTGGTTCGTCCTGGACAGCACCTTAACCTCATTCAAAAACACTGAAAAATTCGCCGGTTTCAGTCCGGGTTTTCTAAAATCAATTTCCTTTTGAAAACCAAACTTTGAGTCTCATGAACTCAATTTAAGAATAAAAAACAACTTTAAAACAAACTTGGTCAGCAAAGAAATGTTTCACAAAAATTAATTTAATAAAATCCAAAAACATCGTAAAATACTCTTTAGTTTCAAATACTTTTTAAATCAATATAAACACTTTGAAAACTCTAGTTTTGTCACAAAATAAATCACAAACACAATCTCACATAATCAATTAAATCCAGTCAAATTAGGCACAGAACTAAACATACACACGGTCAACAAAACATTTTGATCACAAAAGTCACATAAATCATATAAATTAAACATTTCACAATTAAACACTTAATTCAATTATTCCACACATAATCAATTTCAAAAACATTTCATTTTTATATAACAAAAACACTTAGACACATACAAACCGAATACATGCACACATAGTCATTCAAGCATAAAACTCTATTCTTAAACCTAATTAGCTTAGCATCATTCCTAGGTTACCTCATGAAAAGAATACTAACATAATTTATATGCATAGACCGAAACATATCACAAGTTAAAACAAGATTCATGCAAGAACATAAAGCATATACCAAGTTCTCACAACAACAAAACATAGATCATGGCCGAATGTGACATGCACAAATTTAAACACTTAAATCAAGTTTTGTTCATGCAAATAAAATTGTTTTAAAGCTTATCTTCCTAATTTCTTTCAAAACCGAGGCATGCAATACAAGAAATCATGATCTTTTCATTTAAATTTATCATGCACGAATGGATCTAAGGCTTTTCCTAACAAAGCATGCAAGATTAAGTCTAATGCTTTTCCAACAAAATAGATAAAATCATAGATCAACATAAAAATTTTCAATTTATTTTTAAAGGTCAAACACTTACATGAATGCACATCATTCTTGTAGGTCAAGTCATGAATTTAAACACAGTAGCACAACTCAAGACAAAAATAATTTTAAGAAAGAGAAAGGCAAAACCGAGACATGCATAAGAAGAAAATACACTCTTTTCATGGAGGATAGTTATGCATATACTTAAATCCAATCACAAAATTAAACATAAGAACACAAATAGAGAACAAAATCATTTTAAATGGAAAGAGGTCAAAACCGAGGCATATTTTAAGAAATATAAAGGTTTTTATTCAAAAACTTATTTACAAACAAAAATCAAGATCCATAAAAAAAAATCAAGGATCAAAACACAATTCAAAGCTTTTACCAAGATCAACTCAAGATCGAAACATGCATAGATTCAAAACCATGAAAATCATTTGCACACAACATGCAAAACCAAAAATCATCAAACAAATTTAGATCATCCATTGATTAAACAAATAAACACACAAACACTCAAGGATCTACGGTTTAATCATGAAAATTAGACATGCAAGAAGATCCACTTCAAACTCATAAAGATCATGAACAAAACTTTAGATCAAGGAGATTTAACTTTGAAAATAATAAGATTTAGCATGGGAACATCAAGATCTAACATGAAGAGCACAAACCGAACCAACAATCACATGTTACAAATCCATTTAAATCTTGAAAAAGTCCATAGTTAAGAAAAATATTACACATAAGTGCATCAAAAAGAACATGCAAGAGAAGAAAAGAAAATAAAGTTACAAGATCAAGAACTGATTCTAAACTTTCTAGGTCTTCGGTTTATACCAAGAAGAAAAGGTCTCTAGCACTTCTAAGCTTTTGATCTTCAAGGTTTCCTAAGTCTTGGGCTTGATCTCCTCTTCTTCCTCTTCTCTAAGCTTCACGGTTTCTCCTTCTTCTTTCTCTCTAATTTCTAATTCTATGTCTAAGAGTTTAAGGGGCTCTTAGACTTGTGTTTGGTGTTGGACGAAGGAAGTGAAGAAAATGAAATGAAGAATGGGTGAAGCAAAGCTAAGGCCAAGTCTTATATAAAATCTCATGGCTTCCTATTTTGTCCTCTTAAAATTCGGTCAAGAGTGAAAGAGAGAAGGGAAATTTCGGCTTCTCCAAAGTTTGCATGGGTGGAGATTAGCATGGCTCAAGGAGACAAGGTGGGAGATATAAGAGGTTTAGGGTCATTCTAGGTTGTTGACTTTTGGCTCTCCATTAGGGTTTCTTCCAACTAGTTAGGGTTTAGTTGGGAAATTGGCTTGGTTAGGAACTTAGTTAGGCATAGTTACTTGCCCATTACTTAAGGGAAATTATAAGCTTCCACTCACTCACTCACGGCACACACGGCTTTCTCACACACTTACACCTATTCATTTTCATGCACACATACACTCACTTGCACGACACATACACACACTCATGCATTCACATATATATTTACACATCCATTTGCACATTACACACACATAGGCACCCATAATCACATTTATCCACTAATTAAATTTCCTTACGCATACATTCACTCATCCCCACATCTAGCACATACACATATCCTTCTATCACATACTTTCATTTACTAATTAAATTTCTACATACTTTAAGCATACATATATATATATATATATATATATATATATATATATATATATATATATATATGACCGTGTATGCCTATCCATGCACAAAAATAGAAAATAACTCATCCATGCATAACAATATCAAACATATATTTACAAAATCAAAACACCCTTTTCAAAATAAAATTCAAAACTCATAAATGAAAAATCATTTACCACTTTGAAAACATGGATTAAAAGGACTTATTTAAGAAAATACTCTTTGAAAAATATTTTTCTCAAAAATAATCTCTTTTTAGAATTTAAAACCATACGAGGAAATTGAGGGATGTTACAATTATTATTTGTTGACTTAAAAGGATTATTTAGCTTCGAAAATTCATAACTTTTGACTAGTAAATCGGAATCAGACGAATTTATAGTCAAAACGATCATATTGAAATGTAGAATTTATTTTTGTAAAGTTTGGTATTAATTTATGCTGCCACGAATTTCTCATTATTTTTGGGGAGGTTATAATGTTTTATTTTAAGTAAATTGAAATATGATTTTCAAGTGTTATTTACTATACTAGAAAAATATTATTTTCTACTGTAAGATAGGGTGGTACGGTTTTATTATTAAAACCATGTATTTTGAATTTAAAATTGTTAGACATACATTTAAGAATGCACAAGACCCTATGACATCTTAATTAAATACAACCTACCTTATAAGTACCATATAGCTAGGAGACATATCATTAATGACCCTATCTAGAGTGGATTCTTGGCCAATGCATGTCTTGCCTTTTTAACCATTCACTCTTCTCAACATAACCTCATTTAAACCTACCTGTACACTATTAAACTAATACTCATAAACATAAAATAAAAATGCAAAATCCCCACCTCAAAATATATGATGAAACCGTGAGGGAGCATGAGGAGGTGAGGGAGACCTTTGATTTTTCTTGATCCCACCTTTTTGATTAATGAACCCCATTTTATTTCCCATTATATAACCCCACCCAATAACCCACCTACACTCTTGCAAAGGTTCATAAACTTAAGACAAAAGAGAGAGAGAGAGAGAGAGAGAGAGAAAGAGAGAGAGAGGAGGCCGTGAGGTGAAGGAGAGGAAGGAGAGAGAAATGCTTGTGATTTATCAACTCATTTTCATTCTTCAACTTAGGTATCCATTTCTAACTTCATTTCCTTTCTCTTTTTCTCTTCCATTTTCGATTTTATTTGGTTCATGGAGGGATTTGTTTTCTTGATTTTCCAAAAGCCATTGCATGTTGATTTTTCTTGTTTCTCTTGATTTTCTAAGCTTATTTATGTAAGGATTTGATGTTGAAATTAAAAAAATGAACATGCATCAAGGGGGGAGGTCCATATGGTTTCCATTGGATTTTTAACCAAATGATTTTATTTTGTTTTAATGATTTGGTTTATGTTTGGGATGAAAGAATGAGGGTTGATTTTTATTGATCTTGAACTATGTGTTATTGTGTTGATCTATTTTGCAAAAATTTCCAACCTTTTTCCATGTGTATGTTTCGGCCAAGACCATGGATTGGAGGAAATGATTTTTGTTTTGATGCATGTTGTTTGTTGATAAATCTTTGTTATTTTCTTGTCCTATTTTTCGGTTTCTTTGTGAAATTAAGTAAAGGACTTGATTTTTTTGTTTTGGTTTGGTTATTTTGGATGTTATACGATTTTGTTTAAGTATGCATGCATGTGTTGACTTGAATTGAAATCATGTGTTTGCTAATGATGAGTTTCGACTATGCATGTAAAGATGCTTAGATAATTTTGTTTCTCTTAGATAAATTTGTATAATGATGCTTTGAAGTGATTAGTCTAATTGGGATGTTTAAGAGCCATGATTTTCTTGTTTGTTTGTGTTGTAGGATTTGGTCCCTCTGTGTTTAATTATATAGACATGAGAATTTAATTGTTTTGGGATGTTTATGTGCTATATGTTTGGTCTAGGAATAGTAAATTAATGTATGTTAAAATTTAGTGCGAAATGTTCGATTTTATGCCTTAAAGGAGTCTTAGAAAAACCAATTGATTTTTGGTTCATAAGGGTGCACCATTCGGTTCTAGCATGATCATTAAGGGGAGAGTTTATTTTGTTACATGCTAAGTGCTATTTGAATGTGTTCTAGAGATTTTGGATTGGTTTGGATTTGTTTTGGTGTTTTTATTGAGTTTTGGTTTGCTTGATGTCGGTAATAGAGGTTTAAGGTTTTAATTCGCAAAAGGTTTGGATGTATAGCACTTATACATGTTTAATGATTGTGAGACTTGGCCACTGTTGGGAGTGAGTTAAAATAAGCACCCCTGGATTTTTGTGTGATTTTTAGAAATGGTTTACTAATTTTACAAGAACTGTTTTTAAGAAAACGATTTCGGAAAAACGGGTTTTCGGGTTAATGTGAATGGAATTTTTGAACCTGTGCTACTCCAATGGACTTGAAATTTTTATGGTGAGGCCACACACATGTTAGAATACTCTATGTGAAATTTGATGTTTTTTGTAGTTGATTTGGTATTCTATTTAATATACAATAGAATACCAAATTCCATTCCAGTTCAGGATTTTCAGAGTTAGAGGGAAATTCAATTAAAAAAGTGTGATTTAGACAACTTCAAATAATCTGAAATTTTTATGAGATAATATTGGATGTGTGTAGATTCTATGTACCAAATTTCGTGTGAATTGGAGCTAGTTTACTATTTTTAATAGTTGCATTTTCGCTTCAGGTTTGCCACAGGTCTGATTTGATTTTTAAGGAAAATTTGAATGAAAACTTGTGTTCTAAATGTGCAAATGACTTAAAAATTTTACATGATGAACTTTGATATATGTGTAAGAGTGTTGCAGAATTTGGGACTGAAATTCTTTGGTTTGATGTGATTTTGAATTTTGCCTTTCTTGTCTTCCCGTATTTGATATGATACCCCATTTGACATTTTGATGTGTTTGGTTCCTTATATGGACTTGGCTGGACTTTTAACTTTGATTGTGATACTTGGATGTGATTAAATAAGTGTAGAAGATTTATTTTTATTTGATAAAGAGAGTTGCATGCCATGTGACTTAATTGATCTAAGTGTTAAGAATGTGTATGCCCTAATTGGTTCATTTTCATGTTTCGGTTCTTGTCTACGTAAGCATGAGGCTATGGAAACTTGATTACTTTAAGTTGTATACTTGATGGCATGAATTGTTTTAATTTGATTTAAGGCAGGTTAATCGAGTTGTTTGAACTAAATGAATGCATTATTCTAAATGTTGCTTGAATGACTAATTGTCTATGTGCTAACTTGCTTAATTCCATTGAATGCATGAATAAATATGAGTTTTTAATTGTATGATTTGATTGGCTAAAGTGTGGTAAATCGTTTGCATTTTAATTGATGTTTGAAAAGTGTTTGGTTACGTAACTAGCTTTTGAATATAATTGATTTTAAGTTAGTTTGATTTGATTTAATTGAAAATTTTGGGTTATGAGTAGTGGCTGCCGGCCCAAGCTCTATCTTTGGCGTTTAGAGTTTGAATTATAAGGTGATAAAGTGTTTGCCTTGTGTTAAAAATCATGTGGAGTAAAACGTACTTTTACGGTGTTTTCGGATTTGTGAAAAGTGATTTATGGAATTGTTTCTTTGCTGTCCAGATTTTTTAATCCTTGTGTTTTCAAGTTTTAAAATTTTTTTAAAGTATTTTAAAGCATCGATTTTAAGTATTTTAAATTATAGTAAGAACTAGATCGAAAGATTTGAGTTTTTCGGTGTTTTCGGGTCCGAACAAGCGGTTGTCCAAGGCAGACCAACAGCTAACTACTTTGTTTAAATTGTATTTGTTAATTGCTTTCAAAGTGTTTTGATGTGTTTGAGTTATTTTTTTACTTTGAAATAAAGGTGCAGTGAGAAAAAGAATTGTGTTTGATTTTACCCGAAGGACATTAATATGAGTTTTCAACGGATGATTTCTAATTATGAACTTGATGCCTGATTCGAATTGTGATATTAATATGTATATTGTCTGTCTTGAGGATGTAGAAGGTGTCAGTTGTGGACGCGTGTCGGAAGACCGTACCCGTAAAGGCTCTTTGGATTTCTGTTGGCAGTTGAGGTGAGATAGCAGTTTTCCTAAGACACCTTGGTCGGTACGTAATATGTTAAAAATTCTTGGCCATCTCAACAGCCAGAAGTAGGGGTTTAAGAGAGTCAGTCGTATAGTGACAAGTGTTTGTGTGTGTGTGGTCACTTATACGACGGGCTGGATCCCTTTTTGTTTTCTAGATGGTTATCCAGTTGTGGATAAAATGTTATGATGCCATGATGATGCTATCTATTTATGTTGATGAAATGACGAGATTTTATGCCTGCTGAACTTTTATCTGAAATCGAAATTATTCACGTTGTGTAGTATGCCCTGTTCTATAGGTTAGAATAGATAATGATACTGATGAGAATAATGCGATAATGCTGAAATTAAGTGATGAAAAATGAAAAGATTTCTGAAAATGACAAGATGTAATTATGATGAAAAGACTGATGGTGCAAGGAAAGAAATGACAAGGTGGATATGAGTGGAACTCAGTTGATGTGTACGTTCTATGTGGCAGATGGTTGATGTACTACTTCCCGATGAGCATCGTTCTTGTGACATGCTTGTTAGGTAGAGGGACTCCCCGATGTGCATGAACGGGAGTTGAGTTTTCGGATTGAGAATAATGTTGGCCACGTGAGTTTCATACCGTGGTTCCAAGCCCAACGTTATTCAGTAAGCTGTTTTGTGAAAAGTAATGATGGAAAAGTGAGCATGTGAAAGATTTGACTAGAGGTCGAGATTCATCGAAGGGATGAATAAGGGTGACTCGTCCGAACCTTAGGACTAATAAAACCTTAATAAAATACTAAAAGACGTTGAATTATGCGGTGAGTTGAGTGTGAGGTAGTGGAGAGGAAGATGCCCTGTTTATATGCGGATACTCAGGTGAGCGATTGTGATAGGGGAGGGTGATGACGGTGATACGTCAAGAAACCTAGAGTGATTTTCTAGGCAGGACGAGTTCTAGATGTGGTTGGGGCTGTGTTGGCAATTCGGCAAGTGTACCGATCGCACAAGTAATAAAGAGTAAGTAAATTATCGTTCCACTCGGGGATTGCAAATTGTTTCTAATTTCTTTCACCTAATTGCGATTACTATGTATAACTTGTATGGGTTTTGAGTTTAGAAAGGAATAGAGAAAAGGTAGAATTAAAATTATGAAAGAATTCAAAAACTAAAAAGATTTTAGAAGCAAATATGGAAAAGGTTAGGAACTTGGTTTCATTGTAGGATCAGGTTATTAATTATGAAAATATGTTTTCCAATAAATCAAAAACTCCAGAAATAATAAAAGCTAGATCCCTCATGGCAGTTATGTTTCTTACTAAACTTTACCCCTTAATCCCTTAAGTGAGTAAAATTTATAAAAGTTATACAATTACCCAAAAGTATCCTACGAGTTGAATAATTATATTGTTTGGTTGAAAGGCCTAATCTTAATCCTAATTTTCCAATTAAGGTTCAGATTACCAAAGCAAAACATAAAGTGATCAATTTTATGAATTGTAATTAAAACACAACCAAGCAATTGATTTGAAAGGAAAAACATTAATTCATAAATAAATAGCCAAATTAAGATCCATACAAATCCACCTTATTCCTAACAAGAGTTTCAGTTATACATATTGGGAGAAGAAATACAAGGAATGGGAAAAACTAATAATTATAGACAATAATCAATTTACCCCCAAGAGATCTTCAATCATCAAGTGGATCCCTCCAGCAATGTTGATCTCCAATGCTTGTGCCTTGCCTCCTTGCTCTCAATTGCATAACAACCTCTCTTCTCTAATCCTAATTTTATTCTAATCTCTAATTTGACTCTGAAAAGTCTACAAAACCTAAAGGAAAAACCTATATTTAAAGTCTAAAACTAATCCCAATTGATAAGAAGCAAATCTGATAAAAAACCAGCCCAATTGGGCTATGAAGCAGCACGCTTGGGCGCGCCCCCTCTGATGCCCAATAATCACCGCTGCACGCGAGCCTGGGCGCGCCATCCACGCGCCTAGGCGTGCATAACTGGTTCTGACTCCGTTTCTCTCCGTTTTTGCGCCATTTTCAAGGTCTTTTCATCCTCTTTCGTGCTCCATATTTATTTTCTTCATTTAAGCTCCGAAAGTACCTGAAACAAACCCAAAACAGATCAAAACGTTCAAAGGATTCTAAATTTCATATTTTCCTAAAAACTATACAAAAAATCCTAAATTTACAAGAGAAACAAGCCAAATCCTTAGTAAAAGGGAGTCTAAATCATACTCAAAACATCATATATTAGACCCAAATCACTCCCCCAAACTTAGTATTTTGCATGTCCCAAGCAAAAGTAAAATAAAAACTCTAGAACACAAAACCAATTTTCTAAGTTAATATGCAAACACCTAATCTATGACTTCAGATTCATGACTCAGACACTTTTATTCACAAGCATTAACTTCATCAAAAACTGGTTAGAAAAACAAACTCCAAAAGAACCAGAACTAGTGAACACTCTCAACCTCACTGTGTGTATCTCTCATGTGTATCAAGGTTATAATAATTCACTCAAGTTCATACAATGACAATGTGTTACCATATGCTTGACCATAGACCCAAATCTCCACTGAAATTATTGAATACATGTAAAAATCAAAAGGTCTTTAATTGGTTGTAACGTGGCCATGGCTAAAGATGAAAGGTGGGATAAAAGAAAATAAGGATAAAACAAAGGGAAAAATTGCAAAAACAAATTTCCCTCTAAAAATTATGAATGAGCAATGAATACTACATAAACACCACTCAACTCACAATCAATTTCATACTTCTTTTCTTTTTCATTTTTTCTCTTCTATTCTCTTCCTTTCACATTTATTTCTTTTTCAATTTCTTTTTTTCTTGGAAGAGAAATAGAACTCATAACACTTTTCACCAATTACTTTCACTTTTTCTTATTCAATCCTCACAATTGCTCATTCAAAATTCCTAAGGTACTAACAAAGAATATACAATCAATGCAGGGTACCAAAGAAAAATCATATAATCATTAGGCTCAAAATGGGAAACTAAAGGAAATATTATCAATTCAAATCAGTTGAAGGCCACAAAAACACATCCTAGGTGCCTTAATCATCTTAATGCATGCAAACAATTATCAATCTCAAAATGGTCACCGGTCAAGTTCTAGAACACAAAATCAAAATGAACACACTCATGAAAGAAATAGGGGTCTCAATCACAAAACAAAATCAATATAAGTCACATACCCCTGTTAAGTGTATAGGCTCAAAGTCTCACAGGCTAATAGTCAGTTCACTAATAACTCATTCCAAAACAATTTATAAAAATAACCAGTTCTCAACAAAACTTAAAACTCAATCCAAAACAGTGTCATACAATCAATGAGTCATCATCAGAAATCAAGTATTTACATATATAATAAGAAAAATAGTCCAAAGCCTAGAATAATCATTTACTTCTACCCAAGACACAAACCAACACCAAATATGGGAGGAAAATTCAAGTCTGAAAATTTAATTTTTATTTTGTCCACTCCCCCAAACTTAGAGGTTGGCTTGTCCTCAAGCAAACTAATCTAACCTAAACTACAAAATAAAAATTAAAAACAAAAGCAAGGAGTTAGAAACTTCCCTTTGTAGCACAACATTCTCTCTTGATGCACCATGGAGGAGACTCCCCCAAACTTATTCATCTGTGTCACATGAACAACTAAAAATAGTGCTAAAAAGCACCTCATTGGTAGTTACATAGAAAGCTCCAAACTCTTTATTCACTAACTAACCAAAAAATAAAACAAAACCTACACTAATACATAATTACAAAGAATCCACCAGGATCCCAAATTCTATAGGTTAAATCCCATGTGATGCATCAATAACAAGTTATTCCCACATCCCACGGGACAACTCTTGGATGGTGGAGTAAGGAAGTTTAAAAAATAAACTCAATCCCACCAGGGTCAAAAGGTTCATTCCTTACTCCATGCATCATCTCTAACAAGTTATTTCTTTTCCCATTCATGAAGGTGTTAATTCCATGAATTAGGAAAACTACATTTTCAGGTTCCCTATTGTTTAACAATGATATAGATTGATTTTTAGATTTTTCATGAAAGCACATAGGTTGAATATAGTGGAAAAATATTGATTCATCCAAGCATGAAATAGATTTGACCAAATTTTTAATTGCAAGAAGTTCATCATGCAAGGGTGGATCAAATTTTTTTTACCATATTCACACCTTCTAAAGTTTTATTTCGGTCCTCTTCCTCAAACTCATTATGCACATTTTTTCGCAATTTGCTCCTCTATAGGAGTTTCATCATTGATCACATCCATCACCACCACTTTTTCCTCTCTTTGAAGAGAGTCAAAAATTGTTGGTGATGCTTGTGACTCTTCATCTAATGGCTTTGAAATGTGTTCAACTTTGATTTCAAGGTTCCTTGAATTGGAACCTTGAATCGGGTAACAGGTTCTCACTTCTTCAATAAATTCTTTAGTGTTCTGAGCACATTTCTCTAAAGCTATTTCCCATGGAGCTTTCTCCACGAGAATTGGCTCTACAAAAATTGGTTTCTTAGCTGTAGCTTCTAATTTCTCTAAAGCTATTTTCCATGGAGCTTTCCTATTACTTATATTTTGTGCATAATAGTATGGAGAATAAGGATCCGAAATAAATCTATCACAATCAAAATCATTATTAAAACTATAGTTATACATGAAAAGGGACAAGTTACAAAATTAATTACAAATAGGTACCGGAAAAAATTAGATTCGAATTTCAATCCCCGGCAACGGCGCCAAAAACTTGTTGGCAATTCGGCAAGTGTACCGATCGCACAAGTAATAAAGAGTAAGTAAATTATCGTTCCACTCGGGGATTGCAAATTGTTTCTAATTTCTTTCACCTAATTGTGATTACTATGTATAACTTGTATGAGTTTTGAGTTTAGAAAGGAATAGAGAAAAGGTAGAATTAAAATTATGAAACAATTCAGAAACTAAAAAGATTTTAGAAGCAAATATGGAAAAGTTTAGGAACTTGGTTTCATTGTAGATCAGGTTATTAATTATGAAAATATGTTTTCCAATAAATCAAAAACTCCAGAAACAATAAAAGCTAGATCCCTCATGACAATTATGTTTCTTACTAAATTTTACCCCTTAATCCCTTAAGTGAGTAAAATTTATAAAAGTTATACAATTACCCAAAAGTATCTCTACGAGTTGAATAATTATATTGTTTGGTTGAAAGGCCTAATCTTAATCCTAATTTTCCAATTAAGGTTCAGATTACCAAAGCAAAACATAAAGTGATCAATTTTATGAATTGTAATTAAAACACAACCAAGCAATTGATTTGAAAGAAAAAACATTAATTCATAAATAAATAGCCAAATTAAGATCCATACAAATCCGCCTTATTCCTAACAAGAGGTTCAGTTATACATATTGGGAGAAGAAATACAAGGAATGGGAAAAGCTAATAATTATAGACAATAATCAATTTACCCCCAAGAGATCTTCAATCATCAAGTGGATCCCTCCAGCAATGTTGACCTCCAATGCTTTGCCTTGCCTCCTTGCTCTCAATTGCATAACAACCTCTCTTCTCTAATCCTAATTTTATTCTAATCTCTAATTTGACTCTGAAAAGTCTACAAAACCTAAAGGAAAAACCTATATTTAAAGTCTAAAACTAATCCCAATTGATAAGAAGCAAATCTGATCAAAAACCAGCCCAATTGGGCTTTTTGCGTTGCTCGCGCGCCTGGGCGTATGAAGCAGCACGCCTGGGTGCGCCCCCTCTGATGCCCAATAATCACCGCGCGCCTGGGCGTGCATAACTGGTTCTGACTCTGTTTCTCTCCGTTCTTGCACCATTTTCAAGGTCTTTTCATCCTCTTTCATGCTCCATATTTATTTTCTTTATTTAAGCTCCGAAAATACCTGAAACAAACCCAAAATGGATCAAAACGTTCAAAGGATTCTAAATTACCTAACTTCCTAAAAACTATACAAAAAATCCTAAATTTACAAGAGAAACAAGCCAAATCCTTAGGAAAAGGGAGTTTAAATCATACTCAAAACATCATATATTAGACCCAAATCAGGCTGCAAGACCCGAGGAACCGTAGCAAGTCCTTCACAGCTAACTAGAAAAGTACTGTTGCCCCTTTGATCAATTTCGAAACGGTGAAAGAGAACCTGAACTAGGCGGGCAGTCGATTGGTTTTGGGGCCCTTGCGATATCGCACTAAAATGAAATGTTGATTTTCAATGATTGGGATTATGACTATTGTGGCTGACCCTGAGTGGTTGCAGCATGTGTTGTGATTCTCGGTTTTTTGACCTGCGTGGGTTAAGGTTCATGTACGTCCCGTTTGCTTCCGTTTAGGATCGGGAGGATTGGAGATGTATGTTAACTAACTCCTCGATGACGTTTCCTTAATTTCCCTGTCATCGATGGATGCGCTTCAATAAGACTTAATAAGAAAAGTTTACTAAGATGTAATAGTACAATCTTTAATAATGAGAAGAGAGTTGTGGAAATGTTATGGCATTGAGAGAACCTTTGAGCATGGAGGTGATTTGGAACAATGGCAAAAGAAGGACTTGGAATTATGGTGAGAATGCTCATTTAGAGGAAAAGTGGAAATGATCAATGGTAATATTGGAAATGATAATTGGAATCATAAATTGGGATGTGTTTGTATATACTCGATGTGTTTGTTATTTTATATTATCTTGATATGTTGTCTCCTGTAATTTCACACAGTCGGCTTTTCCGCCCGGAAAAGTTGACTCTCTCTATTTCTCTGCTGTCTGTTTCTATCGGTCCTTCGTCGACCAATTAGATGGTGGACCTAAGAACGGAGGAGGATCATCTCCAGAGGAGGCGCCTGTAGCAACATCCAATGATGAAGGCCATTCGTACTCTTTGGTTTCTGTCATGTTTCACCTTGGTGATGTATCTAATTCAGGTAGACTCTGATAACCTTGTCCGGATATCATGTAATCCCCGAAGCTTCCAGACATTATATTTGAAACAGTATCTCGATAATTTGGAATTTTGAACATCGGGTTTCAAAGCGCAGTGTGGATAATTTGGAACTTGATGGATGATGTGGAACATGAGTGAATTAGCTTTCTAATGAATATGTTTTTAAAAGATAATATATTTTACAAGAAGGAATGCATGTCCATGTCATCAATGAAAAAAAATTCCTGGTTTTTACTAAAGAAAGTATATTCAAGTTACTAAATCGGGGTGTTACAGTGGTTGTTTCAATAACACAACCTAATCACAGGATCACTCTCGTACCTTGGTTCATTGAACCTTCTCCTAAGTCTATCCCCATACCCTAACGTCCAACCTCAACTCCATGTTATGATGCATGATGGCTAGAATTATTGGAAAGGAAGTCAATACACGGTATTCTTTTGGTTTTTAGTAATAAAACTTGGTGCTTGATACTTACTTAATCGGTTATTATAAGCGACTAACCGGTTAAGTTAGTGTCGAAGTACCATTCAATTAATTCGTCATGTTATCCGTTATCGACTTCTTTTACAATAACCTTAACCCGGACTTTACAAACATTTTAATGTTCACACACCATATATTCGTAGTCAATATGTATAGGCATATCTTAGTCCTATACACACAATTCCAATAACAACAACAATAAGAAACAACATCAATAAAACAACATCAACAACAATCAACTACTAACAGATAAGCCAATCAACATACTCAGGTATGTCTCAGTGCACAATAGTATAAGTCAACTCCTTAGGATTCTTCACTTCCTACTTTCATAGAATATAAAGGGGTTTTATCATAAACACTTCAATAATTACAAAATCAACCAATAATACACGAATTAGCCCTAACTTAACTCAAATCAAGAGGCAATTTATCATTCCAACTCCAATTTAATCATTACCCCCAAATCCTATTATAAACCCTAACTATCCCTAACTCAAAGTGTAGAAACAGTCTCCCCCTTACCTTAGAGGAAGAGAAGGCTTGATTGAAGCTTCATAACCCTCGAATCTACCCTTGGTCTCCTTGGATTTTAACTCTCTTGAGAGATCTCCACTTGGTTCTAGGGTTTGTGATTTGGGTCTAATATATGATGTTTTTGGGCTTAATTTGACTCCCTTTTGCTTTGGTTTTGGCTTGTTTCTTAAGTGTTTTAGGTAGATTTAGCTTAGTTTTTAATTAGTTTAGGAAATTTTATCCCTTGAACATTTTGATCCGTTTTGGGCGTGTTTCATTTAATTTTTCGAGCATAATTGAAGAAAATAAATATGAGACTGAAAGGAGGACGAAAGGACCTTGAAAATGGCGCAAGAACGGAGCGAAACATAGTCGGAAGCAGGCTGGCACGCCCAAGCGTGGAGATCCCCACGCCCAGGCGCGCAAGCCACGAGAATTAGTACCAAACAGACCTGGCGCGACTAGGCGTGCACACCCCGAACAGGCTCGTTAGTTTTGATGATTTCTGATGGGATTCTCATAGCTTTTGTAATTTTCTATTTATTCTAGGTTTAGAATTAGTTTTTGGAGAGTTTTAGAGAGAGAGATTACACAATCCTTGTGAGAGAAAGTGCTTGGAGATGACAATTGGAGATCAACAACGGAGGAATCCGATTCAAGATTGAAGATCAGTGGAGTAATTCAGAATTGTCTATGATGATGGGTTATTCTTCTACTCTTTGTTTTTCATTCCCAATTATGTGTAACTAAAACCCTTGTTAGGAAGATGGTGGATTTGCATGGATCTTAAATAGTTTAGAATAGTTATGAATTTATGTTTTTCATTGAATCAATTGTTTGATTGTGTTTTTGTTGTTAACATAAATTTGGATCCGTTTATGTTTTGGGAACCTAACTCTTCAATTGGGCAATTAGGAATTGGGTATGACCATAGCAATCAAACATTATAATCGTCCAATTTGTAGGGATACTTTTGGGGATTATATAACATATCTAATTTCAGGGTTCATAATTGATGGCTAATTGGTTGGTAATTTCTTAAGGGATTAAGGGTTCCAATTGAATAGGAAACACAATTGTTAGAGGAATTTAATAATTGTTACAGCTGGAATGTTGTTGATTCAATAGGAAAACAGAGATTCATAACTAGTAAATTATGTCCTGCAATGAAACCAGATTCCTAACGCTTTTCCCATTCTATTCTCAACTCATTTAATTTGTGCTTTGTTCTTAGTTTTAGTTTAGCTTTAGTTTTTAATTAATCAAATCAAATTTCAATTTAAAAGTAGTTTCAAGATTCACTAGTAATTATAATACGGTAGAGATTATTGAAAACAATTTGCAATCCTCGTGGGACGATAATCTTACTTATATTGTATTACTTGTGTACGATCTAGTATACCTGCTAAAGAGTCCAACAGTTTGAAGAGAGAGAGAGAGAGCTCAAGGAGAGAGAGAACAATGGAGAAGAGAGGGAAAGAGAGAAAGAAGGGGAGAAGAAGAAGAAGAAGAGGAAGTGGTTTTGTCTGGGATTTAGCCAAAATCTTGATTTGGGTTCATGGGGGAAGGATTGGAGGTGAGATTTGGGGTGTCGTGTAACACCCCGCAAATTCCTCTTATTGTTTTAAGTACTAAAGAGATTTATTTTGAGAAAAGTATTTTTGAAAGAGTATTTTCCTGAATAAATTTCTTATTTCATGATTTCAAATTGGTGGACGATTTTAAAGAAATGATTTTCATAAGATAAAATTATGAGTTTTAAAGTGTGTTTTGAGGAATAATTATGTGTTGATATCTTTATGCCTTAAAGAAATTATGATTTTTATACATGAGTGGTTTTATGAGGAAAAGATTTATTTCCATGTATGCATGTGTATGTATGTGCGGTCTTTCTATGTGTGTATGCTTAAGGTTATATGGAAATTAAATTGGTAGAAGAATATGATAATGCATGTGTGTGAGAATATGTATGTCACGTGTGTATGCATGTGTATGCATGTTAGGGTTGTATTTTTAGGGTAATAAGTTTATGGGTAAATTAGAACCAAAAAGGAAACTTAATGGGTAGAAACTTTAAGTGGTAAAAATAAACCATTGTGTGTAAAGTAACCTAAAGCCTAAACCTACTCCTAGATGTTCCTTTGATAAACTCCACCCATGCAAATTATTGAAGAGCCAAAATTGCCCCTCCCTCTAAAGCATATGACCAAATTTTACAAGGGCAAAAGAGGAAGTGCATGAGTTGCTTATATAAGCCACAACCCTTAGTTCATTTTCACTTCCACTTCTTCATTCTTTCCATTTCATTTCCAAACACATTTCTAAGAGTCCATTAAGCTCTTAGAAGAAAAAGAGAGAGAGAGGGAGAAGCCGTGAGTAGGAAGGAGGAAGAAGGAGAAGTTCAAGCCAAAACCTAAGCCTTCCTTGAAGATCCAAAACCTTAAAAGTTAGAAGATCAACCTTTTCTTAGGTGGGTGGTTCGAAAAAGCAAGAAGAAGAGTTGTAATAGTTTAGGTTTTCTTTTAATCTTGTGAATCTTTCCTCTTTTCCTCTTTGCATGTTAATTTTCAAGGCTTAAATGATGAGTACAAGTGTTGTTTATACTTGATCATGGGTTTTTGAAACTAAAAGTAACTTGTAATAACTTAAACAATGGACTTTATGCTTCGGTTAAGGTTTTTCTTAAGAGATCTTAAAGTTTTTCAAACTAAATCTTCTAGATCTATAAGTTGTTGAGATTTTTGTGAAGTTCAAAGTAAATCTCTTTGCATGTTGAATTTTCTTTCTTAAAACCGTGAACCATGATGTGTTTAAGAGTTTGTTTGATAAATAAATATGTGATTTAAACTTGGTTGGTAATAAAGTTGAGATCTTTGGTGTTGCATGTTGATTTGATGATGATTTGGATGATTTGAGTACATGCATGTGTTACTTATACCTTGATCTTGGATTCTTTAAGAATAAATGAACTTATAAAACACTAGATCATGAGCTCTAGGATTCGGCCATAAATAAAGATTAAGTCTTGATGCTTTTAATTTTTATCTAAGTCCTTGCATGTTAATTTTATGGTTAGAAAAATTGATTTGAGTTGTTAAAGTGTTTTGATTTTGATTTGATTTTAATGAAGTTTTAATTTTTGGGTCTTGATCTTTAAAAAGTTTTGTTCTTGGACCTTGCATGTGATTTTTGAATAAAAAGATCTAACCTTTCTTAATGAAGTCTTGATTTTGGTCTTGACCTTTAACTTGTTCTTGAAAAAGTTTAGTCTTTGAACTTTGCATGTGATTTATAAATAAAAAGTTTTGATCTTGTGTTGATCTATGAAAAGTCTTGATCTTTGGAACATGCATGTTGTTTCGAGTAAAAAGATCTAGTCTTCCTTCACTTTCATGTCACGGTTTTGGTCCTTTTTACCCAAAGTGATTTTTATCCTTGATTTGTACTATGGTGATTGATTTTATGACTTGATCTACAAGATTTAAGAACTTTCATGTTAATTTCTATTTGATTCAAGGATTTCTAAAAGTACATTAAGAAATTAAAATAAAAACTTGGTTTGTGTGGTAATCATGATTCGGTTTTATGCTTCAAAAAGGGAATGATATTTTTAGAATTTTGTGTGAGAAAGTGCATGATTTAAAACCTATGAATCTTAAACTTTGCATGTTGAAAAAGTGAACCAAAAACCTTGTTTTTGTCATGATGAATATTCGGCCTATGCATGTAAAATAGACTAGGATTCTTTTTCAATGAAGTGACATAAAAGTAATAAGTGTGTTTTGTAAAATGTTGTTAAATTAATGTGTTTGAAATTGTGTTGTGAATATTTAATTTCTAATCGGTTTTAATTAGAAGTAAAGGAAACAAATAAACTAAATGGTTTAGGAAAAAGTTTTATGTTTAATTGAATATATGTGTGTGCATTCGGTTGATAGCAAAAGGAAGAGTAAATAAATTTGTTTCATGAAAAAGAAAACGGGGTTTAAGTATTTGAAATAAACTAAGTTGATTTATGTGTTTTAGATTTGTAATTTTTTTTAACTTGTTTCTTTGATTCCATTCAGCCATGAAGAGTAAATGAGTCTAGAAAATTTAGTTGCATGAGAACAAATTTATATAGAGATTTTTGAAAAGAATTGAATTATTTAAAGTAAGAAAAATAAATGTGCTTGGTTTATATCTTTAGTTCCATTCGGTTTGTGAATGTATGTGTGACTAAGTGTTTGTGTTTTATGAAAATGAAAATGAAAATGTTTGGAAAATAATTAAATGAAAAAGTGTTTGATTGTGAAAGAGTTTATGTGAAAATAAATGTTTTATTTATAATTAAATTAAATGATTGGTAAATTGTTTATATGACTTAATTCATCTAAGTGTTGTTGTGGTTGTGTGCTAGTTGATGTTTGAAAAGTATTTGATTGTGTAATTGGCTTTGGAATTAATTGGTTTTAAGATAAATCCATTTGATTTATTTGAGATTTTTGGATTGTGTTTATAGCTGTCCAAGATTTGTTTTAAGATAAAAGCTTGAATTTTAAAGTGTTATGTTTTGAGCTAAAGAATTATTTGAAACAAAAGTGTTTTTACGATGTTTTCGGATTTCTATCAAAGTGTTTTGTGAAACGATTCTTTGCTGTCCAGAATTATTTGGACTTGTTCCTAAACTTTAAAAATGTGTTTATGTGATTTAAAGTATGGTTTTCAAGTGGTAATTGATTTGAGAAAAAACCGGATCGAAAACGGTAAATTTTTCGGTGTTTTCGAACAAGATTAAGGTGCTGTCCAAGACGGACCAGCAACCAAATCAATTGGTTTAAACTATTTTATAAGACACTTTCAAATAATTTTTGAAGTATTTGAAGTACTAGAAAGTGTTAAAAGTGCTTTGGAGAAAACAATCATGTTTTTTAAAGTCTCCCGACGAGGAACGGAATGTGTATGGAGTTAAGAAAAGAATTCTTATGCAAATCAATAACGTAAACGTGTTTTATTTAATACGAGGAATGTTAAGGCGAGGGATTGGGGCAGCTGGCAGCGACAAGGATCCGCGGAGATCGAGTACGTTTAATTGCTGGACCTCAGGTGAGAGAGAAGCTTTCCTAAGACACCGTGGTATTTAGGTGACATATTAGGACGTTCCGTATCATCTCAAAGATCGGAACTTAGTGGTTCGGAGTCAGTAGTATAAGTGGAAATTGTTTGTGTTGTGTGGCCACTTATACGAAGGTGACAAAGACCACATTGTGTTGTGTGATGATTGTGTGTTGATGATGTGAAATTGCATGCTTAGATTTATTTATTTAATTATGCATGACGAAATTGATATTGTTGATTAATATTAATAACATGCTGATGGACGTCTGTTACGTCTTGAAAATGGAAATGAAATAGACAAGTTGGTGAAAGTAAATGACCCAAAGAGAAATGAATAGTGATAAAAGATATGAGACAGATTGGAACAGAGATAAGTGCTGAAAAAGAAATAAAGAGATAAAGAGTTGAGATTGGGGAAGGATTTGATGATAAAGATGAGGTTAAGCCAGAGCTGGGAAAGTGATGTTGATTACTGAAATGAGATGTGATTTGAGTGGAGCTGGGCTCCTTTGATGATGTTGTTGGAATGAGGCTTGTGTTGAGTTGAGCTTGCTCCTCTACTAGCACTCACTGAAATGGGATTTTTGAAAAAGCTTACGAACTGAGGTTTTTGAAAAAGTTTGTGAAATAGTATTTTGAAAAAGATTTCGAAAAGAGATTGTGTGAAAAGTTTGAGAAATGATATTTTACGAAAAGTTGGCAAAACGAAGTTTTTGAGAAAATTGTGACAGGTTGTTTTAAGAAAAGTTTGTGAAATGGAGTTTTTGAAAATAAGAATTTTTGAAAAGAGTTTTTGAAACAAGATTTGTTTTAGTAAATTTGTGAAAAGAAATTTTGTAAAAGTCTATGAAGTAAGTTTTCAAGAAAGGTTTGTGAACTGAAGTTTTTAACGATTTTGTAAAAAGAGATTTCAGAAATTTTGTGATAAGAGATTTTTGGAAAGTGATGAAAGAAAGTTTTTAGAAGGATTGTGAAGTAAGGATTTTTGAAAAATTTGTGAAATGATACTTTGAGAAAGTTTTGCGAAACGAGACTTTTGAGGAAATTACAAAAGGTGATTTTGAGAAAGTTATGGAACAACATTTGAGAAGATTATGAGATAAGATTTTGTGAAAATTTATGATTTGAGATTTTAAGAAAAGTTTATGATTTGAGATTTTGAGAAAGATGATGAAATGAGATTGTTGAGACAAGTTGTGAAGTAAGATGCAAGTATGACGATGTGAACCCAGCTTTGTGCTCTGATGAGAAAAGATTGTGCAAAGTTATTGGTCGGGACTCATTGAAGGGATGCACGAAGGATGGGCCGACCTTAGGTTAATTAAAAAGATAAAAGACTTTAAAAGACATTAACGCGGTGAGGTATGAGAGTGCGAAGTAGTGGAGAGGAAGGTGTAGGTTTCTATGTTTTGATGATATCAAACGTATTTCAAGCAACAACATTTCAACAAGGAAGCTACACTCATGAAGATTAGAATTAGGATTTATTTCAATGTAATATTTTATTTTATGCAATGCATATCATGAGAGTGGGTAGCTTTAGGTGATCTTAATTAAGCTTATAATTTTGTTTGATTAAGAGTGAAGAAAACTTAATCTTGATTAAAATAGCTCAAATTAAAGTAATTGTCAAAGTACATTTGAAAAGCATTGTTTTTAATCAATGTCTGTACTGGTTACTCGATTAGCATGATAGGCCTACTCGAGTAGCACGTGTTAACATAGGTTAATCGAGTAATGAGATAATCATTAATCGATTAGTATATTTTAACACTGGTTAATCGAGTAGTGTGTTAATCATTACTCGAGTAACACGTACTGTTTCAGAAAAATATAAAAAGACCTCATTTGTACTTGGACAAGGTTAAAAACTCTTTCATAATTTTTCATATTGAGCAATATACTTTCATTTTCAAGAGCTATTACAAAACTTTCTTTGAGAAATCAAGATTCAACAATTCTCTCTATTCTTCACTCAAGATCAATTCAATATTCTAAGTTTGATTTAGATCAAGATCTTTCTAGTTTTCAAGTGTGTGTTGAAGCTATTTGCAACAAGAGGTTGCACAATCAAGGATTCAACAAAGGTGAAGAATTTCACAAGTAAAGTCTTTGAAGGTTGTCAAAGCAAATTGAAAAGGATTTGGTTGGAAGCATCTTCAACAAATCAAAAGAAGACGGACAAGGAATTCAATTGGGTTAGAACATCAAAGAGTTTGGTACACTCTTTGAGAGGGGTTAAGATAGGATAGCTTTGTGAGAAGTTGCATCTTAACATTGTAATTCTAACAATTGAATTGTCTAGCAGAAACTCTTTATCTTTTAGATAAAGGGGACTGGAGTAGCTCTCAGTGGTAGAGAGTGAACCAGGATAAATCATCGTCTTCATTGTTTTCTTTTCAAGTTTACATTAATTCAAGAATAATTGAATTTAGGTTAGAATTGGGGTTTTTCATATCTTTGATTAATTGACCTAAATTTCTTGGTAAATTTACTTGTAAATTGTTCTAGTATTCATTCATAATTTGTTGAATCATCAAGGCATTGCGATTCTAAAAGAATTCTCATTAAAATCAGTTTTCATCATTTTTCTGCCCAGATTAATCGAGTAATTCGTTCATTAATCGATTAATATTTTTGTTACTTGCGGCATTACTCGAGTAACAATCCAATTACTCGAGTAGTTTAAAAGTGGCTTGCGGCATTAATCGATTAGGCTCCTTATTAATCGATTAATAAGTGAAATTTTTGAAGAAAAATTTATTTTCTTAAAACCATTCTCTACGGTGATCGAAATATTTGTACTAAGGCTTCAATACTCTATTCACCCCCCCTATAGACTATTTTGAGCCGCTTGTTGGTTTCCAACAAGTGGTATCAGAGCTCGGACGAAAAATCCGAGCCTTAACAAGCTTTTTCGAAAAGATCCTAATTTTTGGAAACAATGGGCTCAAATTTTCCTTTTGGTGGTGAAGGAGCTTCCATTAATCGCCCCCCCACTATTCAATGGTGAGGGATACGCTTATTGGAAGGTCCGAATGAAAATTTTTATAGAAGCCATTGATATAGAAATTTGGAACGCTATAGAGAATGGACCTTTTGTTCCTCAAACTAAAGTAAATGATGCTGTTTCTGCAAAACCAAAATCGAGTTGGTCGGATGATGATAAAAAGATAGTGCAATATGATTTAAAAGCGAAAAACATCATCACGTCCGCTCTTTCATATGATGAGTTCTTTAGGGTATCCCAATGCACTGATGCAAAACAAATGTGGGACACACTACAAGTCACACATGAGGGCACGACTGAGGTTAGAAGGGCTAGGCTTAACACTCTCATGCATGAATATGAGCTCTTTCGTATGTTGCCTAATGAAAATATAGGCGACATACAAAAGCGCTTTACGCATATCATAAATCATCTTTCTGCTCTTGGAAAAATACTAACTAATGGTGAAGTTGTTAATAAAGTTTTGAGATGTCTTAGCAGGGAATGGCAACCTAAGTGAGGAAACCGCAATTGGTGGTTGGAGAGACAAAGGAACCCTAGGAATACACCTAGAAGGGGGGGTTGAATAGGTGTACAAGATACCTTGAAAGATTTTCGAACGAAACAAATCGAAACAATCAAAACAAAAGATTTTTGCAATTTTGTTCAGGTCTACTCGAGTAAAGTTCAGAATACTCGAGTAGTACTCGATTAAAGACTCGTTTACTCGAGTATATCTGACAGAAACCAGAAAAATCAAGTTTTCATTCGCATACGAAAATCAATCAATTCACATGAAAGATCAGAGATTCAACGGAGATGATTAACACCTATATTCTTATTGATTAACCTAGTTATGAAAATGATTTTCCCTTTATCAATTTGAGCAAATAAAGATTCAATTCAATCAATTATGAAAATCAATCTTTCTAGGTTTTCAACCAAGAACGCAATCAAATGACTTGAATATAAAGAGTAAGGGTTTAGAGATACGACACAGCGATTTATCCTGGTTCACTTTCACCCGCTTGAAAGCTACATCCAGTCCCCTCTTCAACCAAGAGAGATTCTTCACTATGAGGAATTAGAGTTCTCAAATTACAAGTGATTGCCTCACAAGACTTCCTTCTTGCTAGCCTATAAGAGATAACCGACACCCTTGCCTTGTAATCCTATTGATCTTCTCTCTAATCTAACCTCTACCCCTTGTTGATAATCGACACAACAAGTCTTCAATTGCTTGATGATAATCCACACATCAAGGCTTCTCCTTGCTTGATTCACAACCAAGACTTCTTCTTCTTCAATGAACGTTGCTTGATGATAATCGACACACCAAGGCTTCTTGTTTGTTGTAGTGGCTTGCCTTATTGCAAAGATTACAACTCAATGAATATACATAACAATCCTAATGAATCTCAATCAATAGCTATGACAAATCACACAAGAGATTCAAAGGTTCTTGATCAAAGAATATGAAAATAGAAAAGCTTTGATCTTTTAAATTGAGAGAGAATAGAGTGGCTTCATTCTTTGTAAAATGAATATCAAAATGATGGGTTATGATCACAAAGGTTAGGAAAAGGTTTTTATAGAATACCCAAAAGTTATGGCACTTGAAAACTGATTTTGAGAAGTGAAAATCGTATTTTAAAAATCAGTTCAGCAGTGTTTACTCGAGTAAATTGCAGCATACTCGAGTAGTACTCGATTAAATCTTGATTTACTCGAGTAGATTGATACTGCACTTGTTTAAAACTTGTTTTCTCAAAAACCAACCTTTCCTTTAAAACCTTTAAGCCACCTATTGATTCTAGGTTAAGTGAAAACTCAAATTATGATTAAATCATGACTTATGAATGAGATTCACTACCCTCTAAACAAACTACCCAAATGAAAACCTATGAAGCTTGAGAGGAAAAAGATAAAACAAAAACAATTACACTCAAACTTAAGTCTTCATGAGCTTGTTCTCTCTTCTTCACTTGATGTTTGTTGTTGCTTGTTGAACTTGAACTTGATCATCACATGATAGCTTGTTCAAAACACTTTGTCATTATCAAAACATTCATCATGGAACTTACACTAAGGTGACGGCCATCATGGAGGCTAAGGATCTAGATGAAATTGATTTAGCAACTCTATTCGGAAAGCTTCAAGAGCATGAAATGGAGCTTGGAAGATTATCCATGAATGAAGATGCCGATAGAAAGAAAAAAGGGATTGCTCTTAAATACTTCAAAATCCCTAAAGGCACATGAGGATCACTCTCAAGTGGATGACTCGGACTCCGAAATAGATGATGAGACTCTTGGCTTGTTAGTCAAAAAGCTTGGACGGTTCCTTAAGAAAAAGAGTAACTTCAATAGGAATAGATCAAGAGATTCTAAGGACACTCAACCAAGGAATAAGACTAACAAAGAAAATATAAAATGTCATGGGTGTGGGAAGCTTGGTCACTATAGATCAAATTGTCCAACTAACTCTAAAAAGTCCGAAGGTGACAATTGGAAGCCCAACTCATCTAAACGAAAAAGGGCTTACATAGTGTGGGATGAACCGGAGAATCAATCATCATCTAGCTCATCGGAAGATGAAGAACTTGCAAACCTTTGTTTGATGACGAAGCTTGATGAAGAAGCATCTTCGAGCATGAAATCAAGTGAAAACGTCAATGAGGTAGATTATCTTTCCGATGCTAGCTCTAGTTCTAATTCCCCCTCCTTTAATGAATTGTATAATGTGTATGTAGAAATGCATAAAGAGTTGAAGAAACTTGCAAAAATAAATGTTGAAAGAAAGAATTTCATCTTGAAGCAACAAGAAAAAATTTTGGAATTACAAAACTCCCTAGAGGAGCTTAAGCTTCAAAATGAAACACTTGAACTCATTTATGCAAATTCTACATGCAATTGTGATTTGAAAACAAATGATACCTTATCTTGTGATAATTGCAAATCTCTAGAAAAAGAAGTTTTTAATTTGAATGATAGAATTTCAAGGCTCACAAGAGGAGACACATGCTTAGATCATTTGCTTTCTAATCAAAGAAATAATAGTATTAGAGCTGGACTTGGTTTTACCAAACCTAAAAATCAACATTTTCACAAAGTTGGAACTTTCTCTAAAATCAATTTTTCAAAAACTCCAACTTGTCATTATTGTGGGATTTTTGGGCATACCACGAATAAATGCAACATTAAAAGGTTTGGTATACCAAGTGGAGAGTATATTTGGATTGTTAAGGGGACTTCACCCCATGCTAACATCAAAGGACCCAAGACAACTTGGGTACCTAAGTCAACCAAATGATATTGTTTTTGTAGGTGTGTCTTCGAACCAAGGAACGTAGATGGTACTTGGATAGTGGGTGTTCGAGACACATGACGGGAGACAAAACGCATTTCATTGAGCTTACTTCTAAAAGTGGTGGTCACGTGACTTACGGCGACAACAACAAGGGCAAAATTCTAGGAGTTGGTAAGATTGGTAACGTATCTAACCTTGTCATTGAAAATGTCCTATACGTAGAAGGCTTAGAACACAACTTGCTTAGTATAAGCCAACTATGTGATATGGGCAACAATGTGACTTTTACTCCTGAACTATGCTTTAATTAAGAGTAGTATAGATGATAGTGTTAAGTTTGTTGGTCGTCGCTCTAATAACACTTACTTAATTGATTTGGATGAGATAACTTCGTTATTTTCAAAATGTTTTAAATCTTTTGATGATGAAATTCGTCTTTGGCATCAACGAATTGCACATGTCAATGTGAATCAATTAAATAAACTTTTACGAAAAGACCTAGTAATTGGTTTGCCTAAATTAAATTTCAAGCTTGATAGCATTTGCGACTCATGTCAAAAGTGCAAGCAAGTTAAAAGCTCTTTTAAACCTAAAAATTTGATAAGCACAACAAAGCCATTGGAGCTAATCCACATGGATTTGTTTGGCCCATCACAAGTTCGATGTTTAGGTGGCAATTACTATGGATTTGTTTTAGTAGATGATTTCACTCGATTCACATGGACTTTGTTTTTATCCGCAAAAAGTGAAACATACAAAAGTTTTAAAAAGTTTGCCAAACTCATCCAAAATCAACTAAGTTTGAAAATAGTGACTATTAGAAGTGACCATGGAGGTGAGTTTGAAAATGCTAAGTTTGATGCGTTTTGTGAAAAATTTGGTATTGACCATCAATTTTCAGCCCCTAGGACTCCGGAGCAAAACGGAGTTGTAGAAAGGAAAAATCGAGTCTTAGAGGAACTTGCTCGTACAATGCTTAAAGAATCTAGAGTTCCTTCCTATTTTTGGGCTGATGCGGTAAATACCGCTTGTTATGTGATAAATAGGGTTCTTATTCGTCCTCATTTAAATAAAACACCTTATGAACTTTTAAAAGGGAGAAAGCCAAATATCTCATATTTTCATGCATTTGGATGCAAGGTGTTTATTTTAAATAACGGTAAGAATCCTGTCGGTAAGTTTGATTCCAAAGCCGACGAAGGTATATTCATAGGTTATTCAACCCATAGTAAAGCATATCGTGTCTATAACAAAAGAACTTTAACCGTTGAGGAATCCGTGCATGTTGTATTTGATGAATCTCCGAGAGGAGATTGTGTTGTTTCTTGTGATGATGATAATGTAGGTACTCATATGGATCATGAGAAGTCAACATCACAACAATTAGTGGAGACTCAAGTTGAGAATGGAGAGGTGCAAGCACATGATAAAGACTTAGCACAAGAGACACAACCTCAACTACCAATTGCTTGGAAGTCAAACAAAAATCATCCGGTTTCTAACATCTTAGGTGACATTGCTAAGGGGGTGGTAACCCGAAGCACATTAAATAATTTTTGTTATTATGTTGCCTTTGTATCTCAAATAGAACCTAAGAATGTCAAAGAGGCTCTTCAAGATGATCATTGGGTTATGACCATGCAAGAAGAATTAAATCAATTTGAAAGAAACCAAGTTTGGGAGCTTGTGCCAAAACCTAATGATCGTCCTGAAATTGGCACTCGTTGGGTCTATAGGAATAAGTTAGATGAATCGGGTATTATTGTTAGGAATAAAGCTAGGTTGGTAGCACAAGGTTATAGTCTAGAAGAAGGAATTGATTATGATGAGACTTATGCTCCCGTAGCTAGATTAGAAGCTATTCGTATTCTTCTCGCTTTTGCATCTATAATGAATTTTAAATTGTACCAAATGGATGTCAAAAGTGCTTTTCTTAACGGATACATTCAAGAGGAAGTTTATGTCTCACAACCTCCCGGATTTGAAAGTTTTGAACATCCGGAATACGTTTTTAAGTTGAAAAAGGCTTTGTATGGTCTTAAACAAGCTCCTAGAGCTCGGTACGATCGACTAAGCAATTTTTTATTAGAAAAAGGTTTTAAACGAGGTATTGTGGACACTACTCTTTTTATTGAAAGTTCCGATAAGGATATACTTTTGGTTCAAATATACGTTGATGATATTATTTTTGGTGCTACTAATGATAACTTGTGTAAGAAGTTTTCAGATTTAATGCAAAGCGAATTCGAGATGTCGATGATGGGAGAGCTTACTTTCTTTCTTGGCCTTCAAATAAAGCAACTAAATGATGGCATTTATATACATCAAAGTAAATATTGTCGGGAACTTCTCAAGAGGTTTGGCATGGATTCGTGTAAGTCCGCTTCTACTCCAATGAGCGTTGCATGCTACCTAGATCAAGATGAGGTTGGAAAAGCTGTAGAGGTAACAAAGTATCGCGGTATTATAGGTAGTTTGTTATACTTAACTGCTTCTAGACCTGACATCATGTTTAGTGTTTGTATGTGTGCACGTTTTCAAGCTAATCCGAAAGAGTCACACTTAACTGCTGTTAAAAGAATAATGAAATACTTAAAAGGTACAACCAATACCGGTTTGTGGTATCCTAGGGATGGATTTTTAAAATTAATAGGTTATTCGGACTCCGATTTTGCTGGTTGTAAAGTTGAGCGAAAAAGTACAAGCGGAACATGCCATTTAATTGGTAGTTCACTTGTATCGTGGTTTTCTAAAAAGCAAAATTGTGTAGCTTTATCAACCGCGGAAGCCGAATACATAGCGGCCGGTAGTTGTTGTGCTCAAATCCTTTGGATTAAGCAACAATTATCGGATTTTGGTTTAAATTTGACAAAAATCCCTATAAAATGTGATAATACTTCTGCAATTAATTTGACTAAAAACCCGGTATTGCATTCAAGGACAAAACATATTGAAATTAGGCATCACTTTTTACGAGATCATGTTCAAAAAGGTGATTGTATTATTGAGTTTGTTCAAACTTCGGATCAATTAGCTGATATTTTTACAAAACCTCTACCAAGAGATACTTTCTATAAAATTAGAAGGGAACTTGGTATTTTTGATGAATCTACCATTAGCTAATTGTATTTGAAACTTTTATTAATCACCTCAAATGCCTATTTCATTATGTTTTTGATCTTGAGTAAGTTGTATGTTTAAAGTGTTCATTTAATTCTCTTGATATGTAGTTGTGTGTCAATGTTTTTTTTTCCTCTAATATGTTTACTTGCTTTATTGTTTGTGTGCTAAATGCTAAGTGTTTCTATGTGTTTGTGTATGAAAAATGTTTTTGTTTAAGAAAAATTTGAAAATTTTTTAAGTTTTAGTGCAGACTACTCGATTAACAGGGTCCTTACTCGATTAATTTTTTAATCTCTTTCGGCATTACTCGAGTAAAGACACTGTTACTCGATTAATTTTAAAACTAATTTCGGCATTACTCGATTAATTGACTTGTTACTCGAGTTATTTTTAAACCACTTGCGCACTTAATCGAGTTACAGCTTTTTCACTCGATTAACGCTCGAACTACTCGAGTAATGGCCAATTTACTCGAGTAACCCGATAGCTTATAAAACCTGCACTTCAGATTTTTACTCATTTTTTCATTTCTTTTTCTCTCTCCTCTCGCTCTTCTCTCTGTCTTCTCACATGGTTTCATCATCAATTCGAACCATAGGCAACCAAATCACCCAAAATCACTAAATTTCTTCTCATATTTCTTCATTATAACACCAATACACCTTATATCCTCCATCAATTTAACCAATTTCTCCCAAAATTTCAATTTCCCCCAAATTTCCAAACCCTAACCGAACCCAAAAAACCCTAAACCACGAATTTCATCCTTCAATTCAGAGGTTATGGCTTCTTCTTCAGCAGAACCTCCACGTAAGAAGGGCAAAAAGGTTTCTATCCAGAATCATCCTTGGTTTTCTGCAGCGGAGCGTGACTCACGTGCTCACAAGTTTGATCGTCGTACTTTTGGTATTAAACGGTATGTGAATTACGCTTGGCTAAGAAAAGAAAAGTTCAATTTCTATGATAATCTGGTATTTCAGAATGTGCAACGGTTTTTGGAGTTCAATACTCACTATTACCCTAAGTTAGTTCAAGAGTTCTATCAGAATTTTACAAAAATAGATGGTGAGTACCAAAGTCAGGTTAAGGGAGTACATTTTGTGATTAAACCTGATGACTTGCGATTATTGTTTGGATTAGAGGATGAGGGTACTTATCTTGGTGATGAGGACTGTCTTGATTTGGTTGTGGACCCTGGACTTGTTTATACTGATGCACTTAGGCCTGGTGAAACTTGGGACAATAAGGCTACTAAGAATGTTTCTCCTTTGCATGCTGAAGATAGGATATTGATGTACATTATTAGTTACTGTTTGCTTCCAAAAGGTAACCAGAACTATGCTCAGGTGCAAGAAGATGATTTGAAATTGTTTCATGGTATTAAGAAGAAATATAAAATTAATTGGAATAAGATAGTACTTGCTAGGATGTATGATGCTGCTCAATCACCTCCTACTCAATATTTACCCTATCCTATGCATGTTACTAAGTTGCTTAGGCACTATCGGGTTCCATTTGCTATTGATGAGTCCTATGAGAATGATGCAAAGAAAAATTGGTGCTTGAATGCACATCACATAAATTACATGAAAATTGCTTATCATAAGCCATCTAGGGCTTGGTTGTGGAAAACTCAAATCAAAGCTATAGAGCAAGATGCTCAAGCTCCTGCTGGTGACCAAGCCGGTCCTTCTGCTTCTGCTCAACCACTGGATCTCATGGAAACGGATCATGGAACACGTCTTGAGGATTTCATTGACTTTGAAAATTTGGATACTCCTTTTGATGCAAAGGCTGCCCATGCTTCACTAGTTCAGCACATCGATGAGCAGCTAGAGGCTTTGGAGATTCGTCAAGATGTTAAGAATGCGGCTATGGAGCAGAGGTTGATGGATCATATCTCGGATCTCTTTTCCCAGCACTTTCCCACTCCACCAAACCCTTAGCCTTGTGGTTTCTTGATTGCTGATGTTCATGTTGGGATTTTATTACTTTTTTCTCACTCATTCACTGACTCTTGCATTGCTTCTCTGCTGGTTTATGATGTTATGACTTAGATTATGACTTTGTTATGTCTTTTGGATGTTTCTAGGGCCTTGTGTATGGCCTAGTTTATCTTCTGACTATGGTTGATATCTTATGACTATGGACTATGTTTTGCTGCATGACTTAACTGATTATGATTTAATGGTGTTTATGAACTATGGTTATGGTGCTCTGTTTGGACTTGTTCTTGTTATGTTAGTTTTTAGCACTATTATGAGATTTTATATAGTTTAGACTCTACTCTGATTTTGGCTTATTATTTTAGTCTCTACTATATTTTATTCTCTATATCATAGTTTGTTACACTTACCTTCCACTTTTGGCAAAAGGACTTTTCTAATTCAAATCTTTTTAATGATGCCAAAAGGGGGAGAATATTTTGTTGATGTTGTTCTTGTAGGATAAGTTTTATTATATTTTTCCTAAGTGTATTACATTTAGGGGGAGTATTTTAAAACTTAGTGCTTAATTGAAAAGGAGGTTTGTCATCATCAAAAAGGGGGAGTTTGTAGGTTTCTATGTTTTGATGATATCAAACGTATTTCAAGCAACAACATTTCAACAAGGAAGCTACACTCATGAAGATTAGAATTAGGATTTATTTCAATGTAATATTTTATTTTATGCAATGCATATCATGAGAGTGGGTAGCTTTAGGTGATCTTAATTAAGCTTATAATTTTGTTTGATTAAGAGTGAAGAAAACTTAATCTTGATTAAAATAGCTCAAATTAAAGTAATTGTCAAAGTACATTTGAAAAGGATTGTTTTTAATCAATGTCTGTACTGGTTACTCGATTAGCATGATAGGCCTACTCGAGTAGCACGTGTTAACATAGGTTAATCGAGTAATGAGATAATCATTAATCGATTAGTATATTTTAACACTGGTTAATCGAGTAGTGTGTTAATCATTACTCGAGTAACACGTACTGTTTCAGAAAAATATAAAAAGACCTCATTTGTACTTGGACAAGGTTAAAAACTCTTTCATAATTTTTCATATTGAGCAATATACTTTCATTTTCAAGAGCTATTACAAAACTTTCTTTGAGAAATCAAGATTCAACAATTCTCTCTATTCTTCACTCAAGATCAATTCAATATTCTAAGTTTGATTTAGATCAAGATCTTTCTAGTTTTCAAGTGTGTGTTGAAGCTATTTGCAACAAGAGGTTGCACAATCAAGGATTCAACAAAGGTGAAGAATTTCACAAGTAAAGTCTTTGAAGGTTGTCAAAGCAAATTGAAAAGGATTTGGTTGGAAGCATCTTCAACAAATCAAAAGAAGACGGACAAGGAATTCAATTGGGTTAGAACATCAAAGAGTTTGGTACACTCTTTGAGAGGGGTTAAGATAGGATAGCTTTGTGAGAAGTTGCATCTTAACATTGTAATTCTAACAATTGAATTGTCTAGTAGAAACTCTTTATCTTTTAGATAAAGGGGACTGGAGTAGCTCTCAGTGGTAGAGAGTGAACCAGGATAAATCATCGTCTTCATTGTTTTCTTTTCAAGTTTACATTAATTCAAGAATAATTGAATTTAGGTTAGAATTGGGGTTTTTCATATCTTTGATTAATTGACCTAAATTTCTTGGTAAATTTACTTGTAAATTGTTCTAGTATTCATTCATAATTTGTTGAATCATCAAGGCATTGCGATTCTAAAAGAATTCTCATTAAAATCAGTTTTCATCATTTTTCTGCCCAGATTAATCGAGTAATTCGTTCATTAATCGATTAATATTTTTGTTACTTGCGGCATTACTCGAGTAACAATCCAATTACTCGAGTAGTTTAAAAGTGGCTTGCGGCATTAATCGATTAGGCTCCTTATTAATCGATTAATCAGTGAAATTTTTGAAGAAAAATTTATTTTCTTAAAACCATTCTCTACGGTGATCGAAATATTTGTACTAAGGCTTCAATACTCTATTCACCCCCCCCCCTCTAGACTATTTTGAGCCGCTTGTTGGTTTCCAACAGAAGGTACCCCGGATATCAAGGATATTCGGGTTGTGAATGCAATAGGGTAGGCTAGGGCGGTAAAATGTCATGAGGCCTTGAGTACTATTCTGGGCGGAACGAATTCCATATGTGGTAACCAGACGTGGTGGGGACTGGGTCCTAATGCCGTGGTAAGTTCTGCACCCGGAACCGGAATAGTGCTGTCACCCCTATGGCATTTCGAGAACAGTGAGAGGGACTGGAACGGGGCATCTTGATTGCCATTGTACCCGAGTTTTCTACAGTGAGCCTTGATTATATGATATGAATTGATATAATGTGAATTGAATTGAGACTGTACCCGAGTTTTCTACAGTTCTCCTGGCTTGGAGCCAATTGATGTTGAGACAGCTGTCGTGCCCGCGTGGTAAAGGTCCTGTACTCCTGTTAGCTTCCGACTAGGCTGGGTGGATGACCGAGGAGATGTAGACGTGTGGGTCGATGGCAACGAAACGAGTACCTCGATGATATTATAAATTTCCCCCAATCATCGATGGTTGTAAATCAATAAGACATGATAAGGAAAGTTTAAGAGTGACAAGAAGGTTTATGAGGATGAGAAGTGAAATCTTATGGAATGATGAAGCTGAGAAAAAGATTGAGAAATAGGGAATGATTATATTGAGGAATGATGATAATAATGATAAGGATAATGAATGATGATGATGACGGTAATGATAATGGTAATCATAATGATATGCTTGATTGTTGTGTTGTGTGTATGTGTGTGTTGTATGTTTGTATGGTCTTGATATCTCGCCTATCATAATCCCACACCGTCGACGATTCGTCGTTCGGATCGCTTACTCTCTCCTGTTCGTTGGCATATCGGTGTTGTTGGTATCTCGACGGGCAGAGGGAGTATCAGATGGAGATTGCTATATGAAACGGCATGGAAATGGTTGGAAGCACACTCCCTATGGTTGGGAATGGATCGGCTACACTCAGATTGTGATTCCCGATTCGGAGCATCAACTGAGCGGAGCTAATTTGGGGCCGCACCTGGGGCAAGTCACCGTACGCGGATATAGGAGCTACGAAGAGAAGGTGTGGTATGAGATGCAGAGGAACTCTACGACTCTAGACGGAGTGATGTTGAAGTCCAATGGTAATGGCGGGACATCAATACGGACGGTATCATCCTCAAGAGCGAAGAAAGGACGTAAGAAGTGTAACATCCCGACTCTTTAACCTTGATTTATTTATTATTATGAAAATAGAGAATAATTTTTTTTTCGCAAATAATTTTAAAACTTTGTGGTTCAATTGCGGAAGCGAATCAACAAAACTTTATTCAATAACAAGACACAATGGTTCGAACTGATTTATTGTAATAGCTAAATAGACTCTGAGTTATATTAAGACACACTGTAACCCAGAGCATGGTTTTCAAAACTCCACCATTGGTAAGGGAATTATCGCATCCCTTGCCAGCATCATTCTTCCCCTTGGAAGGCGGAAGCTCCATTACCTACATGGGCAAGTAGGGAGTAAGTCATAGCTAATCACGTTAAAACGAATGATAAGAGGCTAAAAACAACATACACAAGTATTCAAGTAGCAACGATTTATAATGCATATACACATGTCAAACCCTTTTTATCCACGCAATTGATCTTTATTGTTAATGGCATGATGCATGCTGACCTCAACAATTTCCCGGGGCATCACAGTTTGGAGGTGGTAGGACTTACGAGCTTCGCTCTACACTCATGACTTACGAGCTTCGCTCTGCATAGGACTTACGGGCTTAGCCCTGCACTCACGACTTACGGGTTCCCATCTCCCGGCGTTTGTAGGACTTACGGGCATAGCCCTGCACTCACGACTTACAGGCTTCCTCCGCCCAGCGTTAATAGTATAATAAGGGGAAAATCCTCGCAAACTGGAGCAATCAATGCATGAATGCAAACATAATTTATTACCAATCCTTATCTTTTCATTCATCTCATTCTCATTTAGGACATAGTTCATGTTGTACATTTTATTCTTCCATCTCATTTCCTTTAATCTTTCTTTTAGCTGGTGCTGTTGTTTTCATAGAAAAATCCATCAGCCACTTTGTGATGGTTTTAGAAATAGAGTATAATCATTAATAATCCGTCGGGGCCTAGCCTCCTATTGGCAGATATTTATTGCAACGACCCCATTGGGGCTCCCTTAGAAAATATCAACCAAGTGAATAAAACTTTCACTGGGACGTTAAGGATAATATCAACCAAATGGGTGTACGCACTTCCGTTGGGACTCCTGTAGGGGAATAATCAACCACTGAATAGAATTCCAGTAGGACACCTCCAGGATAGTTATCAACCAACGGGATTAGGTTTTAAGCATAAAGAAAATATTTAGAATTTAGTAATTTAGGAGCTTAGACGAGTTAATCTTTTAATGAAATTGTAGAAATAACAAGGAGTAGAGAAATTAATTTTTTAATCATTATGGACAAGTGGACATCGATGTCCTCATGCTCACATCGATGTGATGATAGGAACATCGATATACACAGAAAAACATCAATAAAACAGTAACATTTAAAAGTTCAAACCTTGCTCTAATTATCCTTACTCCATTCCAATTCTTTACAGGGATTAAGAGGGGTGATTTATACTTGCTTATAACCTTCCTTAATTCAATTTTTACCCAAGCTTTAACAATTAATTTCCAATTATGCTTAAATTCAAGTAAATACACCAAATTCTATTCCTCTTAGTTTTAATTCAAACTAATCATTCTAGAAGCTCTACAAGGATGTAATTAAATGATTTGCATCAAGTTTTAAACAACAAAAGACCTCCAAGTCAGAAATCCATTTCAATCTACCTTGCCCAACCAACCTCAATTGGTTCCTAAGGATTTAGCTTAATATTCATCATTCTAGCGATTAGATAACTTATCCCATACCTTAGAGAAGCTAAAGAGATGATAGGTTGAAGAAGAAAAGTGCTGCAACAACTCTGAGCTTGAAGAGCTCCAATTCAGAAATTCTGAAAACTGATGCAACGGGCCGACTTTGGCTGCTTGGTGCTTGAAGCACAGAACACAACAATTCGAAAGAACAATTTGTTTAGCAACTAGGAAGTGCAAACTTTGATTAGAAACAAGTTGGAGACGAAAAGGTTCAGTGTACTTACCAAACCAATTCAAGAAAGAGAGGTGTTTGGACTGCTCTATGCCCTGTTTTACAGCTTGGAGTGAGAATTTTGGAAGCTTAAAACTTGCACTACAGAGAAGTGTTTTTGATGCAACTTAGTTCTACTTCAAGAGTGGAAATAGAACTTGAATTGTGTTTTGGTTTCACGAATTAAGATGGATTGAGGAGGGAGAAAGAATGAATGGAAGTAACCATCAAGAAACAGAAGAATTTTAGCAACTTTGGGTGTTTAGAGTTCCTGAATGCTTCAATTCTAAGCTATTTATAGGCAAGGATTGGAATTATTCAGTCCTAAGTAAGCCTACAATGAGTTGGTACGAGTTGGCAAGGCTGGAAAGCTGAAAAATGGAATTTTAAATTCAAAAACCATGTGCAGCCGCCATGAAAAAGCTGCAGATTTTTCAGATCAGACACGGGGATATCGATATCCATCAGTGGATATCGATATGCAACATCGATATCCCACCCCTGGATATCGATATGCAACATCGATATCCTCCCCTGGATATAGATATGCATGGGCAAAATCTTGAGTTTTTCAGCTTACTATTGTTCTTTTTATTTCCTTTCTCAACTATTTCAATTCTACTTAGTTCTAAGCATCTTTAAGGTTCTAAAATATATTCTTAACTCCCAAAAATAATATTCCCTAGCGTCATTACATAAATATTTATCAATGCATCATTTATAGAATAGAAATAAAATTAGTGGGTGTTACAAGAAGAAGAAGGAACTTCACCCGATTGCTTTTGATAGGAAGGCTTAAGTATAGTGTCATTAGTTTAATTTTGTTGTGAATGTTTGAGTCAAGGATTACCAAGCAATGAGCCATTCATGTAATTAAGCTAAGCTTTTAATTCTGTAATGTGAAATACTTTATTTAGAAAACTGAACAATGTAATCTTTTGGGAACTGTTATGATGTTTTGAAACAAGTCACTTTGTGGAGATGAAGGTTTTATGCAAAGAACTGTTTTAGTAACAACTCGGTTTTCGGTAAAGGATGCTAAGGGCATCAATGACACTTCAATACGTTTTCAAAAAAAAAAATTGGCCTCATTTTTGCAACTTTAATAAATGAAAAGTTAATTATTTTGAGTTATGAAAATCGGGCTGTTACATATCGGGGTGAGTTGGGGCGTATTGGGGGTGAGGGAAATGAGGATGGTGCGTGTGGGAGGGAGATGGTGCGATTTTTATGTCCAGCAGCGCGTTGCCTGCGCTTGAGCACGCGATTCCGCACCTGCCTCGCTGCTGCACCTGTGCCCTGCGCACACCTGAGCGCGAGTAGCGCTGCGCGTGAACGTCATTTAATATGTCTAGTGCACACATGGTGCGCCTGGGCGCACCGAAAAGACCCCGAATCGCCTTTTTCCACAGTTTTAACCCGTTCTAAGGACCCTTAACCCTTCCTAACACTAAATCAAACACACACATCATTAAAACACATTCCAAACAACAAAACCATAATTACATAACATCAAACATACGATTATTAGAACACGAAGATCTTACGTTATTATAAACAAACTCTTATATCTTACCCCTATCTAGCACCTATCCGAGCCCAAACGACTTAGGACGACCTTCTAACCTAATGAAACACGGGCTATTAACACTCGAGGCACAAATGTGCAGTCGGATAACACTCGATGCCTTACAAAACCTAACATACACTTTCATGAACTCCGTCGAAACTCAAGTTCAAAGGGATCCTCCGCGTACTAACACTCGAGACCAACTCCCGATGCCTTACGAAACCTCCGAGGCACAAATGTGCAATCGGATAACACCCCGATGCCTTACTAACACGAGTTATTAACACTCGACGCACAAATGTGCAGTCGGATAACACCCGATGTCTTACAAAACCGAACACTTTCTGAAACTCCGTCGAAACACGAGTTCAAAGGGATCCTCCACGTACTAACACTCGAGACCAACTCCTGCAAACAAAAATCACCCTTAGAATTCTCTAACAAATGCTCAACCGAGATTGCAACACTAGGGACACACTCGGACCCTTGCAACTCCGGCACTCAAACACATACTACAAACCCCAATCGAGCATCCATATATATAAATACATGCACAACAAGTATATTCATTGACCACAGACATATTCAAAACCAAACTCACACATCAATTTAACATAAATTAATACATAGGCAAATATAATAATTAAGTTAAGAAAATCATTGTGTTACAGGTCGGGCCAGAGAGGCAAGGGGTCATCAAAAATCAGGTTAAAGACTTACTGAATGCAATTTTCTTCTTCGAAATCCACTACTCCAAATGGTTAGAGAACATAGTGCTAGTCAAGAAGAGTAATAGAAAATGGAGGATGTGCGAGAATTACACTAATCTCAATAAAGATTTCCCAAAAGGTTCATAACCCTTACCAATTATTGATAAACTGGTTGAAAACTCCTCCGAATATCACTTATTATCATTCCTTGATTATTATTCTTGTTACAACCAAATACCATTATGGGCCCCAGATCAAGACAAAACCTTATTCATCACAGAGGATTCAATCTATTGTTACAAGGTGATGCCTTTAGGGTAGAAGAACGGGGGAGCAATGTATCAAAGGATGATGAATAAAGCCTTCGAGATCTAATTGGAAATATCTTGGAATTGTATATAGATGACATAATCGTCAAAACGACACAAACAGGAGATCACATCAAAGACCTGGAGCAAGTCTTTCAAAGGCTTCGGCAATATAGGTTACTGCTAAATAGAGCAAAATGCTCCTTTGGGGTGCAAGAAGGGAAGTTCCTAGGATTCATGCTCATGCGGCGAGGAATAAAAGAAAATCCAAACAAATGTAATGCAATCATAAACATAAAGAGCCCGTCCGCGGTCAAAGAAATTTAATAATTAACCGGAAGGATAGTAGCCCTAACCTGCTTCATATCGGCCTCCACCGAGAAAGCCAATCCCCTTTACAACACTTTGAAAAAGGTAAAAACTTTGAATGGAGTTCGGGTTGTGAAAAGGCATTCCAACAATTCAAGACATAGCTTGCCTCTCCCCTAATCCTCACAAGACCAGAGCCAGGGGAGACACTATACCATTACTTGGCTGAAACTAATACGGTACTATGTCTTGTCCTGGTTTGGTAAGCAGGAAGGAAACAAAACCCATTTACTTCATGAGTAAAGTCCTTCAAGGAGAAGAAAGGAACTACCAAATGATTGAGAAGTTGGCCCAAGCAGTGGTGGTGATAGCTTGAAAGCTACGACAATGCTTCCAAATTTATCGAGTCTAAGTTCACACGAACCAACCAATTAAGCAGATCTTCCACAAACTAGAGCTGGCAGGAAGAATGATTAAATGGTATGTAGAGTTATCAAAAATCGAGCTTGATTTTGAACCTCATACAGCTATAAAATCCAAGGCATTAGTAGACTTTGTTGTTTAGCTAAACCTTGAGCAACAAGAAGAATCCAAAACCAATTGAGTCTTGTACAATGATGGCTTAACAAACAACAAAGGTGGAAGAGTAAGGATCAGACTCGAAAATGTTGAAGGGATGGTCCTTGAATAGTCTCCTACATTTCGATTCCCAGTTTCCAACAACTAAGCAGAATATGAAGCATGCATAACAGGTTTATTACTAGCAAAGGACCTTGGTGCCACAGATGTTACCCTAAGAAGTGACTCTCAACTGGTTACAAATCAAGTGTTAGGAGACTACCAAAGGAGAAGGTCGAAGGGTTGACGATGAAATTCTTGGCTTGTCCAGGGTTGAAATATAGCATCCATTAGAGTGAAGATCAACGACCCCAGCTTCGTCAACAAAGAAGAAATGCTTCCCCTCCTTCTTAATGATTTTGAAGTACTCATCTTTAAACTTCCTCAAACTGTCAGTATATGGAAAGAAAGAGAGGTGCTCAATCTCTTTCCTAAAGGAGACCGGTCCTCTCCCCTGTAAAGTAGGGATATTGAAGAGGTGAAGAATGATAGGGAAGGTCAGATTTCAAGCAAGTTGCGGACAAAAAAGTTTTGCAATTCAAATGAACGCATAACTATTAGAATGTAGTTGAGAAGGAGCAATCCACAGTCAATTTAGGACACAAATTTGGAATTTGGAGAAAGGAAAACCCACTCAAAAACCTATAAAGAGGCAACAATACATCGTCAAGAAGTGGGGAACTGTGGTGTTGGTTCTTCTTAGACATATCTATTCTTCGTTTGTTTGAACGACAATTATGTACCCACACTCCTCGGAAGCATTTGGGCAAATCAAAACCATAGGGAAATCAATTCCATCGGCGTACCTTGATATTGTATACTGGATGGATTGGTCAAATAACAACGGAGCTTGCTGAGCCATCAGTATGAGGAAGAAGAAATCAAGAGAGAAAGCTTATGAAAGAAGCAAATGAAGCGATCAAAACAAACTATACGAGAAAAGATGTTTATGGAGAGAAATCAAGTGTTTTCCTCAATAGGTCATCATAACTTAAAGGTTTTTCAGGAATCGCTCCTTCATATCAGCAGACGTGTCATCCACAAAGTTACGAACAGGTAACACGCGTGGAGAAAAAGAGAAAGAATGTTCAGCGTCTACATTTTGAAATTTGAAAAAAAAAAGTGATATTTCCCTTTGCCTTAATAAAGGCCTTGGTGCCCACTCCAGCGTTGAACCTGGGGCTACTCAGAAGCTAGAATAGCTCGCAGCTTAAAGTATACTTCAAAGCAACAACCTAGTGGCTTATGTTCTGGTCCTGTCACGAGCTAAGGAAGCCTACCCCATGTGATAGCCCTTAAACAAGTTATTACAACCGATGGAAAAGAGCTTAGGGAAGGAAGCAAGCTCAACCGACATACATTGAAGGGCTCAAGACAAGAAAAACTCGCCAAGAGATCGAATGCAGATGTGATTAATGAGTAAATCATGGGACTTAATCACGAAGTCAATCTCCAGCAGATAACGACTAAGTTAGAGAAGATAAAGCTGGATTATATGAAATTATAGAAGACCATCGCTCATATTAATAAGATAGGATCATGTGAAGATTATCCTTTCAAATAGAAGATTTATCTAGGGAAATACATCAGGCCTAACAGCCCATGAAGTCCTATAATTATCAGTCTTCATCAGAGGGAAAAGACACACAAAACACAACATCTTCAACTACTCACAAAGCTTACACAATATACAACTATCATATTCCTTAAAGAGAGATCTAGCAAAGATAATAACCCAAACTCCTGCTACCCTCATGGTCTAGATGATCACAACCACACACAAACAGTATCATAAGGGTCACCGCCAACAGTACTGAGAGTCATAGCCTTAGGATCCACATGATAAGTCCGATCTACTCATATAGAGGATAAAGGCCTGCAAAATTAAACAACCTTCTTTAGAGAGAGCTTATTTTTGAACTCTCTCAAGCATAGCTCGAAACGCCGCCACAAATTCTCATATGCGCAATATTAACGTGTTGATAAAAACTATGTAATCTTGAGTCTCCAGAACACAATTCGAACGGGTACACATGACCAAGAGATCCCTCTCGCTAGACTTAACATCATTTACAAGGACCTCTATCTCATTAAGACAAATTAAAACAAAAAATATTGTACCCTTTTTCTTTTATTTTCAAAGAGACCTAATTATGTATTTTTGTACGAGGCCCCGTAAAATTTGAGATGGCTCACTTCCATACTACAGTGATTTTTATTTTATTTTATTTTATTTATTTATCATGGGCTGATTCTGAGTGTTTTAGCTTATGAACATTATAATATTGTGATCCATGGGGTTGGGTGACCTAATTAAACTTCAATCCATATACCGCCCAAAGAATACAGAACTCCAAATGTTAAAAAATAGTAGCAATAGAAAACAAAAGGAGATACTACCAGCCCCAGCAACCTGATCGAATAATAGGGATCAGATGTCGGTATTATTATTATTATTATTATTATTTTTGAGGCGGTTTAATTATTAACAAATATTTGAATGGGAATGTTAAAAATAGTTGGTAGTGTAACTTATCTGTAAGGCTCAAAAGGATTTTCGTCTTTCCAACTGGGTATTACATCTATGATAAGTAGGGGTGGGAATGAGACAGGTCGAGCTAGGTCTTGATAAAAATAGATTTGACTTATGTTCCAAATTTAAGGTTCAAGTTTGCCTATTGGCTTGTCATAGATAAAATTTTGAGTCTAAACTACTCGATCTATTTCAAGACTTGGCCTGACCTAGAAACCCACTTAAAAGTCTGTCATTTAATAAAATTCTCACATTTAAGTACAGACATAAAAATGCCTCATATTTTCAAATTATGTGTAAAGCATGAAATCTATCATAAGAATGATATATAACTAAATCATGAAATTTGCAACAATAACCATGCAAAAAAGGAAAAAAAATAAATTGAGTTGTGAGGACTTACTTGATGGAGCTCAAGAAAGTGAGGGGGATTGTACTGTGAATATGGTTGTGAATATGTTGCCATGAGAGAGTGAGTGTAAAAGGTGAAATTATTAGGATTTGGTTTTTTACATGTTAGGATTAGGTTTAATAAAGAGTGAAAGAAATTATATATATTTTTGTTTGTAGTTATAATATTATATATATATATATATATTAAATTTTTAATTTTAATTTAAATCTCTAATAATATATAATATATTAATATTTAAAAAGTTAAATAGGCTTGCCCTATGAGTCTAATAGGCTTTTTATAAAGCTTGGGCTTGGTTGATTTATCTAATTTTCAACTTTACACATACTCCAGGGGGCTGGCGTATGGGTTTTTTTGGCTAAAAAAGCCCAGTATGTCAATGCCGAGGCGTACGTGTATTTACACGTACGCTCAGGCCTTGACGTACTGGGGAAAAAAAATAAAAAAGCCCTACGCCTCTGTCGAGGTGTACGACATATTTCGTACGCTTCGACATTGGCGTATGGCACTTTTTACACGAAAAAAAAAAAGAATAGTGTAGTATGTGAGTGGTGGTGATTGTGGGCGAGTTTGGGGGTGAGTTAGTGAGTGTGTGAGGAAAATGGAATGAGTGTGAGTGTGTGAGAGAGAAGAAGAAGAAGAAGAAGAAGAAGAAGAAGAAGACATGTTTCGTACGCTTCGACATTGTCGTAGGGCACTTTTTACACGAAAAAAAAAAGAATAGTGTAGTATGTGAGTGGTGGTGATTGTGGGTAAGTTTGGGGGTGAGTGTGAGGGTGAGTTAGTGAGTGTGTGAGGAAAATGGAATGAGTGTGAGTGTGTGAGAGAGAAGAAGAAGAAGAATTGTGGGTGAGTTTGGGGGTGAGTGTGGGGGTGAGTTAGTGAGTGTGTGAGGAAAATGGAATGAGTGTGAGTGTGTGAGAGTGAAGAAGAAGAAGAAGATTGGGGGGAGGGGGGTTTGAAGAGGAAATAAAAAAGAAGAAGAAGATGATGATGATAGAGGGGGTGAAGAAGAAAGAAAGAAGAAGAAGATGAAAAAGGATATTTTTGGAAAAAAAATTAAAGGGGGGTCAAAAACCCAAAAGGGGAGGTTAGAAAATCAACTCCCTTTTAAAAAACTTAAGTCTAACCTTTTTATTAAACAAGTTGAGTCAAGTTAAGCCTTAAGTGAGTGATTGGAGCCAAAAATATGATGTTTTTGAGTGATAATTTACCCTCTTTCTTAGTGATTTTGGCTTGTTTCTCAAGTAATTGTTAAGAGAAGATTGATTTTATCTACTAATGATGAGGAATGAGATATTTGTGGATTTTGTGCCTTTTTGGTTCTTAATTTCAGGTTTTGGAGCTTAATTTGTTGAAATTGGAAAAAGGAAAAAAGAAGCAAGTAATAAAACCTTCAACTTGGAACTGAGAAGGTAGGTTTGATGGTTAAGATGCTATGCACGCCCAAGTGTGGATGCATAGGAAATGGGGTCAAAAGAGCAAAAGCAAGGATCTGCTGAAGTTACCGTCGTGCGCCCAGGCGCAGCTCTTTGCGCCCAAGCGCAGGACATCACGCCCAAGCGCAGGCCATCGCTCAAGCGCACGTCGTCAGTATTGGTGGATTTAATCATATCTTTTCCAAATTTGATAGGAGATTAGTTTTTATCCTTTTAAATAGACACATTCTAAGTTAGATAAAGGAGGATTTTTTGACATATCAAAGTATTGAGAACAAGGTTTTGAGCTTTTTGCGAAGAACACGGAGATTAGAGGCAAGGATTAGTGGTAATTATGTCACTCTTTATCACTTTTATTGTTTTTCTTCTCCCCATTATGAACTAAACCCTTCTTTGGGATGTAGGAGTAGATGAACTTGGAATCTTGTTAATGTTTATGCAATGAATTGATTTTGTTTTTCCATTATAAATTCTGTGTTTGATTATATTTTTATTGTTGTTCGTGAATGTGCGCAGTGCATGACTTAGGAATCCTAATTTAATAGACATATTAATTTAGGATTATGCCCAATGATCAAACAGTTCAATTTCATAAGGATAGACATATTTCTTATGAATTGGATAATTTTTACAAGTTTTGATTGAACTTAATTAAGGGTTAGGTTTTAAGGCTCTCTTGAGACATCATTGGGAGATTAATCTCTAAAATACGGAAACGTTCTAAGACATTAGGCGTTTCCTACCTTTGCAAAACAAATTCAGAATTTAGGAAAACAAATCAATTTGTTGTTAAACGTTTTAGGAACCTTCATCCAAACTACGTCCCGCTTTTTCCCATTGTTCAAGAATCGTTTTATTTATTTATTTTAATTTATTTAAATCAACAATCACTCAAACAATTGAATTTTAATTTAATTTTCATTTAGTAACTACGAATAGGTGAGAATTATTAGAATCAATTTCAGTCCTCGTTGGGAACGATACTGTATTTATCACTTTATTACTTGTACGATCTGGTGCACTTGCCAGAATCCCAACAAGTTTTTGGCGCCGTTGCCGGGGACTAAAATTAGATTTTAATAATTTTCGGTACTTTTTAGTAGTTACTTAGTGGAATCATTATGTAACATGGCTTATTCTCATGATGACATAGAATTTATCAAATTTATTTTGTCGTCACCTACTCCATCCTGTTTTGCACAAAATATTTTTGATGAGATTAAAGTTTTTGATGGTCTTTTAGAGGAGGTGGTACAAAAATCTTCTATTACGGAAGATCAAAGTGCTCCCCTTTCTATACTACCCATAGAAAAAGAAGAAATTGTGCATGATGAGATTGAGGAAGTGAAACAAGATAAATTAAATAATGGGATGAGTCTAGGGGTTGAATTAAGGTCCACTTTGCATGATGAATTTTCTGCTCTTGCTAAATGTATTGGATTGCATGAATATGTGGAACCCTCAAAAATTTTTCCTTCAATTTACCCCTTAATTTTTTATGACTTCCCCGATGCTCATGATGATGATAAGCCATTGTTCTCCTTTTTAGAGCCTGAAAAGGCAACCTTGCTAAGCCATGGAGTTTACACTTTCATAGACTCCATGCATGATGAAAAAGACAAGCACTATGTGATGATGCTTGGAGTGAAAAATGCACCATTTGACCCGGGAGGGTTTAAAACTATTTTTAAACATTTGCTCCAACATCATCCGTGCATATTTCCATGGGATCCAGGAATAACTTGTTATTGCTGCATAACATGGAAGTTGTGCTATAGGATTTGGGATCCTGGTGGATTCTCCTTAGTTTTGTAGTAGTGTAGGATTTAAATTTTTAATTGGGAGATTGAATAAATAGTTTAGAGTTTTCTATATGTAACTGCTAATGGGGTGCTTCAAGCACTATTTTTAGTTGTTCATGTGACACAGGTGAATAAGTTTGGGGGAGTCTCCTCCATGGTGCATCAAGAGAGAATGTTGTGCTACAAAGGGAAGTCTCTAACTCCTTGCTTTTGTTTTTAGTTTTTGATTTTTATTTTGTAGTTTAGGATAGATTTGTTGCTTGAGGACAAGCCACATTCTAAGTTTGGGGGAGGGTAACAAAATAAAAATTTTTCTGAACTTGATTTCTCCCTTGGCTTTGTGTTGGTTTGTGTCGTGGCTTGAGTAGGCACTAATTCTAGGTGTTAGATTTGTCCCTTTGATAGGTGTAAATGCTTGATTGTGATTTCCGACTTGTTTTACCCAGATACTAATTGGATTTAGCTTTGAAATTTCTTTTGAAAATTAGTTGTTTGGCAAACTTGTTGTGAATGATTGATTAGTGAATTGACCTTAACCAGTGAGATTTTGAGCCTATACACTTGAAGGAGTAATGTTTAATGAATATTGTGATGAAACTCCTATTTTTTTCATGAGTGTTGTTCGCTTTGATTGTTTGTTTTAGAACTTGACTTGTGACCTTTTCAAAATTGACAATTGATTGCATGCATGAACATGATTAAGGCACTTAGGTTTGTGTTTTTGTGGCCTTCAACAAATTTTTGAGACATAATGATCCCTTAGTTGCCCAATTTGAGCCTGATGAGATATAATGATTTTCTTTGGTACCCTACATAAATTGAATTATTCTTGTGAAGTACCTTTGAATTTATGAATGAGCAATTAAGTGGAATGTTAGAAATTGGTGGAAGTGTAAGTGCTGAAAATTTGATGTTTCTATTTCTCTTCAAAAAAAAAAGAGCATAATAAAAATGTGCTAAAAAAGTGAAAAAAAAAAAAGAAGAGAATAGGAAAAAAAAAAAGAAAAAGAAAAAGGGAAACAAATGAGCTGAGTTGTGTTTGTGTAACCACTTTCATTGCTCATTTCATGATTCAAAAGGGAAGATTCGTGATTTTATTAAAATAAGCCCTTTGTGTTATCCTTTGCTTCTTTTATCCCACCTGACACTTTTAGCCATGGCCCCAATACAACCAAATTAAAGACCTTTTGATTTGTGCGTGCTGTCAATAATTCAGTGGAGATATAGGTCTATAATCAAGCTTATGGTAACATGCTTTCATTGTTTGAACTTGAGTGAATTGATAAATATTTCCCATACACATGAGAGATGTTGTGAGATAATGTGGTCACTAATCTTTTATTCACTTTGAGGTTGTCTTATCAATTGGTTTTCATTAAGGTGATCTGCTAGTGAAGAGAGGAATCTTGGGTAGGTGAGTCGGAATTTATGATTGAGTTGCTATGTCTTGATTGGGGAGGATTTGAGGCTCTGAATTTTTGTTTTACTTTTGCCTGGGACATGCAAAATGTTAAGTTTGGGGGAGTGATTGGAGCCAAAAATATGATGTTTTTGAGTGATAATTTACCCTCTTTCTTAGTGATTTTGGCTTGTTTCTCAAGTAATTGTTAAGAGAAGATTGATTTTATCTACTAATGACGAGGAATGAGATCTTTGTGGATTTTGTGCCTTTTTGGTTCTTAATTTCAGGTTTTGGAGCTTAATTTGTTGAAATTGGAAAAAGGAAAAAAGAAGCAAGTAATAAAACCTTGAACTTGGAACTGAGAAGGCAGGTTTGATGGTTAAGATGCTATGCATGCCCAAGTGTGGGTGCACAGGAAATAGGGTCAAAAGAGCAAAAGCAAGGATCTGCTGAAGTTACCATCGTGCGCCCAGGCGCAGCTCTTTGCGCCCAAGCGCAGGACATCACGCCCAAGCGCAGGCCATCACGCTCAAGCGCACGTCGTCAGTATTGGTGGATTTAATCATATCTTTTCCAAATTTGATAGGAGATTAGTTTTTATCCTTTTAAATAGACACATTCTAAGTTAGATAAAGGAGGATTTTTTGACATATCAGAGTATTGAGAACAAGGTTTTGAGCTTTTTGCGAAGAACACGGAGATTAGAGGCAAGGATTAGTGGTAATTATGTTACTCTTTATCAATTTTATTGTTTTTCTTCTCCCCATTATGAACTAAACCCTTCTTTGGGATGTAGGAGTAGATGAACATGGAACCTTGTTAATGTTTATGCAATGAATTGATTTTGTTTTTCCATTATAAATTCTGTGTTTGATTATATTTTTATTGTTGTTCGTGAATGTGCGCAGTTCATGACTTAGGAATCCTAATTTAATAGACATATTAATTTAGGATTATGCCCAATGATCAAACAGTTCAATTGCATAAGGATAGACATATTTCTTATGAATTGGATAATTTTTACAAGTTTTGATTGAACTTAATTAAGGGTTAGGTTTTAAGGTTCTATTGAGACATCATTGGGAGATTAATCTCTAAAATACGGAAACGTTCTAAGACATTAGGCGTTTCCTACCTTTGCAAAACAAATTCAGAATTTAGGAAAACAAATCAATTTGTTGTTAAACGTTTTAGGAACCTTCATCCAAGCTACGTCCCGCTTTTTCCCATTGTTCAAGAATCGTTTTATTTATTTATTTTAATTTATTTAAATCAACAATCACTCAAACAATTGAATTTTAATTTAATTTTCATTTAGTAAACACGAATAGGTGAGAATTATTAGAATCAATTTCAGTTCTCGTTGGGAACGATACTCTATTTATCACTTTATTACTTGTACGATCTGGTGCACTTGTCAGAATCCCAACAGTGAGTCGAGCCATAGACCCCATGAATCAGCCTGACTCATTTCCACCTATAGTGATAAGATACAATTTGCGACTTTATGCCTGTTTGTTTTTCTTGGAGGAGCCTCTTATAAATATCATTATAACATTAAATAAGTATAACATTTCAATATATACATATATATATATATATATATATTAAAAAAATATATGGCAATTCAAAATATGCTGATGTGACGCTTTCATATAATTTCTCAATTTTCTGTTTTAAAAATAAATCAAAATTCAACACATAATTTCTCAAAAATTTGTTTAAAAAAAATCAAAATTCTTAAAATTTTTTTGTTAAACTCAAAGGTTTTTGAATAATACGAATAATGGATAAGTATTCTTTATTTGTTAGACCCAACACTTTAACTACCAAAACAATAGCTCCTTTGATTCTGTTTTATTAGATAGGATATTTGAATTTAAAAAAAATAGCAATTTGATTCCGTTTTGGATAGATATGATATTTTGAATTAAAAAAAAGTCTGCAATTTCAAATAAATTGTAAATAATAGGAACCAATTTATAGTTTAACCACATAAGTAATTAAGTTTGTAGTCTTAAAAATGGCAGATCAGCACATGATCAAGGATATTAACATGATTATGGAGATCAACTTTCAACGAGAATGGTCAAAAATATATTTTAGACATGGTTGTGCTTGATGAAGAGGTTAAGTATATTATTTATTTTCCATGTTTCCTTTTTTATTATTATTAATGTTTCTATAGTAACAATGGATAATACTACCATATTTTTCTTTTTGTTCTTTACATTACAGTGCCGAAAATTAAGAATCACCGTAAAATCTGAAGACTTTTGCAATTTTGAGCATCGACAAGAGGAAGGTAAAGTTTATGAATTGCAAAAAATTGACTATAGCGAAAAATGGAGCTTCATTCAAGCCTACAAGGCATGAATGCAAATTGTACTTCACAAAGTATACGATTGTTACTTTGGTGGAAGATTCACACATTCCTTTAAATGTATTTTTATTTCTACCAAATGAGTACTTTTTAAACTCAGCAAAATAAGATGCTCATTTAGTTGGTATGTTCTACTTTATTTATTGATTTTATCCTGCATATATATATTATTATCAACATAACATTATGAGCTTAAAAATAATTTTATGTCATTGGTTTGTTAACTAATGAAAAATAACTCCATTTCAATCAACCAAATATATTGTTTTTGGACATGATCTTGAGTAAGTCAAAATTAACCTTTAACCGTAACATAACTTTAAAATGTTCAAATTTGTAACAATTGTTAAAATCAATGATAGGTACAAGGGGAAGCTCCGCTGTACATTATGGGATGATTAAATTGATCAATTTGTGGCATATCTTGATCAACATCCTACTATTCAATATGTCATTTTGGTCCAATTTGGAAAAAAATGGAATATTTTAACATTATGTATTATTCAAATGTTGTATGTTAGATCATATACTTTTTTAATGATCATTAAACAATGTCTCTAATGGAGTTAAAATGTTTGAATTTTGAACAGGACAACGGACGTGTCAAACACAACAAATAAAACCTGACTTTTTATTAATATTGATCTGCCAGAGGTTACACAATTTCGTGAAAGGTTTATTTTTTTTTCTCATTTTTTTTACAAATTTCATAATTACCTTTTACTTAATCCAAATACTTTTTTTTAGCTTTTACTTACGGTGATTAGCATAATTTTATTAATTAGTTGATTATTAAAAATTTTACAATGTTTAGTCCGTTATTTTTTTGTTATAAAATTTTTGCAAATTAATTAGAAATCTCTACTAATATACATACTCTAAAAAGTAGAAATAATTTGAAAAAAAAAACTTCATTCTAAGTTTAATTCTTTTGAATACCATGTTTTCAAGTATAGACAATTCCGATATAACTCAATTTCATAAATTGTTCGTGAGCTGTCATTTTCAATGTCTCAATGGAAGATGATTTTATCACAAAAAATATTTCCAAGACAATAGGTGATATAAAAGAATCTATTGATGTATTATTTTATTTAATTTTATGAATTCGATTTTGTCTAAAGTTTAAAAAAATTTGCCAAAACCATTAAACTACCTTACTTTATTTCTTAGGATGGGGTGTTTGTCACCATTTGGCCGGTATATGTCTTTTTTCCTTAAACAAGGATTAGGATTTGATATTGTGGATTTATTTTTTCTAAAAGAGTTTGTTTCACTCTACAATGAGATGAATATTCAAGCGTCGAACTTGACCACTTTTCATGGATAAAAAAAAGGTATTCCTAGATACCCATAAATACTCTTCAATTCTATCATTTCTCGAGGATGATACCTGCTACCATAGAAAAAAACTAAAGATATTCGTATATAGCGTTGTTTTACCAATTTATGCACAAGTATATGAGTAAGAGGGAGTTGATGAAAGCTAACACGGGAAGAACCGGATGCATGGTACGATAGGTTTGTATTAACTCGTTGTTTTCGTCTTTAACATCGTTAAAATTACATATTTATTTTTGAAATGAACAAAAATTATTCATATTAATCCAATACTCACACTAAAGTGAAGAGAATATATGTTAGGCACTGTTTCTGCTCGCTTTTGGTGATAAGAAAATAATGATGCAAAGATAAATGGGTTCGTAAACTTAATGAAGCTTTAGGCTTTTATTGCATTTGAAATGAAATACAGAGAGATCGGTACAAGGAAATGAGCTTCACACTTATGGTGTTCTTACAAAGGGAGGGGTGTGCGCTCTGGCTTTACACTCTCCTCTATATTTCTAAGCTTAAGCTGTTTGAGGAAGCTTCTATTCTTTTCTCTCTTTTGTACTCTCTCTGTGTTTAGTATTGTTGTGGTTGTTGTGTTTCTTGGTGTTCTGATTGTTGTTGTTCTCTGGTTGCCGTGTGTTGTGTTTACACGTTGGAAGAGAGTTTCTTTTATAGTGTCCTCCTTGCCCACTGGTCCTTGCCTTTTTCTCTTTGTCCATTGGTCCGTGTTTCTTTTCCTTCTATGCAACTGCTCATTTCTCCTTTCTCAGAGTCCAGTTTGTCTCCTTTCCCCTTTTGAGCTTTGGCATTAATTGTTGGCAGTGGGAGGCATACAAGGCTTGCCTTCTTGATCTTTCCTCTGGGAAAGGGCTGCATGAGGTAAGCCAAAGATGCTCTGGCTTCTCATGCACGTTCCCTGCAGCCTTGGGGAACTGGAATGCCTTGTCTTCACGTGTGCGCCTTCCACAAGTCTCAGCTCCTGTACGCTTTCATCTACCATGGCCTTCTTGGTGAATTTCCATGATACCTAGGGCGCTCTGAGAAGATGTGTTGTGCCCATCATCATCAGTACGTCTTGCTCTTCTCTTGGGCATAATATCAGAATGTGACGCCTTGACAACTGACGCTCTGGACATGTGGCGCTCCGGGCAGTTCTTGGTGCTTGCATGCCTTCCTCAGTGTCCTTTGTTATTTTATTTTTTTTTTATGGTTTTGGGCCTCCATATGGATTGGGCCTTGTAACTTGGGCTACTGAATATTAGGGTACTAACAATTGCCCCCTTTGCTGTGAGAAGGGAAGGATTTCCTTTTCAGTGCAAATCCTATTTTATTTCTCCTCTCACCTGTTTCTCCTTTTCCTTCTTTTCGTCCCACGTGTGAGCAGGGGGAATACCCATCAGTTACTTGCACGTTCCCCCACTTTCCTGTACAGTTCAAAACTCCCTCCTTCAAACTCTTCAGATCCTCTTTTCCCTCAACCACTCCTTCTCATTTATTCTCTCTCTTTTCAAAACTTCCCCACTTTCTTATTTCTTTCTAACAGTAAAGACCTCTTCTTCTTCTCTTGCTTCGTTACCCTTCTCCTCTCCACCGTTGCCATTTTCTTCTTCTACTCCAAATTTCCTTTCACTATATCTCCTTTTTTTCTTGTTGCCTTTTGTTTTGCCATGGGAAAGTCGAAATCTACTCCCATTGTTGAAGATGACACTGTTCCTGAAGAGGTTGAGGAGGAAACCATTCTTCCAAACCCCATTACTTATTGCTTCATGCAAGGCCTCCCCTGCCCTCGTTCCTATCCCATGGATGTTGGTCACCGTCGCTGGGCAACAGCGGTGAAGGTGACGCTTCCTTTTGGTCCTTTTCCTGAGTCCGGTGACCTTCTCAACGGTCCTCTCACCAAGGCAATGGTGATTCCTGAGAGTACTGCCAAGCTCATTTCTCTCCCCTCTTATCACAAGGACCACCGCGAGCTGGGTCCCTCATTGCTCCTCTCTCGCCTCTGTCGTGCGGAGTTTCCGTGGGTAGATCTGAATTTCAATGTCCGCATTGGCGGTACTACTGGGTGGCAGGATTGGGTCAACCATGTATTTGCAAACGACCTTCCTTTTGTGGAAGTTCTTAAGAAGGTTGGGATAGCTGATGCAATCAAGGTGTCTCCCAGGATTGGCGCTAATCGTAGGCCAGATGACTTGTTCGCTTTGATTCAGCGTTGGTGTTCTTCAACACACACGTTCTTGACGTCTTGGGGTGAGTTCGCTCCCACATTAGAGGACGTAGTTGTTCTGCTCAAACTTCCTTCCTTCGGGGCTAGCACTCTTGATATAACTGGGATGGATGAACACCTTTCTGACTTGGCTTTGGAGCTGAAAGCGGCCTCTGTTGCGAGCGCCAAGTATTCTCAGGAGTTGTTCCAGCAAAGGCGTGCTTCGCTTGCGGAGGGTTCTTCATCTCAAAAGGTTAGGGGTACAGGGAATTTGGTCCCCAAGGAGCAAAAGGCGAATCAACGCTCTTCGCTCAAGTACACGTTTGCTAGTTGGGTTCGGTACTTTTACGGCGACTTTCATGATGGTAAGTTTCATCCCGGTCCTATGAAGGATCAACGCCTCCGCCGTGCCGCTTTTGTCGCTTTTTGGTTAAGCAGGTACGTGTTCCCAGCCCTCCATGGGAGTCTGTTAGTCCTTGTATTTTTCTGTTTGCTTGCATTCTGGATGAAGGGACACGCCTTCCTCTTTCCTCATTTTACTTGGGTGGTTTATACGCTTGCCTTGATCAAGTGGCTGAGCAGATGAAAATTTCTCATGGCCGCTTTCCCATCAATTCTTATGCTGACTTAGCCTTCCTTCAGTATTTTTTATTTGAGCGCTTTCCAGAGTATGGTCCAATTAGGCTTTCTCCTTCTGATGACGCTTCTGGCCCTGAACCCCGTGCTTGGTGTTGGACCAAGGGCTGTCCCAGAGAGTCTTTGATTTCTGTTATTGACCAAGAGGATAAATTCGTTTTTCGCCCTTACTTGGATAACATTTTGGAGGGATGCGACCCCTTGCACCCTTTGTACAATGAGGAGCGCCTTGTCTCCCAGAATGATGCTGTGAATCATGTTGAAGGCATGTATGACTTGTGGAAATTGATCCTGACTGCCCGTTATCTCCCTGACTTTGTTCCTTTGGATAATAAGAGCGCCCATGGGGGTGCCTTGTGGCCTTTTGTGTATCGCCCCGATCGTGTTGCGAGGCAATTTGGGCGCGACCAACCTCCATGCACTCTTCTAATTGATCAAGTCTCTCTAGAGGAATCTATCAAAGTTGTTCTTTTTGGTGTGGATCCTGATGCTTCAAGTGTTCCTTTGGTTTACATCCCTCCTCTTCATGTTGGAGGCGTCTTGCGCAGTTGGGTAACATCTCATAAGGATATTTTGCAACATCTCCAAAGCTTTGAAGCCACTCCAATGCGCACTATCCCCGCTCTTCTATCCATTGTGTGTAATGATCCTTACTATTCCACCTCTGTGAAAAAGGGAAAAGGTAGCCTTCTTTATGATCTCATTTGCTTCATTTGCTACTTTATTCATTTATGACTTGTTCTCATGACTTGTTTTGTTTGTTTTAGCTGAAGCGGCTCCTTCCGCACGCAAGCGCAAAGCCACTGCGTCTTCTCCTTCTGCTGTTGTAATATCGAAGCGAGGTAAGAAACAGATTTCCTCTCCAGCCTCTTCTGCTCCTAAATCTTCTTCTAAAGGCGGAGGCAAGAATGCTGCACCTTCTCAAAAAGGGAAGAAGGCTGTTACAGCTGCGCCTTCTCGTCGGTCTTCCCGCTTGCAAGTTCACAGTGCTCATCCTACTCCTGCTTCTCCAATACATGTTGACTTAGTTGAAGATGAGAGCGAAAATGAAGATCATTTAGGTGACGCTCTCCTGGCTTATTATGATACTTCAAAAGGAGATGATGATTCTGCTGAGGGTAAGAGCGATGATGCTGATGAGGAGAGTCTTTTAGGTTCCGCTTCTTGCCTCCCCTTTTCTTCTTCGTTGTGGCCCTTTTCCTTTCTCTTTGGCCTTTCTACTCTTTGTTGTTATTGCATTTTCTAAATTTTCAGTACTGATAAGCATTTTCATTTCTGTTGTTTTGTTTGTTTGTATTGTTGCAGGTGGTTCTGGTGGGTGTGGTTCGCCTTCGCCTTCGCCTCAGGTTTCCGAAAGCCTTCCGACTCCCATTAGCACCCCGGTTAGCTCTCCGACGGTGGATTTGCCACTAATGTGCCTTTTGGTCGGGTTAGCGGCCCTTTACTTGTGCATCCTTTGTCAACCGTCTCCGCTTTAGAGGTTGTCGCTGTCAGTGTTTCCAAGGATTCTGGTATCGCTCTCAGGCCTGCTGGCGATGTTGGTTCCGGTCCGGAAATTGTTGAGGGTAATTCTTCTTTGCCCCCTGTTGGAGTCCCGAGGAGTGTTTCTATCGTTTCCAAGGGCACTCCTGCTGATGCTTCTCCAGATGTCGCTGTGGATGACGCTGATATCATTATAGGTGAGGGTGTTCCTGTTGACACTTTTTTTGATGACATGGACGCTGAGATGAACACTCTTGCCCCCAAGGAAAACCAAGTTGATGCTGCTGTTGAGGTTCCCATTGAAGATCATGCTGTTCATGAGAGCGATACTTGTAAGGTACGCCTTAGTCCCACATCGGCTGGTAAGAAGAACGAAGCATGCCTTATATAGGGTGTGGATACCTTACCTCACGTGGACGCGTTTTGGGGCTCACTGTTAGTGTGGGACCAGGAGCAAAACCGTGAGGGTGAAGGATGCCCAAAGCGGACAATATCCACGTGGCGGTGCGCTGGGCCCCAGTGCCCAGTACCGTATGGCTGGCTGGGGCTGGGCTGTTACATTTGGTATCAGAGCCAGGGCCGGGTCGGTGTGCCAACGAGGGCGTTGGGCCTCCAAGGGGGGGTGGATGTAAGGTACGCCTTAGTCCCACATCGGCTGGTAAGGAGAACGAAGCATGCCTTATATAGGGTGTGGATACCTTACCTCACGTGGACGCGTTTTGGGGCTCACTGTTAGTGTGGGACCAGGAGCAAAATCGTGAGGGTGAAGGATGCCCAAAGCGGACAATATCCACGTGGCGGTGCGCTGGGCCCCAGTGCCCAGTACCGTACGGCTGGCTGGGGCTGGGCTGTTACAATACTGGCTTCACTCCTCTTGATGCAGGGAATTCAGGTTCTGCCAATGTAGCCGAAGTTTCAAAGGGTATTGTGAGCTCTTCTGAAGGGCGTCCCGTGCACGAGACTCCCTCCATTCGGCTTCCTTCTGTCAAAATTGCACAAGTCGTTGCTTCTCCAGCTTCGTCTTCAGTTTGTGAGTGTTCCTTTTACCATACATCAAGTTGGGTTTCCTTCACATTACGCACCAACTCTTTACGTATTTTACTGAATTTGCAAATCTTGTCGCTTTTCTCACTTATTTCTTTTTGCTATTTTCTGGTTTGCAGCGGCATTTTCTACCAAGTCTCGTGGCTCTCTCGATGCGGAGGAGCATGTTGGAAACCAACAAGCGGGCTTAGCAATTACTAAAGGGGGGGTGAATAGTAATATGAAAGAAACAGTGACTAATTTTCGGTGCAATTAAAAGATAATTGATCAAAAGCTTGATTTTCTGAAACTGGGCAATTTACTCGAGTGATTTTAAGAACACTCGAGTGAAAACCTACTAAATACTCGAGTGATTTGGAAAACACTCGAGTGTTTTATGCAGAACAGAAATATTCAGTTTCAGAGAAATTTAGCCAAATGATTCAATATCTTAAAGACTAGGCAAGAGCTGATATTAATCAAAGTAGAGGACAATTAAATGAAGGTATAACAAGTTGAAAACAATTTAATTGCTACCAATTTCTACTTGAATTGTAAAAGCCCCTTTCTAGAGAACTTAGGGTTTGGTTTTTCTTGAAATCTAAGAAAGCTATAAAGAGAGAGACAACACCAATTTATCCTGGTTCACACTCAATCTAGAGTGCTAATCCAGTCCCCCTAATCAACTTAGGAGTTTCTACTAGTAATCAAATTGTTAGAAATTACAAGGCTAAATTGAGATTCCTCACTCAATCCTAACCCTTTTCAAGAGTGTACCAAACTCTTGAAATTTCTACCCCAACTTGATTTGGTGATGAAGAGTCCCTTCTTCTTTTGCTCCTTGGAACCTCCAAGAGCTCCACCAAAGCTAAGAACCTCTTAGCCCTTGCTTGAGAACCTCTCAAGTCTTGAATGAACCTAAGACCCACTTAGGTACACTTGGTCACCAACCAAGATTTTTAGAACAAGAAGTGTATGAGTGTTTGAGAATTGTACAACAAATAATTCTCTTACAATTAAAGCACACTCTCTTAACTCACTAAGACAATAATAAAGATGAATGCTTGGTTGAGTTTAGAGAGAGAAAAGATTTTAACACTTGAGAGAGATGGAATTCAATGAAAGAGTATTGGCTTGTTCTTGTAAATAAGGTCAACACTTCAGAATCTAAGTGAGGGGACAAAAGGGAAGGAAAAACCAAGTTATTCTTCCTTTTTGTCCTCTTCTAATGTTTAGAAAAATTGCTGTCAGACCCAAAACACTCGAGTGTTTTGGTCAACTCTGATAGGGTTGCCTTTTTACTTTATCCAACGGCTATATTACTGAAAATTCATAAATCACTCGAGTGTTTTTAGAATCACTCGAGTGAATTGCTTAATGTTGGAAAAATTAAGTTTTTCTAACATTGTTTTCAATTCTATCTTCAAGCCTAATTGGTTTTAATCTCAACCTTTCATGCATAATTATCATGTGACCTTATGTGAGAATAAAAACCTAAACTACCCACTCTCATAAATAAAATAAAATACATTAAAATAAAATGAGAATGAATAAATAACTAAGCACTTGATCTTCTTTAATGTTGGGCTTGCATTCTTCACTTTAAGTCCATAATTTAATTACATTGTCATCATCAAAATTAATCCGCCTTAATCGGAGACTTGATTTTACAATCTCCCCCTTTTTGATGATGACAAAATAATTAAACCTCTAGCACTTGAGAGCTCCCCCTCAATCTAGGAACCTTTTTAACCTGTACAATCCAGAAAATGCCAAGCACAACGTAATACAATAATAAACATAATCAAGTGCTCATTGGTATCAGAGCAAGAGCATAAGTCATCAGAGTATAAGCAAGAAAGCGGAAAAAAAATATGCTCTTTCTCTTTAATCTCCTTTCTCCCCCTTTTTGTCATGATCAAAAAAGATACAATTTGGAAACAAGGTGGAGAATGAGGGATACCAATAAGAAAACTTACCCCGGAAGAGTAAATAATAAGAAAAATATGACTATGAAGCAATAAAGAAACTTTGAAGAACATGAAAATATGAGTAAATTCATCATTCCAACAAACCATAAATAGACCATAAAACTAGAGTTTGAATCAAAGTACATCCAACTCCAAAAACAACAAAATACTCAAAAAGTTCAACATAGCTAAAATAAAGACATAGTCATAAAAAAAACAAGAAGTGCAAAGGAACATCCGGACTCAAACAGAGGGTGGCTGCTGATCATCATCGCGAGGATATGGCTGAAATCGTCTAAGAGCTGACAGAATCTGACTGAGGTCGGAGCGCACATGGCCAAAGCTAGCATCCATACGATCGGAATGTGCGTCAAGTCTACCATGAAGAGCAGAATGGTGGAGGTCCATCTGAGCTCTCATGTCGAATAAGGTTGCCCTTTGCTCTTGAGCTTGGATTTCCAAAGCATCCAAGTGTCCATCAATCCTATCAGCCCGACCAGTCATAATGTGCCTAAACTCCTCAGCCTGATGGCCCATGGAGGCAAACTTCCCATCAAAGATATCCAGCCTCTCATCCATATAGACCCTGTGCTGTGCAAATTGGGAGTTCCAAGACTCCGGCATATCAAAATTAATTCCATCGGTAGGATCATCATGGGGCACACTCCCACTCCCTCCAGCCTGCTGGTCAAAAGCAGCCTGCTCCTCCTCTAGCTGCTGAGAATCAACACCCAGCTGATCCGCAGCCTGCTGAACGTTCCCCTGAGCCTTCAGAATAGCCGCCTCATCAAAATAGAAACATCGATTACCGTAGTATTCGATGTCTATCTTCCCCAAAGAAATGTCAGAAAAGGCATGAGTCTTCTCAGGTAGACGAACAACAGACTCGATTTCAGGAATTTGAACATCAAAATGTTGAAGGAGTCTGCACACATGCATTGGGTAAGGGAGGTGTTGCTTGGGTTTAGAGTCGGAGGCTTGGTTCATCTTGGCAAGGATAATGGAAGCCCAATTCAAAACATTACCATTTAAAATGGCATCCATAGCTCTAAGTTCAATTTGAATAGGGCGGGAGTAATTTGGAAAAGTTTGGGGCAACAAAATATGGCTAACAATATAGTGAAGGACTCTATTGTCGGTGGTCATTTGGTTCGCTCTCTTCTCGCCCTTGAGATATGCACGATCGGGGCGGAGTAGTTTTCGGAAAATAGGGTCAACCTCCCCTTTTGATGTACCTTCGCCCGATCGTGAAATCCCAAAGACTTGGAATAAAGCCTTTGGGGTAACCTCAAAACGTTTTCCTAACACAGAGGTCTCATAAGAATTCCCAACCGGCCTAAAGTTAGCATAAAATTGTCTAACTAGCCTAATGTAAATAGGGCCATTAAACGATATGAAACCCATAAGCTTTTGAGTTTTGAGGGCATCTACAAAAGGGAATCCTCTACTATTGAGATAAGCTTCACTTACCCATGTTTGAGTAGCATAATCGTTGGAAGCAAACTTTCTCTCCCTCTCAATGCAATTTGATCTATGGTAGAAATCATCCTCCTCTTCAATTGGTTCCTCCATTCTAGGCTTCTTCCCTTTTCTTCTATCCGATGATGAAGCCATTTGCACTTATACTTGAAAACTAGAAGAAATTTTGAGAAAATTGGGGTTTTTGAAAGTTAGGGTTTTGAAAGGGAATGATGAATTTGGGGGTTAAAAATGTGGATTTGATGTGAAATAAAGGATGGGAATGAGTTTAGAAGATGAAATCTTGTTGAAAAATGAAAGAAATATTGATTTTGGGTGAAGTATGTGATGAAAGAGGTGAGAGAGCTGAGAAAACTCGAGTGAGAAGATAGAGAGATTCGTGCAAAACTGGGCAAAATCGCAGCAGCATCAGACTAAATCTGATGAAATCACTCGAGTGATTTTTAAAACACTCGCGTGTTTTTCAGAAAACCTGAAAAACACTTGCGTGAATTGAAAATCACTCGCGTGCTGCCCGAAAGTTTGATTTTCAGAAAACTGAGATTCACTCGAGTGAAACGGTATTCACTCGAGTGTTTTACAAAACACTCGAGTGATTTATAAAACACTCGAGTATTTTCCATCAGACCTGCTCAAAAACTTTTTCAATTAAAACTGATTTAATTTTGAATTAAAAATACTCGAGTGATTTTAGGAACACTCGAGTCTTTTTATCAGTTAAGCTTAAAACACAGTTTTTAAAACACAAAACACAAAATCCACCACAAATAATGAAGACAATAGATAGGAAACATAATCACACACAGTTAAAACATAGATTTATAACATCTCAAGGTCCAATTGTTCATCAAACACCAATGCACGTGAAATGAGACATGCTAGGTGATTTTTCACAAACACAAATCAATTAGCTAATGCTTGACTCATCTAAAATTCCAAGTTCCCCTCTTATATGATAAAAGGTATCTCTTGGCAATGGTTTTGTAAAAATGTCCGCTAATTGATTTGTGGTACTTACAAATTCAATTGTGCAATCACCCTTTTGAACATGATCCCTTAGAAAATGATGTCTAATTTCAATGTGTTTAGTCCTTGAGTGATACACCGGATTCTTAGTTAAGTTGATTGCACTCGTGTTATCGCACTTAATAGGAATATTTTCAAGTTTCAAACCAAAATCCAATAGTTGTTGTTTCATCCACAAGAGTTGAGCACAACAACTACCGGCGGCGACATATTCCGCTTCGGCGGTGGAAAGAGCAACACAAGCTTGCTTTTTAGAAAACCATGACACTAATGAACTTCCCAATAAATGGCAAGTACCACTAGTGCTTTTGCGATCAAGCTTGCATCCCGCAAAGTCGGAATCCGAATAACCAACCAAACTAAGACTAGTATCACTAGGATACCATAATCCGGTGTTAATTGTTCCTTTAAGATACTTAAAAATATGTTTGACCGCGGATAGGTGTGATTCCTTAGGATTAGCTTGAAAACGGGCACACATGCATACACTAAACATAATATCCGGTCTAGATGCGGTAAGATATAGAAGACTACCTATCATGCCTCTATATTTACTAACATCAACCGGTGTACCTTGTTCATCCTTGTCTAGGTAGCATGATGTGCTCATGGGAGTGTAGGCTTCTTTGCATTTGTCCATTCCGAATTTTCCAAGGAGCTCCTTGCAATATTTTCCTTGATGCACAAAAATACCCTCCTTGACTTGCTTGATTTGAAGTCCTAGGAATAACTTGAGCTCCCCCATCATGGACATCTCAAATTCCTTTTTCATCAAATTAGAGAACTTGCTACACAAGGACACGTTAGTGGCACCAAAGATAATATCATCTACATATATTTGCACTAACAAAATGTCCTTTTTGGTTTTATAGATGAATAGGGTATTATCAACCTTTCCTCTTTGAAAGTCATTTTCTAATAAAAAGGTACTTAATCGATCATACCAAGCTCTAGGAGCTTGTTTTAATCCATAAAGAGCCTTTTTCAATTTATAAACATGGTTTGGAAATTCATGACTTTCAAAACTGGGTGGTTGCTTAACATACACTTCTTCATTTATGAAACCATTCAAGAAAGCACTCTTCACATCCATTTGATAAAGAGTAAATTTCATAATTGATGCAAAGGCAAGCAAGATTCGAATTGCCTCAAGGCGTGCAACCGGAGCAAAGGTCTCATCATAATCAACACCTTCCTCTTGGTTGTACCCTTGGGCAACAAGTCTAGCTTTGTTTCTTATAATCAAACCCGATTCATCAAGTTTATTTCTATAAATCCATTTTAAACCAATTATGGTATGATCATCGGGTATAGGCACTAATTCCCAAACACCATTTCTAACAAATTGATTTAGTTCTTCTTGCATGGCCATAACCCAATGTTCATCCAAAATTGCTTCCTTAATTGAATTTGGTTCGATTTGAGAAACAAAGGAAACAAAATGACAAATGTTTTGAATTGTTCTACGAGTTAATACTCCCTTTGAAAGGTCTCCTATGACATTGTCAATAGGGTGAGCTTTCACGGTTTTCCAAGCCGGATCTAGGTCATTTTTGACTTCTCCTTCATCCTTTAAAATCTCCTTCCCTTTTTCCTCTTTTGAAAACTCAAAACCTTCATCACAACCATCACTTAAAACACCATCTTCTTTCGAAGACTCATTAAAAACCACATGAATAGATTCTTCAATAGTCATAGTTCTTTTATTAAAAATTCTATAAGCTTTACTATGTGAAGAATAACCCAAAAATATTCCCTCATCGGATTTGGAGTCAAATTTTCCAAGATGATCTTTTCCATTATTTAGCACATAAACTTTGCATCCAAAAACATGAAAGTAGGATATATTTGGTTTTCTTCCTTTGTAAAGCTCATAGGGGGTTTTCTTGAGCATGGGCCTAATTAGAATTCTATTCATGACATAGCAAGCCGTATTGACGGCATCGGCCCAAAAATAATGAGGTACTTGAGAATCATTTAGCATGGTTCTTGCAAGTTCCTCTAACACCCTATTTTTCCGCTCTACCACTCCATTTTGTTCCGGAGTTCTTGGTGCAGAATATTGGTGTTCAATACCATGTTTATCACAAAATCTATCAAACTTGTAGTTTTCAAATTCACCACCATGGTCGGTTCTAATAGTAATTACTTTTTGGTTTACTTGGTTTTGGACAAGTTTAACATGGCATTTAAAAGATTTGTAGGTCTCACTCTTTGCACTTAAAAATAATGTCCATGTAAATCTAGAAAAGTCATCAACAATCACCAAACCATAGTAGTTGCCACCAAAGCTTTTTACTTGAGAAGGTCCAAACAAGTCCATATGAAGCATTTCTAATGGTCTTGTTGTGGACACATCATTTTTAGAACCAAAATGGTTTTTGGTGTGCTTGCACTTCTTACAAGGAGTACAATCACCTTCAATTTTAAAATCTAGCTTTGGTAATCCAACTACTAAGTCTTTTGATTGTAGTTTCTTTAATTGATTTACATTAATGTGAGCGGTCCTACGGTGCCATAACCAAGTGTCACTCTCTTTGCTAACTAGACAAGTTCAAAGAGGTGATATTGTTTAATTCAACCAAGTAAGTATTATTAGACCTTTTGCCAACAAATTTGATAGATTCATCTTTGTCACTTTTTATGAGACATTGGGTAGAGGTAAATAATACATGGTTACCAATATCACAAAGTTGACTAATGCTCAAAAGATTGTGTTCTAATCCTTGAACATAAAGTACATTATCAATAACCAAGTTGGAAGAATTACCGACTTTACCAATCCCAAGAATTTTGCCTTTGTTGTTGTCTCCATAAGTGACATATCCACCTTCTTGAGGAGTAAGCTCTATGAAGTTCCGCTTATCTCCCGTCATGTGCCTTGAACATCCACTATCAAGATACCACGGTTTCTTTTCGGTTCTAAGGCACACCTACAAGACACAATCATTTTCTCATTTTGGGTACCCAAATTATGTTGGGTCCCTTTGGGTTAGCTTTTGGAGCTTCTTCCTTTTTAATCCAAACATAAGTGCCCTTTTGAATTTCAAAATGTTTTATGTGGCACCTATTGTTTGTATGTCCAAACTTTCCACAATAAAAGCAAGTTGGTTTCTTTGTATAATCAATTTTAGAAAATGAACCAACCTTTTTATTGTCCTTTTTCTTATGGACATATCCTAAACCGGTTTTGTTTGAATAATTTCTTTGAGAATTAATTATCCGGTCTAGGTTTCTATCACTATTTGATATTGTGAGTTTGTGTTTCAAATCTTTTATTTCATTTTCAAGAAAGTCACATTTCTCACAATGAGTGATAGTTTCCTTAGGATTTGCTCAATCACAAACATGACTAGAGCTAGCAAGTTCTAAGGATGCATTTTGGAGTTTCAAATCATATATGTATTTTTCCAATTCATTGATTTCTTTTTGATACTCCAAAATTTTCTTTCCTTTTTCCTTGTTAACCTTAGCTAGTTTTTCAAATTGTGTCAACATTTCATTATACTCATTGAGCAAATCATCATAAGGAATAGAGGAAGAGGAAAAGCTAGAACTTTGAGATGATACCTCATCCTCATTTTCACTCTTGGCACTTGAGGCTTCATTGTTGCTTCTAGCCATGAGACATAGATTTGCAACTTCATCATCCGAGCTACTTGATGATGAGTTTGCTTCCTTCTCCGGTGCATCCCACACAATGTAAGCTCTCTTGCCTTTCCCCTCTTGGGTCTTCTTTTCACTCTTTCTCAAGTATGTAGGACATTCCATCCTTATATGTCCAATGCCTCCACATTCATGACACTTCACTACATCACTTGAAGTCTTGTTCTTTGATTTTTGTTCCTTGGGTCTTCTATCTCTTGATGATGAGCAACTCTTCTTACCCTTGAGGAATTTATTGAATCTTTTCGCAAATAATCCAATTTCCTCCTCATTGAGTGCATGATCGGAGTTCTCACTTGTAGAGTCATCTTCAACCTCTTTTACAACTTTGGTTGAGGCCTTGAGAGAGATGCTCTTCTTCTTTTTGTCCAACTCCTCATGTGAGCTAAGTCTTGATAGATCAATCTCATGTTCCTTGAGCTTTCCAAACAAGGTTGCCAAGTCCATAGTGTTCAAATCCTTGGACTCCTTGATGGCGGTGACCTTTGGTTGCCATTTTCTATCAAGGCATCTCAAAATTTTGTGAGTAGTTTCACCATCACGAAATTGCTTTCCTAGAGAAATCAAGTGACTAATGATATGCGAAAACCTCTTTTGTAAGTCATCAATAGATTCATTCGGGAACATGTGAAATAATTCATATTCATGTGTTAAAGAATTTAATCTAGCATTTCTTACTTCACTTGTTCCTTCATGTGTGACTTCCAAAGTGTCCCACATTTCCTTAGCCGACTTGCATTGAGAAACTCGATAAAATTCATCATGAGATAAAGCGGAGAAGATGATGTTCTTAGCTTTTAAATCATAGGATACTTTCTTTTTATCATCATCACTCCAACTTTTCCTAGGAATTTCAACGACTTCCCCATTTATCATATGTCTAGGAATATATGGACCATCCTCTATTGCATCCCAAATATCGGTGTCTATTGCTTCAATAAAAACTCTCATCTGAACCTTCCAATAAGCATACCCTTCACCATTAAAGAATGGAGGGCGGTTTATTGAAGAGGATCCTTCTTGATAATTGCTAGAGCCCATAGTTTCCAAAGATCTTTCGACCGAGCTCTGATACCACTTGTTGGAAACCAACAAGCGGGCTTAGCAATTACTAGAGGGGGGGTGAATAGTAATATGAAAGCAACAGTGACTAATTTTCGGTGCAATTAAAAGATAATTGATCAAAAGCTTGATTTTCTGAAACTGGGCAATTTACTCGAGTGATTTTAAGAACACTCGAGTGAAAACCTACTAAATACTCGAGTGATTTGGAAAACACTCGAGTGTTTTATGCAGAACAGAAATATTCAGTTTCAGAGAAATTTAGCCAAATGATTCAATATCTTAAAGACTAGGCAAGAGCTGATATTAATCAAAGTAGAGGGAAATTAAATGAAGGTATAACAAGTTGAAAACAATTTAATTGCTACCAATTTCTACTTGAATTGTAAAAGCCCCTTTCTAGAGAACTTAGGGTTTGGTTTTTCTTGAAATCTAAGAAAGCTGTAAAGAGAGAGACAACACCAATTTATCCTGGTTCACACTCAATCTAGAGTGCTAATCCAGTCCCCCTAATCAACTTAGGAGTTTCTACTAGTAATCAAATTGTTAGAAATTACAAGGCTAAATTGAGATTCCTCACTCAATCCTAACCCTTTTCAAGAGTGTACCAAACTCTTGAAATTTCTACCCCAACTTGATTTGGTGATGAAGAGTCCCTTCTTCTTTTGCTCCTTGGAACCTCCAAGAGCTCCACCAAAGCTAAGAACCTCTTAGCCCTTGCTTGAGAACCTCTCAAGTCTTGAATGAACCTAAGACCCACTTAGGTACACTTGGTCACCAACCAAGATTTTTAGAACAAGAAGTGTATGAGTGTTTGAGAATTGTACAACAAATAATTCTCTTACAATTAAAGCACACTCTCTTAACTCACTAAGACAATAATAAAGATGAATGCTTGGTTGAGTTTAGAGAGAGAAAAGATTTTAACACTTGAGAGAGATGGAATTCAATGAAAGAGTATTGGCTTGTTCTTGTAAATAAGGTCAACACTTCAGAATCTAAGTGAGGGGACAAAAGGGAAGGAAAAACCAAGTTATTCTTCCTTTTTGTCCTCTTCTAACGTTTAGAAAAATTGCTGTCAGACCCAAAACACTCGAGTCTTTTTGAAAACACTCGAGTGTTTTGGTCAACTCTGATAGGGTTGCCTTTTTACTTTATCCAACGGCTATATTACTGAAAATTCATAAATCACTCGAGTGTTTTTAGAATCACTCGAGTGAATTGCTTAATGTTGGAAAAATTAAGTTTTTCTAACATTGTTTTCAATTCTCTCTTCAAGCCTAATTGGTTTTAATCTCAACCTTTCATGCATAATTATCATGTGACCTTATGTGAGAATAAAAACCTAAACTACCCACTCTCATAAATAAAATAAAATACATTAAAATAAAATGAGAATGAATAAATAACTAAGCACTTGATCTTCTTTAATGTTGGGCTTGCATTCTTCACTTTAAGTCCATAATTTAATTACATTGTCATCATCAAAATTAATCCGCCTTAATCGGAGACTTGATTTTACAGAGCAGTCTATGCTGGAATCGTTTCTTCTTGCCTACCCCAATTTGGTGCCACCAGGTGCTTCATTCCCGCGCTTTTTCAGAGAGTCCGCTGCACGCACCATGGTGCAAATGCTGGGTTTGGTGAGCTCTGTTGATGTTGACGCCCTGCCATGGGAAGATAAGGTGGAGCTTTTGGATTGCCTCCATTCTCTCAAATTCCAACACTATTCTGGCACTTGGCTTGATGATGCAATTGCTAAATTGGAGAAATTGTGCCCTCCCTTTGATGCTGCTGGCTTGGCTGAAACCAAGCGTACCTTGCAAGAGCGTCGCAATGCTTTGACTACTCGTTCAAAGGAACTTTCAGCCCAGCTTGCACAAGTGACCTCTGATTTGGAGAATGTGGATAAAGAGCTTAACGACTTGGTTGCTCAGGAGCATTCATATGAAGAGGCTCGCAAACACATCAATCTGAATGCTCTCTTTAGTGTTTGATAGTTGTTGTTATATTATGTTGCTTCTGGACTTGTACTTTAGGATTTATTTTGCTGAACTTTGAAGTTGTAGTTATTTGTGGTGGTGCTTTTTGTATGTTCTTCAAGCTTGGACATTGCTTTTGCATGCTTGCTGCCACTTTGACAATATTTATGCACACCTTGACTTTGTTTTACATGTCTTTGTTTGCCTTGCTCTTAGGCTTGCATTTGGGTTGTACGCTTTTGTTGGCTTTGTCGCTTTGGCGCCATTGCAACTTGAACTTTGTCTTGCGAACGTAACTTTACAATTGTTTGCTACTACACTTGTACTTGTTTCTGTTCTTGCACGCTCTTTCTGGCTTTGACGCCTTTCTTCAAGTATTTTGATAGCGCACATCTCTTCTTTTTCTTCTTCTTTTCTTTTTGTCTTTCTTATTTTTTTTTCAAGTACAACAGGGGCCCCTCATGTCATTGGTGCCCAAGGAAGGTTTTCTTTTCTTCCTCTCTTTTTTTTTCAAAGCGCACTTTGGGCGCTTTTGAACTTTCTGCAGATTTCAGTGGCCCCTCATGTCATTGGTGCCAAAATTTGTTTCCAAAGTGCGCTTTAGATATACTGCAAGTTTTTTTTTTAAACAGTGGCCCCTCATGTCATTGGTGCCAAAACTTGTTTTGAAAGCGCACCTTGGATACATTTCAGATTTTTTGCTGCTTTGGGCTTGTAACTAACATGGAAGCGTCCTTGTTAGTCAACCCCCTTTTACTTCAGATTTTTCCGCCCGCGTTTAAGACTAGCGCCCTTGTTTCCCAGGACCTTTTCTAGCCTCGCGATATGGCGTACTTCGCCCACGTCTGATCCCGGAAATTTTTTCTTTTGAGGAGGTCTATCCGGGTACCGCGATAAGGCGCTTGTGCCCGCGGTACGGCCCAACACTTTATTTTCAGCTTCTCATCAAAATATATATTTTACTATATATATTTTTTTTAGTGTTGGACCTCGCTTTTGCCATTTTGGCTCTTTGCTTTGAGAGCGCTTTTTCTTTTCTTTTTTTTTTCAGAAAAGATGCATGCATGCAATCATATTATTATTCACTGTTCAAGTCATGTCTGCTTTCAACATGCATTGTCATATTTCATTTCTACTATTAACAGATTTCTAAAGGAGATAATTTCATGAGGGAAGACCTTCAGGTTTTTCATTGACCAGTTCAGGGCGTACAAAATAAGTCACTTCTTAGGGTTCAACAGAAAGTAAAAACTACAGCTCTTTCATTATATCACACAGTGAGCTAGGCATAATATTTCTTAATGTACTTGAAATTTAAAGGCCCTATTTTCTTTTGAGTGTCTGGTTCAAGTAAGAAACAGTACCCATTGGGATGTGCTTCTTGTATAATGTAAGGTCCTTCCCACTTTGGCATCCATTTGCTGGTGTGCAGGTTCCTCATGACTGCTTCTGTCGCCTTCAGGACGAGCTCGCCTTCAACAAACATTCTTGGCCTCACCATCTTCTCGTATGACAGCATAACGCGCCTTTGGTGCTTGAGCAGCTCTTCATGTGCTTTGTCTCTGGCGCCTTCCAGGGATAGCAATCTGTCTTCTGGCCTGCCTTCATTCTGAGCAATCATCCTGGCAGAGGGGACCATCACTTCTGCAGGTAGTGTCGCTTCCGCCCCATACACCAGGGAGAAAGGCGTCGCCTTTGTTGCACTGTGTTTGGTCACGCGATATGCCCAAAGAGCGAGTGGCAAGTACTCACTCCAGTCAGTGGGCGCATCCTCCACTGTCTTGGCCAAGATTTTGATCAGTATTTTGTTGGTGGATTCAGCTTGGCCATTATACTGTGGGTAGTAGGGGGTAGACTTGTGATGCGTGATCCCATACTCTTCTAATACTTGCTCCACCTTCTTATTGATGAAGTGAGTGCCATTGTCAGATACTATTCTCTTGGGCAGCCCGAAGCGACAGATAATGTGCTCTTTGATGAATTGCGTAGTGGTGTCAGCGTCTCCTTTCTTGAATGCCACTGCTTCGACCCATTTGGTGGAGTGTTCTGTTGCCCCCAAGATCTATCTCTTCCCTCTAGAAGGCGGATCGATTGGACCAATGAAGTCCATTGACCATGTGTGGAAAGGGTAGGGCGAGCTGAGACCTTTCATGGAGAGAGCAGGTGCATGAATTCTGTTGTCATGTCTCTGGCATTGTTCACACCTCCTTTCAAAGTCAAGGGCGTCGCCTTTCATGTTTGGCCAATAATAGCCAATTTTCAACAATTCATTCCAGAGCGCCCTCCCTCCTTGGTGTCTTCCACAAGGTCCCTTGTGGACCTCCTCCATGACTTTGCTCTGTTCTTCTTTACCAATGCATCTGAGAGCTTCTCCAGTGAAACTTCTCTTAAACAGCTCGCCTTTCTCAATGAAATAGTATTCTGATTTCTTCCTTACCCTTTCTGCTTCCATGTGATTCTCTGGCAAGACGCCGCTTTCCATGTATGTTTGAATTGGCTTAGCCCAATCCTCATCCACCAGGTGGACTTCCAGTTCTTCTTTGGCCTCCTGACATTGACCGCACGCTTTCTGGAATGAGTCACAAAGCACCTTCATGTTAGGCCAGTACACTCCCACCCTTTGCATTCTCCTGTATAGGCTAGGGCCAACTTGTCCACATATGTTGTCATGAAGCCTTGTCATCTTTTGTACTCCTTCTTCATTGGCGACACATTTCATGAGTAACCCATCTGCACTTCTCTTGTACAACGCCCCCTTTAAAAGGCAAAAGTCTCTGGACGCCTTCGTCAGTGCTTTGTTGTGGAGCTCCCAGATGATTGGGACTCTCCAATCTTCTCTTGCTTGGTTCTCCTGCACACTGTTTTGGATTTTGGGTTGGTACGCCTTTCTGAAATGTACCAGATGCTCGCCTTCTGCCATGACCTCCTTGCTTCCTAGAGTCGCGAGAGCGTCGGCCTTCCTGTTCTCAGCCCGTGGCACATGTTCAAGAGATTCCAACTTAAACTTTGCCAATGCTTGGTGCGCCTTCTCTCTGCACAGCGCCAAAGACATCTCTTTTACTCCATACTCCCCCTTTAACTGCTTCACCACCAGATTAGAATCCCCTTTCACAATGAGTCTTTGCACTCCAAGTTCTTCAGCTATATCAAGTCCCAGAAGGAGAGCCTCATATTCTGCTTCATTATTGGTGCACTGGAATTCTAGTTGGAAGGCGAAGGCTAGCTCCTCTCCCTTCTCATTTGTCAAGGTGATTCCTACTCCGCCTTTGAGTGCTGAGGGCGAGCCATCAAACATCAGAGTCCACACCCCAGGCTCTTCACACACGTTGACAGGTTCCATGCTTCCTTCTTCTTCCTGATCTGCGCAGATGGCCATCAGATCAGCTAAGGCCTGGCTTCTAAGCGTTGTGGGTGTCACCAGAATTATCTCATATTCTGTCAGTGTGAGCGTCCACTTGCTTATTCTTCCTGTGAGTATAGCGACTTGCAATAAGTATTTGATCCCTTTGGCCTTGGTCATCACGTGAATGGTGTGCGCCTGGAAGTAATGACGGTACTTCTGAGCGGCGTACACCAAAGCGAGACATTGCCTTTCTTGATTGGAGTATCTGGATTCTACCCCCTTCAACATCCTGCTCCAATAGGCCACAGGACGCTCTGAACCTTCAATTTCTTGTGCAAAGAGTCCGCTGATCGCTGTCTGGGTGGTGGCTAGATATACTCTGAGCGGCATTCCCTTTTGAGGTGGAATCATCACTGGTGGTGATGCTAAATCTTGCTTCACCCTGTTGAAAGCTTCCTGATGCTCTTCTTCCCACTTGAAAGTTTCCTTTCCCTTGAGAAGTTTCCTCATAGGACCTAACAACTCTCCCATGGCTGGTATGAATATACGAATGTACCCTAACTTCCCCATCATTTGTTGTAGTTCTTTCTTGTTGCGAGGCGCGTTCATTTCCCTGACTGCCTTGACTTTTCTTTCGTCGGCTGAGACGCCTTCCTTATGGACTCTGAACCCCAGGAACTCACCAGAAGAGACCCCAAATTTGCATTTGAGGGGGTTCATTCTGAGCTTGTACTTCTTGCATCTGGAAAAGATAGCTCTTAGATTTGTCAAGTGTTGTTCTTTCTTCCTTGATTTGACCACTATGTCATCAACATAGTCCTCTACTATGTCATGCATCATGTCATGGAAGATCGTTGTCATGGCTCTTTGGTATGTCGCTCCGACATTTTTGAGACCGAACGGCATCACCATATAATAGAAGTTTCCTACTGGGGTTCTGAAAGCGGTTTTTTCTTCGTCGCCCTCTGCCATCCTTATTTGATTGTAACCGCTGAAACCGTCCATGAAGGAAAAGCGCTCATGCATGGCCGTTGCATCTACCATGCAGTCAATGTGTGGCAGCGGGAAATCATCTTTGGAGCACGCCTTATTCAGATCTCTGAAATCTACGCAACATCTTATCTGACCGTTCTTTTTCTTCACGGGGACTATGTTAGCCAACCAGATGGGATGTTGTATAGGCTTGATGAAGCGCGCTTCCAACAATTTCTCTACTTCGTTTTTGATTGCTTTCTCAATCTCAGGGCTGAACTTTCTGGGGTGTTGCTTTACAGGTATTGCATCAGTTTTAACTGCCAAGTTGTGGGTGACTAGCCTGGGGCTGAGTCCTGGCATCTCCTCATAGCTCCAAGCGAACACTTCTCTGAACTCTTTCAACAAGGCGACCAAGTCCACCTTTTCAGACGGGGTAAGTGAAGAGGCAATGAAGAGCGGCCTGTGTTCGCCTTCTCCTCCTACATTGACCTCCTCCAAACCTTCTGGACCATTTGCTTCATCCCCTTCTTGTTGGACGTGCATAACCTCCTCCGTCGAAGCGAACCGCGCTTCCCCTCTTATGATGCCCACGAGTGTGGGGCTAGCCAAGTCGCTCAATTTCGGCTTGACTGGCCCCGCGAATTCCTAGAGGATGGACCATCTGGCCCCCCCATCAGGAAGGCGTTGCTTCTGCAGTTTGTATCTTGGTTTGGATGCTGGCTGCCATGCGCTTTCTTCTTCTTCTGGTAGGCGGAGTCTCTTGAACACTGATTGTCTTTTCTCTGGTTCTTTCATTTTCTCCTTTCCTTTGATCAGAACCTTGGGCTCTCTTCCAATCTTGTTGGTCCCCGGGGGAGCTAACTCATCAAACACCGAGGCGTCAATCAAGTGCAGCTCTGAAGCGTCAAATGGCGGCTTTGTTGCTGGGATCTCAATGTCCTGTCCTTTGTACATGGACTTCACGCATTGATGCAGGGTGGATGGGACACACCCATGTAGATGGATCCAAGGGCGTCCAAGTAGGACATGGTAGCTGGGCTCTCCATCAACAATGTGGAAGGTGTTTAGAGTTTTTATGGGTCCCACCTCCAAGTTAAGCACCACACACGCCCTTGCCATAACTGTTCCTCCATTAAAAGTTCCCAGTGCCGCTTCCGCTTTCTTGAGTCTTTCTTTAGCAACCCCCAGCTATACAAATATGTGAGTTGGAATGATATTCACTCCTGATCCATTATCCACGAGGGCACGCCGAACATGTACGCCTTCGACAGTTGCTTCCACGAACAGCGACCTGTTGTGACAAAAGTCTGGATGTGACCTCTGTGGCTCTCTAAACATCACTGCCGAGGCATGCGCCCTGGCTACCCTGGTTGCTGGTGCATAAGCGGCACTAGTGTTCGTTCCTCTTCTGACTATTACATCAGCCAGAGCATGTGCTGCTTCATCCCTGACATCAGCTCCCAACCTTAGTTGGTCAAACAAGGCTCTGAACCCTCTAGTTTTCACAAGTCCCCTTCTCAACTCATTTTCCACCAGTTCTTCTTCCTCAATCTCCTTCAACAGGTTGTCGCCGTGGGAAAGAATGACATTCACATCATGTCTAGGCAAAGGATGATCGCCTAGACTTTCCTCGCCTTCACCTTCTGGCAACAATATTTTTCCTGCTGCATACTGCTTCTGGAACACGCCTCTGATGACATAACAATCCATGGTACCATGACTCTTTTGCCTGTGCAGGATGCAATATTCTGGGTTATTGTACTCTTCACATGTCAGAGGGGGCTTGGTTGTCCTTTTAGTGAGAATGCCCTCCTTCAGCCATTCCTCCACCAACTGATAAGTGAGCTCCCTAGAGATTGGAAGCTTTGGTGGGGGCTCCTTCTTTTCATAGTTCTTAGGAGGCGGCATAGTCCTGTAACTTTTCCTTCTTTTATCCTCCACAGCGTTCACATCAAAGGCGACCGGGTCTTTGGTTCTCTTTCCTTGCTTCTTCATGGCTTCGGTGACATTCATCGCCCTCCCAAGCAACTCAGAAAAGGTGGTGATTTTACTGAGCGCCAGGAATATTTGTGAACCATCTTCAATACTTTTAATGCATCCGTAAACCAGGTCCGCCTCGGGGAGAGTCTCTTTACAGTGGAGCTCTCTGTCCCTGTATCTTTTGATGAAGGCAGTCAGACTCTCTCCTGCTCGCTGTCTTACACGGCCCAGGTCCATGATGTGGATGGCGCCTTCTTCTTCCAAGAACTTGTTGCAAAATTCTATAGTCATTTCTTCCCAAGTGCGGATGGAAGCTGGGCGCAACTTGGAATACCAGGTGAAGGCGCGCCCAACGAGAGACTATGAAAACTCTCTCAGCCTCAAACAATGGTCTGCACTGTATACTCCAAGATCATCTACATATGTCATCAAGTGCTCTCGCGCGCTCCCGGTCCCATCAAACTTTCGGAACGTTGGAGGCGTATACCCCTGTGGATAGCGATAGGCAGCCACATCAGCAGTAAAAGGAGGGTTTAGATTTATTACCATACTCTGTCCCTCTTTGTGCGCCTGGAGGATGCGCTTCAACTCTGCTTGCGTGACCAGAGCGTCCTCTGTGCTCTCTCGCCTTCCACTTGTCTCATGTTGAAACTCATCCTCTGATCTTGTCCTTGCTTTTGCCAACTCCGCCTCCCTGCACGCCTCCTCTTCTTCCTTTAACCTTGCGCTCAGGGCCTCCTTTTCTTCTTTTGCTTTAGCAGACTGGGCCTTGTATTCCGCCACCATTTCAGATAGTGCGCTTTGATTGGCCACCAGGGAGTTTAGTATCGCAGCTGATATCACAACTTGAGTATTTGGGTCGCCTTCTATATGAGGGATTTTGATGTGACTCAGCCTCTCTCTATCACTACTGGGCTCTTCATCGTGAGGCTCTCGGTCATCTTCAGGGGTGTCTGAGGGAGAGCGAGTATTGTCACTTCACTTATTGGCTGGGCTAAAACTCAACCTTCTGGAGCCTGGTCCTGTTCCACGGCTTGTAAGACTGGGTGTTGGGTTTTGAATGGCAACTGCAGGTGTCGCCTTCGGAGCAGCATCTCCCACAGGCACCTGCTGCACAACATGAATCCCATTTCCTTCAAGATTGGAAGTCATAGCTTCCCTAGTGGAGTCGCCAATTGTTTCTGCTCGCTTTTGGTGATAAGCAAATAATGATGCAAAGATAAATGGGTTCGTAAACTTAATGAAGCTTTAGGCTTTTATTTCACTTGAAATGAAATACAGAGAGATTGGTACAAGGAAATGAGCTTCACACTTATGGTGTTCTTAAAAAGGGAGGGGTGTGCGCTCTGGCTTTACACTCTCCTCTATATTTCTAAGCTTAAGCTTTTTGAGGAAGCTTCTATTCTTTTCTCTCTTTTGTACTCTCTCTGTGTTTAGTATTGTTGTGGTTGTTGTGTTTCTTGGTGTTCTGATTGTTGTTGTTCTCTGGTTGCCGTGTGTTGTGTTTACACGTTGGAGGAGAGTTTCTTTTATAGTGTCCTCCTTGCCCACTGGTCCTTGCCTTTTTCTCTTTGTCCATTGGTCCGTGTTTCTTTTCCTTCTATGCAACTGCTCATTTCTCCTTTCTCAGAGTCCAGTTTGTCTCCTTTCCCCTTTTGAGCTTTGGCATTAATTGTTGGCAGGGGGAGGCATACAAGGCTTGCCTTCTTGGTCTTTCCTCTGGGAAAGGGCTGCATGAGGTAAGCCAAAGATGCTCTGGCTTCTCATGCACGTTCCCTACAGCCTTGGGGAACTGGAATGCCTTGTCTTCACGTGTGCGCCTTCCACAAGTCTCGGCTCCTGTACGCTTTCATCTACCATGGCCTTCTTGGTGAATTTCCATGATACCTAGGGCGCTCTGAGAAGATGTGTTGTGCCCATCATCATCAGTACGTCTTGCTCTTCTCTTGGGCATAATATCAGAATGTGACGCCTTGACAATTGACGCTCTGGACATGTGGCGCTCCGGGCAGTTCTTGGTGCTTGCACGCCTTCCTCAGTGTCGTTTGTTGTTTTATTTTTGTTTGATGGTTTTGGGCCTCCATATGGATTGGGCCTTGTAACTTGGGCTACTGAATATTAGGGTACTAACAGGCACTAATGTGAATTATTATTTCTTTAGTATGGGGACTATTGTGTAGCTTTGTTATTGTAAAGGATGCAAATGATAGATATGTGTAAAATTGGGATGAAAGTGGTAGTTTAATCATTTTAAGGCCATTTAAAATGTTTTCATATTGGGATAAGTTAAAACAAAAAAGTTTAACTAACCCAATATATATGGCCTTACCTACTTCCTTCATTTCCATCCTAAACAACATGGAACTTGGTAAAATAATTTGTTTCAAACAAAACTCGATCACTAGTGAGAAAAAGATTTTTTGCATTGATTATCAAGGGCTTTCCGCATTGATTTTTTAAAAGATGTCTTTATTAAAGATGTAGAAAGTTTCGATTTTTATAATCATTGCAGAAAGTGAGAACTTTTCGCATATATTCTTCAAAACCAATGCGGCAAGTGAGGATTATTCGCATCCGTTCTTCAAAAGAACTCATGCAACTTTTCGCATAAGTTACTTTTAAAACCGAGACTTTTCGCATCAAACTGATGCAAAAAATCAGTATGTTCAAAAAAGTATCCATACCAGAACTATATTTTATATATACATACATATATATATATATATTTAAACTTCTAAACCATACACCAATTCAAATAAATATAACTTTATTTACATGACTTTTTGTATCAATTGCTAGTAGTACAGATATGAAAAAGATTTTAAAATGCAATTATTTATAAGTTTGTCATTGCTTGCAATTTTAATATATGTTATATATTAAAAGCCTGATGTAAAAGACCTATTTTCTACTGGTGAATAATTGTACGATTTAACTAATTTTTCAATGATTGGTTCAAATTTAATAACATTGATGAGCACAACCTGCTTCCTTCTTCCCAAGTTCCCATTGACATTGCTATATGCATAGATGAAGGATGGACATCATTATTTAAAACTTACCTGTAATCTCCGTTAATCAGGATGGTCTTAGCACACGTGCGACCGCACAGGACCTCCATTTTTTAAAGGTCTCCAATTATTTTTCATATTTTATATCATACTAGAGTATACTTCAAAATATTAAAAAACTATTATTAATTATCAATAATATATGTAAAAATTAAAAATAATCAAATACAAAATCTTATGTAACGATAAAGCTAGATCTCATAAACTTTGGGGCATAAGCTGAAAATAAGAAAAAAAATTTCACCCTATATTTTATGATGAAACTAAAGGCGTTTGGTGGACAGGATGAGAAGACATTATAAGATAGTTTATCCTGTTATATCCAGAGTTTGGTAAGCCAACATGATACGATCGTGTTATCAGTTTGGCCTATCAATTCTTGTATGTCCAGTAGTGTATTTTCTATCCTGACAGGGAGCTGAGTTAGTAATGAGCATGATGGGATGATACAGTTTTTCCCTCATACCTGTAACATCCCGAATTTAATTACGAGTTTAATTAGAATAATTCTAAGTGAGACCAATGGAAGTCGTAAGAATAAGTTGGGGTTTAATGAGGGAAAAATATAATCGAAATGAGTATAGGAGTGGAGAAGTATGTCATAGTGTTAGAAGCCATCAATACATGAAAATCTGTTGATGTAATCGATTACCGTGGGGTCGCTACGAGAAAAAACCAAAATAGCGACGGATTTTAGCGAGGACAAATTTCCGTCGCTAATCGGTCTCTAATTAGCGAGGGACATGCGAGGGTTTAGCGAGTAAAAGCGAATTCCCTCGCAAAGAGATCAACGTTCGAAAACGTGAAAACAATAATCATTTTGCGACGGATTTGCGACGGAATTGCGACCAATTAGCGAGAGATTATTTTAAGCAATTTTGGCGATGGACATTTTCCTCGCAAATCCGTCGCTAGATAGTTTGCGAGGGCATGTTTCCGTCGCAAGCCGGTCGCTACGAATTCCTATAAACAACATTTGCGACGGAATTGCGACAAATTAGCGAGAGATTATTTTAAGCAATTTTGGCGAGGGACATTTTCCTCGCAAATCCGTCGCTAGGTAGTTTGCGAGGGCATGTTTCCGTCGCAAGCCGGTCGCCACGAATTCCTTTAAACAACATTTGCGACGGAATTGCGACAAATTAGCGAGAGATTATTTTAAGCAATTTTGGCGAGGGACATTTTCCTCGCAAATCTGTCGCTAGGTAGTTTGCGAGGGCATGTTTCTGTCGCAAGCCGGTCGCACAAATTCCTTTAAATAACATTTGTGACGGAATTGCGACAAATTAGCGAGAGATTATTTTAAGCAATTTTGGCGAGGGACATTTTCCTCGCAAATCTATCGCTAGGTAGTTTGCGAGGGCATGTTTCCGTCGCAAGCTGGTCGCCACGAATTCCTTTAAACTTCAAAAATTGTTTGTGAGGGAATAGTTTCCTCGCAAAGCCGTCGCTATGAATACATTCGTAAAATGATAAAGTTTGCTAGGGCATGTTTCTCTCGCAAATCCGTCGCCACAAATTCCTTTATGCTATCAAATCGTTTGTGAGGGAATATTTTCCTCGCAAATCCGTCGCTAGGTATGCATTTTAATGAAATAAAGTTTGCGAGGACATCTTTCTCTCGCAAATCCATCGCTACAAATTCCTTTATGTAGTTAAATTATTGGCGAGGGAATAGTTTCCTCGCAAAGCCGTCGCTACAAATACATTTATAAGACAATAAAGTTGGCGAGGGCATGTTTCTCTCGCAAATCCGTCGCAACAAATTACTTTATGCTATCAAATCGTTTGCGATGGAATATTTTCCTCACAAATTCGTCGCTAGGTATACATTTTAATGAAATAAATATTATTTTTTTAATATTTGTTGTTTCTAGGTGTGTGTACATATATATATTTGCACCCTAAATCATAAGTATAATATATTTGTTCAAATTAAATCCATAATAACATGATTAGTTTCACAAATTAAACCCTAACCACTGTCACCATTGGGAATAACTTTAACCTAAACCCTACCCTAACCATTTTGTCCCCAACATCCACCACCACGTCCACTGTTCACCATCACCCGACGACTAATGCAACTTCGTTAACCACCAAAACCACATCCTCCGTTCTGACCACGGATATAATAACAAACCTGGTTGAATCCAAAACAAGTAGGAAGCAGTAACCTAAAACGAGTTGATCCAGATTAAACTGATAAAAATGGTTCTGGTTCAACCAATATATATATATATATATATATATATATATATATATATATATATAACATGAGATAACTTGATAGCAGAAATGCAAAACTCAGGACACTAAGAATTGAACATAAATGCAAAAACAGAGAGAGACAAAAAAGAAAGAGGCAGAGGAGCAAAAGGAAACCCTAATCATGTGTAAGTTCACCAAAGGAGCTTGTTTCAATGAAGATGCATGGTGCCATTAGCCGAAACAAAGGAAAGTGATGGTTTTTGACTGTAATCCCTTTCTTATTTTCTATACTTTGATGCCATTACTACAAAATTGTTATTTAAGGCCAATATTTATTTTGTTATTTAAGCATTATTCCATTAGTTAAAATGTCACTACTACAAAATTGTTATTTAAACATTGTTGAAGAGGATTTTTAACTCCAAGTTTGGTTAGCTTTGCTCTTTTGTTTTTAATGCACTCAAGGTGTTTGATAAATGACTAAAGTGAAATTTTTTAGGTGTTCAATTAAGTTCCAACATGTTGAAGAGGAATTGTTGAAGAGGATTTTTTTATTAAACTATCCTCGTTTATTATTTAATTAGTGTAGTTGTCCATGTCGTGTGTACGAGTTAAAGAGCATAAGATAAATAAAAAAATAAAAATAATGAAAAATTGTTGGGGGACATAAAATTTCAATATCTGAATTTATACAAAAAGAAACTATATTTAAAAAAAACTACACAATGATAAAAAAAAATTATTATTATTTAAATTTATTTTAAAACCTAACCCAATATATATATATATATATATAAACCTAACCCTAAGGTACACTAAACCTTACTAAACCTAACCCTAAAAAAATTGACGTTAAAAAAAAAAAGGTGGTTAATGGCCCAACTAAAAGAACCAACCCAAATACAAATTAGGGTAAAATTCACTCACTCACTACCCATCTCACATTCTCACTCACGTAGCTGCTGCTGTGCTCACTGCTCCTCGTTCACTCTTCCTCAATTAGGGTTTTCACTCTTCCTCTTTCACTCTTCCTCCTCTTGCGCCGCTGTTGTGCTTACTGCTTGGGTTGTTGATCAAAGAGCCGCTGGTTCGCTGCTCCGGTTCGCTGCCTCGTTGCTTCCCTGTTGTGGTTCGCTGGTTCGTTTGCTGTTGGGGTTCACGCCGCCGGTTCGCTGCGGGTCGCGCTGCTGGTTCGTTGCTGGCTTGCTGATCGCTGCTGGTGGTTCGTTGCTGGCTTGCTGATCGCTGCTGGTGGTTCGTTGCTGGCTTGCTGGTCGGTGCTGGTTGGTTCGTTTGTGGCTGGTGGCTTCACTGGCTTGCTGCAGTGATGAAGAAAACAAGGAGGAGCGGAGCAGCCTACTCCTCTTTGTTATTTTGATTTTTTTTTCCTTTTTTAATTCTGAATTTTTGATTATGTAATATTGTTTTTGATAATTTATTTTACTTTAATTTTTGCTTGTGTTATCTTTGCATCTTTATTTTACTAAAAGTCTGTCACCACTTATGAGAAGGATGAGGAAATCTGAGAAACGGAAGACTGAAGACGGAGAAATAGAATATCACAATCCGTGAAGACTGAAGATGGAGAAATCTGAGAAACGATGATAGAGATGTGTCGATGAGAGTGTGGTTTAATAGCTAGCTGCTTTATCTATGGATCTCTGTGTCTCTCTCTTCGTATCTGTATTTACTTCTCTCTTACATGTTTTCATTTTCACAACTCATACACACTACTCTCTCCCTTCACACACTCTTTCTTTCTCTCTCTGGATATTTTGCCTTAGATTGGGATTTGGGACTACGGTGGCTACCTTCTCAAGGAACCAACCCCAAAACACAAACACACACAAGCTTCTTGTTGATTTATTATTTATTATCATCATCAGTATGTACAATCAAGAATCGATACATTGCTTTACATATTGCAAAGTAAATGGAATAATAATTAAAAAAAGTGTATTCTATTGTCTTGTATTATTATATTGTAGTATTATCTAGAAGTTGCTTTGCTTGTTAAAAAGCCATGAAGTCCTTGGTATCATGAAATCGAGGTAAGGAACATCATTTTTTTTATGTGATTAATGTTAGATATTGTTATTGTAATTTCCTTAATAGAGTGTTCTAATGAGGCAATTGTTATTGGATGTGAAAATAGCAACTGATTTTCTACTCTTATTTATTTTCACAAAACTTGAATGAGAAGGGCAAGATGATGGCTGGATAGGACAAGATCTTGTGGCTGCATTGCATGTGATATAACTTAACCTTTTATTTTGCCCATTACAGTCTGATAGATATTTGTTTGGAGTTTCATATGATAAATCAAGTATCTTTATGTTTAAAAGAATTTTTTAAGAAAGCTACTGTCATAAAAAAAAATTAATGTTGTTCACTAATGATAGTTACTTTCTTCTCAATTCTTTATCTGTCACCAATTGCACCATAAAAAGTTAACTTAGTTGGTCTGTTTTTATGTAGATATGTGTTAATGACAGAACCTGATCACATCACATATTTGTAAGTCCATTGCCCAACCTGACTCATGGAGGACATCTAGCAGCTTTTCCTTTTTCAAATCTTTTTTTTTTTTTGTTATTCATGTTTTGATTTGTGCAATGTTTACTTTATTTCCTTTATTATGCAAAATTTCTATGCACTTGATGGAATGAGCCTCTAATCTCGATGGATGAAAATATTAGCTAATCCAACTCTTGAACTGCGATTAATTACATAACCAAAATTGTCTTAATATATAGCTATATTATATCTTCATAATTGATTAGTGTTGTTTAAAGGCATGATTTTGCTAATATGAATAGTGTTATTGTACGAAATAGATTCAAATGTTTACTTAATGTCACCATTATATGCAAAGTTTTATGGTTTTATGCAAATGATCTTTTTGATTTATTGATTTTTGTCTCGCTGTGTTTTCAGGATGGTCCTCCACAATATTGAAGTAGTACTATCTTTGAGGATGCCCCTCCTAAATATGTCCACGAGTAGCCTACACAAAGAAATGCTTATCCCTTAGTGTGTAATTTTTGCATTTTTTAATGTATATGAAACTTGATTTATCACTTTATTTGTATTTTTCCTATAGTTTGTTGTATTATTGTAATAAATTCTTTTAATATATGGGTTGATTATTATTTGAATAATGATTCATTGAATTGGATAATATTAAATGCAATATTTTGTGTTTATTTTATTTCGAATTAGTGATAATGTAAAAATAAAAATATCTAATTTAGCCACGATTTAAGTGGCAATATATATATTTTTTTTCTTTTCTTTTCTAATTACCCACATTTATAATGGTGCCTAAAACTTTTAAACTGTAGCTAAAGAAAATCTCTTTTTTATCATATTCTCTGGCTTAGCGGCAGTTTTAACTGTCGCAAACCTTTTTAACAAAAATATCAGCGATGCAAAAATCCTCTTCGTCACCAATTAGCGAGGGATGAAAATATGCAAGAGATTTTGCGAGGAACTGTTGGTCGCTAATTAGCAACGGCTTGATCAATTGCGAGGGATTTTCGAGGAACTGTTGGTCGCTAATTAGCGACGGCTTGATCAATTGCGAGGGATTTGCGAGGAAATGTTGGTCGCTAATTAGCGACGGATTTTCGAGGAACTGTTGGTCGCTAATTAGCGACAGCTTGATCAATTGCGAGGGATTTGCGAGGAACTTTTGGTCGCTAATTAGCGACGACTTAATCAATTGCGAGGAATTTGCAAGGAACTGTTGGTCACTAATTAGCGACGGCCAAATGATAAGGTTGACCAATATTTCTTGAACGACTCTTGCGAGGGATTTGGGAGGGAAATTTCCCTCGCAAAGCGTGATTTTAGCGAGGAATTTGCGAGGGAAACATGTGCTCGCTAATTAGCGATGAAAAAGACGCGACGGACGCGTCGCTCGCAAATCCGTCGCAATTCAGTCGCTAATTCGATTTTGCGAGGGATTTGCGAGAGATTGGCGATAGATTTTTCCGTCGCTATTTTGGTTTTTTCTTGTAGTGGGTGAGAACCGATTACAGTCTTTCTGTTAAGCGGTGGAAAGCCTTGGTAAAGATAAGAGAATTCGAGTATAGTGGGTCGGACCTCGGACAGACCTAACTCATTTTAGCCAACATTCGCTGAATAACGAATACCAGACTTTTAGGCCACCTCGTGAGTTCGAGACAAGCTCAACTCACCTTACCGAGCTAGGAGGATGTATGTAGCGGACTGCTTCCGAGCCGACCAGCTAGCACCGAGATCATAATAACCGGCCAGTTAGCACCGAGATCATAAGAATCGACCAGTTAGTACTGAGCTCATGAGAGCCGACCTCATTTCGTTTGACAACCCTTGGCAGTGACCAACCGACCACATCGAGCAGTTTCGCGTCGGACGATCATCAGCACATACCTCATCAATGTCCCGCCGACCACAGCAAGTCGCTTTGTGTCGACCGATTATAAGATTAGCCTCTTATTGGCCAATCGAGATGTCGCACTGGCCGACCATCGCGAGGCTAAACCGACCTCGCACCGACGCCAAGGTATCTCGACCCTTACGCGCCGAGTATTTCACTTTACCTGCCTCAATCCGAGGGGTGTCTCTAAGGATCCGAGCACCAGCGCCGAAACAAATGGCTCTCACAACGTTTTTCTCACCCAGGCGCACCATTTTCCTCGGCCAAGCGTGCATGTCAGAATGGGCAATTCCCAGCCACACATTTTTGGCTTCCTCATGAAGCCATTAATTCTCCTTCACTCATTTGTTTCCTCTCATGCAAATTACGAAACAAAAATAAAGCCACAACAGCACAACACCACACCACACCACCGCACATCACCTTCTCCATTTTCTTTCTCTCTTAGGGTTCAAGAGAAAATCTCACCATCGTCACCAAAAACACCAAGATCAAGATCAAAGCATTATTAAATATCATCACCATCAAGTCTTTACGATGTAAACAAGAACAAAAATCATACCCTCCTCTCAACTCGTCAACCCGTCACTCTCTCTCTCTCTCTTTCTCTTTCGCTATTTATTTTTGAAGTTCCTAAGCTATGGAGACTATGGTTCACTCATGCCTCATAGTCTAGATCAAGTGAAGGATAACTCACCTCCTTCATACAACTCTCATTCTCGGGTCATACACACTTATTGGATTCTAGCTATTCTAAGGTGGCAATCAAGACTTAGGAGGTTCAAACTCTAAGACTCACAAAGCTAAGGTTCTCAAGGTTTTCCTTACCTCACTCATCACGTTTGAGGTAAGGGGGTGGGTATTGCCTTGTCTTAGAGAAGGGTTTCTAGTTAATTATAATAATTTGCTAGGATTTATATGTTTAGCATATTGATTAGGAAACCCTAAGATAGTGAATAATGATAATATTTTGATTAGGCAAATAAACTAAAGGAACCCTAGGTAGTATTTGTGAATTAATATATAGGTTAGGTGTTAAATGTGTTGTAAATGCTTACTTGCGAATGTGCACTTTTTAATGGAAATTTGTGATATTTGCTATTTGATATTGATACTGGATATGTTTGTGTGGATATAAAGTGTATGGATGGTGCAGTGATGATTAAAACGAATTAGGAGTAAGAGCATGAACTTAGGAAATTTAATCGGTGAGTCAGATTAGTTGTAGCATGAATGCATATTAATGATGAATTAGAAACTAAACTAAATTAAAGGAATATGCAGCTGAATTGATCGTTGGGCACACTGACACACTAGGTGCCCTGCTAGGTGTTCCAAGTGTCCCATTAGGTTAATTGCCCGTCAGGCTAATCGCCCATTAGGTCCAAACGCCCCGTTAGGCGTTGGTGTACCCAATGAATCAATCTGCTAAATAAAATGGAATAGAGTGTGGACTAGAGATATGGGAAATGAACCGAACAAATTAATAAGCATAGACCTAACGGGTGATGCCTAATGGGTGCAAAAGTCCTGATGGGTGCAAATTCCCTAATGGGCGTGCCAAATGCCCTAGCAGGTGCAATACAACTCCTAGTGGTGCAACAAAAAGGAAACGAGTATAAGAAAGGAAAATGGGATCATTAATAAATAATGAGATAAGATAAGGAATTAGGATTTGGAAATAATTGAGTGTGACTATGTTAATTGACTGTGATGAATTTGCATTATGTGAAACTAGTTGATGATTGTGCTTGGCTTAGTAGGTTATTATGTCTGATTAGAAACTGTTTTTATATTTCATGTGCAATGCTCACCTCCTTACTATTTTTCACAGGTACTGAGATTGAGCTAGCACAGCCCCCGGCCGAGCAGGTGCACTATCCCTTATAGGGAGAGTAAATTGTAGTTGATTAGGACATGGTTATGTCTTGGGCCTTTTGATATCATGATGTAGTTTGCTTTTGATGTATATAATGTAAATATAACTTTTTCGGTGGACCCAGACAACTCCTTTTGGGAAAGGAGTCTTTTTGGTAAAATATTGTTTCCACAACTTGTTAAATATGCTGCTAACTCTGATATGTGTATAACTGTTATCTGGGTGCATTATGATGCACATAGTTATGTTTAGCCCTGCTGGCTACTGAATGAATATGAATATTGTGTTTAATACAGATTTTTGGAAAAGTCTTAAAAAAACAAAGGAAACTCCGTCCGTTTGTTCGGAGATTTTTATAAGTTATTTAAGTTAAAAAGGAGATTTTTATAAGTTATTTAAGTTAAAAAGGAAATTTTTAATTCATTACTTCCATTAAGGGTAGCTAAGGGTATTTATAAATAGAGTGTTACAATACCTCCCTCACATTAACATTAACATCAGTGCCACCACACTGCATGCATAAATGAAATTGTTATGTTGTGTGCACCAAATATTGGATAGGATAAGAGCTATCTTGCCTATATCATATTTTTCTCTTATCTTGCTCTTAATTTGATCATGTCCTTATCATATTCTGATTATCAAACAAATCCTAAAGGGACAAGGGAGAAAAAAATCACACCCATTTGCAAGTGAATTTCTCTTTTCGTTATAAAAGAAGAAGAAATCCCATTATCATTGTCAACAAGCTTCCTCTTTGACTCTTTCTGTTCCTTCTACAAAATCCAACTACTACGCATATCGTATTCCACCCCCAAACCGCAATCACCTCACTGCTGCCAGTTCTCAATCTCCACAATCCCACTATTGTCTTCACATATTGAATTATGTTGACTACTCATCTGCATAGATAATTTCCTCCAATTTAAAGGTCTTGAAGTCCTACTTGCATTCTATAATGTCACAACAAAGACTAAATAGATTTGCATTAAATAGATTTGCATTGATAGCCGTTGATAATGAAATTTTTGAGAAAGTTGAATATGATGATTTTTTTTTTGGTTTCTCAAGCTATCCACCCGCGCAACTGGGTGACTAATCCTTTCGACATTGTCGAGCCCTTTCGGGGGCTATAGTCTCCCAGCGAGGCCTCTTACATTTGATCGAACCCCCAACCACTTGCTTAAGTAGCAACAGATCCTTTACCATCTGTGCTAGCCTCCACTGGTTGAATATGATAACTTAATTGATCATTTTGCTTCAAAGAAAGTAAAAAAAAAATAATATTTTTCAAGTGAAAGTTTAGATTTATTTGTGAAAGTGAGTAGAAAAATTATATAACAAAATATTTTGTATGCAATGATTAACTTTATATAAAAGATTTTTTTATTATTTTTTAAGGGGACCTCACAATTTATTTTCACATAAAACCCCCAAAATATTTGAGACGACATTGCCCTTAATCTTTAAGGAGTCATGGAAAAATTTTGAGCCATGCATAAAGGCTTTTGTTAAATGTTAATAAAAAGCTTGTTGCACTTGCACGCAAAGTATGGATGTATTTATCTTGTATCTTAGTTTTAATACATGTTAAATTAGAAAACTATATACTATTCATTTATCCAAAATCTTATATGTACATCTGGAATTGACATCTAAATATACATCTGCTTATCTTATAATATTATGCTTTTGTATAAGACAAGTAAATATATATCCAAATGTTAATTTTAGATGTACATATATAACATTACACATTTATTTATTCATTTATATTAACAAACTCATTTTATGGGAGTTTTCTCTCTGACTTATGAATTGCGATTGGGTGTGTAATTTTAATTTAAATAACAATAAAGCTTGCTTTTGTGTCACTTTCAAAACGGAAATATCAACTTAGCCTATGCTGAAGTCGGTGAAGTCCTCACTTGAATCCCTTTTTAAGAGGCCAACTTCTCACATGGTTACTATGAAATTAATAATTATTTGGACTGTTCTCGATATACCTAATCCATTTTATCACTCTTTTCTCCCAATTTTTTTTTTTAAATAAGTAGCACTTCATATTTGTCTCTTTCAGGAGAAGGTTGAGCGGAGTATCAGATAATAACTAACTTCCTTTAAAAAAAAATTAAGGCTCGGTCCACACCTTTTTTTTTTTTTTTAATGCACATTTTTCATTGAATTATTACAATTTTGTAAATTAAAAACTACAAGTATGACTGATACAATTTGAAATGATCCAATATCGAACCATGTGTACCACCTTGGTTAAATTTAAAAAATAGTATTAGTTTACTTCAATTGTCTAATTTTTTTTTTTTTTTGTTTACATGGGAGGTCTGGGACTAGAACTCATGACCTGGGGAGGGGGAAATCCTAGGTGTCCTTGCAGCCACCAACTGGGCTGTCTTACGCGGACAATTGTCTAATTTTAAACATTAGATTTTTTACTAATCAGAATGAATTACGAATGATACACATTTATGAAACAACGAATTTTACTTCCATAACCTCATCCTAGATTAATAACTTATTGCCAAAATGTTCGCATATATAAAATATATTTTTCTTTTTTTAATTTTTATCCCCATCCATCGCCTAGACGAAAACTACTTGTAGAGCTTGGTAGTTTAGTAATTAACCTTTGACAACGCTTTTTGGGTCTGTTTGACAAAACTAATTTATAGTTGTGAGCTCTTGTAGCTGATTGCTTTGAGCTTATATCTGATAGTTAGGAACCTAACTTATGGCTGTGAGATTATAACTGGAAACTTATAGCTATATAGCTAACTTATTGAACTAGAGCAGCTGTTTAGCAAAAATAATTGTGCAACTAATTTAAACATGTTAAATGACTGAAATGGGTAAATAATAATATAATTTACTAAAAAAAAAGCTAATATTGAGATATGATTTATTGAAAGCTCTTATTTTTTCTCAAAGCTACTCGATGTAGCTTTTTAAAAGCTAGCTTTCAAAAGCTATAAGCTTCCTTTTTGAAAACTATAAGCTTCTTTTATTTTTTGTTCACCAAACAGCTCTAGTAGCTGATTGACCAAATCAATAAGTTAAAAGTTACCAGATAAACTATAAGTTTGTCTTACCAAACACAGCATTTGTCATCCAATTCACAAATTTGAATCCCAGGCCCAACAGCAAAAAAAAAAAAATCTAGACAGAAACTTATGTATAAGAAGAAATGAAGCAATTTATATTTTAAAATAATATTTTATTGTATTTGAGTTTGTCTAATATATATGTTCATGTTTATTTCAAAAAGAATAAAATGTTTCTGAAAAAAATCTTTGGTTACATAGAAATTACGTGGGGATAGGAAGGTAAACTCTAATCAACAATCGGGATTCCATGAAGTGATGAGTCATCCTTTTCCTTATCACCTTTTAATTTTAGTATTTTTTTTTAAATTAAGTTTTAAATTTCTCAAAGTTGATTGAGTTTTGGTTTTTAGTTCATGTCTTTCTTTTTTATTAATCTTCATCTTTAAAAATTCGAACTTTTTGGCTTTGATCCTTCTTGTCACTTGGATAGTTATGTTAAATGCTGACCCGATTGTGAGACATGTCAGCCAAATTGACACATGATATTAAAATAATTAAAAATAAATAACAATTAGACCTAAAAAAAATTTTGTCTTTAAATGTTTAACGGGTTTTAATTTTAATCCCTAAAAACATAATATTGTCCACATGATAGCCTAATATAAATTTTTAACAGGTTTAATACAGTATTTGATTTTGGGTTTTAGTTTATTAACCCCCCAATTTAATCACTTGATCTCCATTTTTTTGCCAAAATCCGAAATTGCCCTTTTTTTTTCTAGGTTTATAACACACTTGCTGGGGCCTGAGCGAGAATTACAAAAACGAAAAAAAAAATAAATAAAGCTTGTTTTTGTACTTTACATAGCTCGCTCACCCATCAGCGAGCTTCTTTTTTTTTTTTCTTTTTTGCCTTCACGTTGTAGCTGCAGGGTCCGCATCCTTGTTCCACCATTCACCTGTTGTCAAAAGAACAAACTTAGCCTTCGTGAACAAACTTAGCCTTTGAGTGAAAAAATTAAAGAGGAAAATTACCAAAAATAATGGGGACCTCAACTTCAATTGGAGCATAGAAAGGATAGGGTATGCGAGGATAAATTATAAAAGCATCATATACAGAAGCCCTTTGCCAAGTATAATGTGCATGCTATAGAAGGGTGCCTCTTTGATTCACCACCTTGAACTTGTAAGTATAGGAATGTCATGTCTTAATTGGACATTGTGTTATGTATGCCGGGCCATCTGCCCAATCTTGCTATTTTAACAATCTCGCTGCAGGGTGTAGCGAGAAAGGAAAATATTAAAATAAAATAAAATAAAGCTCGCTAATGGTAAGCGAGTTGTGTAAAATAACATACTCGCTGACCCTGCAGCAGCGAGAAGGCAAAAAAGGAAAAAAAAAACTCGCTAATGGGTTAGCGAGCTATGTAAAATACAAAGCTTGCTGACCCCCTCAGCGAGCTGTAATTTTTTTTTGTTTTTGCAATTCTCGCTCAGATCCCAACGAGTGTGTTATAAACCCAGAAAAAAAAGGGTTATTTCGGATTTTGACAAAAAAAAGGATCAAATGATTAAATTGGGGGTTAATAAACTAAAACCCTTTTGATATTTTAGTTAACCCTTTTGATATTGTGTGCTCTAGGTAGAAATGACGATGGGTAATGTAACGATAGGGTATAGTACTAGGGTACTTATCGCATACCCGCATTCGTCCAACACACTCTTGTGGAAATCAATGTCGACCCGGCCACCCGGGTCCCCCTGCTCATATTAATACCTATATAGCCATACACATATCCGTTATTCGCAGATCCAACGTAATTTATCTGAAAACCTTCAACGTAATGAATTTAGCACAAGAGCTAGCTTCTAGTAGAAAATTTTCAACGTAACACCCATACTCATGTCTTTTGTATCGTGACTCTTTACTTTGCACTTGATAATGTTATTGTTGTTTTGCTCTTCATTGTGTTGGAATTTTGATTTTCTATTTGAATTGCTTTGTCAAAAGGGTAAAGTAATAACTAGAATTATTTTAAAAAAGTAGGATTTAAATTTTAGGGACGGATTTTTCTGTTTATTTAGAGATGGATTTTTTACCGGTTTAGAGAATGATTTTTAGGCCTTTTTAAGTATATATGGATCAGAGACTGATTGTGAGATATTTTTCGTCTCTGTATGTGTAGAGACGAATTATGTTAATTGCATGGAGATATAATTATTATTTTTAGCGACGGAATATTTTCATCTCTAATCAAAGATGGTTTGTCTCTAATTTCGCCCTTTTATTCCATCTCTTTTGCTATTTAGACACAGATTTTACCTTATTTAGAGATGGAATTCGTTTCATCTCTAAATCTCTAAATCAGAATTTTTTTTAAGTAGTGTAATATTTTGGTTGATTTTTAGTACACGAGTGAGTAATATTATAAATCATTAATCCAAAATTTCAAGGCTTTTAAAAATTTATATCTTGTCAGACATTACTCGGCGAATACTTTTAATTCTTCTTTACTCAACTGCCTACTAGGGGATAAGTCCTTTACCTTAGTAAACGAAAAAAATAAATCAAATGATACATTAAAAATATATCAAGAATCTATATTAGACTAGTGTGTGTTGTGGTGGATTCGGCCTAGCCGAGGTCCTCAGAACCCTTGCCCAAGGCCTCACGGTCCTATGAGAAACCCTCTGTGTGCTGGGCCGAGCTCAAGGCTCAACGACCGAACAAATACCAGATACGGGCCGACCACATACTCCAACCCAGGTCCGACTTCCCTGTCCGACACCTCCCAGAGTCTGACACCTCCCAGAGTCCGACACCAAGGACAGGGTGACGTATCTCACCTTATCCACAAGGACAGCTCATCCACTCATAGCTCAATACAGGCTGACCCTACTTGGGCCTAAAGCAAGCCCATTAGGGCAACCAGATCCCCCCTATAAGTAGCTCCGTACTACATGGGGCTCAGGTACGTCCTCTAACCCTAATTGCCACCTTCACACACCAGTGATTAGGGTTGCTTCTTGGCTTTCTCCCTTAGCCATTTGAGGATTCCCACCAAACATCACACAAAAACCCTAGACAGAGGCTCCACTGAAGGTCTTCTTCCCTTACCCTTAGGGAACCTCACCGTCTAGGACATCACATTGGCGCCGTCTGTGGGGAAAGATAAACTTCATTCCCAGAAATTCTACCATGTCTGAGACACAACCAGTCCAGAGGAGGAGGAGGGGGCGTCCAAGAAGGGTGCCGTCAACTGAGGACCTGCGCCTGCATCTTGAAGCCAATATTGCAGCGAGGTCCTCACCACCACCCCCTCCACCACCTCCACCTCCTCCCCCGCCACCACCACCGTTTCCACCGCCACCTCCACCACCAGAATTCACCCATACCCACAGTGGACCTTACACCATCCACACTGGAGACACTACAAATCCAACCCAGCATCACGGCGGAGGTCGGCGCGTACAGTTACGCTCTGAGCTCGGAGAAACCAACACTGAACAGCACCGCCACCGCGGCGAACGTGCCCACTCTGTCAGCACAACACACCGTTCCCACTCACGACAATCTACGCTCTCTCGAGATGCAGAACTCTTATCCTTGATGAGATAGCAGATGAGAATTGTAGAACAGCAAGGTAAAGCTATCGCAGATCTCCAACAAGTTGCTATGCAGCGTTTGGCTGAACGAGCTGTTGTTCAAGCTCCGGCCCCAAATGAGTTTCCCCCACCACCACCTCTTCCACCACAACCTCCGTTAACTCCACAAACCTTTGCAACACCACACACAACCATCACACAACTTACACCACCCCCTGACCAGCAACAACCTGATTCGGATGATTCCCACCCTGGGCATCCTTTTACACCAGCCGTCATGGCTTATGAACCACCACCTGGGTACCTCGGGCCCAGTAATATTCCCAGATACAATGGCCTCACAGACCCTCAGGAGCATGTCATTTCTTATGAGGGAGCTGTGAACTTTCATGGTGGAGGAGATCGGCTCAAGTGCCGAGCTTTCTCTATGACCCTCCAGGCCCCAGTCCTCCGATGGTACTCAACACTACCCAAGAATTCTGTCAACAACTGGGCAGAAATGAAGCGAGTCTTTCTTAACAGGTACACTGCTAGCTGTGTGCAACCCAGATCGGACCACACGTTAGCAACAGTGATGCAAAAACCAGAAGAATCCTTACGTGCATACCTGCACAAGTTTCACAGCGAATCCAGCTCAGTCCCCAATCTATCTCCCGAGGTGGCTGTCCTCCTCCTCACTCAAGGCCTGGCCGAGGGAGGATTTAAAGACTCTTTGATCGGGAAGCCGCCGAGAGATATGGCCGAGCTGAGGCAGAGATCTAATAAATACATCAACCTCGAATAATTTAACAAAGGACAGTCAAGTAGGATGGAAAACGCTCAAGCCGCTTCGCAAAGTACCCTCCCCCGAGGTCGTCCTCGCGGGAACAGGGATGATAGAGGAGGAAAAGCAGACCAGGGTGACCGAGGTCGCTCTCACGTCGGCCAACAAGAGGACCGCTGACGTCTGTACATCACTAAGTATGATTCTTACACCCCCCTGACGGTCCCGAGGTCTCAAGTCTGGAGAGAGACCATGCAGACCGAACTCAGGAGTGTACCTCGGCCCCCTTTTCTCAGAAATCAAAACAATATCAGGGACAAATCCAAATATTGCAACTTCCACGACGGGTACGGCCACCATACCGATCAGTGCACCTGGCTTCGGGATGTTATTGAGGATATGGTGAGAAGGGGCAAATTGCAGCAGTATGTGCGCGAAGCGGTGGAAAGACGAGGCCGAAGAAGGTCTCGCAGCCCAGACAATGATAAAGGAAAAGCCAAAGCCGACCCGTCCCCAGAAAAGAAGGAAGAATAACCACAGCGAGTAAACATGGTCGTGGTAAAAGATCTGGACAAGTCATCGGAAAACTTCCGAGTTGAAACTATCTCGGGAGGTTTTGCCGGTGGCAGAGAAAAGAGGGTAGAGAGGAAAAGGTACGTCAACCAAGTTCTCGCTGTCCACCACAAACCCGTTGGCAAAAAACCATCTAGGAACATCCCTATCATTTTTTCCGACGAAGACATGGAAGACGTCATCCCGGATCACAATGATCCAATGGTGATAAAGGCGTTGATCGGCAATTTCGAAGTCGCCCGAGTTTTCATCGACCAAGGAAGCTCGGCCGACATTCTTTTTCTTCATACATTTCAAGCGCTGAAGCTGAGGTCGGCAGACCTCATGCAGTTCGAAGGCAATCTCATCAGCTTTACGGGTGAGGCAATCCGCCCCCTGGGAGCCATTCACCTCCCGGTGACCTTAGGCAACCAGCCTTCGGCCCGAACGGAGATTATCAAATTTTTAGTGGTTGACTCTGAATCCCCATACAACGTGATACTGGGACGAACCTGCCTACAAGCTTTTGGGGCAGTGGTTTCAACAGTACACTTAGCAATGAAATTTGTCGGATCCGACGACAGGGTCGTCACGGTCAAAGCTGACCAGGTGAGAGCCCGGCTCTGCTACAATGCGAGCCTACGGGAGCTAAAAAAGAAGCAGAAGGAGTTCACTGATCCGACATTGACCAAGGGGAGTGTTCTATTGACCGAGGTTCAGTTCGAACGAGATGTCTCTGGGACCTTTCCTCAAGAAGAATGGTTGGCAATCCCCCCCTTCCCCTCTGCCCCAAGCAAAGATGTTAACATGGATGCCAACCTTCCCCAAAAAATCCAAGATGCATGTAAAGGAAATCTCCTTTCTTTTCCAGTCCTCTCCAACCCCCCACAGGGGGAGAATTTTCTCATTTCTCTAACTGTGAATAACCCTGCCCTCCGTTCGGTATCGCTCCGAATTGAGAGCCGAAGTAAACTCCCTGCCCATTTCTTAAGCCGAGCTTTTCAAATTCTCGAGCACTGGTGTCTCAAGATGAAAAAGCTCCCACTTTGTAACATTGCCAACAATCCCCCCGGCCTCTCCTATCAGTTCACCTCGGGTGACCATTACAAGCCGAAAGAAAATCCAATACCGGCGGAAGAAATCCGAGAAGCTGCTCCTGTTCAGAGGAAGATAGCAAAGGAAGAGCTAGCCGACCAAGACAACAAAACAGCGCAACCCGGGTTGTCCGAGCTTGATCACCTCGCGCCCCGAGGAGCAGACATCGGTCTTAACTACCGGAAAAGCGGGAAATGAGCTCGAAATCGGGAAGTCCCAACAGAGGCGTTCTGGAAACATACTCTGGGAAATTCCCGAAAGAACCGAGCTCAAGGATTCCCAAGACTTTACAACACTGAGAACCTGTTTCAAATAGGTTTACCTCAGATATAATCGGCAGCCACCAACATCCTCATCTAAAAATTCAAATTCAAGCTCATTTTAAATTTTGCCTCCTTTAAATTCTGTTCATGTTTTTACATTCCCATTGTGATATATTCACTTTTCCAAAAGGCAATGTACTCATGTCTACGATTAATGAAAAGTACAAACTTGCTCATACTCAAGTGCCATAGTTTTATATACGTACGTACTAGCTTCTCATTTAGCACTAGCCACCTAAATGTTGCATGGCACTATGCACAGCCAACGTCTTCTAGATAAGGTCGGCTCATATGCACAGTGTACAAGGGACACCCGGTAAAGTACAGCTTGCTGTGAAATGTTCTCACATAACTTCACTCAGCAACCTCTTTCACATCGGGGACGAGGACACCCACCTCGGCCAAGGTGGGTGAATCCGAGATCCCAACCGTATGCACTTATATACAGTACCTTTATTCAGAGGAAAACTTATAAGATTACTGCACTCACTGAGTCGTCCGAGTTTATCCGAGTTATTTATACTAGATTTTAAACACCAATGTCTTGGGCACAAGTTTTTTAGGTCCGATCAGGTCTGAATACAACAAGTTGGTAAAGGACTTGTATTCTCAAAAGTAGTTTTACTTGGTTATCTAAAAAACAACAAGTATCAAACACTTGTATTTTTAAGCCAAGTTATCTAACTGATCGCAGTTCAGACCCAGGTCTAAAAATGAATGAAGCATGCAACGAGTCAATAAAAACTCGCATTTATGCAAAGCTTGCTTAGTGACGACCTCGGACATAGTGTATATGCAACAAGTCAAAACAAAAACTTGCATAAAAGTTACAATATGCGACAAGTCTCAAACACTTGCATTCTTTTTTAAAGCTTTTTTGGTGACCACCTAACTGATCGCAGTTCGGATCCGAGGTCGAACGAATAAACATGCAACGAGTTAGTAAAGTAAAACTCGCGTTCGTGCAACAAGTTAAAGAAAAGGCTTGCATAACTCCGACCTCGGACATAGTACGTATGCAACAAGTTAGAATAAAAACTTGCATAAATATAACAGCATGCAACAAGTTAAAACTAGAAAGAACTTGCACAAAAATAAAATGTTGTACACAATAAGCAAAGCAAAATACAATCCAACATTGTCAAACATGTTACAAAAAACATAGACAAATCGCAAGCTGCCCAGCATAAGGGGCTTATGCTGCTTCATCTTCAACATCATAAAGAACAACCGAGCTCGGGTCGAACTCTTCATCTGGCTTCTCCACCAAGGGGTTGGGAAGGTTCTCCTCGGGCTGGTCAAGGTCAACCTCGACCCCATCCTTGTCATAATCGACCATCTTCCGACCCTCCACCCCGAACCCGGCAGAGGCCCCAACATACCGAATTCGGAGCCCTTGGTTCAGGTGAAGAATTTGCTCTACTGCACTGGTAAAAATTTTGCTCGCCACCCTCTCAAGATTGAAGTCCGACTCAGATGCGGCTACCTTATATTTAAGAGCTTGAGCAGCCCTTCTCTTCAGCAAAGTCCTAACCTTCTCCACCTCAGCAAGGCCTTCCCGCCGACCAGCCTCCCTAGCATCCGCTCTCACTTGGGCCAAAGCTTCCTCATGATTTTTTAGAAGCTCCTCCATCTGTTGGCGGTGCTTCCCTTCCAACTCGGCCAGTTTTTGCTCAGCAACGTTTTTGCCACTCTTCAGCTCCTCCACCTCGGCAGCCATAGCAGACCGAGCTTTTTTCTTGGCTGGTGACACTCCATCAGCCACATCGTCAGCGACTTCGGCCAGCACAGTAAACATGGTTGTGGCCCTTTTCAGCTGACAGGCCATATCCTCAGCCTTCTTTTTCCACTCAGCTCCCGACATCTTGATGAGAGCGTCTTTGACCGAAGTTTTGGCGAGGGTGGTCGGCGGCCTCGGAAGAACATCAGCTTCCGAGGGCGGAGTACCTGCAGCAAGGATTACCTCAGTGCTTGGACTCGGAGATTGAGGAGGAGGTGGGGCTATGATCACTGCAGGCGGAGTTGGGTGAAGAGGAGCGGATTCGGTTGAGGTCGTCTCAGTGGAGACTACGGCAGCCACCGCTTCATTGGAAGGGTTTTCGGGCCTCTTCCTCTTCCGTGCATCTAGCACAGCCTTCACCGCCTTGGACGACATGTTCGACCAATGTTCTTCTGCAAACACAAAAGGATAAAAAGAAATTAATAAGAAAGCTGAAAGAAAATGTACAAGTATAAGAGCAAAAGTAACTACCAATTTTTGTCAAGACTTCGTTGTCAGGACACTACATGAAAACGCCAATATCAAGCTGGAATTTCTGAGCACGATATTCGGTATGGAAATGGTGGGCTGTTACGGCCTCGTCGGCATCCAGGGTTACGCCCGACCACCTTTGCGGCGTGCTGGTATGGCGATTAAAGAACTCGGGGGTCCACTCCAAAGGGAACTTCGGTCCCGTCTCGGACCGAAACCAAGGTAGCCCCGTTCCAACGTACTTGTATTTAAAAAATCTTGGTTTAAAATGTTTCCAAGATTCGGAGAACATGCCGAACAAACCACAGTGAGCCCGGGCCTTAGCCGACACCCAAAGACGACCAGTCACCCCGTCTATATTGCTGACGAACGGGTTGTACATCCATAGGAAAAGACGAACTGTACATACCAACCCCTTGGCCCCGCAATATTTTTGAAATGCCCGCAAGAATGACCAAGTGTTGGGGTGAAGCTGCGAAGGCGCTAATCCGAGCTCGTTTAATACCCTCATTTCCAGATCGGTAAATGGCAAGGTTACACCAAGATTGTGTATCAAATCAGCATAAAAGAAGAAGGAGTTGGCATCTGTCCGAGAACAAATTCGGTCGTTTTCTGAGCAGGGGAGAATTTGGTACGAGGTCCCAGCAGCATCCCCCGAGCAAGGTAGCACGGCTCCCCTCACTCTAGCTAGTTTATCCTCAGAGTTTAAGCTGGATTGGACTCCCTTGGGCTCCACATCGACCCATTGGTACTGATCGGCATCAGTAGGTGCAGGGTAAAGCTCGGGACGGCTGATGCACTTTCTGGGAGGCATGATACCTGTGGAAGAACAGGGGAGCTCGGTGTTAGTCTTACGGGTCACAAAGAATAACCCCCCAGAAAATCCCCTCGAAGTTGTTCTGAGAGGCGAGCATCTCCCCTCTACCACAGGTACCCCCCCGATCGTACATCCTCTCCCTCTCCATCCTCTGAAAGTCGGCACGTTCTCTACCATCAGCAAACTCGGCCCAAGCATATTGCCGTATCCACTCTCTTTTCTCTTCCCAATCCCGAGGATAGACGACCTCAACGGGATCGACCTCCAGAACTCGTCTCTCTTATTTCCGCCTATACTCCCTCTGGTGACGGAACGCCTCGTCTATCTCTGTGGAGGAGCAGGACGAGGAGCACTACTGCTCGATGACAGGGAGACTACCCCAGCCCATTTTCTAAACCAATCCCAACTCATACTGAACCCAACCTACTCCTTTGGTTTTCTGAAAAATAAACAAAAAACACGAATCAAAAGCCCTCCAAAATCCTAAAAATGCCCAAACCCAGAAACACTCCAAACCACAACATTACTCCCCTAAATTAAAGCCTCAAACCACAAAGTTGTAAAGGAAAACCGCACCATACCCACGAAAACGGAGAACAAGAAACGCGAAAAATATTAAACCCCTCCCATATAAACCACAAAACAGTAAGAGAAGAAGAGAAGCAAAGAAGAAGAAGTGTGAAAACAACCAGTACCTTAGGAGTTTGAAGTCGAGAGAACGTGAAGCTTAAAAGACCCGCTGATGAAGGGGAAGACAGTGAAGAGCAGAGGAGAGTTTGACTATGGAGATGGTAGAGAAGGAGTTTGAATCTGCGATTTCGTGGAAAAAGGAAAAGTTTCTGATAGAGAGAGAAAGGAGAGCAACGCCAAAGGAAGATGGAGCGGTAGAGAGAGAAAAGAGAAGCGGTTTTGTGAAAGAGGGGGAAGAGAAACCGCCGTTTTCCCCCACTTTCGAAATATGGGCCTGGTCCAAAAGGCCCAACCCAACAGGAGGCCACATGCAATAGGACACGTGGCGCAGAGGCGCAGAGTAGCTGGAATCACGGATCTCGAAGCAACGTCGCAGTAATGGCGACGATTCGTTAGGTACGATTTCTGACACGCGTCAGATCAGGAAAAAGCAAGCGTCGCGGCGGGGCAGGAGAAAGGACAGTTTTCAAACCTGCTCCGTCATAATGAAAGGACATCAAGGACAGCTGGATCCAGCTCTTGACAGCTTAACGGCCGAATTCCCTAGAACCTCGGAACAAGGCTCAAATGGCCTTGACCGAGCTGGGGGGCTTATGTGGTGAACTCGGCCTTTATGTGGTGGATTTGGGAAAAGGACCTAAACCAAGACCTCGGAACAAGGCTCAGATAGCCTTGACCGAGCTGGGGGGCTTATGTGGTGGACTCGGCCTAGCCGAGGTCCTCAGAACCCTTGCCTAAGGCCTCACGGCCCTATGAGAAGCCCTCTGTGTGCTGGGCCGAGCTCAAGGCTCAACGGCCGAACAGATACCAGATACGGTCCGACCTCATACTCCAACCCAGGTCCGACTTCCCTGTCCGACACCTCCCAGAGTCCGACACCAAGGACAGGGTGACGTATCTCACCTTATCCACAAGGACAGCTCATCCACTCATAGCTCAATACAGGCTGGCCCTACTTGGGCCTAAAGCAAGCCCATTAGGGCAACCAGCTCCCCCCTATAAGTAGCTCCGTACTACATGGGGCTCAGGTACGTCCTCTAACCCTAATTGCCACCTTCACACACCAGTGATTAGGGTTGCTTCTTGGCTTTCTCCCTTAGCCATTTGAGGACTCCCACCAAACATCACACAGAAACCCTAGACAAAGGCTCCTCTGAAGGTCTTCTTCCCTTACCCTTAGAGAACCTCACCGTCTAGGACATCACATGTGTTACATTATTATGTCTTTAGGATTGAAACCAAAACTTGTTAAATTATTAAGGAATAAAACCAAAACACGATAAACTTTCGGGGATTAAAAATATATTTAAGAATTAAAAAAGTACTTTTTAATTATTTTATTGCCATGTGTCATCAACATAATATAAAATAGAAGAAGTAGAATAGCAAAAAAGATTTCCCTCCTAAAACACTCATTTTTCCTCCTAATGTTGTATTTCTCTCATAAATCCATCATTAAGTGTGTGTTTTGTGTCTTTTAATCTTAGCCATCCGTCATATTTTATTAGATTAAATCATAATCGTTCATCATGTTTTTTCAGAGACACGCTTCTCTTCGTCTTCTTTCTTTCTTTTTTTTCTGGTTGTCTTCCTTTCTCTCCCTTTCAGTTTCTTTGTCTCTTCTCATTTCTTTCCATCTCTTTAATACATATTTTCAAACACTTTTATGTACAAAAAATTTTGGAAAATAAACTTCTGATTTTGATGTTCATTAGGCTCTCCAAATATACATCATAAAAAATATACAAATGAGTACTCGAATAAAAAAATAATTTATCTTTAATTTATTTCTTATATATTTCTTTATCTTTAATTTATTCCTTGTCATTTTGAGAGTTGTCATAAAGTTTCGAAAAAATTATTTAATTATATATTTTTTGGTGAAATTAAATATTAAAGATTTTATTTGATCTAATTAAATAACTTATGGTTTCTAGCTAAACTAAAATTTATGCCTTTTTGTGGAAGTTAAGGATTTAATAAGACAGGTGCTAAAAACAAAAATAGAATATGAAAATTGATGAGTAGAGTATTAGTGATATAACTATTTTGATCATATATATAATTATTTTTCTATAACACAATTACACATAGATAATTATTCGTTATATTTGATCATATATATATTCGTTTTATAACATAATTACACATATATTTATTTATTTTTTAACACAAATACACATATTTTTTCACATAGATATATAGTCTAATGAATAAGAGATGCCAAAAGTCTTTACGATAAAAAACAAAAACACCAATGGTAGATTAGAAAAAGAATTAAGAAAATGAAGATATGAGTGAGGACACTAACACACCCGTATGACTATTCACACTCTTCATTTTTTTTAATTAATAATATTGTTAGTTTTATTTTTCCAATATATCTTTATTAAAAATTTTAAAGTAAAAATTAAATAGATTTATCTTTTGCTCAATAATTGATTTTTTAATCAAGAATTCCAGAACTCCAAAACCTATATTCTTATGGATATACTTTTTATGATCTTTGAATTCTCATATATTTAGCACTAACTTGATATTTTAATTTTTATATTTATGTCAAAGTTCATGTCAACTCGAGATCATAAAAAGAATAGCGAAATTTAAGACCCGTATATCACAGGAGACAATTTTCCTAGTTTTTTTAATACTTGTTTTGTACATTGGGCATGGCTATCTGGAAATCCATCGGTCACATCATCTTTTAATGAAGATATCCTAATGGTAAAGATCAAAGCCATTTTTTTTTTAAACTTTAAGAACCATGACCGATAACAAAAAAGATAGCAATTAAAAAAAAAAACTCAATCTACTTTCAGGAATCTTTAACACAATGAAGCCTTTTTGTTTTCCCTCTTTGTTAGGCCTAAGCCTCACTCATCCCTATAATTAATTATTTATCTTATTTATTTGTTTGGTTCAAAATGGTCATTCATTGTTTTTTCTCATATGGATCTCTCAACTTGATTGTTTGTCTATTTTTTAGCATGTTCAATCAAAATATTATGTTAAACTGATCAAAACATTGAATATTTCATTAAACTAATGAAGACAAATTAAAGAGTATTTCATTAGAAAAAAAATATTGTTTTCATCATTTTAACGAAATATTTAAATATTATATGCTACTAACGTTAGTGATCAAATTGAGATAAATAATCAAGAGACCAAAATTAAAAAAAAAATAAGGAACTATTTTGAAACAAATAAATAAGATAAGTAACCAATTAAATAATTTTGTCTATTTTTTCTCTAAATTTATACATTTTTTTTATTTATAAAATGACTCAATTCCAGCAAAATTTGTTGAAACAGCATAACAATAAGCTGCCATGTAAAGGGATAAGGACTAAGGAGATTAAAGCCATCAATAATTCACCAAACAATGATATCCAAAGATCGAACACAAAATTTCCAACTCTCAAATCTTTACAAATTTACATAAATTTACATAATTATGTAAGATACATCTTGTTATTGATTATTATTTTTTTTGGCTTATTTATGGTTTTGGCCCCTTAAAATTTCAGCGTGTTTTTGTTTTAGTTCCTAAAAGTTATTTTAACTGGGACTAATCCTTAATTTTTTAAATATTTTGGTTTTGATCCACTCCATTATGAAAAAACTGTTATTTGCTGATGTGGCTAGCGGAACATCATATCAGCAGTCACGTATTCTACGGACACAAAATGGCCCCATATGCAAAATGGTCACATATGCAGAATTTTGTGCTTATGAACCTGAATCATCTATGTCACATGACCATAAGCAAAATGGTCACATATGCAGAATTTTGTGTTTATGAACCTGAATCATCCATGTCACATTACTTATTTGGCACTATCTCATACCACGTAGCTGTTGATGTGGGTTTCTGTTAACCACGTCAACAAATAATTGATTTTTTCTTACGGATGGGACCAAAACCAAAAAATTTAAAAAAATAAGGACTAGTTCCGGTTAAAATAACTTTTAGGGACTAAAACCAAAACACGCTGAACTTTTAGGGATCAAAACCGTAAATAAGCTTTTTTTTTTTTTTTTCTTGTTATACCACATGTTTTGAATTTTGTTGCATTAGAAAATTAAATGATGCAAACAGCGAAATCACACAACAAAATAATGTGCGCAAAGAACGTTCATTGCCTTCGGATGTTGACATAGGTGATTGTTTTGAGTTAGGAAAACGAAGGGGGACCATCTACCTGTACAAATTTGATTTGTGATTACCTTCCAACAATAAGATGCTATGTAGTAGTTCGACTTGTTATATATATTGTCCCCGTTCTTGTTTATCAGTTATACTTTAGAAAAATTCTTGGATTTTATTTATAAGCTATTTTGTATTTTTTAGGAGGTATTTATTATTATTTTTTTCTTATTTGTCATTTGTTCATGAAAATGCAACAATACAATGTGAAAATTTCAATCCAATCAAATAAGAGAGTAAAATTGTAATGTTAAAATATTTTTTTTAAATTTTCAAAAAATGCAACTATCTTCTTTAATCTACGTGATATGATTAAATATGACTTATAAATAAAAAAATAGAGAATATATACTATCCTCTTAGTATTATATTAAGGACTATTTTAAGTAAATAAATAACTTACTCGAAAAATATATTCAACTAGTTGAAAATAGGATGCTTCATTATATAAATATGTCCTCCATTACTAATTGATTAACATAATCTCTGGTCTACGGTATTGCCCTTTTCTACACTTAATATGATTGGGACATGGCACCCTCACGATCAAATTCAATGAATCCATAACATTTGGTAAAATATATTAGCATAAATTTATCTTTGAGGAGAATAGCCATTGATGCAACCCGTCATCAATTAGGCTTTTTAGCTGACCTTGATTAAAATATGAAACTCCGGGTCACTATATCTAAGCACATGCCTTATCATTTCCATTTTATTATGCTGCAACAAGGATTTATATATTGGTAAAGACCACATCCAAGAACTAGGGGAACTTTCTCCCTCCTTCTTTAAAATTTGAATACTTTGTATTGGTGTTGGCCTAGCTGAATTTCAACATGGTTTTGAGTAGTGTTAAAGTCTTAACTTGTGGTAAAGGCTTGGATGCAGAAAGCAATAATATATAGGTGAAGACCTTGAATTGTGTTTTACTTAATTAAAATATTTTTTTTATATAGATGGACCTCTTAATTATGATTAGAAGACTATTGAAGAGAACGATTGTATAAAACTATGCATGGCTTTTTGCAAGATGTGTAGCTTACAAAGAAGAGAATGTGGGTCAGATGAAGGTGAAAAAGAGTGAAGTCATGATGTTATGAAGCAATAAAAAAGAGAAAGAAAAAGATAGTAAGGAGGAGATTGATTCTCAATATTTAAATCGGAGATCAAATGATAGGATTGAAACACTTAAAAGTATTAAGTTCCTTCTTAACATGGAAGATAATAAGGCTAAAAGTCAATCGTAAGATGAGTCATTTAAGAAGGGTACTAGTATCTAGCATAATATTGGGTGCCTCTTCGTTGATGCTAGCATCATTTTCGTTGATACTAGTATCACCTTCCATGAGAGACATCCATTGGGATATTTATTTCCTACTAGGAATCATCCCTTCCTCCATGAAAAACCTCTACATTTTCGTCTGATAAGGCTACATTTGTTTCATCGAGGGGAGGTGGAGTTCATTCGTGAAGTGTCCTGACTTACACAATGTTTTCTAGGATAAAAAGGAAGAACAAGTATGTAGATGGGTGTTGACAAGTTGATCCTTAGTATGTGGTAAATAGTAGTATCTTTTTATGACAAAAGGGTTAAGTGATCAACAAGTGTAGGAAAATGGTATAGGGTAGAGAAGAAACTTACTTGGATAATTATATTTGCAAAAGATAATAGGAAATAACAATAATAATAATTATGTACTTGAAACATGTTTTCCAACACTGTCCTTAAGTCGTTATTCGCCCCCACTATTTGCTGCATGGTTAAGGCAAATCGACTCTAGGATTTATCCAAGCATCTAGAGATTATCAACCAGCAATTCTAATAATTTCACTTTCAAGAAAGAATCTAAATGATTTAAAGAGGAATCTCTATATTAGAATCTATATTTCACTTTCATGCTAGGGAATTCTATTTATAATAGATTTATCAATAGTTGTGTCTATTCATGGTAAAGAAATGCCATGAAAAGACACATTTGTCTACTCATGAACAAATGCTTCTATTCATCGGTGAATCAATACATCAATTCACATTTTCACATGACAGTTTTGCAAACTATCACCAACAATCCCCCACTTAGTTTGTAAAACTATACAATCCTCTCATATCCATATAGTATCATGCGTAAGAAAAGGTAGCGATGTGCTTTTAACCTTTCCATAGGATAAACACTTCAAAGTTATAACATAATTAATGGTAGCTAAGTGCTTTTAACCATAATCATTCACCGCTATAACCAAAAATATCACCCACATGATTCTATAATACTTCAAGATTAATTCACAGAAAAATTTTAATGGCCATGTGCTACTACCTAGTATTCATGAAACATTTCCAAAAGTCAACCCAAAAATTTTGATCAGAAGCGGAACCACTCCTTAATGCTCATATAGGTGAAGTTTCTTTAAGGTCTTAGCCTTCATTTAACTTCATTGTGAGTTTAATACTCACCCTCCTCATACATTTAGTATTTCACAGTAGACTTGGAATGGTAAATTTCTCTAGTGCCAAAGTCGCTTATCAATAACTTGTTACCCATTGAACTCTTGGACTGGAGGTCTTCTAGAGAAGAGTTGGGTTTCTATTATTGGCGACTTTTATTAAAGGGTTTCAATCCCATTTTCATTGATGATTTTCCATCACCAATTTCTCTTTTAGAGATCAGTCAAATCGTTCTTAATTTGACACATTAAATTTGTAATTATATCATCACAAATCAGTCTTTAGACAAATTCATGTCTCAACAATCATGTCTAGACTTTTGGTATACCTTATTCAATCCTCTAAACATAGTACCTCCACTGTCACAATGTAAAGACATGGTTGACATCAGTTGTGGTCACAACAATATTTCTTATAACATGTCTTCCAACCATTTTACCTCTTTACATGCCTCTACTAAATCAGCATACTCAAATTCCAAAGTGGAAAGATTTTACATGTCTGTTTCTTTGAATCTCAAGAAACTAATTATCCGCCAAAGATTAATATCCATTTAAGCATAAATTTGTTATCACTTGCACTAGTTATTCCAACTATCATTTATTGTATTATTCCGGCTTTACTGGAAAAATCCTAGAACTCTTCCAATTTCTTTTCAATCAATCCCTGATCAATTATGTACCTTGCAAGCATTCAAAACAAAAGAAATATATGTTCTAGTATAATGCATAACATACATAAGATTATCAATGACACTAGAATTTAATTTGAGCAAAGTTCCAATTAGAAATTCTCTCTAACATGTGCAAAACAACATAGCAAATAAACCCCCAGAACATGTAACATCATAGTCAGTAAACCTCCACTGTCTTTGCTCACTTTAATCCCTATAATCTACTATCTATATATAAAAGGATCCCTTTTCGAGGCATCACGTTTGCCGGAGAAATTTTCGAGGCACCACGTTTATCCCGTGAAGCTTTCCTCGCATCAGAGAATTTGTAGGTGGATAATCATTATCTCTAATCAAAATTACAATTTAAAATTAAATAAATTATTTAAATTTATTTAATCATTATATGTTTGTAGGTAAATAACATTATCTCTAACCAAAATTACAATTTGAAATTAAATTAATTATTTAAATTTATATAATCATTATCTGTATGTGAAATCATTATCCTTAATTTGTTGAACAAAACATTATCCTCAACAAAAATATTTAAAAAATATTAAAAAATTCACTATATATAATAGGCTCTCTCATTCAATTTTTAAAGTTCTATCTAATTCTAAGAATTATCTTCTCCAAATTCTTTCTTTTATTTTTATTTTTTCCCTCATTCCTCTACTTAAAACTCTTAATTTTGATTTTTGAGTGTTTGATGAATTACTTATTAGATGATGCATATTTTGTTATACTTTTAATTGACTTTTGTTTATTCCTCTACTTAGAACTCTTAATTTTGATTTTTGAGTGTTTGATGAATTACTTATTAGATGATGCATATTTTGTTATACTTTTAATTGATTTTTGCTTAATGCTAATTTCAGGAAGAATGGCATCAACGAGTTACTTCAAACAAAAACATGACCTTGGTAAGTTGTTATACATACTTACTTTGATTATCCTTTTCTCTTTTCAAAGATTCAAAGAAGAGAAGGGTTAAAGCTTCTAGGATTAAGAAGAAATACCCTGATCGTATTCCGGAGAGAAATAATTTTGGTGAGTCTTTTGCCTGTTTGAAAAAACAGTGTTTTTCGATTTATTTATGATTTTTTTTCCGTTTTTGTCATGAGATAAGATAAATGATGAAAAAGATCAAAACATTTAAATATGAATAATAATAATAATAATAAATGTGATAATTATATTTAAAAAATAATGAAGGTAAAAAAATATTAATTTATCCATCAAATAAATATAAGAAATATCTTATAATATTATCCAATAAAAAAATCAGAATGTATAACTTTGGTTTAATTATATATAATTTTTCATATTAGATGTGATAATTATATTTAAAATATGCTAAATTATCATGTCTTATACAATAGAAAATATTTTGATTTATCTTTAAATCTACTCATAATACCATCAAACAAAAAAATATAAAAAAGTTTAATTTTCATTTCACTCTAATAATTAATCATAATATCATGATAAAACGTGTTAATCATCGATCAACTAAATAAGGAATACATTAATTTTTAATACTCATCTATACATAGACAAATATAATATTAAATATATAAAAAATAGAGCCAATATTATATTCATAATAAAGTGCAATGTGTTAACCAAGATAGTCAAAAATAACAATTTCAATGTCGTTTTCATGTTCTATGAAATAGTGTATATTCCAATTTATCCTTAAATTTTCTCATAATACCATTAAACAAAAAAGATCAAAATATTTAATTCTGATTTGTTTTTAATTATCATAATAAAGTTGATAATCATATAAAAATATTAATTTATCTATTAAATAAATAAGGAATATCTAATTCTGATTTACTTTTGATTCATCATAATAAAGTTAATAATCATGTAAAAAATGTTAATTTATCTATTGAATAAATAAGGAAAACCTCAGATAAAAAATGTTATTTTTTATTTATATAAGGAAGTACAAAATTTTTCAACAAGCTCATTTTTTATTGTTGTTTAATAATAATCTTTACTTTAAAATATTTAAATATTAATAATCCCTGCATTGCACAGGATAAAAATAAAAAAGTTTACTTTTGATTTCACTCTAATTAATAAAACATGCTAATTATCGATCAACTAAATAAGGAATACATTAATTTAATATTAATCTATACATAAATAAATATAATATTAAAAAAACGAACTGTCATTATCTTCCAACTAATTCATGTCCAATGAAATAAGGGATATTATGATTTATCATTAATTATTCTCATAATACCATCAAACAAAAAAATCAAAATAATAATAATAATTTTTTATTTATCATAATAAAGTATATTGAATAATCCTTTTTTATAATTATTTTTGTTATTGTTTAATAATAATCTTTACTTTATTATGAAAATAATAATAATCTTTAATTTAAAATATTTAATATAAAAAAATTTAATATCAACAACCTGTGCATTGCACGGGGTAAGAGCTAGTAATTTATATCTTTTTAAGAACTTTCATCTTAAATTCAAAGATAAAAACTTTCTAGTTACATTTAGCAAGTGCAACAAGTATACCAATGATAATAAACATGGTTAACATCACATAAATAATGTCATTAATAAATTTCATGAGGGAACATGCAAAAGAAAACAATGTATATTAACCTTGACTATTTTACATGACACTAGCACTTGTCCCAATTATAATCACATCTTGAACATACAAGCAAATAATAACTTCAAAAATATACACTTATCTATATTATTTTGCTTATAACATGGGACAAAACTATAGTATAAACTTTTCCTACTATTGCTTAAGTGATTATTAAATCTTATACGATATAATTCTAACTTGAATAACATCATACATTGATACACACTTATGTTCCAATAGTAAATAACTACTTTAGTAATTAGTCATGGAGATGATTTAATCCAAAAAGGATAAGACCAAGAGAATACCATTTCATTTTGAAAATTCTCTCACAAACCCCCCACAATTTTCAAAATAAACTCAAAACTTTATCATTTTTAAAATCTCATTAAATATGTCATTCTATATAAAATAGTTTATATAAATAAAAGAAATTGATACTATAAAATTTTCAAAACTCTTCCACAAAGTATTGAACCCGTTGAAACAATAATTAAGGGATACAATTGTTCAACAAGTTGTTTCATTATTTTAAAAAAAAATAAAATAGAAAGAAAAAACTAAGACCAACTCGCCTTGCATTGTAATAGATGCCACAAACCCTTACTTTTGTTGTGCATGGTCTATAATCATTGCTTTCTAATCATGGGTATATATGCAACTCTTCAAATAATATCAGCTTTGTAAAAAATAATATAAAAATCAATAAAGCCAGATTTCAAAATCTAAATAGATGAAACTTTTCAAAAATCTCACTTATTTCAAATCCAAGCGAGGGTCTACAGACCTCAACACCCCTTGGTCATTTTTCCAAAGTAAAATAACTTGATATTACGATACGTGACTACAATTCTACGCAACTCTTCAAGTGCATAAATTCAAAAGATATCCATGTCCATTTGCCATGACTCTACTCAAATAATGATCACCATTATTTACAAGACCATTTATTTAACATCTAAAACTAAGAATTCATCCGCAATTTGTTTTCACAATGAAGAACAATTTCATTTATATAATTGTCATGCAAGAATAAGAAATGTGTACCTTTCACCATTGTCATGAATACAAAAATAAAGTTGATTTCTCCAACTTGTAAGAAAAAAGTGCATCATCTTTTGACATCATTTTCAAACCTTTGTGATTCTTCCGAACGCACAATCTACAAAGAACATCATCTCCTCACCCACAATAATAACGACTTCAGATTGAAGGAAAATGGTATAGGGTAGAGAAGAAACTTACTTGGATAATTGTATTTGCAAAGGATAATAGGAAACAATAATAATAATTATTATGTACTTGGAAGGTGTTCTCCAACACTGTCCTTAAGTCATTATTCGCCCCCACTATATGCTGCAGGGTTAAGGCAAATCGACTCTAGGATTTATCCAAGCACCTAGAGATTATCAACCAGCAATTCTAATAATCTCACTTTCAAGAAAGAATCTGAATGATTTAGAGAGGAATTTCTATATTAGAATCTATATTTCACTTTCATGCTAGGGAATTCTATTTATAATAGATTTATCAATAGTTGTGTTTATTCATGAGTAAAGAAATGTGTCTTTTCATGGATGAAAAAACACATCTTTCTACTCATGAACAAATGCTTCTATTCATCGGTGAATCAATACATACATCCATTCACATTTTCACATGACAGTTTTGCAAATTATCACCAACAACAAGTGTTGAATGGAGCTGTCATGAAGATTGGAAGTGTAATACCCCGAATTTTTGTTTCCCAAATAAATAAAAAGAAATATTTAAATGAAATTAATTATATGGAATTAATTAGTTTTTTTTATTAAATTATGGTTATATTAAAAGGATAATTAAGGGAAAAATACAAGAAAAATATTTTGAGCATTAAAAGTGGTGTTTTTGCAGTTTAGTCCTTGGGGAGGACCTAAGAGGCAATATTGAAAAGGTTTTTGGAGGGAAAGTGAATAAAATATTAATTTTTGAAAAACTGGTCGTGTTAATCGATTAACCCAACCGTTAATCGATTAACGATGGTGCAGAAGCTGAAGATAGTGGAATTTGATGACTCAACCAGCAAGGAGACTTGGTTTTGACACCTAGCAAGGCCCAGGACACGTCCCTGCTACGTGTTGCCCTGCATGGTGATGAGCTTTGGCTATAAATTGGGGGTTTGGTTGAAGGAAATGGTGGAAGAAGAAGAAGGGTACCAAAACTCTGCTGAATTTTCGTTTGAACACCCTCTGTTCATAGCTTTCGTTTTCCACCCTCACTCAAACACAATCAACAAGCTTTATACCTCCTTAAACTTTGTTACAAGACCTTCAATTCAAGACAAGAATCGTGCAATTTGGTGGCTTGTACAAGGAGAACAAATTAGCTAAAGTTGGGTCCAAGAAATTGAAGTCTGTAGTTTCAGCTTTGAGGTGCCAAGTTCAAGTCTTCGATTTTGGTATGTAGAGGACCTCAAATCGTGTCATTTCGGTTTCTAATTAAAGTTTGCAATGCCTAGTTTCTATATTGACCAAGTTTATTCGTTTTCATGCACGTTTGCTATGTCAAATCCTCTGCCAAACTTGCTCTCTTGAACTTGTGTTGGGACCGAAAACAGAGCAAGAGGTGGCTTTAGAATCTGAGGTTTTTCTTGCTGACTTTGCATCCAAAAAGCTTCATTGAGGTAAGGGAGAATCTGTACTAATGCTAGAATAGATTATGGAATTGAATTGAATGTAGGATGAACCTCTATGTGGTTCAAAGGGCACTAGGTTAGTGGACAATGGCTTGGAGGCCAATCTGAAATGAAACAAGAATTGGAACAGGTTAGATTATAGTATTAGAAGCTAAATGAACCCTCAATTTGATCTGAAATGGTGTTAATCAAAATTTGATATGTTAAGTTGAGCTTTAGGTTAAATTTGGGGGAAAACAACATGATTCTATGAAATTGATGTTATTTGGTGCAATTGATGTTATGAACAAGTATATTATGTTGTATTTGAGCTGTACATAGTGTTGAATTTGGTTAAAATTGAGTTGGTATGAGTTTGGTATTTAAAAACCAGTTCAGCAGTGTTTTTACTGATATGATAATCGATTATCCTGAGCTGATAATCGATTATCACGTTTAATTTTTAAGGATTCTGAATTTGGACCTGTTTTAATCGATTATGAAATTATTATAATCGATTATGAACCTTATTTTTGTGATAAAAATTCAGAATTTGATTGTCTAATGGATTATGTCAGTTATATAATCGACTATGCATGGGCTGAGACTTGGTTGATTGGCTAAATTTTCATGAAAGGTGAAAGAAAATACCAATTCATAACATAACCAAATTCCAAGTAAACTCAAATAGTATTGATTTTGATAAAGTGTATTACAATGGTATGTTCATGCATCACATTTGCATTCTGGATTCCCACATTTGGTGGAGACACGTCCGTGAGGCGTGGGCATATCCCTTTTGGTTATTTTGGACTCGAGGGATACTCGTGAAAGTGTCTGCTCCAAAGGGTCAGTGTGCGTTCGTTGAAACGTAAGGGAATGTCGGTGACCGGGGTTGCACCTTTTGTTCCGGAAATACACACGTGTGTGTGGGCATGTCTTTAAACGTCGGGCTCGAGAGACGTAATCTTGCGGGATACGTCAGCGTCACTTCTATGAGCTCTAGGGGTGTCGTGTAATGTTGGCCGAGTCCGAGAGGTACTCGTTGAGGGGTACCGGGCATATTTTAAAGGTGCCACGGGAGCCTATTTGTTGTGTTGGCCAACGATCATGCATTGATAGATGAGTTGCATTGCCAGTGCACATATATTTGATTATTCATTATTATGTTTTGATGTTTATGATGTAATGAGAATTGATTTGTATAAGTGATTATTAAGAAATTCTAATTGATTATCAAAGGATTATAATTGATTATTAGCAAGTGGTAATTGATTAGAAAGGAAAATAGTGGTTAATGATAAATAAAGACTTGATTATTTTATTATTTTTTTTACCCTATCTATTTGGTTATGCGTTAGTATTTGCTGACTCCCTATGCCCTTGTAGGTGATGGCTCGTACCTGACATACGTGGAGTTACGCCCACTCCGTAGAGGAGTGTGGGACTACGAGGAGCACAGAGCGGTTTTTGAGGGTGAGGTTGACGTGATCTTTCGTTACCCCAACCCCCTTGCTCGTGTGCGACCTCGGAGGCTTTGCATCCCTATGATCTACATACTGCACATTCCACCGACTTATACTTATCGTTTTGGTACTCCTCCACCACGTCCTGGCCGTCGTTTCTATAACTTACGTGTCAGACGTCCGGCTACCCGTACTCGTCCTTCTACTTCTTCTGAGGCTGTTGCTACGGCCACTCCTCGTCCTGGTCCGACCACCAGGGTACAGTTTGCACCCTCACCTGAGCCAGTGCGTCGCACTGCTGCCCCTCTGGTGTCAGATGAGGAGGAGGAGGACCCCGTAGAGGACGTGGATGGGCCAGCTGCTGACAGCCAGTGATGTGGTGACTATATCTTAGTATGTGTAGTATGGGGACCATAGTAGGATGTAGTGCTGCAGCTTTTGGAGGATCCAGGGATCAGGCATCAGTGTGGGTGATCATGACATAGCTTTCGAATGGCTCTCTTATTTTGATTTGTAGTATATTTTATATATTTTTTTGATGAGAGCATTTGAGAGCTAGTATTTTATGCTTACTAGTCTGTATCTCTAAAACTTTGCTACCTCCACTTTCACTATCTTGCTACCTTGGGTGTATTTGGGTTTTATGACATGTATATATATGGGCTATGGTTGCATGTCAATTCTGATATTTATTTTTACTTACTCGCAACCATATTAATGCTTTCAAATCGTTTCCGCTGAACTCAAAACAAGTACACAATTATTTTATTAAACCCGGTAGTATTTTGAGATAGAAACTCATTATTTTAAAAAGGAAAAAGTTTTTCATGAAATTTTCTAATAGTTTTTAAATAAACTATTTGCATATTTTATTTTAATATAAATAAAGTCATATTTTGAGAACGTCACATGAAGGACAAGAAAGATCCATGATCAAATGTCAGGGAAGATTGAAGAAATTGAAGACTTTGACAAAGACGAAGCATTGAAAAAAACCTAACAACAAGCACACAGGTCACGTGCCGAAGGAAGACTGTCGAAGAGTAGTGAAACATTTTGGCAAGCTCGACACGCGAGTAATGAGCTATTATTTTGTACAGTGTATGTATGGAGGTAGCTACTTGGTAAATTAATCTTTAAATAGGAGTTACATTGCCGTTCATTTTACTCCACTTGGTCACTAATAATGCAAATTGTTTTTTTTTTTCCATTTTGTTTTTGCTTTGCTTTATTTACTTTTTGCTTTGCTTTATTTACATTGCTTTCGTTTTCTTTTGCAATGATGAATTCTTAATAACGCAAGATTACCAAATAACTTGTGTCAAATTATACTTAGGAGAAGAGAAATTAAATCAACAAATGGTATCATCCAAGATCGAATTCGTGACTTCCAACTTCCAAATTTAAGATTTGGTATATGACCATGTGAGTTGCACCAACTTGTCCTTCAAATTTTAATATTGACAAATTATTAAAAAATGTTTGCCACTAAACAATTAATATTATTTGAAAATGTTAAGTTGATCAGGCTTAATTCATATCTACGTTCTATTCGGACCGGGCGTTACCCCATCGAACTGGATTAGTCGGTCCACTAATACCAAGATGCAAAAAAAAAAAATAAGTGCTATAAAATTTATCTTTTCTTTTACCAAATGTTTCCGAAATAATATCCATACCTATAAGATTCATTTAATTAATTATTGGCTTGTTAAATACAATAATATAATTTGATTACTTAATAGTTAACAATGTCAACCAGGGGGGCATGGTCTGCGCGCATAATCTTCCATGCCAGGAATAGGTGATGTTCATTTCTATATAAACGGGCACGGTTAACTTATGAACTTACTATTAGTTCGTATGTGTGCTAACTACATATCTAACTGAGCTTATGAATAGATAAAATTTAAAATAAATACACGTATAGGAGGTTTTTCCTTCAAAATCCCTTAGTTTAGAAAGGGTTTTGTATCTTTTTTAATTTGGATCACTTAAATAATAATAAATGTGTTTAGAATGTTAAGTCAAATTTATTTGATTGAAAAAGGTTAATATTTCAATTCAATCCTTAAGTATCTAAAAGCAAAAATACAAAATTATTGTAGAGTTCAAAAAAGCAAAGTGTCGTTAACACCATTCCTTCTTTCTTCTTAATTCATCATCTGCATTTGCTTAGTTTCATCTTTTTTCCTGTGGCTTGTTCTCCTACAGTAGTTCACATACTTTAGTTCTTCTGATCTCAGGGAGGTATCACTACTTTCTAGATCCATCAAGTTGAACTCGTCTTCTATCTTGCTCATCCATGATAATAGAGCTTGGGCATTAAAATCATCATTTACCTCATAGAGGATCAACACTTGTTACTCTTTTCCTACTTTTATTCTTTTCACTTTCATCATTCATGTTTTTTCTCCTCTTCTTCTATCTACCCTATAAATAACTAGTTTTTACCCTATGCATTGCACGGGTCTGTACCCGTCTTGTTTTTGTATATTGGAACTTTGTTAATAGTTAAGTATTAATGATTGAGTATTAAATTTGTTGTATTTGATAAGTTATATTCTAGTTTTAGGTCCGTGCACTACGTAGGATGTTTGTTTGTTTGTTTGTCGTTAGCTAATTATTATTGGAAAAATAATAATTGTAAATCATTTTGGGTTTTCGAATTGAATTTAATCTATTATTATTATTATTATTATTATTATTATTATTATTATTATTCCCTTTGCATTCAAAAAAGTTCAGTTTAAAGTGTTTCTTAATAAGTACTAATTCAAAATGGTTACTACAATAAAATAAAGGATCACAAATTCATGAACAATTTGATTTATCAGCCCAAAATAAATAAGTATTATTTGCTTACTATAAAAATCTCATTATCACGATAAATAGACACTAAATCTTAGGTTAAAACACATCACACAACATGTATGTCTTAGTTTTCGCAAGCTAAACAGATCTTAAACTTTTTTCCATCAAACAGGTCTTGCCCAGAGCAAAACAAACCATTTTTTGTTTCTAATTGAAAACTAACGCTCTGAAAAGTCATTTGGTCACTTACGTTCTACTTTAAGTGTTTTTTTAGCATAAAAATTAATTCCTAAATATATATAAGTGTCTTTTTAGAAAATGATGCAACATTAATTATATATATATATATATATATATTTTTATAATTATACCCTCACTTAATTAAGAGAGGTAATAATTGAAAAAATATAATAAATATAATTATTATAAGGGAGAAAAATGACAAATTAAGTAAACACCATATAAAGTTAATCCAAAATCATAATTTATTACATTTCTTAATGGGAAAGTTATACCTAAAATGACACTTAAAGTAAAATGAATTGAAGGAAGTAGTTTAAATGGGATATATAATATACCACATAAAAAATGTTGAAAACAATTGCCGAACAAAGCTTTGTCAAACAACTATTAAAAATATAATAACTATTGCTTAAAAAAAAATATATTTCTGTTTAGTAACTGAGAGAGACACAGTTACTGAAACCGTAAGGATTTAACATTGAGAAGTACCATTTAAAAGTACAGTAGTCTAGAAGAAATTAAGGCTGTACCTGAGAAGATCTCTCGGGAGTCATTCCAGATATACTTAAATCATGTCACCCACCCTGTCATAAAAATCTAACGGCAATTTTCCCCCAACTTCTCCTATCACATCATCCAACAAAGCTTTGATGTTTATACCACCCAAGGCTGTTTGTACTTGTGTCAAAATTAACCAACATAAGTTGAGGAAAAATCTTTCAACTTTAGTCACATTTTGTACAGATTTATAAATTACAAAAGAGAGCAAGCATGATGAACATGGTAACAGTGAGGACACCAGCCACTACTTGCCTCAAAATCACTCCTAAACAAATGCAATTATCCTCTCATAGCATAACAAATAACTTATAATCAAAATATAAGCAATTTGAATTTAAACATAATTATTAATAATTATACCACAGAAAATTTGAATTTAAACATAACCACTTGCCTCAAGCAACTTTGAAACTAAATTTTGGTCATTTTCTTTTGAACCATTTACATGACCAACATGAAATTTATCTTTAAACAATTCTCATTCGAAAATAAAAAAATTGAAACTTTGAACAAAGTTAAGAGAAAAACAAATAGAATGAGTAACTGATCAAGAATGTAACAATAGAATGGAAGGAGAAAATCATTAATAGCCAAACAACACATCATTCTTTGCAAATAAATTGCACTCTTATCATGACTTTATTTAAAAAATAAAAATTGGGCAGTGCAATAAATAATCGTGGCCCTATTTTTTATGTCGTCCAATGGGTTAGTTCTCTTGTTTTGCCTATCAATATGTTTTAGATAGAAAGTCGCGTTAAAGTATGATCAGGATGCATATAATAAGATTTGCAAAAGTAAGAGTGAGAATCTTATTGTATCAATTAAAGATAATCAATGATCCATATTAAGCGAAAATAGTGACTAAAAACTAACTTAAAATGGAATGTATAATATATAAAAAAAAACAGTGAAAAAATATAGCACAATTGCCACGTAAAATAATAACAAAAAGAAAAGGGATAGACAAAAAAAAGAGATAGACAAAAAATCATGATAAAAACATCTAATATTTTAATGCATGCACAATCAAAGGACAGTTCAACACAATACTTGTATAGAGAAAGTGAAAATGGGTGGTGATTTCGCCTAAACAAAGAACACTTCAACTTCCTTCACATTTAGTTCAACACAAGCAGTTTCCTTTTATTAAGACAGAAGTTAATTTAGTTTTTCAGTTTGTGAAAAAATTGTATGTAACTGCAATGACACGTGGATGCCTTAAAAATTGAGAAATCTCCAACTTTTAATGTGGAGGCAGGAATTCAAATTGGAGCATTATGGAGGCTTCATTGGGACATCTTTTTATCCTAAAAGGAAAGATGATACACTTCTCTTGGACCCTTCTTCTTATAACACCTTGCTTTTTTGGACACTTTGATATCTTTATATTTTTCCTTTTGCATTGGATCCTTAAGAATTGAATTGTTGACCTTTTCAACCAAATAATTCTGACTCAGCATCTCAAACATATTTGTCATTGCTTAAATGGTCCACATAGAAAAGGTACCAAACCTCCCATGGTCCACATATTTGTCATTGCTTAACTGGTCCGCGTAAGACAGCTCAGTTGGTGACTGCAGGGACATTTAGGATTTCCCCCTCCCCAGGTCATGGGTTCTAGTCCCGGACCTCCCATGTAAACCAAAAAAAAAAAAAGAAAAGGTACCAAACTCTTCATAAATTAAGGGATTATGAAGTATTCACCCAGTTAGGATTAAAGTGTGTAACCTCTTTGTATGAGACAGAAAGTGAATTTGGGACTTACACGGATATATGTCTTGATCTTTTTTCGGTTGGGTCCTTCTTTTTGAAATTTTTTTTAATATTTAATATAAGTCTCATTAAATTTTTAATGACATTAATTATATTTTTTTTATGAATATTCATATTTATTCAAAAAAAATTAAGTCCCAATAATAATTATAAGAGTAATCTGAAAAAATAATACAAAATATTTACATTTTCAATGCAACTAATAATACAAACTAATTTTTTTAAAAAGCATATTTTTAATCATAGAAGCTTACATATAAAATTCGATAGATAATTTCTTTTATACTTTGATGTGTACTCTTTTGGTTATTTACTATAGGTCATTTTTAATTATATTATAATGATCAAGAGTAGTTATAATTCTTGAAATTTTTAAAAAAATATTTTAATATTACTCCCTCTATTCCTATTTCTCTATTTTCCTTTGGAGAAATTTTTTTTCCTATTTAGAAGTTCATCAGTGTAATAAATGTTATTTTCATATTTATACCTATTTAATAGAATATTGATTTACGTAAATAGTGGAAAAAATAGTGAATACATAAAGAGAAAAGGTATGTTAGAGAAAAATATACTACCTAAGTCCTTATATATATAAGACCATTTTGAAACTTTTATTTTGTCTTTATTTATAAGGCCATTTACCAATTTTCAATGATAATTGATTACTTCTTTCCTCAAACGTCCCTATTTATTTAACACTTTTTAGATTCTCAACACTATTAGTTGTGATGTCCTAGACGGTGAGATCCTCCAAAAGTTAGGGAAGAAGACCTTCAAAGGAGCCTCTGTCTAGGGTTTCTGTGTGATGTTTGGTGGGAGTCCTCAAGTGGCTAAAGAGAAAGCCAAGAAGTAACCCTAATCACTGGTGTGTGAGGGTGACAATTAGGGTTAGAGGACGTACCTGAGCCCCATGTAGTACAGAGCTACTTATAGGGGGGAGCTGGTTGCCCTAATGGGCTTGCTTTAGGCCCAAGTAGGGCCAACCTGTACTGAGCCATGAGTGGATGAGCTGTCCTTGTGGATAAGGTGAGACACGTCATCCTGTCCTTGGTATCGGATTCTGTGGGAGGTGTCGGACTCTGTGTGGTGTCGGACAAGGAGGTCGGACCTTGGTTAGGGAATGAGATCGGCCCGTGCCTGATGTCTGTTCGGCCGTTGAGCTTTGAACTCGGCCAAGCACACAGGGGGCTTCCTGAAGAGTCCTTTAGGTCCTTAGTGAGGGTTACGTGGAGCTCGGCTAAGCCGAGTCCACCACATAAGCCCCCCAGCTCGGTCAAGGCTATTTGAGCCTTGTTTCGAGGTCTTGGTTCAGGTCCCTTTCCCAAGTCCACCACGTAAACAGCCAAGTCCACCACATAAGCCCCCCAGCTCGGTCAAGGCCATTTGAGCCTTGTTCTGAGGTTCTAGGGAGTTCGGACGATGAGGTGCCGAGAGCTGGATCCAGCTATCTCTGAAATGTCCTTTGATCATGACAGAGTAGGTCTGAAAACTGTCCTTTCACCTGCTCCGAAACGACGCTTGCCCTTTTCCAGATCTGACATGTGTCAGAAATCATACCAATCGAAGCGTCGCCATTACTGCGACGTTGCTCGAGGTCCGTGATTCCAACTATTCTGTGCCACGTGTCTCCGCATGTGTGGCTGCATGTTGGGTTGGGCTTTTTGGGCCAGACCCAAACTTCAAAATTGAGGGGGAAAACGGTTTCTCTTCCCCCTCTTTCACACAAAACCGCTCCTCATTCTTTCTCTGCCAGTCACTCTCTCTTCCATACGAAAACATTCCTTCTTTCTTAGCAAAAACGCTTCTTTTCCTCTTGCACCATCGAACTCCTCTCTCCTTCCTTGCCCTTCGTCTTCTTCTCCTCCAGCAGCGATTTTGTTTGATTTTGCAGGCCTTCTCCTCCAAGCTTATACTCTTAAGGTACTGTTTCTCTCCTTGTTTCTCTTCTTCTTCCCTTTTCTTCTCTTCTTACTGTCTCACAGTTATGCGGTAGGGGTTAGTGGTTTTGTTCTTTTGTTTTTATGGGCTGGGGTATTCTTCCTGGGTTTTGGGGTTTTGATTTTGGGGAATAATGCTGGGGTTTGAGGTTTTTTTTCTGGGTTTGGGTGTTTTAGGATTTGTGGAGGGTTTTTGATTCATGTCTTTTGTTTTTATTTTTCAGAAAACCAAAGGAGTAGATTGGGCTCAATATGAGTAGGGAATGGTTTAGGAAATGGGTTGGGGTAGTCTCCCTGTCATCTAGCAGTAGTGAGGAGGAGGACGGCTCCTCCTCCTTGTCCTGTTCCTCCACGGAGGTAGACGAGGCGCTCCATCGCCAAAGGGAGTATAGGCAGAAATATGAGAGACGGGTTCTGGAGGTTGATCCCGTTGAGGTCATTTATCCTCGGGATTAAGAGGAGAAGAGAGAATGGATACGGCAGTATGCCTGGGCCGAGTTCGTCGACGGTAGGGAGCGTGCCGACTTCGAGAGGATGGGGAAAGAGAGGCTGTATGAACGGGGCGTTCCTGTGGTAGAGGGGAGATGCTCGCCCCTCGGAACAACTTCGAGGGGGTTTTCTGGGGGGTTATTATTTGTAACCTGTAGGACTAACAACAAGCTCCCCTGTTCTTCCACAGGTATCATGCCGCCCAGGAAGTGCATCAGCCGACCTGAGCTTTATCCTGCGCCTACCGATGCTGATTAGTACGAGTGGGTAGACGTGGAACCCAAAGGAGTTCGGTCCAGCTTAGATTCCGAGGACAAGCTCGCCGAAGTGAGGAGAGCGGTGCTGCCCTGTTCGGGGGACGTTGCTGGGACTTCTTACCAAGTTCTCCCCTGCTTGGAAAACGAACGAATATGCTCTCGGGCAGATAATAACTCCTTCTTCTTTTATGCCGATCTAATACGCAACCTTGGCGTGACCCTCCCATTCACCGATCTGGAGATGAGCATCACTAGGTATGATTCTTACGCCCCCCTGACGGTTCCGAGATCACAAGTCAGGAGGGAGAGAGGCTGTATGAACGGGGGGTTCCTGTGGTAGAGGGGAGATGCTCGCCCCTCGGAACAACTTCGAGGGGGTTTTCTGGGGGGGGGGGTATTATTTGTAACCCGTAGGACTAATAACGAGCTCCCCTGTTCTTCCACAGGTATCATGCCGCCCAGGAAGTGCATCAGCCGACCTGAGCTTTATCCTGCGCCTACCGATGTTGATCAGTACGAGTGGGTAGACGTGGAACCCAAAGGAGTTCGGTCCAGCTTAGATTCCGAGGACAAGCTCATCGGAGTGAGGAGAGCGGTGCTGCCCTGTTTGGGGGACGCTGCTGGGACTTCTTACCAAGTTCTCCCCTGCTTGGAAAACAAACGAATATGCTCTCGGACAGATAATAACTCCTTCTTCTTTTATGCCGATCTAATACGCAACCTTGGCGTGACCCTGCCGTTCACCGATCTGGAGATGAGGGTCTTGAACGAGCCAGGAATTTGGTATGTACTGTTCGACTCTTCCTGTGGATGTACAACCCGTTCGTCAGCAATAAAGACAGGGTCACTGGTCGCTTTTGGGTATCGGCTAAGGCCCGAGCTCACTGTGGGTTATTCGGCATGTTCACAGATTCTTGGAAACATTTTAAACCCAGGTTTTTCAAATACAAGTATGTTGGAACGGGGCTTCCTTGGTTTCGGTCCGAGACGGGTCCGAGGTTCCCTTTGGAGTGGACCCCGGAGTTCTTCAATCGTCATATCAGCACCCCGCAGAGGTGGTCGGGCGTAACCCTCAATGTCGATGAGGCCGTAACCGCCCACCATTTCCAAACCGAATATCGTGCTCGAAAATTCCAGCTCGACATTGGAGTTTTTATGAAGTGTCCTGACAACGAAGTTTTGACCAGAATTGGTAGTTAACTTTACCCTTGCACTTGTACGTTTTCTTTCGACTTTCTTATTGACTCTCCTTTATCCTTTTGTTTGCAGAAGAACATTGGTCGGACATGTCGTCCAGAGCGCTCAAAGCATCCCTGGAGGCCCGAAAGAGGAAGAGGGCTGAGAGTTCTTCCACTGGAAACGTGTCTGCCGAGGTTTCAAATGACACAACCTCTACCGATTCGGGTCCCCTTCAACCTACTCCACCTGCTGTGATTATTGCCCCTCCTCCTCCTCAGTCTCCAAGCCCGAGTACCGAGGTCATTGTTGCAGATTCCCCACCTTCATCGGGCTGTCCGAGGAGAGGAACTGATAGTCTCCCGAGACCGCCGACCAGCATCGCCAAGCCTTCGGTCAAAGATGCTCTCATAAAGATGTCGGGGACCGAGTGGAAGAAGATGGCCGAGGAGCTGGCCTGTCAACTGAAACGGTCAACTACAATGTTCAATGTGTTGGCTGAGGTTGCTGATGATGTGGTCGAAGGTGTGTCACCGGCCAAGAAAAAGGCTCGATCTGAAATGGTGGCCGAGGTGGCGGTTCTAAAGAATAGCAAAAACTCTGCCGAGCAGAAACTGGCCGAGATGGAAGAGAAGCACCGCCAGCAGATGGAGGAACTTCTGAAAAATCATGAGGAAGCCTTGGCTCAAGTGAGAGGAGATGCTAAAGAGGCTGGTCAGCAAGAAGGCCTAGCCGAGGTTGAAAGGGTCCGAACGTTGCTGAAGAAAAGAGCTGCTCAGGCACTCAAACATAAGATCGCAGCGGCAGAGGCAAACTTCGATTTTGAGAAGGGGGGAGCAAAATTTTTGCTGGTGTCATAGAGCAGATTCTTCACCTGAACCAAGGGCTCCGAATTCGGGTAGTCGGTGCCTCTGCCGGGTTCGGGGTGGCAAATGGGAAGATGGTTGACTATGATAAGGATGGGGCCGAGGTCGACCTCGACCAACCTGAGGAGAACCTTCCCAATCCCATGGTGGAAAAACCGGATGAGGAATTCGATCCGAGCACGGTTATACTTTCCGATGTGGAAGATGAAGCAGCATAAGTCCCTTATGCTGGGCAGCTTGCGACTTGTTTATGTCTTTGTAACATATTTGACAATGTTTATTTTTCTGATTGTGTACAACATTTTCTTTTTATGCAAGTTCTTTTCAGTTTAACTTGTTGCATGTTGACATTTTTATGCAAGTTTTATATTTTAACTTGTTGCATACGTATAGAGTCCGAGGTCATTTTTATGCAAGTTTTTTCTCTAACTTGTTGCACGAATGTGAGTTTATTTAACTCGTTGCATGTTTATTCTTTAGACCTCGGATCCGAACTCGTCTTCAGAAATGCAAGTTATCTTCTGTTTAACTTGTTGCGTACTCATGGTGTCCGAGGTCACTTTTATGCAAGTTCTTTCTTTGACTTGTTGCAGAAATGCGAGTTTTATTTTATTAACTCGTTGCATGTTTGCCAAGGATACCTCGGATCCGAGCTTGACTCGATGTCGGATTATCAAGTGAATTAACGCTGTAAAAAACCTAAGTCTTTGAGACTTGTTTGCGTTTTGTTTAGATAACCAAATGAGGATGTTTTTTGAGAATACAAATCCTTTTTGACTTGTTGTATTCGGATTTGATCGGACTGAAAAAATTCGTCATAACACTTAATGTAACTAATTATGTTAAGCTCGGACAACTCAGTAAGTGCAGTAATCTTATAAGTTTTCCTCTGAGAAAAGGTACTGTATATAAGGGCATACGGTAGGGATCTCGGATTCACCCATCTTAGCCGAGGTGGGTGTCCTCGTCCCCGATGTGAAAGAGGTTGCTGAGTGAAGTTATGTGAGAACATTTCACAGCAAGCTGTACTTTACTGGGTGTCCCTTGTACACTGTGCATATGAGCCGATCTTATTTAGAAGACGTTGGCTGTGCATAGCGCCATGCAACATTTAGGTGGCTAGTGCTAAATGAGAAGCTAGTACGTACGTATATAAAACTGTGGCACTTGAGTATGGGCAAGTTTGTACTTTTCATTAATTACAGATATGAGTACATTGCCTTTCAGGGAATTGAAAAAGTGAATATATCACAATGGGACAGAATGTGACTAGGGGAAGCGGATGTAAAAACATGAACAGAAATTAAAATTAAACCTAAACTTTAGCTGGAGGTGTTGGTGACTGCTGATGTTTCCGAGGTAAACCTAACTGAAGTAGGTTCTCGGTTTTGCGACGTTTCGGGAATTCCTGAGCTCGGTTCCTTCCAGAGTTTCTAGCTTGTATGCCCCAGAGTATGTTTTTGAAATGCCTCTGTTGGGGCTTTCTTGATTCCGAGCACATTTTACTTCCCTTCAAATATCATGACCAATATCTGCTCTTCGGAGCACGAGGTCTCCGAGCACAGTTTTGTTGTCTTGGTTGGCTAGCGTTTCCTTCGGTATCTTCTTCTGAACAGAGGTGGCTTCTCGGACCTCCTCGGCCAGTATCAGATTCTTTTTCTCAACCTCGGGCCTATCCCTCCTTCGGAAGGTATGAAACCTTCGTACGAAGGGGATGACAGCATTGGTCTGGTAGTGCGCGACCGAGGAGGACCGATGAGGGATGCCGCGGTTCTCGGCCGATACTTGGAAATTGTTGACAGCCTTACAAAATGCAATGTTTTTCATCCTGAAACACCAGAGCTCGGTGCCTCGGCTTAAGGAATGAATGGGGAACTCGCTTCGGCCCTCACCTCGGGACAAAAACAAGCTGAGGGCGGGATCACCGACAGTTAAATAAATGAAAAGATTCTCCCCCTGCGGAGGGCTGGAGAGAACTGGAAGGGAAGAGGGATTTTCCTTAATTGCACCTTGGATTTTTTGAGGGAGGCTGGTACCTACTTTGACAGTTTCGTGGGGGACGGAAGGATCAACGGGAATCGTCAATCGTTCCCTCCGAGGAGAAAACCTAAGAACGTCTTGTTTGACCTGAACATCAGCCAATAGAACTCTCCCTTTGGCCAAATTCGGGTCAGTAAGCTCTTTCTGTTTCTTTTTTACTTCCCGTAGACTCGCATTGTAGCAGAGTCGGGCTCTTACCTGGTCGGCTTTGACTGTGACGACCTTGTCGTTAGAACCGGCGAATTTCATTGCTAAGTGTACCGTTGACACCACTGCCCCAAAAGCTTGCAGGTAGGTTCGTCCGAGTATCACATTGTATGGGGATTCAGAATCAATAACTAAAAACTTGATGATCTCCGTTCGGGCCGAAGGCTGCCTGCCTAAGGTCACCGGGAGGTGGATGGCTCCTCGGGGGCGAATTGCCTCACCCGTGAAACTGATGAGATTGCCTTCAAATTCCCTGAGGTCGACTGACCTCAGCTTCAGTGCTTGAAAGGTGTGAAGAAAAAGAATGTCGGCCGAGTTTCCTTGATCAATGAAAACTCGAGCGACTTCAAAATTGTCGATCAACGCCGTGATCACCATTGGATCATTGTGATCCGGGATGACGTCTTCCATGTCCTGATCGGAAAAAACGATGGGGATGTTTCGAGACGGTTTTTTGTAGACGGGCTTGTGGTGAACAGCCAAGACCTAATTGACGTACCTTTTCCTTTCTGCCCTCTTCTCTCCGCCACCGGCAAAACCTCCCGAGATGGTTTCAACTCGGAAATTTTCCGGTGACTTATCCAAGTCTTGAACTACGACCATGTTCACTCGTTGTGGTTCTTCTTCCTTCTTTTCCGGAGACGGGTCAGCTTTGGCTTTTCCTTTGTCGTTATCTGGGCTGCGAGACCTTCTTCAGCCTCTCCTCTCTACCGCTTCTCGCACATACTGTTGCAACTTGCCCCTTCTCACCATGTCTTCGATAACGTCTCGAAGCCAGGTGCACTGATCGGTATGGTGACCATATCCATCGTGGAAGTTGCAGTATTTAGATCTGTCCCTGACGTTACTTTGGTTTCTGAGGAAAGGTGGTCGAGGTACGCTCCTGAGTTCGATCTGCATGGTCTCCCTCCAGACTTGTGACCTCGGAACCGTCAGGGGGGTGTAAGAATCATACTTAGTGATGTAAGGGTGTCGGCGGTCGTCTTGCTGGCCGACGTGAGGGCGACCTCGGTCTCCTTGATCTGCTCTTCCTCCTCTATCATCCCTGTTTCCACGAGGACGACCTCGGGGAAGGGCATTCTGTGAAGCAGCTTGAACGCTCTCCATCCTACTTGCCAGACCTTTGTTGAATTCCTCAAGGTTGATATATTTGTTGGATCGTTGTCTGAGTTCGGCCATGTCTCTCGGTGGCTTTCCTATCAGTGAGTCTTTGAACCCTCCTTCGGCCAATCCTTGGGTCAAAAGGAGGACGGCCACCTCGGGAGACAAGTTGGGAACCGAGCTGGATTCATTGTGAAATCTGTGCAGATAAGCACGTAGAGATTCGTCCGATTTTTGCGTCACTGTTGCTAGTGTGTGGTCCGATCTAGGTTGCACACAGCTAGCAGTGTACCTGTTGAGAAATACTCGCTTCATTTCTGTCCAGTTGTTGACAGAATTCTTGGGTAACGTTGAGTACCATCGGAGGACTGGGGCTTGGAGGGTCATGGAGAAAGCTCGGCACTTGAGCCGATCTCCTCCACCATGGAAGTTCACAGCTCCCTCGTAGGAGAGGACATGCTCTTGAGGGTCTGTGAGGCCATTATATCTGGGAATGTTGCTGGGTCCGAGGTACCCAGGTGGTGGTTCATAAGCCATGACGGCTGGTGTAAAAGGGTGTCCAGGATGGGAATCATCCGAATCAGGTTGTTGCTGGTCAGGGGGTGGTGTTTGTGTAAGTTGTGTGACGACAGTATGCGGTGTTGTAAAGGTTTGCGGTGTCAATGGGGGTTGTGTTGGTGGAGGAGGTGGGGGAGGAGGAAGTTCGTTTTGGGCTGGAGCTTGAACAACGGCTCGTTCAGCCAAACGTTGCATAGTAACTTGCTGAAGATCTGCGATGGCTTTACCTTGCTGTTCTACGATCCTCATCTGTTGTCTCATCAAGGACAAGAGCACTGCATCTCGAGAGAGTGAAGATTGACGTGAGTGAGAGCGATGTGTGGTGCTGACAGAGTGGGCACGTTCTCCACGGTGGCGGTGCTGTTCTGTGTTGGTTTCTCCGAGCTCGGAGCGTAGCTGCACGCGCCGACCTCCTCCTTGGTGCTGAGTTGGATTTGTAGTGTCTCCGGTGTGGATGGTGTAAGGTCCACTGTGGGTGTGCGTGAACTCTGGCGGTGGAGGTGGCGATGGAGGCGAGGGTGGTGGCGGGGGAGGAGGTGGAGGTGGTGGAGGGGGTGGTGGTGAGGACCTTGCTGCCCTATTGGCTTCAAGGTGCAGACGCAGGTCCTTAGTTGATGGCACCCTTCTTGGACGCCCCCTCCTCCTCCTTTGAACTGGTTGTGTCTCAGACATGGCAGAATTTTTGGGAATGAAGTTTTTCTCTCCCCACAGACGGCGTCAATGTGGTATCCTAGACGGTGAGATCCTCCAAGGGTTAGCGAAGAAGACCTTCAAAGGAGCCTCTGTCTAGGGTTTCTGTGTGATGTTTGGTGGGAGTCCTCAAGTGGCTAAAGAGAAAGCCAAGAAGTAACCCTAATCACTGGTGTGTGAGGGTGATAATTAGGGTTAGAGGACGTACCTGAGCCCTATGTAGTACGGAGCTACTTATAGGGGGGAGTTGGTTGCCCTAATGGGCTTGCTTTAGGCCCAAGTAGGGCCAGCCTGTACTGAGCCATGAGTGGATGAGTTGTTCTTGTGGATAAGGTGAGACATGTCATCCTGTCCTTGGTATCGGATTCTGTGGGAGGTGTCGGACTCTGTGTGGTGTCGGACAAGGAGGTCGGACCTTGGTTAGGGAATGAGGTCGGCCCGTGCCTGATGTCTGTTCGACCGTTGAGCTTTGAACTCGGCCAAGCACACAGGGGGCTTCCTGAAGAGTCTTTTAGGTCCTTGTGAGGGTTACGTGGAGCTCGGCTAGGCCGAGTCCACCACATTAGTAGGGAAAACTTTGAAAATATATAATGAATATTCACATTTCCAATTCCATTAACTAAATTAACCAACATTCTTAATGGACATGAAATCTACCAAAATGATCTTATATATAGGGACTGAGGGAGTAATTAATTTATTGAAAATCAAAGTAATCATTGCATTTTTTTTAAAGAATGTTTTTATTTTTTTGAAATAAGAAGATAAATAGGAATGGATGGAATAATATTGAAGTACTTTTTTAAATTTTAAAAAATATAACTATCATTTTTTATCTTTATAATGTAATTAAATATTATCTATAATAAATATATGAAAGAGTACACATCAAAAATAAAAGAAATACTTCATCCGATTTTATATGTAAGTCTTTTTGATAAAAAATACGCTGCTTAAAAAAGTTAGTTTGTATTATTAGTGATATTAAAAATGTAAATATTTGGGATTTTTTAAAAACTACTCCTATAATTATTATTAGGACTCTAAAAAGTGTTGAGTAAATATGGATATTTGTGAAAAAAAAAATCATAATCATTACTGTCATTAAAAATAAAAAATAAAACTTACATTAAAAATTTAAAAAAAATAAAAGCTTACATGGCATGCTTACGTATGTGCTAAAACCAAAACCAAAATTTTAAACTTTTAAGGACTTTTATCTGTAAAAAAAATGATAGGGACTAAAACCAAAATTCGATCAACTTTAAGGGATCTTCTACTTTAAAAAAAAAAAGACACATGGCATGCTGACGTGGCACTCCATTAGCCACGTCATCAATTAACGGTGGATCCCTAAAGGAAGGGACCAAAACCAAAAATTTTAAGTTTTTAAAAATCAAGACCGGTCAAAAAATAGGATAAGAACTAAAACCAAAATTCGATAAACTTTTAGAGACCAAAAAGTTAAATAAGCCATATTTATATATCAATCACCTAATCCTTGTGATCAAAGGACTAAATTAAAAAAGTATCGTTAATAAGTGTTATTAGGAATTTAGGACACTTGTTAACTTTCCTAAAAATAGAAAAACTAATACAAATTTCTATTTTTTTCAACAAATATCAAAAATTACATTTTTCATTATTTTTTAATTTTATAACTTTTTAACAAGTGCTTTAGCATTTTTCTAATTAAAAAAATCTAGCAAGTAGTGAGACAAAATAAAGCAGTACAAAACGAGAGAGAATAGGTCGTGGAAAAGGCTGTGTAATTGAATCAGGGGAAACATAGGGTGAACATCTTTAAGGTCAATATATTCTTTTCATTTCAATTTATTTATTGTTTTAGTATTTTCAACTAATTTCAAATTATTTATCGCTTTAGAAATTCAATGATATATTAATTAATTTTTTTAACTTTAACCTTTCATTTAAACACTTAAAAATATGTGAAATGTATGATAATTAATATAATGTAAGAATAATATAGTAAAATTGTCGTATATTTCTCTTAAAATTTGAAACATTAAAAGACTTTTTTAATCCATGTAAAACTCTTAAAACAACATATAAATCAAAACAAAAAGAGTAATATTTTCGAGCTATCTCAACGTGAAAGCTTTTTGAGGGAAACAAAGAACATGGGAAAACCCACATAAAAATGTGAATGTAATCATACCCGCATAAATTATTTAATTTTGACTTAATTATGTCACAAGTCCCTGAAGTTTGAAATACTTTTGTTATATACCCTTATTTTTTTCCAATTGCTGACTCCTCGAAGTTATTTCTGCGTTTGTTATATACCCCTACTACTAATTCTAACCAATTTTGCTCACATGTAACATTATAATCCTAGTTAAATGTAGGAGGTTAGGCACCTGGTGCCACGTGAGTGAAGATCATTTTTTTTTTAAATTGAAACACTAAAAAGTTTAATATTTTTATATTTTTAGTTAAAGAAAAAAATGGAGAAAAGGATAGAAAAGAAATGTCGTCTTTGCCCGTGTGACATCACGCGACACTGTATTACATGGCCAACCTCTTGCATCTGACTAGGATTCCGATATTACATGTCAGCAAAATTTATCAGAATTGGTAGTAGTGGTATATGACAAACCCAAAAGTAACTTCGGGGAGTCAAACATTGAAAAAAAATAAGGGTATCTGGCAAAAGTACCCCAAACTTTATGGACTTGTGACATAATTAAGCCTTAAATTTTTAATTACATCCATTTGTCTCACTTCATCTTAATTTTTTTTTTAAATGTGCCCTACATCTTTGTGGAAACATTAAACTTACCGATACACTTCGACATGGACGTATATAAAAAAATAACCCATACACCATTGTTGAAGCGTATGAGCTTTTTTTATTCCCAGTATGCTAAGCCAAGCATACGTGTGGCTAGTCTAGCGTAAATTTAACACACATTTCAAGGTCCTGAAATACATGCTTGTATGCCAAGGCCCTGGACTACATGTTAAATTTACGCCTACTCCAAGGTCCTTGAGTATACGTACGCCAAGGTCCTAGAGTATTGGACAAAAAAAACAAAAAAAAAGACCTTATGCCTCGGGAGTGGCATGAGACAATTTTGGCATATTTTTCACATACGCCCATGTCTAAGCGTATATTTGTTCAATACAATTCGACATTGGCGTATGATACATTTAAAAAAAAAAAAGCAGAATAGTATGAGATGTGAGTGTGGGAATGAGTCAGTGAATGTGAGTGAGAAGGTGAGAGTGAGTAAGTGTAGGTGAGGAAATGAGAAAAGAAAAAAAAGGAGAAAAAAAAAAGAGGATGATGAAGGAAAAAAAGGTATTTTAGAATAAATGAGGGGTCAAAAACCCAAAAAGGGAAGTGTGTTACTTTAAGAAACACGCTTACCCCAGAGCGAGATGTTGATTTTCAGTATCTAAGTGTAATTCGCTGCTGGGTAAGCGTATTTGTAAATTTAAATCACTCGCTTAGGGTACAGCGAGCCTCTTAATTTTACACACTCGCTCACCATCAGCGAGGTAGACTTAAATTATGAAAAATCAATGGCTCGCTTACCCCTAAGCGAGCTGGTGAAATTTGGCCAGCTCGCTGACCCCTACGCGTACGACAGTACGAACAGAAAAAAAACGAAAAATAGGAAAAAAGTACGTAGATTATGAAAAAAAAAAGGTACCTTTATGATCATGCAATGCTTACACGATGATGGGGTGCTTTATGATTGATTAAAGAAGTGTTTTTTCTTGATATGTTATAGAAGTAGAAGGTGAAAAGTTGGTGAAGATGAAGAAGAAGAAGAAAAAGGAGAAGATGAAGGGTTTAAGTATTGCACGAGGTTTAAGGGAGGAAAAGGTTGATGGGTTTTAGAAGGTGGAAGGAAGGAGGAAGTGGGTAAGGGTAATGAAGGAAACTCAGCTTTTAGTAAGGGTGTTTTCGGGTTTTTGGAAAAAAGGGGGTCAAGTAATTAAAAAGGGGGTTAGAAAATCAAATCCCAAGTTAGAAAACCAACTCCCTAATTTCAAGATTCCAGGCCCATGGAATTGTGTCCCAGTTCTCTTGCCTCTTGGAAGGTTATTGGGCTAAAAACTTCTTATGGGTTAATCAACATAAGGGAAAGCCCAATTCCATTCAAAGCTCTGCATTTACCAAGTTTCCAATCCTAGTGTCTTGTACTTATCTTAGTTATCGTAAGTAGGCTAATTTTATTAAAATTGGATTGATGGTGAGGATAAGAGTTTAAAAATAATAAAAAATATTAAAAAATTAATTACATTATCTTTGAGTATATAATCTTTTAATCTATTTTAATCTTTTAAATATTTAATCTTTTACTGTAAACCTATTTTTTTTAGTATTTTATTCTTATATCTAATGATCGAGAATAAGAAAATTCATTTTATTATACTAAATTACTTTTACGTAAAGGTTAACAAGTGCTCTCACTGTATTTATTAAGTATTCCTTTCGTCTCACAAGGATGATAAAAAGTGACAAATTTTTTTGTCCTAAACTAAAGTTAAAATAATAAATGAAAAGTTTAAAAATTGTAACTTTGAATCTTGATTGGTTGACCAATGCAAAATGCATTAAATTAGGTGTTTAATAATTGGTTGATGTAATAAATAGTATATTTAAGAAATGATACTCTCTACGGTCTTATTTATAAGACCCTTTTGGAGTTTTTCTCTTCCACAAGGAAAATAATTAAACTTGTTAGTGGCATTCGAAATGTGAAAATTTGATTTATTTTTTTCAAAATTACCCCTATAATTATTATTGGGACTTTAAAACATGTTGAGTTAATAGGAGTGTTTGTGGAAAAAAGTAATTAAATACTATTGAAAATTGAAATGAGGTCTTGTAAATAGAACCAAAATAAAAACCTCACAAAGGGTCTTATAAATAGGATTGGATGGAGTATATTTTAAGGTTATGCACAGATTTTAAGAAATGATTAAATGATATAAGATTTTTTGGTATTTCGACTATAATGTCATTATCTAATAATTATTGAAGAGTGAGTAAAATATTGGAAGTGAAAAAGATAATGTGATAAATAAGGGTGTACTAGGAAAAATAACATTCAGGCTTAAATACTTTTTTGGTCCTATATCTTATTTTTAGGTTTCAATTTGGTCCTTTATCTTTAAAAAGAGTCAATTTAGTCCCTCATATTTTTGATATTTGTCAATTTCATCCTTCTGTCATGCTGATGTTAAATTTCCACCGAACTATATTGATTTTGGAATAGATTTCTTATTACAATCACCAAAATCTGTATTTTCTCGTCGAAATCTACATTTTTCATCATATTTGACATTTTGATTTTTAAAATTTCAATGTCGTTCCACTTTTTTAGTATGAAAATTTGCTCACATTTTGCCTATGTTTTTTTTAAAAAAAAAAATAGCAAATTACGATGATACAATGTAGATTTCGGTGATTAGAAAAGGAATTTCAGGCAAAATCAGTATATTCCCGTGAAAATTTAACACTGTCATGACAGAATGATGAAATTGACAAATGTTAAAAACATAGTGGACTAAATTGACTCTTTTTAAAGATAAAGGACCAAATTAAAACCTAAAATTAAAATAAAGGACCAAAAGAGTATTTAAGCCTAACATTAATTATGAATCAAGTTTTGTAAAAGAACAATACATATGAAATATAGGACAAAAATTCTATAAACACTACATATGAAACATGATGAAGTAAATCATTTTAGAAATATACTCCTTCTGCTCCTATATGTAAGACTCTTTCTGAGAAATTCACATCCACCAAGAAAGTGGATTAGGATTGTTAGTGTCATTGAAAATGTAAACACTACAAAAAAACGGGTAAATAATGGCAGTTAAAAAGGTATTAAATGTCGGTTTTAACCGCCGTATTTCGCACCAATGGCAGGTCATGGACGGCCATATTTCTTTCCGCATTCGGTATAAAATAGCCGTTCCAAACCGCCATTGTCGAAACCGACGCAATCACACTGTTTAAAATGACCGTTTATTTTATGAATAAAATGGTGGTTAGAACTCCCATAATTTTAATAGTTAAATGATTTTCCTCGTTATAATTATGACAGTCTTAACTGACGTAATTTACAAGGAGAATAACGACAGTTTAAACCGTCGCAATTTTACTCTTTATTTTATGAATAAAATGACGATTTTGACTGCCATAATTTTAATATTTAAATGATTTTTCTCCCCCTAGTTATGCACCCTTAACCGACGTATTTTACTTTTTCTCTCCGCCATAATTTTTTTTTTATTTTGGCCATTCTTTTTTTAATATTTTTTTAATCTTACATTTTCAAATTATTAATTCGTTATTACAAATTATCTAATAATTGTAATATACATAAAAATTATGCAATTAAAAGAAGTAATAATAGTATAGTTCATAAAAAAAAAGTAATAATATAAAAGCATTCGTTAATTTCTTCCCTACATAATCTCCAACATGTGAGATCAATTCAACTCCAAAATAATAAGGTATCAAACATAAGTACATCAAAGTGATTCTAAATTCATAAAGTCTAAGAAAAAACTACATCATTCCTGCTTCATAAAATCACTAAGTCCATTCACCAAAAAAAAATCACTAAGTCTTAGATTTAACAAAAAAACACATTCTAATAATAATGCGACAAAAAAACTACATCATTCTTGAGCATTACTTGCATTGGATGATCTTCTTTGGGCAGTAGGAGATGGAGCTCCACTTTCTACGTTGGGTGGATTTTAAAAAGTATACTTAATACATGTGTTTTTGGAAAAAAGTAATTAAATGTTATTGAAAATTGGAATATGGTCTTACAAATAGTCCAATTTTTTTTTTCTAAAAAGGTTTTACATATAGGATCAGAAGGAGTGTATCTTTTTGAGGTTGTTGAAAAAATGATTAATACTGATATATGATTGTTTTATTACTCCATTTATTCCTATTTATTTATCTTATTTCAAACAAAACACATCATTTAAGAAATGTAATCATCATTTCAAAAAAAAAAAAAAGAAATGTAATCATTACTTAGATTTCCAATACATTAACTATGTTTTTCCCTATTATACTCTTTCTCTCTATATATTCATTAATTTTTATCCACTACTTACGTAAATTAAGACTTTTTGAATAGGGGTAAATATGAAAAATGACATTTATTACATACTTGAAATTCTTAAAAGGATAGATAAAACGAACAAAAAATTTCTTTTAAAAAAAATAGATAATAAGGAATGGAAGAAGTATTTATAATAATAAAAGCATATGTTAGAAAAGCACGTTGCTTTAAATTATTAAATTTTTAAGGCTTTGTTTGGTTGAAAAAAAAATGAGAAGAGAGAAATATGAGAGAGAAAAGTAGGGAAAAAAGATTATAGAGATAACATGAGAAGATTTTATAGTTATTTAATATGAGAAAAATATGAAAAGATAGAAGAAGAGAAAAGTTGAGTTTTCTTTATATATATTAGGTTAAAAAAAACGAGAGGAGAGAAAATAATTAATTTTCTTTCTATTTTTTCTTCTCTCAAACTCTCCTCCCAATAATCTCCGGAACCAAAAGTTAAAGTTCCATCTCAAGGGCCCTACTTTTTTGACCCCCTTGTTACTTAGTTAACCCACTTATTTGAATGAAAATTCCATAATAACCTTAAAAATTTTCAATAATCCCAAAATACCCCTTTTTTATTCCATCCTTATCCCTCCCTTCTTTCACTCGTGTTTAAATTTCAAATTCAAATCTCTCACACACACCTTCTCACATTCAACACAATATTCAAGAAGAAGAAGAAAAACAGAGAAAAACCAAAGCAGAGAAGAGAGAAGAAGAACATCATAGCAAGCCAGCAACTGAAGCCAAAGAAGCAAAGCAGACAAAAACAAAAAACCGCAAGAAGAAGAAGTAACCGCAAGGTCCCAACCGCAAGAATAAGAAGAAACCGCAAGAAGAAGCAGAAAAGAAGCAAAGAAGAAGAAACCGAAGCAGAGAAGAAGCAAAAAAGAAACATAGAAGAAGCAGCAAGCCAGCAAAGATCGAAGGTATACCCTTAGCCCTTTCTCTCCCCTTATCTGTTTGTTCCTAGTATTGTGTCGATCCCGTTTATACTCATATTAATAGTTAGGTTTTTTATGTAAATTGTGTCTCTGCTGGGTATGAATCGGAAAAACGTCATTGTTAGATCCCTCGCTTAGGGGTCAGCGAGAGAAAAAATTCATGCTCTCGCTGAAGGTGCAGCGAGAGCATGAATTTGTTCTCTCGCTGCACCCCCAGCGAGGGATTATTTTTTTTAATAATATTAATATTTATAAAAATAATTATTTAAATTATATAAAAATTTCGTTATTATATATTTTATCAAAATATATATTTATAAAAATAGACATATTATGATAACCTTTATATAGGCTAATTCAATGTCCTCTTTGGCTTCATAGAGATTAAGATTGTAAGGCTTATATATATATATATATGAGATTTGAATTTGTTTATGTTATAATGTTGAGATCAGATAAGATATAGAGGATTATAATGTAGATTTAAAAAAAAGAAATAGGATAAATATTAGTTAATTTAAATAATTTATTTATTTTATTTTATTATTTATTTTTAATATTTATTTATTCTATTTTATCATTATTTAATTTTAACTTTTAATTTTTATTTTATTGCTTTTCTTGATTATTATTTAATTGTAAATTTTTTATTTTTATTTAATTTCTTTTGTTCTTTCTTTAAGTTTTGGATATTGCATTTATTTTATTTTATTTATTTGTTTTATTCCATTTTATATTTTATTATTTTGACATTGTATTTTGCAATTTCAGATGCCGAGGATGAAGAACGCAACCGTCACTGACAGCGGGGATGATGATGACATGCCCATGATGAGAGAGTATTTGACAGCGTCGGGTAGACAGCGACGGATGGAGGAAGGAGGACCTTCCCATGCCGCTCCTGATCCCTCTTCTTCAGATGGTGATGATGGTGCCGATGATACAGAGACCGAGACCCTCTATGAGGATCATCAGGATACTTCGCTGTTGAGGTCATACGACGAGCATCAGGCGAAGCTTATATGGCAAGGACGGGTAAGTATTTGTAACGAGACCAAAAAATAATTTAAATTTAATTTTATCTATTTCTTTAATTAATTGATATTTATTTGTTTTACTAATTTCTCTTAATTTAAATTGTGCAGGATCGTATCTTAAACCGATGCCACAATCACACATTTGATTTTCCGTTGTTAGATGCCGTGCCACAGCAAGTGCGGGAAATCGTCGAGGCATCCGGCTTGGCCCCATTGATCGCTTCATCTTACAGTGTAGTCGACAGGCGATTGATCGGGGCATTCGTTGATAGATGGTATGAGGATACCGACACGTTTCATCTCCCATGTGGGGAGATGACTATCTCGCTGGACGACGTGTCATGTATCCTCCATATCCCGGTGGTTGGGCATTTGATCAGTTGGGATAAACCCAACCAGGCGGAGGCAGTTTTGCTGATGATTGAGATGCTTGGTATGGGTCAGGCTCAGGCTACCACGGAGGCGATGGAGATTAAGACTAGTGCTATAAGGTTTAGCACGCTGAAGGTGGTGTACAACAGAGCGGTTGGGATCCGACGATTTGATATTGCGGCCAGATGTTATCTGCTTTACCTGGTGGGTAGCACATTGTTCGCAGATAAGACGAACAACTCTGTTGGCTGTCACCTGCTGTACGCTTTGGAGGACCTCACCGTGGTTGATGAATATGCATGGAGGGCTAGTGCACTGGCATATTTATATTATCACCTGTTTTTCGCCAGCAAGGCGAATAAGGTCTCCTTGGTCGGCTACATGTCTTTGCTGCAGGTAAACAAATACGAATTCATAATGTTTGATTCATAATAATATTCATCATTTTATTTAAATTCATAATGTTTTATTATATTCTTATGTTTTTTTAAATTCATTATTTAAATTAATTAATTGATTGTTTATTTGCAGGCATGGATACTTGACCATTTTCCAACCATTGGTCCATGTGCTATACGCTCTACTGATTATGATGAGACCATGCCTCGGATCTTCAAGTGGAGTCCTCAGCAGTCCGTGCGCAACTCGGAGTACACATATAGCATGTTTCTGGAGAGGCTCACTGCGGATCAGGTTGTATGGCAGCCATTTGACCCCGATCACCGAGATGCCCGCCCCTTCGAGGAGGTAGCTTTCTATTCCGGATATCTCCGGTATGGCATGATGCGTAGGGCTTATCTTCCTGATAGGGTTTTGCGCCAGTTTGGATACATTCAGAGTATTCCGAGGAATCCACCTGTGGGAAGACCCCTCGCTTCAGCCATTGATGAGAGTTTCGCGGAGTGGCACCTCCGTCTGTTGGACGACGCTACAAGAGGAGATCACATCACTTACGATGGTGAATGTGAATATAACTATTATGATTGACTGCATATGTTTTCCCATCCTTTTCTCTTACCCTCCTCGGTCAGGGTGGATCGTTCTGAAGCTACATTGCTGGTAAGTTCATTCATTACTTATAAAAGTATATTAATATTATATTAAATTTTAGTATTATCTACTTATCAATGTTTTGTTACATTTGTAGGCTCGCGCTTAACGGAGATTTGCTGAACAATCGCAGCGCTTGGAGCCGTTGTTGTCACAGCTTCAGGAACCTTATCTGGAGGTGGTGAGGTGGGTGCATCAGTTGGCTGTGACACCTCTCACAGAGGAGGCGACTATGGGTAGGGGAAGGGGAAGGGGTAGTGGAAGGGGAAGGGGTAGGAAAAGGCTACAGTAGTTCAGTTGACTTTGTGTTGAGTTTATGTTTTATGACTTTATGTTTTATGACTTTGTGTTTTATGACTTTACGTGTAGGAGTTTACTTTGTGTTGATTTTATTTTATTATAATTTTATTTATTTGATTATCCTTTTTTAAAATTAATGTTTGGAAAAAAAATAAATTTAATAATTTATCTATAGTATTATGTAAAATTACGAAATTACCCCTAGTCAACAAAATTACCAATATACCCCTTTCTTCCCAAATGACAAAAATACCCTTTAACCACCAAAATTAACAAAATACCCCTACAATCCCACTTTTCCTGTATCTATCAACCTCGCATGCACATGGTAAGCCATGTGTGATTCTCAACTTGCAATCACAATGTTCACACTCATCAAACTTCCCCAGTCGGGTAAAAATAATACTGAATGCTTCCCTTGACACATAATAATGTAAATTACGAAAAAGCAGAATATTCACCCTGTGATCCAATCTTGTGAGACTCTTCTGGAAAGACTCAATAATGAGAGTGTGTTGACATGTCAACATCTTATGCACAGCTGTTAAACATGTGCAGAGATCCCCGTTGCTGCTTGCCAACATTCCCTTCAACGTCGAGTGAGCACCTTCTACCCTAAAAATGATGAAATTTAAATGTATTATAATATGCAAAGAATCATGACAAATTAATACAACATGCCAAATTAAGTAAAAAAAACTTACCGGTTTGTTGTAGTATTACCAAGATGCATATGATTACTTGTCCATGCATCAATGAATTTTTCTTTCTGTTCGGCCAAGTAAGTCTCATTCACATATTCATAAAGACCAATCGCCTTCCAACTCACTTTCCGAAATCGGATTAATGAAGCTTTATAGTCTTCCTCATCCTTGGAATGGACTACCTTGGCCCAAAGATTCTCAAGTGACGGCACATCATCGAGATTACGAATATAATTCCTCATATGTTTTGTCACGTTCTTCTTAATATGATATTGACACAACAAATGTGCCGAAGTTGGAAAAACGGTATGGATTGCTTTCACCAACTCAGCTTCAAAATCAGAGACAATCACCTTGGGCATGTCATCATAATCTTTAAAAAATCTCTTCACTTGTTCTAATGCCCATACGAAGCTTGGATACTTCTCCGCCTCCATGTAAGAAAATGCAACAGTAAATGACTTCTCTGTAGATGTTTGCCCGACCACCTCAAGCAACGGCCATTTGTATTTGTTAGTCTTGTAGGTGTTGTCCACAATGAGCACAGTATTAAACGAACTCAAAAGACAAACAGATTTTGGATGAGCCCGAAAAATTTGCTTCACAATATCTGTGGTCTCGTCCTTTCTGTACCAAGTGTCATAACCATCATCCCTCAAAGTCTTCAGAAGATGCTGCATCTGTGTTCTCGGACGCCTGACCTCTCTTCTCCATTTATCGCGGATATTGTAAATTTGCTTCAATGTAGTGCAATTATTTGGGTTTTCCTCCTTCAATGTGGCCAGTATCTGTCTCGGCGTCACACCATTCTTCGTCATAGGTATGATCTTTTCATACTCTTCAGGCGTAGGTCTTCCGGGGAAGGAGTGCCCGATGAATGATTCACACTTATTGTGGTTATGGGAGCCACAAGATACTCTTACCTTCCACGCTCCGAGTGACGAATATGCTCTACCATGAACCTTGAACGGACAATTTCTCTTCTTTGAGCCGGTGACATACTCGAACTTCTCATTTTTTGGTTTGTATATGCCAAACCTTTTGTTGGAAACCAACAAGCGGCTCAATATAGTCTAGAGGGGGGTGAATAGAATATTGAAGCCTTATTACAGATTTTTCGTCCACCTAAGAGAATGGTTTTATGAAAATAAATTTTCTTAAAAATTGAAGTCAGATTACTCGAGTAACTCAAGTCTTCACTCGAGTAATACGCAAGCAAAAATAATTTCACTCGAGTATTCAGCAAATCACTCGAGTATTACGAAAGCTATTTTTAAATCACTCGAGTAACAGAAAACCTACTCGAGTATTGTTCATAAACTGAAAGCAGATTACTCGAGTGACAAGAACTTTACTCGAGTAAACTGGGTAAAATTCAATTAAAACACAGTTTTCAATGGAGTTCTTCAAGAATAACAATGCTATGATGATTCAACAAATAATGAATGATTAATATGAACAATTTCAAGTAATATTAACATGCAATTTTAGATCAATTTAGTAGAATTAAGAAAACCCCAATTCTAACCTAAAAATGCAATTGTTAATGAATTAATGCAATACAAGGAATGAAAATAAAAGAGACACAAGGATTTATCCTGGTTCACTTTCACCCACTTGAAAGCTACTCCAGTCCCCTCTTAAACCAAGAGAGATTCTTCACTAGAAATCTTCAAATGTAGATTTTACAATGTTTTAAGATGCAACTAGATTCTTAGTTCTCCTATCTTAAAACCCAACTCAAAGTGTGTACCAAACACTTTGATCTAATCTACCCCTTTTGAGAATTCTAGATTTCCTTGCTAATTGATTGAAGATGCTTCCAACCAATCCTTCTTTTCTTGCTTTGATTTGATCCTCAAAGTCTTCCTTGTGAGATTCTTCACTTGTGTTGAAACTTCAATGATGCAATCATAAATTGCAAATCTTCAACAACCACTAAGAACAAAAATATGATCTCAAGAATATTTGAACAATGAGAGAAATAGAGTGAAGAATGAAAAGTTTCTTGTTGAATCTCGATAGCTCTTGAAAGATGTAAAATAGCTCTTGAATTGCTTTTGAAAGTGTGTAGAAAATTGTAAGAATGAATGTGTATCTTATGTGAAAGAGAAAATTAAGTCCTTTTAAAATTTTCAAAAACTGATTGAATTACTCGAGTAAACCATATAACATTACTCGATTAAAACATGTCAGATTAAGTTACTCGAGTGATGTGTAAACCATTACTCGAGTAACCTGTCATGACATAAATTACTCGAGTGACCCAATACTCATTACTCGAGTAAACTGATCAGAATCTGAATAAAAACAAGGTTTTTCTAAAAGGATTTTCACAAAACTTTTAATAGAGCTATTTAATCAAGATTTAAAGTATCTTCACTCTTAATCAAACATTATTTAAATATTCTTAAAATCACCTAAGCTACCCACACCAATGAGATGCATTGCATAAAAATAAAGATTACATTGAAATAGAATTAATAAAAATCCTAATTCTAATCTTCATGTGGTGTAGCTTGCTTGTTGCCAATGTTGTTGCTTGGAGAGAGATTGTTAGCATCAAAACATGAGAATCCTACAAACTCCCCCTTTTTGATGATGACAAACCTCCTTTACAAATAAGCACTAAATTTTAACATACTCCCCCTAAATGAGAAACACCTAGGAAAAATATAATAAAACTTAACCTACAAGAACAACATCAACAAAATATTCTCCCCCTTTTGGCATCATTAAAAAGATAAAAAAAATGGAGAAAAGTCCTTTGCCAAAAGTTGAAGGTAAGTAGTTCACAATGGTATATATAAAAATAACAAGAAATACAATACCAAAATAAACCACAATAGTGCCACAACGAATATAAACAAATATAAAATATAGCACCATAATCCATAATATCAGAGTATCACACTATGCAGCAAATCATAGTGTAAAGCAAAAAGACATCAACCATAGCAAATAATCAAACGAAACTAACCAAACTAGACCATACACAAGGTCCTAAAACGTAGTAGCAACAGAGTCATAAACATGAAACATAAACATAAACATAACATAGTCAGAAATATGCATATGAAACATGAAACAGAAAACAACATCAAAACATCATCAGCATCCACAGGTCTAGGAATCAGGTGGAGGAGGAGGAAAATGGTGAGAAAAGAGGCCAGACATAAAATCCATTAAACGATGCTCCATGGCAATATTCTTCACATCCTGTCTCATCTCCAACTGAGCGAATTGAGCATTGATGTGCTCAACCAATGACTCATGAGCAGCTTGTGCATCAAATGGAGTACCAAGATTGTCCAAATTGATATAATCCTCAACACGATCGGTATCCATCGGATCAGTAGAAGGAGGAGGAGCAGAAGAAGATGCACCAGCTCTATAACCAAGAAAAGTCCTTTTCCGAGAACCTGAAGCTCTTGCAATCTTTGCAGCTTCAGCCATTTCCTTAATCTGTGATTTCCATAACCAAGTGCGACTTTCCCTATGCCGAGCAATTTTCATATAACTAATGTGTGAATCATTAAGACACCGGTTATTTTTCTTTTCCGTTACAGCTGGCTCATCATCAGGGATTGGAACACGATAATGCCTCATAATCTTGGTAACATGCATAGGATATGGCAAGAATTGAGTAGGAGGAGATTGAGCAGCAGCTTCCATACGAGCTAAAAACATTTTATTCCAATTCATCTCATATCTCTTTTTGATTCCATGAAACAAAATAAGATCATCATCTCCCAATTGCGCATAATTTTGATTGCATTTTGGAATCAAACAATAAGAAACAATGTACATGAGCACTCTATCCACAACATGCAAAGGCGATACAGTTCTAGTAGTCCTATCACTCCAAGATTCACCAGTACGCAACATATCAGTATAAATCTTATTAGTATCCACATCCAAATCCAGACAGTCATCATCACCAATAAAAGTTCCCTTGTTTTCTAAACCAAACAACATTGTCAAATCTTCAGGCTTTATAACAAAATGATGTCCTCTAACCATTGTTTGATACTCACCATCTAGCTTAGTAAAATTCTGATAAAATTGTCTGACAAGCCTAGGGTAATAATGAGTCTCAAATTCTAAAAACCTCTTCAAATTCTGAAATTCTAAATCCTCTACAAATGGAAATTGCTCCTTATGCAACCAAGCAAACTTAACATACCGTGTAAGACCAAAAGAGCGATTGATAAAAGTTGGTTCCCGCAAGTCTCGGTTGATTCCAGAAAACCAGGGATCATTACGGCCTGCTCCTTGCTTTGCTTTCTTTCGAGGAGGTTGAGATTGTGAGGAAGAAGACATTGATTCAGAAAGTGCAGATTCGGTTTTGGGGTTAGGGTTTTGGTTTGGGAATTTTCGGATTTTGGGTATAATTGGTGAAAATGATGAATGAAATGAGTAGAAATGATGATATAATGATGAAATATGGAAGAAATTTGTATGATTTGAGAAGTTTTGTGGCTGAAAATGATGATTTGATGAAGAACCGTATGAGAGAGAAGAGAGAAATACGAACAAGAGAGAGAAAGAAACGTGAAAAATGATGCAGTTTTCAACAGTTCAGATTTTAAAATCACGTAAGTTACTCGAGTGAAGTTCATGCGTTACTCGAGTGATTCGAGCAGTAATCGAGTGAAAAGAAATGTTACTCGAGTATGCCGAAGATTAAAAAATTTTTACTCGAGTGATGGATGAACTAATCGAGTGATACGAAAGTCATTTTAAAATTAATCGAGTGATAGACAGAATTACTCGAGTAATACGAAAGAGATTTTAAAATTACTCGAGTGAAATATCTGTTACTCGAGTGAACTGTCCAGAATTTTAAAAATTTCAATTTTTCATGCAAAAACATTTTTCATATACAAACACATAGAAACACTTAGCATTTAGCAAGTAACACACATACAAATAAAGCAATTAACATATTATAGAAAACATACACACATAACTACATATCACAAAAAAATAAGAAACACTTGAATAAGATACAACAACTCAAAATACAACTCACATTGAAATAGGCTTGAAAGTGATTTCGAAAAGCATCAAATACAATTAGCTAATAGTTGATTCATCAAAAATACCAAGTTCTCTTCGAATCTTATAAAATGTGTCCCTTGGTAATGGTTTTGTAAAGATATCAGCTAATTGATCCGAAGTTTGAACAAACTCAATAACACAATCACCTTTTTGAACATGATCTCTCAAAAAATGATGCCTAATTTCAATATGCTTTGTCCTTGAGTGTAATACTGGATTTTTAGTCAAATTAATTGCCGAAGTGTTATCACACTTTATAGGGATTTTTGTCAAATTTAAACCAAAGTCAGATAATTGTTGTTTCATCCATAAAAGTTGTGCACAACAACTACCTGCAGCTATGTATTCGGCCTCCGCGGTTGATAAAGCAACACAGTTTTGTTTTTTGGAAAACCACGATACAAGTGAATTACCAATTAAATGGCATGTTCCGCTTGTACTTTTTCGCTCAACTTTACAACCGGCAAAGTCAGAATCCGAATAACCTATAAGTTTTAGAAAAGCATCCCTAGGATAATAAAGTCCAGTATTCGTTGTACCCTTTAAGTATTTCATTATTCTTTTGACAGCAGTTAGATGCGACTCTTTCGGTTTTGCTTGAAAACGTGCACACATACATACACTAAACATGATGTCAGACCTAGATGCAGTTAAGTATAACAAACTACCAATAATACCACGATACTTCGTTACCTCTACCACTTTTCCAGCCTCATCTTGATCTAGGTAGCATGCAACGCTCATTGGTGTAGAAGCGGATTTGCACGAATCCATCCCAAAACGTTTGAGAAGCTCTCTACAATATTTACTCTGATGAATATAAATGCCATCATTAAGCTGCTTTATTTGAAGGCCAAGAAAGAATGTAAGCTCTCCCATCATCGACATCTCGAATTCGCTTTGCATCAAGTCTGAAAACTTCTTACACAAGTTATCGTTAGTAGCACCAAATATAATATCGTCAACATATATTTGAACCAATAAAATATCCTTACCGGAACGTTCAATAAAAAGAGTAGTGTCAACAGTGCCTCGTTTAAAACCTTTTTGTAATAAAAAATTGCTTAGTCGGTCGTACCAAGCTCTAGGAGCTTGTTTCAAACCGTACAAAGCCTTTTTCAGTTTGAAAACGTAGTCGGGATGCTCAAAACTCTCGAATCCGGGAGGTTGTGACACGTAAACTTCCTATTGAATGTATCCGTTAAGAAAGGCGCTCTTAACATCCATTTGATACAATTTAAAATTCATTATTGAAGCAAAAGCGAGAAGAATACGAATAGCTTCTAGTCTAGCAACAGGAGCATATGTCTCATCGTAATCGATTCCTTCTTCTTGACTATAACCTTGTGCTACCAACCTAGCTTTATTCTTAACAATAATACCCGATTCATCTAACTTATTCCTATAGATCCACCGAGTACCAATTACAGGACGATCATCGGGTTTTGGCACAAGCTCCCAAACTTGGTTTCTTTCAAATTGATTTAATTCTTCTTGCATGGCCATAATCCAATGATCATCTTGAAGAGCCTCTTTGATACTATTAGGTTCTATTTGAGATACAAAAGCAACATAATAACAAAAATTATTTAAAGTGCGTCGGGTTACCACTCCCTTCGCAATGTCACCTAAGATGTTAGAAATCGGATGATTTTTGTTTGATTTCCAAGCTATTGGTAATTGAGATTGAATCTCTTGTGCTAAGTCTTTATCTTGTGCTTGCACCTCTCCATCTTCAATTTGATTCTCTTCCATTTGTTGTGGTGTTGACTTCTCATGATCCAAAAATGTACCTATATTATCATCATCACAAGAAACAACACAATCTCCTTTCGAAGATTCATCAAATACAACATGCACGGATTCCTCAACGGTTAATGTTCTTTTATTGTAGACTCTATATGCTTTGCTATGAGTTGCATAACCTATGAATATGCCTTCGTCGGCTTTGGAGTCAAACTTGCCGACCGGTTCCTTTCCGTTATTTAAAACAAACACCTTACACCCAAAAACATGAAAATGTGAAATATTTGGCTTTCGCCCTTTTAAAAGTTCATAAGGTGTTTTATTTAAATGCGGACGAATAAGAACCCTATTAAGCACATAACAAGCAGTGTTTACTGCATCGGCCCAAAAATATTTAGGAACATTTGATTCTTTCAACATAGTACGAGCAAGTTCCACTAATATTCTATTTTTCCTTTCTACAACTCCGTTTTGCTCCGGAGTCCTAGGGGCCGAAAATTGATGATCAATACCAAACTTATCACAAAACGCATCAATCCTAGTGTTTTCAAACTCACCTCCGTGATCACTTCTAATAGACACAATTTTCAAACTTAGTTGATTTTGGATGAGTTTGGCAAACTTTTTAAAACATTTATAAACTTCACTTTTTGCGGATAAAAATAAAGTCCATGTGAATCTAGTAAAATCGTCTACTAAAACAAATCCATAGTAATTGCCACCTAAACTTTTAATTTGTGAAGGGCCAAACAAATCCATATGGATTAGCTCCAAAGGCTTTGTTGTGCTTATCACATTTTTAGGTTTAAAAGAACTTTTAACTTGCTTGCACTTTTGACAAGAGTCACAAATGCCATCAAGCTTAAAGTTTAGTTTAGGCAAACCAATCACTAAATCTTTTCGCAAAAGTTTGTTTAATTGATTCACATTCACATGAGCAATTCGTCTATGCCAAAGACGAATTTCATCATCAAAAGATTTGAAACATTTTGAAAATAGTGAAGTTATCTCATCCAAATCAATTAAGTAAGTGTTATTAGAGCGACGACCAACAAACTTAACACTATCATCTATGGATGACTTAATGAAGCATAATTCCGGAGTAAAAGTCACATAATTGCCCATATCGCATAGTTGGCTTATACTAAGCAAGTTGTGTTCTAAGCCTTCTACGTATAGGACATTTTCTATGACAAGGTTAGATACGTTACCGATCTTCCCGACTCTTAGAATTTTGCCCTTGTTGTTGTCGCCGTATGTCACAAATCCATCACTTTTCGGAGTAAGTTCCATGAAGTGCGTTTTGTCTCCCGTCATGTGTCTCGAACAACCACTATCCAAGTACCATTTGTGCTCTTTGGTTCGAAGACACACCTACAAGAAAGATATCATTTGGTTGACTTAGGTACCCAAGTGGTCTTGGGTCCTTTGATGTTAGCATGGGGAGAAGTCCCCTTAACAATCCAAATATATTCTCCGCTTGGTATACCAAATTTCTTTATATTACATTTATTCGTGGTATGTCCAAAGATCCCACAATAATGGCAAGTTGGGTTTTTAGAAATCTTATTCTTTGAAAATCCACCAACTTTGCGATAATTGCGTTTCTTAGGTTTAGTATAGCCAAGACCGGATCTATTGCTATTGTTCCTTTGAGTTGAAAGCAAATGATCTAATGAAGTATCTCCTTTCATGAGCCTTGCAAGTCGATCATTCAAATTAAAAACTTCTTTTTCCAAAGACTTGCAATTTTCACAAGATGGAGTCTCATTTGATTTCAATTCACAATTGCATGTAGAGTTTGCATAAATGAGTTCAAGAGTTTCATTTTGAAGCTTAAGTTCTTCTAAATCTTTTTGAAGTTCAATTATCTTTTCATGTTGCTTCATTATGAAATTCTTTCTTTCAACATTTATTTTAGCAAGTTTCTTCAACTCTTTATGCATCTCTACATACACATTGTACAATTCATTGAATGAAGGAGAATTAGAACTAGAGCTAGCATCGGAAAGATAATCTACCTCATTGACGTTCTCACTTGATTTAATGCTCGAAGATTCCTCTTCATCAAGCTTCGTCATCAAACACAGATTTGCAAGTTCTTCATCATCCGATGAGCTAGATGTTGATTGACTCTCCTCTTCATCCCATACTATGTAAGCCCTTTTTCCTTTAGATGAGTTGAACTTAAAGTTGTCACCTTCCGACTTCTTAGAATTAGTTGGGCATTTTGATCGATAGTGACCAAGCTTTCCACACCCATGACACTTGATATGATCCTTGTTAGTCTTATTTCTTGGTTGTGATTCCTTAGAATCCCTTTGTCTATTCTTATTAAAGTTTCCATTTCTCTTAAAGAACCTACCAAGCTTTTTAACTAGCAAGCCAAGGGTCTCATCATCTATATCGGAGTCCGAGTCATCCATTTGAGAGTTTTCCTCTTGTGCCTTAAGGGATTTTGAAGTTGATTTAAGAGCAATCCCCTTTTTCTTTCTATCGGCATCTTCATTCATGGATAACCGTCCAAGCTCCATTTCATGCTCTTGAAGTTTTCCGAATAGAGTTGCTAAGTCAATTTGATCCACGTCTTTAGCTTCCATAATGGCCGTCACCTTAGGTTGCCATTCCCTGCTAAGACATCTCAAAATCTTATTAACAACTTCACCATTAGTAATAACTTTTCCAAGTGCAGAAAGATGATTTATGATATGAGTGAACCGCTTTTGCATGTCACCTATGTTTTCATTAGGTAGCATACGAAAGAGTTCATATTCATGCATGAGTGTATTTAGCCTAGCCCTTCTAACCTCCGAAGTGCCCTCATGTGTGACTTGTAATGTGTCCCACATTTGTTTAGCATCAACACATTGAGATACTCGAAAGAACTCATCATAAGAAAGAGCGGACGTGATGATATTTTTAGCTTTTAAATCAAATGCAACTTTCTTCTTATCATCATTGTCCCAACTCGATTGTGGTTTGACCGAAACAACATCATTTACTTTCGTTTGAGGAACAAAAGGTCCATTCTCTATGGCGTTCCAAATTTCCATATCTATGGCTTGAATAAAAATTTTCATACGGACCTTCCAATAAGCGTAACCCTCACCATTGAATAGTGGAGGACGATTAATGGAAGTTCCTTCACCACCAAAAGGATTTGAAATTGAGCCCATTGTTTCCAAGTAAAAGGATCTTTTCGAAAAAGCTTTTTAAGGCTCGGATTTTTCGTCCGAGCTCTGATACCACTTGTTGGAAACCAACAAGCGGCTCAATATAGTCTAGAGGGGGGATGAATAGAATATTGAAGCCTTATTACAGATTTTTCGTCCACCTAAGAGAATGGTTTTATGAAAATAAATTTTCTTAAAAATTCAAGTCAGATTACTCGAGTAACTCAAGTCTTCACTCGAGTAATACGCAAGCAAAAATAATTTCACTCGAGTATTCAGCAAATCACTCGAGTATTACGAAAGCTATTTTTAAATCACTCGAGTAACAGAAAACCTACTCGAGTATTGTTCATAAACTGAAAGCAGATTACTCGAGTGACAAGAACTTTACTCGAGTAAACTGGGTAAAATTCAATTAAAACACAGTTTTCAATGGAGTTCTTCAAGAATAACAATGCTATGATGATTCAACAAATAATGAATGATTAATATGAACAATTTCAAGTAATATTAACATGCAATTTTAGATCAATTTAGTAGAATTAAGAAAACCCCAATTCTAACCTAAAAATGCAATTGTTAATGAATTAATGCAATACAAGGAATGAAAATAAAAGAGACACAAGGATTTATCCTGGTTCACTTTCACCCACTTGAAAGCTACTCCAGTCCCCTCTTAAACCAAGAGAGATTCTTCACTAGAAATCTTCAAATGTAGATTTTACAATGTTTTAAGATGCAACTAGATTCTTAGTTCTCCTATCTTAAAACCCAACTCAAAGTGTGTACCAAACACTTTGATCTAATCTACCCCTTTTGAGAATTCTAGATTTCCTTGCTAATTGATTGAAGATGCTTCCAACCAATCCTTCTTTTCTTGCTTTGATTTGATCCTCAAAGTCTTCCTTGTGAGATTCTTCACTTGTGTTGAAACTTCAATGATGCAATCATAAATTGCAAATCTTCAACAACCACTAAGAACAAAAATATGATCTCAAGAATATTTGAACAATGAGAGAAATAGAGTGAAGAATGAAAAGTTTCTTGTTGAATCTTGATAGCTCTTGAAAGATGTAAAATAGCTCTTGAATTGCTTTTGAAAGTGTGTAGAAAATTGTAAGAATGAATGTGTATCTTATGTGAAAGAGAAAATTAAGTCCTTTTAAAATTTTCAAAAACTGATTGAATTACTCGAGTAAACCATATAACATTACTCGATTAAAACATGTCAGATTAAGTTACTCGAGTGATGTGTAAACCATTACTCGATTAACCTGTCATGACATAAATTACTCGAGTGACCCAATACTCATTACTCTAGTAAACTGATCAGAATCTGAATAAAAACAAGGTTTTTCTAAAAGGATTTTCACAAAACTTTTAATAGAGCTATTTAATCAAGATTTAAAGTATCTTCACTCTTAATCAAACATTATTTAAATATTCTTAAAATCACCTAAGCTACCCACACCAATGAGATGCATTGCATAAAAATAAAGATTACATTGAAATAGAATTAATAAAAATCCTAATTTTAATCTTCATGTGGTGTAGCTTGCTTGTTGCCAATGTTGTTGCTTGGAGAGAGATTGTTAGCATCAAAACATGAGAATCCTACACCTTTCACAACAGTGTAATCCTTTGCTTCTGGCCCATTCCTCCTTTATCAGACCTAAGGATCCTTAGAACATGTCCCCGTGAATATGCAACTTCACGAACCCATTTCACCAGGGCTTCATAATCAGGGAAAATCATGTCAGTCTCAAACGCACTAGTAAAATCCGGATATTCGACCTCTTCATGATCCACCGGTGCACTATGATTCATCTCGTCATCGTTGTTGTCTTGCATGATTAAGCTGCGAACACAAATAACGGTTAAAATTTAAAAAATAAATAATAAATTCAAAAATTCAAAAATTCAAAATAAAATAAAATAAAATAATTTAAAAAATATAACTAAAATCAAAATAAAATAAAATAATAAGTTAAAATTAAATAATAATAAAATAAAATTATATTAAAAATAAATAATAAAATAAATAAAAAATTAAATCAACATTATAATGCTATATATCTTATCTGATCTCAACATCATAACATAAACAAATTCAAATCTTCTATATATGAGAATTGATGGAGTCAAATATATCATAACACGAATGGATGAATTCAAAATAATTTAAAGTTTTTGAATCCTAAAAATAAAGTCTTGATATTTTTATAAAATATATAATAACAAAAATTTTATATAAATTTAAATAATTTATTTATAAATATTATTATAATTTTTAAAACATTAAATAAATAATTAAAATTATGCAATGAATAAATAATTAGAAAAAAAATTAAATATAACAGAAAAAAAAATATTTTTTTAATCACGTTTTATTATATCTAATTCCTTAGCAAGTATCATCATTATCCCTTAAAAAAAATAATGCTCATCAATATCCAATATGTAAAGTTGTTTTCTTATCTTAATTTTAATTAATGAATGAAATATTTATCATTATAATATTTTTTTAATCTCAATTTTAATTTTGATGATTTATGCAGCTATATTATACATATTAAAAAAAAAATCCCTCGCTGAGGGTGCAGCGAGAGAACAAATTCATGCTCTCGCTGGGGGTGCAGCGAGAGCATGGAAAAATAACACCCTCGCTGAGGGTGCAGCGAGAGCATGAATTTGTTCTCTCGCTGCACCCCCACAGAAAAATAACACCCTCGCGTTCGTAGAACCACGATTTTACTAATTTCCTATAAAAACTAAGGGCATGTATATTGTTTGCTTAATATTAACCACTTCAAACCCATAATGATACAAAAATAAGCATAATGAATCAAGTTTATGATCATAGAATTACCTCTTAATGAATGTTTATTAATTACTTGCAACTGAAGAAAGTGGAAGAGAAAACAGGTTTTGGGTTGATGAATATTGGAAGAGGTTGATGTAGAGAATTGAAAAAAATATAGGTTTCTATATATAAGAGAAGGAAGGGTATTTTGGGTAGTTTATATTATTGTAAGGTTAATAGAGTCTTAAACAAAAAAAGTGGGTTAACTAAGTAATGGGGTGGGTCAAAAAAGTAATTCCCCCATCTCAAAACCAATTGGCAATGAGAGGAGTAGCCCAACATGTATTTAAACCATGTCATATATTATGAGGCAGACAATGTGAGACTTCCAACACGCCCCCTCCAACGAAGTCTGCCGGACCAGGCAAAGGGTATCTATTGACCCATAACAAAGGGCAACTTTTGGCCCATAACAACCGGAAAGAAGTTGGGCTCTGACTCTGATACCAAGTTAAGGTTCCATCTCAAAACCAATTGGCAATAAGAGAAGTAGTCCAACAGGTATTTAAATCATGCTATATATTATGAGGCAGACGATGTGAGATTTCCAACACCAAATAAAACCTAAAGCAAGTAGCATCAATGGTTGTTCCACTCCTTGACCTGCTTCCAACGGATGGAGAGAAAGTTTAGGCAGGGACTTTTGGTGATATATCCACAATTTCGTACAAAAATTAATCTATCCTGGTCCTCTAAGCCTATGAGTGGGGGTTTATGGGATCATCTTTGTATTATGATGGGAAATATTTAATTATTAAGATTTTGATTGGGGTTGGGAATGGGAATGGGATGGGAAAAAACGGATTTTGCCTAATTTAGCATGCCCTTTTTCTCCATCTTCCATTTGCTGGATCCTTAATTTCAGGGAAGTTGGGGCCAATATGGACTTCACATTTTTCATTTTAATTACTATCAACATTTCATAAGTTATGTAATTCCTCCGATCTTTAATATAAGCATCATTTGACCAATTTCACTCCTTTTAAGAAAAGTAAGTAAGATAGTTATTTGTATTGGAATTGTAAATTTTAAGTGTATATTTACCAATTTATCCTTTTGATATTCTAGTCATTAATTGGTGTTTCTTTTCCCCACAAACATGATAGAGTATTTAAATAGGGTTAGTTTTGTAAAATTTTAGAAAATGTGCTTATATTTAGGACAAAATTTTTTTGGTCAAATGGTGCTTATGTTAGAGATCGGAGGGGGTATTTTAATGTCATGCATATAAAAATTTAGGGTATTTAGACTATTATACTCCTATATAATATTATTGAAAAAAATGAAAAATACTGAAAGTGAGAAAGAGAGTGTGATAAATAAAGGTATATTGAAAAAAATAATATTAATTATGTATTGAATTTTGTAAAAAAATAATACATACGAAACATAAGTCAAGAACTCTTTAAACGTTACATATAAATCCAAGGGAATATTAAAAAAAAAAGTCTAAACTATCCTCAGTCCTCACTGAGGGCCCTTGAGCCACCCTTTTCAGTCTCCAAATATAGTAAAATCCTGATCAAGGTTGGTGGGAGGCTCAGTGCTTTTCCCGAGCATTCGGTTTCATCCGTCAACCACGTCAAATTTGAAGACTGTGTTGGCCTTGTATGCCCACAGTTATTTTCTTAGGGCATCCCCTTCCTTGGAACATCCGTGGTGGAATTTTAACAGTGGATTATATATTTTGAATGGATTTTTTTTTAAAATCCAATTCTTAGATTATAAATGATATATTTTGATTGAAAAAAATAAAGATTTAATAATTAAGAGTTAGAAAATTTAAATTCTCAATAAAATTTTACTATTTTTAGTTTCTTACTTATCTATCTTCAGTTTTTGGGCTAAGATTAAGCAAACCCATTTTAAAATATCATTGTTGCATTATTATTTTTTTTTTATAAGAAACAACTTCAGTTTTATATTTTTAATATCTTTTTTCATAATAACAGTAAAAACCTATCAATCTCATATATTAATATTATATCATCATCAATTCATCACATACTTTTCAAACTCAATTATTTTTTCATAGAGAAGGTTCAATTTCTTTTTTTTAATAGAAAAGGCTCGATTTCATTTCAATAATTTTAATTAGTAATTATTTTAAATAATCAATACATAAATTTTCATAAATTTTATTTGCATTCAAAAAATATTTAAAAATTAAAATTGAATAAAAGTTAAGATTACAATAATTTAAGTATGATCATCATACTTAAATAATAAAATGCATTAAAAAAAGGAATTAAACATAATTCAAATTCTTATAATTTTATTAACTTTTCAATATTTGAATTATAAAACTTATATTTGTCTTTATATAATATTATTTATTTATTGATTATTATTAATTTATTTATTATTACCATTTATCTATTATTATTATTTAAAATTAAGGTGATTTAAAGTAAAAATTAAAAAAATGTATAAAAAGTTGGATATCACAAAATTTTAAGTTGAGTCTTTAAAATAAAAAACTTAATTGAAGATTCTTCACCCAATTTTGAAAAATAATAAATTATAAAAATTCGATGTTAGACTCATTTAAGACTTTGTTGTTCTGAATGTCCTTAGATCATCCACACCTAAAAACATCTGCACTGATTTAGATGGGCCTTGTGCAATATTTCGTTATTCTTTACATTTTTTTATGTTAAGAATAGCTATTTTTTTATTCAATCCATGAACACCGACTTTTGTCTTTAAAATCTCACACATTATCACACACTCTTGATACTTTACAATAAAAAAATCATTACAAACTAACTATATTTTACTGCCAAAATATATAACTATAATAATAATTAAGAAAAACACTATCCTCTTCCATAACAGCTACTTTTTAAAGGTTTTAAAAAAAATCTACTGTTATTGATCTTAATTTTTTGGGCATAAATAAAATACATTAAACATAATAAGTTTAAAAACAAATGCGAATTAAAGATTATAGAAAATATTTAAAAAAAATACATTGAAGATAAGATATAAGTATATACATATCATGAAGATTAGATCTCGTACATAGGTTATCCTAAAAAACATGATCATTGACAATAGGTATTTCCGGATTGCCCACAACATCAGTGTACTTGTCTCATTCATCACTCACACGCTTCCCGGAGAAACTTTCCTGGAGGTCACCCATCCCATAATTAATTTCTCCATGTCAAGCACGATTAACTATGAAGTTCTGAAGTGATGGGCTACCGAAAAGAAGATGCATTTTGTTGATATATGTAGTATCAATCAATTCATTTAAGCCTTCCTTTACTATGTAGTCTTATACCTACATAGTATCCATCTCTTAGAAGCACACCGTACTGGAAGAGGTGCCGCTCTGATACCACTTGTAACATCTGTCCGTACATGTCAACACAGGTCTTTTAGTATGCTTTGTCCTCACTCGCATGCTTCCTGGGAAAACTTCCCAGGAGGTCACACATCTCATCATTTCTCCAAGTCAAGCACGCTTAAATGTGGAGTTCTCAAGTGATGGGCTACCGAAAAGAAGATACATTTTATTGATATGGGTAGCACCAATCAATTCATTTAAGCATTCATTTACTATGTAGTCCCATACCTACATAGTCTCAGGATCCCCCTCTCATTACGGTGTGTTAAGGTTCATTCATGTATCTCTCCCTTAGAAATCTGTCAAGAGTCGCTCCTTGTACGTGCCTCTTGCACCGGTGATCACTCCCACTCTCATTAGCCTGGGTCTTACAGCAAGATGCATCTATATGAATGCATGACCGTCTCAGATGATCATCCAATCACTAGATTCAATTTTCATTCGAATCCATTCTCTGGATTTTATTCTCTATCTAGTATCCAATCTTTGGATTTCTCTTTTCATTTCATTCTCCAATCCAGATCTCACTCATTTCTCATCTATATCCTCACATCTCCCTTCACTCCAGGGAAAGGCAAACTGGGAGTAAACGTCACACAACCAATGCTTGCCTCAGTACTTGATCACTCTCGGATCCAAGTACAACTCGGGATACACAAGTTGGGCTTTAACCGAGACCACCCTAAACTGGTCCTGATGTGCCTAGGTGAGTGATAGAATTGTTGTAGTTACTGCAAAACCGACTCCTAACACGGGTAGCTAGTTCAATTCTCTAGTGGATCAAGGTTCTACCACCAACAATTCCCGCAGTTGTCGTAGTGCAACCTAGTCACCATATCACTCTCGATTTTTGGTTCTTAGAACTGTCATGTCAACCTTTCCCATACTCTTACCGTCCATCCTCAACACCATGTATGACGAAGGAGCTATATATTAGTTTATGACCTTGGCAAAATCTTGGATTATAGACAATGCTACTTAATTCTATAACATACACCTTTAGTGTATTGCATTATGTTTCATATATATCTTTTGTACACTCCTTAGTAGTACCGTTATATCCAAGTTCATCCTTTACTTTCTTGTTCTCTTATACATCTCAATCCTTATTGAATTAATGGAATTGAATAGGCTATTGAAATCCATGAAAACTATGTCTTCATCCTTTAATTCATATGTCTTTGATGAGTTAACTGGTTAAGAATTGGCTTAACTAGTCAATTCGGTGTAAAAATGCAGAATTTGATCATTCACTAATATGTTTACCGGTTAAAATAATAGGTCAACCAGTTAACAATTTGTAAAACTTCCCATTTTTGCTCCTTTTCTGTCACAATAATCGGTTATTACATTAGGATAACTGATTATCTTGATAGAGTAATGCATATATCTAGTTTTCGTTGAAAGATTTCAATTCCAAATTCCTTTTCAATCGTTCTTAGGTTGTGTCAAGGTCATAAACATCTTACTTATGCATTAAAATGAATCATGATGGTATACCATCCACATGTTCACATCATTCTGTTTCACATATATAGTTCAATCAATGCATTCTATTTACATGTATTTCAAAGTAATTCATTAATCATACACAATTTCATCAATTCAGTAGCTATGTGTTCTATTCATTCAATTTAGTTCACATAATTATCACATATTCAATTCATATTCAAGCTACGAATTACTTTCAATGTTAAACTAACAAATTTTAGTTGTAATTCATGTCATTTTGTTGAGTAGTTCCATTATTGTGACAAAGCTCATATTATAACATTATTCAACCAATTTCATACTCCTTACAGGTTCAAAGACTCAAGTATTTACTTCTTAGGCTATTAGTTATTCTCATTTACAATTCATATTCAAATACTATCCTAAACTATAAGTAATCACTCCTCCCTTGCCTCAATGAAAGAGGAATGAAGATGTCTTGAGCCTAGATCTCTCCCTTAACCTTGAATTCAAATTTCCTTAGCCTCCAAAGTCCTTGATTGCTGAACTTCAAGGGAAATAGAATTTTAAAACGGGTTTTTGCTTTATTGGGATAATTTTAGCAAAGTTTGGATTATGTGTAGGTGACATCAAGCTTAGGAATTGACTCTTGTGAGGGGGAATGAAATCCCTAGGGTATTTATAGCCATTGGCATCACCTAGGGGAGGAAATATCCAAGAATTTTCCTCTACAGACATTTGATTTCTAGAGAATTCTGCATTTTCCTGGCTGATTAAATACTCAGTTAATCGATTAACCAAGGCAAAATTTGGCAAAGTTACACAATCTTAACCAGTTTACATAAGTGGTTAATCGATTAACATAGGCAAAATTTGCCCTTTAATCTGTTATGTTATTCGTTAACTGGTTATTGACTGATATTTTGCCTAGCAACACTAAAAATACACCCGTTAACCTGTTATGGGCTTCTTAGCTTGTATCCGGTTATTGATTGTAAAATTTGCCTAAAAACACCAGAATACACATGTTAATCGATTATTAATATCTTGCAACCTGTCATGTCTAGTTCTTTTTGCCAAAAACTAGTTTTTCTTGATTCTAGTTTCTTGCTAACTCATCTATAAACTCATATTTACATAGAATTGCATCCGAATACAAATATTTTGTAATATCAATATTCATAATATATTGATACTAATAGGGACTCTTTTTAATCATATGAAGTGTTATTATATTTCAAAATACATTTTACATCATACTTAAAACATATCATTATATTTTAATTTAGAGGGAAAAGTGGTGGGTGTTACAGAGAATAATTTCTCTTTTAAGTAGAGAATGTGATTAAGTGTGTTTAATCCTTTTTAGGAGGAGGCCGAAGTTACACTAGGTGAGTGACAAATCTCCACAAAAGTAACGTGAAATCAATTAGTTAATGATGACAACAACAATCATTTTATACTTGAAACAATTAAACATATTTAATTCTATTAGGTGGAGGCCGAGGTTGCACGAGGCAATTGACGACATCCAAAAAATAAATACTTATACAATTAATAATAAATATTTAATAAAGTTGTAAAAAAAAAGACTATTATTTAGAGACTTCAAACAGCAAAACTGACATAAAAAATCGAGCTCCGGAGATTCAAAAACCTGAGGATAGATGTACTTGAAATCTGATAAAAAAAATTGGTCAAAGTCAATGTCGATTAATCAAGTGATACGTGGCAGCCGCTGGTTGGACCGATAGAGTCACATGGCACAGTTTTGTTTACCAACAGCCAAGCCACCTTTAGCGATTGTTTTTTTGTTTCAGCAACACCTTTAGCGATGGTTTTTGTTTCAACAACACCTTTAGCGATGATTTTAACTGTCACAAACTGTTGTGTAGATAAAATCTATTACAAACAAAGTTGGAGGGTCATGTTTTGATTCCTAGCTAGTTTGGACCTTCTAAACACAATGATGGTGTTCTCTTTATTTAAAAATACTCCTAAATTAATGAAATAGAACAAAAAGTAAAGATTTATTTGTTTTTTTTAAATTTATTTTATCACATAACTTGAATATATCTAAATGGAAGTTTAACCATCAGAAGCAACAAATAACCAGTAATTTATTTCAAAGGGAGGAATTCTCATGTATCACAAGTAACTTAAAATGGAAGAAATAAATAAATAAATAAAATAAAATAAGATAAACCTCTTGCAACAACGGTTCCTTCAAGACTAACTCTAGAATAATATTCAACGCTTCTAAAGATAATAAACCATAAAAAAACGAAAAAAAAAATCACTCCTCACATAAAAAGGAAAATTACGAGTATTAAAATATTCTCTATATATTTTCTAAAAAGGGAAAATTTCTTTGCCCTTCTCCTTTATATATCTCTGATGCTCTATTTTTCTCTATGTTCCACTTTGTCTTAAGCTCGATAGCATTTATAGAGAATAAATCTGAATCTTTTTCCTCGATTACTATTCACATAGCAAAAATAGTCAGGAACATTTAGCTAAAAAAGATGCTATTTCAGTGATGATTGAAGAAAAATGGGGTTTAGGTACGTTGCTAACATACCGAGAGAGGAAAAATGAAAGAAAGAAGAAGAGAATGAAGAAGAAAGAAAGGAAAGGAAATGAGAAATGGACATGGAGAATGAATGCATGGAGAGATAAGGAAGGGGAGAAAAAGAAAAGGAAAAAAATGTGTATGTGAGGGAGATGTACTCGTTAGTATTTCAGTATTTGTATAAATAAAAAGGGAAAAAAATTTGAAGTTCATATATATATATATATATATTTGAAATCTTTGAGTCCAAATTTTTCTACCTTAAATTGAATTATTTTCGATTATTCCAGTGTGGTTGAAGCACCCAGAACATTCTATTATTTTTTTTAACTTTGTCTGTTTGTAAAGCTTTCACCTGGTGTCCAATTTGGACAAACCATATCATTTCGAAAAGCTCTTTTTGCGTAGGCTTTGAATTTGTAAAGCCTTTCACATGAAACTAAATATCATTTTTTTTTAAAAAAATGTTTGTTTAAAAAAGTGATTTTTAAAATGAGTCAATTTTTTATCATCCACACCTCTCTTATTATATTTTTAATTTTTTTTTTCAAACTTCTTTCTTTTTTTATATATTTTTGAATTTTAAAGGGGGAAAAATTGGGTATCCACATAAGGCTTATTGCATTCTTGCTTATCACTAAAAGGGGTCACTCCACTCACATTTCCTCAATGTGTATAAGAGTAAAGATGTTTCACTAAAGTTCTTCTAGGAAAGTGGATACTATATGCTTTACCATAGACCAATATCTCCACTGAATTTCTTGAGTGCATGCAAGATCAAAAGGTCTTCACAAGGTTGTAATGGGGCCATAGTTAAAGATGTCAGGTGGGGTTTAAGAAAGAAAGGGTCATACAGTGGGCTTAAATAATGCGTCATTAAACACGATACCCTTAAAGTATGAATGGAGTATTGGACATAAGATCATAATTGAAACATCAACTCCCAACAGTACTTATTCCTTCATTCGTTGTCATCTTCTCATTTTCTCCATTCTCTTCCTTTTCCTTCTTCCTTTATTCTTGCACTTTGTAACACATCAAGTATTTTTCCAATAAGTAATTACCTGCTCATTTATTTGCTCATTCATTTATATTTTTTTGGGAATCAAAAGAGAGAGAGAGAGAGAGAGAGAGAGAGAGAGAATGCATTTGAAACTTTATACTCAATAACACCACTTTAACATCTTTGAATAACTACCTTCCAAATTGTATTGTACCATTCACATTCCAAAAGGAACCAAAAATATATAACATTGTGTATCAAAAATGTTGAAGGCCATAAAAATACTCATAGGTGCCTTAGTCACTTTCATGCACACAAACAATGTCAATCTCGAAACGGTCGCAAGGCAAGCTCTAGAATGCACAATAAAAGTGAACATCACTCAAATATCAAGAAAGAAAGAGGGGTTAAAATTAATTAATCATGATGTGTATACCCCTTTAAGGCTCAAAACTCACATTTAGCAACTATTTTAATGAAGATCATAAATTACAATGAGTTTTAGCTAATGATTACTCATGCGACCTTCATTCCAAACCAATAAATTCTCACAGGCTAATAAGTCACTATGACAAAAAAAAATTTCATAGCAAGAAAGTGTACTTAGTGCATACCACAATAGATATAAGGTAACTTGCCTAGAGGACGAGTTAGTTAAATGCATGCAAAATGAATAAAATATTTTGTTTTTTTATGCATATGGCAATTTAAGAATGCATGATGAATGACAATTATACTAAACAATCCTAAGCTAAATATAAAATGTGAATGCACTCTCCCAAGCTTAAATTCTACACTGTCCTCAATAAAAGTGGAAAGATATCACCGTGCTAGGATTGTGAAGGCGAAATTGAACGAAAAATATTGCATAAGTCACTCATATGCAATACAGTTGGAATGAATGGAGAGAGAAGAAGGTGAATTGAAGTCTTGAAGAGACTGGATTCAGTTTTCGAGTAGTGAGGGATTAATTTAGGATGAGAATGGAAGGTAAAGGTTCATTATCATGTTTGGAAGGGAGTATGAGGTGTGTGTGTGTAGTGAAAGGTTGAAGTAGATGATGATAATGGAGAATTTGGGGGTTAATGGTTTATAAGGATTTGGAAAAAAAATAGAAAATTGGGATTTTTGGGAGAGTTGAGTTTGCTAAGGCGATGTGATATGGTATGGAAAGGGTTTGGTGGTATTGTTGAGGGCACTATGCATTAGTTTAACATAGACGGATTGGGGTTGCAGGGAAAGGGGTATCAGGGGAAAGGGGTTTGCATGGGGTTGCGGTTGGATCGGGTACAAGGGTGTAGGATAGGGGGTTGGAGCGGTTCGGCCAAGGGCTGAGTTTGAGCTGGGTTGGTTTGATTTGGGGAAGGGAGGGACCAGGTCTGATGGATCGCAGGATTGGCACATGCCACACCTTGCCTGCAGTACCCTGGGGAAAGAACGAAAGTATAATAACAAAGATCAAGTCTAGTGAGTTAGACCGGGAGAAATCCTACAATAACAAAGATTAAACCTCATAATAAAATAGAATTAATTACGAAAAATCATAATAAAAAATTAACAAAAGCAATGCAAGATTGGTTTGCCTCCCAAGAAGCGCTTATTTAAGGTCCTAAGCTTAAACTATGAAGCTTCCACTTGAATCCAATATCTTGAAGCATAAGGACCAAATGACAAATTCAAAACAACAATTGATTCCTGAGTCCCATTGTTTGAAACATGGACCTTGGGGAAACAACATGAATCCTTGTTTAATTATTCTTGGGTTGAAGAAAATAATAGTGACACCACCCAAAGTTTTGGCATGGATAAAATCCTTGCGATGCCTAGGAAGCTTGACTTGGCAAGTAAACCTTGGATCCTTTATCACGAATGATGGAATCTTAGTGTACTCAAGCAATGATGCAGACTCCAAGATCAATTGCTTCAGAATGGCTCCTCTGTTAACTACTCTTTGCTTACTTCATTGCCTATTTTTTGCTTTGGTAACTCTTCATACACTTCATCCTCGCTACCCATAGTTGTCTCTTTAGTCTCAATGTGGGTTAGAAACATGTTGGTTTCTTTTGAAAAAGAACTATCATGTTGTTCAATTGGAACCTCTAGCATCATGTTTCTAGTGGTTAAGGAGTCAATTGAGGAAGTTAATTTCCTCATTGATTCATTCAATTCTTCACTCCCTTTATGTTGAGATGCAAGAACATTCTCAAGCACGACCTTTAAGTTTAACATCTGAGGTGTTGGGCACCAAGTGTTCTCGTGGTCATCAAGCAAGATCTCCAAAATAGACTTTTTGAGTATTGGAGGATATGAATAAAATAGACATGTTATAGCTCACCAATAATCAATTGTGCATAATATCGTGGTGTAGGATAGTCCCAAGTAGAGTTCCAATACAACTATTCATCCAATTTTCGCATGTAATCTTGTTGAGTTAACTCCTTGAAAAAAGGAGTTATCTCGTGGATAGAGGATTTTGGAATACATGAAGAAGAAGTCCAATAATCACAAAAAGATTTTTCATATTCTTCAAGGCTCATGCCTGGTGCCCATCTTTGTTCATCTTCTTTTATACTATCTAGACCATTAACCTTAAAAAAAAAATTAAAAAAAAAAGTTTAGTCTAATCAACTTATAGTAATAGTCAATATCAACAAGAACAAAGTCCCTGGAAACGACGCCAAAAACATGATAGACCGCAAGTGCACGTGTTATGTAAAATAGTATAAAAATTTCATATCCACAAGGACTTTGTTGTTGAGTACACACAAATTATAAGTATTGATTATCTAAAATAATATCAGCGATAAAATAATGTGAAGCAAAATAAAAGATTGATTGATCGAACATTTAAATAAAATATAAATTGAAACTTCTAGGATTAGTTTCATCACATATCAGCACCAGCAATCTAATAAAGATATCTCTCTTATCAAATTAAATTTATTTTGAAGGTGAATTATCCTCTTGTAGAATACTAGTTACTTTCAGAATCTAGCAGCGTATTCGAATACATAGCTTCTACTTTTGTGATGATTATAACATGACAAACCTATTAGATCTATGATATTTAGTGAACTCTATCAAGGATTAGAACTACTTTTGTGATCTAAAACCTCAAGTTCAATTAAGTATGTTAGACATTAACGTTCACCTTTCCGTTCTTGTCTTAACATCTAAGATCATGTAGTAGTGGGATCCGACACAATCACATGCATTAAGAACAATATGATTAAATCTAAAATAATCAAATATAAATAAGAGAAAATAATCAAAACATTAGGTCAATGCCTCCATGGGCTAATCCTAATTTCGAGAAACTGGAAACTACTCAGTCATGGTCATAATGGAAGATAAAAATAAGGAATAAGAAGTAAGATATATGTAGAACAAAAAGAGGAATGAAGAAGAAATAATGGTTGTTGTATTGAATCCTTGTTTCCTCCTATGTTGATTCTGATCCAAATTCCAATTCTCCCTCTATGCCTCTATCTTAACAAGAAACCTTTCCAAGTGAAATGGAAATAAAATGCATGCTAAAATCCTAAAATAATATATAATTATTTATTAAACAAATGCAAACTGATAAGGAAGTAGTATGCATGTTACACACATATTAGAAGAATTAATTATATTGTAACAAAGCTTTACAAGCTAAAAGGGAACCATTTTGAGCATCATCAATTGTTACTTTACTGGGAGATCATGATAATTAGTGATCAATTATGTATAAGCTGAAATTCATTTAGTATGTTGCTAATAGTTTAGAATTAAGATTGAGAAGAATGAATTGAATTTATTAAAAGAGACTTGTAAATTGAATTGAATTAGATTACCTAGTCAATTGAAGTTGGAAATAAGTGAAAATAGTCTCAAGTTCTTATGTTAATCGGTTATCTTGAGCTGATAACCAGTTATCGGGTGCTTTTTCTACAAGTTTCAAGTGTTTTTATACTCGTTAATCGGTTAACAGGATGTGGTAGCTGGTTAACGGAGAAAAATTTTACAAGTTGAATAATATTAAAATGAATAACCTAGTATATTACTAGATCCTGATAATCGGTTCTCTTGTTAAGAAACTTGAGAAAAAGAACATTCATGTTTTCAACCTCAAATTCCTACTCCAAATTTTCATTATTATGAGTTATGTAAGTCTCATTCATTCATACAATGGTGTAAGGAAAAATATGATAAGGAATTGGGAAAAGATACATGATAGTTCCGGGGGGGAGAGGGTGTTAGGTTTGTGACAATGATTCGTCAAATGACCGTGGGAATTGTTTTGGGTAAGATAGTCTTGTGATGGGTTGGTCTAGCTAGCCTCGTCTTGAATAGTTTCGTATTAACCATAATAAATCAATCAACTTTGTTGACATATTATAACTAGGCAGAGGATGGTTCTCGGTATTGCTCATTCCAAGAGAAGGAATGTGTGTTTTGGCTTTCAGGTCCATGGCAATACAATTTGGTCGTTAGACGTGTACTCTAGCCTATATGGAGAATATTGATATGATTATTATAAGAAGAAAGTTTGATATTGGATTGAAGAAGTTGATTTTTAAGTTAACTTTCATACATTTCATGAATACTTGATAGAAATATGTGATGATAGGCTACTGGGCAAGTATCATGCATCATGATAACATGTTAATTGATATATGTGATTGATAACTTCTAAATCATTTAAATTCTTATTTATATAGCAATGTTCAGTGACTCATTCTGAATCCCTATATGTGTGTTAGGTAACGATGGCTACATGGAATCTATTTCGTGTGGAAATTAGGTCACTCGTGGTTGGGCTGTGAGAATTCGAGGAGGACAGAGCGATTGTTGAGGGTGATGTGGAGATCACCCTATGTCACCTGAACCCTCGATCCCACATCAGACTGAGGAGGATGCAAGTACCCATAATGTATACCATGCACGCCTTGCCTGGATATTATTACGGATGAGACTCACCTCTTAGGGCTTCCCGTCCACCAATTCCTTCTAGTAGAAATCGGATGACTCCTTCAGCTTCCTTTTCTGAAAGAGATGATCGTGAAGTGTCTACCACTTCTCTTTCCACCCGTAGACTTCGTTTTACGTCACCACCCTAGTACATAAAAATTCCCAAGGTGGTGAGCAACAATGAGGGGGAAGAGGAAGATGAAGAGGATCCTCGACGGGTAGTCAGTGGAAGAATGAATAGACAATAAGAATGCTTTGGTGACGATATGTGTGGTAGTATGTTATGGAATGTTTTAAGAGTTGTGAACCTTGCTTTGTATAAGTCTTGATAGTATGTCACGTGGAGTATAATTATACTAATAATATCAATTGTAAGAGTGTGTTGAGGAAGAGAATATTCTTTGTCTTTTGTGAACATTGTGTCTACGGGAAGCATACCAGAGTTATGATTAGCACTGGCATTCACAAGACTAAGAAAACAATTGATTACATTTACTCTAATTTGTGGGGCCCTGCGACTGTCCCATCCCTATGCATGTGATGTGAAAAGGTAGTGCACGATACTTCCTAACTTTTATTGATTATTTTTCAAGGAAAGTTTGGGTATATTTTCTTAAGCGCAAGATTAACATTTTCTCCACTTTCAAGAAATGGAAAGTGCTTATTGAGAATGAGATACGTAAGAAAATCAAATATTTTAGAACTAAATATAATTTGGAGCGTTGTGGAGGATAGTTCAACGAGTTATGTGTGAACGCAGAAGACTCCACAATAGAATGGAGTTGCGGAACGTATGAATAGTACTATATTGGTGAGAGCTTGTTGCATGCTCTTCAATATCGGCTTGAGAAAGGAATTTTGGCTGAAGTGGTTAATATAGCTTATAGTTTGGTGAACTGGTCTTTGTCTATTATAATTGAGTTAAAGGCTTCAACTAAATTATGATCTGGCACTGTAGTAGATCACTTTGATATATATAAGAATATTTGGGTGTCTTGCGTATGCTTATATTAATGAAGGGAAGCTTGAGCGAAAGGCACAAAAATGCATATTTCTTGGTAATGCATCCGGGGTGAAAGGTTTAAAATTATGGTTTACTGAAACTAAGCCAACAAAATTTGTGATAAGCAGAGATGTTAAGTTTAATGAATCATTTGTGCATCATATGACGAAGGAGGTTGGTAATGCATAAAAAGAAGATGGTGTCAACAAGCAGGTAGAGCTTAATATTAAACATCCAACAAATGTTCAAGACGGTGCTTCAAATCAACTTATTCAAAATGAAGATCAAGAAATTGTTCAATAGCAATAGGAGATTCCACAAGATCAACAACAATATTGTCTTGGAAAAGGCAAAGAAAGGCAAATAAGACCACCAAAGAGAATAGGCCATGCAGACACAATCTCTTCGCTTTGTCGAATGTAGAGGCTATTGAAACTCAAGGCCTTGTAGCATACTATACGGTTGTTTTGAGTAAAGAGTGTGCATATTGAATTATTGCTATGAGTGGAGAAATAAAAAAGTCTATTCACAAGAACTAAGCTTGGACTTACTTAGTTGGTATTGGAATGAAGACATCAAGGTGGAGATTTGTTATTAATTGGCTTGAAATGGCTGTTATATTTAGTAATTATTAGTAGTAAATGTAAAAGGAATAAAGAGAATTTATCTTTTTCTATTTTTTAAGGTATCTGCGGTTTGGATAGTTAAGAGAAAATATTCTCTTCCACTTATTCACCAAAGGTTATTAGTAGTTGGGCTTATTTATTTTATTAGTCCCTAAAAATTCAGTGGTTTTAAACCTTAAAAATTATTTTGACCAAGATTAGTCCTTAATTTTTCAAAAATTTTGGTTACGGTCCTTGTCATTTAGAAAACTTTCTTTATTGCTGATTTGACTAATGAAATGCCACCTCAGTAATACCCAGTGTTCAATTGGGATGGAATGGTAGGCCATGTAAGACGTTGGGATGTGATACCACCGGCCTCTCGCATTGTGAATGTGAATGGGCTCTTTCGATCCATTTTGCATTCCATTTCTTTGTCTGCCGTATCATCCTTTACATGGTCTGCCGTCTCATCCCAATTGAACACGTAGCATCACAAAGGTGGCATTACGTTAGCTAAATCAACAGTTAACAAAGTTTTTCAAATTACGAGGACCAAAACCAAACTTTCGAAAAATTAAGGACTAGTCCTGATCAAAATAACTTTTAGGGATTAAACCAAAACAAGCTGAACTTTTAGGACCAATAACATAAATAAAGCTGGTAGTTGTTTCTCCTTATAAATACAAGAATTCTATAATTTGTAAGAACAAAAATAACAACTACAAAAATGTAGTTACAATAATCCCTTTTGTAAGCTATAACTCTCAAAGAAGACTTTGTTTATTTGTTATCTTTACTTTGTATATTTGTAAGAGTTGTGCGTATACACAAACCATTGCAAAAATACTGTGAAATATTTTGGGTGTGTGTAAGATTTTGGTTATTATCAATTCAAGTATTACTAACTTTTGATATAGTCGTCGTCTTTGTATATGGTCGTAAATTATAATTTGAGTCAAATTTATTCATTCCTATCTCCACTCATTATATAACATTTAACTTTATAGAGGCCACGACAGAGAAAATTTTTAAAAATTGCATACTAAAATTTGTCATTGTTTATTTAATCAAAGCAAGATACACTAATTGGTTAATTTATAAGACAAAACATTAAAAGCATATCCTCTTATTAACTAAGGTTTATTTAAGTTTTTAGTCCTTGAACTTAGGTTTTATTTTGGAATTGATCTTTGAACTTTTTTTTTAAAGCTTTGGATGCCTGAGTTTTGCTCAAATTTTTGGAAATAGTCCTTTCGTCACTTAAGTAATGATATGATGTTATGCCACCTTCGCTACGTCGATAGGTAACGTGCCATGTGAATCTTTTAAATTAAAAAAATCAAATTTATTAAAAATAATTAAATATAGTATTTTCTTTTTAAAAAAGAAATCGAAGCTTTTAATAATTTTTAAAAGAATTAATTTTTTAATAAAAAACCAGTAGTGCCACGTGACTCTACGTCGGCCATATCATCATTTAAGTGGCGAAAATACCATTCTAAAAAATTTGAACAAAGTTTAAGATCCAAAGTATCGAAAAAAAAAGTTTAAGAACCAATTTCAAAAAAACAATTCAAAAACTAAAAATTTAATTAAGCATTCTTTTTAAGATTTACTATATATTTGTGGGACAGAAAGAGTATCGTGAATCTCTAAATAAAAATAATAAACAATATAATAATAATTTCATTCTTTGTTAAAATTTAAATATTTTCCTTTTAATTATTAAATTTATTTCATAATTTCCATTACAAAAGTTGAATATGTGGATATTATAAAAAGAGATAAACCAAATGCAGTTCAATGTGTTTATTTTCTAAAAACAAGAAACTGTATGCCAAACAAAACATATTTTCTAAAACTTGAAAATATGAAAAAGTATGGCTTATTTATGCTTTTTTCCCTAAAAGTTCATAGTGTTTTGGTTTTAGTCCCTATAAATTATTTTGATCGGGACTGATCCTTAATTTTTCAAATATTTTGGTCCCTAATATTTATGCTTTTGGTCCCTAAAAGTTCAGCGTGTTTTGGTTTTAGTCCCTATAAGTTATTTTGACCGGGACTGATCCTTAATTTTTCAAATATTTTGGTATTGATCCACTCCATTATGAAAAAACTGTTATTTGCTGACGTGGCCAGCGGAACATCATATCAACAGTCACGTAGTGTGAGAAGACGCCAAATAAGTGATATGACATGGATGATACAGATCCGTGGACACAAAATGGTCTCATACGCAAAATTTTGCGTTTATGAACCTGAATCAATAATTTCACAATACTTATTTGGCGCTCTCACATCATGTAGCTGTTAGTGTGAGTTTCCGTTAATTACGCCAACAAATAATTGATTTTTTCTAACAAGTGTGACCAAAACCAAAATGTTTGAAAACCATAAATAAGCCAAAAAAGTATTATCAAGAAAAAAAACGGAAAACAATTCTCTTACGGAACATGCCCTTATTTCTTAAAATTTCTCAGAATCGCAACAGGCTTAATGAATCATGTTGTTATTAACAACATAGTCTATAACGTTAGACCCATCAAATACAAAGGGAACAAACAATGATGAAATAAATAAATAAATAAAATTACGCGCTAAACTTTCTAACACAAATTGAATACTGCAAGGTGACATCTTGCTTAAGTTGTAACAGGAAATCTATTTGATAAACTAACACATTAATGATTTTATCATTAATCATTAATTGAGGTATATATAAATTAAAGCTCACTCCTTGCCTGAAATAATTTTATACCTTCCCTTGTTTTTTTGATGCTTTGCTCCCATTTATGACCATTTTGGTGACCCCCTAATGCTTGTGGAGTGAGGAACATTTTCTTACACAAACTACAAGGGTAAGGACCCTTTCTTTTTCCCTTGGAATTGGAAGGCTTAAGAATGACTCCAAAAATTTTGGGATACCTTGAAGCTTCTCTTGCATCAGGTTTTTCCTCCTTGAATATTGCCTTCTTCTTGTTTTGTATTGTTATAGGCTCTTCGATCACCGATATCCCCTTCCTTTTGTTTTGGTTCTTTGATGAAGATCCTTCGTCCATCACCATCTTTTTGTTTGTTTTTAGATTATTGGCATCAGGTTGTTCAGTTGCTTTACTATTCTCCATGTTTGGAGGCTGCTTATACATGGATAAAGTACTAGACATTGTGAAGAGAAAAACTACTAAAGGATATATAATTGATATATGTTTAGGCTTGGTGAAATTGAAGATATATATAGTGACCAAAACCTTGGACAGAATTTCTATATGATTACGCGTGAGAGTGACTTAGAAATATTAAAATTAAATATGCTTAAACTAGAACATAATTTATAAAAGTTAAAGTGATATAATTAATTTCACCCCTAAATAGATATTTAGTATGCAATTGCTACCAAATAAATGAGATTTGCGAGTAACATATTAACAACGAGGAAGCACTTATGGAAAAGAAAATGAAAAATGGATAGTAACTGCATGCCAGTTGGATCCTTATATTTATCGCGTACTCTTATTTCTTGCAACTAATTGAAAAAAAAAATAGTGTGCACGCTAATTATAAAAAGAGTCTACTTTTTTTTTTCGAAATCAGGTGATATTTGATATTCACATCTTTTGTGATCCAACTAATCCACCTCAGATCCGCAAACTGTATGAGTCTTTGACTCAATGGTATGGATCCTTCCCAGAAATTGTTGTCTCACTGAGATCCGAGCCTTTGATCCTGAAGTTCCTAAGCGCCCAACTAATTTCCACTATGTTAATCCACTTGGGTAAAAAAAATCTACTTTAATCACTCACTTAGTGTGTGTTTGCATCTGCGGTAGAAACCGCGTTTGAGAAAAAGCTTCCTTGAAGCTGCTTCTACAAATGTACGTTTGCGTTTGTAAAACGCCGTTCCAAACAGAGCTGTAATCATACACAAATATTGTGCGCTCATGAAAGATCTTGGTCACTCCCCCTTTTTATATATACTTCCACTTGTCCAAAAGTTTTTATTATATAGTTTTTTTTTCTTGATTTATATATTTTCATCGTTTACAAACTCAATACATAATTATTATTTTTTTAATTATACACTTATTTATAATTACCTCTTTTTCACTTACAATCTTTTATCTCTCCTCTTTCCTAAATAATTAAAGGTCACAAAATTGATACTCCATTTGTTCCTATTTATCTATCTTATTTCAAACAAAATACACACTTTAAAAAATCTAATCATTACTTAGATTTTTATTATATTAATTATATTTGTCCCTACTATATCATTTCTCTCTCGAAGGCTCAAGTCCTAGTGAGGCAACAATTCCTGGAGAGGATCCATACCGTTGAGTCAAAGACTCCTTCCCAGAAATTGTTGCCTCAAAAAGCTCGAGTCCCAGTGAGGCAACAATTCCTGGGGAGGATCCATACCATTGAGTCAAAGACTCTCATAATTCGCGGATCCGAGACGGATTATTTGGGCCACAAAATATGTGAAGCCCAGAAACCACCTGGTTTCGACAAAAAAAATCATTTCTCTCTTTATAATCATTAATTTTTCACCCCTACTTTCGTAAATTAAAACTTATTGAATAAGAATAAACATGGAAAATAATATTTATTACATTCTTGAAATCCTAAAAAGAACAAATAAAAAGAAACAAAATTTTTTTTCCAAAAAAGGACAAATAATAAGGAACGAAATGAGTGTTTTAGTTAAAATACCCCAAATTTTTACATTATTTAACCATTTATTAAATCTCGTGCATCTTCCATATGATCAAGACTTATGGATTGGATGGAGTAGTGTTAATAGAGTTTTTTTCCTCTTGTTTCATAGTATATATTATTCTTTTACAAATTCAATATAATTAATATTATTTTTTAATCAACTATACCCTTATTTTATTTATCATAACTTATTTTTCATCTCTAATACCTTTCACATTCTTCAATAATAATTATATAGGAATATTATAATCAAAATATCTTAAATTCTTACATTAATTAATCACTTTTTAAAACATACATGATATTAAAACACCCTATATATGAAACGAACGGATTATCTTATTACTATTAATAAATAAATGGCATGCATTAATAATCTCAAAACTTTAATTCGTCTTACAGGTGTTATGAAATATAGATAAGGCTTTGACTTACTAGTACCATAAAAATATTGGTTAAAAAATAGATTAAGGAAAAATTAGCTTTAGGCTCTGTTCGGGAAGGATAGTTAGGAGTTTTTTAGCTAACTAGAAGCTTTTAGATTTAGTCAATAAACTACTAGTCATGTTCGGTGAACACAAATTATTAGAAGGAACTTGTAGCTTTTAAAAAAGGAACTTGTAACTTTTGAAAACTAGTTTTTAGAAAGCTTTCAAGAAAATAAATTAGCTTTCAATAATCCATATACCAATTATACCCTCAAACAAAATTTACAATTATTTTACTATCCTTTAATTAATTATTAATTTACAATTTAATAATTTTGTTATAATTAATTAATTAATTAATTAATTAATAAATTAATAAAAAATGATTTTAATTAATTATAATTTAATAATTTTATATTTTATTTATTAATTAATTAATTAACTATCTATTTAATAAATAAAGAAAAAAATTGACAAATTTAAAATAATAAAATAATAAAATGTTGCATGTCCTTTTTCGTCATTTAATAACTTTTAGCCACTTCAAAAGTTAGTTTTGCCGAACAACACTATTTCAAGTAGTCAGCTAAACAGATATAAGCTCTCAGCTTCTAGCTAGCTTAACAGCTACAAGTTACGAGTTCATAGCTACAAGTTACAAGCTCACAGCTACAAGCTAGTTTTGCCGAACAGACACTTAATTTAGAAGTCTAAGTTTATTAATTTTATATGTTTTAAATTCAAAATTTCTTTAAGATAATTTATCTTTTTTGTTCTCTTAAACAAGTCATTAAGAACATTCTTTAACATTTTAGCTGCAACATGCCTAGCCTCCTGCGTCTGACCAGGATTTCGATGTTACATGTCAACAAAATTGGCCAGAATTGGTAGTAGGGGTATATGACAAACCCAGTAGTAACTTCGGGGAGTTAAACATTAAAAAAATAAGAATAAGGATATCTGGAAAAAGTACCCCAAACTTCAGGGACTTGTGACATAATTAAGCCATTTTTATTTATAGCTCTTTTTTAAAGAAATGTAACTAATAAGTTATACTAAAATTTTAAAAAATATATATATATTTTAATATTGGTACCTTTTATTTAAAAAGTGTGAATTCAATGCTCCTAATTATGTGGATTATGTTTTAATGATGACAAAATAATTAACAAATCATACCTTGAAGATATTGCAACATCAACATTAACAAGAAGTCAAGAAAAGAAGACAAGTGCCCAATCATTCTCAATCAAATATTAATTGTAAATCTCTAATTTATGTTGAGAGTGGTTGAGAGTGGGTAGAAATAGTTAGTCTCTTCTAGGAATAAATTTTTATATGATTATTAAGTTGAGATTGACCAAAAATTAATACTTGAGAGGAAAAATAAAATTGAAAAATAATTTTTCCCATATCTGATCAAAATACTCGAGTATTTTGAGAAAGACTCGAGTATTTATCGAAAAACTCGAGTATTTGTGCCAGGTCAGCAAATATGACCGTTAGTCTGGTTCGTGCACCAATTCACTCGTGACCGACCAAAAAGACTCGAGTATTTTCCAAAAGACTCGAGTATTTTTGTCCAGTCAGCAAAAATGAACGTTGGAGAGACTCAAAAACCAATTGAGGGCATTTGAGTCTCATCCAACCCCAAGAGAGAATTCTGAACCTCATTGTAAAATTGCTCTTTGAATTTGTGCAAGAACAAACAAGACAACAAGATCATAGTGTGTTCAAGCTTTTATAATTTCCTCTTATCAAGTGTTAATTCCCAAAAAGCTCAACTTCTCACTCATATTGTCATTTTATTCCAAGTTGAGTTTTAGGTCTCAATTCTTACATTGAGCTGTGCTTATTTGTGCTAATCCATTGTGAGATTAGTAATACACATACAAAAAGCTTGATTATTCAAAGTCTTGGATTGTTCCCAAGAAAACCCTAAGTGGCTTAGGGTGTTGGAAGTCTTGAGAGGTTCTCAAGCACAAGACTAGGAGGTTCCTAGCCCGGTGGAGTTTCTTGAAGGGAGTTCAAGGAAGCTTTGTGAAGAGTTCTTCAATCACCGGAATCAAATTGGGGTAGAAATCAAGAGTTTGGTACACTCTTGAAGGGTTAGGTTGAGTGAGGCCATTCTCAAGCAATCCTTTGTAATTTCTAACAATTTGATTATTAGTAGAAACTCCTAAGTGATTAGGAGGACTGGATGTAGCTCATTGTTGGAGTGAACCAGGATAAAATTGCTTGAGTGGTGGTTTATTGCTTTTAATCTACTTTCTAGCTCAATAGACTTAAGTCATTTCAATCAATTAGGATTTATACAATTAGGTAGCAAGTTCAAGGAATCTTTGTGTTAAAAGTTATTTAGATTGCTTGCTATTCTGTTGGATAAGTTCCTGTTTATTATTGAATTGATTTGAGTTAAATTGCTGAATTTTCGTTTCTGGTTTTTCTGCTATCTGATAGGAAAAACTCGAGTATTTCAGAAAAGACTCGAGTTGTTCATCACTGAAAAACTCGAGTATTTCACAAAAGACTCGAGTCTTTTGTGTCTGATTCCAGAAAATTCAGTCTTAGCTCCATTCTTCAATTATCAATCGAAATATTTGGTATTAGTGCTTCAAAATACTATTCACCCCCCCTCTAGTATTTGTTTAGCCCGCTTGTTGGTTTCCAACAAGTGGTATCAGAGCTCGGTCGAAAGATCGAGTGTAACAACTTTTTCGAAAAAGATCCTTTTGGAAACTTAATGGGCTCTAACAATAACTTTGGTGGAGAAGGAGCTTCAATAAACCGTCCTCCACTATTTAATGGTGAAGGATATGTTTATTGGAAAACTCGCATGAAAGTTTTTATTGAAGCAATTGATATGGATATTTGGGATGCAATTGAAAATGGTCCTTTCATTCCCAAAAAGAAAATAAATAATGAAATTGTTGAAATTCCAAGGAGTAGTTGGAATGATGATGAAAAGAGAAAAGTCTCATTTGATTTAAAAGCTAAAAACATCATCTTTTCGGCTCTATCCCATGATGAATTTTATAGAGTTTCCCAATGTAAATCGGCAAAAGAAATGTGGGATACTTTGCAAGTCACACATGAGGGAACAAGTGAGGTTAGAGATGCAAGATTGAATTCTCTAACACGCGAATATGAATTGTTCCACATGTTGCCAAATGAAACCATTAGTGACTTGCAAAAGCGATTCTCTCACATAGTTAATCATTTGATTTCCTTGGGAAAAGTATTTCGCAATGGTGAAACTACTAACAAAATTCTAAGATGTCTTGATAGGAGTTGGCAACCCAAGGTAACCGCCATCAAGGAATCAAGAGACATAAATAGCATGGACTTAGCCACTTTGTTTGGCAAACTCCAAGAGCATGAGATGGAACTTACAAGACTTGGGATGCATGAGGAATCGGACAAAAAGAAAAAGGGCATAGCACTCAAAGCTTCAACTAAAGCTACAAAAGAAGTTGAAGAATGCTCTACAAGTGGAGATTCTGATGGTGAACCAAATCAAGAAGAATTTGGGATGTTTGTGAAAAGATTCAACAAATTTTTCAAAGGGAAGAAAGGTGGATCTTCATCCAATTTCAAGAGAACCAAAGACTCCAAACAAAGAGAAAAGAGTACCAATGATGGAGTTAAGTGTCATGAATGTGGTGGGGTTGGTCACATAAGAACGGAATGTGCCACATTCTTGAAGAAGAATGACAAGAAGACCCAAGAGACCAAAGGGAAGCGTGCATACATTGTTTGGGATGCACCGGAGAAGAGCAATGAATCATCTTCAAGTAGTTCCGGTGATGAAAATGCAAATCTTTGTCTCATGGCCAAGAACAATCATGAGTCCTCATCAAGAGCTAATCATGACATGGGTGAAAGTGATGATGAGGTAACCTCTAGCTCTTCTTGTTCCTCTTCAAACTCCATTTCCTATGATGATTTGCAAGAAGCCTACAATGAAATGTTAATTCAATTTAGAAGGCTTGCTAAAATCAATAAGGAAAAAGGAAAGAAAATTTTGGAGTTTCAACAAGGATTAGAACATAATCTCTTGAGCATAATCTCTTGATTATTGATAATGTGCTCTATGTTCAAGGATTAGAACATAATCTCTTGAGCATAAGCCAATTATGTGATATTGGCAATCATGTAGTTTTTACCTCTACCCATTGCCTCATTAAAAGTGACAAAGATGAATCAATCAAATTTGTTGGTAGAAGGTCAAATAATACTTACTTAGTTGATTTGAACAAAGTCACTTCTTTGGTCTCTACTTGTTTAGTGAGCAAAGAAAATGACACTTGGTTATGGCATCGTAGGACCGCTCATATAAATGTAAACCAATTGAAGAAAATTCAATCTAAAGATCTAGTAGTTGGTTTACCAAAGCTAAATTTTTCTATTGAAGGTGTTTGTTCCCCTTGCAAGAAATGTAAACAAACTAAAAACACCTTTGGATCAAAAATGGTGATGTCCACATCAAGGCCATTAGAAATGCTTCATATGGACTTGTTTGGACCATCACAAATAAAAAGCTTTGGTGGCAACTATTATGCATTGGTGATTGTTGATGACTTCTCTAGGTTTACTTGGACTTTATTTTTAACTACTAAGAGTGAGACCTACAAATCTTTTAAACATCATGTCAAACTTTTGCAAAACCAAGTAAATCAAAAAGTAATTATTATTCGTACCGATCATGGTGGTGAATTCGAAAACCACAAATTTGATATATTTTGTGCTAAAAATGGTATTGAGCACCAATTCTCCGCACCAAGGACTCCTGAACAAAACGGAGTGGTAGAGCGGAAAAATAGGGTGCTAGAGGAACTTGCTAGAACCATGTTAAATGATTCTCAAGTACCTCAATATTTTTGGGCCGATGCCGTCAATACGGCTTGTTATGTTTTAAATCGTATTTTGATAAGGCCCTCTTTGGATAAAACCCCCTATGAACTTTACAAGGGAAGAAAGCCAAATATATCTCATTTTCATGTCTTCGGATGCCAAGTTTTTGTTTTAAATAATGGAAAAGAACACATTGGCAAGTTTGATTCCAAATCCGATGAAGGCATATTTTTAGGCTATTCTTCTCATAGTAAAGCTTATAGAATTTTCAATAAAAGAACTTTAACTATTGAGGAATCAATTCATGTGGTTTTTAATGAGTCTTCAAAAGAAGATAGTGTTTTATGTGATGCTAGTGAAGATGGCATTGTCTTTTCAAAAGAAGAAAAAGAGAGAGAGAATTCAAAAGTTGATGAAGGAGAAGTAAGGGAAGAACTTCCTCCAACTTGGAAATCGGTCAAGGCTCATCCTATAGACAAAGTCATAGGAGATATGTCAAAGGGAGTACTTACTCGTAGGTCTATTCAAAACATTTGCCACTATGTCTCATTTGTTTCTCAAATTGAACCCGATTCAATTAAAAAGGCCATTGAGGATGATCATTGGGTTCTTGCTATGCAAGAAGAATTAAACCAATTTGAAAGAAATGAAGTTTGGGATCTAGTCCCTAAACCCGATGATCATACCATAATTGGTACTAAATGGATTTATAGAAACAAACTTGATGAATCCGGGTTGATTATAAGAAACAAAGCTAGACTAGTAGCTCAAGGGTACAACCAAGAGGAAGGTATCGATTATGATGAGACCTTTGCTCCGGTTGCACGTCTTGAAGCAATCCGAATTTTACTTGCTTATGCTTCAATCATGAAATTCACTTTATATCAAATGGATGTTAAAAGTGCTTTCTTGAATGGGTTTATAAATGAAGAAGTGTATGTCAAACAACCCCCCGGTTTTGAAAATAGTGAATTTCCAAACCATGTTTATAAATTGAAAAAGGCACTCTATGGATTGAAACAAGCTCCTAGAGCTTGGTATGATCGATTGAGTTCCTTTCTATTAGAAAACAAGTTTCAAAGAGGGAAGGTTGATAATACACTATTTATTTATAAAACGAAGGATGACATTTTGTTAGTACAAATCTATGTTGATGATATCATTTTCGGTGCTACTAACGTGTCTCTTTGTAGAAAGTTTTCAAATTTGATGAAAAAGGAATTTGAAATGTCAATGATGGGAGAACTCAAGTTCTTCCTAGGCTTACAAATAAAGCAAGTCAAGGAGGGGATATTTGTCCATCAAGGGAAATATTGCAAAGAGCTCCTTGAAAAATTCGGATTGGACAAGTGCAAGGAAGCCTACACTCCAATGAGAACATCATGCTACCTAGACAAGGATGAACAAGGTACACCGGTTGATGTTAGTAAGTATAGGGGTATGATAGGTAGTCTCCTATATCTCACTGCATCTAGACCGGATATTATGTTTAGTGTATGCATGTGTGCTAGATTTCAAGCTAATCCTAAAGAATCTCACCTATCCGCAGTTAAACATATATTTAAGTATCTAAAAGGAACAATTAACACTGGTTTATGGTATCCTGCTGATGCCAATCTTAGTTTAGTTGGTTACTCGGATTCCGACTTCGCGGGATGCAAGCTTGATCGCAAAAGCACCAGTGGTACTTGCCATTTCTTGGGAAGTTCATTGGTGTCATGGTTTTCTAAAAAGCAAGCTTGTGTCGCTCTTTCTACCGCCGAAGCGGAATATATCGCAGCCGGTAGTTGTTGTGCTCAACTGTTATGGATGAAACAACAATTATCGGATTTTGGTTTGAAACTTGAAAATATTCCGATTAGATGCGATAACACGAGTGCAATCAATTTGACTAAGAATCCGGTGTATCACTCAAGAACTAAACACATTGAAATAAGACATCACTTTTTAAGAGATCATGTACAAAAGGGTGATTGCACAATTGAATTTGTTAGTACCACAAATCAATTAGCCGACATTTTTACAAAACCTCTACCAAGGGACACCTTTTATCATATTAGGAGAGAACTTGGTATTTTAGATGAAGCTAATATAGGCTAATTGCATTGTGTGTCATTTTTTTGAAAAATCACCATATTAGTCTTACTCTAATGTGTTATTGATTCTTAGTTAAATTGTCCTTGATGATATTTGAAATTGTATGTGTTAATTGTGTGTGATTCTGTACTGTATTCCAAGTTGGTAGTGAAGCATTTGTGTTTGATTTGTGTTTGGTCTTTCAAAACTGTGTTTTTACTTTCTGTTCTGTCAAAATACTCGAGTTTTTCCAAAAAAACTCGAGTATATTAATTCAAAATTAAATCAGTTTTAAATTGAAAAAGTTTTCAATCAGGGTCTGATAAAAATACTCGAGTGTTTTTCAAAACACTCGAGTCTTTCGAAACCCCCAATTTTTGAACTTTCAGACCAAACTCGAGTATTTTCCAAAAACTCGAGTATTTTGGGTTTTCCTGAAATTTGAACTTTCTGACCAAACTCGAGTTTTTAAGTTTTTACTCGAGTTTTCTGGGGAAATCTGGGCTGAGTCACGAATGACTCGAGTATATTCTCAAACACTCGAGTATTTTGCAACGAACAACTCGAGTATTGTTGAATATACTCGAGTATTTTGGCGAGTTTATATATACTCCAGCCCCCACAAACTCGAGTTTCACGAACCCCTTTCTCTTCTCTCTCGGTTTTCTCATATCTCTCTCCTCAAAACTCCGTTTTTACTCAAATTTTTGCCAAATCTTACTAGTTTTACATCCTCTAATCACTTTTCTACCATTATTTCAACGAATTTCAACACTTTTCAACCTCAAATCCGTCACCCCCTTTTCAAACCCTAACTTTCCAAAACTTCAATTTTTCATCAATTCCTCTATGGCTTCCTCATCTAGTAAAGGAAAGAGAGTTAGGATTGCCGAATCATCTTCTGAGGAGGATATTCTGGAGTACTATCAAGAAGATGAATGCTTGGAACGGTTGGAAGGCTTTGCCACTAGGGAGTTCAGAGTTATCTCTTGGATCAACAGTGCATTCCTTGAAAGTAAGGGTTTCTCATTTGTTACTAACCTTAGGTATCAAAAACTTATTCAATTTTTGGAATTTAATGGCCCTATCTATCCTAGGTTAGTTAGAACCTTTTATGCGAACCTTAGGCTACATAACGATGTCATAGAAACCATGGTTGAGGGTGTTAGATTCAAAATTAGCGCTAAGGACCTTTTTGTTGCTTTTGGGACTACACGACACGGGGACAATTCTTTAAAGGCAGATGCGGACGGAATTTTTCAAAGTTGTTTGCGCCCCGGTCGTGTATGGACCGAAGGAATTAAGCATTCCTCATATATGACTGTCCACACTAGGGTGTTGCACTATATAGTATGCCATCAGTTAGTGCCTCAAACCTCACCCAATTATGCTAAGCCCACAAATAATGAACTTAGGCTTCTTAGTGTCATCCTGAACAATGAGAAGCTAAATTGGTCTCGCATAATTTTGGACCGAATGCTCCTTGCTGCAAAGTCTAAACACCCGAAAACCTTGCCTTATGCCATGCATGTTTGTTTCCTGTTGCGTTACTTCAAGGTGCCTATCCCATGAAATGAAGAGAAAAAGACTCTTCATGTGAACCAGCACTGCCTCAACAAAGGCACCTTGAGTCATCAAGACATGGCATTTCATGAACCCTCTGGCAAATACTTGTACCGATCTGATATTGCTGAGATGGAGAGGGTTGCGAATGTTGCAGCTCGACAAGGGGTGGATGCCCAACAGATGGAAGAGGAAGCTGCAGCATTTGCGCAGGCTGAAGGAGGGGACCCTATTGAGGATCAAATTAATTTTGATGACTTTACTGGATCTCAATCTGGGTTTGATAACTTGGGCTGGAGAGACAATGTTATCACACGGCTGGACACTTTAGATGGGAGGATGGACTCCCTTGTGCATGCTATGGACGCCCAGCGTGATGATTTTGTTAGCTTAGACACTAGGATGAGTGCAGAGTCTGCCATGTTTTATTCTCATTTGGATCAGCACTCGGCCCAGATTAATGCCCGCCTGGACCAGCAGTCAGGGGAGATGCACCGCCGGTTTGATGAGATGATGGTGGCCTTCTCTCGGTTCTATCCTCCTCCAGATGATCCAGCTCCTTCCATGTTTTGATGTTGCTGCTTATGGATTTTCTATTTTAGTTTTCATTATGTTTTCATCATGTTGATCTTGTTGCATTTTCTGTACTTTGAGAACTTGGTGTTTTGAGACTTTGGGTTTATTATTGCACCTTTTGATTTGGACCTTTTATGATGTTTTTATGTTAATGAATTTGATTTTCATTATGATGTTTGTGCAAAGCTTCAGGGGGAGCTCCTTATGTTTATTATTAAGTCTATTTTTTTTGCATAGTTGGTTATGGGGTTGTCCAATTATGCACCTCTCCTCCCTTGATCTTTTTTTTAAATTGTTACATCTTTTTGGCGTATGACAAAAAGGGGGAGAGATATTATACACTTGTCTTGATATTGTTGCACCTAAAATCTCTAATTATGGTATATACTCTGATAATTGTTAAATACTCTAATACCATAGGCTTGGTGCTAAAATTAAATTGTCTTAACATCTTGCTCAAGCTGAATTTTTAGATAGGTGAAAAGTATCATATAGTGAGGGGGAGTTGCATCTCCAAGTGGATCAAGCTCAACAAATAGATCAAGTGTTAATTATTTTGTCATCACCAAAAAGGGGGAGAATGTGAATTCAATGCTCCTAATTATGTGGATTATGTTTTGATGATGACAAAATAATTAACAAATCATACCTTGAAGATATTTCAACATCAACATTAACAAGAAGTCAAGAAAAGAAGACAAGTGCTCAATCATTCTCAATCAAATATTAATTGTAAATCTCTAATTTATGTTGAGAGTGGTTGAGAGTGGGTAGAAATAGTTAGTCTCTTCTAGGAATAAATTTTTATATGATTATTAAGTTGAGATTGACCAAAAATTAATACTTGAGAGGAAAAATAAAATTGAAAAATAATTTTTCCCATATCTGATCAAAATACTCGAGTATTTGAGAAAGACTCGAGTATATACTCGAGTATTTATCGAAAAACTCGAGTATTTGTGCCAGGTCAGCAAATATGACCGTTAGTCTGGTTCGTGCACCAATTCACTCGTGACCGACCAAAAAGACTCGAGTATTTTCCAAAAGACTCGAGTATTTTTGTCCAGTCAGCAAAAATGAACGTTGGAGAGACTCAAAAACCAATTGAGGGCATTTGAGTCTCATCCAACCCCAAGAGAGAATTCTGAACCTCATTGTAAAATTGCTCTTTGAATTTGTGCAAGAACAAACAAGACAACAAGATCATAGTGTGTTCAAGCTTTTATAATTTCCTCTTATCAAGTGTTAATTCCCAAAAAGCTCAACTTCTCACTCATATTGTCATTTTATTCCAAGTTGAGTTTTAGGTCTCAATTCTTACATTGAGCTGTGCTTATTTGTGCTAATCCATTGTGAGATTAGTAATACACATACAAAAAGCTTGATTATTCAAAGTCTTGGATTGTTCCCAAGAAAACCCTAAGTGGCTTAGGGTGTTGGAAGTCTTGAGAGGTTCTCAAGCACAAGACTAGGAGGTTCCTAGCCCGGTGGAGTTTCTTGAAGGGAGTTCAAGGAAGCTTTGTGAAGAGTTCTTCAATCACCGGAATCAAATTGGGGTAGAAATCAAGAGTTTGGTACACTCTTGAAGGGTTAGGTTGAGTGAGGCCATTCTTAAGCAATCCTTTGTAATTTCTAACAATTTGATTATTAGTAGAAACTCCTAAGTGATTAGGAGGACTGGATGTAGCTCATTGTTGGAGTGAACCAGGATAAAATTACTTGAGTGGTGGTTTATTGCTTTTAATCTACTTTCTAGCTCAATAGACTTAAGTCATTTCAATCAATTAGGATTTATACAATTAGGTAGCAAGTTCAAGGAATCTTTGTGTTAAAAGTTATTTAGATTGCTTGCTATTCTGTTGGATAAGTTCCTGTTTATTATTAAATTGATTTGAGTTAAATTGCTGAATTTTCGTTTCTGGTTTTTCTGCTATCTGATAGGAAAAACTCGAGTATTTCAGAAAAGACTCGAGTTGTTCATCACTGAAAAACTCGAGTATTTCACAAAAGACTCGAGTCTTTTGTGTCTGATTCCAGAAAATTCAGTCTTAGCTCCATTCTTCAATTATCAATCGAAATATTTGGTATTAGTGCTTCAAAATACTATTCACCCCCCCCCCCCTCTAGTATTTGTTTAACCCGCTTGTTGGTTTCCAACAAAAAGTGCTACTAATTATATATTATTTTGTAACGTTTATTTAATAAGTGTTGCTGATTGTATAACAATTTGTTGCATGTATTATATAAACGCTACAAATTGTTACAATCTATAGCACTTATCAGATAACCGCTACTAATCCAATAAAATAAAAATAAAATACCTTGTGCACATACTGCAATAGGAGAAAATAGAAACCTCGTCTCATGCACGACTCATCACTTACCTCAATCCTTATCAATGTAACCTCCCATTAATTTGAAATTGTTACTCTCTTCATCTCCTAACGCATAAACCCTCATCTGTTTCCTTTGTTGTAATCTCTCTGTTGTGCCCGTCTGTTGTACGATTCCTCTGTCGTGCAAGCCTGCTATTGTCGCTGCTGCTCGCCCATTGTTCCTCTATCATGTTGTCGCTGCTGCTTAAGGTTAGGGCTCGAGACTATTGTTGTTGAAAAATATTTGGCTTTCCTTTTTGTATCTATCTATAACATTTTGGACTTTTTAACAGGTAACTACTAAAAGGACCAATGTACTAGGGATGAAGCAATTTCATCCCCACCGACCCAATTCTTACATGGGGTTTCGAGGTGGATCCCCATATGCCCCACTTCCTTTTGCCTATGCTTCATATGGATAAAGGTATGTTGCGTTCAGTTCCTTCCTTTGATAAATTTTGTGAGGATGAAGGTATTGAGCGTCAACTCATGGTAGCATATACACCAGAACAAAATAAAGTATCTGAAAGGAAGAATTGCGCGGTAATGTAGATGGCTCGATCAATAATCAAGGACAAAGGATTGTCGAACATTTTTTGGCCTGAAGAAATCTACACTACAGTCTACATAATGAATAAATAGCTATTTCTGACCTGTCGCAAGCTAAGGACACCTACCTTACATGATGACCTCCAAAATACCTACCGCGACTTACAGTAAGAGCCTAATGACATGAACCGAGTTTAGACGACCTACAACAAAGGACTTTGAGCTCAAATCAACTCGGAGAAGCTCGCAAACAGACCTGACCTGTAGATAGGTCACAAGAGTTATTCGTGAAGTAAATCTCCAAAAGATTAAAAGTACAATTATCGAAGATTGATGATAAATCAATTTTAGAAGATCACTTATTATCTCCTAAGAGATAAGATTACGCGAAAATTATTCTCAGAAATAGAAGATTTATTAAGAGAATACATCATGCCAAGGTGTCATCGTGACTCTATAATTACCAACCTCATGTTGGGAGCTGAGACATCCTCATGTGTATCCTCATCAGTATCATCACAACATCAATTCACAACTGATACACACAATTTCGTACTCTTTGAGAGCATCATCGTTACCCCCTAGAGAAAGATATTCAGCAGTAAGGGTGCCAAAACTCTTGATGTCCAACAAGGTGGCAGTTGCATTTAACCCCACCGTGAAGGTTCAACAACCACTTGAAGCTTATCGCCCAAAAATATTGAGAGTCTTAATATCAGGATCTAAAGCGATGTGTCACCTTATTCATACAAGAGATATTAGACCACATACGACTTCCCTAAGAGTAGGGTGCATATCGTTAGCTACTCTTAAGGACTGTTCAGAGTTGTCTTACTGTCCCTTGATGCACTATTTTAACGCGCCTAATATAACTACGTAGTCTTGATCCCCAAAACCTAGTTCGAATGGGTATGTAGGACCAAGATCCCACTCTTATCAAACTGAAAATCCTTAACAAGGACCTTTGTTTGATCTGGACAGAACATTGGCGCCATTTATGGGAACCCGTAAACTACAAAACCCGACACTAACATTGAAAGCACCATCCACGATGGCCAAACAAAAGATCGATAGAATCAATACGATATCAGGAGGGATACCAAGAGGAAGGATAAAATTTGAAGATCAGAAAAAGTATATAATGACAAAGTTCATTGAATTCCCCAAAGAGACTCGAAAATGAAGTGCAAGCACTCCCTCTATAGAAATTAGCAGCAAAGACGCTATGGGTGTCGTCCATCCACACAATGACCGCCTACATACATACTGATCACAATGAAAATTGCCAACCAGATGATCGATTCCTTCGACATACCAGGACCAGTGGAGGATGGTTCTTGGCATGGCCTATCCCAAGAGGGGATTTGTTTAGTAATGGGCTTGTGAGCCTAAGGCATGCATTGATAGAAAGACATTTACTCCCAGTTGCTTTTCCTTAGTAAGATTGCGAGATATAATATGTGATATGAAGGGTTGTGATATTTTGAGCTTATAAATGATAAATAATTATGAAGGATATATGATGTTATTGGATTGAGGGAGAGTACCTCGCGAGAGATCATGGAATGACATTAGTAATTTGATGTTTAAGCTATTGATGTTTAAGCTATTGGTTGAATCATGCATCATTTATATGTGATCATGCATCATCACCCACATGGAAGGGCCTCCGTCCCCTACTAGGACTTCGACACCTTCACCTTTCATGCACAATGTGCATCTTGCTGCTCCGACGAGCTTTCATCCCGAAGCACCGGGGATGGAAAATGGATTTGTGGAACCAACAAATATTCCTATGGTAGAAGGAGAGGTCGCAGACTCGAGTAATTGGCCTCCGGTTAAGTAGTTGGGTGAAAGAGGGAAAGCAGTAATGGTGGTGGGTGAGGGTGGGATGTTTTTTCTATGATCTTATGGACTCCTCTCTAGGGATGACCTTGAGTTTATCTTGTATATATGTATATATGTTTTTATTTTGCTTAAAACTAAGAATGAGAAAGGAGACCCCTTTCTTTAGTTATGTAAAAAAAATGAAGCTATGTAAAATATATGACATAATAAGTACTGTAAATGGTTTGTGTGCTTATGTGTTATTGTGTACATATTTTATTGGCTAGATGTTAGAAATGAAAAGAAAAATTTTTCCACCATATTAATTATAGGTTTAGTAAGCACGATGGATAAAGCCACATAAGCTTGCTTCTTGTTATGCCAAACAACTAGTGAACTACTAGAATACGACAAGTAGCACTAGTGCTTTTTCTATCTAATTTGCAGCCAGCAATATCAGAATCGGAATAACTAATTAAACTTAAATTAGCATCCCTAGGATACCACAATCCCATAGACCCATACTTGTTGTTCCTTTCAAGTATTTCATGATTCTTTTGACCGAAGTCATATGTGACTCTAGGACTAGCTTGATACATATCACACATACACACTGAACATAATGTCAAGTTGATATGCGGTTAAGTACAATAAACTACCAATTATGTCACGATATTTTGTTACCTTAACAAGTTTTCCCTTTCCCTTTTTATAAAGATAGCATGAAGTTGACATTGGTGTTAATGCCTCCTTGGCCTTTTCAATTCCAAAACTCTCAAGTAATTCCTTGCAATATTTTGTTTGATTCACAAAGATTTCATTCACCAATTGATTAATCTATAGTCCAAAGAAGAGGGTTGATTCTCTCAACATTACGACATTTCGAATTTACCTTTCATCAAATCAGAAAAGTTCTTGCATAATTATTCGTTGGTAGCACTGAGTATAATATCATCAACATAGATTTGTATTAACAAGATATCTTTTTACATCGGTTTTACTAATGAAGAGTGTTGTATCAATTTTGTCACATTTGAAGCCTTTTTCCAAAAGAAAATTGCTAAGTCTATCGTACCATGCTCTTGAAGCTTGCTTCAAACCATATAAGGTCATTTTCAACTTAAAAACATAATTTTAAAACTCAATATTTTCAAAACCCAATGGTTGATCAACATAAACATCTTCTTGATAAAGTGTAAAGTTCATAATCAATGCAAAAGATAAAAGCATGTGAATAGCTTCTAATATTGCTCCCAGAGCAAAGGTCTCATCATAATCTATGTCCTCTTCTTAATTATAATCCTTGACTACTAATCTAACTTTCTTTCATATAATTAAGTCGAACTCATCTAATTTATTACTATAAACCCATTTTGTGCCTATTATAGGATGATCGCTTGGTCTAGGAACTAAGTCACAAACTTGATTTCTTTCAAATTGATTTAACTCTTCTTGCATAGCAAAAATCAATGTTCATCCTCCTCAATAACCTCATCAATGGTCCAAGGCTCAATTTGAGAAACAAATACAACAAAATTACAAATATTGAGCAAAGAGTTTTGAGTTACTACTCTCTTAGAAATATCACTTGTTACTTTGTCAATGGGATGCTTCTTATCTAAGTTTAAGGCAAGTCTTGAGTTCACTTTTTTTTTTTTTTTTGTCCATGATCGGAGTGTCTACCGCCGACCGCAGTGATTAATCTCCTCACTGGCTTGTAGGCACCTTTAATGGGTGGGACAGCTGGCCCCGAGATTTAACTTTGTTGCATGCACAAGGCAGGATTCGAACACCTGACCTTGTTTAAGCGTGGATTAATCCCTACCACTGAACCACACGCTCGGGATTTTTTCTTTATTTATAGGACCAACAATTTGGCTGCTCGCGGTCTAACTATATGGGTTGATACTACACCTATTTTTTTGTAACGCTTTGAATTTTATTAATGAAAGTATCTTTTCCATTTTTTTTAAATATATATATATATATAGACACACACACATTCCAAAGTTAATATATTTTTTAAGAAAAAAATAAAAATATAAATCTTTTTATTTCTTAGATATTTTATTTTCCGTAAAATCTATCTATTTTTGGAGGTTTATCCTTAACCCTAAGTTTAAAAAATCATTAAAAGAAATTAAGTTTTTATGAAAAAATAATTTACTTAAAGAATGATATTTTTAACTATACAAAACAAGTTTATTTTGCTTTTTATAGTTGTTTATCTTTATCCTATGCATGGAAAAATAGGTTTAAAACAAAAACAAAAACAAAAACAACAACCTCCCATTTGTAGATGAAGCATATCTGTCAGTCCTACACTACTGCTGCTCGAATTATTGTCCCCCCGAATTGAATCGGGCAATATAGTAAAAACAACTTCAATAAATTAAGTAGCGCCGTAACATAGCAAAATGGACAAAGCATGTTCAATTTCTTTATTTTAATGTCACTGCCTATAGAAAACGATACCCACACATGCATTCATTCATTCATATATCTACTACCTCACAACAAAATTGCAATATTAATATTGTCAGAAAATTGAAGATTACCAAAGTTATAAAATAAATAAGCAAAGGTTCACCCAAAAATAATACTAATACTAAGCAAATATAGAACATGCACATTAAAAAAAAATAAAAAAGGTAGAACAAGCAAGGTATCAAACTATCAATAAACAAATGGACCAAGATAGTAGTTAGTTAGTCCACACGAAAATAAGAGGTTTGTTCACCTCTTGCATCATCACCATCAATCAACTTTAAAGCTTTTAGGAAAAAGAAAATACTTCAAAAAAAATAAAATAAAAGCTTTTAGAAAAATAACAGATATCACCCTCATAGCAATTTTCCATTGTGAAATTTTACTGCATCTAATTGAACATAAAGTTTTGATTAAGCAGAAGTTAATTTCAACTCGCAGCCTACAAAATTACAAACAATAACTAACATGAGAGTCCAAAAACATAAAATCCTATGACATAATGAACTGATGCAAATCCACAAAACCTACTGCCTTCAGGAAAAGGCCATAACCAGAAACCAAAATCTGGTGGTGCTGACAATGAAATTAAAGCAAGCTCCAATTGTTCCTGCAATCTGCATTTTCCTTTTTCCATGGCTCAAAGCATGCAGTCAGTTCTTGCAGGTAGCCTCCTGAAGAAATTCAGCGGCACGGAAGGAAGCTTGTGCCGAAACCTTGGATGTCTCAACACATAAATACCAGTCAGGAGGGCCACAACTTGGAATGGAGTGACATAGAGTACAATGGCAGCAACCAAACAGAAAATCACAAACAGCGCGGTAGCTCTTGGATCACGCCAGCTGAGCAAAGACTGCAGCCTCTCCCCTTGAGTGGCCAAATCACCGACCACAGTCTGTATCCTCCCAGCAATACTTCTAAGCCGATCATACCGCATCCTCACAATGTCAGAGGGCCTGGTGGTTGGGAATGTGTCAAACTCTTCATCTAGTTCATCGGGGTGCGCAGAATCTGCGTGAGAGAGACGAGTGTCCATGTGAGGAGGGTGCCTTGGCCTCCACCTATAGTACCAAACTCCAATCAAAAAGAGGTAGAGGAATATTGTGGGTAAGATAAGCTCAGGGTACATGACCAGTATTATAAACAGAATATGGATCAGAACTGTTGTGATGGGATTTTTCCAGTTGCATATCTGATCAAACCATTTTCCCACAGCAATTAATCCACTCAAAACTCCCATGATCCTGAAAAAGTTGGCCTTGCTTCTTCTCATACTCCACATGTGGGAGCCCACATCCAGCATATATTCCACTATCTCCTTTCTCAATGGCGGCTCAGCTCGACTCAGTCTCATTGACACAATCTGAGTAGCTTGGTGCCTCAGATTGTCAAGCTGGCTCACAGTCAATGGGTGAATATAATGCATCTTGGGCAATAAGGGTTGCGAATACATGTGCATCATGTTAAGCAAAGAAGAACAAGTAAACCTCACAGCCAGGTGAATTTCACCCATTTTCTTCACCCCATTTGGATGAAGAACAAGAAGTGGATAGGAATGTGTATAGACCCTATCAGTCTCAAGGGTGGAAAGACGAATTCTTACCTTCCCAATCCTTGAATCTTTTCCCCCTCCAGCCTTGTCACCGCCATGCAAATGACAGTTGTCGAATACACCTATTGTAATGACAGTGCAAGGATCAAAAACCTCCCATGTATACTGCTCGTTCCACCTTGGTGTAAAGCTATCGATGATTGTCCTTGTCCGCACCCACTTCTGCCCATACTTTGCTACACAATAAGCATCTGTTGTCCCCCTCCCATCTTTTGTTTTCATTGGCATCAGACCCTGAGCATTCAGTATCCCCAGTTCAAGTACTCCAATGCTGGACTTCCACAGCTGTTTGGCAGTAGGGCGAAGATCACTGCTGTAGTGAGTAGATTCATCCAACACATGATAACCACCTTCCAGACAGACCCTCATGTGAATCCTGCTCGCAAACTTGATTTCCTTCTTCTTTTCCCCTTCCATAACAACAACATGCTTTTCAAGATTAAACCACCTTGTGTTCACAGGTTTGTGATCAAGTCTCCTGTCCATAATTTGCAAGGGAATTGCACACCTCCCTAATACTTCCTCTTTGTTAGGGGCTACTCTGTCTTCCACGCTCAAAATCAGCGGCTCCTCAAATGGTTCTGCAGCCACGAACATCAAATCCTCATTCCACATTGGATTGATACTCCTGCTCTGCGAGATTCTAGTCCTCGTAGCCTGATTTCCCAGAATAGCCTTGACAAAAACTTCAGGGTATCTACCCTTGTCAGTCGGCTGCAAGTCCTGTGCCTCAATTACATTAACCCTCAAATACCAAAGCTTAGGAGAGAGATACACCTTGGATCTAATGTTTGAAAGAGCATCGGCACCGCTTACAGTCGCCGCATCCGAGTGCCACGCCTCAGGAAAAGCTTCATCAGCTTGTGTACCCATCCAAACAGCCAACATCAGCTCCCCCTTCGCCTTATCGCCCTTCCTGTCCTCCAGTCTATACCACTGCGGTGCCAAAGGACTATCTGGAGGAACCCTCTTCGGGACCTCATTGAGGTCAAACAGGACACGACCAATGAAGTCATCCTTCACAACATCCTTATCTTTCACAGTGACCTCCAGCATGGAAGCCTGAATCCGGTCTTTCGAGAAAGCGAAAACCTGGTTCCACTCAGGATTACTCTTCTTCTCAAAGTGCCGAGTCGTGCCTTTGTAGTTTCCCAACTTCACCTCAACGTAAGGGTCACAACTTCCAGTGACATCCTTGGCAGGCAAGTCCTTAGCCTTCTGGACCCTCACATAAAGGTACTGCATTTGCTCAACAAGGTCATAGGTGCTAGTAAGCTTGTCACCGGAGATCTTCCCCCCACCGAGGTGGGGGTTGGTCTCCTTCAAGAGAAAGTCTTCGGGTGGAGGCCTCTGCATTTTTTTTTCTGGTCTTCAAATTTTTTTTTCAAAGACCACAAACTCCAAAGAATGTAACAAGCTGGGTTTCAGAAGAGTTTCAAATACTGAATGTTCCAGACGTTGGAACACAGTTTTAAATTAAAAAAAACAACGGTTCCCAATAGCCTAAAAAACAGGAAAACACAGTCAAATAGCCGTTACATGATAGCAAATCGAGTTACCTAAATATTCGGGAAAACATTAAAAATACACAAAACCATAGATAATATCGAAACTCAAAAGTGGATATTAATGCATAATAAGTGGATTTAAACATAGATCTCTAATAAAACGAATAATGTGGAGGCTTACAAGTAGTAACTTTAACTAAACTCAACAGTTTCACTCCAACCCTTTTAGATCCAATTGTTATTAACCCTCTCTAAGTACAAATTCACAAGACAAAAAAAAAATTAAAATGCAGCTAGAGATGAAATACAAGTTTCATACTTTATGCATTCTTAGGTCCCAACAATCACACTCTTTAACTCACTTCACTCTGTTTCTGTACAAAAAAAAATGATTTTTTTTTTTACTTCCCTTGTTTAAGCACTTTTTGTTGTACCTAACCCACCCACAGAAGAACAAAATATTAACTAAAAAACCAACACATTTCAATTATCTATAGATTTATAATCAGCTCATTTTCACAGATTTTTATAGAATTTTTCTAGTTTTTTAGACAAAAAAAAAATCTAATTTTGAACCAAATAGAGGCTTTAAAATAGCAAGGGATAGGTACATTAAAAAAAACAAAATAAAGACCCAAGTTTTCCGTAAAATGCAAATCATGAATGAAGAAAAGAGTAGAAAGAAGGAAAAGAAATAAATTAAGCACGGGTTTCTATGTTAAAAGAAATTACCTCGGAGATAATAAAGGGTTTGTTTTCTTCTGAAATGGGAATTTCTTTTTTTTCTTTTTTTTTAGAAGAGAAGGAAAAATAATAATGGAGCTAGCTGGGGATTGTGTTGTGTTGTGAGAGATTGAGAAGGAAGAAGAAGAAGAGATAAGGGTTGAGTGAAAGAAAGAGAGAGAGAGTAGAAGAAGGGAGGCTACTAAGAAAAGAAAAGAAAAGGTGAAGAGAGTTAAAGAAGGAAAAGAAAGGGTGGGTGAGTAAGTGCTTTTTTGGTGGGGCTAGGATCTGATGAATCTATGCAAAATATACAGAGAGAGAGAGAGAGAGAGGCTCCCTCCGTTACTTTTTTGCACAGTGTTAGAGTGGTGGTGGAGTTGGCGGTGGACCCGTTTCACGCGTGTGAAGCAACACTACGGTCTGGACTCACACGTGTAACAACAACAGAAGCTGTAGCACAGCTAGCAATTATGATATGCTAATGCTAGGCTGTTGTGTTTTTTGTTTTGAGAATATCCGATGTCCTATCGTTGCCCCCGGTGGGTAAGAGGAATGGTCATTTCTCTTTCTATTTTTTTTTATCATTTTTTTATTTTTTATACTTAACCTTATTATCTGAAATAAGGAAAGTGGTTAGTTTTGTGAATTTTATGAGAATATATTATAACATTATAATTTTACCTCCTCCATTTTATGAGGCAAGCGATGTGGGACTTCCAACATGCCCCCTCCAACGAAGCCTACCGAACCAGGCAAAGGGTGACCCATAACAAAGGGAAAGAAGTTGGGCTCTGACTCTGATATCATGTTAAGGTTCCATCTCAAAACCAATTAGCAATGAGAAGAGTAATCCATCATGTATTTAAACCATGCCATATATTATGAGGCAGACGATGTGGGACTTCCAACAATAATTGAGAGACCAACATAAAGAAACATACTCATAAGTCTACACATTAGTATCTTGACATTTGTCATTTAAATTCTTTTTTTAATTTTTTTTAACTTGAAAGTAACCAGTGTTATAATCTTATGTGTAGATTTGTAGACTTGTAGCTCTCTAAATCATTTTTCAACAAAAAAAACATAATTAGTCAAAGCATTTAACAATGATAAAAAAGAGAATAAAAATGATTAATAATACATGAAAATATAAAATATCTTATATATAAAATCAAAAATTTCTTTAAAAGTTGTAACCTATGTACAAGGCGAGAGGGAGTACTTTCGCAAAATGGTCATTGTTGTCTCTTGGTAACATGTACTAGACTACTAGTACTTGTGTGAGGAAAGGGGGATAAATAAAACATAAAATGATTATTTTTTACGCTTTTTTTTTCTTGGCATTTCCTTCTTTTATGTGTACGTAGTCATGTGAAAAATTATATGGCAATATTACTCATTTAGTGGTAAATAAGTTACGATATTTAAAAAAAAAAAAAGGGTTAATAGATTGAATGCTCTCATTTTTCTAATTCAAAACATGATGCATAGTATTATTATTCTCTTCTTCCCAATATATCCCATTTGACATATATTCCTATTTATTAAAAAAAAATTGGTTAATGATATTTGAAATGTGAATATTCGATATATATTTTCAAAATTATTCATATCTAAAAAATATTAAATAAATAAAGGTGTTTATGAAAAAATAATTAATTATCATTAAAAATCGAGATAGGATCTTATAAATAAAGACAAAATAAAAATTTTCAAATGATTTTATATTTCGGGACGAAGGGAGCATTATTTACTTGAATAAGATGTAGTAAATTGTTTAAGCATATGTGGATTTTTATTGTTGCTTGAAAAAATAGGCAGTAGGCCCTAGTTTTGTTGAGATTAATTATCTATTAGTCCCTCTAGTCTTATATGTAGCATTTTTTGGAATTTTTTACTTTTATTAAAAAAAGTAATTAAATTTTTTTAATAACATTGAAAATGTGAAAGTTTGATATACTTTTACAAAATTACTCCAATAATTATTATTAAAACTCTAAAAAGTATTAAATAAATAGGAATGCTTGTAAAAAAAAGTAATTAAATACTATTAGAAATTAAAATAAGATCAAAATAAAAGTTCCAAAAAATCTTATATATAAGACTAGATAAAGTATCTGATAACAAATTAGACGGATTTATTGTTTTAAATGGAAAATAATTCATTAATTCAAAGAGCAAGTATATCATAAATAAAATTTGGGTAGTTATCAAACTAATCCTTGATATTTCCTCCAATTTTATATATTATTTCATTTTTAAGATTTTTTCCTTTAATATAAGCCTCATTTTTAATTTTCAAAGGCATTAATTACTTCTTTTTCACAAATACTCATATTTACTCAACATTTTTTAGAGTTTCAATATTAATTATAAGAGTAGTTTGAAAAAATATACCAAATATTTACATTTCAAGTGACACTAACAATATTAACTTATTTTCTTAAAAATTTTGTCTTTTAGTCAAAGGAATTTATTGTGTTTTTTAAGACCATCCTTTTGAAGAATGGCTCTCTCTCTCTCTCTCTCCCCGCACTTAAGTGAAAGCTATTGTGTTCCATAGCGATAGCTCGACAGAGAGGAAAGAGTGGGAAAACATTGCCAAAAGCAGCACCGATCTCAGTAGCTAAGAAGGATGGACAGAATAAAGAGACACACGATGTAGAAAACCTTAGCCCATCAGAGGTGAAGAACAATCTGGATCTAGATTTTGTGAAGAAAATGCTAGATGGAGAAATTGATGATAATCAACTGCATGGAAGACAATCTAAAGAACTTTTAGCTCAAATGGAGCTTATTGTGCAACGTATGAAAGAGAAATCAAAGTCGGAGGTTGTAGAACAAGATGTCGAACCTTGAATAAATGAGCCAAACCCTAAGGAGCATGTTGTACAGAACTCAATATCGGATAATTTTGATATTGCAAAATTCAGAAATGCTGGGAGTAAACTAATCTATCATCAACCTGATCTTGTTAAAGGAAATGCCCTTGACATAATTGTAGCAGAGGATATGAATGAGGAAATCCAATATTGGGAAAGTGTTATGATATGTTATGTATTAGGGGTTAAACCCCCTTATCCTATAATCAATGGATTTTTGCATTGAATCTAAGGAAAATCGAGATCGGGAAAGGTGCTAATGAATGGAGATGAGACTATTTTGGCAAGATTTAAAATTGTTGAGGCTAGAAATAAGGTCCTAGAGATAGGGATATTTCGTTTTGATAGCAAACCAATTATCATATCCCCATGGACATGTAATAATTTATCGAGGAATAGATTGATAAAGTGCCTATTTGGGTGCAATTCCCCAATCTGGATTTGAAATTATGAGGGGATGAGGCTCCTGGGAAGATAGCAAGTTTGGTGGAACACCCAATCATGGTAGACAAGAAAACAAAAGAAAGGAACAAAATTAGTTTTGCTAGAGTTTTAATTGATGTTGATGAAAATATGATTCCTGGTGAGATATTTTTTGAGGATGAATTGGTACATGTGATTTATGAATGGAAACCAATATTATGTCTCATTTGTTCTGGATATGGACATGATGAGAAGGTCTAATGCAAAGCAGAATCAAAGAAACACTAGTTGCCTAAAAAGAATTCTGCTTAACAAATCCAAGAAATATCAAATGAATTGAACATGAAGGAGCATCAATAGGAAATGATGCAAGAAGCTCCAAAGGAGATGTCAAAAAAATGCACAAAAGAATGGAGATGGTAAGGAGAAGCAGGTTGAAGTTGAAGTCTAGCATTCATGGCAGCAAGTGGTTTGATCAAAACCAGTAATGAGAAGCTTGAAGCTGGACTCCAAAGATAGCACAGGTACTTCCAACCCATCTAGTTATGAATAATATAGCTAGTTGGAATATTAGGGGTGTTAATAATCCCTAAAAAATAGTATGAATAAAATTGCTTTGTAGGAAGTTTAGTATTGGCCTATTAGGTATCCTTGAGAATAAAATTAAAGAGAATAGTTACATAAGTATAAAGAATAAGGTGATAGTTGGTTGAGGTTCCTTTATTAATTTAATTAGCCAATCATCAAGTTGGTAGAATTTAGATTATTTGGAAATCATATATGTTCATAGTAAATATAGTTGAAAGCTCTACTCAAATGATACACTATACGATCAATCATAAGCACAGTGATAAGGCTTTTAACTTGTCCATGATATATGTTTTTAATGGTGAAATTGAAAGAAGAAGTCTCTGGTCAGATTTAGGGAGGATTGCAAGCATGATTACATGTCTATGGATAGTTATGGGAGATTTCAACTATGTTTTGAAACAAGAGGAAAAGGTAGGTGGTATTCAAATAGATCCTTGCCAACTTAATGATTTCAGAAATTGAGTGTTTGATACTCAACTTCAGGACATTAGGGCAACAAGATGTTTCATAACCAGGAACAATAGGCAGCAACCATGAAGTAGAATCTTCAGTAAATTGGACAAAGTGATGGTGAACAGTGACTAGATAGAAAACTAGCCTCTTGCTGGAGCATTGTTTGTGGAAGCAGGGATATCTGATCACAGTCCTATAATTATAAAATGGCAGAATCAAAAGAAGATAAAAAGTGGTATGTTCAAGTATTTTAATGTGTGGGTTCACAATTCCAGTTTCAATAATATTGTGACTGATGTTTGGAACTCGGAGGTAACATAATGCAAAATGTATCAAGTTATGTCCAAGTTGAAGCTTTGAAGACCTAAATTTAAAAACCCCAACAGAGAAAAATTCCCAAGGTTTGGCAGAAAGGAGGCAAAGTTAAGAAGTTAATTAGATTTTGCTCAACAACAACTTTTATCAAATCCTATGGATCTAGTTCTGCAAGAGCAGGAGAGAACATTATATGCAGAGTATGTTTTAGTATCTGTTTAGCAAAACTAACTTATATTTGTGAGCTTGTAGCTTGTAGCTATCAAGCTAGTTGAGAGCTATGAGTTTATAGCTACAAGCTGATAGCTATTTAACTGACTGTTTGAAATAGTGCTATTTGGCAAAACTAAATTTTGAAGTAGCAGAAAATTATTAAATTACTTAAAAGGACATGTAACAATCTTTTTCCTTTTAACTAAAAAACTAACTTATTGGTATAAAGTTTTACTTTTAACTAAAAAAACTTATAGTGTACTCTCTTCGTTCTGTTGTCTTGATAAAAGTCAAAATAGTCAACAAAAATAAGAAAATGTCTTTTTGATATAATGCATGATTCTATTTTCAAAATAAAATATTATGCCTGAATTACAAATTTCTATCACACAAATTTCCAAATTATTTTTACAATCTTTAAAATTTTTAATATAATATACAATCTTTGGGATTTTTCATTAATTATTTTTACTTTGATTTAGGACAAAAAAACTACATTCTTTTACTAAGATAATGAGACAGATGGAGTATAAGATTGGAGGGAGTAGCAGAAGATTGGAAAAGAAAAGCTAAAATAATATATAGGAAATATATGATTGCAAGTCCTAAAAATCTAAAAAGAAAAATGCAAAAATAAAAATAAAAAATTAAGTGGGAAAGAATCAAATTGAAGATTCAAATCATTAATTTTTTTTCTTAGCTTGAAGGCACTAAACTCATATAAAACATGAGTTAGGATCCGTTGACATCAGGTGTAAAACTTGGTCACTTACACTTTTATATAATTTTTTATATATTATGAAATTTGTCAATCCAACCGTTGAACTATATGTTATTATCAAGTAGATCAACTCTACAAAATTTGATAGAATATAAAAATTATTTGATACTTCATCCGAATGATCTGAAATTTGGTATCTATGATCGTCATGATAATAACATATAATTCAACAGATGGATTGACAAATTTCATAATATATAAAAAATTATGTGAATGTGTAAGTGATCAAGTTTTACACCTAATATCAGCGGATCCTAACTCATGAAACATTAGTCCTATTATTAATGGGAAATTCTAAATACACCTAAAATGCTATACACGCCTATTGGTTTATAAACTTTGTTCATTAACTTTCAAAAATACGCTCCTCTAATTATACTTTATTTATTTTTATGTTTGACTATTTTATTGTCTCACACCCAATATATTCATCACAGCCTATTTTTTCACTTTCAATATTCCACACCCAACACATTCTTCATGCCCCTTTTCTTATCATCCCCGTTCTTCTTCACTTTTCTCTTCTCTCTCTACACACCCAACTGTTACGCTTAATCTTCATACATTCATGTCTCTTTCTTGTCGTTTTTTACTTTTTTGTAATTTTTTTGCTGGTAACATAATAACCAGATAGATCATCAAATCATTTGATTGAATAACCCTTCCAATCGGTTAGTCTTACCTATTTAACAAAACCCCATCAGATTTCAGAGAACAGAAGGAGAGAGAAGGGGACTTTTAGAATTTGCAAAATGAGTGAAGGCATGTAACGCATATTCATGGAAAGAAAATGCATGTTCAAAAACAAAAACGAATCATTGTACTTTTTTTAATCGGATAAACCATCTGATCGACAAGGTTATCCGATCGGATTCCCCTTCCAAGCAGATAGTCATACCGATTTAATAGACACACATATCAGATTTCAGAAAAGGTACTCTAAACAGATTAGGTATCCATATCGGGTACATTTTGGATACCGGTACATGTACCGTACTCCTGGATACTTGTAATTAGTATATGTAACTTTTGTCTTAGAATTTATATTTTAATGTTATAATCAATTTTTTGACCTTATATCTTGACTTATTTTGAGCATCAATTTCTAATTTTACGATACACATATGTTATTTCAATGTTAAAATCGTTTGTTTGCATCATGTTTATATATATTTATAAAATTTGAATTTATATTGGTGTTGGGTTTCTGGCAAGTATACCAGATCGTGACAAGCAATAAAGTGTAAGTGGGATGTCGTTCCCAACGAGGACTAAAATTGACTAAAATAATTCTCACCTAGGTGTAGTTATTAAATGATATTCAAAGGACGATTCAATCAATTTGAGAATTTTTAAACTAAATTAAATTGTAAAACAAAAATGCAAATTAAAAGTGGTTGTGAAAGAATTTGGGAAAGCTTGGGTACATGTTTCGTTGTAGGTTCCAAAAGCAATTGTTAACGAATCAATGAATTTTCTAAGTATTGAACCAATTTTGCAAAGGTAAAAGCAGCCTAATTCCTTAGATCAACTTTGTTTCTTAGTAATTTAATCTCTCTTAATTCTTTAAGCAGAGCCTTAAATCCTAATCTACCAATTAATGTTCAAGCAAAATTATCAAATAGTTACCCAATTCATAGACATAAATATATCCCTATGCAATTGAATTGTTTGATTAAAGGTCTAAATCCTAATTCAATATTCCTATTCAATTAGAATTACCAAATCACAATCGATGTCAAAATTATGATGAACAATTTAAACATAATCAAACACAATACTTAATGGAAAAACATCAATTCATTAAACAAATAACTATGAAGGTTCCATACAAATCCACGTGTTCCCAATAATGAGTTTAGTTACACATAATTAGAGAAGAAGAAAGAAGAATAATGAAAATCATAATGAGAGACATGGAATTACCCCCAATCTCCAATCACAAAGTGCAATTCTTCAACTTGCCTCCAAAAGCTCTCTCACTATACCTCTCTCTAAAATTATGATAACTAACTCAGAAAACCTAAAAAATCCCCTATTAAAACCGTTTAGAACTAAATCCCCATCTATTGCTGAAAAGATAAAATTATTATCTTTAATCTGACGCGCGCGCGCTTGAGCGCATGGATCCGCGCTTGAGCGCGCCTGCTCATTCTGCACACGAATTGAATATTTGACCCCCTTTTTAAACTGACTGACCCCACGCACGCTTGAGCGCGCCCTGACTTGCGCTTGAGCGTGTATCTACCTGAGAGAATTAGCAATTTGCACCCCATTTATTGGCCAGTTGACCACACGCGCTTGAGCGCATGAGACCCGCGCTTGAGCGCACGTGAGCTGAATTCACCATTTTGTCCTTCTTTGCTCCAATTTCATAGTTTCAAGACTTGTTTCTTTTTCCTTTAGCTCCAATTCACTAAATTATTGCTCCAAAACCTGACATTAAGACCAAAAAGGTACAAAATCCAAAAGGATCTCATTCCAAATCGTTAATAGATAAAAACTCAATCTTTTCCTACAATTACTTGAGAAACAAGCCAAAATCACTAAGAAAGAGGGTAAATTATCATCCAAAAACATCATTTATTTAGCCCAAATCACTCCCCCAAACTTAGCATTTTGCATGTCTCAGGCAAAAGTAAAACAAAAAATTCACAGCATAAGATTCTCCCCCCAAGATATAGCAAACTAACCATAAATTCCAACTCATCTACCCAAGATACTTCTCTTCACTAGCAAATCACCTCAATGAAAACCAGTTGAAAAACAAACTCAAAGTGAGCAAAAGATTAGTGATCACACAACCTCTCAACATCTCTCATGTGTATAGGTCATATTTATCAATGCACTCAAGTTCAAATCAATGAAAGTATGTTACCATAAGCTTGACTATAGATCTATATCTCCACTGAATTTATTGACAGCATGCACAAATCATAAGGTCTTTATTTGGTTGTAATGAGGTCATGGCTAAAAGTGATAGGTAGGATAAAAAATAAAAGGATAAACAAAGGGCTTAATCAATGAAATCACAACACTTCCCTTTTAAATTATGAAATGAGCACTGAAATAATTACACAATCACAACTCAAATCACTTAATTTTTCCTTTTCTTTCTTTTTCTTTTTATATTTCTATTCTCTTCTTATTTTCACAATTTTTTTTTAAAGAAGAGAAATAGAAACACCAATTTTCAACACTTGCACTTTCACCAATTTTTCTAATATTCCACTTAATTGCTCATTCACAATTTCAAAGGTACTTCTCAAAATATTCAATTCATGTAGGGTACCAAAGAAAATCATTAAATCTCAAAGCTCAAAGTGGGCAACTAAGGGATCATTATGTCTCAAAAATTGTTGAAGGCGACAAAAACACAAACCTAAGTGTCTTAATCATATTCATGCATGCAATCAATTGTCAATTTTGAAAAGGTCACAAGTCAAGTTCTAGAACAAACAATCAAAGCGAACAACACTCATGAAAGAAATAGGAGTTTCATCACAATATTCATTAAGCATTACTCCTCCAAGTGTGTAGGCTCAAATATCTCACAGGTTAAGGACAATTCAATAATCAATCATTCACAACAAGTTTGCCAAACAACTAATTTTCAAAAATTTTCAAAGCTAAATCCAATTAGTATCTGGGTGAAACAAGTCGGAAATCACAATTAAGCATTTAAACCTATAAGGGAACAAATCTAACACTTAGAATTAGTGCCTACTCATGCCAGGACACAAACCAACACAAAACCAGGGGAGAAATCAAGCTCATAAAATTTTTTATTTGGTTACCCTCCCCCAAACTTAGAATGTGGCTTGTCCTCAAGCAACAAATCTATCCTAAACTACAAAATAAAAAAAATCAAAAAACAAGGGAACATGGAAACTTCCCTCTCATGCAATCAGTTCCTGTAAAGCACATGGGAGAACTCTCCCTCAAACTTATTCACCTGCATAATAAATAACCTCAAGATGCCAAAGACACCACAAATATCACAGGTAAAAAGTTTAGAAATAATAACCAAAAGCATAAGAGAAATGAAACCATTAAAACAACTACATATGTTTGTGGTACAAGTCTGTAGGTAGCAAAGTACGAAGTCACAACATAGTTCAGCAATAAAAATCCACAAAATACCACCTAATCAACTACCCATGCAAATAACAATCACCTAACCCATCATCAACACTCCTAACTACATAGCAGAACCCCCATCCTGCACATCATCAGATGAAGAAGAGTTACTCAGCATATGTAACTCCTCCTCAGTGTATGGAGCAAGAGAGAACGGAATAGCCATCTGCTCCCCCATCGCTCTCAGCTGATCATCCCGGGCTTGGTTCCTCTGCATCTCCATATGGAAATACTGAGTATGCCTGCTCTGACGACGCAACAGCCGCGTCATCATCCGAGTCATATCCGCCATCACCCCCTCCTGGGGTGCAGGAACTGCAGGGGCAGCAGGATCAGCAGCAGCTGGGGCACCTCTACCAAGCTCTTCATTAGCAATCTTAGTATATTTTTCCAAATGTTTGTGAGTCATTTGTGCGGAGCGCCTTAAATCATGCAAATCATCACCAAAATACACACCAGCATCGTCACAAAGCTTGGTTATCAACCAAGGTAACCCAAAAGTGCCTGGCTTAGTTTCCCGAGCCAAGTGGAAAATATACTCAGACATCAACCAAGCGGCGTCAACATGCTTCTCATCGAAAATACCATAAACAATCCGCAGAATGGAAGGTTTGCACTCGAACTCGTGAGACTGGGGATATATGTTGTGCATGACAAAATGGGCCCAGAATCTTGCCCAAGGCTCTAGGTGCTTTGCATAAACGTGCTTCACTTTATTGTGAGCACCATCATTCCAATCTTTCCCTGTTAGAAAAAGGACTCTTTTCAACTCATCGTAATCGTCGTTGTTAAGTGAAACACGACGATAAGACTCCACAAAATCAATTTCAACAGGGTAATCTGGCAACTCCAAGACTCTAGCAATCGTGTGAGGATCATAAGAGATTTCTTTCCCCCTAACCCAACTCAGCCGACAACCAGGAGTTTTCATCTCACGATAATGAGCGTGAGCAAAGAACTCCCAAACCAAAGACTTGCTAAACACAGAATCGGGCTCTTTTGTAAAAGCTGTAGTCCACTGGTTAAAAGTGACGCGAGAAGCAATGTACTCACTAGGCAAATAAAAGGGGTTTTCCATACTAGTCTCAGTAACAATCCCCTTCCCCTTACATTGGCTGTCATAAAAAACTTTGACCTCAGAATGCTCAAAGACCCTCCTAGTTGAGGAAGATGTTGGTGCACTAACTCTAGGTCTCTTGCCCTTCTCCCTACTGGTAGACATAGTGTTGAAACTCTCTCCTAGACAATTTCACAAACACCTAATGTGCACTAGAGAGGAATAATTGTTCTAGACTCAAATCTAAGAGAAAGACTTTATAATAATCACTAATCCCAACACTCAGCACTAAGAATCAAGAGTAACACTATGAAAAACAACTAGGACAGTGAGACAAAGAGGAGAACCGAATTGCTTACCCTTGGAGAGAGAGACAACCAAATGGAGAAGAAAGAACCCAACACTCATGCACAAAATGGAAGAGGAAAGACGATGGAGACACGGATTGGGGAAGGGATTCGTGTGGAGTTGGTGATTTGAGGAGTTTATGGAGGAAAGGAGTTGATGAAAGGAGATAGTGATAAAGGGGCGGTTCAAGTGAGGGAAGGGAGAGTGAAATGAAATTAGGGCTCAAAACCCCTATTTTAATTCTGCATCTGACGTCGCGCGCTCAAGCGAGCGACTCGTGCGCTCAGGCGCACGTCTGTCAACCCCCTTTTTTTTATTTTTTAAACCCACCTGCGCTCAAGCGCGTATATTCCTGCGCTTGAGCGCCTATCTACCTGAGTTGTCTCACTGATTCTCCCTTAAATAAATTTGATTTTCACCCCCTTTTTGCACGTGTGACCCCACCGCGCTTGAGCGCATGGTAGGCGCGCTCAAGCGTGGTGCTACAGACCTGTACCTTTTTTTTTTTCAGAATTCAAAATAAAAATTAAAATCCTATTCTAAAAAAATTCTACTCTAAAAAAAAAATTAAATAAAAAACTAAAGAGAAATTACCACTGGGTTGCCTCCCAGAAAGCGCTTGTTTAACGTCCCGAGCCTGACGGATGACACTTTCTGAAGAACTAAGGATTTTTGAGCTCCACTATGGATAATGTCTTATCAATCAGCTCACCATGGTACACCTTAAGCCGTTGTCCATTCACTTTGAATAAATTCCCACTTGTGGGATGCTTAATTTTAACAGCACCAAAAGGAGATACCTGCACAACAATATATGGACCTGAACATCTAGATTTAAGCTTTCCAGGGAAAAGCTTAAGTCTAGAGTTATACATTAAAACCTTTTGTCCAATATGAAAATTCTTATTGACTATTTTCTTGTCATGCCACCTTTTCGTTTTTTCTTTAAAAATTCGAGAAGAATTATATGCCTGCTCTCTAAACTCATCAAGTTCATTGAGCTGCAATAATCGCTTCTCTCCAGCTTGTTGCATATCACAGTTTAAAAATCTAGTTGCCCAATATGCCTTATGAACTAATTCAACAGGCAAGTGGCAACTTTTTTCATAAACCACTTGAAAAGGTGACATGCCAATTGGGGCCTTGAAAGCTGTCCTATATGCCCAAAGAGCATCATCTAATTTCTTAGACCAATCCTTCCTAGAACTATTCACAGTTTTTTCAAGGATTCTCTTAAGGGACCTATTAGACACTTCAACCTGCCCACTAGTCTGGGGATGGTATGGGGTTGCAATTTTGTGATGCACCCCATATTTGGTCAAGACTCTTTCCATCACTTTATTACAAAAGTGACTCCCACCATCACTAATGAGCACTCTTGGCACTCCAAACCTGCAAAAAATATTCTTTCTCAAGAATTCTATCACAACTGCAGAATCATTGGTGGAAGTGGGAATTGCCTCTACCCACTTAGAAACATAGTCTACCCCCACAAGAATATACTTATTGTTGTAAGATGGTGGGAAGGGACCTACAAAATCTATCCCCCACACATCAAACACCTCCACCTCCAAAATGCTTTGGAGGGGCATCTCATCCTTCCTAGAAATATTACCCATCCTTTGGCATCTGTCACATTTCATCACAAAGTCCCTAGCATCCTTAAAAAGAGTTGGCCAATAAAAGCCACATTGTAAAACTTTGGAAGCTGTTTTTTCATTGTTATAGTGACCTGCATATGGTGAAGCATGACAATGCCAAGGATGTCAGGGATCTCTTCTTCAGCAACACACCTCCTAATCACTCCATCTGCACTTTTCCTGAACAGAAAAGGTTCATCCCAAAAATAAAACTTGGTGTCATGTAAAAACTTTTTCTTTTGTTGCCAAGTTAAATCTTTGGGAATGACTTTTGCTGCTAAGTAATTTGCCAAATCAGCATACCATGGCATGGCAGATGCAGCTAGGAGTTGTTCATCAGGGAACTCATCAACTATGGGTACCTGTGTGTCTCTATTACTAGTTTCAAATGGAATTCTAGACAAAAGATCAGCTATTACATTCTCTACTCCCTTTTTATCTTTAATTTCCAAATCGAACTCTTGCAAAAGCAATATCCACCTTATAAGTCTTGGCTTAGCATCTTGCTTAGCCAAAAGGTGCCTAAGTGCAGCATGATCTGTATACACAATAACTTTCGAGCCTATAAGATAGGCACGAAATTTATCCATAGCAAAAATTACTGCTAAGAGTTCCTTTTCAGTAGTAGTGTAATGAACCTGAGCACTATTCAAAACACGACTAGCATAATAAATTGTATGAAACACTTTATCAACTCTTTGTCCTAGAACGGCTCCTATAGCATGGTCACTGACATCACACATCAGTTCAAAAGGTTTTTCCCAATCGGGTGCAACCACTATAGGAGCTGTTACTAATCTTTTCTTCAAAGTTTCAAAAGCATTCATACACTCATCATCAAATTTGAACTCTATATCTTTCTCCAACAAATTGCAAAGGGGCTTAGCTATTTTTGAAAAATCTTTGATGAATCTCCGGTAAAAACCGGCATGACCCAAAAAACTTCTAATTCCCTTTACATTTGTTGGAGGAGGTAGATTTTCAATTACATCAATCTTAGCTTTATCTACCTCAATCCCTTTTTCAGATATTTTATGGCCTAGAACTATCCCCTCCCTAACCATGAATTGACATTTTTCCCAGTTAAGAACAAGATTAGTTTCTTGGCATCTTTTCAACACTTTTCCCAAATTACTAAGACATGAATCAAATGACGACCCATAGACTGAAAAATCATCCATGAATACCTCGATGAAGTTTTCAATCATATCAGAGAATATAGCAAGCATGCACCTTTGAAAAGTGGCTGGTGCATTGCAAAGTCAAAAAGGCATTCTCCTATATGCAAAAACTCCAAAAGGGCATGTGAATGCAGTTTTTTCTTGATCATTAGGATCAACACAAATTTGGTTATAACCAGAATATCCATCAAGAAAACAGTAATAAGCATGTCTAGCTAATCTCTCTAACATTTAATCCATGTAAGGCAAAGGGAAATGGTCCTTTCGGGTGGCCTTGTTCAATATCCTATAATCAATACAAACTCTCCACCCTGAGACAGTGCGGGTGGGTATCAATTCATTCTTGTCATTTTTAATCACTGTTAAGCCACCCTTTTTTGGGACCACCTGCACTGGGCTTACCCAAGTGCTATCGGAGATGGGGTAAATGATTCCTGCATCTAAAAGTTTTACCACCTCCTTTCTTACTACCTCTTGGAGAGTGGGATTAAGTCTCCTTTGAGGCTGAATGACCGGCTTAAAATTCTCCTCAAGGAGAATCTTATGCATGCAAAAACTGGGATTAATCCCTGTAAGGTCATCCACACACCATCCTATTGCAGATTTATATTCCCTTAACACCCTCATTAATTTTTCAACTTCTAATTCAGTTAAGGAATTATTAATTATGATAGGATAGTAATCAGAGTCATCTAGAAATGCATACCTGAGATTGGTTGGAAGAGTTTTCAGCTCTGGTTTCGCTCTAGACTCCTTTTCATGCCTTCTCAGATCCTTGACATGAGAACCTGTGTATTCTGAAGTTGCATCCAGCTGAGATGCTGCTTTATCAATGTCTGGCTCTTCACACTCTCCTTGCACCAGTGCTGCTTCCAGTTGGTCCCCATAGCACGTCTTCTCAAAAGTAGATGTGACCAAAGCATCGATCACATCCACCATAAAGCAATGCTCCTCTTCATTAGGCTTGCTCATGGACTCATACACATTGAAAGACACCTCCTCCTCGTGTACGCGAAGCTTGAGCTCGCCCTATTGCACATCAGTGAGGGCTCGCCCAGTTGCCAAGAATGGCCTACCCAAGAGAAGTGGAATGACAGCATCCTCCTCCATATCCAGGATGACAAAATCAGCTGGGAAAATGAACTTGTCCACCTTGACAAGAACATCTTCCACCTTACCATAAGGTCGTTTAATGGAACGATCCGCCAACTGGAGACACATCATGGTTGGTTTCACCTCTCCAATACCCAATCTCTTGAAGATAGAGAGGGGCATAAGGTTGATGCTGGCCCCCAAGTCACATAGAGCCTTCCCAATGTCAAACCCACCGATGTTGCAAGGAATTGTGAAACTCCCTGGATCCTTTAGTTTTTGAGGAAGCTTCTTTTGCAATAAGGCACTGCACTCTTCAGTTAGCATGTCTGTCTCATCATCTTGCATCTTCCTTTTGTTTCTCAAAAGCTCCTTCATAAACTTCGCATAAGTGGGCATTTGCTCAAGAGCCTCCGCGAATGGAATATTGATTTGGAGTCTCTTGAACACATCCATGAATTTAGCGAACTGCTTCTTTGTCTCTTCCTTCTTCAATCTCTGAGGGAACGGAACCTTGAAAGTACTATGAGGTTGTTTTTTTTTCTTTTTCTTTTTCCTGGGGTGCAGTTATATTCTGGTTTTGTTGCACTTCAGGAATAGACTCCTCAGGCTTCTTTTCTTTCTCCTCTTCTACCTCAATAACCACTTCACCAGTCTTCTTCCGTGGCTCCTCAAGAGACTTGCCACTTCGAAGAGTAATGGCCTTGCAATGCTCCCTGGGATTAGGAACTGTGTCACTTGGGAAGGATCCAGGCTGTCGCTCTGCAAGTTGCTTGGAAATCTGGCCCATATGAATCTCAAGGTTACGAATACTAGCACCCTGATTCTTCAAACTTGCTCCGGTCTCCTCTGCAATATTAGTTGTTGTCTGAGCGAGCTTCTCAATTGCTGCTTCCCATGGTGCCAACTGTTTCTCTTGTGGTGGCTGAAGTGCAGGACTACGCCAGGAGAAGGCATAATGATTTTTGTACCCCGGATTGTAAGTATTTGAGTAGGGATTATTCCGCTGACCTCCTCCAATGAAATTAGCCTCTGCATTACCTGAACTGTTGCCAAACTCAAACGAACAATCTTCATTCTGCTGGTTACCCTTGCAGAAGTCACATGAGAGCACTACCCAGTATTATCAGAAGCATCAATCTGAACCTGGCTCAATTTCTGGGTCAATGCTGCTATTTGTTGTTGCATCTCCTTATTCTGTGCGAACAAGGCTTGCACATTTTCAGGCTCCAAATCAGTCTTCTTCATTATACGCTTGCGAACAGTGGCTCGGCTGCTGTTGTGTGCCATCTTTTCAAACAATTGTCTGGCCTCAGTTGGTGTCTTGCTTTCCAAAGAACCTTGTGATGCACAATAAACCATGTGCTGATTGGCAGAACTCAACCCATCATAGAACAATCGCATTTGCATCCACTCAGGTACAGGATGATTGGGACACCTCTTGAGCATTTGCTTGAACCTTTCCCATGTCTCATGCAAGGATTCGCCATCCTGTTGAGCAAAGGAATAAATTGATTGCCTAAGCTGAGCTTGTCTGGTTGGTGGAAAGTACTGATCGATGAACTTCATAGCAAGTTCATCCCATGTTCTGATGCTTCCCTGTGGTTGCGCACAGAGCCACTGATGTGATTTCCCCCTTAATGACATAGGGAAAAGCCTCAGTCTAATTGCCTCATCACTAGCACCCTGAATTCTGAAGAAATCCAAATAACTCAAGAAGCTTGCAATGTGATCATGCGGGTCCTCTTCTGGGCTACCACTGAACTGATTATGTTGCAAGAAATTCAGATATGCTCCCTTGATGTCGAAATTTGGTGTGTCGACAGCAGGGCGCACAATGCTAGTGCCACACACATTCGGATTGATCAAGGCATAATCAGCCAAAGTACGCCTATCAGCTGCAGGCTCAGCTTCGCGTGTGCGCTCAGCTTCGTGCTCATGCTCACGTTGGCGTTCACGTTCAAGTTCACGTGCACGCTCAGCCTCACGCTCAATTGCACGCTCAGCTTCGCGCTCACGCTCTTCAGCCATTGCTCTTGCTCGTCTCTTTCTCTTTTGCCGTGCTCTTTTCCTTAACTTCCTTGCTGTCCACTCGATCTCGGGATCGAATTAAAGACTACTATAATCACCTGCAGAACGCAAGTGCATATACCAATCTTGGCAAAATGGGTTAAAATCACCTGTTCAATTGAATAGAGACAATTAAGAATAAAAGCTAAAGTAAAATTCCACTAAATAACTACTAAAAAGTACCAAAAATTATTAAAATCAAATTTTAATCCCCGGCAACGGCGCCAAAAACTTGTTGGGTTTCTGGCAAGTATACCAGATCGTGACAAGCAATAAAGTGTAAGTGGGATGTCGTTCCCAACGAGGACTAAAATTGACTAAAATAATTCTCACCTAAGTGTAGTTATTAAATGAAATTCAAAGGACGATTCAATCAATTTGAGAATTTTTAAACTAAATTAAATTGTAAAACAAAAACGCAAATTAAAAGTGGTTGTGAAAGAATTTGGGAAAGCTTGGGTACATGTTTCATTGTAGGTTCCAAAAGCAATTGTTAACGAATCAATGAATTTCCTAAGTATTGAACCAATTTTGCAAAGGTAAAAGCAACCTAATTCCTTAGATCAACTTTGTTTCTTAGTAATTTAATCTCTCTTAATTCCTTAAGCAGAGCCTTAAATCCTAATCTACCAATTAATGTTCAAGCAAAATTATCAAATAGTTACCCAATTCATAGACATAAATATATCCCTATGCAATTGAATTGTTTGATTAAAGGTCTAAATCCTAATTCAATATTCCTATTCAATTAGAATTACCAAATCACAATCGACGTCAAAATTATGATGAACAATTTAAACATAATCAAACACAATACTTAATGGAAAAACATCAATTCATTAAACAAATAACTATGAAGGTTCCATACAAATCCACATGTTCCCAATAATGAGTTTAGTTACACATAATTAGAGAAGAAGAAAGAAGAATAATGAAAATCATAATGAGATACATGGAATTACCCCCAATCTCCAATCACAAAGTGCAATTCTTCAACTTGCCTCCAAAAGCTCTCTCACTATACCTCTCTCTAAAATTATGATAACTAACTCAGAAAACCTAAAAAATCCCCTATTAAAACCGTTTAGAACTAAATCCCTATCTATTGCTGAAAAGATAAAATTATTATCTTTAATCTGGCGTCGCGCGCTTGAGCGCACGGATCCGCGCTTGAGCGCGCCTGCTCATTCTGCACACGAATTGAATATTTGACCCCCTTTTTAAACTGACTGACCCCACGCACGCTTGAGCGCGCCCTGACTTGCGCTTGAGCGTGTATCTACCTGAGAGAATTAGCAATTTTCACCCCATTTATTGGCCAGTTGACCACACGCGCTTGAGCGCATGAGACCCGCGCTTGAGCGCACGTGAGCTGAATTCACCATTTTGTCCTTCTTTGCTCCAATTTCATAGTTTCAAGACTTGTTTCTTTTTCCTTTAGCTCCAATTCACTAAATTATTGCTCCAAAACCTGAAATTAAGACAAAAAGGTACAAAATCCAAAAGGATCTCATTCCAAATCGTTAATAGATAAAAATTCAATCTTTTCCTACAATTACTTGAGAAACAAGCCAAAATCACTAAGAAAGAGGGTAAATTATCATCCAAAAACATCATTTATTTAGCCCAAATCAATTGGTCGTACCCGTACCCTAGTTTTTTAGAAAATGTCGTACTTCGTACCCGGTACTGTACCCGTATTCGATACCGTACCCATATTGGTGCAACATAACAGAAAACAAAGAGAAAAGAAGGTGAATTTTAGAATTTGACAAAAGGAATGAGAGGCATGTAAGACATGTTCATGGAAGAAAACACATGTTCAAAAACAAAGATGAAGCAATTTACGTTGGGTGTGCAACAGGAGCAAGCAACAGTGAGTTTGAGGTGAAAAAGTGAGGCACAAAGCTTGAAGAAGGAGTGAAAAATTAGGTGTGCAACAGCAATAGCCAAAAGTAATGAAAATAAAAAAGTAAAGAAGTGAATTGGGTGTTCAATGAATTTTAGGGTTAAAAATTAGAAAGGGATATTTTGAAAAAATTAAAGGGTAAAATTAATAAAAAAAAATGGTTGTGTATAATATTTTGAGGGTTTATTTAAAATTTGTCATTATTAATATCATCAAACAAATATTGATCAACCTTAAAAAAAACAAATATTGATCAACATAAGAAAATATATTTTAATGATATAGAAAATTTATAGTTTATTAATGCATATTGGTTTTTCTTGTAGCTTATTTTTTTATCTATTTTTAATGTAGCTTTTTGAAAACGGTGATGTAATGTAATTATATTAGTTGTTCATCAACAAATAAATTAATTTATTTTGAATCACACTAATCATCAAAATCGATTTTTTCTTTTATTAATAAAGTATTTTTTATCTACATAGAGAGGTTCAAATTTTTAAGACTAAACTGTCACTTTAGTCCCTCACTTTGTAATGAGCTTTCACTTTAGTTCCTGATTTTTCAATAATTCCTCTTTAGTCCCTCACTTTGAAAAAAAATCACTCACGTTAGTCCCTGACAACTTCCTCCGTTCATAGACCTTAACATCTTACACACGTTGTCGTTAAATAACTTATACGACGTCAAGTTATTGTGCTACTGCCACTTATTCATCAGCTGCTGACCTGCTGCATTTTTCTGTCGCTGTTAGAGCTACAACAGCCACCTTATCTGCAGCAGCCTCAGATGCCTCTTCAGCGGCCTTACTGCCTTAGTCTCTTCTTCCTCCAATTTTTGTCTTTTCAATTCAACATCATGTGTAAGATGATTACGACCACGTGTGTATATATTATTTAATGGTTATGTGTGTAAGACGTTAATGTCTATCAACAGAGAAAGTTGTCAGGGACTAACGTGAGTAACTTTTTTCAAAGTGAGGGACTAAAAATGAATTATTAAAAAGTCAGAGACTAAAGTGAAAAATCTTACAAAATGAGGACTAAAGTGACAGTTTAGTCAATTTTTAATATCATGTAAAAAAACTTAAAACAAAGACTTTTTAAATAGTGAGATTTTTATTTTTATTTTGAAAGCGATAGCATTTTTACTTGTTTGGAATTTGCAGAATTGTAGAAACATGTATTAAGAATTGCTATGTTTAGTTGGATTATCGAATGGCAAATGTTGGAAAAGGGCAATGATGGAATTTCGGATAGCCTTACACTTTTTTGAACTACATTGTTTATTGACCCTGCTGGCAAGTTTGGTAGGACTCTACACTTTTATATTAACTTAAATTATTATTTGTTTATTATGGTATTATAAAGTAAAAAATGAAAAAAATAACAAAAAACGGATCTCAGAGAGTCTTAAATTAAGTATGTTATTTTATATACTCAATTCAAAACTCTTTATCAGATTTTAAAGATTAACAGAATATTGAGAAAATCCGAAAGAAAATTTTAACTTAAGACTCCACCAGACTTTACCGTGGATGCCCTTAGTTGGATTCTCGAATGGCAAATGTTGGAAAAGGGCAATGATGGAATTTCGGGTAGCCTTACACTTTTTTGAACTACATTGTTTATTGACCCTGCTGGCAAGTTTGGTAGGACTCTACACTTTTATTTTAACTTAAATAAAGCAAATATGGCAGCTTGTGACCCACTAATGATACTTCTTTTGAATTAATAATATAGCTATTAAACGGATTTGGAAGTTTGTTCACATCATATTATTAATTCATTTTACGGATTTGACATGTATTTTATTATTTAAATTTTATATTTTGATGCAAAGCAGATAGCGCAGCAAGGATTCTAGTTAGGGATAAGCATTGGACAAATTTAATTTGACTGGGTTTGGTTGAATTCGACACGATAATTACTAATTAGATTGAATTATTTGATTGAACCCCAACTCGACCTAATTTTGATCCAACAATACTTATGACAGAATCAAGTCTACCCAATATGATAATATAACAAATAAATTTGAGTCTTCTGAATAACTATAAAAAAAATATGTTGCTAAATCATAAAAAAAAAAAAATGTTGCTAAACCCTAAACTAAAATATATTTTGTAATTATTGGATTTTGACAGAGATGGTGTCAGTCTATTTTCATTTAGGCAAGTGGTAAAAGATTGCTAACTTTGTGTCCAATTCCTATATTTAAAATACCTGGTTGCCAACTAAACTTTGTGTTAATTTTTTTTTTTTTAGCAAATGGGTAATGCATTGACGGTGTAAAGTTTTTTACACCATCATTGCATCATACACTATTCATCCATTTATGGTTATTAACTTTTAAATTAAAGTAATACAAATGAATGGTGGATGATAGACTGATGATGTAAAAAACTTTACACCGTCAATATACACTCATTAATCTCTTTTTTTTATTCTCATATTAGTTAAAAAAGTAGTATATTTATGTCCAATTCCAAAACAATAATAATCACATCTAATCTATATCTGAAACAACTAGAATTATTAATCATTAGTTCAACTCATTGAAAAGAAATTAAAGATATCAAGAAAGTTGATTAGTTGTATTGGAAATGTTAACATTTGATATGTTTTTTCAAAATTATCTCTATAATTATTATTGGGATTCTAAAAACTGTAGAATAAACATGGATGTTCGCGAAAAACAGAGAAGAAAAGAAAAGAGTACTATTTAGTAATAGTAAAAAAACAATTTAGAACTTGAAAAAAAAAAGAAAAGAAAGCTCAAACCAGCATTGAAAATAATGTATGACTCATTTTTGGGTCTTATTTATAAGATTTATACCAATTATGGATTTTGAAAAAAATACCAAATATTCATTTACAATTACACTAACAATATTATTAAAATTTCTTAGTTTACCCAAATTTTTCAAAAGAAATCCTTTAAAAAAAAAAGGAATTTTACTTATGCTACAAAATAATAACCAAACAGAACTGATCCTTTGACCTCATACTCAAAATTAATATGTTGTATGAAAGCCACTAAACTAAATAGCAAATTATGTTATTTATACCTATTAATATATATATATATATATATATATATATATAGAGAGAGAGAGAGAGAGAGAGAGAGTAATATTATGCTTTATAAAATAAATTTGGGCCCCTAAAATTTTTGGGATCAGGGCATGCCACCTTATTGCCCCTACCTTGGGTCGGTTTGACCATGAGTATGAAAAATGTTTTTTTGATATAAGTAAAACTTATTTCGATGATATTTATGCCCTGAGAGAATATTAATATTCGATTATCGATCGGAAGATACTTTGATAAAAAAAAATATAAACCATGTTAGTACGGATTTAGTTTAACTTTCAACTGTTTGATAGTTATTTGTTTATACCCAAAGCCAAAGCGATTCTGACCCGACAATTTTTGCAATGAAACTAGATAAACACAATATGTCAATATAGTATATGGATAAAGTTTAACATTATATGTAACACCTACACTTTCCTACCCTTAATTACCTTTATTAAAATAGTGAATTTAAAATTTTCGTTTTAAATATTAAAAGTCTCCCATCAAACGGACAAAGTTTTGTTTGTTTTTCAGACTTTCCAAAATATTATAATTTCCTGCAACCTGATTAACACATTCATATATCACAGAATAAGCCAGCAGGGCTATCAGCATAAATCACATTAGCAGTATATCAGTTTTCAAAGTATGCAGCATCAAAACAAGTTGTGGAAATGGTTATTTTCCCAAAATACTCCTTTAACCAAGAAGTTGTTCTGGGCCTGTCTAAAACTATTTACATATGTACATCAAAACAAGATAATCACATCATCATCAAAACAAAGGCCCATGATATTGCTATGCCCTCCTAATATACCCCTACTTTCCCTGTAAGGGTGAGTAATCATGCTCGGCCAGACCATGTATAAGCTTCGCCTCAGTACCTGAAAAATTAATAAGGAGGTGAGCATTACACATAAATTAGGAATAGCAGTTTCTGAGATGATATAATACCCATTAAGCCAAACACAAGCAGCGCAAATATTGCATATATTCACAGAACCCACCCATAACATGCTAAATCACAAATAAACCATTTTTATTCAAGTAGTGATATTAAATTATCATATCTCTTCTCAACCTTAACATTATCACTGCTTTTAATATTGTTTCCTTTCCTTTTAAATATTTTATATGCATTCTTGAGTTTTTGAGAAACTATCCTCTTTTCCTCATTATATTCACTTTGACACTTTACTTATGTAAACATTCATTCTTCTCTTATTTCTCAGATTTTCTTTTTCTTTCCCTCATTTTCAGAATTACCATATCTTACATCCGAACCGATTCGCGTCTACCGCAGTCGGTCGACGTACGATCCGATTCGCGTCTTATCGCAGTCGGTCACACGAGGTTACCTTTTTATTTTCGCGCCTGGTCGATTCGCGGCTTCTCGCAGTAGACCTCGCATTATTATGTTTTTAATTTATTCATCGCGCCTGGTTGATTCGCGACTTATCGCAGTCAACCTCGCATTATTATATTTTTAATTTATTCATCGCGCCTGGTCGATTTGCGGCTTATCGCAGTCGACCTCGCATTATTATATTTTTATTATTATTCATCGCGCCTGGTCGATTCGCGGCTTATCGCAGTCGACCTTGCATTATTATATTTTTATTATTATTCATCGCGCCCGGTCGATTCGCGGCTTATCGCAGTCGACCTCGCATTATTATATTTTTAATTTATTCATCGCGCCTGGTCGATTTGCGGCTTATCACAGTCGACCTCGCATTATTATATTTTTATTATTATTCATCGCGCCTGGTCGATTCGCGGCTTATCGCAGTCGACCTCGCATTAGTATATTTTTATTATTATTCATCGCGCCTGGTCGATTCGCGGCTTATCGCAGTCGACCTCGCATAATCACTTTTCTTTTATTCATTAATTCATAATTCCTTCTTAATTTATCACTTTCCATTTCCAATGTTCACTCATCCAATCATAGTCCGTTATCAACTTAGTTTAACTTTTCCCTAACACATTAATTATTTCTATCACATAACCAACTATCCAATTAATTAATCATTCACTATATTTACATTTTTCCAAGTTCATAATCAATTTATTATTCCCAATTAACATTTCATCTCTGCACAACAATAAACACATATATCACATATCATCATCACACATAAGTTCACAACCATCATTATTTCATTGGTTCTTAGCTCTAGTTATATATTTTATCAGCTACCCTAATGTGTAAAATCCTAGACTAACAATTAATTCTTAACAAGCATTATATACATACTAGAAACTCATCCCTAAGATAAGGTAATACCCACTCCTTACCTCAAATTAATAAAAAGTAAGAAAAACCTTAATTTGAGCTTTAGAATCTAGGGACTTTCAACCTCCTTAATCTTGCTTGCCACCTCAACGAAGCCAAAATCCAATGTTGATAGAGAACCCTATTGTGAGTGTTGTAGGAAGGAAGAGTGTTGCTATTCTTCTCTTCTTCTTGGCTAGAAGGCATGGAGTGGTGAGTTCTCCATGATCAAAAGCTTTAAAAAAAAAAACAAAGAGAGAGAGAGGCGTGAGTTTTGGAAGTAAAGAGGGTGATGAATTTCTCTTATTTACATAGTTGGAGGTTGATAAGGGTGATGGGTGTAGAGGATTTGCTGGTTAAGGGAAAGGAAAATGATGATGCTGCTTGGTGCCCTAGGTGAGGAGAAGGAAAAGGTGTTGGAATTGTTTCTATGTATTGTGCCAACCAAAAGAGCTTCTGCATGAAGGAATACACACAAGCTATAGCTCCTTTTTTTTTCGCCTTTACAAATGCCGTATTTCTTCGTTAACCGTTGGATTTTGCTCAATTTTTGAGATAAATTTCCTAAGACCCTAAACTTAACATCCAACGGTGGAAATTGTATTTGGAGGCTTGGGCGTTATACTTTTAATTTCCTAAAATAGGGTGTTCTTAAGATCCCAAAATACCCCTAAATTCCTCTTAACTTAACTAAAATCTACGCTCTATAAATTCTAAGTTTTTTTTGTCCGTATTCCTTGCGGAACCACCGGTATCCCCAAGAGCACCCTTAATACCAGGGAGCCCTTGATACTAATCCGGAGCGAGCTGCGTGGCTGGCTCTCCCAGCGGGATATTTTTAGTGGGAATCGAACACGGGGCTACTAGCACCTGTGTCCCATTCCCAAGATTTCAGTTGGGGCCTTACACCAACTGAACCAAACTCCGTTGGTCTATAAATTCTAAGTTGATTTTTATAATACTTATACTTGGAAATTAAAATTGAGGATGTTACATTATACACACAATTACAACATAAAATTTATAAAAAAAAAAAAAGTAAACCTAAATAATATTTTGAAATATATATTATAAAACAAATGATATTAATAAATGATGTCAAAAAATTAAAGATTAATTTAATTAACCAAGGTAATACTTTAATTCTCTTGAACTCATGCTACCCAAACTAAGAGGAATAGACCTTATATTTTATTCACTTAAATTATTATTATTATTATTATTATTATTATTATTATTATTATTATTATTATGTATAACAATGTAAATAGCCCTTCTTTATATAGGCTACCAAAATAAAGCAGAACAAACAAAACATGAATGATAAAAAAACATAACATGCACTTAATTAGCAAAACCTATTTGGCATGTAACTTGTCGAAAACTTACAAATTAATTAATTAAAACGAGCAAAATAATTTCATATCTTTCAACGTCTTCGGTTTAATTTAACTTTATCTCACAATAAATATATTACAATCCTTGCATTTTATTTACCCATTTTATATCGAATGGATATCATACTTATGCTTTAGTGTTGTTGAGGATAATAACATGGATAAACCAATGAGATTGCCCTAACTAACGTTTGGGCTTAAAGAGTAAAGAGGAGTTGGATATAACTTCCCTAACTATAATGAAGTGAAAGAGTGTAATTTCCCTTAAAGAGAAGCTTGGTTATCTCTGACATTAATGGAGGATGATGCTAGTTTGCTTGAAAAGGCATTCAAAATTCGCCATACAACCTGAAAGTTTGGTAGAGGTTGGGATTTTCCCAAAGAATGAATAGGGACAGGGTAGTTTGCAAGACATGCCATTAATCCTTGCACTTCAAGTGCATCTTGGACATGTTTTGCATATATAATATACACTATAGCAATCATAAGCCTCATTCCTATATCCACCCTTTTAATTATCTGTTACTTTTTAAAAATCAGCAAATTAAATGAATCTCAAAAGCAACTTCCAATCTCTTTTGGTTCCTCTTGCTGCAGTTTTTGCATCATTATATCTCATAAATCCAAATCCACATTTTCTCAATATTTTCAAAGATTTTACTGTCACAACCTTGCCATCATCATCTTTCTATTTGGCACAACCTTTTACTAACAACTTTGGCAGAGACCATCATCATAGACCACACAAGAAACACCCTGATAGCGGTGATGCCGGCTCAATATGTGATGATTTTCCACCAGGCATTCCACCTCCAAGTACCAATACCACTTCCTATCTTTGTGTTGATCGAAAAGGGTGTTGTAATTTCACAACAGTACAAGCAGCTGTGAACGCAGTTCCAGATTTTAGTGAGAAAAGAACCATAATATGGATCAACAGTGGCATCTACTAGTAAGTTGGTACTCATTAATCATCAAACAAACCTTTCAAATCTTTTATATATTCCTTGTTTTATGGATTTTCTTTAGGGTCTATTTGTTTGAGAAGAAATTAGGGGAGGAGAAATTGGGAGGAGAGAAAACAAGGAGAAAACAAGTTTTTCTCCTTGTTTGGTATAGGAGAGGAAATGAGGGGGGAGAGAAAATGATGTGGGTCCCACCAGAAAAAATTTTCGCTTCCCCTGGAAGAGAGAATGAGAGGAAAATGTGTTTTGGCATGTAAAATTACCTATCTGTCTTTTATTTATTCACTTTATTTGATTGCTTTTTTTATTTTTAAAGAAAAATTAATTGGAAAAAAATAAAGATTTTTTTTTTCGATAAAAAAATTGTTATTTTATATATTTTGGACTCAGAATTTTTATCATATAATAAAAAATTGAAGTAAAAAAAATCTTTGGCTATGTTAAATATACATACATATAAAAAAGAAAAAAATATTTATTTCTATTTTGTAAAACAAGGCTTTAGTTGTCTTTTGACAAATTTGTTGTTTTCTCTCTTCCCTCTTTTCTCTTCAACCAAACGAAAGGAAAGAAAACTCAACTTTTCTCTCTTCCCCATTTCTTCACATTTTCTCTCATACCAAACAACCACAAAATCTTACCCATTTTCTCACCATAATCTCTCTTCCCTGTTTATCTCTTCTCATTTTCTCTCTTCCCATTTTCTCTCGTGCAACCAAATAAAGCCTTAGAGTTGATTTATGGTTAAGAGTTAGGGCCGGACAATGAGGCACCCATGAATTTTGGACTGTCGGGCGAATATTAAAAATATAATATCTTTCAACCATTTATCTCCCATACGATTTCACGTCTGGTTCTTGATAATATTTATTGTCAGAATGTTCTTTCAATTGTTGCTGTTAACTCAACAAACTTGAGAAAAATGATAGGGTAAAACTAAGTTGGGCTTTGAATTTTGGGCTTCAATAAAAAGTAAAAATTGAGGATAAATTGAATTTTGGGTTCTAGGATAAGTAAATTATATTAAATGGGGACAAAACTTTAGATATATGTATGTATAGTAAAAACAGGAGAACAAGATCCCAGTCTCATTTTTTTTGATGTGGTTCAGTCGGAATGTTTTTCGACATCCCCGAGATAGAAAAATGCATTTTTCAATAAGGGGATAATGGAAAAAATACATTTTTTGACTCGAAGATGTCGGAAAACATTTCGACTGAACCCCATAAAAAAAATATTGGGGCTGAGATCTAAAACATAGGGATTGTGGACTAGTTCTAAAAAAAGGAGTGGGGGCTATAGCCCCCATTAAGGGACAAGTGGGTCCGTCCTTAGGATTTCAAACCAAGAGGCGCCAGAACTAAATAATATATATATTTTATAATAAAAGAAAGATTTTTTTAACTTCCAGGTCTTAAACTCAGGGGGTATTTGGATTTAGTCCTTGTTCTTTCTTTTTGCTGGATTAGGTCCCTTAACTTTTCATTATTTTGTCAGAGGTCCCTCCGTTAACTCCTAGTCAACTCCGTTAGTCCGGACGTGTCATTCCCTCAGCCAATGGGTGCTTGACACGTGGCACCACGTGTGAGTTTTTTTTTTTTTTTTAAATTGAAAAAATTAAAAATAAAAATAACAAAATTGTTGGTAACACTGCCAATGACCTCAGAGAATCCATGTTCATTCTTTCAATATTGACCCCTCTGCATCCACTCCTAATCCTCTCGGTTCTTTCTTTTAATTAATAGTTATCCTCCAAATATCTTCATTTACAAACACTGAGTATTGGTACAAAACAATGGTGCAATTACTAATGGGGTGAAATGCATAAACCCAACCCCACAAAAAAAAAAAGAACATAACTAGAAAGAAAAAAAAAAAGACAGAACAAAAAAAGAGAGAAAATGCATTTGAATACTGGACCTTACTTGAGATAGAAGATGATAAATGGGTTCACCACTCACGGCTCCCGCTGGTTCGTCCTAGATCTGTATAGCAGCAGCGACGGCGTACCTAGAAATAGCAGCGGCAGCCGGCAACTGCTCCCCCTGCAGTAGCAACGACAGTACCCGGTAGCAGCAGTGCATGCGATCGGAGGAGGTTGCAGTGACTGTGCGTGATTTCTCGGGGAGAATAGTCGGAATCTTGGCGCCGGCGGTGAGGAGATGGAGGCTCTGCGGCACGAGAGGGATTGGGATGAAGTGAAAGCGGAGGAGGTTGGAAGAAGGCTTTGCGTACTTGTGGGTTAGGCCCGATTTTTTTATTTTTAATTTTTCAAATATTAAAAAAAAATAAAAAAAAAATAAAAAAACTCACCATGGTGCCACATGTCAAGCACCCATTGGCTGAGGGAATGACAAGTCAGCTGCTGACTAACGGAGTTGACTAGGAGTTAACAGAGGGACCTCTGACAAAATAATGAAAAGTTAAGGGACATGGTCCAACAAAAAAAAGAACAAGGATTAAATCCAAATACCCCCTAAGTTCAAGGACCTGGAAGTTAAAAAAACCTAAAAGAAATTTTAACTATCAAATACATATTATATGGTATAAATTAGATAATAGCAAACATAATATAAAATAAATTATTTTAGCATTTTCATACTTGATGACTTTATTAAACATATTACAAAATAATATTGCAAGTAATAACATTTTTCTCTCTCACATTTATCCCTCAATAATATATGCATGAGTCTTTTTTGATGGAAGCCTTAATACTTTACCAATTTGTTTTAAATTTTATTTCTGTTGTCCCAGTTGTTTTTTATTTTTAAAAAAGTAAATGATAAGTTGGATAAATTTTTTTAAAAAAATGGATATAGTTTATGTCCACAACAGATCCGTTATAAATTATATGAACTAAAAGATAATATTTTATATAAATATTAGTATAATTTAAAAGATGTCGCACATAAACAATATATGTATATAAAAGAATTTTAAAAGTCTTGGGACGATGACCATGACATCCATAAGTTACCCCCTAGCTCCGTCCCTCAGTGTATACTATACTTAGAATCCCATATGGTGGATCCATTTTGCAAAAACTTATTCAAATAATCAGTCTATCTTCAAATAATATTTCTCTTGAGAAACGTACTTATCTGATAATGTCATTTACTTTTATAGTGAGAAAGTCATTGTGCCTAAAACCAAACCTAATATTACAATCCAAGGGCAAGGCTATACTTCAACAGCAATTGCATGGAATGATACTGCAAAGTCTGCAAATGGCACATTTTATTCTGGTTCTGTACAAGTTTTTGCCTCCAACTTCATTGCTAAGAACATAAGCTTCATGGTGAAGAAATCTTTTTCTCTCTTTTTTTTTTTTTGAAAAGAAATCTTTTGTATTAATGACATAGAATAACAACTCAATTAAATTAGAAATAGTATGTCACAACTAATGACACTAACAACTCTGTAATGTATGTATTACTTGAAATAGAACTTAGCACCAATTCCAGGTCCTGGGGTTGAAGGAGCACAAGCAGTAGCTATGAGAATATCAGGAGATCAAGCTGAATTCAGGGGTTGTGGATTCTTTGGAGCACAAGACACCCTTCACGATGATAAGGGCCGCCATTACTTCAAAGATTGCTATATCCAAGGCTCCATTGATTTCATATTTGGTGATGCAAGGTCACTCTATGAGGTATCCTATCCGGAAAATCTCAATGTTCGTAGCTAATATACACACACACACACTCCTTCCGGTCTTATATATAAGATTTTTTTGGGTTTTTATTTTGGTCCGATTTATTTTTTTTATAAGCAAATTAAATTTAATTAAAGGAGGTACAAGTTGTACCAAGAAAAGTTTAGATTACAACTTCATACATATTAAAGGATTGTCCGATTTATAATACCTCATTTCAATTTCCATTTTGCAATAGCATTTAATTACTTTTTTTTACAAATACCTCTATTAACTCAACACTTTTTAGAGTCTCAATAATAATTATAAGCATATTTTTGAAAGAAAATTAGTTTCAAGCCCCCATAGTTTGGATCGAGTCATAAAAATACATTTATCGACTTTAAAAATGCATTTTTCAATAAGGGGTAATCGGAAAAATACATTTTTCGACTTTAAATACATTTCAAAATTCCACAATATTCTCTAAAATCATCTTTTTTGCTCCTCCTTCAATTCATACTCCTTATTTTAAATTATCTTGAAATGTTTCAAATTTCTCAAAATTGAAATTCTTTATCAAATACATACATTATGAAATTATTATTATTATTAGAAAAGTAGTGTTATTTTGCTAAAAAAATTGGATGTTCGATTTAAGCCAGCTCAAAAACTTATAGCTGATCGTTGAAATGATATATACTTTTGATTCGTACAGAATTGTCAACTAGTTTCTATAGCCAATCCAGTACCCCCAGGGCAAAGGGGTATCAATGGTGCAGTTACAGCCCATGGTAGAGTTTCGATGGATGAAAATACAGGATTTGCATTTGTGAATTGCACAATAGGAGGGAACGGAAGAATATGGTTGGGTCGGGCTTGGAGGCCATTTTCCCGTGTTGTTTTTGCCTTCACAACAATGTCAGATATTATTGCCCCTGAAGGTTGGAATGATTTCAACGACCCTTCAAGAGATCAGTAAGTGTAAATATGAGAAAATATTATAGCAATTTTCACTCTCAAGCGCTGATGCATGCTGATAATTTGAGGAAAAAAACATTAGAACATTTTTTTACTAACCAAGTTCCAAAAAAAAAAAACAATATGCGCATGGCAGCTTTTTTTTTAACAAGTAATACCAATCTCAAGAATAAAATATTTAGTATTTGACCTAGTATAAAGCTCGAGGAATTAACGAACTTTAATATCATTGGACAAAGTTTTTGTTAAATATATAAATTTTTTATATTTGATTTGTGAAAAAACAAATTTTTAAATACATGTTTTTTCATTATATATGTTTTTTATTTTTTTAAAAAAAAAATTGTTTGAAATTTTCTATCAGTACAGAATATATGAAGGTAATATTAATTACTACTAGTAATATTCTTCTTTCAACTTTTCATTCGTTACTCATATATTAATAAATTCGTTAACTATGCATATTAGAATAAAAAGAGAATTGATAATTTAAAATTAATAATATTAATAAACTAGAAGAAACGCCACTAATCATATTAAATCAACTAAATATTTTTTATACTTGAGAATATTTATTTTATACTATTGCACTACTTATTATTATCTGATTTATCTCTTTAAAAGAAATTTAAAAAATATTATAGTATGTAGTAGTGTGTGTGTGTATATATATATAAGGGTTAGAAGCGGATGGTTCCGACATGTTTTGAATCCCGTGCAAAACTAGGTTTTTCATAGAGTTTTTGTCTTATATTTCGTATGTATTGTCTTTTTACAAAACTCAATATATAATTAATGTTTTTTTCCCAACATATCCCTACTTATAACACTTTCTTTTTCATTTCCAGTAATATTATTCTCACTCTTCAATAATGATTATATAGGGGCATTATAGTCAAAATATCACAAATTCTTACATCATTTAAATTTAACCATTTCTTATGAAACAGACAAAGTATATAACTAGTCTGTCCACACGCATTTCTATTATCGTGTTTTTAATATAATATAATGAGTATGTTTATGTATATATTATTGTTATTAACATCGCGAAATTATGGTATTCATTTATAAATTTTTGCCAAAAAAATATAAAGTAAAATATCATTATGATCATATTTAGAAGAAGCAGCATAGATATTAGGTACTATAATAGTTATACAAAAGTAAAGAAAGAGGGATTCAAGAAAGAGCCTTGTCTCATAATTTTCTGCAAGACCATGACTTTGAAAAATTATGATTGGTATCCATAAGCCAAAATCTCCATTTCTTGCAACAAAGCCACTCCAAATCTCAGAAGAAGAAATTGATATAACAAGGAACTACTCAATGAAGTTGGGTTTTTTAGTTTTAAGTTGGTTTTTAAATATTAAAGTGGTTTCTTTTTTTCGTGAAGTTTAATTTTTAATTTTATTTAGTTGGCTATAAATTAATTATAGAAGAAGGAAATATGTATGAATTTTTAAAGCAAAAATTACTCCTGAAAGTTAAAATTTAAAAGAAAAAAAACCATCCTCTATTCTATTGTCATTGAAAATTGGAAACGGTTTTGCCAACGTAAAAACTGCTCACCTATGCGGTTTTCTTCTAGTACTGTTTTTTATTCAAAACACCAAACTAAGACCTTTTGTCTATTGGAACACACCAAAAATGCATAAAGTTCTCTGCCTTTATAATAGTTATAGATTATACAAAGCTTTTAAACATAAAACTTTGAAAAACAAACTAATTTATATCTAATCCATATTATATTATTTTGAATTTCAAGGAACTTAACATTTTTAATTTTATGTTATTCACTGTATGATTCAATATATTAGATCCTCTTATCATTTAATTATACAATTTTGTCAAAGGATTATCATTGATGAAAAAAATTAAATATTTAATATATGAGAAAATATTATGTGCGTATTCTTAAAGTTATTAGCTCATTTTTTAAAAGGTAAGAATATCCTTGATTAACACAATATATATACTAATGTTTTAGTATATAGAATGGCACAAAACATAATTAATATATATATATATATATATATCACAAAATTCAAATCTTTTGGCATAACCTATTGCTGACATGAACTTATTTTCAAACTTACACAGAACAATATTTTATGGAGAATACAATTGCTCAGGGCCTGGGGCTAGTACAGCTTTGAGGGTGTCTTATGTACAGAGATTAAACGATACACAAGTTTTTCCATTCCTCAATACAAGTTATATTGATGGCGACCAATGGTTGGAAGTTTACAAATAAGCTAACCTTCCTAAATTCGTTGTTATAAAAATTTATGTGTTGACATGAGCACTAATAAGCAGTATATTCCATGATGAAGAATTATCTAATTCTAATAAAAGATGTATAAAGAAATATGTTATAAATTTGTTATTAGGATCAATAAGAAATAACAGTTAATATAGTTTAAAAAAAAAGTTAATATGTTTGGGATCATTACCCATATTTAATTTATCATTAATCTTATTATATAATGAATCGTTGTATGATCACATTTGACGCACAATTTCAGCCTATATACTACTCTTCTACGGCTCTCTTTCAGCCTATATGAAATTTGTTAACATAGTCTTAATAACACGTTTAATATTAAATTAGCAATCATTATTATTAGTAAAATATTGCTTGCCGACTTGTTTTACAAGCAGATTCTCTCGTACGTATTAAGTTGTAACAAACACATATATAAGAATAAAAAAAACAAACTTCTAAGAATAGAAAAGGCAACAATGATAAATATACGCATTTTGTAACATGTAAACTCATTCAATTCAGAATCACAACTTGTTCTTTTATTTGCTTATATACTCTACAATTGTTATCTAGAGCTAATCATGCCAAGAGCAAGTGATGTGCTATAGAGTTGAGGTGTTGTCGAAGAAAGTTTAATAGTCAATGACTATTAGTGGAGGTGTCAAATAGTTGGTACCCTACAGTAAGGGATTGTAAAGTTTGTTGGTCTAGGACCATACTTTCTTATTTGTGTATAAGAAGGTTATAACAAGTGTCACAATGACAGACTTTATTTTTGTCGGTAGCATCAAGAAACTCAATAACCAAAATTATAGCACATGGAAGACTTGCATGAAGTCATATTTGCGAGGACAAGACATGTGAGAAGTAGTGAGTGGGAGCGAGACCACACAACCAACAAATGTGGAGTCGTTGAGAAAATGACGCATCAAAACTGGAAAAACAATGTTTGTAATAAAAACAACCATTGAGGAAGAGATTTTGGAACACATTCGACATACTAAAACTCCAAAAGGGGCTTATGATGTTTTTGATTCAAGATCATCTAAGAAAAATGACACGAGACGTCGGCTTTTGGAAAATGAATTAATATCAATCACACAATGTGATTTGACAATAAATCAATATTTTACAAAAGTAAAGTCATTATGCCGTGAAATTTCAAAATTAAACACTACAACAAATATCAATGATGATAGAAAAAGAAGAATTATTATTCATGGCTTAAAGCCTGAATATAGAAGTTTCATCATTGTATCCAAGGATGATCAACAAAATCATCATTGGAAGAGTTAGGAAGTTTGCTAGCGAATCAGGAGACTCTTATAAAGCGTTTGTGGGCTCTTAGGTGTCAATACTACTGGTGTTGACATCATGATGGGGACATTCACCAAATCATTCGCATCATCTCGGGGTTACATTGCAGGATTCAAGGTATGCATATCGAATCAGACCCCAAATTTAGTGATTAATTTGGTGATAGTAAGTTGTTAAACTATGTTGTAACTTTTTCCCATTCATATTGAATATAAGCCGTAGTGTTTTCTCCTTGTAAATTAAGAAATAAATTACAAATTGCTCTCGTTATTGGTCGTGTTACACAATATTGGTCCCAGTCGACTCAGTTTGCATCATTGAATTATTGAATTTGCTAGTAATTTAACCTTTCAATTAATTTTTGAACCTCTAGATTTACTTTGCAGAAGCTTATCAAATACTTGAAGTACATCATTTGCCAGCTCATCTTTATGCTACTTCAGTTTCACCACTAGTGGTTCAACAAGTAATATCATCTATAAAAGTTATTCTTGGAGAGCATGGTTTAAAAAAAGGTTTGACTAGCATTTGTGTTTTTCTTTGAGATTTTGGGTTCCCCATTGCATTAATCCTAAGTGTATACTTGCATATACCTTGCTTACCTAGCATTGAAGCAAAGTTGTTGCCATATAGGTGCTCAGAAACTTGCACAAATTCGAGAGAACAACAAATTTTTTAGGTCAAAACTACATAAGATGAGATTTGAGGTTATTTGGGATAATGATTACAATCCAGCCAAAATACCCACCTTCTTAAGGGTGTGCCTCAAGCAAAATGTGACAAATAACATCAGTATCCAATTTTATGATTCTTATTAATCTCATACATCAATAATATGCTGATAAAAAAATCAATAATATTTGTCTTTCTGTGTTAATGTTTGATATTGTTGCATTATCCTATTTTAGGTTGTTATTGTGACAGTGGTATTTCCAGCAATGCCACTATTACTAGCCAGCGCATGCATATTCATATCTGCTTCTCATTCAAGGGAAGACCTTATCAAAGCCTTGTAGGTATATAATTTGATTTAGAATAAACTATACATTACCCCCATGCAATTATGTCCCGTTTTACTTTTAATTTTTGATACATGAATATCATTTTGTATTTTTTTAACACATTAACCATCCTAAATTATGATAAAAGTATGTTTTTTTTTTGTCAATTTTAACTTTGGTTTGTCTACACGTGAAAAGCATGTGAATTTTTCTGTCGTGTTTGTGTCCGATTGTCTGTTTCAGAGTTAGGTGTCCATGTCTATCGTGTTCGGTGTTCGTGTCAGAGTCGGAGCTTCATTGTATATTAAGCAAATGATATGGGAATGTTTTTGCTTTTATTAAATATATGGGTTGTGTTAGTTTTACTTGTTGGGATGTTTATCTTGTACGATTATGTTGAAGTTTGTTTCTTGAATAATATATTTAATATATTTAATGTTTTTGTTATTCCTCAAGACTGCTCTACTTTCTTAGGTTATCAACAGAGTAAGAGATCTAGTTGGTATAAAATACTTCCCTGTTGAACCACTAAAGCAACAACAAGAGGGAAAAACAGTGAAGTTTGATTGCGAAAAGTTCTTGTCAATAAACTTAAAGGGGAGATTGACCAAGATATATAAGGCAAGAGTTGTAGAAAGCATTTTTGTATCGCTTGTGATTGGTAGGCTTCAAACAAATAGGCATGTTCTTTTTCTAGTAAATTTTTTGTCATATTCAAAGATATGAACTAATTCTTGGAGTTGTAGATATATATTTATTTTCTGGAAACAACCGAATTTTTCGCCTCCCCCTTGGAGTGAAACCTCTCTCTATTGTAGTTAGTGTGAAGTCATTGACACTCTCATTTTTTTTATTTATACTCCATATTAACCATTCAAATTTTAAGTTTTTTATTTTATTAAATCATATTAGATCATTTACAAGTGTGGAAAAGTATTCGAGAATGTCAACTATTTATGTCTCAAGTCTCAAGGGCACTTGTATAATTATTATTGCTGTAATTTTGTCCTCGTTTCCTATAATAATTTTTTTGAAACTGAACTTTGATTGGAGTTTAAAGAAAAATTATTTATTTAATTCCTTATTTTATTTATTTGATTGTAATAGAGGTTTTAGCTCCAATAACTTTTGTCTTATTTAAATTCAATGTCAATTTGAATTAAAATTGTCTTGATGAAGTTACATATGAATCTTGATGTTATTTGCTGCTTTTGTTTGCTTTATGGGTATACAAGTAACTTGCTAGATTTTTACTTGTTACATTACACATGATTGATTTGCCATTGTCTATGTCATTGCTATTATAATAGATGTTAGATTCTCAAGATAAAATTGCTGAGAAAATAGATCTTTGTCCCCAACTATATTCTTCCCTGAGATTTACTAAGGTATGATCATTACAAATATATGTAATTGTAGCCACCTTAGTTTTAAACTATGGGCTGCTCATCATGTAAATGGAATTTCAATATTTGAATGACCGGTTTTCTGTAGTTGATTTCAAATCCATAAATTTGTCATACACTTTCACATGGGCTTATGTATATGCAGTCATTATAGCACTTGATCTCATCCACATCTTTGTCATCTTCACCATTTCCTTTTCGTATAACACTGCAGTTACTCTATCACTTCCTTTGTTTATATATTTGAATAAGTACTTTATGCTCTTATTTTGATTACACCACTCAATGTTGCAGTGGTTTCGATGTTTAAGAAGCACCTTGGGGTTATATGCCACTGGCCAAGTATTATCCAGAAAAAACTCCACATTTTTCAATAACTCTGCCATTATCTCTTCTTCTATAAATCGGGTACCCATCTTCATTAATTCTGGTACACGATTCGAACTTCTTTGAAAATAATTTGGAGCAACATCCATCGACCATGCATGGAGATCTTCTATTGGTCGCACCACATGGTCAATGCATCATAAACTTTTTCACAGCCTCATATAATTCTGGTTGTTCAATAGGATCAGGGATTTCAACATAAATATTCTTATCAATATCTTAAGGTTTCGGATGCTTTGAGTATTCAGTGAGAAATACTAATATATGTGCATGCGGAAATCCCCTTTTTTGGAATTCAATAGTGTAAACAACTGCACAAATGCATATGTTACAAAATTACGCAGACATGAATTTTAATTACAAAGCTGAATATTAATATATAGGTTAAGGTTATATCCGCTTTCACAGTCCCAAATATTTCTCCAGATTCCAAGTCATTCATCAATTCTTTGAGCTTCATTATGAATATCCTAACAACAATATCTGGTTTATCTTCTGGCTTCAATCCTTTGGGATCAAGCAATCTTATAATTTCATGCCATTTAGGATTCCAAGTGTATGTCAAAAATATATCAGGGTAACTGCACCTTTTGCAAATTACCATTGCGTCTTGGTAATTTCGGACTATATATCTTGCTCCCCCTGTGAAACATGATGGCAAAATTATCCTTGCACCAACCGCGGAACCTCAGTTTCACCTTGAATAACAACAACATGTAAACTTTTATATACTTCTGACCTTATAATCTTGTTGTTTGTCCTTGATAAAAGACAATCTCCAACTTTCGACCATTGTATAACCATCAACGACAAATTGCTGAAATAACCTTCTCTCATGCAATAAGAGACTATTTTCAACTTCCCTCTCTTGCAACCTAAAGGAAAACAATTCCCTAAGAGTAGTTTTACCTCTCTTCTTTCTTTGTGGATTAGATATTCCAGTATGTAGTGTTTGATCAGAAAATCCATCTGCAACAGCCCAGCCCCAGCCAGCCGTACGGTACTGGGCACTGGGGCCCAGCGCACCGCCACGTGGATATTGTCCGCTTTGGGTTACGCTCACCCTCACGGTTTTGCTCCTGGTCTCACCTTCCGTGAGCCCCAAAACGCGTCCACGTGAGGTAAGGTATCCACACCCTATATAAGGCATGCTTCATTCTCCTTACCAGCCGATGTGGGACTAAGGCTTCACCTTACATCCACCCCCCTTGGAGGCCCAACGTCCCGGTTGGCACACCAACCCGGCCCTGGCTTTGATACCAAATGTAACAGCCCAGCCCCAGCCAGTAGTACGGTACTGGACACTGGGGCCCAGTGCACCGCCACGTGGATATTGTCCACTTTGGGTTACGCTTACCCTCACGGTTTTGCTCCTGGTCTCACCTTCCGTGAGCCCCAAAACGCGTCCACGTGAGGTAAGGTATCCACACCCTATATAAGGCATGCTTCCTTCTCCTTACCAGCCGATGTGGGACTAAGGCTTCACCTTACACCATCCTCACCGCGAGGGAATAATATTGGATATTGTAGAGGAATGTATAGCGGATGTAATTCATGTATTCTTATAAGGTATCCACTTTGAGTCTCAACAATTATATCTTTGTCTCCATTATCAACATTTACATCACCAACGACCAAAGCCGCAATTTCATCCATTATGGGCAAGTTGTACATCCTGCTAACTCTTGTTTTTTTCCTTAGAAGCCTCAACTTCATGTTGGGAACATCATCACTTTGAAGTATATCTCTTGCCATTCTAAAAACTTTGCATATTGGATTGTATGTATCTAACATATTTTTAAGGCGTTCAATGATCTCTCTGTCTGATCCAGAATTGGTATCGATGTTGTTCTTGTACAAAAACAACAATACTGTTTAACAATTATTTAATTTGCTAACTAAAAACAACAGAGAAGATAGTTTAGTTAACTTAAGAATGGCATACCTAAATGAATTTAGTTAGTTAATGATTTCATTCTATGTATCATATTTATATAGTTGTGCAAATCGCGGACATTGACCTTCGGGAGGCAATGCACTTTCAATGCTATAATGATTTTGTCCCGAGAGTCTATACACATAATGTCCTCTTCCATCATTTATTTAATTATCAACCTTACCACCCATTGATGTAAATGAAAACATCATATTAGAAGCTCTTATATTGTTTTGAAAATGTTTTGCTTCAGGGATGTTTCGATTATGTATCCAAAACTTTAAATATTCAGGAGGTCTTGTGAGAAGTGGAAGTTTAATTTTTCCCTTTTTGCAACACAAAGTATAGATTAGATTAACTGTGTTTTTTTGTGTGTCCTATCTTCTCAAGGAACCAAAACTTAGCACCACATCATCGACAACTAAATTCAGGATCACCAACATCATTATATTTATACTCATTGATGTTGAAATCAACAATGTCTTCTTTGGTAGTACCTATTAAATTTTAAAACAAAATAACTATTCAACAATGTTGTTTACAAACTAGATAGTAGCCCGTGCCATGCACGGGACAAATTAGGAAAGCCCACACGTGAAAAGAGATATATTTGATTAATCATTATTTAGGAAAATCCAAACACGTAATAAAATGATAATGAGGAAGTGCAAATAATACTTGATTTGTAACAAAGGAGTTAATAATTTTAAAATGTGCCAAATAATACTATATACGTTTGTATACGTTGTTATTTTAATGTGAAAAATAGAAAGGAATGAGTTGGTTGATATGTCTATTGTGTAATAATTTGGATTAGAAGTATGCATTAAAATGGAGTGGTTAATATGGTGGTAGATTACAAAACAACATAGAGATCTATTGATTCCAAGTTAGATATACCAAATCTATAGAGAAACTACAAAATAGCAAACAGAGTGGCTGGGTTTAGGTGTTAATACAGAAACATAACAATTGGAATGTAAAAAGTGAAGAGTAAGAAACATAGTTTGTTCGGTCCAACAGTGAGCTGTGTTTTTTTGGCATTTCCTGCATGATGTAGAGTAATCAATTGTGAGTAATGGCTGCATACAATTGTTTATAGAAATATCGGATGAAAATGTTTTTTTATTATGTAATATGGAATTGTTCATTTTGAGCAAAGTTATATAATATAGTACTTGAATGTAGGATTGTTCATCATTGGAAATGGGTCAGTGAATCAGGGCATTCCTATTTCTTTGAAAGCAATCATAATAAATGAAAGTTAATGTTTGCTTATCTTTGGTAACAATAGTAAAATTTAATTAGCTTTGTTCATGCAATTGGAATGCAAAATTTAATTTAATGGTTCGTATGAATGAAGAACAATTGGAATATTGGTATGACATAATATATAATTTATTTATTACCAGAGCAGTAAATATTTCCTGATTTAGACAGTCTAACACTAAGTCTGATGCGTTCTCCGCCAGTGAGATCATGCTCCTTGCAATATTTGCGCCATCCATCTGAGAGGTATGCTTCGTTTTGGCTTCTCTGAGACATCAGCATCTTGCATTTGTATGGCTCTCCTCTCTCATCAATGACATTGTAGAATTTCCTGCTAATTGGAAAAGCAACTACCACGAATTGATATGGCAGTGGCTAAGAAGTTTGTTCATGAATGTTAGTTGTCGTAATATATGAAATGAATATTGAAAAATGCAAAAATTTGTAATGCTGTCTATGTATACCAGAATTCCTTTTTTACACTGATAAGTTGTGATTGTTTTCTCTGTGACAAAGTCAAAAGCTGGGGGTATTGCTTGTGCATTTTCGGGCACAATGGGTGGTTGTGGTGGTGGAACATTTTCTGCAACATTGGCTGGCAGTGGTTGTGGGACTGTTTCTGGTATATTATCTGCAACCGGGGGAGGTACATTTGCTGCAAAAATTTCTGCAACATTTGCTTGGTGATTGCGGAGCACATTTGCTGCAACAAAGTAAAAGTTATATATCATAAAATTACATGTAATTTCAATTGCACATAGTATGTTATTTGTACCAAGGAAACAAAATGCACATCTGCAACCATGCAAGACTGTGTGTCTGACTGGTAGAGGATATTGCATTTGAATGTCATTGGTCTTTCTTATGACCAAATCATATTTATTATTGCCCGTGCGGTTGAAGACAAAATGGTTCCGACCCCGTAACCCATAGAAGTCACAGAGGTTGTCCAACCCTTCTGCCACTTTCATTTTTCGTGTATCACCTTTCCCTATAAGTCTTATTTAGTGGCTGTTTCCAATTGGATCTGCGACTCTTAATGTTTTGCATGGAGCGTATCCAACAAATTTAGATTCTGATTGGGTCAGGTTTATGGGACCCTGAAAATTCAAATAAAAAGGTACATGCAGCGAAGAATAAAATTTTATGCAATGACAAATAAACATATAGATACAAAGTAATATACCTCTCCTTTGATGTAGTAGAAACTGAAGCCTTCCATAGTGATAGTAGAGGTAATTTGTGAAATATGTGCCTATGAAGAGACAATTTTTGATTAGTTGAAATAGTTTTGGACATGTATAACAATGTGAATGGTTACTTAGAAATAAATTTTATAATATGGAAATAATAGTTTTTTTTTCATATATGTCAGTGTAAATATAGAAAATATTTTTTGGCTTAAAGTAAAGGAAATGAAAGAAAGTGTTCATGAAGCCTATGTTTTCATGTATGTTAGAATCAAAGATGCATATAAATAGGATGTTTAAGAAGGAAGAGGAAGTTTGTATGAGAAAAAAATGCAATAATTTAAATATATGATAACCATGCTAAATCTTGCATAATATAGCAATGTATTTTGTTTTTCTTTTGAATCAAGTGTGTGTAAATGAATTTAATCTTTTGTTGCGTAAAGTATGTGAAATGTAAGTCAGTGGTGAAGAAGCATTTGTGTTAAGTATTTGAGGAAAAAAAGAGTCTTATAAATGGGATGTAGGAACGATGAACAGAACTTTGTATGAGCAAAGAAGAATCAGTTCAATATGATCATATGAGTATTGTAGAAGAAATGTACCTTGCGATTTTGCAGGTGAGAAGTAACCCTTGTTTTGGAGTAACCCTTGATTTGTTTTGAAGAGTGAAGTTCAGAAGGAGTTAAGAAGTCGAGCAGTTATGCAAGGGAGGAAGAGTGAGTTTTTCCAATGTTATCCACCTTCACACTCAAAAGTCTTTATTATTCTGTAACGTCTTGTCACCTTGGGAAGAGAAGGATTTCCAAATCTTTGATTTAAGAGGCAATTAGAAGAGGCAGTTGAAAAAAGTGGGTTTCTTTTTGGTTGCACCTTTTCATTTTGCTAATGGCCCAATAAATGATGAATGAATGGTTCTTCAGCCCAATTTAATAGTAAAGCCCAGAATGACTTTTTTGTTTTTACGTTACATATTTGAGAGAACATATATATATTGCAACAAAAATTAATGTTAAAAATATGAGATTAAACAGGCAGCACATATAAATAAAATTTGATAGCATGATGTTAATATAGAATAAATTTTTGCATCTAGTAAGATAGGAAATGATTATAATATAATAAAAAAAAGCACTTAATTTATAAGTCTCATTAGTGCAGATTAAGTTTTGATTTACTCTTGGCACAACTTGATATTCCTTCTCAAAATAGCAATAACAAAAGATATTTATAACATTCATTAACTTAATAATAAACAAAAGGGTAATGTAATTTTTGGACCAGATTTTCTTTGTCTTAGGAATATCTTGCAAAAGAGCTTGTGGTCTTTGCTGAGTGATGTTGAGAGAGTCTGTCACAGAGATGAAAAAACGAATTAGTGTAAGGAATTTTTTCTTTTGCTGTAACTTTGACATAATGTTGCCTCTATTCTCTTCCTTTATATTTGATGCACTTAATACTAACAATTTTGTAAAAGCATTGAATTGAGTAGAAAGAATTTACCATCATTACTCTTGTTTTTGTTGTTTCTTTTTTCCCACAGCTTTTGTTGTGGACAACTGTGGAGTTTGCAGTTGAGATAGTCCAGGAATATCCTGTTGATTTTCTGCAAAAGACTTTTTTTTCCTTTGCACGTTGCTGTCTGGTGTCTTTAATGCATAAGGATCATTTTCTGCTGACAGTGAGGTCATTTCCTGCAAGAGCACCAATGTGTAAATTCATGTAGTTGTTGTTGAAGTAAATAATTCAATTTGTTCATTATAAGGCATATACTCACAATGACAGTGTTATTTGTTGAGGAAGTGATTGGAATTGGATATGGCTATGGAGATTGGGCTGTTGAATGAAATTCTTGGACAAATTGAATGTATTTATTGAGAAAGTGTTATTCTGCACAAATGGTTGTTCTTAGTACTAATTAATTGCAGTAACAACCTGATTTGTGGTGGTGCTCTCATGGAATGCTTTTATAATATCCTCATCATCAATCATTTGAAGTATTGTGTATGATTCTTTTTTTCGTAAAATATTGAGGCGCAGGTTGACGTCAATGAGGAATACAAATTCTCTCTTACATAGAGTGTAAATAGCATGTGGGAAGCCATAAGGATCTCCAATCTGTGTTATTTTAGTGCGAATTGTGCATTCAATCAGGGAATAGAATGTCATTATTGTACTAAATTATAGCATGAATACACATATTTTGTAAATAATTGACGAATTTGTATTTATTACCTCATCAAGCTCTTTCAGCATCTCAACAACAGTCTTATGGAAAGTTTTAAATGCAAGCGAGTCAAAAAGAGTGAAGCATGTCTCACCAGTCGAGTCAGAAACCATTAGCTGAATCTTGTATCTATGTGCAAGTATATATTTTTATTAGTGTTTATCTGATATTATAATGTCCAGATATTTATGAAATATGTGTTAAAAATGAAATAAGTTGTAAGTCATACTTGGGAATTATGAGATCAGGTATCTTCTTGCATTTATCCTCATCACAAAAGAAATGGGTACCAACTTCATTTGCTATTAAAGAAGTAATCATTATATATGATTAATTCTGTGTAACTGAAAGTGAAGGGGGTAAAGGTATGTGTTGTTAAAGACATTACCATTTTGCTTCTCAACCACTTTTGTCTTGCATACTCCGCAAGAATTGTAGTACCAGTTATTGTCTTCAATAACATAATCTACAGTTCCAATGGCAGCATATTTCCCCGGCTTGTTTAGCGGAAAAAAGGAATAATGAGATACTTTCATTGTAGTTAAAGAGAAGTGGAAATTTCATTTATAGTATAAATGAATGATAATGTGTGAATAAAGTGTCAAACCTCCATGCAGCTTTTGATGTCAGCAATTGATTTTCTTATTGATATATCAGTTATTGAAGTGAATTTTTCACCTCGACTTCTAGCAGTAAATTGTGTTGCACTTTGTGTGAGCATCGGAGGTTGATAGTTTTGACTGATCCTGTTCATTTATATTACAGTTATGTTGTCAAATGATAACAAAAATATAGTGCTCAAAAGAATTAAGTAGTTGCATATGTTTACAATGTCTGAAACTCCTTTACTTCTGGGAGTTTAGGATTGTAAAGTATCGTTGTGGCAGTCCAGCAGCTGTTTATTGATAATTGTCCTATATTAATAAGAAGGAGAGAGTGTCGGAATATTTTTTAATATGGACTGTAAATGAAATTTTCAAATGTCATACAATGCCAGTTGTTTATTTTTGCATATTCCATGAGCAGAATTTTAGGGTGGACATCGTTGTTGATAAATTCGGCCATTTCAATAGCTTGGTCATCAAATAAGGACACTTTGACAGAATTTTTGCTGCAAGACCAATGTGAATGTAATTATTATATATAAATCAATGATGTTACTTGCATACTATAAAAATTGATCAGTAAGATTATTAATGTGAAGTTAAGTGGATGACTTCATACTTGGCATATGAAATAAGAAACGTTATTCTTTTGGAGATGTTGCCCTCTTTCTGGTAGTCGATCAGTTGTCCATGCTCAGTGATAACTCCAAGAACATCTATATAAAGATATAGAGAATAATCATAAGTAAATTATTAATAATGAAAATTGTTTATTTGATTAAGTATAGAAAAGTCAGATGAATATGATGTTTAAGCAAATTAATTTACCAATAAGAAATTCTGATTTAAGGTTTTCCTCTGTTTCTGGTTTTAATATGTCTTCATAGCTTTCCAAGTTTAATTTGTACCAAGGCAAATTCAGTTGGCTCCATTCAATCCTGGTAGCATAGGTGAATTTCAGTTTCCACTTGTTCTTTATTGCTCGGTAAGGTCCATCATTTTCCTCAGTGATAAATTTGGAACATTGGATACATCTTCCTTCTATAAGTCATTTCTCTAGCTTATTGATAGAATCTGGTGAAGACATAGATGCTTGTATCTTGTCTCCCTTTTAAAAAATGGGGATAAAGATAGTAATTGATATAGTATTCAGATCTTATAATGTCTAAATCTATATGTAGGACTTTATGAGGAAATGGAGAAAGTAGCATAGTATAGATGAATATATATTTACCTGTGCATCAATGAGAACAGTGTGCATGTATCTTATAATATTTTCATGGTGGATTACTTTCCAAGCTCTATTTACCCTTGCATGCAGTATTCTACTTTCTCTTCCTGCTTTTAGATCTGCTATGGAAATGCTAGCCATATCCTATTTTATTGGAACCAATTTTTAGTTTTTTAGTACTTAATATGTAACTAAAAATATAAATAAATCTTAAATTATCATTCAAAACCTGAACAGCAGATATTAACTTCTTTTTTTTTCTTTGATCATTGTCAGAATTGTAAGATGCATATTATATGAACCTTTACTCAAACCCACAACATTGAAATAATGAAATTGTTCAAACTCATAATAGAAGATTTAACAAAAAATGGGTGCCTGTTATGCGAAATAATGCAGCATACAATAATTCCATTAAAGATTGAAAATATGTTTGTTCTTTTCTTTACGTTATCACTGTAGCAGCAGAAGTGAATTTATAATGTGTTGTACCCTAGGGTTCTTGAGTAAGAAGGGTAGAAGGTGATTGAGTAATCGAAAATTTACCTTCCAATATGTATGCTATTGATCGGATTACTTTTGTTTGCAGAAATTTGAATTTGTCTGTGGTCAAAGTTTATCGATGGTGGTTTTGAGGGAATTAGTTGTAAGTGATAGTAAGGGAATGGGAAGAAACAAAAACTGAGGCGGAAAGGAGAGATAGAATGTGTTGTTTGATTGAGTATAGTCCGTAAGTGTGGGTTGAAGGTAACCATAGTTGAGCAAGTGAATGAAGTGACTATTGCTTTGTGCAGAGTAGTGTTTCAGATGTATACAGCTACCTTTGCACTTGATAATATGGGAGAGTCTTCACAGTTATTATCAATAAACAATTTAAATTAAGTTATTTATTTAATTTTTTTTGGAAACTAAGTTATTTATTTATTTATAACATGTTTCACCTTTTTCGTGAAGTGCTTAATTATGTCTTCTTTTTTAATATTTAAAGTTATTTATTTATTTATTTTTGGAAAGTAAGTTATTTATTTACTTATTACATGTTTCACCTTTTTCCTTAGGTGCTTATTTATGTCTTCTTTTTTAATATTTTCTAATAATAATAATAATAATAATAATAATAATACTATAATAAAAAGGGAATGCAGGTAGCATATGAGTATTACTACAAAAATTTAATTATAATTGGGAATGACATTTTTTTATTTAATAAAAAAGAAATGAAAACGAAATTTGCGATGTGGTAATAGAAATTATAGATAGAGCGACAGGAAAATAGATTGCATGGCCTTCTTCATTAGATTGAAAAAAACGAAAACAATACATAAGCGATGAACCATGAAATTATATCAACATAATGATAATATAAGAAACTAAAATTAAAAGAAACTTCATTGCATATCCAGAACAACGACCATGCATTTGATGTTGCTTCATTCAGCATTCTCAGCTACTGGTTCTCTTATAAACCTGAATTTGGAAAAGCCCATATAATGAAAGATGACCTTATCACCATGGTTTATGTTTTCTTCCTGACAGAACTCCTTCCATCCTCCAAGAACTCGACCAGTGAGTGTAATGAACCCTTGAAGGAAGAAAAATTTGAATTTTCTGCCTTCTGGTGTGTAGATGTTCCAATTCACACCAAGAGAGTTGTGGTGGGCGACCACAAATTCTTTATCAACATGAAAATAGTCCTGGATTTTGAATTAAACATTTTTATATCGTTAATAATTGTTATATGAACAGTATAGTTGAGCACAATGGTGTATGTGTATGATACGAAATGTAATTTTGGAAAAAGACTCACCTTCGTTGCATCGTAGCAAACTTCCAGTTTCCCCAAAACAGGTGATGTCTCCATTGGTTGATTAGCAGCCATTGTTTCTAATGCATTAAGAAAACAGAAAAGTGTGAGTGCTAAGATATTTAATTGAGACAACTAAAGCAAACTAATTATTTTGATAACAGCATGTAGTTCTTCTCTCTTAATAAAGCTAAAGACTACCTTGTTCTGTATTCTGAGTTATAGAGAGAAATGTTTGTCTTTCTTGTGAGTTGCAAATGGCATTTGGTGGTATTTATAAAAAAAAAACTATTGGTATTTCAGTAACTTTTTCCTATTTACTAAGTTGGAATCAATTTAATAATACAATGGGTTGAACTTAGAAGACGCGAGAATTATGTGGTGGCATTGGTTGGGAAAAGAAACCATGTATCTGAAAATTTTCTGATGCATTTACTATTATGATGGACAGTTCTATAGGGTGTATGACTCTTATTTTGTTTTCTCTGTTGTAACAGTGCACTGGGTCAGAAAAAGAGAAGATATATTAGTAATTGAATTGAATGCCCACATGAGTTCCTTTAAAATCGCATATATTTATGCTATAATAACAACCACTTAATTTCATAGGTGTTTCATGCTCATCTGTTATATTGATATTGGAGTTCATATTTTAACTTTGTTCCACATTGTATATGAGTGTCTATGAAATAGAGTGTAAAATAGAAAAAAATTTTAAGTTTTTAATTTAGTTTTTATAATTACTGATGAATCAAGAAATTTCGATCTCATTTCTTCAAATGAAAAAATTGCCTTTTGAAAGACCCCTATTAATGTTTATATCATTTATAGCTTGCGGTGGTGTTGATGACTGTTAGAGTCAATGCAACTTATTATATAAGTAAACCACTTTCTGAATGTGTGGGCACATTTTCCACTATATACTTATACTATAAGAGTGGGGAATAGGAGATAACAACTTTTTGTATAAATCTTAAAGTTATAACTTCTTTTGGTATACTTGATTTATCAATTTGTGAGATTTGGTATATTTCATATTCTTTCGAGAAGACTAAAATCATAGCAATAGTATTGACTTTGTAAGTTAAAATATAATAATAGTAATTTGCAAATTGTTGCATACATTAGCTGAAGAAATGAAATACAGATATGATTTATATGTAAAAAGTAACTGACCTTGGGTATATCATTTAGGATGTATTCATATCCAAAACAATTTGTCTTCTTGCACAACAGGACCGTTTTTTGTAAATAGCAAATCAAGAAGTTGAAGGAGCCCAAAAAGTTTGCAAGCATCTTGCTCTGAATCCATTTGTAGTTATTTATATCTTCAGGTGGTGTTGATGACTGTTTGAGTTAATTGGAACTTATTATATAACTATACGACTTTGTGAATATGTGGCCACATATTTTTCTATATACTTATACTATAAGACTGGAAAATAGGAAATAAGAACTTTGTGTATAAATCTTAAAGTTATAACTTCTTTTGGTATACTTGGTTTATCAATTTCTGAGATTTTGCATATTTCATATTCTTTCCAAAAGACAAAAATCATAGCAATAGTATTGTCATTGTAAGTTATTAAAATGTAATTATACTAATTTGCAAATTGGTGCATACATTAAGTGACGAAATGGATTACAGATAGTATTTATATGTAGAAAATAACTGACCTTGCGTGTATCATTTTTGATATATTCATATCCAAAATAATTTGTCTTCTTGCACAACATGACCGTTCTCTGCGTATAGCAAATCCAAAAGTTGAAGAAGCCCAAAATCTTTGCAAGCATCCTGCTCTGAATACATATGTAGTTCTTGGTGTCAAAATGTGTTCCATGATATATCTGTATCCATAAACGAAGGAAACAAAAAAGACTTCTCCATCACACAGAAGTGAGTAAAATGTATTCAGAATATACCCTATCAAAAAAGACTTCCACATACGAAATCTTAGTTGAATTAGAATATACCTTATCATATCTGCCAAAATATATAACAGCTTTTGTGACGCTCTCTTTTAACTTGAAAATAATTAATATTTCCAAATAATTGAATACTTGCTATCAAAATTTGGACTAGAAAATTTTTCCTTTTTAGAACTAGTACTTGCTCGTTCATAAACCCTTTTTAACATAAGCCATTTTTTTTTTGAAATTCGGCTTAGCAATATCTTAGTTTCGAAAAGGCTCTCGAGATAATATTTCCTTAATTACAGAAAACATTATTAGTAGCTACTATTAAACATATCATTTGCTTCCCGAGTTGGATTTTAATATAAAAAACATAAACTTATCGCCGAATCCCTTTTAAATATAAATCAGAGTTCGCGGAAGTAAAATAATACTTATGGGGCACTGCTGAGGTAAAGAAAACATCATATATATATAAGTCATAACATAACCCCATCAGTACAGTCAGTAGCAAGTGATAAAAAGTCGAGATAGCAAGTTTTGATGAAACATATACAGACCAGCTGCATAAAATAAAACCTCACTCTAAGACCTCTCGAATATATACAATATATAACAAAATCCAAAAGTAGAAGTCTCAGAGCAAGTCGTCTGTGTCCTCAGCAGCTCCTCAGATCCTCCACAACTCTATCCCTAGGATCTAGGATCCAAAAACATCTACGCTATGCAGGCTCCTATGAACCAGCGGGTCCACCTCTAGCAGAAACAGTCGGCTCAACGTGCACCTCCTCCTCGCTCTCATCCTCTACAGGGTCCTCCTCGACCTCGCCTGACTGTGTAGAGACCCCACCACTGGGTCTAGGGACTGCTGAAGCAGTCCTATCATAGTCAGTCAGACCAAGAGAAGGAGTCTCCTCAGTGACAACTCTATGGGAGGAAGGATGGGAACGAGTGGCAGCTCTAAAACGAAAACTATGGAAACGACGCATAGGTCGAGCCGGGGATGGTCCTCAATATGTATAAAAAGGTGGAACATGCATAGTATAGACTAATGGGATCCTAAATCGACGAGGTCGCACTCGCACCAGAGGGTTAGGGTGGTAGAGAGTGATCTCAACCTCCCCCTCAAAAGTGGCACGGTGCTCCTCATACGTCCATATACCGCTAGGGATAGGGCGTATCTCGATGCAAGCTAGGTATCTGGTCATCACCTAAACAGGGCACAGGGAGTAAGTATACACATATACATAATTGATAAAGACTAAAATTACAATCACAAATATATCATGGACAGATCATAATGCAATTACATATGAGCACACCAGTTTTCAACATTATAACTCTTATAATGCAAGTGGCATGATGTATGATTTTCTATCCACAACTGAGGCCTCTAAAAGTCCATCTTGGACGTCCATCCAATACACCCTTGTGTTCCCGGAACACCGACATTTGTTCCCAGAACATAATGCCGAACCATACTTGGATAATAAGCATCACTCCCGGAGTGTGCACCACGTTCCCAGAACGCATACGTTCCCAGAACGCATACGTTCCCAGAACGCATAAAAACCAGGTCCCGGACACTGGCCACATATCTATAATGTATCATCAAGTAGGTTATAATTTGGTACTCCTGGAGTACCCTCCTCATATTCCCAGAATATGATAAACGTTCATACCAACCAGACTTCCAGTCTATATGGATGCACAAATATCGGGGTTGGTTTTATCTTTGCATTAATTAATGTGATTTAGAAATATTCCAATTTCTCTTTTGAATGATTGATTTGAGGCATAATCTTTGGCATAAAATTCTCCTTTGAATTTTTCTCAAAACATGCCTTTTAAACTTAGATTGGGTAAAACAAAGTCAATGGTATTCAAAAACTTAACTTTTTATTTTTCAGATTCAGGTACTAACCGGTTACAGTTTCAGGCTAACCGGTTAGAATTACAGACCTGAACTGTTTACCATTGCAATTCAGAAAAACCCTTTTTCTTGAATTTACTACCCAATCCACAAACAAGTTAAACATTGTTTTATGCCTCAAAAATCACAGTTTCCATCATTCAAAAGTCCAAATCACATTTTGTTTTCCATAAAGCATAATTTCCTCTTGAAATTATTTCATTGAATTAAGGTATAAACCCCTTACCCTTAAATCTGAACCAAGAGAGTATTGTCACCTCCATTTCAGATTCTTTCCAGTGAATTTAAGGTATAGATTTGAGTAAAATTAGTGAAACTTCAGGACTGTTTTATAAACTGATTTTCTTTTGAAATTCTGCAGTGTCTAACCGGTTACGAATATCGAGTAACCGGTTAGATTATGCAGTCAGTCCTTCAAAATAAGGGTTTTAACACATCATTTTATTTAATTCTCAAATCTAACCACTTTTCATCATTCAACAGGGTTCATATACCTTAAACAAACATGTTTCATCACAGAAACCAAATTCAAAGTACATGCATCAAGCTTTTGCATCAAATTGCATAAAAATTCACATAAACACAATTTAATACAACAAAACTCATACTAAGCATTTAAATCCAGAATTTAGTGTCAATATACTTTGCATGCATCAACATAAAGTTGCTCAAAACACCATTGAGCAGAACTTTGGCCTCCAAGCCTTTGTGCCATATTGCACATAATGCCCTTTTTGAGTTTTGTTAACTCAAATCCTAAATCACTTGAATTTTAGTCTAAATATAGTATAAGGTAGACTTCTCCCATACCTTAAGACTGAGTTTGATGAAGATTGACACAGAAATTGAAGAAACTCCACAGATTTCTCACAAACTCACAGCTCTGCTCTCAGCCACGAATTTCACCAACAAGGTCCAAAGACCAGAAGTTTTGACATAGAAATGGCCAAAGAAATTGGGGAAAACAGTTAAGACTCAAAATAGGTAACATGCACTAGAGAATCAAAGAGATTTGAGGCTAAATGGTGGACTGTACTTACCAAACCCAAAGCTGGAATTCAGCTTCCAGAACAGTGAATGACAGAGAACTTAGTTTCCAACTCCTAGATTCCAAGCTTGATTTCTCCTTCCACACGAACACTCAGCTCTCGAATCTTATATCAATGAAAAGCCCTTGATTCAAGCTTTCCAGAAATGTGTGTTTTGCTCTCTAACACTCAAGAACCAAAACGAATTGAACAGGGCGATTATGAAACCCTAAAACACAGCCTCCCCCAAAATCAGAGCATCAACAACCCCATTCTTCAGCAATTCCTCTATATATAGACTAATAACGATTACATGCACAGTGACGCGTGGTTTTCCACTTGATTCAAGCTGTAATCGTGGCGAATTCGGGATTAATCAAGTGATTACTCATCAAAATCCACTAACCCAGTTTCTGGGTTCATCGTCTAACCGGTTACAGGGCATTACTAACCGGTTAGATTAGTACAAAATTTAAAAATTAATATTTTTAAATCTTTCCCTCCAAGAACCTATTTAATATTACCTTTAAGTCCTCATTCAGGGACCAAAATGCAATATCCTCATGTTTTGCATTTATTTGCCATATAAAAATATTTCAACCTATCTTTATATTTTAGGCTAATTAAATACAAAATATAAACTTGGGAAATTTCTATAAATTAATAATAAAACTTTTTATTATTAATTTCCTATTATTCGGGAGACGAAAATTAGGGGTGTTACAGCTTTGATATGCAAAGCTGGTTTTATAGTATACTTTCAAAAATCTCTTTGTAGACTACATTTTTTGTAGTCTTTGAAGGATTCCCATCTTTATCCAAAATCAAAAACTTGAGACCTTTTTTTGATTTGACCCTTGAGACAGCCACATATAGATGTCCATGGCTGAACACGGGTCTTGGCAAGTATACACAAACATTGGCAAGGGATTGTCCTTGGCTTTTGTTGATAGTCATGCAATAGGAAACAATAATTGGAAACTGTCGTCTTTTAAACCGAAAAGGTAGTCTTGATTCGGAAGGACTCATGTTCATTCTACTGATAAATATGGTCTCACCCAAACTGCCACCTGATATTACTTTAGCTCCAATTACGTGTTCTGCTAGCTGTGTAACTATCAATCGAGTGCCATTGCACAATCCCTTGCTTTGGTCAATATTCCTTAGTAGCATTATTGGAATCCCAATCTTCAAATTTATCATATTATTAGGAATGCCAGATATTTTCAATTCATTCAAAATCGGAGGAGTAATGTATTGAGTTGAAATGTCATAGTCAGCTCCAGAATTAGCTATAGAATCTGAACTTAGATAAGTTTTCACTTGCCCAGGCACTTGAGTTAATACAAATTCATTGACCTCATGCACTATTTCAAGTGTTGGTGCCAAAATGGCTATATCTTTGAGGTATTTTGCATCATCATAATGTTCTTCAAAATCTGGATATGTTGCTTTGAATACAGCTTGTAGACAATCTTCGTTATGCTCAATTAATAATTCATCTGTTATATCGATTTCAACTTCACCATCATTAGGCTCTGCCAATTTTCCATCTCCAAGTCTTAACATCCATTCAGAGAACTCCCTAATTTCATTCGCATTATTGTTGCTTGATGTACTCTGAAGTCTCATTCTGTGTCAATTTGAGAATTTTGCAATAGTTCCATAAGTAAGAAGAATTAATGGTAGCAAACACAATATCTAATCTTGTACCAGCAGGAACAACTGGCAGAATTTGGCAAAAGTCACCTCCTAGGACAATGCATATGCACCCAAAAGGTTTCAATTCATGATCTGGAACGTTGCTCTGCAAAATGTCTTTCAATGTCCTGTCTAATGCTTCAAAACATTTTTTGTTAACCATTGGTGCTTCATCCCATATAATTAGTGATGTTCTCTTCATTAACTCTGCTTGTAAAGAACCTTGATTAATGTTACATGTAGAACTTTCTGTAATGGATACTGGGATGGCGAATCTGGAGTGTGTCGTTCTTGCAACTGGAAGCAAAGTAGCTACTATGCCACTTGAGGCAACACATAACACGATTTCACCTCTGGATCTGATCTTTGCGCTGAGTGCACGCCATAGGAATGTTTTCCCTGTTCCACCATAGCCATTCAAGAAGAACATTCCACCTTAAGAAAAAAAAAGAGTTTTCCGTAAAATACTATGAATTATGATCTGTCAATAACTTGTCATTGTAAATGCACTATTGGAGGAATTAAGTTAAAAATGCACCTTTTTTGTATCAATAGCATTCATTATTTCTTCAAATGCATTGCGTTGCTCACTGGTCATTGTTTGTTCAAGCGACAAAAATTCAGCCAACCTTTCTCGATTGAAGTCAAGTTGCTCTGCAATTAATGTGTTTGACATCATAGCAGATGGATCGCATTGAGGTATTGGCATTTTTGGAAAATCCTGCAATGTCTTTCCAGCTTTTCTTAAATGTTTGTCTATCTCTACTAATCCCTTTGCTTGGATTTGTTCATTTGTAACTTCCATCTCTGATCAGGATATAATAAAATCCATAATGAGATAGAGTACACAGTAATATTGAATAAAAATGTTACTAATAGAAATGAAGTTTACTATTAAATGCATTACTATGAATAGTAATATACCTGGGCGTCGGGCTTGTCTTCTTATAGCTTCAACTAAATCTTCACATAATAATTGCCAACATTGTTCCCAAACATGCTCCGGGTTACTTACTGTATTTCCCAAAAGTATTGAAACAAACAATGCTCTTAACTGATTTCCAGTTCCCCAATGTGCTGCTTCTTCAATTGCTGCAATAAACTCTCTATCATCATCAAGTAATCCCAATCTATAGCAAGCTTCTTTGAATATACCACACTCTATTGTATTCACTGTTCTAATTTGTGCACAATTTTCTGGTCCTTTTATTCTATGTAGCAGTATATTCAAGTAAAACAGCTCTTCTGCAGTGAGAGGCACAAAAATTAATCTTCCAATACTGAATCCTTTCTTCCTCGGACGCCATGTCGGTGGGGAGGAATGATACACAAATTTAGTGGGAAATTGTACATGAGTTAAATTTTTAGCTTCAGTTTAAATTGCATTTGCTTCCATCCATGCCAAAAACATGGAAGATAAATTCTTCTCCCCTTCCACAGCTTCTTCCAAGTCATCATCATCAGCATATACAACAGGTTGTTCATTTTCTAAATGGAATCTCAACCTCTCAACAGCTGGTTTTCTGTAATTGATTTCGAAACCATATATTCGCCAAAGACTTTCACATGGCGAAATATACCTACAATCATAGTAGGCTTTGGTCTCATCCACCTCTTCACCAGACTGACCTTGGCTTTGTCGGTATAGAGCAGTTGTAACACGATCATTACCTTTACATATATACTTGAATAAATATTTTACACTCCTTCCTTGATTGCACCATTCAGTGTTACAATGAGATCCATTCTTAACTAATATGGTTGGATTGTAAGCTACAGACCATCGATTGTCTAACAGCACTCCACCTTTTTCAACCTAACGTCCATTATCTCTTCTTCTGTACACTAGATACCCATCTTCATTTATTCTTGTCACAGGCTCAAATTTATTGGGATAATACTTAGAGCATGAACCATCTATCATACACGGTGATGTAGGATTTGCTGCACCACATGGACCGTGTATCATGAATTCTTTCATTGCTGCATACAATTCTGGCTGCTCTTCACTGTCGGGTATTTCTGTGCTGATTATTTTGTCAATATCATCTGGTGTTGGATGCTTAGAGTCTTCAGTAAGGAATAACAATATATGAGAATGAGGAAGTCCTCTCTTTTGGAATTCAATTGTGTAAATAGCTACATTAGAAGAGGGCAGAAAATGTTAATTAAAAGGTATTGTTCTATAAATGTAAAAGAATATAAGAATTTGACATTAGTAATCATTGTTGTTTACCTGCCTTAACATTTCCAAATATTTTGCCCGATTGAAAGTCTTTCATTAGTGCCTTCAATTTCATTCTAAAAACTCTGACAACTATATCTGGACGGTCCTCTGGTTTAAGACGTTTTCCTGCTAGCACTCTTGTTATTTCTGGCCATTTGGGGGTGCAAGTGAATGTTACAAAAATGTCCGGGTAGCCATACCACCTACAAATGGCCATGACATCTTGATAATTTTGGACCATATATCGAGGACCTCCTGTGAAAGTTGATGGGAGCACAATTCTTTTACCAAGCCCACAACTCTCTGTTTCTCCATGAAACACTGCATCATGCAATCGGTTATAAACTTCGGACCTTAGTCGTTTTTGCTTCTTTCTGAAAAATGACATCCTCCAACTTTCAATCATAGTGTATGAATCAACTGCAAGTTGCTGAAATAGGTGTCTTGAAATCAGAGTTATTGATTCATCACCATCCCTGTCTTGGTATCGAAATGCAAAATACTCTCTAAGAGTTGTGTTTTTTCCTTCATCTGCATTTTCAGAATTTCTAATGTTATTGTGTGGTATGTTATCACAAAAACCATCTTCTCCATTAGGATGTACCACTGGATATTGAAGAGGAAGATAAAGTGGATGTAGCTCATGGATCCTTTTCAAATATCCAGCTTGCGTTTCAACTATTATGTCTCTATAATCATTTTCATCATGAACATCACCCACCACCAGTGCTGCAATTTCATCAGTAACAGGCAGGTTATACAATCTAGAATCTTTACCTCCTTTTCTAATCAATTTTAGTTTCAAATCCATGACTGGTTCTTCTTGAAGTCTATCCCTTGCCAATCTAAAGACCTTACATATAGGATTACAACTGTCAAACATATCTTTGAGATTCTGGACAATTTCTAGATCCAGGTTTGATCGACTTTGATCACCATTGTTCCTGAATTATAGAAATGACATGATAATTATATATAAAAGGTAAATTTAGGACATACCGAAGGTTATTGTTATCAAAAGACTTGGTTGTGAAAGAACATAAGATATATACCTGAATGAATTCATACTGTTTGCAACTTCATTATCAGTGTCATAAATGTAAAGTTGGGCAAAGCGTGGTGTTTGGCCTCCAACTAGAAGCAAACTTCCTATACGATGATGATTCTGTCCTGATAGTCTATAGACAAATCGGCCTCTCCCATCATTGATCCCATCATCAACTTTGCCGCCCATTGATGTGAAGGAAAACATCATATTATAAGCTCTAATATTCTCTTGAAAATGCTTTGCTTTGGGATTCTCTTGATCAGTTAGCAGCGACAATAGATACTGTGGAGGTTTCTTCATTGGTGGGATTGAAATTTTTCCCTTTGCACAACATAACGGATATACTGGATTCCTTTGAGAAGATGACTTGATCTTTTCATCTAGCCAAAATTTAGCACCACACCATTGGCAAGAGAATTGAGGATCACCAATATCACTATATGCACACTTTGATGCATCGAATGTAGATATCGCATCGATTCTGCATTGCTCTCGATCATCATTACCTAATCATGAATTGCCATGGTCATTCCATATTTGACACCTTCCCCATTTTATGAAAGCAAATTACTATTTCAATAGTAAAAAGAAATTACCTCTCTGCCTTGATTGAAGATTCTCAACATGTGGTGAAATTACTATTGCTGTACATTAGTTTCGATTATCAGATCTATCTTTACTCCTTCTGCATGATGGACGCCGTTTTGATGTTGAACTTATGGGCTTGGCATCATATAAAGAGCTTCGACCGGTTGAAGTTTCTACAAATTATTATGAGTGTGCTTAATTATTATTTAGTGTGATAAAAATTATAGATATTAAGTTAAACAACATTCTGCCGACACGTACCTGGTTTATCGGGAATTCCACGGTTGGTAGCTTGACATTGAGGTTCGTTAAAATGGTCATTCACCTCCTCTCTGCGTTCGACACTTGGGCTGGGATTAGTATCTGGTTCTCTGCCACCTGGATATGTCTTGATTTCATTCTCTTTCACGCTGAATTGTACATCACTTCGTTCTTTCATGCTATCCTTGTTTCGGGCCCCTCGGTTATGACATGTTCTCTGCAAACCACTGCTTTTAATTTGCAACCGTGCATCATTACACTTTATTTCCTTCTGGAAATGTGCATTTGAATAAGTCCGTAAAGTCTCCACTGAATCATGAGAAAATAATTTCTGAATCCTCTCTCGACTTGATGCAATGACATTCGTTATGTTTGATAAAGGGACTTCACGATCATCAGTGGTATCCATTGGTCGAAGTACAGTTCGTCCTGGCTTCAATTTCCCGAGGCTTCTGTGATTGAAGGATGCACTTTCTGAATGGCAATGAAAAATGATCTTGTTATAAGCTATACCGACAATAAATAAAATTTATGACTACAAAAGAATTTCTGAATCCTCTCACCACTTGATACAATGATATTGGTTATGTTTGATAAAGGGACCTGTTGATCATCATTGCTCTCCATCGATTGAAGTAGAGTTCGCCCTGGTTTCAATTTTTTCCGGCTTTGTTGGTTGAAAGATGCATTTTTTGAATTGCAATGACAAATGATCTTGTTATACGATATACCAAATTACAATGAACGTACGATATGTGTGACTCTGCTTAGCACATCACCTGAAAGCGTGGTTGCAGAAAATTTTTCCTCAAGATTTGATTCATGTATGCAATCCATTGCCTGTTGGGCATTTTGCTGTGTTCCAAGGGTCATATGCCTGAAGCCACTTCTTCTGCATAAACTATTATCTGAACAAAACAAAGATTATTGGCCTCAAAGCATATAACAATTATTTACGATATTTACAGCAAAAATCACCTGAAAGCGTGCTTGCAGATAATATTTCCTCAAGATTTGATTCATGTATGCAATCCATTGGCTGTTTGGGATTTTGCTGTGTTCCAAGGGTCATATGCCTGAAGCCACTTCTCCTGCATAAACTATTATTTGAACAAAACAAAGATTATTAGCCTCAAAGCATATCACAATTATTTATGATATTGACAGCAAAAATCCATATATAATATATTACACATAAACCTGAAATTCTTATTTGAGATAATGGCTCATCAAGATTTGAATCAGGAATGTTTTGTCCTCCGCTTTTGCAATTCGTATGACATCCAAATTCCTTTAAATTCGCTGACTCTCCTTCATGACAGGTTTCACGTACCACATATTTTCTCTTTCCATAATTGGAGACACTTTGACAGATTATCGTCCTTACAGGAGGAAGAACTCTAAGTTTCCTTTTTGGATCAAGGTTGTTATGACCTTGAAAAACATTTTTGATGACATAAATGAAAAATAAAAAAAATGATAAAGGAAAAGCTGAAAACAATATCAAACATTGTTTGCTTGATGGTAAATTGATAATTGATAATTGATAATCATAATCATCTATGTTTGAAATGTATGCAAGTTAGAGCTAAATTTAATAAAGTCATGAATAAAGAACGAATATAGTGAAGCAATAGAGTGTTGGATATGTCCCTTTTAATATTCGAATACATGCCCAATTCGGTCGTGGTTGAATACACACAAAACCTGCAATTAGAAATCCGAAGGAGTATACTTTCCCCCAAATATCTATGAACAAAGAAAAAATATTTGAAGTCAGAATAGAATAAAAAATTCTCCTTGTATCATGAGGCAAACGATATGATGACAGGCCCGAAATCAAAATACACAGCCACAGGGTACCCACTGCCCCATAGAGGATGGTCCTCATCTTTGCATCATCCTGCATTCAGCTGGAATATTTTCAAGTTTTTAAATTGGCAAACTCATATATAAGATTCTATACATGCATGGGTAAATATCACTTTGAAATTAATTTTTTTAATAGTATGACATTATTAAAAGAAGTTAAATATTTATTATACCTGATGTCTCTCCACCATTCAATCGCCTTTTCCTCGATTCATGAAAGCCTTCGCCTTCCATTCACATATCCAGCTCAATATATGCTTCACACTCGTCTTTCAGCTCGTCAACGCAAAGCCCAGCTGCAAAAAATTAATAAATGAACGAATTTTTAGCACTTTAGATAAGGAGGGAATACATGAATAGTAAAGAGGTTAAAGAGAGAGAGACAGAGACATAACCGATAGAGAGTGAGAGAAAGTTGCAAATGATTTTTACTTCCTAAAGCTTCCAGAAGTTCAAACCACTTGTGATGTCCATACACGTGACATTCATGTGCCACTTTTTTATTTTGTTGTACTTCTTTTCTTTTTTTCTTATTTTTCAGTACAGAGCAGGAAGTGCAAATTAAACTTCCCTCCCTCCCGCTCTGTCCCTTCCTTCTTCTCTTCCATACACGTCATCAAAATATGACATCACCAATTCCCTCCATTTTAATAGCTTCCACAATACTACTCCTTCTCAACACTACCACTCAGCACATTAATGCATATACTTCCGAGGGGCCCACTCACTAAATGGCCGGGCTATTTTCCCGCCTGATGCACATGAGTGTGGTAGACCCATGGTCTTTTTTATAGTATAGACTAAGTTTATCTGCCAAATTAAATAATTGAAGAGTGTAAATAGTTTTATACTATGTTGTTTTAGATGAAAAATTGAAGTTAACAACATGAAGTGATATTATGTTCCCTCAAATTTACTTGCTCTATTGAATTCCAGCATCTGCAGCGGTGGATGACATCTTCTTTTCTTGATTCTTGTTGAAAATTCTGCAATGATGTAGATAGAAAGTAAACTCAGAATACATTGTGCAATTACTTCAATTACACAAAATAAATTACATGAATCAAGTCCAATTGCTTCAGTTGGATTCAAATACCTGGCACATCTGTTTGGTTTTGAATATGAATCACTAGTGGATGACATCTCCTTTTCCTTGATGTTGATGATTTTGTATTATTTTTCAAGGTTTGAAAACATCTTTGTTTCCTTGCATTTGAGGTTTCTGCATTGACTATTGAAATATAAGCAATTATAAGATGGTTGTGAAAGTAATTGAAATAGAAAAAAAAATATTCAGTGTGATTTGGTGTGTCTAGATATTTCCGTATCGTTGATGTCGATGACTCTACATCAATTTAAATAGAATAAAATTTAGGAAATAATTGGACATCAAATTGACATGGAAATAAATAAATGATCAAACATAACCATTAAAAATCCAAATTTGTACATGGTTGTCAATTGTCAACATCAATGATTGCTTGAGAATATCGACTTTTCTTTGCATAATAGGATTATGCTTGAGAACGTCTTCTCTTGTTTGGAGAGCATGTTTCTGAATTGAAGTTGAGTAACAAATGATCTTAGAAAATGGATTTGACTGATATATTAGAAAATTACAACAGATTTAATTCAAAATTACCACACAATTAATTGAAATAGAAAATATACTTGCTGAATTACTTGCAAATTGCAGAGTGGAAGTCATTTGATTTTCTTGATTATGTGGCATTCGGATAGGAGACGGACTAGGTTTTGGAAAATAAAAATACGTAGCAAGAATCCTTACACTTTGTACGATATCATTTTGAAACATCTATATAATTTTTGTATTGCTTTTTGCTAAATAATTGGTTATATCTAAAAGTGGCTCTTAGTAACTTGTAAACTCCCTTTTATTTGTAATTGAATTCTCTGAAATTCATTTGAATAAGTTGAAAAATAAATGATTGTATTAATATATGCACTTTAATTCCCAAAAATGCAACTATTTATTTGAGATATGAGTCATCGATGACAATGGAGAGTTGGGAGAATTTTGAGTCTGAATTGGAGTCTTACTTCATTAATTTGATTGTGCATACTTTTTATTCCCATTGGCATAATTTATTTTGTGATACTACTATTTTCTGGTGCAAATGAATTACATAGTAATGGCCTTAAATTGTTTTGCCCGATTTCAAAAATTTAATTTTCGTTAAACCGACAATGTTCTTCCTTGCAAATTTTATATTCATATAATGAATAAGTAACAAAAATTACAAAGTAAATAAAATGAAAATAATGATACTCATTTGAATAGGTGCCTCAGCCGCTTGTACAGTCTTTCTGAGCTTTACAACTTGCACCCATACAATTTGTTATGTCACTTAATGGGTCTTTACACATTTCAACATGTGGCTGAGCTATTGATTGTTTTAATATGGTTTTGCCTAGTTTCAATAACCTTAACTTCTTTGCACCCACAATGTCATTCCCTGAAAAGAGTACTTTAGAAGATTATTGAATCCTTAATTTCAAAACCTTAACCATATCCATATCCAGATCCCAACCCAAATTTCATACGCATGGCAGCAACAATAGGGATTATCAACTCTTGTGTAGTCACAACTCACAACGCCCTTCATTAGTTCATTAGAAACACGTATCCAGAAGTAAACAGAATTAATTAAAGAAAATTGTCCTTAAGTCCTTCGACAATGAGTAATGAGTACTTTAAAAAAAATAACATCAACGACGACTTTATTAGGGATCCAGATACAATGAACACAAATAGCAAAACATTACAAAGCAAAGAGAGAGAAAAAGATAAACATTCAATGAACCGATTCAGTGGGAAGAATCTTTGATTAACTCATACCTTTATTAGATCTGTCAAAACGGGCTATATGGTCGGGTTCGAACCGACTCGCTTCGAATTCGGGCCAAAAAGCCCGGTTGTAAAGTGAGTACCTAGTATGAAACCCAAACACGCCCTTAGCGGGCTTCTGGCCCTGTGCTGGTCTGGCCGTATCCTCTTTTTTTTTTTTTAAATTTTTTTTTATAATTTGTACAATTCAACCACTTCACATGTATTATGTATAGTTTAACATATCGAAAATTTTCTACAAATCAACCACTCCACATACATAGTTTAACATACCAAAAATTTCTACAGTTCCTATTTGTTTATTTATTTTTATATTTCAATTGTCCAAACTTCTTTATTTATTTTTTTTAAATTTTTACGGTTCCTATTTATTTTTTTAACACTGAAAATTGATAGTTTACAAAAATATCAGCACATGAGTACATGAAAATTGGATTCCCTCATCCAACCATATTCAGACAACATGTTTCGGTTCAAATGTAATTTTTTCTTTGGAGGTTGATTGGTTCAATATTTGCAAGTGATATACATAAATAAAATAAATAAATTTTCAAGTGGTGCGTTATTTATTAGTTGTTGTATTTTTTTCCCTTTCCGTACCATATACTCATATGGACTGAAGTCTAAGACGTCACTAACAATTTATATATTTTTTTTCAAAAAAATTAATGAATAAACTTCCTTTATTTTTTACAATGATTTTTTAACCAATAATAAGTTTTTTCCCTTTTATAATGAACACATGCACATACAAAGTTAAGAAAATGTGATTTTTTTTCTTTTTTTAGGGTTGGCGGGTCGGCCAGAACCCAGTCGGGTTTACTCGGCCAGAACCCGATCGGACATGGCTAAAAAGTTTGGGTTGAATAAATATGCTATATTAAAAAGCCCGAGCCCTATGATTTTTCGGGTTTTTTCAGGTCGTCCCAACCCATTTTGACAGCTCTAACCTTTACTTTCATTAATCGAAGGAGTATTTCGATTCCTTTTACTTCGGTCACTACTAGAGGAGTCCATGGGGTTCCTGGACAACAACGATTTGGAAGAAGGGAGAAAATGGATCTTCCAACACTCTGTGAGCTGAAAGAGCGATAGCCAAGAGAGAGAGAGAACAACGGTAGTAATAAGAGAGAGAAAACAAATATGAGCTAAAAGAGTGAGAGAGAGGAAATGTTTTTGCCTCCAACATTGTCTTCTCCCTTGCACGTGATAGTGTAATAATCCGAGGAGTATTGAATGATGAGTAAATGGTATGGAACTACGTGACCTCTCATTTCATGTAAGGAGTAAAAAAGAGTGGGATAGTTTTCGCTTGACAAAAAATGGGAGGGAATGTGGAGTAATTAAATACCATTGTCAACATATTATTCAACATATTATAAAATAGGAGAAGTTGAGGGCATTTTTGTCATTTTCATTTTCCCTCCTTCATCCTTGCTTTTCCCTCCAAATTTGTTTGTCCGTGCATCGCACGGGAATAAATATTTATCTTAAGTTATTTTTAATAAATTTTTATTAGTACAATTCGAATTACACATAAATATAAAAATTGCCTGCAAACATACAATTTGCATTTCGATATTATTACAATTTGCACGGGTTATTAATGATCTTTTCAAAAGGAAATAATTTGAATCAAATATTGACATAAAAAATATATAATGCCTAAACGACCCGTCATTTGATAATTAATCAGCAAAAAAAAAACGAATATAATGTTGTAATTTCAGAAATTTTAATACAAACAAGTCATAATATAGGCAAATTGGTATTAAACATTTAAACAGAGCATCATTATGAATAATAAATTTCGGGTACAACGGAAAAAACGGATATATAAGTATTAAAGATGAGCTATAATTTGGTATAATGATTTAGCTTAATACAATCAAATATTTACTCAATCATGAATTCAAATTTAAAAAAATCCAAAAATTTATACAATATGTTGCAATTTAAATTGTGAAAAATAATGATGCATTATTTTATATACTTTAGACAATATACTTATTTACAATTATGAAGTTCTATTACAAGCAAGTAATTTGAAAGTTCAAATCTTATAAACACGAATTAATTAAAAGTGTGAAAACAGGTCTTATATTTTGATACAGATGAAATAATAATAATGATGATGATGATATATATGGTCAAAAAAATAGCTGCATTTGGACTTGCAAAACGAATTACTAACAAAATGCATTTGGAATGATGAATTAAATAAAACAAAAATCAAAATGAGTTGGATTTTTTAATATAAGAAATTATGTTGTTAATTAAAATTAGAAATCGCATAGTTGATACATTATTAGTTAATTTTTATTAATGAAAAAGTTGGTAGCTGAAACTAGATTTAAAGGTTAATGTTTATGACTATTCATTTCTAAATACGTGTAAATCATTTTTATAAAAAGTTCATATTAACTTATTATTTAAAAAGACATATTTTCAAAATCAATAATCAATTTTTTTTTTAAAAAAATTTAAACCCGTGCGATGCACGGGTAAAATTACTAGTAAATTATAAAATGTAAGAATGTAAGATAGATTATAAGACCTATTTAAAAATAAAAGTCGGGACTAAAGATGAAATGAAATAGAAGTTGATAGATTATAAGACCTATTTAAAAATAAAAGTTGGGACTAAAGATGAAATGAAATAGAAGTTGATTTTTTATTTTTTTTGAAATGGTAGCAATTTTATTAACTTAGGAGAATGTGAAAAATTAGGAAGTTGAAATGTTTAGTTTAAGAGAATGTGAAAAATTATAAAATACTTCATCGGGCTTGAAATATAAAAAAAAAGCATACTAACTTTTTTTTGATTTAAAATATAAGCAAAATTAACCAATTTTCTTACATTTTATTTCATTCTCAATGCAACTCTCCTAAAATAGCTCTATTCTTTTATAAATTTTAGAAAATTAAATACAATCAACTAATCTCCTTAACAAACGTAAAATTAAAATTAGTTAAAGTCGTTTATAATGTGAGGCGAACGGAGTAACGGATAATAAAAAAATTTTGTGGAGGAAGCTCTAATCCTTTAGCAACCTTCTTTTGGGGAAAAAAAAGGACTTCACATGAAAATTACGTGGCATGTCATGAAAGTGAAAATAACAACCAATGTGAATACGCCACCACGCAAGCAGTCTACCATACGGTGAACCACACCAGAACCCACCAACACATCTCTTCTCCTCTCCTCGTATCTGATTCAAAGATCTGCAACTCTCATTCTCCCTCTTTCTCCCCATTCTCTCTCTCCGCTCTACCCAGCCATGACCGAACCAACCGAACCCGCCACGTCATCACCCTCCCCTTCCCCAATGGGCCCCACCGCACCCCCTCGCGACCCCACCACCGTCCTCCACCCCCGTCGCGAGCCCTTCGAGCACGGCCTCCTCCCAATCCCCAAGCTCATTTTCTCCGACCCAACCCAAACCCTAATCCCTCTCAAACAGAAGCTTCTCGAACAATCCTCCAACCACCGAGTCGACTCAGCTGCGATCGCCGAGTCCCTCCAGATCTCACTCGACCACGCCAGGCTCGTCCTCGACACGCTCTCTTCGGTTCTCCCTTCCGACTCCGAGCCTCTCGTAACGTCGAAGCCTGGCGAAAACGACGCCGTTGGGGCCCACGTTTTCGATCTGGTTTTGTTCCTCTACATTCAATCCTACAAGAAGCTTCTTCCGAGAACGCATAAGGACTCTGCTGCGGTTGCTGATGTTTGGCCTTCTACTTCCGCTTTTGACGGTTACTTGTCCGCTCTCTCGCCGCTTCAGGTCAATTCAATTCTCCGCTTTTCGATTCCAACTTTCAATCCTTGAAATTGGAATTTTATGCATTTTTTGAATAATGCATGATATGATATAATTACTGTAATTTTTTGAAATGAATTCTTGTGGTTGCTATCAAATCCTTGGATTGGAATTTCGTCATACAGTAGTTGTTATCTGTTTTGTCATGATATCAAAAAATTGGAATGATTTCGATTGAATCGATTTGATTTGGAAATCAAGGGGCAGGTTGTTTAGGCTTCACATAAAGAGTGATTTTCAGGATATGTTTTTGGCGTGAGTGTTTTATGTGTGAGCTGCATTTCAGTTTTTTTTCCCGAACACCCCGAAATATGAATTTTAAAAGTTAATTTTTTACTAAAAAAATACTTCTTTTAAAGAAAAAGCATAAAGAAATGGTCTCCGAATATCGTGTTTTGAACACATAGTGGAAATTCGGTTTTGACCGTTAACTTGTTTTGCTTCCTTGAAATTGAAGGTTTTGTGTCACAATTATATATGTTTTTGACTAATGCATGATCTAGTTACTGTAATTTTGGAATGATATCATGTGGTTGTTATCAAAGCCTTTGATTGGATTTTTGTTAGAGTTGTTATCTATTTCTGTGTGACATCAAAAATTTGGAATGATTTTGATTGAATATTTGAATTGTTTTGATTTGGAAATCGAGGGCCATTTTGTTTAGGCTTGACAAAAGAGTTTTTCTCCGGATATGTTTTTGGCATAAACATTTTTGTGAAAGATGAATTTCAGTTTTTTCCTTCTTTCAAATGAACGTACCGAACAAGCATAGAAAGACAGGTATGTTTTTAAATAAAAAACCTTTTCTTAAAAGAAAAAAGCCTAAACAAACGGACTCATTGTTACCAAAGACACGGTACGGGTACCGGTTTGTGGTTCCTTGGACATGTATTTGGTGCTGTTTTTTTAGGTTACCAAATATGTGATACGAATGTCCAAAGTGATTTATTTTTTTTTTTTAATAAAAAAACCTTTTTAAAAAGGAAAAAACCTAAACAAACAAACAGACTCATTATTACCAAATACATGGTACAGGAACCTGTTCGGGGTTTTTTTAGGTTACAAAATACGTGATACAGACTCATTTAATCGATTTGATACGGAAAAGGGCCAGTTTTTTTAGCTTTAGCAAATAAAGTGATTCTCCGGACATGTATTTGGCAGACATTTTTGTGAAAGCTGAATTTCAGTCTTTTTTCTTCTTTCGAATAGATGTACCAAGCAAGCATCAAATGACATGGATGTTAGAAGTGATTTTTTAAAATATAAAACCTTTTTTTTTTAACGGAAAAAGTTTAAACAAACCGGGTCCTAATATCATGTTGGCAACTCATTATGGAAACTAGAGAACACACCCCGTGCGGTGCACGGGTATAAATGGTAGTAGAGGCAGTTTTTTTCCCTCTGCAGTGAAGCTTTTCATTGTGCTAAAAATCTGTTTCAAATCTAATTAGAAATAGGACGGCAGTTTTTTTCAATGAATGAATAGTGGGCAGTTTTTTTAAGGAAGTAACAGTTATTGTTGGGAGTTTTATATCTTTGTCATTTTTGTAAATTAGTATTATGATAAGGGTATTTTGGGCATAACAAAATTACGTACAAACCTAAAACAATGTTTGCTTTATATAATAGTATAGATAGATAGTATAGATTTGGATTTGAACTGTGTTTTCTCTTGATACTCAATTTTGGCTTTTAATGTTTTGCAGCTTGTGCGAAGCAACAGTCGGCGGTTTATGCCATCGCAGGCTGATGAAGAGGCGCATCAGTTGTCGTATCTGCAAAAGCATTTGGCTAACATTCTGTCTCTTCTAGCAGAGCCTGAGGAGGGGGAAGGCGAAGAATCCCTGGTTGGTTATTAATTTACTGTGTTCAATAGATTATTTTTAAAATTGGATATAGTTATACATTTTTCATCTTTGGGATCCATTTTTGTAATTCAATATGCTGTTTTGGTATTGCCCCTTGCAAACCAGGAAGATAACCTGTGAAGAAAAACTGTGTTTTCTGCTGATTATTTTATGAAGAAAGAACACCTATTTAATGATGTTGGCCACAGTAAGTATTGGCCAATCAAATAACTTTTTCCGATCAGAAAACCAAAACAGAGTCACTAACTAATGAAATATATAAAAGCAAAATAGCTAACGGAATAAAGAAACATAATAATTGGGTTTCATTAGTTATCAATTCTGACCTAACTCATTAAAAGGCACATTAAAACACGATAACTACATTATTGTGTAATTGTATCATAATAATTACATGGAGATACCATATGACACACATCGTCGAGGCTCTTTTTCATCTTTGAGATCCATTCTTGTGATTCATATGCTGTTTCTGTAACATCCCATGCAAACCAGGAAGAGATCTTGAATGCTGGGCAAAGTAGTTTTGTATCATTTGTTGTATGCTTTTTTGTGATCAACTGTTGCATCTAAAGCTTTACCTCCTGTTAAAGACATCAGTTTTGTTTTTTTAATTGCTTAATATTTATTTTATTAATCATATTCATATCATTTTGTTGCGTCACCATCGAGCATCTGGATCAGTTGCAACAGTTGATCCAGCTTAACCAGTGGTCTCGAGTTCGAGCCCTGGGTCTGTAGCTCCATTTGATAATATTTTTTTGATAGGCAAACTTTTTTTTTTTTTTTTAAGGGGATGGGGGAAAGAGCTTTGCCATCCTGCACGACTAGCGTAGGATTGCCTCCTTTTGGATGATACTTGTGGTCCTAGACCAATAAAAATATATTTATTCTGTTTTATGCGGAAGATATAAGTTAAGAATTGTGTAGTAGATGGGTAACCTTTTGTTTCCCTTCCAGTATAATTGTAACTTTGTATTCTGTTTTTGTGACAAGATTCATTCTCTTCATAACAAAGAGGGGGTAAAACCGATAAAGATCTATTTTTCAAATGGGTTTGGCTGGGTAACATAATGAAAATGTATCAGACTGCAGATCTGGAATGACGGTTCGACCTTGGCGTTGGCCTTGGGGAGTGGCGAGCAGCACAGAACTATATTTAATAAAACGGTGTAAACATAAAAGGGGGAGGGGGGAGGGGGAACTTTACATTTTTAGAAATCCACAGACAACATTCTGGAACTTCCAAACCAAAGAAATGCAATGAAAGAGAGAGGATAGTTTTGGCTTGACCAAGAAGTTGTTTCACTCAACTAAACCAGGCTAGCCTGATCTTGAGATTTTCCTTCCCATGGGCTGCAATATCCTTGTTCAAAGTAGAAAACATGATTCTTTAGTATGTCTCACTCTCAACGCTCAATTTCATTGCGGTCATGGGGGATATTCATGTAAGAATAATATTTTTAGTCAAAATTCATGTGCGAAATTTGTTCTTATTTTTAAGACTCACCCCCAAATTTTCAGTGACTGTTATTTAAGAACGAGACCGGGGCCGGGGTTGTGATATATGAGTGAACTTTTGGTCCAATGGGTTATCAATGAATGTACCAATTGGCAATTTATTTCCTTGATTAAATGTTTTGTTTTAGGAATTTATTTCCTATTAAATCTTTACATTTTTTGTTTTTCTTCTACTTCGTAGTCCTATTATCATATTGCTTATTCGATCTCATTGTGTTTTAGGTTTTAACTATGGATAGGTTTGAGCACCTTGGGTTTCTAGTTCAGTTTGGTGATAAGGGTTCTGACGGAAATTCTTTGAGTCAGATGTCTCCTTTTTTTGCTAACTCGGATCCTGACATGCCTGCTGTTCCTGTTCCTGCTGCACAAGTTCATGATTGGCTTCTGCAGAATATAGCTTCTTCTTTGGAACACATTGCTGAACGTACTTCTTCAAAGGAAAATGGCCCAGCTAGTGCCTCTGATCAGGATGTTGCTATGGCTGATGCTTGTGCTGTTAAAGTCTCGACAGGTACTAGAGGTGCAAGTTTCATCGAAGGGATCTCTAAATCGTCATATGTGAAGCATGCATCTGACATTAAAGGTTCCTCTATTAAGGTTTGTTTCTTATGCATCTTCTTTCCGGATACTTGTATTTTTTTTTTCAAGTATAATGTTGCTCACATTTTAGATTAATTATTAATTATTTATAACTTTTGATGTATGATTGAAGCCATTGATCCTAAGTAGATTATTAACTTTTAAGATTGTTTTGGATTTGGATATTCTCTTGGTTTGGAAGAACAGTATATGGTCATCTGGGAGAGAGGAAGACGATTTTTCTTATGAAAGGACGCACTATGTATGGTTGTTGGGCTGGGCCCCCTGATTATATTTCAAAAATGTGTCCCTTTCTCTCCGGAGGGATCATATCCTGTTCTTTCAAAACAGGAGACAATAGGATCCAAATTCTAATAGGCATCTGGTTCTGAATGAGTAGGTTATTTAGCTTAGTATTCCAACTTGTTACGATAAAACATTGATACTTGCTTTAGGATATTATCATGAAGACAACTTACGTATCATAAAGCAGACAACTTACGTATTAATTTCAACTTTTCACATACTGTTTTCTGTATAAAAAACTGAAACTTTGTTTGCTTTATTTGTAAACCCAGTTTTAACAACTTACGTAAACCAGATGTAGATTTACATTCATGATTTGATTCGAGTATTATTTAGTATATACAATGCATTGTGATCAAGTGTTGGGGGCATCGTTGCTGCCTTACGCTGCTCGGATCTAGGTTTTTTATTTATCTTTTCTTTTTTTTTTAATAGAAAAAGGAATTCATTAAGGAAGAGGATAAAATATCCTCCACCTAAAAGCTACAGAGATATCAATATAAGAGATTAATAGCAGCCAACAAGCTCCAAAATAAATATGAAAATAAATAATACAGCACAATGCCCAAACTCTATGCATGTCCTCCTTTAGGAGCTAAGGTTCTGTTTGATTTGAGAAAGGGTCTTCTGTTTTTATTTTCTACCATTATTTTTTCATAAAACATTTGCTACTATTTTTGATAATTAATTGTAAATTATAGTAGCGACCCAGTGTTTTCATTCTGTTTCCTGTTTTCAACAATTTGGGCATGAAGTAGTGATAACAACATTATATTGTTTTGTGGTATGGTTCTCTCAAGGTTCATATCAGCATGCCTCCAATATTATTGGTTATATAAGCACATATGTTAAAATATGATTTATTATAATCAATGCTTGGCCATCTGTTTTGGTGGGGTTAATATGGTTTTTCAAGATTATTTGGGCTTTGAGCTAGAGCCTTGGCTCAACGGTAAGGTTGTTGCTTGGTGGCCAAGAGGTCATGGGTTCGAATTCTGGAAACAGCCTCTCCGCTTGCAGGGGTAAGGCTTTGTACACCTACCATCCCCAGACTCCAGTAGGTGGGAGCCTCGTGCACTAGGCAGCCCTTTATTTGGGTTTTGAGTTTCCCTACCAATAGCTTAAGCTCTAGGGATGGTTGGTTCCTTGAAAAGAGATTTCATTAGGCTGGCTAATATTTGAAGATTGTTGGAGTACTCAACCAGTGTTATCATTCAGCATCTTATCTTTTTTTTTTCTTTGTGGAGAATATTGTCAATATTGGTATGATAATGATAATAACAATTGTTTTCGGTCATTGCAGGTTCTAAATTGCCAAGAGTCTGCCATCTACATTTTAGCACCTTTGAGATACGCCACTGTCTATGGTTGCTCAGATGCTACAATTGTTCTAGGAGCAGTTGGCAAGGTAACAATTAGTTACCGTGTTCTGCTTTTTGGAGGAGCGTAATGTGTCTATATGTATACAGTAACAAGGAGTAATAGAATATATTGTGCTTTATTTCCGGTAAGGAAGTTGATCTTGACACTTTTTTTTTTCTTTGGCAGGCTGTAAGAGTAGAACACTGTGAACGAGTTCATGTGATTGTAGCAGCAAAACGTATTTGTATTGCCAACTGCCGTGAATGTGTTTTCTTTTTGGGAGTGAACCAGCGACCTCTTATTATTGGTGATAACCATAAGCTGCAGGTGAGCTTCTTTGTACGCTTTTTCTTTATTTATCAAGTTGTTAGCCAGTTGATGCCCTTCCCTTCCTTTGTTGGCTCTTACATAAGACTGAAAATGTGACAGAAAAATATAGCACTTGTGTTCAGACCTCATATGAGATGCTGCATGCTCCTTGTAGAAGATGCAATTGAATTATTTGTGATATGTTCCATATGTTTTGTCTGATATAAACCTAGCATGGCACAAGTAGTAATACTCCTTATATCTTGGTTATAGAAAATTTTTATTATATTTTTTCTTTATTTGCATGTGTAAATTTTACTATTTTATCTATTGCTGCTTATAGAGAGTCAAGAATTAGTGTCAGAAGCAGGATTCCAATATGTCAAGATGATATTCCTCCATTCCCTTCTCCTATACATGTGTCAAAAGCCCAGCACATAATATTTTCATGATTGAGATGTCATTTGACCTTTTTTATTGAAAGCATTGTCTCATAAAGATGCAGAAAAAAGTTAACAAAATCACTTCAAATACTGAGCAACTATTTATGAAATTACTTGTGCTATTATAATACAAGACTAACACATGAGGAAATAAACATGGTTGGATTATTTTCAGTAGGTGTACTTGGCATATGACATGTGCCTGAGCTTATCTAATAATCTAATGACATTTATTTAATATTTTGGTAATTTTTAACACCAAATACTGGTGTATAATGTGTGGTTTAGAATCTGAAAGTGAATCTCACTTTTCTTGCATTGCTCGGCTGCAAATGTGCTCTGGAATAGATTTTTTTGTCACGTTTGATGAGTCCTGGATTTGCCCTATGGGCATGCACTCTTTCCTGCTTACTAGGTTCAGAGGGTTTGGCACTTGTAAATAGGGCAAAAGGCAATGCTCTGTTATTGCAACCATTTGGTGTATTTGGTTGGAAAGGAACAATAGAATTTTCAATGACACGTTTTCGTCTTTAGATTATGTACGGGATAGGGCTACTTTTTTAGCTTCCCTTTGATGCTAATCCCATGGATTTTTTTAGTGCAGTTCATATGTTAGATTTGCATGAGATTGGCATGTGGTGTTGCATGACCCATTTGCATAGTTTTTAGTTGTTTCTTTTGTTGTTATGAGGATTTCTTATCCTCCTCTTGTAATATCCTCCCTTCTATTCTAATAATATTTCTTTTTTCTATAATTTTTTTTTTTAAAAATGACCTATATATCACTCAATAGGGAATGGTTAATAAAATTAGACAAAAAGATAAAAAGGTTAGTCCCATGTCTGTAATTAAGCTTGAAACAATGAATTGGATAAACTTGTACAAGTCTTAAAAGATTAGTGAATTTGATGCTCTGCAAGAGGAAGGACTTGAATTTATTGTCAAAATCTGATGAAAAATATAATAACCATTCTTTTATATAACTGTACATGTGAGTATTTCATCATGTGACCTCTTGTAAAAGGTTCAATTTTTTGCTGCCATTTCTGCTTCTTCTATCTGTCCCAGTTTGTGATGTTGTATGTGTGTTTTTATTAAAAATCCCCAGTCTTCTCAACTGGATTTGTTGTTTGAAAACATTCTTCCTCATGATGTTTACAGGTGGCTCCCTATAATACTTTCTACTCCCAGCTGGAGGAGCATATGAATGAAGTTGGAATTCTGCCTACAGTGAATCATTGGGATGAACCTCTGGCATTGGGCATGGTTGACCATCATGATTCATTATCTCATCCAGCAGGTGTCTCTGATGTTCAAGCTGAGTCTGCTACACGGGTGGACCCTGATCAATTTACAAATTTTTTGGTATGAATAATTCTTTTGTGCTGACTTATGATTTATGAATCTTTTTATTTAGTTTTTATTTATAAGTAGAGTTGCAGTTAGTTGATTTCCATATTTCAGTACTGGCTTCTATCTTGTGTGTTTTATAAATTTTTTGGGGTTGAAGATTGAGTTGTATATTTCTTTTTCCTTTCTTCCTTTTTGTTAAAAAAGATATGTTTTTCTACTTTATTTGGTTTTATACTTTTTTTTTTTCCTGTTAATATTGTTGGTATGCAGATTCCAAAGTGGCTTGGAGGAGAGTCCACTGGGTCTACAGAAAACAATCCATTCACGTTACCGGATGCTTATATGGCATCTCAGCATAGAAATGTATGTTCCCAGTTTTAACTTATGAATATTGTAGTGATTAGATTTCCACATTCTTTGGTGTTAAACCTTTTTAAGGAGCTGTGCTTGGGTGAATTATGTTTCAAAATAGTTGAATTGAATGAAATTGTATCTTTTCTTCAGCAAAAGAATTTAGGGGAGATAAGGCAGCTCTTACGTGAAGCACCTTTAGAAGAAAGTCGTAAACGGGAATTATCTTCTGCGCTCCATGTGTACTTTAAGGACTGGTTATATGGTAAGTTGGTAACTACACTCATTCTTTAATGCCTTCTTTTGGGTAAAATTTCTTTAATGCCTTTTTTTGTTAATATATATCTTCGTACTTCTTTTCTGATATGTTTGTAATGCCTTTTATTCAACCAAATTTAACTTTTCCTCAAAGAGTACTTTGTCTTCCCATTTAAACATCTGTTTCTTGCATGTCCAACTTGCCTCTTGCAAATGCAAGGCTGCCTACTTTATAGACCCACCCACAAAGTGGATCTGCCCCTTCCCTGGACCCTGCAAACAGCTGGGGCTTTATAGCACAAGGTTGCCTGTTTCTACACCTTTTAAACTTGAACTTTCTATATGTCCTATAGCATTTTAATCATCAGATTCTATATTTCGAATCATTGAACAAAAAACCCAACAGTCAATATTACTGCAGTTGATGAGCAGTGTATTGCAAACAGAAGCTCCAACTCATAATCCGGGAAAATCGTACTCACTTTGTGGGTCCTTAACCTAAATTAACCTGATATCAGAACGCAGATATTGTCAGAAGTGTTTGGTAGTGGTTTTAGAGGTGATTGTTCTAAATATTGTCAAGAGGAAGTTAAACAGATAATTCTAACATTTTGTTTATTGTTGTGGCAGCTTCTGGGAACATTCGTCAGCTTTATTGTCTACAAGGCGAATGATCTTGTCAGATGATGCATCGGCACAGTAAATCAATGGTACAGGACCCAAGGTTTTTTGGTTCCTTTCTGAACCACGTCTTCAATTTCTCTTGCCAATTCCATTGGCCCCTAGGTAGCTGAGAGATCTGATGAAGTGAATTAGAATGCTCACCTATTTATGCGGTGACATCACTGGTGCACAGATGGAATGAAGAATACAACTGCTAGTCTTATTGTAATAATTTTTTGTTTGTGAAAATAATTACTGTAATATTTTGTTAGCATAAATTAAGGCCCTTTGAAAATTTCCATCTGCCGAGATCTTGTGTATTGTTTGTTTTCAACTTGGAGTTTTTTCATTAAATTAAACTCTTCAGGAATTTCTGTTGGGCAATTAATTTGGTTCGTGAGTTCATTTTGTAACATTAGCTTGTCCGATTTGGAAGTAATGAAGTCTGATGGATTCGAGATAACTTGACAGTAAATTTCTTGTATACGATTTTATTTACATAGCTAATCTGATCACTATATTTCTGTAATGTGCAGAGATGAGAAAGTTGTGATGAATGAGTGATTACACTAGTCAGGATCCCATTATCAGTAGATGCCATAGAGTATAAGTTGTGGTAATACTTATTAAAGAAAAGGTTGAAGAATCTTGTTTGAGCATGTATGGAGGTGAACGTTTCAAATGGTCCTTGTGGTATTTCTCCACCGATGGTCCTTTTGTTTGAGGGCCGTAGATCTCAACCAAAAATGTAATCCAATGGTGTTCAATGGTTACCTGGTAACCTGAATAAAAGGTCATCATATTTCGAATTAACGACGGATTTGTGACAGATTAGCGACGATTTTGTGACAGATTAGCGAGGAACAATGCAAATGGGTTGGGCTATGAGCAAATGGGTTGGTGACAAGGTTAACTTAACCTGGATCTGGAGCTGGCAAGTGGGGGAGGAGAACAGGCGGCGGCGGCGGCAAGGGCACGTCGGGAAGCGGCCGGCGGCGGAGAAGCTTGATTCCGGATCGGAATGGGACGGCGATGCTGGTGGTGCCGTCGGTTTTGGTTGGTGACCACAACAACGAAGCTCGACCGCGCCACGCGAACCTCGTGCTCTCTCTCTCTCCGCTTCCACAGTTGCCTTCGTCTCTCTCCCTCCCTCTCTAGTCTTCTCCCTTTTCCTCGTGCTGCCATCATCGCTGCTTTGGAAGAAGGCTTGCAAATGTCAAACCGACGCCGCTACCACTTCCACCGTCGCCTCCGTCTCTCTCCCTCCCTCTCTGGTCTTCTCCCTGTTCCTCGCGCCGCCATCATCGCTGCTGTGGAAGAAGCTTCGCAAATCGCGAACCGACGCTGCCACCTCGCAAACCGACGCCGCCACCGGAGAAGCCACCAGCGCCGACCATCGCGTGAGCCATGACCCAGGACCACATATTCGCCTCCTTGAGTCACCGGTGTCCTCTGCGGGTTCGAATCGAGCCGTCGGTTTTGGTTGGTGACCGCGACCACTGGAGACATGCTTCTGGGTTCTGGCCGATCTGGAGGTGACGAGGCCGAAGGTGGTGGTGGTGTGTTCCGATAGTGATAGGAAGCAGCGGATCTTGGTGGTGCTGGAATCGTTGATGGCGGAACCGGTGGTGGAGAAGGAGATCTGAGGCAAAGAAGATTTGAGAGGGATTTTTCCGTCGCTATTTTGACTGTTAAAACTGGTAATAGCAGGTCAATCGTAGAGATCACTAGTGGTACCGTATGTGTACGAGACCATGAGAAAACCGTTCTGTATGGAGGAAGGGAAGAAGGTAAAGAGAGTAGATAGATGGAGGGTAGATTAATTAAGAGGTGAAGGGAGCGAAGGAAAACTATGTGGAACTATTAAGGACTAAGTACACATGGTTTGTCAATGAACTTGATTTTTGATTATGTTATGACAATATTTTTCTTTGAAGATGACCTAGTGAGAATATGTAGATGTTATTTTACTGTTAGATGCAGTGACTTCCGTTATGTTCTAGGTTGGCATGTTTATAAAATGTTATTTATATGTCCATAGATACTGACTTTGTTTCCACTATTATTCCCATTTAAGTTGGATGTAGAGGTGTGTGAATGGTGGTTTTTATTGGTTAGAATGGCAATGGATTGAGTGGTGGTTATGGTTAGGATTGTGATGGGACTCACAATGGTAGATGAGGTTTATCATTTTTTGAGCCACTCCTCATGTGATCGCTTATCATACTAATGTTATTAAGGCATTAGAAATGTCTTTTTTTCTTCGTTAAGTAAAACAATGTGTTAATAAGGGCATGCACTCAACCCATATGCATAAGAGGGACGACACCAAGAAGAGCTACAAATAGAAATTACACTAGCAAGATTGTCTAAAGGATGAATGCATCAAGCTGAAAAATGAATATGGCAATTCTCAAACGAGGCACAAATCCATCTCCAATACCTAAATTGAATCAAGTCTATGATTTGTACTCCCTCCGTCCCAAAATGTTAATGAAAAACATAAAAAAATGGCTTAAATATCAAATTAGTCCTTATAAATATTGACCTTTTTGAAATTAATCCCTGCATTTTAATTTTTTTTGGTTTTGGTTCCTACTTTTTCGTTTCGTTTTGGTTTTGGTTCCCGTTGTCAGCTATGAATTAGGGTAATACAAATGTATTAAGATTTTGGTCCCCATATTTTTACTATCTGGAGGTTTTGGTTCCTATTTTTTCGTTTTGTTTTGGTTTTAAACTCTAGTTTTCCTTTTTGTTTTAGCTTTGGTCCCTGTTTCGTTGGGTCACATCAGCATTTTTCTCTTAATCGTCCATCGTATACCGTGAATGTCCCTCATATTTCAATGTTGAGAGAAGCGCAATTCATGGATAACTTTGCTCATTCCTTGTATTATTACCTTGCGACATTTCATCATCTCTCGCCTCAATCTCCACTTGACCATCTCTGATTCATTTCCATGGAAGAACACCCCAAGTTGTTGTTTTGTCCAAATCAGACAGAGGTCCCTTGTTAAGGACGAATGTCCTTGTGAAGGATTTTTAGTCTGACAAGAGTGAACTCTTGGTCCTACGTACCCATTCAAACTAAGGTTTTGGGGATCAAAACTAGTAAACTACGTAGTTCTATCAGGCACGTTGAAATATTGCATCAAGTTGGGAACGAGATAGATTAGTGTTGTCTCTAAGAGTAACAAGCGACATGCCCCTACTCTTAGTGAAGCATGTATGGTCAAGAAACTCCTTCAAGTGTGTATAGGCCTACTGCGATGGGGCAACAAGCTTCGATGGGTTGATGAACCTTTGTGATGGGGCTAGTTACATCTAGCACCTTCTTCTAGGCAATAAGGGGATGATTCCTACTGTTGAATTGCTCTTCTATAAATTATGTATCTTGGGGTATACGATGGTATAATGTTGAGCGAGTATTTGGTATAACCTTTGTATACTGGTTGTCCTTGGATATATTTAGATGCCTTAGCCCCTTGGAGGGGACTGGTATTTATAGGACCAGAAAGGTTTCCTGGTGTGATGTATTCTCTTGATAAATCTTCTATATCTGATAGTAATCTTTCTATAAATTATGTATCTTGGGGTATACGATGGTATAATGTTGAGCGAGTATTTGGTATAACCTTTGTATACTGGTTGTCCTTGGATATATTTAGATGCCTGAGCCCCTTGGAGGGGACTGGTATTTATAGGACCAGGAAGGTTTCCTAGTCTGATGTATTCTCTTGATAAATCTTCTATATCTGATAGTAATCTTTCTATAAATTATGTATCTTGGGGTATACGATGGTATAATGTTGAGCAAGTATTTGGTATAACCTTTGTATACTGGTTGTCCTTGGATATATTTAGATGCCTTAGCCCCTTGGAGGGGACTGGTATTTATAGGACCAGGAAGGTTTCCTAGTCTGATGTATTCTCTTGATAAATCTTCTATATCTGATAGTAATCTTTGTATGATCTTATCATTAAGGAGATAATTGATGATCTTCTATAATTGTTGATAATCTGGAGATAATATGTCATTAATCTCCTATAATGCTTCTTTATCTTCTAGAGATTGAGTTTATGAATAAGTCTTGTGACTTATCCGCTGTCTAGGGCTTCTTCCAAGCTAGTTAGAACTATTATGGGCTTAGAGCCTTGTGTCGTAGGTCATCCAAGCTCGGACCACATCGTCAGGGGCTCCCTGGAGATTATAATAGGTCTTCCAAAGGTCCTTTCGTAAGGTAGGTGTCCTTAGCTCGCGATAGGACAAGAACAATTGTGAACCCACATCCCAGAGTTTCTTCGTTGTTTACTTTGAGGAACTATATTTCAATTTATTGTTGCTGTTGATGTTCGAGTCCAAGGTTGGATTAATAAAAAAAGAAGCCATTGATGGTTCCCTTTCCCCTTAGCTTCAACCCAAGTTGTGAACCCACATCCTAGAGTTTCTTTGCTACTTACTCCGCTGAGCTATACTTCAATTTATTGTTGTTTTTTGTGTTCGAGTCCAAGGTTGGATTACTACAAGTAGAAGCCATAGATGGGTCCTTTTCCCCTTAGCTTCAATTTAAACTTTAATTTATTGTTGTTGGTGTTCGAGTCCCTTTCCCTTTAGCTGTGACCCTTTTACAATAGGCTGGAAATTCATGCTCAACACCAAAATACTACCAATAGCACTCAACACCGCACGAGACGTAGATCTCATCTCTAATTTCAATCCTTTGAGATCCAATTTTGCCTTACTTACTTGACTTCTGATCTTTGCTTTGCCACCTTTACCTCATCCTCTTCTTATTTTCAAAGTAGCAATGGGTACACTCTGGTGGGAATCCTGTGAGTTGTCACTATAATTCATGTTGTCCATTGACTTCAAGATATCTAAGTTTCGAATGAAGTTAGGGTCTATCCTATCTAATCTCACGAGGAACCATTTTGCTTCTTTTTTCTTCTTCGATTATTGGAGTTGTCGAACCACAAAGTTGTTGAAAAAGACTATTCTTCCACCCAAAGACCTTTTTAACTGCCTTTCCTCGTTTTGGGCTACCACAAGACCAAGGCCAATGTCTTAGTCTATCTCCGGTGCCAGAAGGCAAATATTAGTTGGTCATTCTTTATCCCTTAATTCAAATGCAACCCTGATGTAACATTGGGTCGATTCACCATCTATTGCAGGCTCAACCTCTATTTCTGCACACTGGACATTTTTCCTTAGCTAAACTAGATCGTTGACCTCCTCGTTCGAAAGGGACGACTCCCTCAAGGGTATGTCCCCTATCTCTTTTCTTGTTTCACCTTTTGCTAGTATACCTAAGACATAATTTTGTGCTTCCAAGACACCAGTGTCACGTCATAATTCTCGATGAAATAGGAGAGATATTTGATATTTAATTAACATAGTGGCCTTTTCCTCCACACTTTTATTTTTTCTCAAAATAATATTCAGCTTCCTTGCCTCATTGACACCCTTTAGCATAAGGAAAGAGTCTATCACGTCATCATCCTCATATTCCTAATTTTTCTATGAAAAGTCCTCTATCAGTTTTCCAATTCCAACATCATCTCCCTTAGTTAATGAGCTCCCAACGTCCAATGAGTGAAAGTCACCATCAGTATGTTTCAACGAGGTACTGTTACATCCAAACACGTCCTCTATCATTCTAACATTAGAGAACATATCACAAATTTTAACCATTTCCACTTTATCAATCCTCCCAAAAATGGATGTGGAAAACATGTGAATAACAAGCCATTAAAATTGCAATGGCTAAGAATAAGAACATGAGGGAAAAATAAAAAGTTGTTAGCTAGTAACCTTTCAAAAATAGGACCAGCACCGTCCGCCCAAATGATGGGGCGCGTTTGTATTGGGCCTAATAGGTCCACTATTAAATCCCAATAAGATATTTCCAAGTCGATAAAATAAAATGAAATATAAAGGATCAAGTCTAAAAATTAAATGAGCAATATCAGACTCAGGTTTTTCTTTGGATTGTTGTTACTTCCAACACCATGAACCTCCCAAAATAAAATCTCCTCCTTTAGCTTGTTTGATCATCAAAACAAACCAAAGAACCAACAACATTTGCCAAAATGTCGAAGAAGTTTTCCTTCCAAGCATAGAGAGGAACACCAAAGCAAACAATCCACACCATTCGCTCTTCGTTACCACTTGAAGGATACCACCTGTCCACCTTAGGAAACACCCATTGAACCATTCCTCTCCTTCAAGAGCAGTTCTGGTATTTCGTCCTTATCAAGTGCCTGTAGTAGCACCTTATTTCCTCCAATGAATATTAAAGAGATAGAGAACCCTCCCTTGTTCATAATTTCCTTAAAGAAATCAACATCCATCATATTTCATAGATAACACTAAGTGCATGTTTGGATATGCGATGAGTTAGCCTTGAATTAATTCTGAAATGTCAATGCTACTCACATTAACTTCTACTCCAACATGAAAAACGTGATTTTCCAACGCAATACCAAATATGCCCTAAGATAGTTTCTTTATCTCCTCCTTTCCAATTCATTAAGCATATGGCATCGTTGTGTTTTTGGCCTCTTTGGAGAAGACTCCATCTTTTTCTTCCCTTTTCCTTGCACGACTATTCATTTCACTCTCTATTTGTAGTTACGAATGCATATATTGGATAGGCTTCTTCCAAGCTTTTCCTTATCTTTCACCTCTTTGAACCTAACAAAACAAAACCTCGACGTATATCCATCCCATTATCTTGGGATGAATACGTCTCCTACCCTTCTCCACTTGGCAAACACTTTCCACAACTCCAAAGTGCCATGGTCCTCGGGAAAGTTAGTGAAGAAGAAGGTTGTTGCAGATATTCGGCGCATTAGTGCATTGTATATAGATACAGAATTATGCTACTTTTATGCTAGCATGATACACATACCTCACATGGGTTTGTGACAGTAAAAATGTAGGTGTACAAAGTAAATAAGATAGAACCATCAATGACTGTGACGGTGAAAACTGTGCAATTATGTGTGATGAGAAGCAATCAGATAAAAGGCGCTATGTCACCATCCAACTGAAAACATTGTGACCTCGTTGCGGTTGCAAACCCAAATTTAAAACCTTGCAAAACAAAAACTCAACTTATCCCAATAATATATAATGGAAATAACTGGTATCTTAATTAAATAATTGAAACCGGAATACACATTGCTTAATAGAGAATGCTATTTCAATGGGATAATCAGATTGATTTTTTTTGCCACTACAGCCTTGCTGACATTACTAACTCTTCCATCTCTTCATTCATATGTCATGTTTCTATGTTCCTCAATTCTAATCCCACATTCCTCAATTATGCTACAAGCATAAAATGAGTGGGGGAAACAAAACAAAGGTTATATAAATATAACTAATGGAACTTTAAGGCTTAGCCTGCAGGGACAAATTGGAATAGCTTCTCTGCTTGGTCAGGGAAGAAGGTAATGAATAAGTATGCACCTGTAAATTTCATTAAACAAAGGAAATTCAGTACAAGCTTCAAGAATTTGTGAGAAAAACATATCCAAAAAACTTACAAACAAGAACCGTTCCCAACACAGCTGAGATTTTCCCTTGGATTGTCACCAAACCAGCTTTGCCGGCATCCTGCAACTCCGTGGAGCCAACAGAATCAAATGTCCCTACACAATGGAAACATCTCAATTTTAATCCTAACAGATAAGTTGAATTTGAGAAGGCAAGTCAATGAATTACTAAACCTGGTTTCACTTTTTGAAGACCAGATGTCATGCTCGCTACATTTGAGAAACCAGCTTGCTCTAATTTTTGAGCTGCTGCCGCAGACCTTGATATCAAAGAAGAAAGAAAACCTCACATGCTTAGATTAGGATATCAAATCTCAGTGCAAGTTAAGTGAAAACTTGACACTCTTAAAGATTTATTCAGAAGTGTTGGCTCAGAAGAGATTTACTCACTTACCATTGCAATTTAATCTTGTTACTTGGCAAACTATCTCCTAAAGTCACCGACTGTATTTGCTAAGAACCCTCGCACTCTCAGAATGCTTGTCTTTGTGGGAAAATTATTTTGGTTACTTATTCTAGTCTCAGAAGTAATAATTCTTAGTTAAACCACAAATAGGCTGAACTTGATAATGTCGATTACCTTTACTCACTTACCTGCAAAGGTCAATTTCAGGAAATATACCTTCAGGTTGTTTGCTAAAGTAAAGTTAGTTCATGTTCAGCTCACCTTTTTTTCCGTTCCATTCTCTTGAATCTTATAGGACAACAATGCAACCTCTTCTTTCACTACTAAGTGGCCAATTAATATGAATTATCAGAGCAAGACTACATCTCCTCCAGACTCTAATTCATTTTCTGTTTGTGGATAAGACAGACTCTAATTTATTTAAAATTAAGGATGCACGTATTGAGTGAAGAGTGGTGTGTGTGAAATAAACTGTACTTTTTCCTAAAACTTGTATAAGAAAAATCACTTTGAAATATAAGTTTAAACTTGATTTGATACCTCTCACTTACTACTACTTCTCTTACTCTATACTACACTCCTCACTTCTCACTTCTCACTCTTTCTTTCTTCTTACTTCATTCTATGCACAAAATGGTATTAGCCAAAACCTATTTATAGAAAAGGTAGCAAGGCTCAGATTAATCGAGCTAATGACTAATTGTACTTTAATTTCTAGGTCCATCCACTGTCCACAGTGCAAACTGCAAAGTATATTGACCAACATTTTTGTACATGGTTACCAAGACCAATGCTGAATTCTTCAGTACATAATGAATATATATGTGTGTGTGAATCATATTCTAAGAGTGAAACTTTGGAAGCCAATCATACTAAAGTAGACTTGGGACTTGGGATCACCATGTTCTAGGAAGGTTAAGGACCTAAACGTCAATGCAAGCTTGTCATCATATCATCAGGGAAAGCTGAGTATAATTAATTAGCAATCAAATTCGATAGGAAATGATAAACTGACCTCAGTCCTTCCTGGCATACAACCAAGAGTTTACTTTCGGGTGGAAACTGGCTCTTAACAGATTGTACAAAATCAGGATTTGGCTTAGTGAATGGTAACCCATAGAACAGCCCAGAAAAATTATTGTGCAGAGTCCTATTTACAATTGTACCTACAGAAAGTGAATCTGATGAAGTAAAAAAGCTGAAATAGAATAGAGGCATATAAAAAAAACTTCTTTTAGAAGGAGAAATTCAATACCAAGATCATTGTCTTTATTTTCAATAAAAAGAGGCACATGATAACATGATTTTATATGAGCTCGCTCAAACTGAATTCTGTCTCGCACATCCAGAACCGTATATCCTTCAACTGCTACAAGTTCCTTTGCTTGATCAGCATTTACATAATTCACATCTGCTTTTACTGTCAAACTTCTCCTTCCAGGTAATTTCCCTGGCACGGCCCTTGCGTTGTGAGTTTTTAATACCAATGAAGATGTCCCTAAGTTGCTGAAAACACATACTTAATCCCTCACAACCATGTACTTATAGATTATTCAATATTATCTAAACTTTTTCTCCATTATGTTCATCAATATGACTAATTTTGTAAGGCAGATTTCAAATGTTAAAATGGTGAGAATCAAGGAAAACCTCAAGCAAGAATTCCTTATTTTCTTGTTAATAAGACAATGTCATAAGACGAAGGAAATGATTAAAGCTTGAGAAAGCCATGTTGTATCTTGAACACATGAATGTGACTGAAAAGTAAGAACAAGGGCGGGAATTTATAATTTCTTGTTCATAAAGAAGATTGAAAACAATATGCGAGACAGAAGAAGACCAAGATAAACCATAGGGAAACAATTAAGAAAGATCGGGAGATAAATGCCTTATCAATGGACATGATTTATGACAAACCATTATGAAATCATTTGGTCCATGTAACTGACCCCACCCAGTGGGAGAAAGGTTTTATTGTTGTTGTAAAGGAGATTGAAAACAAAGTCAAGCATAATCAATCCTCCAGATGTTACACCAACAGTTTTGTAGTTCAATAAAAAAATCAAAGAGAGTTTCAATATAAATTACTATGAACTAGTAAGGTTCCCTTCAGTTCTCCATTACATGCAGTTTTTAGATGCACATGCACCTCTTGCTTCCCAAATCTAACAACATACTCATTTAACACAGTTGCCCAAAAATCCAGTAATCAAGAGAAGAAGAAGGTGAATATTTTACTATGAAGAATCATTATTGTATCATTAAAATGCAAAAAGCTTAATTTAAACTTTAAAGTAATTCAAGCTTGAAAAGAAGCACTGCCTAAATCACTATTATATAATCTACCATCCGACAGTTTCAATGCACTAAACATAAAAAACGAAATTTAAGTTGCATGAGTGGTAGTGTGGTACACTACAAACCCAACTACTTCAAAGTAGTTATAAAAAAAAAAAGGTCATTATTAACACTTGCTTTCCTTATATAAACTAAAACATGAATATCTAGAATGTTCAGACACTATTACTAAATTATGCTAGAGAAACATCAAACATAAGATGAAGTACCTGGTAGAGAAAAAACAGGTGTTGATACTAGTCCCTGCCATTATAAGAAATTCTATATGGCATTCTTATCCATGTATATTTTGAAAGCTTATGGTTTTAGTTTGGTGGGCCATGAAATTTGGAACCAGCAATGGTTTTCTGCCACGTGGGAACTACTTATGATCCAAGGGGATGTATATGTTGATACTCTAAATCTTAAGTCAAGTCATGATTCAGGTAGCTTCTGTAAGGAGCGTTTCTTCCGTACATAAGGAGGAAGAAATTTCTTCTTGCGTATTGCTTCTCAATCATTGATTCTGATTTGTTCTTTTTTTCCTCTTTACTTTTATTAAAATATCATCGTTAAACTGGAGTACGGGGTACCCCAATCCCCAAAGATTCACTCCATATATCACTTATCCCACATTCTTTCAATAAAGCAAGAGTAATAAAATTTCTTAACTTAAATTCCTAACATTTTTTAAAAATATTTATCGATACTATTTATTGTTGAATATATATTGTAAAATATACTTTAATTTTATGATTTACCTATTCATAATGTTCAACTTTATCCATTATATTAACATATCGGTTTGATTGGGTTTCGTCTTGAGTATTGTTGGGTCAAATCGAGTCTAGTTAGGGTTCTAATGAATGATCCAATCTAGCTTTTGGATCTGATTCTGGTTAAGCGAAACTCGTCTCAAACCTGACCCACGTTCACCCCAACTTATAGATTACCCACTAATGAGATCCTCACATCGACAACGAGATTTGAACTCACAACTTTGTAAATCATGAGTCAATTTCTTACCAACTATTCAAACTTCGTTTGCTCACTCCATGTAATACTATATGTAATTCATAAATAAACTATTATTTATAACTAATTGATTTAAATATTTAATAACTTCAAATAAATAATAAATACATGAAATGAATATGACAACTTCCCAAGTTCAGAATTGGTAGCCATGGATATTTAGATTTATTTGACTTTTTAATAATTTTGTAATTGGTGCATCTCTCATACTAAGTGCATGTTTGATTCTGCAGTTAGTCCATAATCAATTTTGGAATGTCAACGCTACTAATAATTGTTTCTGCTCCAACATGATTTTGAGGTCAAAATTGATTCTATAACTCGAAAGCATTTAGAGCCCGTATGGTATGGCGTTTGCACAACGCAAATGCGCGTTTTGCCATTCAAGCAAATGCGGGTCTCCAACCGTAGAAACAAACACGTACGTAGTATGTTATGCTAACATGCACTTGCGATGGTAAAGGACGGAAACATAGTGCCTTGCCTACTCCAATGACCATGTGGAAAACTCTCACCTCTTTCATCTCTTAGACAACAAATATCGAAGAGCAAACAACATCATCTAGTAACAAAGGAGATTCCCCTTGTTCCAAAGAAAACTATAATGCCTGCCTATTTGATGGAGGGATTCATTGCCAATACTAGTTTAGCTCACTATTGCGAGGATAATGGTCTACTTCATAATGTTAGGGTAATAATAGAAATGTACCCTTATACACTTACACCGCCTTTGGCTCTGCCCGAAATAGAATACAAGGATTTGAAAATAACCACAAATGAATACATACGATCAAAGACATAATGTATGATGCTTGTACTTTAAGATATTATGATAGATATCTCTAAGTACTGCAAGAACCCAAACAAAATCATCTCCATAAGTAGAGAACTTCATCCCTAAAATCCAATTAACCTTATATTTCAATCAGGGTGGGCTAACACTCCTAAATCCTTATTCACACTCGTTGACCAATAAAAAATTGACAAATTAAAAAACTAAATATATGATTGGATAGTATAAAGTGCAGATCGGGAATTTGGAGTGACAATAGCCCACCCCTCAAATACAAAGCTACCATGTTGTTCAAACAAAATATGCAGCAAAAAAGTTCGTCAGTTAGTACAATGATTCAACTCCAGGTCTCTCAACAATCAACACCATTTCTACTACTCCCCCTTAAACGGGACAACATCACCTTCACCACAAAGGTGTGCCACTACTTTTGATTAGTCAGAAAATTACTAACTTATCAGATGTTGACATCAAATAAATGGAAATTTTATTTTTTTGACCAATCAAAAGTAGTGGCATAAGGAGTGGCACAACTTTGTGGAACATGTGATGTTATCTCCTATAGAAGTTCGAACGCTGGTCACCATAATATAATCATTGGGTTCTGTATCAACTATCATTAAAAGTTGAGATATCACTCATGATTCAAATTGTTTTGAGAATCAAAGCATAACACCAAGCTCTACCAAGTTTCAGCTTCATGTGTTAGGCAATTCAGATTAAAACATAATAGCACATTTATTAGAATTTAAGAACTTCAGCACCCGCAAGTTACAAAAGAAACAATATGGGAAGACTGCCAAAAACAAACAACAGGCTAACAGAGTGATCCACTCTCTCCTATCAACTTGGAATGTCTTCAGTAATAAAGGTGCATTAATTAAAAATTTATTGATCAGCACCGGATCTTTTCTTTGTTGTGTAAGCAGCGTACTCCTTCCCAGCATCATGTTTTATCGTCTGACCATTGAGATCAAGAATGGAGGATGTAAATGCCAAAGCTGATCCAGCAGCAAGTGCGGTTTTGATACTCCTTCCTACAACAGAAAGGATAGCATACAAAGCATGTTAAAGAAAGTAATCCTGGTTTGGTTATTCATATCAAAGTCCAGAAAGGTAACTTAGCACACTTCTTAAGGTTATAAATCACAAGCAGAAAGGAAGGGTAGAACATTGGCCTCAGAAAACATGTTTACATTAGACCCAATATGGCTCTCAACAAGCAAAAATGCAGATGCTGTAGATCAGTCATATGCCGCTTACAAGAGTCAATCAGGTATCAGGATCAGGCAACTTGAAATGGTCGCCTAATATACGCACACGAATGGATGTACTCAAGAAACTAACATGGTTGCACGATAAGTCAATAATGACGAGAATAAACTAATGATCATTTAGAAAAGAAGGGACAAATGGGGCAACGCAAGTATTAAGAAGTTAGCGCTTCGAGTAAAAGGATTTCCGCAACAGTCTTAAGACCAATAACAGACAATTGATGATATCCCACTTCCCAGAGAGTAAATACATCCAAACCCAAAATTAAAATAGTTACATTACCATTGCATGATTAATAACTCTATTATAAAACGTCAGTAATCGAGAAGAAATTTTGAGTTGTAGTTAGAATCATCGATCACTCAGATGGTAACCTTTGAAGATCCAGTTGATCTAATAATTCAATGAGCTGGCAAAATCCACGGCAATAAACTCTTTACAGAATATAGGGCTGCTCTAAATGAATGATTTAAGAAACCATGCAGCATGAGTGTTTACAGAAACATACATAAAAGCAGGGAAAAAAAAAAGTAGAGGGAAAGCATCCTTGAAGTATAATACTGCTTAAAAGTTATAGAAAAAAAAAAAAAATAATTATCAATATCAACATTTTCAATGTTTGTACCAGATATTGTAATTTGTCAAATATGGGAATCAAATTATAAGCGAGCCTCTGTAAAGTGTAAACTATAACATGGGTCATAAGTTATAACCTCCTATAGTTCCTGCAAGAAATATGTTTCATGTTCTCACTAGACCATCATGATACTAATCAAGTACAATTGAAAGAAAGCAATCAAGAAAATGCAACTCATAGCGCTTCTTTTTGTGGTTGAGGAGGAGGGGGACTACATAATCCTTATTAGGGGTGGCAAACGGATGGATTTGGATTTGGATCCAAATGGATGGATGAAAAAATATCCAACAACTTATTCAAATCCATTAGATCCTACTTAAAATTATCCAAATCCATCCATATCCTAACTTAATGGATGAATTTTAATCCATTCATTGATCCATTTGAACGGATTGGATGAATGGACATCCAATCCATACAAGGATCCTTCAGTAACACGGCAGCAAAAAAGAACAAAAAGACTCTATACACACAAACAACATACAAAGCAAAGGCCAATTCTTGCTTGCAAAAGAAGCCTGATGAAGACAATGATAGATTGGCTTGCTTGGAAGACATCAAAAGCACCAGTGGCCATCTACCACAATGCAATAATGATGTCAGAAAGAATAAAAAACGCAACACTCACATACACTGACTTTCAGAATGAACTGTATTGAGTCCCTGCTCATATGAAGATTCTCCGTTAACATGTCTTGATAAGATTATGGAAGAAAATAATCGAAGCACTGATTGAATTTTGTTCGCCAATATCAACAACAAATCAGTAGCCCAATACCAGTAGCAAGATTTCAAAGTCTAGATAATGCATTATGTAAGTCTCAGTCAGTCAAAAATATATTTTATCAAAGAATTTGTTACCTTTGTAGCCAAGAATAGTAAAACCAGTAACAAATCCACCAACAGCTCCATTAACAAAATCCCTCTTCCCCCTATAGTTCTGCACCAACTGTTCCACACCGATGAAAACCCCTCCTATGGCAGCATAGGTCAACCCATGGTTGCCCATCATTTTAAGAGTTCTTATTAGCCCTGGAAGAGCAACATTTCTCTCAACACGAGGAACATCATTCCAGGTGGCAACTATAGTACCCCAGATCGTGCCAGCAACAAAACCGGTTGTCGCACCCTTAAAAGTTTTCATCAATGATGAGTCCTCATCTTCCAAGTACCTACGCTCTGAAGGGTCCATAACTCTCTGCAAACTAATGAAAATTGCCGAAAGAATAAATAAGTTAGATCTCTGAACAATAATCAAACTACTAGTACTATTCAATATCAGAACTCAGAAGATACATTTACATCACAACGTCTTACACCAAATGCATTTTTTTTTGGATGAACCAGGGTATCCACCCGCGCAACTGGGTGACTAATCCCTCGCACCACGGTCGGGCCCTTTCGGGGGCGATGCTCCTAGTAAGGCTTGCTCCATTCACATGCGCCTTGGGAACGACTCGAACCCGCGACCACATGCTTAAGGGACACAAGCCCCTTCCACTTGTGCCAGCCTCCACTGGTTACACCAAATGCATTTACCACTCAAACAGGACACGCAAAACACATTTTAACTTCCACCAAAATCATTTTCATAAGAATCCATTCCAAAAGGCAAAAGGAAATCACTATAAATAAGTAATAACCCAAAATTTTTAGAATTTCACAATGCTTTTTATTTTGTAAAATATTGCATATATTTTATAACTGAGGCCTTATTGATGATAAATTTTTAGAAAAGTGCATTAACACTATTTCAAGAACCTGAAATATTAGTCCCTGAAACTGTAATATGTCAAACTGGTTAACACAGAGGACTAATATGACCAATACTTATAATTGCAAGGACCAATACAATAATTCCCTAAAGTCAATGACTAACATGATCGGTGCTTACATTTGTAGGGATTAAAACGAGGAATTACTCATAATGTAATTAACTTCTCCTGAAAATGGTGAATTTTTTACATTTTTTTAATAGGCAAACAGTTTTTTTTTATTACTATTATTAGGCTTAAATATCAAATTTGTCCCTATAAATATTGACATATTCGAAATTAGCCCCTACATTTTTTTTTTTTGGCTTTGGTCCCTGCTTTTCAGTTTCGTTTTAGTTTTGGTTACTGCCGTTAACTTTGGATAAAAAATGTTGAAGTGGCCTAACGGGACAGAGACCAAAACCAAAAGGCTTAATTGTATTTTTGGTCCTTTATCTTATTTTCAAGATTCACTTTGGTCCTTTATTATTTTTTTGAGTAATTTTGGTCCTGTATTTTTTAAAAAAGATTCACTTTGGTCCTTCTGTTGAAAAAAATGTTAGATTTCACCAGAATATTCCGGAATATTCTGGGGATGGGAGGGAATATTTCGGTGAAATCTAACTTTTTTGTGACGGAAGGACCAAACTGAACATTTTTTAAAAAATAAAGGACCAAAATTATTCAAAAAAAATAATAAAGGACCAAAAATGCAGTTAAGCCAAACCAAAATTAAACGGAAAAGCGGTGACCAAAACCTCCTGACAATAAAAATATGGGGAACAAAATCAAAACTACATTTGTATTATCCTAAACCATAGTTGACAGCAGGGAACAAAAAAGCAGGGACCAAAACAAAAAAATAAAATGTAGGGACTAATTTCAACAAAGTCAATATTTATAGGGTTCATTTTGATTTTTTTTTTTTTTTTTTGGTTTACTTCATTTTGATATTTAAGCTTTATTATAATTACGGGAAAAATTCCCAGGGTTTGAACCCAGTAGCGTTCACATTTCAAGTCCCGCAGGCCGCAGCTCTACCAACTGAGCTAAAATCGGAGAACCATTTTTTGACAGTAAGATCCAAATGAAAATGGATCCATTCAAAAACTGAGCTATAAATCAGAAAATATTATGATATCAGCAACAACGAGCGAAGAATCGGAATAATAGTAATAATCATTCATAGCAACGAGTTTAAGAATCAAACATTGAGATCGAGGACAATTGTTGAAACATGTATAAATTGAAAGGAAATTCGAATTGGAAACCCTTAAAAGATGGAAAAAGATGCTTACTGTATAGATGAATTTTGAGAGGAGAAATAAAAAAAATGAAATGCGAGATTGATGAAGAGATACGATAAATAGAACGGTTACCTGCGAGAAATTGAGAAGAGAAAGGAGAGTGAGGTTGAGACTTGAGACGATACGGTGAGTGTAAACTGTAAACCTTCTTTACACTTTGTTGCTCCTTTGCCCTTGTCCTCGTAGTCACGCGCTGCCCGCATGCCTTTTGTTTTGTGTTTTTTTTTTTTTTTTATATAAAAAATGGTTAAAAAAACTTAATTCCTAAAACAAAAATTGCTTAACCTCATATAATATGAGTTCAAAAATGACTAAGTTTTATAGAGAATGATTTATTTATGAGAGATTAAGTTTTATATTATTATTTTTAAAATAAAATATGTTTTTTACATTGAAATGGTTATCATCAAATTTTATAGCTGAGATTAAGAAAATTTTAAAAATAATTGTTTAATATAAGGTATTTTTGCTATTTTCTTATTTTTAAACTGATTTTCTATGTTGCTTTTTTTAATAACTTTTCAACTAAAACCATTTTTAAATGGTAAATTATAGGAAAATAATATATGGATTTTTTTTATTTTTCTTTCAAGACTTAGTGATATTAAAATTGTGAATTTTGATTCATAATTGAAGCATTAAAAAAGGAGTTATATGAAAGAAAAAAATCTATTGAGTTGGACCAAAAGAAAACACAAAAAGAAAGGGGGTTATGCACCAACATTGAAAATGCCTTTTTTTTTTATTATTCAAAATTATTACTAGATTGATCCCTTAAATTATTTTTAGGTTAAAAAATCAGTCTTTTAAATTTATTTATTTCAAATAAAACCTCCTAATTGTTGTTATCCAACAAATTCATCATTTACCTTAATTTTTTCGTTAAGTGACACATGTCATTTAATAAATGATATCACTTGTTAAAAAATAGTTATATATGTGTATATATATATATATATATTAATTTTATTACTGGTTTCAAGCATGTGCATTACACGAGTCAGTTGCTCGTGTGTTTATTGTTAGTTAATTAATATTTGATAACTTACGTATTTTTTTAAAAATTGTTTCTTACTCTTGTCCATCTTTAACCTTCATGATGGTTTCTTAATTATCATACTTAATGAATTGTTAATTGTTAATTATTTTGTGTTTTTGAATTGAATAAGTACCAACTTATTTTTAAACATAGGATTATTTATTGAAATTCAAATAATCAAATTCACGAGAACCTCCAAACGATATAATGTAATGTTATTTTAGTCTTATGTTGTTAATATCGTGCACTTATTCTTGTATTTTAATTTAAGAAATACGATCAGCATGGAAAAATAGGACTTGATATAACATTACATATTATGATATTAACCCTTTTATTCTTTTTCCTTGATTTTGTGGTGAATTTTGGACAACAACATCCTCATCAAATAAATCTTCTGCAACTATTGTAATGAGTTCCAAATCATATGTTGGACTGTTCTCCTCGTGAGTCTCTCGTTGCCTTGATGTATATGCCATGACTTTTCCATCTTGCATCAAAGATACTTCCTAATCCTTGTTTTGATGCATTACAATACACATCAAAACTCTTTTAAGGATCTAGTAGCACTAACACCGGAGATGATGTTAGTCTACTCTTCAGCTCTTGAAAACTTGATTCGCATTTCTCGTTCCACTCAAAAGATTGCTCTTTGCGAGTTAGAGATAAAGGTTATATTGTTCTTCATGTTTTGGTTTCGCACAAAGTTTTATGTCATAGAAATAACAATTGAAATGAGCACAACTTCAAACATGAAATATCCCTATATTTCTTTATAATATGTAGTTATTAATATGATGTAATTGTCCTCCCTAAGATGTTTATGCTACTGATATGTTAACATTCTATTTACGTATGTGCTTAATCAAGTGTGGTAGCTATTTACTAGTGGAGTATTTATCTTTGTCTATTTGAATAGTAAAGTTTCTTGATATTTCACTTTTTAAGTTGTGCAGAATACTTAAATCATGTAGAGTGAACATAGTCACAAGATAGTCTAATCAACTATGATTACACAATCACTAGAGATTTAAGTTTTAGATATTATTTTAACGATTTTAAAAATAAAATAAATTTAGTGATAAAGAACTTATTACATCATAATTCATAACAAATTTTGACATTTTTGCCTCAAAAATATATTTTATTTTTATAAATTTTATGCTTATATTTGTCTTTGAGGTTAACCCGACCCATCCTTGTGTTGACCCGTCCCAAATTGGAACGTCCCTGTCATGTCTTTCCTTATTAGGGACGAGTTCATATTCAAAAATTGATCCAATCAACGTTTAGAGGCGGGTGAAGAGCAAGCCTAACCCGTCCCAGACTCACCCCTAAATATAAGAAAAAATCAATTAACTTTTTTAAATTTTATTTCATTCCCAATGTTACTTTCCTAAAACATCCATAGAAATTTGTAATCTCAATTAATTTTTGTTTCATTTTCAAAACTACTTTCCAAAAATACTTCTATTTTTTTTTTTAAATTTGAGAAAGTTAAATACTTTTGTCGTCCCTAAATATAAGACTTTTTAAAGAATTTTATTTTGTCCATATTTATAAGACTCCACCTATTTTTAATTACGATTAATTACTTCTTTTCACAAACATCCCTGTTTATTCAATATTTTTTAGATTCCCCATAATACATATAGGGGTAGTTTTGAAAAAATATCAAATATTCACATTTCAAATACCACTAATCAAATTAATTAACTTTCTTGACGTGAATTCTACCAAAATGATCTTATATATAAGAAAAAAAAATATAATCAACTAACATTTTTCATAAACGTAATTTTAGTTATTTTTTTTATACAGTAAACCTGAAAGAGTAATATACTACTCATTGCAGTCCTTAATATAAGAGGTATTCTAGAAGAAAATCTTGGTCCTTAATATAAGAGGTATTGTACTTTTCTAGGAAACATATATTTTTTTACCAAAACTACCCCTGATAAAAAAAGTAATTACATCACCCCAATTCCCCATGACATATCTGAATAGAGCACTAATCAAAGAAACTGTTGCACTACCCAAAGAAACTTTCTTTCTTCTCATCCACTCAAGTAAAAGGCATTGGTTTTATTTCTTTAAATACTTGTACAATAGACACATCGTGTGTTCTCTTCTCATACTGAAACAACTCTGTATCCTCTTCTCATTCTGAAACAACACTATTGCAGACACAAAGAAAATAAGTGAGTGTTTTGAAGACTCAATGGAGATAGATGTTGAAGGCTCATTTGAAGGTGAGGGGGAAATCCCACATTCATTAACAGGGATTATTGTTGAAGACTCATTTGAGGGTGTTGAGGAAATGCCACACTCATTCATGGACATGATTGTTGAAGACTCATTTGAGAGTGCTGAGGAAATCCCACATTCATCATTGGAAATAAAGGTTGTGGAAGACTCTTTCGAAGGTGCCAAGGTAATCTCAAATGAAGATGAAGAGGTGCAATCTAAGAAACTTGAAGTCCTGAATTCAGAGGGTGATGCTCTTTTGTTAGAAAAAAATGAAGAAGCTCCTACACCTTTGTTAAAGAGAAAGGAAATGGCAGACTTTGATCTCAACAAGCTTCCCGATGATGAGGATGAAAAAGGTGGTCAAGACAATAGGGAAATTAATAAAGTTGCAGACTTTGATCTCAATAAGTTTCCTTTTCGAAGATGAGGATGATGAAGGTGGTGATGGGAATAGGGAATTTAAAAAAGTTGTTTGGAGTATGTTAAAAATTTTACTTGATAAATTTTATTAGAGCATGGTATAAGTTTGTTAGTAAGATATTGATGTATTCTCCTGAAAAGTTGAAATATAAATGCTGGTAGTTTTGATTTACAAGGAGTACATTCAACAAATTTATTAAGGTGGATTGAGAAAGTTTCCAGAGTTTTGTCCTAATTTAATTTTGTATCATATTGTACTTAAGAAGCAATTATTCAAAAACTTCTACTTGTTATGGTGAATGATTTAAAATAAGATAGAATATAGTGCATATACACTTGATATCACGACACTATAATTTTATTATAATAGTGTTGTTATTACATCAATCTTATATAGGAAACAAGATTAAAATTTGATACCTAGCATGTTAAAGATTATTGTATTTATTTTTGTGTGAGCATGTTCAAGATTTTTGTTTATTGCTATTACACTAACCCTGTGATTTGTGGTAACCTATAACAGTAATACTTATGTGGGAATTCTTTTTATGTTTTCCTTCCATCACTTTAAAAGGGAATGCAGGTGATACTGGCATTGGTTTGCATCCTTCAACTAGTGGAGTCTACTGAAATTTTCAAAAAAGGAAAAAGTTGATTTTAATGTGATAACGACATTGGTTTGCATTGGTCTCTGAAATAGCTTACATATATAAAGTTATAGGCTAAACAAATTTGAACTAAAACTAAAACTAAAACTAACTAGATACAATTTTGACCAAACTCATCAACTCCTTAGTGGATTGTGAATCTTCAGAGGCAAATTACTTCAAGTTTTATTTCCACCATCCCTTAGATATGCTTCTAAGGACCTGATGGACAGTTGATTTTTCACATTCAGAGGGAAGCAACTCAAACAATATTGCTCATAACTTACCAGGAGTAAAGACTTGAATTCTAGAAATATATGGATTGATTTATGAATATTCCAATTAATTAGGAAGGCTATAGAAAACTAACAAAAGATTCATCAATAACAGTTTACAGAGTTGGTGAATATTTAGAATGCTCTATTGCCTATGAGTCACAACCAATCAAGAATAATCCCAACAAACATGCCACCTAAAAGACAAAGCCAAAGCAAATTGCCCAACACATGAATTCTACAAACAGTAGCCGTACTTGTAGTGGGCAATTAGTGGTACTTGCAGCAGGCCAAACACATGAATTTACCATTCAAATGAGAGGGACAACATGATAAAGCCCCAAACACACTATTGCAAAATCACTTTAAAATTAAAACATGAAATCAAAATTTTAACATACTCCATATCAAATTGTTGCATTAATCTCAGCAACAACTTATGTTATATTGGCATGAGATTTCTTTTATATGTTTACATGTAAGAGTCAACTTGGTTGCTTTTGATATAAAGCAAGGCTCAATCAAACATATCTCTGAAAATTCTTCAAAACAGTAGTAGTACTTGTAGTAGCCAATTAGTATTACACATTCTCATTATAAACACAATAAGCAAAGCCATCCAATTACAATACACCAATGCATTACACAACAGTAACAATGAAAAACTGTCCAATTAAGTTCTCAAATCAAGTACACATCCTCAAAACATTGTAGGCAAAATAAGTTCTCCAATAACTGTTGCAATATATTATAAAGATATAACAAAAAAAAAATTTCTCCAAAATCAGGTAAGACCAATTAAGCAACCAGTTATTGAACATCTCTAAAATAGGCAATGGCTTCTTCTACTAACGATGGATCACATTTCAGTCGAGTAGGAAGTTGACCTTCCCTTTGCATCAAATCCATTTTAATATGTGGTATTTTGTAATTATTCCAACCTTTTCCCTTTATGATTTCCATCATGCATGATTGTAATGTTAAAAAAATTTCATCACAATCTGCAGAGGAGAAATCTTCGAATGCTTTAACCATAGAAGCAACAAGATCATCAATAGTCTTAGGTGCTTCTTTGTATTGTAAAGACCCGATAACATTGAAAAAACCTAGATCCAATACATTCAGATCTGGAGAGTTAGCCGGTTGACACATTAAACTAATGTTAAACCCATCTTTTACAAAAGTCAACATCATTAATGCTGATATGAGTTCTAGCATTATCTTGCTGAATTAAAATTGGTTCTCGCTGCTCATCTCTTGGCCACTTCATTTTGATTGCAGGTAAAACCTTTTCAATGAGAAACTTTTTACTCACCTCCTTGGTAACTGAAGTTATAGGTTTTGTTTCTTATGTACCTGCATCTATGTTGATGCTCTTTCTTTTTGCTGGCACTTTAGTCACCAAAGGGAATACACCAATTTTTCCTGAGAAAAGTTCATTCCCTTCTTCGTCAAATCTATGACGTGCTATGACAACTAAAAACATTACCTTCCCAATAAAATTCTTACTTTTACAAGTGCACAATGGCTCCTCCTCATCTAGCAGCAGGTAATAGTTCATGGACTTCTTTGTGTTTGTCATGTAGAACCATTTCTCATCAATATGTATAATGTTGTACATACTTTGAAAAGTAGGATCGTGTTCTATGCTATCCCTTTCCAGCATTGATAAACAAAACTTCAATCGAGCCACTTTGTTTTCTTCTTTTAAGAGTGGCTTGATTGCATTTGAATGGCGTCGAAAAGCTCCATCCTTCATGTGCCTAATGAGTGAAGTCTTGTTTATGTTCACTGCACATGCTAAGTCTCGTAGAGTACTTCGTTTCGAATATGGAACATCCAGAATACGACCCTCATCTATCTCAACTCTTTTGCGTCCACAATTCTTGGTCTTTTTGTGGGATACATCTTCTTCTAACCTGGTTGCACTCCAAATTCGATCAATAACACCTCTTAAAACTGAGTACAGTGAAGCCAACATTTCTATTGTACCATTATTTAGTTTTCCATTTGATGTAGACCGCAACAACACACGGGATATTGATGCACGTTGTTCATTGTTGAGGAAATTACGACACCGTCTTCCACTTCCATGAGTCGATGCTTCATCTACATGGAAGCAATTTAAGTGATAAGCAGATATAATATGTAAACATAAATCTTAGTCATTGCTGCTAGTGACCAAACACAATAAATTAAGCAGGAAATAAAGATTCTTGCAGGAACTAAAAATTATCCTATTATGGTTACAATTATTGACACAAGAAGTTTGACATATCAAGGAATTGACACATTGTAACATACTTAAATCAAATTAATAGAAGTCACAAAAGCAAAAGCTAATCAGTTTTGGTACTTAAATTTCATGTAGCAGACAATAATGTTTGTTAAATGAGCATTATGCCAAAATCCAAATACCTGCAGAAAAGCAACTTATATAAGACATGCATATTTCATCAGAGATGTTGAGCACAAAAAGCTTACTCTTAAACAAGGCATTTATTTCAGATATGTCTTATGCTTTCATAGTTTAGAAAACAATAACCGAGATGTTGAATGGCCAAAATATAACAGGCACAATACCTGTAGAATTAGTCGGTGGTTCAACTTCATAGTCATCTCCATTATTCATGTGCAAAGATGATTCTAAATCATATGTTGCTCCCACATTGTCTTCTTCTATTTCATCAGTTGCATTTGACAATATGTTCCATTCCTCATCAGTGTTTGCAGGTGATGGAGTGAGGTTTAAATTTATGTCAATTGAAGGTGGTGGAGTGAGATTTAAATCTATGTCTATTGGTATTTTTTTCTCTTTGGTTTGTAGATATGAATGAGATTGCAACTAGTTAAGGGTTTAAATATATGTTTCTTTTCAATTTTATGGCGAGAAAAAAAAAATTCAGGGGAAATCTCATTTGGGGGGAAACATGAAAGATGGAGAGACATGAGAATGTTAATGGGGAAATCAGATTTTTGTGATTGAAATTTGGTTTGGAGGGAAATGAAATTTTTCAGCTTTTATAATCATTGTAGATGGAAAGACATCTTGAGCAGCCATGGTTGCAAATTCCTTATTCTTTCTCTAGTTTTGGATGGTAGGCAGAGATGTTTTTCTCTCTCACACGATTGGATTGGGAGACAAAACATTTAATTTTAGTTTACTTTAGACATTTTGAAAAATGAGGATGATTTATGACAATTTTTATAAAGAAGGGTACAAATGTAAATGTAATGATTTTTTTTTCAGAAATCAAGAAAAAAACCACTTTTAACTAACTTCCTTGGTCCAAGCAATATGGTTAAGTACCTCTTATATTAAGGACCGGAGGGAGTTAGAGGTACTTAACCGTATTGCTTGGACCAAGGAAGTTAGTTAAAAATGGTTTTTTCCTTGATTTCTCAAAAAAAAAGTCATTACATTTACATTTTACCCTTCTTTATAAAAATTGTCATAAATCATCTTCATTTTTCAAAATGTCTAAAGTAAACTAAAATTAAATGTTTTGTCTCCCAATCCAATCATGTGAGAGAGAAAAACATCTCTGCCTACCATCCAAAACTAGAGAAAGAAGAAGGAATTTGCAATCATGGCTGCTCAAGATGTCTTTCCATCTACCATGATTATCAAAGTTGAAAAAATTTAATTTCCCTCCAAACCAAATTTCAATCACAAAAATCTGATTTCCCCATTAATAGTCTCATGTCTCTCCATCTTCCATGTTTCCCCCCAAATGAGATTTCCCCTGAAATTTTTTTTCTCACCATAAAATTGAAAAGAAACATATATTTAAACCCTTAACTAGTTGCAATATCATTCATATCTACAAACCAAAGAGAAAAAAATGCCAATTGACATAGATTTAAATCTCACTCCACCACCTTCAATTGACATAAATTTAAACCTCACTTCATCACCTGCAAACACTGACGAGGAATGGAACATATTGACAAATGCAACTGATGAAATAGAAGAAGACAATTTGGGAGCAACATATGATTTAAAATCATCCTTGCACATGAATAATGGAGATGACTTTGAAGTAGAACCACCGACTAATTCTACAGGTATTGTGTCTGCTATATTTTGGCCATTCAACATCTTGGTTATTGTTTATAAACTATGAAAGCATAAGACATATCTGAAATAAATGCCTTGTTTTAGAGTAAGCTTCTGTGCTCAACATCTCCGATGAAATATGCATGTCTTATGTAAGTTGCTTTTCTGCATGTATTTGGATTTTGGCATAATGCTCATTTAACAAACATTACTGTCTGCTACATGAAATTTAAGTACCAAAACTGATTAGCTTTTTCTTCTGTGACTTCTATTAATTTGATTTAAGGATGTTACAATGTGTCAATTCCTTGATACGTCAAACTTCTTGTGTCAATAATTGTAACCATAATGGGATAATATTTAGTTCCTGTTTAATTTATTGTGTTCGGTCACTAGCATTAACGACTACGATTTATGTTTACATATTATCTCTGCTTATCACTTAAATTGCTTCCACGTAGATGAAGCACCGACTCATGGAAGTGGAAGACAGTGTCGTAATTTCCTCAACAATGAACGACGTGCATCAATATCCCGTCTGTTGTTGCGGTCTACATAAAATGGAAAACTAAATAATGGTACAATAGAAATGCTGGCTTCATTGTACTCAGTTTCGAGAGGTGTTATTGAGCGATTTGGAGTGCAATCAGGTTAGAAGGAGATGTATCCCACAAAAAGACCAAGAATTGTGGACGCAAAAGAGTTGAGATAGATGAGGGTCGTTTTCTGGATGTTCCATATTCGAAACGAAGTACTCTACGAGACTTAGCATGTGCAGTGAACATAAACAATACTTCACTCATTAGGCGCATGAAGGATGGAGCTTTTCGACGCCATTCAAATGCAATCAAGCCACTATTAAAAGAAGAAAACAAAGTGGCTCGATTGAAGATTTGCTTATCAATGCTGGAAAGGGATAACATAGCACACGATCCTAATTTTTAAAGTATGTACAACATTATATATATTGATGAGAAATGGTTTTACATGACAAAGAAGTCCATGAACTATTACTTGCTGCTAGATGAGGAGGAGTCATTGCGCACCTGTAAAAGTAAGAATTTTATTGGGAAGGTAATGTTTTTAGTTGCCATAGCACGTCCTAGATTTGACGAAGAAGGGAATGAACTTTTCTCAGGAAAAATTGGTGTATTCCCTTTGGTGACTAAAAGTACCAGCAAAAAGAAAGAGCATCAACAGAGATCCAGGTACATTAAAAACAAAACCTATAACTTCAGTAACCAAGGAGGTTAGTAAAAAGTTTCTCATTGAAAAGGTTTTACCTGCAATCAAAATGAAATGGCCAAGAGATGAGCAGCGAGAACCAATTTTAATTCAGCAACATAATGCTAGAATTCATATCAGCATTAATGATGTTGACTTTTGTCATGAGGCTACAAAAGATGGGTTTAACATTAGTTTAATGTGTCAATCGTGTAAGATCCATGAAGAATGTTTTGATAAATGCCAAAAGGTTTTGAACAAGCTACAAATGTGTTGATCAAGATCAAGCTCAACAAGCAACAACAAACATCAAGTGATAAAGAGAGAGCCAACTCATGAAGACTTAGTTTGGTAGTTTGTGTTTTAATGTTTTATCTTTTGCCTCACAAGTCTCTTAGTTTATGAGTTTGGGTAGAGTCTCTTAGAGGGTAGTGAATCTCTTTTGATTGCATGATTATATCGTATTTTGAGTATTCACTTTGCCTAAAATCAATAGGTGGCTTAAAGGTTTGAAAGAAAAGGTTTAGTTTTTGAGAAAACAAGTTTTAAGTGATTTTTGAAGGAAGTAATCGATTAACCTATAGAAGTAATCGATTAAAACCTCAAAGTAATCGATTAACCCTAAAAAGTAATCGATTAACTTGGCTTTTACTTGAGTAGAATTTTTCAGCCTTGTGCAATTACTCGATTAAGGCATGGTTACTCGATTAGTCACTTTGTTACTCGAGTAACACGATCAGATATGGTTTTTAAAATGAGTTTTTCACTTCTCAAAAGCACTTCTAACCATTCCTAATTTTTGGGTATCCTATATAAACCTATTCCTAACCTTTGTGATCATAATCCATCATTTTGATAATCAATTTTACAAAGAATCAAAGCCACTCTATTCTCTCTCACTTTCTCAAGATCAAAGTTCTCACTTTTACATTCTTTGATCAAGAACCTTGAATCTCTCATGTTGATATTTTCATAGCTTTTGAAAGAGATTCATAGGATTGTTATTTTGTTTTCATTTGAGTTGTAATCATTGCAAAGAAGGCAAACACTCTACAACAAAGGAAGTCTTGAAGAAGTTATTCATCAAGCAAAGTTATTTGGAAGCCTTGGTGTGACATATCATCAAGCACTTGGAAGTCTTGTAGTGAAGCAAGCAAGTGGAAGTCTTTGAAGAATCTCAAAGCAATTGGAAGTCTTGTTGTGGGTTATCGACAAGCAAGAGAAGAGGTTAGATTAGATATCAATAGGGTTACAAGGCAAGGGTGTGGTATCTCTTGTAGGCTAGCAAGAAGGGAGTCTTGTGAGGCATTTACTTGTAATTTGAGAAACTCTAATTCCTCATAGTGAAGAATCTCTCTTGGTTGAAGAGGGGACTGGAGTAGCTTTCAAGTGGATGAAAGTGAACCAGGATAAATCACTGTGTCGTATCTCTAAACTCTTAACTCTTTACATTTCTTGTTATTAATTGTGTTCTTGGTTGAAAACCTAGAAAAAGTGATTTTTCATAATTGATTGAATTGAATCTTAATTGTGCAAAATTGATTTGGGGAAAATCATTTTCATAATCTAGGTAATCAATAAGAATATAGGTGTTAATTGTTTCCGCTGAATCTCTGGTTATACATGTTAATTGGTTGATTTTCGTATTTGATTGAAAAGTGATTAATTCATTAACTAAGGCATTAATCGATTAGTTCATGTCATTAATCGATTAAAGCTAAAGAATTTTTGTGAAAATCATTTGTTTTAATCGTTTTGATTTGTTTCTTTCGAAAATCTTTCAAGGTTTCTCTAACACCTATTCAACCCCCCTTCTAGGTGTTCTCCTAGTGTTTCCTAGTTGTTTCACCCACCGATTGTAGGTTCCAACAAATCGGCTAACTCTCCAGATCTGAATGTGTTGGATCTAGGTTTTTTCAATGCCATCCAGTCTTTACAATACAAAGAAGCACCTAAGACTGTTGATGATCTTGCTGCTTCTGTGGTTAAAGCATTCGTAGATTTCTCCTCTGCATATTGTGATAATTTTTTTAACATTACATTCATTCATGATGGAAATCATAAAGGGAAAAGGTTGGAATAATTACAAAATACCACATATTAAAAAGGATTTGATGCAAAGGGAAGGTCGACTTCCTACTCGACTGAAATGTTGTAACACCCCTCAATTTCCTCGAATGGTTTTAAATTCTAAAAGAGATTAATTTTTTTTAGAAAAGTATTTTTCAAAGAGTATTTCCTTAAATAATTCTTTTAAATTGTATTTTTAAAGTAGTAAATGATTTTTAAAGGATGATTTTCTTAAAGTAAAGTTAAGAGTTTGAAATCTATTTTGAAGTGGTGATTGATTTTCTATCCGTGTGTATGTTTGATGCTTTGGTGTTATTATAATTTTATGCATAAGTGATTATTTTCTATATACATGGTTTTGGTGTATGCATGTCTGCTTAAATTTGATTAGTGAATGAATGTAATGATGTGTGCATATGTGTGACGTGAATGAGTGAATGTATGCATAGATATGTATGGTATGCGTGTATGATGCAAATGCATGCAAGTAGGTGTAGGTGGGTGTCGTGTAAGTGTGCAGGAGTGAATGCATGAAAATGAATATGTGTAAGTGTGTGAGGGAGCCATGTGTGCCGTGAGAGAGTGAGTGAGAGCTTAGGACTTTCCAAGATGCAACTAAGCAAACCAAGTCCCTAACCAAGCTCTAACCAAGACTTAACTAGGAAGTGGAAACCCTAACTAGGCTAATGGAGAACCAAAAAGTCAAAAAGCCTAGTATGAACTCTAAGCCTTATGCTCCCTATACTATTCCCTTAAGAAACACTAATCTCCACCCATGCAAACCTTGGGGAAACCAAACTTACCCTTCTTTTCTTAAACCTTGGCCGAATTATCTAAGGGCAAAGTAGGAATCCATGCATTTTTATATAAGACTTGGCTTTAGTTTCCTTTCACCCATTTCACTCTTCATTTCTTTACTCCCTTCGTCCAACACTAACACCAAACACATGTTCTAAGAGCCTCTCAAACTCTTAGACAAAAACTTAGAAAATATAGAGGAAAAAGAAGGAGGAACCGTGAGGTTTAGAGAAGAGGAAGGAGAGGAAATCAAGCCAAACTTCGAAGACCTTGAAGATCAAGAGCTTAGAGGTTTAGAAGACCTTTTCTTTTGGTATAGCCGAAGGCCCTAGATGTTTAGAATTAGCCCTTGATTTGATCATGTAATTTTTATTTCTTCTCTTGCATGCTTAATTCTAAACACTTATGTGTAATTTTTCTTCTAACTATGAACTCTTAAGAACTTGAATTGGTTTGTAATATTTGTAACTTATGTTGGATGATTCGGTTTGTATTCTCCATGCTAGATCTTGATGTTTTTAAGTTAAATCCTCTAGATCTAAAAATTGTGTATAATCCTTGTGAGTTTGAAGTTGATCTCTTTGCATGTCTAAATTTTGTGCCTAAAACCGTGAAGTGTGAGGTGTTTTAGTGCTTATTTGCTAAATCAAAGTTTGATCTAGACTTGTTTGAGGATTTTTGGTTTTGCATGTTGTTTGATGATAATCTTAGACCCTTGCATGATTCGGTTTTTGTTTGATCTTGATGAAGGTCTTGATTCTTGTTTTATCCTTGATCTTGTTGAGGTTTTGAACCCTTGCATGTCTTAATTCGTATTTAGATCTTTGCTTTTGTGTTGGTTTTGATTCATTTTAAGCTTTGTAAATAATTTTTGAAACAAAGCTTTATTATTTTCTCAAAGAGTGCCTCGGTTTTGATTTCTCTTTCACCCAAGATGATTTTTGTCTTGATTTGTGTTCTTATGTGTAATTCCCTAACTTGATCTATATGATCTAAAATGCATGAATGTTGATCTTGTTCTTTGAAAAAGTTATTTTTATGTTTCTTGAAATAAATTAAAAATGTTATGTTGATCTATGATTTTTATTTATTTTTGATAGAAAAGTTTAAGATTCCTTCTTGCATGTTAAGTTTTAAATGAAATGATTATGTTCCTTGAATAGCATGCCTCGGTTTTTGAAAGGAACTTAGGGAAATAAGTTTAAAGTGATTTTCTTTGCATGAACATATGTTGATCTTGTATGTGATGCATTCGGCTATGTTTGATTCATACTCATGCTTTGTATTTTGTGAGAATTTGATATATGCTCTATGTTTTGCATGATTCTTGATTGGATTTAAGATAAGAAACAAATAAATTTAAAGGATGTAGCTCACGGTTCTTGTCAAGAGAAAGAAGAAAATAATTGCATGATTTTGTGTGTGTTTGATGATAAATGAATGTTTGTCTTGATTAGTGTAAGAGATTCGGTCCATGCATGGTAATTAGGTTAGGAATTCTTTCTCATGAAGTAACCTAGGAATAATGCATGTATTTGTGAAATGATATGTGTTTAAGTGAAATTATGTGTATGTATTCGGCCTATGTATGTTTAAGAGTTTTTATTTTACAAAAATGAAATGAATTATGTGTTAAATAATTGAATTAAGTGTTTGTTGGTTATTTAAGTGAATACTTGATTAATTGTTTATGTGCCTCGATTTATCAAAGTGTGTTGTGAATTATGTGTGTGATTGGTTTTAAAAATTACTTGGTTTGATTTATTTGAACTTGTGAAGTTGTGTTCAAGTTTTGTTTTACAACAAAAACTTGAGTTTTCAAAGTATTAACATTGAATTAAAAAGTATTTGAAACAAAAAGAGTTTTTGCGACGTTTTCGGATTTTATTAAATGGATTTTTATAAAGTAATTCCTTGCTGTCCAAGTCTATTTAAACTTGTTTTCTTGATTTTTAAATCGTATTTATGAGACTCAAAGTTTGGTTTTCAAAAGGTTATTGATTTTATAAAAACCCGGATTAAAAACCGGTGAATTTTCGGTGTTTTTGGAACGTGGTTAAGGTGCTGTCCCAAACGGACCAGCCACCTAACCGAGTGGTTTAAATTGTTTTAAATGATGTTTTCAAAGCGGTTTTAAAGTATTTAAGAGTTAAGAAAAGTTTGAGTGACTTTGAGAAAACGAGTTTTAATTAAACCGAGGAATGTTACAGACGAGGGATAAAGGCAGTGGCAGCAACCAAGCTCAGAGAAGGCTGTGCATGTTTAATCGCTGGACCCCAGGTGAGAGAGTAGCTTTCCTAAGACATCGTGGTAGTAGGTGTTGTATTAAGACGTTCCGTATCAGCTCAAAGATCGGAACCAAGTGGCTCTACGTCAGTAGTATGGTGGCAATTGTGTGCTTGTGTGGCCACTTATACGAATAAGGACAAAGACCACATTATTATGTGTGATGTGTGTGATGATGTGTGGTTTATGTTTGTTTATGAATGTTGATGTTAAAATGTTAATGTGAAGCCATTAAGAAAGATAAAAGAGAATTAAAGTAAAAGACACCAAGAGAAGAAATAATCCCGGTTTGGCCTAAGTCCTTGCAGAACAAGGCCGCCTTACCTTGATAAAACATTGAGAATGAAAATGATGATAAAAGGATTGAATGATGTGATAAGAGGTAGTGAGAGGAATTTGAAGTTGCATGACGATGTGTGTGAACGAGCCAGAGCTGAGGAGAGCGATGTGAATTGTTGGAATAAGAAGTGAACTGAGTTGAGCTGAGCTCCTCTGTTTTTGGTTTTAGTCTGGGAGCTAGTGTTGAGCTGGGCTTGCTCCTCCACTAGCACCCAGCACAAAAGTGTTTGAAAAAGAGTTTTTGGGAAAAGAGAATTTTCGAAAAAGATTTTATGAAAAGAAATTTTAAGGGGTGAAAATGATTTTGAAAAGGGTTTTATGAAAATGAGATTTTGAAAATGAGCTTTCAAAAGAGAAATTTTGAAATGGGATTCCCAATGTGAGATTTATGAAAAGGTTTTATAATTTGGAAGGGATTCCCCAAATGAGAAAAAGTTTTCCAAAATAGATTTCCTGAAAGGGATTGTGAAAGGAGGTTTTGAAAAAGAATTTGAAAGGAGACTTTTGAAATGAGTTTGAAAGGAGATTTTGGGAGAGAAGTAAGAAAGGAAATTTTTACAAAAGAATTGATGAACTAAAGTTTTGAAAGAGTTTCTACGAAGTTGTGGAAGGGGATTTGTGACGTGAGATGTTGGAAATGTCTTGATGAGTGATGAGAGTTAAGTTGTGATTGTGATCCCAGCTCTGTGCTATATGAGTTTTGAGAAAGTGATGCAAAGTTAGCGGTCAGGACTCATTGAAGGGATGTACGAAGGGTGAGCTGACCATTAGGTTAATCCAAAGATAAAAGACTTTAAAAGACATTTACAGCGAACGCGGTGAGATATGAGAGTTATCCCAAACCCGAAGTAGTGGAGAGGAAGATACTATGGGTATCTGCGGATACTCAGGTGGGGATTGCAGTAGGGGAGGACGATGACGGTGAAACGTCAAGAAGTCTAGAGTACCGTTCTAGGCAGAACAACTCCACAAGTGGCGCACTAACGTGGTGGGGACTGGGTCCAATGTCGTGGCAAGTTCTGCGTGCACACTAGAATTGTACTGTCACCCCCTAGATGCAAATCTAGAACAGTGAGAGGAACTGGAGTGGGGCATTTTGTTTGCCGCTAAGAGCGTGCCATCTTATATATTGATTTGAGGCTGGGCCTCCTGGTCAGGGACCATTTGTTGTTGACAGCTGTCGTGCCCGCACGGTAAAGGTTCTGTACTCCTATTTGCTTCCGACTAGGTGGATGGAGGATCGAGGAGATGTAGACTTGAGATTTGAGTGCTAACTACGAATGAACGCGCACCTCGATGATTCTTAAATTTCCCCTTAATCATCGATGGTTCTAATTCAATAAGACTTGACAAATTAAAGAGTAATATTTAAATCAAGAAGGGTGTGTGAATGGCTAGTGATGAATATGGAAAGTGTGGAAGGAAAGGGTTGAGCCCTCGAGAGAGGAATGGATAAGTGAAGGATCAGGTATGGAATTGAGAAGGTGAAAAGAAAGTCGTTGTATAAAGAAAGATGATAAGATAATAAACAGTTAAGATGATAATGAAATGTGATAGGAATTTATTGGAGCGCTTGCTGTGTGTACATTGCTTGTATTGTGTGTGTGTGGTCTTGGTATTGCGCCTGCGGTAAATCCACAACGTCGACGATTCGTCGTCCGGTTCGCTAACTCTCTCCTGCCCATTGGTACTCTGGTGTTCCGTGACACCAATGTGCAGATGGAGTATCACATGGAGGTTGCTATCTGGACCAAGTATGGATGTAGCTGGAAGCGTATCCCCTCTGGTTGGGTATGGACTGGTGATACCCAGATCACGATTCCGGATCCAGGACATCGACTGGGAGGAGCCAAATTAGGACCTTTACTGGGACAAGTAATTGTCCGAGGATACCGAGACTACGAGGAGATGCTGCGCTACGAAACTCTGAAGACTTCTTCTACTCCCTCTAGGATGCAGTGGGTGCCAAGCAATGGTGGACTGATAGCAAGGGAGATTGCTTCTTCTTCAGGAGTGAAGACAGAACACAAGATAGATCAGGATCTTCATCCCTTAGTTTTCATTAGGCAAAGCCGTAAGCAGGGTGTCTAGTCTAAGTAGTTGTAAATAGGTGAGTATCAAGGATTATCTGAGCCATGTACCACTTCTGTAATGTTGCCCTATTTTTGTTTCGTGAACGGGCCCAAATCTTTTGGTAAAATTCTATGAAATGGTTCTGTAAAGATGTGGAGGTAAGTTTCACGTAACGACCCGGTTTTCAGGTGCGAGCGTAAACATGCACCCACATCACTTTTTTTAAAAAAAATGGTCTCATTTTTGGTAACATTTAATTAAATGATGAAAACTTTCGGAAGGTAAAAATCGGGGCGTTACAAATGTGATCCATCTTTAGTAGAAGAAACCATTGCCTATTTGAGAGATGTTCAATAATTGGTTGGTTAATTGGTCTTACTTGATTTTGGAGAATTTTTTTTTATTGTTATATGTCTGTAATGTATTGCAACAGTTATTGGAGAACTTATTTTGCCTACAATGTTCTAATGATGTGTACTTGATTTGATAACTTAATTGGAGAGTTTTTCATTTTTACTGTTGTGTAATGCATTGGTGTATTGTAATTGGAGGGCTCTGCTTATTGTGTTTATGATGAGAATGTGTACTACTACTGTTTTGAAGAATTTTCAGAGATATGTTTGATTGACCCTTGCTTTATATCAAAAGCAACCAAGTTGACTCTTACATGTAAACATATAAAAAAAGTCCCATGCCAATATAACATAAGTTGTTGCTGATATTAATGCAACGATTTGATATGGAGTATGTTACAATTTTGATTTCATGTTTTAATTTTAAAGTGATTTTGCAATAGTGTGTTTGGGGCTTTATCATGTTGTCCCTCTCTTTTGAATGGTAAATTCGTGTGTTTGGGTTGTTGCAAGTACCACTAATTGCCTACTACAAGTACTGCTGCTGTTTGTAGAATTCATGTGTTGGGTAATTTGCTTTGGCTTTGTCTTTTAGGTGACATGTTTGCTGGGATTATTCTTGATTGCTTGTGGCTCATAGGCAATAGAGCATTCTAAATATTCACCAACTATGTAAATTGTTATTGATGAATCCTTTGTTAGTTTTCTATAGCATTCCTAATTAATTGGAATCTTTATAAATCAATTCATATATTTTTAGAATTCAAGTCTTTACTCCTAGTAAGGTATGAGCAACATTGTTTGAGTTGCTTCCCTCTGAATGTGAAAAATCAACTGTCCATCAGGTCCTTAGAAGCATATCTAAGGGATGGTGGAAATAAACCTTGATGTAATTTGCCTCTGAAGCTTCACAATCCACTAAGGAGTTGATGAGTTTGGTCAAAATTTTATCTAGTTAGTTTAGAACTAGTTCAAATTTGTTTAGCCTATAACTTTATATATGTAAGCTATTTCAGACCAATACCAATGTCGTTATCACATTAAAATCAACTTTTTCCTTTTCTGAAAATTTTAGTAAACTTCACTAGTTGAAGGATGCAAACCAATGCCAGTATCACTTGCATTCCCTTTTGAAGGGATGGAAGGAAAACATGAAAAGAATTCCCACATAAGTATTACTGTTATAGGTTACCACGAATCACAGGGTCAGTGTAATAACAATAAACAAAAATCTTGAACATCCTCACACAAAAATAAATACAATAATCTTTAACATGCTAGGTATCAAATTTTATTCTTGTTTCCTATATAAGATTGATGTAATAACAACACTATTATAATAAAATCATAGTGTAATATGCACTATATTCTATCTTATTTTATATCATTCTCCATAACAGGTAGAAGTTTTTGAATCATTGCTTCTTAAGTACAATATGATACAGAATTAAATTAGGACAAAACTCTGGAAACTTTCTCAATCCACCCTATTAATAAATTTGTTGAAAGTACTCCTTGTAAATCAAAATTACCAACATTTATATTTCGACTTTTCAGGAGAATACATCAATATTTTACTAACAAACTTATACCATGCTCTAATAAAATTTATCAAGTAAAATTTTTAACATACTCCAAACAACTTTTTTAAATTCCCTATTCCCATCACCACCTTCATCATCCTCATCTTTAGGAAAAGGAAACTTATTGAGATCAAAATTTGCAACTTTCTTAATTTCCCTATTATCTTGACCACCTTTATCATCCTCATCATCAGGAAGCTTGTTGAGATCAAAGTCTGCCATTTCATTTCTCTTTAACAAAGGTGCAGGAGCTTCTTCATTGTTTTCTAACAAAAGAGCATCACCCTTTGAATTCAGGACTTCAAGTTTCTTAGATTGCACCTCTTCCTCTTCATTTGGGATTGCCTTGGCACCTTCGAAAGAGTCTTCCACGACCTTTATTTCCAATGATGAATGTGGGATTTCCTCAGCACTCTCAAATGAGTCTTCAACAATCATGTCCATGAATGAGTGTGGCATTTCCTCAAAACCCTCAAATGAGTCTTCAACAATCAACCCTGTTAATGAATGTGGGATTTCCCCCTCACCTTCAAATGAGCCTTCAACATCTATCTCCATCAAGTCTTCAGAACACTCACTTATTTTCATTGTGTCTGCAACAGAGTTGTTTTAGAATGAGAAGAGGATACAGAGTTGTTTCAGTATGAGAAGAGGATACAGGATGTGTCTATTGTACAAGTATTTAAAGAGATAAAACCAATGCTTCTTACTTGAGTGGACGAGAAGAAAGAAAGTTTCTTTGGGTAGTGCAACAGTTTCTTTGATTAGTGCTATGTGCAGATATGACATGGGGAATTGGGGTGTTGTAATTACTTTTTATCAGGGGTAGTTTTGGTAAAAAAAAATATATGTTTCCTAGAAAAGTACAATACCTCTTATCTTAAGGACCAAAATTTTTTATAGAATACCTCTTATATTAAGGACCGGAGGGAGTATATTTAGGACCGGAGGGAATAATATTTAATACAAAATTAATATTTTAGGTAAGTTAATATGTGTTATGGAACACACACTAAAAAAGTACTTTTTTTAAAAAAAAAAATTTTGGTGTACACCAAGGGTATTCCCCACCCGACAGCCGAAGACTAATCCCCTCCGAGGCGTAGAGATCAGCGAAGTAAAATTCAGGATTCAAGATTTTTTAAATCCTGAACATTCAAGTAAAATTCAATAATTACATTTTGCTACTCTTTAAATTTCAATATAAAAAACTCATACGTCAAGGATCGACACCTTTCTCTTTGAAGAAAAATGAGAAAAACTCAAATTTCGAACGTTGTTATTTTTATTTTTTCTTTTTATAAAGGGAGGAAGATATTAATCATTGGTGTTACCTCTAAATCTCTAAAAAGGATGTAGCCCTGAAAGTAGATAGTGCCTAGCCAAAATAGCTGCAGAATAAGGTGTTTAGTGGGATGAGCCTTTTCTTTTTTCTTTTGTTCTCTATGAACGTTACATTTCAATTTTTACCAATACATGAAAACATCAATTAGAAAATGCCGATCTTGCTAAAAGAATTAAGATATCGTGCAATTGATGGAGTATAACACTAATTAGAAGTGAATAAAATGATGACCACAAGTTAAAAAACATGCTTAAAGATTTTTGTTTAGATATCGTGCAAGTTTGCTGTAGTTTCTCACTTTTTCGGCTCTGATGATCATCTAATAAGATATTAAAACAGTAAACCTTTCCACAGGCGATATATACAAGCTAATTCATGTAGTAAGTTTGCACAAACAGATCTAAACTAAAACCCGTTTCTCACTGTCAAAGACAAGGATTTACATTAGAAAATTGCCTTATTAGAAACCTACCTCAAATTTCTAGCACGTTAATGTCACACAGTTGGCAATGAAAGTGGAGGCTACTGTCTCACACTATGATTTTGTACATCAATTAGAAACATGGCTGAATACCGGTGAACCGATAAAGCGTGTGTTGGCTGAACGGAAAGACCTCTCAAATGTATCAAGTGCAGTGCTATCTCCTTCACCGCTCTTGGCACTGTTGAACTTCAGTGAAAAAGATGAAAGAAAGTCCACTATTTCGGCCATTGGAGGACGCAATTGCCTTAAAGGCTGTAGGAAAGACACATTGCATTCAAGAATCAAAATGCAGACAGACGGTACTCATGGTAAAGAGAAAACTTGGATAAAGTTTTTTAGACACCTACGGCGATATTCTTAATTAAAAACATTAAGTGGCTAAAAAATAATAAACATCTAGACCATCTGTTCAGTAACATTTAGGGTGCAAATACCTGTATGCAGCGGGCGATGATATTAGCATAAGGAGAAAGAGGCTTTGAAGATGAAAATGAACTTTTAATACTGGGATCAACCATCTGTTCCAAACTTGGGATATCATGAAGCCTGGTTGAAGCCCATTTTGCTAGATATTGCTCCTCCCTCGGCCTGGAGCTGTGTTGAAAGAAAATTTAAAAAAAGGTTATCACTCATCATTCAATCTAACTACCATTTCTCCCTATGTGGTGGAAAGAGTAAACGAAAGAATGCCACAAGATAGATAAGAAACATACCTATCGAAAGGTTCCCTTCCTGTTAACAACTCCAGAAGCAATACCCCAAAGGCGAAGATGTCTCTCTTTCTGCTGCCAATTCCTGGTCGGCCATGCTCAGGTTCAATGTAGCCTCTGTCTCCGGTAGTAATGTCAGTAGCCTGTTTTCAACAGTCACCAAAGCAATAAATTATTCAATGAACCTATGTCTGCAGTAGGCATATTGGAAGATCATTTGTCAAGCTTCAGATTCACTTTGCAACAATTGCTTTGTAACAATTTAAGCAACTTTTAGACATGCTGAAAAAGTATGGTAACTAATGAACATAACAAGGAACACATCACCTTATCTCCAAACCATATACTGTAACACTCATTGTTCAATTGGTCTAATTTTTGAAATAGCAATTGTGTTCTTGATAACTTAACCAATAAAAATATAAAAGCAACAGTAAGCATTAGAAATTGTAACTGCCATCAAGGTTATCTTTCAGCCATTAGAACTATAACCTTAGCTGTCACCTTTATCTCAACATCATGCAGGTTCTTAGAAGAACTTACCGAAATTTTAAGTAGATTACTCTTCGGTGAGCTCAAAATAGCCAAGCCACAGTCACAAACACGAGGCATCAAATTTTCGTCCAGTAGAACATTGGCAGCCTTGATGTTGCCGTGGGCTACCGGAGGGGACAACGCTGTATGCAAATAACTGGAGAAAACAGTATGAAAAAGAGTTGAAACATGATGGCTAGAAGCCAAGAACGTAAATTAATTTGAGTGGCAACGTAGAACTTACTCCAGAGCCAGAGCAACACCTAGAGCAATCCGGAGACGAAGGACCCACGATAAAGGTTTGAATGCTCCACTATGAAGAGCATCTTTTAGAGTTAAATTTCTAAAGTAATCGTAAACAAGAAGATGCTTTCCTCGCTCCAGACAATAACCATTCAGTGCTACAATGTTAGGGTGCTTCAGTCGGGAAGCCGTGCAAATGACATCCAAGAACTTTTCCTCTTCACTGAAAGACAGGCACTCCAAATTTATATTCTTCACCGCCAACATCTTCAACAGAACAGAAAAGAGAATTTGTTATGTAATTTAAAAGCAACAGCCGGAAACATGTCTGTGATAAAAAGAAGAGTTTAGTTATTAAAAGATAGCCTTAGGCTGTACTTTGCCATCAGGGAATTCAGCTCTGTAAACAGGGCCCAGAGATCCCTCTCCCAGAAGGTTGCCTTCACTGAAACTGTTAGTTGCCAACTCAAGCTCCGCTACTGTGTAAACTTTCATCCTTCCGGTGGATCTGCCTCTTCTGGAAAAACTTCTTCTTAATGGTTCCTCTGTATTGTTGAGGTACAGCGAAGCCAATTGCATTGGGCCAAGAAGGGACACAGTTGCAGAATCAACAGGTGGAATTGGTGGGATTTCATCTAATGCGGTAGAAGAGACCTCTATCACCAGAGGAATAAAAAAAGCATGATTAACTGATTTCATAGAAATCCTAAATGGAATGGCTTCATAACCCAGAAATGTAGTAGATATTCAATTATGGCATATAAAAACTGATTTTTCAATCAGATGGGAATATAGCCTGCCTCACAATCTTTATGCTTGTCAATATGAATTACCTATGGTTGCACTGGTTGGACGAGAATGGAAAGAGCTGGGGCTGCTTTCCAACCTCTTCAAGTTCAGGTTCTTCTTTGCACGCAATTTATTCAAATGGATTGCTACTAAGAGTGCCACACCTGTTGCCACTAGTGTTCCGACAACAATAAAAGCTACTCTTCCAGGACCCATATGTTTCTTCTTGTGCTCACTTACTTTGTGAAGAGGATAGTTCTTGATGGCACTTGCCTGAGTCGTGGGTGGGCGACTAATATTATGCTCAACTGGTATATTGTCCAAAGGAATAGTCCAGGAAGGGGAGTTGTCCACTGCACGGAATTTATTCCCTCCAATCCTATTTGAGGGAATAGATGTTATTATTCAATATTATCTGTTCATTATTTCATTTGATGCAAGAAACAGTAGGTGATCAAAACTCTGAATAGTTGCCACTAACCATAAATTTGGTATGAACTGAAAATTCTGTGGAAGAATGCCGCTAAACATATTACCTTGAATGTTCCTGGAAACTTGGAAACATGAGCAAATAATAAACTGCAATTATATAGTGGGAAAATGTTAGAGATAACCCTACAATTCTGTAAGTGGAAGTTCAGCCAAGTATGCGACTGAGCCAGTGAATCTGTTATTCTGAAGGAACCTGCAAATAATCACCTCTATAAGTCAAACGAGATGCAAGAAAGTTCTTCCTTTGAGTACATAATGAAGATGAAAATTAAACCATGTTTTGGGAAAAAATAAAGCATATGAAATGAAAGAAACAACTTACAATGTAGTAAGGTTTGACAAGGAACCAAATGAAAGTGGTAGATCTCCTGAGAAATTATTGTATGAAAGGTCCCTGAAGAAAGGAAAAATAATAAATGATGAGGTTCTATAAAATGAAATTTGTGCACATGGAAAAACATCTGCTTTTTGTTTTCTGGCTTACACACATGACAGCTCAATCAGATCAGATTTCAATTATATAGTCTGATCACAGTGCTTCACTTCAGTTGAATTCATTAAAAAAAAATTTTTTTTTTTATAAGGAGCTACCTATATGTGGCTTCTCAACCATCATCATGTCTTTGTTCAACAACAGATAAAGATAATTAGAACAATGCTACTTGTATTTTGGTTTTGTTTTATGAAGTTTTGGGTTGCATGATTTTCTTTTATTCATTATATTTTATTTAGTTACACATACTATTCAATCCCTTGCAAATATGTTTTGAAAAAAATGATAAGGTTCAGATTGTATTTCATGGTTCGTACTTAGATATCCAGAAAGTTAAAGGTTTCAACTTTCAAGTACTGGAATATGTTGGTTGAATCACTTCGTTCCTTTTATTTAAATTCAAATGCAACACCAAAAGAACAGGTGAAGAAGACATACAATTCTTTGAGATTATCTAAGCCAGTAAATACATCACCAATGGGTCCATTTAAGGAATTGTGGCTTAAATTCCTGCAAGACAAAAAGATACCAATGATGATTTAGCCATTAGGTAAAAACAACCAATCACTATATCATGCTCAGCAGAGATTAGAAAATATGAAGGCAAATTTTTCAATGGATTTTTTGGTTGAATAACTCTGTATTATCGACACTATCATGCTTGGTCTAAAATCAACACTTGGTAACAAGTGAACCGGCATTCAGTTCCCAAGAAATGTACTTACTTCACTCTCAGATTTGAATTTGGTGTATTATTCAGTCTTTAAATCATTCAAACTTGTTTCATTTTATCCCTTTAACCATCTCAAGTGAGTAATAACATGAAAAAAGTTTAAATAGTTTGAATACTAAATCAAACACATGATTTGGGTTTTAGAGTTAGATTTGTTTTATTAAAAGAATCAAACACATTTAAAACCAAGGATTAAAATTGAGAGGCACATTCACATTTCCAGGGAACAAAATTTCATTTACTCCCAATATAAATCACAGATGCAGCCAAATACATGCAAGAAAGCAAGCCATATTTCTGCAAAGAATCATGACAACAACACAATGCTCAACATAAAGTCTAGCCTTATCAACAAGCATAGAGTTCAGTCATATTGGAACAAGATAAAAAGAAGACTTAGCTTACATATGTGTGGCATTTGGGGGTAAACCGAATGGCATTTCTCCTACTATGTTATTACAACTGACATCACTACAGAAATCAGAATAAGGAAGTAAGTAAATTGCAGATATTGAATTATCAAAAAAAAAAAAATGCAGATATTGGCAATACAATTTTCCGATAAGAACCTAAAAGCTATAGAATTACAAACACTTACAGTTTCGTCAAGTTATTTAGGCTATAAAGCTTGCTTCCAAGATGCCCAGTGAGGTTTAATCCTTGAATTTTGCTGCACGAAAACAAAAAGCAACGCGAATTATTCTCAGCGACGATATGATCTAAATAAATAGGAAATAGAATCAGTGGAGTGAATTTGTGCATTATTACATGTGTGTAACCACTGAGCCAGAACAAGCTACTCCTGTCCAAGACTCTTCACAAGGATCACTTCCATTCCATCCTTTGAGCACCAATGGGTAGTTTAAGGACTTGTATAGATCCTTGAGAGCTAATACTGTTTATCCAAAACAAGAAACAAGAAATTTACTATTATAGTTTAGTGAAAGAACATAAAGCTACATAAAATTAATTTAAATGGAACCTAGCTTTATAATAATAATAATAATAATAATAATAATAATAATAATAATAATAATAATAATAATAATAATAATAATAATAATAAAATAGTTTATATCTTAGATATTTTAATTGGAGCTAGGATGAAAAGGAAAACAAGAACTACAGCAAAATTAAATTAAATTAGGTGGCATAAAATAGCATCATTTCTATCACAAAAAAAGAAAGTAAGAAAGAAAGATTAGCATAGAATTCAACCAAAGCATGAAATTAGGGTTTGGAAATTGTGATCAATTTTTTCAAATAGTTACTTCACAGAACAAATTCTAAGTTAGTAGAAGAATGAATTGAACAGTTTACGAGAGTTACCTTCAGGTGGATGAGTAAATGCGAAACACTGAGAAATCAAAATTGACGAGAGCAGAACGAGGTTGAGATGCACATAGCGATTCGGAACCATGCTTGCGTTTTCTTTAATGGAAACAAAAAGAAAATATTATCAATCTAATTTTTTTTCTTAGTTCCCAAACAAAACGAAAAAGTGAAAATCACGAGAGAGAGAAAGAGAGAGAATGACTTAACTGGAAATAGCTCAGTTGTGATGAGTTGTGACAGTAACCAGAGTGAGTTTCTGGTGAGTGGGGTCCACGTTGAAGAGTTCGTTACACGGTAACCATTTGTTTGGAAAGAAGGAGAAGAAGAAGAAGCGACAGTTGGTTAGTTTTGGCGCGAAACAAGCAACTGTGCTTTTTAATACTGTAAGAATTTTGTCTGGGCTTTTGTTGATCTTGTAACCTCTGTTCTGCGGTCCAGTTCAATGAATTAGCTCTGGGCTTCACAGAGGCAGTGGGCCCATTGCTTCTCAGCCAAGCAAATTTAAGTGAGTACCAGTACTCCGCCCCCACTTTTTAGTCCCCAGCCCTTTTTTTTTTCCGATGGGGTATAATCGGAATATTTTCTGACAGCCTGGAGTTGGAAAGTGCATTCTTTCTAATACACTTTTATTAAAAAATACATTTTTAAAATCGGAATGTCAAAAAATGTTCCGATTAAACCGCATCGAAAAATATTGGGGCTGAGCACTAAAAAGTGGCGGCGAGGACTAGTACTCAAACAAATTCATCTGTTTTCAATCATTCGATTCTTTTATATTTTTATTTTTTGAAACTGAATATAAATAGTTTAGTAAAAGAAAAACCGATGCTGGTTCGTTTTTTCTTTTTTTAAATTTTAAATAATTAACATAAAACAAAACAATACTCCCTCCGTTTTTTATGTAGTGCATTTTAAGGTTATGCACGAGTTTTAAGAAATGATTAAATGATGTAATGATTTGTTGTATTTTGACTATTATGCCCCTATATAATCATCATTAAAGAGAGAGAGAAATGTATTGGAAGTGAAAAAGAAAGTGTAACAAATAAGGGTGTGTTTGGAAAAATAGCATTAATTATGTATTGGGTTTATAAAACTACAAGACTTTTGAAACATAGTACAAATGCTAAAACAACACTACATATGAAACGGAGGGAGTAGAAGTTAAGGAAAATATAAAAAATAGAAAACAACTCTTACATTTTTATAAGGCTTATTTATGTATTTAGTCTCTGAAAGTTGGGGGTGTTTTAGTTTTGGTCCCTAGAAGTTTTTTAGCCCTTGACTCATTCTTAATTGTTTTGAAAATTTGATTTTAATCCATGTCGTTAGGAAAAATCCGTTAACTGCTGATGTGGCTAACGAAACTCCACATGCAGGTCAGGATTATCCACGTCATCGTACCGATAGCATGTAATACTTTTACACGTATATGCTGATGCGAAGTTTCGTTAGTCATATTAGCAGTTAACGGATTTTTCCTTATGGCATGGACTAAAATCAAATTTTCAAAACAATTAAGGATGAGTCAAGATAAAAAAAACTTTTAGGCACCAAAACCAAAACACCCCCAACTTTCAAGGACTAAAATCTCCGTCTTTTTATAATATTTTCTCTTATCTCACCATGCCTATTTAGTTGCACTATATACTTGGCAGAGAATGTTTTATCACTAATCTTATGTGAACATCCAGAATTGATACCTGGATGTATGTTCATGTAACACCACTCATGTTTTATCGTCCATATTGATTCTAACCGAGTTGAAGAGGATGACCACTCTAAGAAAAGTACCTGGTCTAAAGTTCAAAGTTAAAAAATAAAAAAATAAAAATCTCTAGCTCTCCATGTCACAATGGAACTAAGCATATATACATGATCAAAGAAAGTAGCACAAGACATCTCCACCTTAATGGTTTAAAGACCAACTGCTTATGTAGAAACCTGAAAGTCTGAAATAATTCACTCCATAATATATAGTATGTTAGGGTAGCTCATGTATTTATGTCTTCTGGCAGTCAAATTAACAGTAAAATGCCACCAAATAGAAACTTTAGGTTCCAAGAAAGGTGCTGCCTCATGTATTTTTGGAAGTTCCATCTCCTCTGTTGTTTTCATGGGTAGACATAAAATTTGACTACAACAATCTGACTCAGTACACAAACATACACATGTTTGGATGGAGTAAACGAAAGTTAAACAGTTTCATCACATTGCTTTTCATTATTGAGAAAAAGCATATACTCACCCAAATTGGATGAGAAAATACGCTTTGCACAAATTAAGTGAGGTATGTGCACAATTTAGGCAATTTATTAAAGAAAAAGTTAAAAAATATAACGCACTTAGAATCTTAGATTACTAAGTTCTTAATAAAAGTGACACATGAAGGAGGCCAGGGTGGCAGTCCTATTGAATCCTAAGTAAGCCTTGTGGGGTCAATTACTAACATATCTGTCAGTTTTTAATAGTATGAAGAACTCAACATGAAGCAAACATAAGATGACAAAGTAGTTAATGATCACAAACCGTGGCAGGGTATGGATCCACCCACATTTTCTGCAATTTATATCTACCACGAAATTTAGCATTTACTTATCCAATATGGACAAGATCTGAGCATCTCATTAATAACGATGCAACAATGGCTCCTAACTTGAGATATGAGACTATGCACACGCACATTACCACTATTAGGCAACTAAAGGTAATATGTTGAGGTAATATGTTGTGTTAATAATTCAGATTTTTTTGAGAAAGCAGCACTTAATTAGCATGAATCTTAGTAATTTGTATAAAACCATTCATTTTCAGAATGAATGTACTGCATTGGTTAAATTATTGTGACTACTCAAGCAATACATGGCATACCTGCATGTCAAGTTAACGAACGCATCAACATAAAGATTAATGATTTTCAGGAGTCGGCTTAGTTGGTTAAGCTGTGAGACATAAAGTGAAAGTATTTAAGTTCGAACCCGAGAAATGCTCTTTTCCCTCCCCGGAAGAAAAACTTGCTTTTAAGTAAAAGCATAAACATTGCAAGAGAAAGGAGAAATAAACTTGTACAAACTCATGATGAATGAATATCTACAAAATTCCCAAGTTTCATTTGGTGATAGTAGTAGCTCTAAAGAAGAAATATAGTCTGCTATGAATCCTCAAAATTATAACTAGAATTTTGGAAACAGCAAATGAAAATGGCAAAAGCAAAAAGAATAGCAATAAGCAGCGATAACAAGCTTATTATAATCAAAGGAACTCTGCCTTGTGATACCAAAGTTCCAGCACTTTGAAGTGCTTAAAACTACCATCACAACCTTGTTCACTTGCAATCTACACCAGCTTCAGCAGCACGTCGAGGTTTGCTTTTACGCCTACTCCCATTCTGTCGGAATCCAGCAGACTTTACCGAATCATCGGGGCTCAACTTTGCTCGGATGCTAATGTCCTCTTTCACTGGATCTATCTTTTCTTTAACCTGAACAGACCTCTTCCTTTTTCTTTTATTTACTGTGGTAACCTGAGTTTTTAACTCATTGCTGGAAACATTACCATTCACATTCTCCTCATCTTTCTCTGTCTTTTGGATTACTTCTACTTCTTCAATTTCATCAGTCAGTGGCTTAAGTGGTCTTCCCCTTCTTCTGAAAGTTGGGACTTTTTCCTCTTCACCACTTCCATGATCCTCCCTCTTCGCAATAACAGATTGATTCTTACCTTTCCCTTTGCCTCTACCCATACTCAAAGGACCTTATTTGCAAAATCTACTAAATATCTCTGTAATAAATCTGAAATGACAAAGAAAATATTTAAAAGCCCAAATGAAGATAACAATGAAAAATGTCAAACAGAAACCAATTTTAATTTTCGAGTGCTACTTGCACCACACTTCTTTCAGACCTCCTCTTTGATGCAAATTTTCATTTTTTTTAAGTATCACTTACATCAATTATCTGTTTTCAATAAATTCAATAATTAAAGATATAAAGTATGCAACTATAATCTCTCTCTATTTTTTTTACTGTTTAAGGAACAAATAAGAACACATAAGTTGGAGTTTTGATGTGAGCCAGTCTATTTTGTACATATGCTCAGTCTTCCAAATGAACAATACAAAGAAAACTTCCAACACAAAAATTAGAAAAATTAGTTTAGAGTATGGTTTCTGTGATCAGTAATCAGAAACAACATTGATAAGCATTAGACTTGAATCACTGAAAAAACAAAATCAAAGGATCAAATTATCTCAACCTAGAAAAATCAGAAAGTGTGAAAATATTACATCTCATTTGAAGACATTCTCCTTAACCACAAACAAATTGAACCATATCAATGCCAAGACAAAAATCAAAGAAACATCACATAAACACTAATATCATGACATTCTTTTCAAGGGTATGACCTATCTAACCTTGATAAATCCCTCTGATCCAAAACAATATGAAATTGCATTACTTATCAAAACAAAACCAAAAAAAAAAAAAAAAAAACAACAACAACAACATCAATAACATTGTAAAGTTGGTGGCATATTAGAGATTGAGGAAAAGCAAGGGACACATAAGAGAAATGAGGCTAACCTTGTAACTTGTATCAACCTTCAGCATCTAAACCAAAACACTTTTAACAAAATATGATTATACAAATCCATAGACTGGGTAAAACCCAGATGAAAGTAATAGTTTTTTTTTTCTGGGTCGAAGCTCACAAAACTTTTGATCTGAGTTAGAGAAAGCGAAGACAGATCAGAAAAACTTGATGTTAAAAGAGAGAAATATAAGATTGAAGATTGAAACTTGATGAGTTGAAAGGGGAGAACTAGGCTAGAGAGCAGTAGCTAGAGAAAGAAAGAAGGCAGATAGAAAGAACTGAAGTAGAACGGAAGCAAGAGGGAAAAGTAGGAAATGGAAGACAGAATGACAGATAGAGTTGAGACTTTTGGGGGGTGTTATAGTTAGATGGTTAGAGTCTTAGAGATTTTTTACACTCCAGTTTAATTTTATAAAAATATTCTTTCTAACCTTTGCATTGGATTTTGGTGCATAGGTTAATCAAATCCTATAAAGTAAATTATTATTGGAAAATTAATGCATTTAATGACCTAAAAATTAATTATTTAGTTTTTCAACACAATTTTACTATTTTTATCCTCTTATCCTATGCATCTCATGCATAGGATAGAAAAACCGTTATATAAAAAAAAGGGTATTGCTAAAGAGTGCCCTAATGACATTGGTTAAGGAATACATTAAAGAAAAATTTGTATTGAAAATCTAAGTCTACTAGTTCTCGAAGTTTTAAATTCACCATTTTTAAAGATAAAACTACATCTTTTACTTCCTTAATCAATGCCTTAAGGGCACTCTTGTCAAATAAAATAGTCACCTGCTTGTAATTTGTTGTAGACGTGAGTTTGAGCTTGTAACTTGTAGATGTAAAATTATTCGAGAGCTATAAGCTTGTAAATATTAGTCAACAGAGTGTTGTTCGACAAAATTAGCTTTTGAAATAGCAGAAAATTATTAAATGACCGAAAAAGGCTGCAACATTATATTATTTAAGTGTCTTTTTTAGCATAAAACGTTTGTTTCCATATAAGTGTCTTTTTAAAAAAATCAATACAACATTAATTACTCTTTTTGCAAATTTATCCTCACATAATTAAGAAAAGAGATACTAAGTGAAAAATATAGTAAATATGTATAAGAGAGATAAAAGACAAATTAAGTAAATGTCACATTAATTTAATTCAAAAAGACACGTTAACTACATTTCTTAATTCGAGTGTTATATTCTAAAAAGACACTTAGAGAGTAGAATGAATGGAATATGTGCAAGCACAAGGCAGCATCCATGCTCGTCTTTCTTAGGGATTCGTAAATAGTTTTGTCCTAAAAACCTGTTTATCATTCCCTTCCTTCCTCTCACTTCTCCTCCACCATTCTCCTCGCCTGAGGATCCTTTCCATCACCACATTCTACTAGAAATTTCCATTACTTGCAAGGACATTGCGACAGGTGGCATAGACATGGATCCATGTCTGAGATTTAAAATTAAAATAATCAATTTTAATAATAAACCCCCAAATCCCTAAAACCCCAAATTCCCATTTTTCTTCTTCTTCTTCTTCTTCTTCTTCGAACAGAGCATTCACGTTTCTCTTCCTGTTCACGTTTCTTTCTGAACAAAAGCAATCCTGAGTGTTGTCGCTAGCACCGTCGCCCTTCTCTAGTGTCATCGTGTCACTACTTTCTTTCCAGCCAGTGAACCTTCGAATCTTCAACTCCTGATGGCCAATGAACCTTCTTCCAAGCCACGACCACCCTGACCCCAAGTTTGTGTTGTCGAGAGCGTTACTAATGAGGTTTGTATTACGATGTTGCCCATTTGTTGTCGTGTGACAATTGTGGAATTACTCTTGCAAATGTTGTGAAAGTATCAACCAATAGTTAGTCTTATGAGTGATGTTCTATAAATAGAAATGATTTGGATTCTCTCATGTTCTTGAATAATAAGATTTCATTATGCATTAAAGAAGGAAGAAGATAAGTGAAGGAAAGAATTAGTTGCAAATGGTGTTGGTTGGTTTGGATTGCAGCTTGTATAAGTAGATGCTTGCAACTTGTATAATTATCTCGGCACTCATATTATTTAGTCATTTTTTTCAGCAAAATATGAACTCGTCATCAATTCCAATAGTCGAAGGTGTAAAGAAATTGGTCAATAGCATCCATGAAAATATTGAGTAACAAGGAGTAGAAAGCATCTTTGCCCGCACACTGCACTTGGCAATGGAGTTGGAATCTGAGGTAGTTGCTTTTGATTTTTATATATAATGATTACGCTCGAAGAAGTGGTTTTGATATTCGTCGAGAAATTGGAAATAGAAGTTGAAAGGATGGGGCTTTGACTTCAAGAAGATTTTTATGCATTAAAGAGGGTAAACGAGGTCTTGACACATGAGACCATTTGACAAACCAGCCTAGAGCATAAACTAGAACATATTGTAAAGCACGTATGGTAATTTCCCTTGATCGAAATATCGAGAAATACATGGTTACTAACTTTGTAGATATTCAACACCGGATTATGTTCATATGATGCTTCTCATTGATGCATATTTGAATCATAAGCATATCAAATTGACATGGTTGATGGATCTGGAATAAAACCAAAATATTTTCATGAATATGTCTCCAAGTAAGTTGGTGGAGTGGAATTTCTAAGGTATGTAAAACAATACCAGAAGAATTATCTTCGAACCAAAAGGAAGCCGTCTTTGAGGTTTGGTGAAGTAGGTGTTTTGCCGACGTTTTTCAAATAACAAAGTGAAAATACTTCATTCTTTTACGACTTTAATTTCAAATAGATGTTAAAGATCAAATAACTAATATATTTTGGGCGGATGCACAAATGATCAATGATTATGGGTACTTTGATGATGTTGTCACTTTCGACACAACATACAAGACAAACAAGGATTATCAACTATTAGGAGTATTAATTGGGATGAATAATCACAGGCAAAGAATTGTTTTTGGGGAAACATTGCTATATGAAGAAACAATTCCTTCTTATCAATGGTTGTTCTAACCTTTCTCAAAGCAATGGGTGGAGAAAAGCCTAAAACCATTCTAAGAGATCAAGATGTAGCAATGAGTAAGGCTTTTTCTTTAGTTATGCTAGAAACATTTCATGGATTATGAACTTGGCTTATAAGAGAAAATGCCTTAAGGCATGTGAATCATTTATATCGAAATGGTTCATCATTTTGCTTGAGTTTGAAGCATGCATTGATCTACATGAAGAGGAAAGTGAACTTGTGAAGGCATGCATGGGAAGACTTATTTCTTAAGCATAAAGTTTCAGTGAACTCGTGGCTTCATTCAATTTTTAAAGTCAAGGAAAAATGGGCATGGGCTTATGTTTGGAAAACTTTCACCACGGGTATGAGATCAACTCAATTAAGCGAGAGCTTTAATGCTAGTTTGTAAAGTCATTTGAAGTCAAATTTAAATTTGGTTCAATTCTTCACTCATTTTGAGAGGGTTTTCAATGGAAAACGAAACAATGAGTCAGATGCTGAATATGAATCGATACATAAGCTTCCTAGGTTAAAAATGAAGTAGGCCCCAATGCTTGTACAAGCAGGAAACATTTACACTCCAAATTTTTTTGAGGAATTCCAAGAAGAATATAAAGACACTTGCATAAAAGAATTGAAACAAGGGTTGTATGTTGTCACAAGCTATGATAACAATCATTAGCGAAGAGTAATGTGGAATATTGTGAATCAAAAGGTTGCTTGTGAATGCTGTAAATTTTAGACACACGGTATCCTTTGTAGTCATGCTTTAAAAGTTTTGGATGTGATGAATATTAAGGTTATTCCTCAGCAGTATATACTAAAGCAATGGACAAGAGATAAACGGGTGGAAAGGAATTAAGATTGGAAAGGACAGGATATTGAGTTGAACATCAAAGCTCATTTCATGAAGAGATACAATGATGTATTTCATTTAGTGATTACTACAACAAAAAGAGCATGTGAATCTCATGATACTATCACCTTTGGGTCTGAAGTTTGTGAAAAGTTTACAAAATAATTGAGGAAATGTAAGCTAAAAACAATATGGATAGACAATCAATTGGAAATTGTCAAGTATCAATTTCTATTGCAATTTCGAAATTGAGACCAATGTCAATGAAATTGACTTTAGAGGGGCAAAAGGAATAAAGAAGCGACAATGTTCCTACAATGCAGGAAACGCCCTAATAGTTGGTTTGAGAAAATGACTAAGAAGAGAAAGGCAAAACAATTACAGACAATGGCTAAGAAGAGAAAGAGTTAAGAAAGTGTGGTAATTTACTCCTAACTTATATTTACCTTTTCAATTAGTTTTTAATTTTAGCTTTTTTTTCATCCTACTTATACAATCAACTATGTAGGAAGCTCCAATGAGTCAATCTGATGCTAGGAGTGATGGTTTAAAAGCTTTTAATTCAAGTCAAACTCTTATTCATCAGTTGTTAACGGTAAGCAATTACATCTTTAGATGTTATGTTTCTGATTTTTGGTTTCTGGTGTATTTTGTTGTATTGTGCTGCTCTTCTGTGATATTACTTATACTATCAACCATAGGAAACTCCAATGAGTCAATCTATAGTTTCAAGTGATAATTTTCAAGCCTACATTACAACTCAAACTTTTACTCAATTGTTAACGGTATGCAAATTTTTCATTCATATGAAATTGATCATTTTTATCTTATCCTTTATACAATTAGATTATTGATCTTTTATTAATAATACGGAGGAGCAACTGCACTACAATTGGAATTCTTAATCTTCAAATCATCTAATTCTGAATGCAAGCCAATGTGATAGTGGAAGCCAAGTTTTGATTTCAAGTCAAATTGCAGGTCAAGTTGAGAAATAGAGGATCTTGGGATTGCATAAATTTTGGACTTTCTGGCCAATTTTTTTTGTATAGATTTTTATTGGACATATTTTTTGGGAATAGTCTTTTGTTTCAAAGGTTGTAAAAAGGGTTGTGCATTTTTTGGGAATAGTCTTTTGTTTTAAAGGTTGTATAAGATCCAACGGGCACTTAAAAGAACCAATGACAATTACATACTGTAGAACCTCATCTTGAATTTAAAAAGGTAGAACATTTGTTGAAGGTTTTACGAGTTGTTAGCTTTTAATATGTTGTATCAGTAGTTATTTGGTAGCAGCAGTTAATTATTTTCATAAGCTGATATCATAAGGGAAATAAAAGCAATTTTGTAGCAGTTGATATTATCACACGCAAAAATGAGCTATGTTCAGGAGCTCAACAGAAGTAGCATTTAAATATGTTGTACAGTTGCATAATTTGAGTACTAGAGAATAAATAAGAAAAATTGAAACAAATGATTCTTGAAATATAAATTTAATTGCACAATGACAAAGTTTTGTATAAAGAGATTATCACTACATCAAAAATCTATAATATAACCAGCAATAAACCATGATTCTTCCTTTTTTTACTAATTAGTCACTACACTAAATGTCATGACACCAATAACAACATAAGAAAAAAAAAAGTAACAACAACAGCAGATAAAAACTAGCAGTAGCAAAAAAACCAACAGTAGCAGCAGATAAAAACCAACGGCAACTAAAAATCACCAGCAGCAACTAAAAACACCAGCAGCAAGTGAAATTTGATACCTCCTAAATTAGCTATATCCAGGAGCTTACTAGAAGTTAAAATACATTCTAAATTTTGTAGTTGTACATGTCTATAGCAATCCAACATTACAATATGCATTCTCAAAGAACTACATCAAATATCTATACAAGTATGGAGAGTAAGAGGACCCCATCGAGTGACCATCAGAGAACTAGAGATGGATGGGGAGTGTACACGAGTGGAGGTTGGGAGGAAGGGATCGTATGGTAGAAAAGAGATTGCAAACCATGCTTTAGGTGTAACCTAGAGTCCTTATAAATATGTTTATATATAAATAGAGTGTTTGTTTCTGAGAGAAAAAATTTCCTCTCTCTTTTGTAAAAAGAATAATGTAATATAAATGAAATAATGTTTCCGCTTGTTGTGTCCTCTGATGTTCCCTGACAATGTTTAATTTGATTACTTATCTTGTATAAGTAATCAAATTAAGTACGCTTTATATGTACTAATTGTTTTGTTTAGAAAGTCGAGTCAATGTAGTAGATAGTTGGATTTCTTAAGTATAATGTTGAGAGTTCGATGTTTGTGCGTATGAAAAAGACCTTGTTGATAAAAGCAAAGCTTGAATCCCTGATCCATATGGCTTGATAAAGATTAGTTTTCATTCACGGATAAAGAAACAAATGTTGCACATAAAAAAAACTTGAATAAGAAGTCATAAAAGGCTATGAAATGGTGTAAAATAATATATATATATATATATATATATATATATATATATTGAAGTAAAATTAATTTGTTTGGTGGGTACATAAAGAATAAAATATGTTTATGATGAATATTTTTTTGGGTAGCTAGACATAATAAAAGAAAATACTTCATAGAAAAGAAAGAAACTCCCACGAAATTAGCCAACAACATTTTACTTATGCCAATAGAAGGGATGGAGAAGAAAGTGAATTTATCATAAATTGAACAACCTCCTTTAACTAAGGAATCTGCACAACTATTACCTTCTCTCGATGAGTGCTCCATCTTTAAATTCAAATATGTATTCAAGAGAGATCTTATATCCAAAATGATAGTAAAGTAACAATGGAACTTGACAAAACCAATGTCAGTCAAATAAATTGCCTCCGGATAATCATAAAAGAAAAGAACCTTTCCATATCTCGTATTTGAAGCAAGGTTTAGACCATGTATAACATTAGTGAACTCAACATAAAAATCATCAAAAGATCCAATAATGCTCATAAAGCTAGAAATCAAGATTCGTAAGTGTTGCGCAAAATACCCCCCAAATCCTGTTTTGTTGATATTTCAATAAAGAGCTATGAACATTAAAGACTATATAAAGATCATGGTGACCTTTCCACTTAATCCAACTTTCAAAGCTTTGAGAGCAACAGGGATAACCTAATCAATAGAGATTGCAAGTTTGCTTGATGGTTGATGTCGTGGGACATCTTAAAAATGTTCCATTGCTCATTCTTCATAACCTTGCCATTCCTATTAAATAGTAAGTAGTTTCCATTGCAATTAGCTTTGATTATGGAGAGAACATCCTACTTGTGCTTAAAATCCGAATTCCATAATCACATATACTCCTAAACACATCCTAGTTGTGCCTCGACATTTTCAGTGCCAACGAAACTTGTCACCTAAACTATGCATATCCATCAAGTTATAATTATTTAGCACCTTGGAGGAATCATCCGCTATGGTAAAGGAGAAAATCCCATCATTTTTCATAGAAGATATAATAAAATGTCATTGAAGTTTCCGATGATTATCCAAGACTCATGAATGTTCTACCCGAGAGTACAAAAGTAGGCATAAAGAGCTAACTTTTGAGAAGGCATTGGGCTAGCATAAACATGTGTAGAGAACCGAAGTCTACTTTCGGAAATAACTTTGACAGTAATAGAAAAAGAATATGTATATAAAAATGGAAAGAGAAGGTATTACCAATTTCAATGAGAGCCCAAAGACCACCATAATGACCTTGAGCTTCCAAGACATTAATAGGTTCATAACCATTTTTATCCATAAATTTTTAGTTATGTTTGAAAGGACGAGACCCCTTTATGAAAAAAAGAATAGGATACAGTCTTATGATATAATTCTTCATTTGACGTTGGCTCTGTCATTATCTTCCCCTCTTGTATTCCATGAAAATATTTTAGAATTTTTAATTTCAATCATGATTATCAAAAAACAATGCACAACACAAACAAATGAAAACCTTAATTCATGTTTTCCACAATGTACATAGATACTTCTTCGACACTAAGGTCTCTTGTACACATGCATCATCCCAACTTGCACTAACATGAGCATTAGACACACCTACTGTAATCGGTAATGAGAGTCTCGCATTGGATAGGTGGTTTTAGACCCATCAAGGCTTAATTATTCTTTTTTGTTGGCAATCCTGAAAGGGAATTAGTCCTCAAACCCCAAATTTATCCCCCAAACTCCACTTTTTTTCATAATACCAATAATACCCTCTTTTTAAACCCCATTATACTCCCTCTTTTTTTCACAAACCCCACACCCCACCCTCATTCTTCTTCCTCCTTCACTTTCAACTCTCTCTTCTCACTGCCATTTCCACCGCCGCCACCTCCGCCGCCGCCTCAAGGCATGCACGTTCTTCTTCTTCCCTCCATTACCGTTTTTCTTCTCTGTGGGTTTTTGTTTTGTTTTTGTTTATTTGATGTAGAAGGGTTTGGTTTAGGTTTTGTTTTTTGCTTTTAGGGTTTTGTTCTTTTTCATTACTGTAGTTTTCAGGTTTATTTTTATTGTTGTTGTGTTGTTTTTCGAATTCGCCATTGCTGTGTTGAAGGTATGCAGTCGCTGCAACTTTCCGACACGGGGGCGTCAGAATTTTTTTTTAAATTTAACAAATTTTTCCGACATACACATGTCAGAATTTTGTTAATATTCTGACACTTGTGTATCAGAATTTTTTATGGTAACGTAAAAAAATGGCTCTCTAGTTAATTCCGACGAACAAGTGTCGGAAAATAAAAATTTCGACACATGGTTCTCGAAATTTTTTAAAAAAATTTTAACAAAATTTTTCCGACATACCCGTGTCGGACACTGGTGTATCGGAATTTTTCTAGTAACGTAAAAAAAAACGCACATTAAACAGAAGTTACCTTCAACAAGGAGCAGAGAAAGAGCACTAGAAGGTGTCAGAGAGAGAATGTCAGGAGAGAAGGGTTTGTTATGTGGAACAATGTATAGAAGGTGGAAAGGTGGAAAGGTAGAAGGTGGTGGGGTTTGGGGTTTTCTTAGTGTAGAAGGTGGAAAGGTGGTGGGATTTGGGGTTTCTTTCTTTTTTTTTAATATTGAAGGGCATAATGGATATTTCCCCATTAAAATGGGGTTTGGGGGATAATTGTGGGGTTTGTAGACTAACTCCCTAAACTATGTTGCACCCTTTTTAATGACACCCTTTAATAGGAGGTTGGGCCATATAATGATAAAATTGATTATATGGCCCATATGGAGAAAGGGAATAGGATAATTATTGTTAGATAATTAAATAAATAATTTATTAAATATTTCTAATTCTAAAATGTTTTTAGTGATCAGGATCTTTCCACTTGTGTGGTCCTTATTACTTCTAGGGTTTGTTATTTTATTATATAAGCATTGTAATCCTTGTTCAAGAGAGGAATGAAATGAATTATTTCATTTAATTTTGTTATCTTCTTTTAGGAGTAGTTTCTTAGTGTTCTTGGAGGAACCATTTTCTTCCTATCAATTTGGTGCTTTCATTCATGACCATGGGCCATGAACCCTCCACCCTTCCTTTCCTTCCCAACGTGGCCACCAACACCACAGCCACCACCACCTCAACCCTTTCCATTCTCATAATCACATAATTCTTATACACCTTCATCACACCAGCAACCATCACATACTCCTCCTTGGCTGTACCCACCACCAAAACCACCCTTTTATTCACCATCGTTCTATGCTTCACCACCGTCATTCTATGTTTCACCCCTTCATCTTTATTGTTCACTCTACTATCAACCACCATCATCTCAACATCAACAACCCCACCAACCAGAAAAATACAAACAAAGGCAACAACAAAAAAAGAAGAAAAACAGGAAGCTCCTATCCCTTCACCACCGACCGATGAAGCACTGTCGGCGTCCGCCGTCATACCTTCATCCCATTCTGAAGAGGATCTGCCAGCAACCACTGCGAAGGAGACCATCAGCTCATTTCCGCAGCGAGAAAACAACAAAAAGAAAACCACCGCCACCGTCAACCACCGAGACATCCTCAAAGATCTATCAGTATAAGTGCACTCCACCGCCGGCGCGTGCCACCAATCCCACCCCTCTACCGCCACCCCTCGTCAGTCGTCATCTGCTCACCGATCTACCTCCGCCACGCACTCCGCCTCGGGAACCGCCATCTCGTCCACCAGAAGATATTACAACGGTGAAAGATGAGGAGAAAAATGTGTGTCTCCGTGCGCCGCCGTGGAAGCCATCATCCCTGAACGCCATCGCCCCCACACCACGAGACACTGCACCACCATCGTCGTCGGGTTTATCCTCCGACGAGAACAAGGAGAGAGAGGAGGCGAGAGCCATGCCTCATCGGGAGCCACCACGAAAACCACCACCTCCGTCGCTTGACACAGCCGCCAGCGAGGGAGATGAGATCGAGGAAGAAAACCCAGGAGAGCAAGGGGTATTTAATCCATCATTGACTAGGGTGGAGAATATGTGGAAGGGAAGAGAAATTATTTTTCGATCTGGAAAAGTATTTGAGAAGAAGAAGAATGAAGAATTTGATGAAGCAATTGCAAAAAACCCCAGATCTAAACAAGAAATTGGGAACCCACATCCATCTGGCATCTATCTCTGTGCAATTTGCACACAACAACTACACGTCTTTCAATTGGCATCAACCCCCTCTATTTTAGGTGGACCCCCTCTCTTTGCATCTCCTGTTCAGAGGCCAACCTTATCACCACCACACAATTTCTATTTAATTATCCCAACAAGCCAAGTCTCCAATAATACAAGCAAAATGGACTACTTGCCTTGGTATTTTTGGGCCATCTAACACATATTATATTCTTGGGCCTAGTTATCTTTTTGAAGACAAAGAAAATTATGACAATGAAAATTGTAACCATGCAGAGAGAGTTGATCAAGTTTTATGTTGGCTAATTATAATTTCTAATATTGATCAAGTTTTATGTTGGCAAGATATAATTTCTAATATTTTCAACCTTGAGGACAAGGTTGGTCTTCAAGGGGTCGGCAATAATAGGAGGTTGGGCCATATAATGATAAAGTTGATTATATGGCCCATATGGAGAAAGGGAATAGGATAATTATTGTTAGATAATTAAATAAATAATCTATTAAATATTTCTAATTCTAGAATGTTCTTAGTGATCAGGATTTTGCCACTTGTGTGATCCTTATTACTTCTTGGGTTTGTTATTTTATATATAAGCATTGTAATCCTTGTTTAAGAGAGGAATGAAATGAATAGTTATTTTATTTAATCTTGTTATCTTCTTTTAGGAGTAGTTTCTTAGTGTTTTTGGTAGGAACCATTTTCTTCCTATCACCCCTCACATTACTTTTTCACATGCATGAAGCTTTTCCTTAACTTTCTTCTAAGTATCAATTGCAATGATACACATACTCTGTTTTTTATCATTTGCTTTAGCATTTTGATTAGAATGAATTTGGTCCATATCTCTATATTTAAAGCCTTGGCGTTTGATTCTTAGTGATTAACATTCTTAAACAAACATCAATCGAGGTATTAATAGGCTTATCAGTTTTCAATAATTTCTTCAATGGAGAATACTTTTTTATTCATCGTAACTGGATTATCGTGTGCCCACCTTGAATCTCGTTCAAAAGGATTTGGCACACTCCATGTTGTAAGGAGGAAAATATGCCCCCACTTATTTTGGCTATCCCTGCCTCATGAGATGCTCCTATTGTCCCTCCTTTAGTGATTGGTTTTTTTCCTTCCAGTCACTACGAACCAATCACCATGCACTACAAGAAAAATTTTAGGCTCAATGTTCTGAGCAGAATCATTGACAACATCTAGTAAGCAGTAGGTGAAGGACGACAATGGATATGGTATTAGGCGAGTAGGTGAGGGCAGTGCCAGCAGTAAGCAGATGACAATGGCGGTGGTTGGGGGTGAAGGTGGTGAGGGAGGGTTAAGGAAAATAGGGACAAAATAGTCAAAGTGCAAATTTTTTTTTACATTATCGGTCATGGACATATTTTATTAATAAATCAATAGTTCAAATAAAAAAGGACCAAAGAATCAAAGCACAAATACGATCACTACAAAATTTGCCTTCTTATAGTATCTTCGATTTGATAAGTAAAAGATTAATACCCCATGATACAGTGAGATGGAATATTAGAATCTTCTAATGATGATGTATAACACCCAATCAAATTTTGTTGTCTGGCATATAAATTATTGTTTAGTAATTCATCATATTCAAAACTATTTTTTTATATACCTATTTTTTCTTATTTAATACGTATTTTTATTTTACAAACTCAATCCATAATTAGTATCCTTTTTTCAACTATATCCTTATTTATTACTATATTTTTTTTCACCTTTAATGTTTTTTTTCATTTTTAATAATAATTATATAAGAGTATTATAGTCAAAATAACTCAATTTTTTTAATATTATTTAGCCATTTTTTAAAACTTGTACATCATCTCAATGAATAATACTGTTAAACTGGATGGAGTACAATAATAATAGTGAAAAAAAATAAAAGTAGTTAAAATATAAATTATCTTTTTGTAGTTACTATCCTATTCATCATTAATAATAATATGAATTTTTTTAACTTATGCATGCGTGAAAAGGTAAGTTTTAATGGAGAAACGATACACTTAATAATCAAGAAGAGCTCTTTTAGTTTTTTGATACAAGTTTTATTTTAACTAGTAAGTATTCCCGTGCGGTCGCACGGGCATTAGGTTGGATATCAAATTACTATTCATTCATATTTCAGAATATAATAAGCTATTAAAACGCATTTTTTAATATTCCCCAAACAAACAACATTTCTTAAATATTCCCCAAGAGTTATGAATCCACAGTAGTGCAACAAAATTTAAAAACGAAATAGCTAAAAAAGTAAAGGTTCTGACATTACAAAAGACGTAATAAAATCACATTGAAAAAACTTGCATCCTTTCATCCATTTGCATCTCCAAGAAGAGCTGGTTCAAAGGAAGAAAAAAAAAAAAGGTCAAAGAACAAATTAGCAAGCAATGTATATTTATGAAATTCATATCCAGAAATGACAAAAACTTCAAACACAAAATACCTCAATCAATGTTTTGGACGTCCTTTTTTTTGTTCCAGTATTTGAGAAGTTTGTATGTCATCAATACCCACATTACAATCATCAAGAATCTCACTTAATTTACATCTAAATGAGACTAAGAAACTGCTACCAACTCAGTCTGAACTTAAAAGACCACCTCAGAAATGAAATTATTACTCAAGGCTTGAATTTTTGGTCTACGCAGAGTGCAAGTTTTGATAATAAAAGTAGAAGTTAGTTTGCTGCGTAGATTGGCAATGCACGGGGGTATATGATACCCCAACAATTAGCAAATTAAAAACTGACTTAATAAGTTAAGATTTATTCTTTACTATCAGATATGATTAAATAAAAATAGTTAAAATTATCTATATATAATATTTTTCATAAAAGAGTAATTGATAAACATTACTTAATAGGTTTAAGAAAAAAAATTTAGCTACCAAAATATCAAATCAATTTTAGCATTTCTTTCCTTCGTGCATCAAGGATTTAAAACAAAGTCTAAATAAAAGGGAAAATTTTCACCTTCCATTTTCCTGTAAGCAACCAGATAAAGACAAAGAAAAATTTAGAATTTTAGATGACATCTATTGATCAAAGTCTCAGCATCATACATATTTAAAACTTGTAAAGAAATGATGGTAAAATTTCATCCAACACCAAACACAACCAAATTCTCGGAAAATTTCACAAAATAGAATCATTGCACTATATGTTAGCACATATTATATTGTAATGTACTGCAAAATTTAATTCAGTAACAAAAGTATTTAATACATCAGTAACAGTAGCAAAATTTAATACACGAACATTTGGACAATAAAAACTAAATCTCACAATAAGTTCCTTTTAGATCATCGAAAAAATTTAAGCAAGAAAATTGCATTGTTTCAAGGGATTCCTTATTGAAAGCAAAACTAAGTAATCCACCTATTTCTCTTATGTCATATAAGGATCCTTTGTCTTTATTTTCTGCAATGAAAACTAAAACTCAGCTAATCCTTCACATTCCTCTAGTTAGTGCACCAGTGACTAACTATAATAAAGATGAACATTTCAAAAAATTGTTTAGACACCTACAACTAAAGCTTAGATGTGTATGCAGGTATTTGCTTTTAGTAAGATCTGATTATGTATGGATGCAGTAGCTTCATTTAGCACATGGTTGAGTACTGTCCCAACTCAAGCCCAAACATGACTGTTCCATTAGTCTGTAAAAACTAAATAAACTTGCACCAATAACATTCACCTTTAATGATAAAGGCTGACAACAGCATGCAAAAATATAAAATTGTCATAAAATTTTCCAAAAACTCCATTTAGCAATCATTCAAGTTAAAAACCAAGCTTATTCACATTCTTTATCAAAATCAGAAAGCGTGTTTCGTAATTCAAATGTTATTAAGTTCAAGGTACCTTGAAAAACCAAGAAAGGGTGGACCAATATTTTAATTTGAAAGTTAACTTGTTGCATATTTTTAGCATGCATTTAGACTACAATATTGTTGTAAAATTCAGTTATTTGTCAAATCTCTTCCATATGTGTGATGCCCATTTCCCTACATTGAAATACCATAAGAAAATTAAGTCACTGGAAGGAATATGCCACTGAAGAAAACAATCATGCATCACATACCATTATCCTTACATGTAAATGCAATCCAATAAAAATCAGTTCAACTCAGTACACATAACAAACATTAATAGAAATCAGATAATAGAATAAGCAATTAGAGTCTAAGAACAATGATAGAATCACAAATAAGCAATTAAACCTCAGGCATTAGCAATATGTGCAACCGTAACAGTGACATGTCCTATCCTTTGCAGTCACAAATAGAATCACATGAGTGTGTGATAAATGAAGGGCATTAAGAATATATGGATGTATAACTGTAAAGATAGAATCACTTAAGTAAGAAAGCAAGTATTTAACCAAACCATATTTAAATCTGTGCCTACTAATCCATGCCTAAAGAGAGGGAACAAATTTCGCTTTGGCCATTTCTCAAACACCTTATGCGCATATAAAAAAAGCAAAGCAATAAGGAATAGAAGAATGACAAAGCAAAGCAAAGCATATAAAAAAGAATCCCCCCATCAGTCCCTCAAAGCACCCAGTCAAACCATATAGTAGCTATACTAAATTCCACCACCAATACAAAAAACAATAGAAAGCAATAATATAACCACATATATAGTTGATAATGAACCTATACTTCATGTAGAAAGAATATTATGATATTAACCATCATCATTCATGCTAACTTCTTTGGCCTTTGCTGCATAAACCATACTCCTTTCCCAGCTAGCCCTAAAAACAAAGAATAGAAGATTCGGCACTTAAGCTCTAACCTTGAGGAATAGAAGAATGTCAATTATACCTATTACAATAAAATAGAGCCAAGACATTAAAATAAAATCAGAAACTTAAATGAACAATAAATCAGACATGTATACCTCCAGTAGTCAAAGAAATTCTTTTAGTGAATGGTAATCTCTAGCAACTACTACAATTGATAAAACTAAAACCATTTAAGTGTTTAGCCAAACCATACAGTAGCCAACGCAAGGATTGGAAACCTGCAATTATTGTAAAGCAAATTCTCGTGGGGGCTTGCTTATTCATTGTACAGAGTGCAAATTTTGATAATAACAGTTTGCTTATTCATTCTACACATAGCCAATCTACGCAGCAAACTAACTTCTACTTTTTAAGTCTTTTGTTTAAACTCACCCTCATATCACTGTCCAAAACAGTTTTTGAAGGCCTCATAGCATCTACATACCTGCATATCAATCAGTTCAAAACTTTGTCAATCAAAGAGTGCTATTAAAATAATAAAGTATATGTATTCAAACTATGTTAGTTACAAATAACAGAGTAACATGTAACATCCTCCAGAAATCATTATAAAAATTCTCAGATCGCAAGCAAAAGATAAGCAATTCTGATGCAGTAATTCAACAAAAACTGAAAAATGATTAAAAATCCTAGAGCTTCAACCATATTTAGAAAGGACATCATGCTTCTACAGATTAAGAAAATCAAATAGAGAAACAAAAAATAACACATAACAGTTATTAGACAAAAAACAACACCTAAACCATATAACTTGAACCCATATAATCAAAGAAAAAAAAGAAAGAGAGAGATAATAGAGGAAACCCTTGAGTGATTGTGAACCACCATGAATCCAACAACACCACAGGAGATCCCCATCTTTAAGTACCAATAGCGAACACCGCAACCTGCAAATAAACCAAGAAAAAAGGATATGGGTTAGGGATTTGAGTATGGGAATGAAAAAAATGAAAATACCCAAATCTGTTCTTCCCAGTAAAGTTGATAATATGGCTGTGAAATCTATATGCATCAGATCTGAGTGCTTCACTTTGTATACAATTCATTAAGAATCCGCAAAATCGCGAATCAATCTTCTGTTTCAAAATCGCGAATCAATCTTTTGTTGCAAAATCGCGAATCAAAAGCGCGAACGAAATCCACAAAATCGTGAAATCCGCAAAATCGGCAACATACCCAAAACTGAGTAAACCCCCGTATCAATATTTTGTTGCAAAATCTCGAATCCGCAGTGGAGTGATCACTGTGCATACCAATGAAATCGGAGAAATGAAATAATCCGCTATGGAGTGATAACAAAGCAATAAAATCAAAGAGATAAGAATGAAATCGGAGAAGAGAGAATAAGATTAAAATGGAAGGGAGATGAATGAAATGGGAGTATGAGTCAATATTTTGAGAATAGTCAGAGAAGCGGGAAGAGAAAGAAATGAGAAAAGTCAGAGAAAAATTGAAAAAAAGAAGATGAAGAGACATTTGCCTCTCAGCGAAGCTTCTTGGGAATAAGCTAAGCTTCAATGGAGATTGACATAGGTAGGACCAAAAACAAACACTCGAGACACTCAACAGAGTAAATGAGAAACGAAAAGATGCACGCTTGCTTTGGAAATTAAGTAAGCAATTAAGAGTAACCAATTTTGGAAACTGTTAATCAGGCGGGATTAAGGGTGATTAGGCGGTAATCTAAAAATGAAATCATGATTCTCCTATTCTTAAGTATGTTGATGATTGTTTATTCTATGCATAAATGCATGGATTAAAAAAATCCTAATAATATTGGTACTCTCCAATCCCTCATATAAGAAGTATCTTGATATCAAATATAAGAAAAAGTTAACTAATTTTCTAATATCAATTAATATGATTATTGTTACAATATTTTTAAAAAATAGTTGTCTCATCTAATATTTGTTTAAGTCCCAATGCAAATTTTCAAAAGTAACCCTATTTTTTTTTATCAATTTGAGAATATAAATACATTCAACTTATTATTTTCGTAACAAAGGTGAAATTATTTTTTTCTTCATCTTACAATAGAGAGTGAAGAGAATACTCCCTCCGGTTTACATACAAGAGAGAAAAAAGTTAAAAAATAACAGAGGTATGTTAGAAAAGTAATATTGAAAATGAAACAAAAATCAAATGAAATAATCACTTTCTAAAGAAATTTTAAAAAATATAAATAAAACAAAATTTAAAAAAGTTAATTAATCTTTTGTTATATTTTATATATTTTTTTTATATCGCAAACCAAGGGAGTTTTTTTTTTTTACGGGAAGAGGGAGTTACTTTGAAACAAAAGAAATTTCATGAAATAAAATACTTAATAATCAAGAAGAGTTCTTTTAGTTTTTTAATACAAGTTTTGTTTTAATGATTGTTTATTATATGCATAAATGCATGGATTAAAAAAATCCTAATAATATTGGTACTCTCCGATCCCTCATATAAGAAGTATCTTGATCTCAAATATAACAAAAAATTAACTAATTTTTTAATCTCAATTAATATGATTATTGTTACAATATTTCTAAAAAATGGTTGTCTCATCTAATATTTGTTTCAGTTCCAATACAAATTTTCAAAAGTAACCCTATTTTATTTTTTATTTTTTAAAAAATTTGAGAATATAAATTGTTACATTCAACTTATTTTCTTAACAAGGGTGGAAATTTCTTTTTCATCTTACAATAGACAGTGAAGAGAATACTCCCTCCGGTTTATATACAAGAGAAAAAAAACTAAAATTACGTTTATTTGAAGAGATTAGTTAATTGTATTTAATTTTCTCAAATTTATAAATAATAGAGGTATGTTAGAAAAGTAATATTAACAATGAAACAAAAATCAAATGAAATAATCACTTTCTAAATTTTTTTAAAAAAATATAAATAAAACAGAATTTAAAAAAATTAATTAATTTTTTCTTGTTATAAACAATTCATATCTATCTAATTAGTGGATGACTAATTATTGGATTGTGTTTATATTTAGTTGATACCACTCCATATTAGGGTGGATTGTGTTTATATTTAGTCGATATCACTCCATATTAGGGTTTCATATCTCCCTATAAATAGGACTCAACTATGATGTAAAATACAAATAAATATATCACAATATATTGTTTCCTCTCTTCTTTTATTCTTCCTTATTTTTCATACGTTTCATAACACGTTATCAGCACGATCATTCTTTACCCCAAAAGGTGTTGAAGCTAATTCATCATCAAAAGCAAGGTAATTTTTTTAATGTTTTATTTATTTATTTATTATTATTATTTTTTTCCTCCAATATCTATCTTTTATAATATTCGTACAGTAACACACACATACAAAAGTGAGTAAAGTAAGTTTCTCTCCATATTTTTTTTATCTGCAAGTGCAACGTATATGTAGAAAGAAAGAGAAAAAATAGTTTAATCTGCCTTCAGAATTGGAGTGTTTCAAAAAAAAAAAGAAGAAGAAGTCTGAAAGGATCTAAAGATCCCATAAGGCATGAAAGAAAAAAAAAGCTGTGCATATTCAGCCGTGGCCCATGTAGATACATACATTAAAGATGCTGTAGAATGATATACACAGCCGTGAGAAAAAAATGTTGTAGCCATAATCAATCACAACAATGACATATGCAATGGGTTCATGAATTATTGTGTTACATGTAACAATTAAGATGCGGAAAAAAAAAGTATATCACGTATGAGAACCTTGCGAATAATATTTTTGGATGTGATCAAATTTATTTATTGTAAAAAATATTTTTGGATGTTATCTAATTTATTTATTTTCCTTATTTATTATAGAATCAATATGTCAAACCTTGCAAATCTTGAATTTTTTGCCCTTGATATCACTGGCAAGAATTATTTGTCATGGGTTTTAGATGCTGAAATTCATTTAGATGCAAAAGGTCTTGGAGAAACAATAAAAGAGGGTAATAAGGCATCTAACCAAGATAAGGCTAAGGCTATGATTTTCTTACGCCATCACCTCCATGAAGGGTTGAAAACAGAATATCTTGTTGGAAGTCAAGCTTTCCCAAGGACTTCAAGTGCAAATATTTTATATGGTTTTGATGATAACAAACTCAAGCTTCTCAAGCTTCTCAAGCTCTTATCAAGTGCAATCACAAGATCTTCATCCTTCAAGTCCAAGTTTCAAGTTGAAGATTCAAGCGAATGAAGTTGAAGATTCAAGCAAATGAAGATTTTAGCCTTTTCCCTTAGGACATCATGTAAGGTAATGAAGTCAAGGTTTATATTATGTTAAAAGGTCAATATAAGTTTTTCTAAATATATTTTTTCATAAATAAGGAGAAGAAAAAGAAGTTCTGTGAAAATCAGTTTTTATATCTTAGTTTTGGTGAAAATAATTGATGTTACAAAACTCTGAATATTTTTATGTTATGCAAGAAGGAGTAATCGATTACTTGCCTAAGTTAATCGATTAACTTTGTTGCATCATAGAAAAATCAGAGAGCTTGTAATCGATTAAGTGAACTTTTCTAATCCATTACTTTCTGTATGAGAGTAATCGATTACCTGGATCAAGTAATCGATTAAAATTGTTGCATCATATATTTTCCTGAGACAAAGTAATCGATTATTGCTTTGTAGTAATCGATTACACGATGTTGCATCATACAATTATCAGAGGCTCTGTAATCGATTATTAGAATAGTGGTAATCGATTATATGAGTTGCATCATATATTAAACAGAAGTGAAGTAATCAATTACATGGTTGTGATAATCGATTACTGGTTTTTAAAATGAATTTCAAAGTTTCGATTTTTAAAGGGATAATCGATTACCTTCCTCAAGTAATCGATTACCTCAAGTTTTATTGAAAAACGTGTCAGAATCATTTTTATTATTTCCTGATTTGTTTTTATATATAAGATTCTGATTTATTTTATAAAATTCGAAAATGATTTTAAAATTGAATTATTTCCTTTTTCGTTTTAAGAATCAAATCTTTGTTTTATTTTCTAAATCTTTTTTATTTGGTTTTGATTTTAAAACTTAAATTATTTTATTCCCAAAATCGTTTTTGATTTGATTCTGATTCTATTTTCAAATTCAAAATTCAAATTTCAAATATTTTCAAATCTTTGGTTTTAATTCTTAAATCTTTTATTTTATCTTTTGATTTGTTTTTGATTTCAAAAACAAACTCTATTTATTTGTATTTCAAAATCAGTAACACTTCTATGTTCAAGAACTCTGATCATCACGTTTCTTCTTCTTCTTCTTCTTCTCTGGTTTTCACGCTCAATCTTTTTGAAGAAAAACAAAACCTTGTATTGGCCTGATAACACTTTCTTTTGACTTCATTGCTATAGAGCTATATTGTTGTATATGTTTTGCTTAGAACACATAATTGTTAGAGTCACCACAAAAAAAATGGGCAAATTGCGACAACCGCCGCAAAATATATTTGCGACGGTTCTCTAACTCACGCAGAGTTGACCGTCGGGAATCATATTTTGCAGCGGTTATGACAACGGCTGTAGAATTTTGACGCAAAATATGCGGCGGTTCAAAACCCCCGCAAATTACAAATATGAAATTCCATTAAAAACAATTGCGACAGTTATAACCGTCGCAAGATGCCTATATATTTTTATAAAACAATTGCGACAGTTTATAACCGCCGCAAGATGCCTGTTTATATAATGAAAACAATTGCGACGGTTTTAACCGCCGCAAAATGCCTATTTCTATTTCTAAGGTAGGTATGCTGAGGGAGACGACCTCGCCTCTCTAATAGAGTCAAAATAGCAGGCCATGTCCCAAGAAGAAAAGTGCCAAGAGCATGCACAATATGGCACCTCCCTTGCTCTCCACCAAATACATTTTCAACTCATTATATAAAATGATTTTAATTATTTTAAAACATTCACTTTATGTGTTTAACTAAAGAAATACTTGGGTCTTGGACATGTAAAATGATTTACCTGGGAGGTATGTACAGGTCCTGCCATTGACCATGTCTTCTCATGATTTTTACTTTAGCGCGAGTTGTGCTATGTTCCTGCATTAGATTTAGAAAATTAAGTAATATTTTACTTGACCATAAAATGACAATATATTTATGTGTAGTGTACATATGCATGCCTATCTATTATCCAAACTAGCATTAAGAAAAACAAAGATAAAAAAAGAACGACACAAAACATTCATATTGGTAGAACGACACAAAATATTTTAGTTAGATAAGAGCATCAGCTGTATGGTGGAGAGTCAACTAATTCTCAGTAAGAAGATTCACACATTCAACTCCAATAGAACATGTTACGGCTGTGAATTTATATAGATGCTAGTTGGTTCATGAATTTTGAGGTGGGTAAAAAAAAACCAAAACTTATAAAGGAAAAACGTGATGCAAATCCTTTGTCCAATCAATGACTGATCTTAATGAACTGACCTGGAAGCAGGGTGGACTAGTGAAGAAAAAACCATCTTTGTGTACATCCAAGTTTAGCATAAGTACTCTGACATATTGGTCAAAATCAGAACCAAAGTATCAGTTTTGAAAAATAGTGGATGAAGATAGATCTCTCTGTTCAAAAATTATGTAGCCTTTCCATTCAAGAGTGAGAAAGTAAAAAAAGTACCGTTTTAAACAATCTCACATGTTTACAATTTACTGTAGTTACTGAAGAAATAATAGCATACCTGATTAACCAACTGGTTTTTGAACTTTTCAGGATGCATCTTTCGTTCAGAATGAAATGCGTAAGACACTTGAGCATCCATCCCTTCAGTCAGCAGCACAAAGTATTGAAGTAAGGTAGACTGACAAACAAAAGAACCCCTGATACAATCTAAGATCTAATACACTCCAAGAGAAGATAAAAATAATCAAGCTAAACAAGGAGAGACTAAAACGATGTAGGTTATCAATGAATTTTATTTTTTAGGGAAATATACATACTATAAATTTCTTCTATCATTTCATGTCACAATTTTAGGTAGAAAAAGTATTACAGTAGTTTTTATGGATAAATTTATTTATAATGGAATTTACATTGACATAACAGTGTGCCAACTAACTAAATTAAGTATAGAAAAACTAAGAAATAACATGCTTACCCATGTTGAAGTAATTCCAAAATCCCCCACGAAAAGTGTAGCAACCTTCCTGAGAAGCAGAAAGAAACAACCACATAAGGAAGAATGATCAGTAGGAAAAGAGCTCCCTTAAAGAGATTAGAGATCCCAGTGAAGATGGCAAAGTAGTTAAACTGCAGAAATCATGTTAAACAAGCAAATTATACAAAGGAGCCAAATACACATCCAACTATTTTTACACATCCAACTACTCAAACCGTGTCCCATCCATGCTCATCACAAGCTCAAAAATTTCTTCACACGTGGCCTCCACAACACCTACTGCCTTCATAGCTTTGCTACAGCTCCTTGGCTACATTCAGAAGCAAATTGAGGATGATTGTGTTGCCCAAAACATTCAATGAAATGGTAAAAATCACACCACGCAAATAAAAAAAGACCGGAAATAACACACAAGGTAATCAACTTCAAGAAGTTTCTTCAAAAATGCAACAAAGAAAGAAAATATCAGACTAAAATTATCAGTTTATATAATTACTAAAATTATCAGACTAAAATATTTGATAGAGTAATGCAACATAGAAAGAAAAGTTAGCTGGAATTTTGACAAAATTCAAGAAAAGTCTCCAGATGAAATAAAGTGGTAGAACCACTCATCCATGTCTTAGTAAAAAAGCATGCCAACACTTTCTGTTCAAATTACTAACAGGAAAATTCTGTTTGCAAGACATTTTTCAATTTCATATATATGCTCAGCTTATTGGTTACAACTTACAACAACCTTACAAGATTAGGAAACAACATTTACCTCCTTTTCATTATCATATACCATAGCACAGTCTATATGCCTGTATCCTGCCTGCAGACACCATTGAAAGCATTTAATCAAAGCAAAAAATTAGCAGATGAAGTGTTGGAAATTCGAGTGTCTAAATTTCATAATGGTAAAGTATTAGTTAAGTAAAGAGTATATAAATTTCCTTGGTTAATCAAATAAATTTCCAAAATGTCAGACATGCTACAAGTGAAAACAAGAACCACTTGTTCATATAACTATTACTTTATAAAAATAATGGACAATGAGACAAAACCTTATGATCAAATTCAGCCATCTTCAGAACAATAGGCATACAACAATGCATTCTTGAAAATAGGACTTCGGGTCACAAAATGCATACAAAATGGACTTCAGGTACTAACGACATTTAAACTAATTATGGACAGAGAATTAGATGTTCATAATTATCCTAACTCAAAAAAGAAAACTATACCTAAAACACACTCATCAGAGGAGCAAGAGCAGAAATGCTTGTGTCTTTGCAAATTAAAGACTTTCTACAATACAAGATTTATCTACTCATTCATTTTCTTCAAACCTCACTCATACTCCAGCACTTAATCTTTGGAGTTCAGACTGAGGAATTTCCAAAATCTACAACATAAAGGAGCTATTTCGTTGTCAACTTCGATGGGTACACGCCGAACTAGACATCAGTGGAATGAAAAATCTCCAAAGTAGTGGAGTAACTATAAGCTAGACACCACAAGTTCATCCTAAATACTAAGAATCGAAGTCCTTTCATACCAACTTTCAGTCAAAAGAATGAACGACTGAATAAAACAAAATAAAATCTTACTTTTATTCTTACTGAACATTACTATCAGATTAAGCATTATTTAGCATGGCAAAATTTCAGATTAAGCAACCATTAAATATCAGATTAAAACCATTGCTAACCAAACATAATTCACAAATAAAAAATCTTTACATTGCTATCATGATCCTAATAATCAGAGAAACTAAACCAATTCTCAGTGAGGGTTTAGGTTATAGCACAATAAAAAACTATAGAGTTTTATATTCAAAATTTGAGAAAATCGAACTAAGAAGAAGGATTACATTTGAGTTTGAGCTGAATCGGCGGTGAAGATTGACAACAGCGATTACGATCAACAACGATGGTGGTGAACGAATTTGTCTCTAACGAGTTCTGAGCGAGAAGCATTGGTGCCAATCGATGTTCTGTTTTCTAAATAGATATACAGAACTCCAAACACTCCTATCAAAAATTTCAACACAATGACAAAATCAAGTGAGAATTCAACAAGCTTCAACAGCAACAATCCAACAAATGCAAAGTTTACCGTAATCAAGTGAGAATGTAGAAAGGAAATTTTGAGTCAAAACCCTAATGCATGAGTATCCATAATCAAAGTTTACCATTTGAACCAAAAATATTCAAATCCCTAATTCATAAGTGTACCTTGAACTAACGGGATCCTCGATGCTTACGAGTGATTTGAATGGTGTCGAAGCTGTGCGAACAAGTCAGAAATTCAATCCTCCAATTGGAACTGAACGATGTTGAACAATTAGGAACTCAACGAGAATGTACGAGTGATTGAGAACTCATCGATTGGAACTAAGCTTTGTTGCGTTGAACGATTGAGAACGAGTTTATGAATTGAACGGGTTTTTGAGCACTTTTGTGAAGAGAGTTTCTGAATTTCTGAATTGGGGACAAGTGATTTGAGAAAGAAGAAAGAGTTTCTGAAATGAATAGGGAGCAGAACAGTGAGAATGATGGAGAAAGAGGGAAGAGTGAATCGTGCCAAGGTTCACCAAGCACGTGCGAGGCTAATGACTTGCGTCACTTGTACAAACCGACGCAAGTTTCATTTAAAAAATTATATACCGACGACGGTTGAAGTAACTGCCGCAAGTAATCCGACCCAAAAAGCCACTTTTTTTGTGGTGAGTGGCCTATTATTGTTGTATCCGCACTATTAAGAGTGCACTATAGGTCTTGTACCAATCACTCATACCATTAACCAGTGTTGTAAAGGGGAGTGTAACCCTTAGAGACTAGGGAGTGAATCTCCTAGTGCGGACGTGCTGCATTCGTGGTTGTAGGGTGAGGAACCCTTTGTTGTGTGGGTAGTGCTAGACGAATGGTGGGTCACCTAGTAGTTAGGCTATTTGGAAATCTAGGAAAGGTTTTCCTAGTTGTGTATCGAGGTCCCTGGCGAAAGGAGGTTCCTAGTAGCTTGCGGGGCGCTCTGGTTGTACTTGGGGACGCGAGGCGTCTTTGGTTAGTGAAAAGCTCAAGCGGGTCACTTGGGGACTGGATGTAGGCCGGGGTTTGCCGAACCAGGATAAAATCTCCGGTGCAATCTCTTCTATCCCTTATCTCTTTATTTTCTGTTATATTTATTTGTTGTGCATCATAGCGATTATTTTCATAATAATTAATTTAAAGGGTTTTAAATTAATTAGCACGGTAACGGTTTTCGTTGTTCTTATTTTAAGTGCATCCGCGCATATTAGTTTTTCTATTATTATTAATATTATTCGCTTCAGCGCAATCGTTTTCATCGTTATAATTATTTTCCGCTGCAAATCTCTTTAAATTTGTTGAAAACGTTTTAAAGCGAATATTTTCCAATGTTTTCGTAAACACCCAATTCACCCCCACTCTTGGGTGACGGCTGCCAATCCTAACAATAATTCTAACAATTGGTATCAAAGCTTCGTGCTCTGGTAAAGGCCTAATAGCCTGAGTTAAAGATCCTTGTAGATTGGCAGCGTTGGGATATTTTATTTGTTTTTAATATGGCGGGATTTTCATTCGATGATGCACCATTTTTTGATGGAAATAATTTTCACTATTGGAGTGCGAGAATGAAAATATTTTTAGAATCTATCAGCATTCGTCTATGGAATGTCGTTTTACATGGTTTTGATGAAAAATCTTCTTCCTTGAATTTTCAAGCTATGCATGTTTTTAAAAATGCTTCGAACCATGATGCATTTGCTACTATTGAAAATTGTGAAAATTCTAAGGATATTTGGGACACTTTACATGTACACTATGCTACTAATGATCTTGTTGAAAGTGTAAGTGTCCACATGAAAGAGGAGAAGGAACAACAAGAAGTTGCTATAGAACGTGAAAGGACCAACTCCCTAGACGAAAATTTTGATGATGAAAGTGAAAGCGTGGGGAGTAACTCAACAAGCGAATGTAATGACTTAGAGAGGATTTTTGAAACCTTTATGGACTCACTGGAGGAATCAAGTGACTCGGATGCGGAATCAATGGCAGATGAAATTAAAACATCCGACTACTTGGATCATGAGGACCATGAGGTAATTTCAATTAGTCTTGTTCTAAATCTCTACAATTTGCATATAATGATTTGAATGATGGTTTGATAAATTTGGAAAATAGAAACTTGGACTCTTTACAAAAATTATCTCTAATTGAAAATGAAATTGATATTTTGAAAAATGGAGATATTTTTGATAAAGAGATATTTTTAGAAAACAGCTCCTCAACCATTTTTGAAAATTGCTTACATATTGAAAAACAAGTTGAGGAAGCACTTTTTGAAAGTAACATTGAAAAATCAAATTGTTCAAATTCTTTACTTGATGAAATTGAAAGTAATGTGGATATCCAAAAATCAAGTAAGGTCGATGACAATAATATTTTTCAATGTGAAATAAAAAATTCCAAGTTTCATGAAAATATTTTTGAAAAAGTCAAACCATCATCCAAACCCATTACTTGCAACTATTGTGGTAATTTAGGACATATTTCTCATTTGTGCTTTTATCGTAAAAATTATAATATGATAAATAAATATGTGTGGGTTCCAAAGGTTACTAAGGAATCTATGACTAACCCCCAAGGACCCAAGATAAATGGGTACCAAAAGGTTCTCCTTGTGTTAAAAATGTGCAGGAAATTAAATCAAAGGGTGAACCATTTGGACAACGTAAATTACCACTGTTTGATGAAAGAGGATTGTAGGTTATTGTTGTATGTAATTTCCTACTGTTTGATGCCAAAGACAAATCAGAATTATGCACAAGCTAATGGTGATGAAATGCGTATTTTATGGTATTCGTGAGCACATTCCTATCAATTGGTCACGTGTTGTGTTAGATAGGATGGTCACTGCTTCTGGTTCTACTGGGTCGGCTACTCTACCTTATGCTATGTTGGTGTCTAAGCTATTGTCTTTCTATGGTGTGGAACTTGATGATGAGGAAGAGGAATCCATCACTGATCAGAATTGTATTAATACTACTCTGTTTCATGGTTTGGGTATGGATGAATATCCTGAGGCTAGGTCGTGGATGTGGAAAATTGACATTCAGAAGATTGAGCAACAAAAGAAAGCGGAAGAGGATTTGGCTCGTCGCATGGCTGATATGCATGGGGCTGGTCCATCTGCTCCATCACAGGATGCTGGTATAAATGTTGAGGATTTTCTGAATGTTCCTAATGCTGAACAAGAGCAACCTCCACCAAGAGCTGATGCTGGTTTTGATTATCGTGCTCTTCATGATAGTCTCTCTGGACATATAGATGAGCGTTTTGTGAAAATGGAGGCTAGGCAATATGCTATTGAGGAGCGTCAGAAGGCTATATTGGAGCGTGGATTTCAGGATATGGCTATACGACATCAGGCTATGGAGGACCGCTTCTTCGGTGCTCTTGGGAGGATGTTTCCACAATCACCACCACCACCTCAGTGATCATGGATTTTATCATGCATTGCATTATGTTTTGATGCACTATCTATCTCGTTTTATTATGTTTTGGTGATTATGTCTCAGACTATGGTTTATGGGTTTATGTTTTCTGGTTTATTATGGTGTGTATGGTTCGTTGTTAAGTCCGATTTGTGGACTAGGTTCTATGTTTCAGACTATGGTTTGGTTTTATGTGTGTTTGGGTTATGTGCTTTGATGTACTTGGATGCTATGGCACTTATGTCAAATGATATTTCTATTATGTTTAGTGCTTGTGTGTTTTATACCCTTACATATCTTTTCTATAGTTTGAAATGTGGTTATTGTGTGTTACTCATTCTCACCTTTGGCAAGGTTTATTGTTCTTTTTTTTTATTAATGCCAAAAGGGGGAGAAAGGTTTGGATTGTTGTTTTTTGTAGGTTGATTACACTTTTCCTAAGTGTGCATACATTTAGGGGGAGTTTGGATTTGGAATAGTTTGTCATTCATCAAAAAGGGGGAGATTGAAGATGCAAGGATTCAATTATGTTTTGATGAAGACAACTTTATGTGGCAAACTTACAACAACAAATCTCAGGACTAGTTTTACTACTTTCTCATATATTTGTATTGTAATTGTATTATTATTTTATATATGAGTGTGGGTGGTAGAATTAGGATAGAAATCTCAATTTGAATTAAAGAATTTATTATGTTTTAAATTGGGATTGCATTGATAGAGAAAAGGGCTCAAGATTTTATTAAAATAAATCAGTGAGAAATTAAATTTAAAAGAAAAGGATTTTAGCAGTGTTTAATCGATTAAATTTCAGTTTAATCGAGTATTAATCGATTAAGGCATCGTTTAATCGATTAAAGGCTGTTAAAACTGAATCATTAAAAGCCTTTCATTTTCAACGTGACAAAGGTTACGAACCATTATCATTTCACAGCATTTTTCACATCTTTTACACATACTCTTGAGCTAAGATTCTTTCTAAAAACATCATCTCTATCAATGTTCTTTTGAATCTCAATTTGAATGCATACTTCATTCTTTTTGATTCAAAATTGAAGATTCAATGTTCTTGAACATTATTAGTTGAATCATTTTGTAACAAAGGGTTACGTTCATCAAGATTCAACAAAGGAAAGATTTCAATTGAGGCAAATTGAAGAAGAAGGGTTGGAGCATTACTCTTAGCAATCGAAGATACATTGCTCGAAGCTCATTGGGATTGAACGCGACGTTTCAATCAAAGGAGGAACGAAGAGGATCGAATTACAAGATTGGGGTAGTGTCATATGAATTGGTACTTCATATGATAACGGGTTAGGATCGAGAGTTGAGAGGATTCTAACGATTCTTGTAAACTGATCTATTTGTTCATAGTGTAGCAAATCACCTAATCCAGAGAGGGTGGACTGGATGTAGCTCACCGATTGTGAGTGAACCAGGCTAAAATCACTGCGTTCTTCGTTCTTTACTTTTTACGTTTATTTCAATTAAAATCGATCAAGAGCTTAAAAAACAAATAGGATTAGTATTGGGTTTTTCAATTACGTATTCATTATATTCTTGTTAATTGATTCGTGATTGATTTCTCTGATTTGATTCTTGATTCGTTTGAGTTTCATAGAATAATCGATTTGTATTGAATTCTGAATTTCTGCAATTTTAACAGTGTTTAATCGAGTAGTACTCGATTAAGGAAAAATTGACTTTCAGGTTTAATCGATTAAATTGCAGGTTAATCGATTAAATCAGTGTAAACTGCTTAAAATTGAACTGTTTCTGAACCATTTTTGATTACTTTCGAAATTCTGGTATCGTAGCTTAACCATTCTATTCACCCCCCCTCTAGAAGGTTATTTTTAGCCGCTTGTTGGTTTCCAATAAAGGGGAAGTCAATGAAGTCAAAGAACCAATGGTCCAAAAATAAGCATTATGATCAAAAGAGAAAGATGTTCACAACCAAAGCTTCTCACATGCAAAAAGGTGAAATCATAAGATTGAGGACCTCGAACAAAAAGTGATGGCATGAATCCAGTAGAGGAGAAAAGAAGAAATTATCGAAGATGGTACCTAAGAGGACAAGAACTAAATGGGTCGATCAAAGGAGAAAGATGCCTACCAACACCAAAGCTTCACATGAGAAAAATGGAAGATTCGATATATTCGAAAATCAAAAGGTGAAGCAATGGGTAAAGGCAAGAACTTCATTGGTCAACAAACCTAAGGTATCAATCTCTTATTCCTCTTATATCAATGATTATACAAAGGTATACTTGGACTATTCTAATTTTTATTCATACTAAGGTGGATCATGGGTGCTAATTTTTTTTTAAAAAAAATATTTTTAATTATCATGATCACTCCTTGGTTGAATTAAATCATGTGTGCTTTACACCTTTTGAAAATTCTTTTTAGCACATGATTATTTTTGGTATAGTCCTAGATACCTGTTACATATAGTGTGTTACATCATGTGAGGTTAAAATTTTTGTTGTTATCTCCTATCACATGATTACGCTTTATATGTAATGATATTGCATTGATATATGAGGACATGCTTGTATTTGTAAGGACATGTTTGGTACGACATGGACTTATAACATAAGCATGGTGATATTTCCTTTTATGATTAGTGCATATATTTAAAATTGTACATTCATATTTTACCTTCATAATATCCTTGATATTAGTGAAGAGATGCAACTAATCCTTGAGGATCCAAGACTTTGGATACCAAAAGTATTATCTTAAGTAGTATTGCAGGTGATATTTCAAGCACAAGAGGATTCATGCACTATGAGATTAATCGAAAGAATACCAAAGAGGGTCATGAACTTAATCAAGAGAAATGCGACATGATGGACACAATTGAAGTTCTCTTCAATCTATGCAATAAGGACAAGAAACCTAAAGGAAGAACTTCACAAGTGCACGGACAAACATTATAACTTGAGAAAGTGTCACAAACGATAAGTATCACCATTCTTATTTTTTTTTTAACTATTTTATGTTACTTACCTTTGTGATACATATGTTTATGCTGAAATGTTTTAAAATGATTTATTCCTTCTTCGTCATTTTTTTTTAAATCTTTTTGAAGGAAAAATTATTTTTTAGCATGTTTGATATATTCATGTGTTACTAATTCTTAAGAATCCAAATTTATTGGATACCAAGAAAATGCACCTAATTAGCCTTGCAGGTATTACTACAAGTCTCAATGATGCAATGTTCTCTGAAAAATCTATGATTCGATGGACTCAAATGAAAAGAGAACTTGACGATATTCAAGCCTTGAAAGTGATACTGCAATATTAATACGATCTCTTGGAATGGAAGAAGTGCAACACATTGAATAAGAGGAGAATTCCTTCAATTGCAGAATGTTGAATATCCGAATGGGAGGAACTCCAAAGCTTACTATCTCTATTACTTGGGAAAATATCATCTCGATAAGTATCACTACTCCTAAAACTTTTCATTCTTGTGATACATCTTGTTTATGTGATATATGCCTTAGATGACAAAGTTTGCTGAATTGAATTGCATTAAATATTTTTTGTCATGGCATATAGGCTCATAAAGTTTTGATGATGCTTTATATAGTGAGCATACACATGTTTTTTATTGATGCATTTGATCTCCCTTTATAATATGCTTGGTTGAATCATTCTTTTAGAAAGGGGGAGAAATTTTTTTCAAATTTGCATGAAAACATGTTTGCTACTTCACTCTATCTTGACATCATGCGTCTTTTTAACTATGTATTGGGACAAAATTTTTTGTGTTTCCCATAACTCCTTATGCTGATGTCAAAGTAGGGGGAGTAAAGTATGTAACAAATCTCCTTGTTATTATTAATGCTTCTACCCAGTGTTTCAGGGGGAGTTTAGCATTTGGTTTATTTGATCAAAAGGGGAGAGATATTTTACAAAAGACATGGGCTTAATGAAGACAAAAGGGGAAGAGAACCAAATGTCGTCGACTAAACAAAAGGGATCATGTGATAACTCCCATGGAAAGAAAAGTGAGAAGTCAAGCTTACTCATGGGGAGAAGAATTCTGAGCTTCATAGCATATCTGAAGAATAACAAAAGGGGGAGAAGAAAATTTCAAGAATAACAACAAGAGAAGAACTCTTAACCCACTTTTTGTTGTTGACAAAAGGGGGAGAAGAATTCCTGAATGATGCAAGAATGCGAAGCGTGTATCTGTTGTATCTAATGCATCTATAGCATCTATACATGGGGAGAGTATCCTTTTTGTATCCTTGTTGTATTCTTTGTGTTCTAGGGATAAGGATGTGTTTATTATATATAGCTTATATAACACTTGTGATGCAGATCATTCATAATACAGGTTTGTCATCATCAAAAACGGGAAGTGTTGGAAGTCAAGCTTTCCCAAGGACTTCAAGTGCAAATATTTTATATGGTTTTGATGATAACAAACTCAAGCTTCTCAAGCTCTTATCAAGTGCAATCACAAGATCTTCATCCTTCAAGTCCAAGTTTCAAGTTGAAGATTCAAGCGAATGAAGTTGAAGATTCAAGCAAATGAAGATTTTAGCCTTTTCCCTTAGGACATCATGTAAGGTAATGAAGTCAAGGTTTATATTATGTTAAAAGGCCAATATAAGTTTTTCTAAATATATTTTTTCATAAATAAGGAGAAGAAAAAGAAGTTTTGTGAAAATCAGTTTTTATATCTTAGTTTCGGTGAAAACAATTGATGTTACAAAACTCTGAATATTTTTATGTTATGCAAGAAGGAGTAATCAATTACTTGCCTAAGTTAATCGATTAACTTTGTTGCATTGTAGAAAAATCAGAGAGCTTGTAATTGATTAAGTGAACTTTGCTAATCCATTACTTTCTGTATGAGAGTAATCGATTACCTGGATCAAGTAATCAATTAAAATTGTTGCATCATATATTTTCCTGAGACAAAGTAATCGATTATTGCTTTGAAGTAATTAATTACATGATGTTGCATCATACAATTATCAGAGGCTCTGTAATCGATTATTAGAATAGTGGTAATCGATTATATGAGTTGCATCATATATTAAACAGAAGTGAAGTAATCAATTACATGCATGTGATAATTGATTACTGGTTTTTAAAATGAATTTCAAAGTTTCTATTTTTAAAAGGGATAATCGATTACCTTCCTCAAGTAATCGATTACCTCAAGTTTTATTGAAAAACGTGTCAGAATCATTTTTATTATTTCCTTATTTGTTTTTATATATAAGATTCTGATTTATTTTATAAAATTCGAAAATGATTTTAAATTTGAATTATTTCCTTTTTCGTTTTAAGAATCAAATCTTTGTTTTATTTTCTAAATCTTTTTTGTTTGGTTTTGATTTTAAAACTTAAATTATTTTATTTCCAAAATCGTTTTTGATTTGATTCTGATTCTATTTTCAAATTCAAAATTCAAATTTCAAATATTTTCAAATCTTTGGTTTTAATTCTTAAATCTTTTATTTTATCTTTTGATTTGTTTTTGATTTCAAAAACAAACTCTATTTATTTGTATTTCAAAATCAGTAACACTTCTACAATCAAGAACTCTGATCACCACGTTTCTTCTTCTTATTCTTCTCTGGTTTTCACGCTCAATCTTTTTGAAGAAAAACAAAACCTTGTATTGGCCTGATAACACTTTCTTTTGACTTCATTGCTATAGAGCTATATTGTTGTATCTGTGTTGCTTAGAACACATAATTGTTAGAGTGGCCTATTATTGTTGTATCCACACTATTAAGAGTGCACTATAGGTCTTGTACCAATCACTCATACCATTAACCAGTGTTGTAAAGGGGAGTGTAACCCTTAGAGACCAGGGAGTGAATCTCCTAGTGCGGACGTGCTGCGTTCGTGGTTGTAGGGTGAGGAACCCTTTGTTGTGTGGGTAGTGCTAGACGAACGGTGGGTCACCTAGTAGTTAGGCTATATGGAAATCTAGGAAAGGTTTGTGAATTCAATGCTCCTAATTAGGTGGATTATGTTTTGATGATGACAAAATAATTAACAAATCATGCCTTGAAGATATTGCAACATCAACATCAACAAGAAGTCAAGAAAAGAAGACAAGTGCCCAATCATTCTCAATCAAATATTAATTGTAAATTTCTAATTTATGTTGAGAGTGGTTGAGAGTGGGTAGAAATAGTTAGTCTCTTCTAGGAATAAATTTTTATATGTTTATTAAGTTGAGATTGACCAAAAATTAATACTTGAGAGGAAAAATAAAATTGAAAAATAATTTTTCCCATATCTGATCAAAATACTCGAGTATTTTTATAAAGACTCGAGTATATACTCGAGTATTTATAGAAAAACTCGAGTATTTGTGCCAGGTCAGCAAATATGACCGTTAGTCTTGTTCGTGCACCAATTCACTCGTGACCGACCAAAAAGACTCGAGTATTTACCAAAAGACTCGAGTATTTTTGTCCAGTCAGCAAAAATGAACGTTGGAGAGACTCAAAAACCCAATTGAGGGCATTTGAGTCTCATCCAACCCCAAGAGAGAATTCTGAACCTTATTGTAAAATTTCTCTTTGAATTTGTGCAAGAACAAACAAGACAACAACACATCATTGATTACAAGCTTTCATAATTTCCTCTTCTCAAGTGTTAATTCCCAAAAAGCTCAACTTCTCACTCATATTGTCATTTTATTCCAAGTTGAGTTTTAGGCCTCAATTCTTACATTGAGCTGTGCTTATTTGTGCTAATCCATTGTGAGATTAGTAATACACATACAAAAAGCTTGATTATTCAAAGTCTTGGATTGTTCCCAAGCAAACCCTAAGTGGCTTAGGGTGTTGGAAGTCTTGAGAGGTTCTCAAGCACAAGACTAGGAGGTTCCTAGCCCGGTGGAGTTTCTTGAAGGGAGTTCAAGGAAGCTTTGTGAAGAGTTCTTCAATCACCGGAATCAAATTGGGGTAGAAATCAAGAGTTTGGTACACTCTTGAAAGGGTTAGGTTGAGTGAGGCCATTCTCAAGCAATCCTTTGTAATTTCTAACAATTTGATTATTAGTAGAAACTCCTAAGTGATTAGGAGGACTGGATGTAGCTCATTGTTGGAGTGAACCAGGATAAAATTGCTTGAGTGTTGGTTTATTGCTTTTAATCTACTTTCTAGCTCAATAGACTTAAGTCATTTCAATCAATTAGGATTTATACAATTAGGTAGCAAGTTCAAGGAATCTTTGTGTTTAAAAGTTATTTAGATTGCTTGCTATTCTGTTGGATAAGTTCCTGTTTATTATTGAATTGATTTGAGTTAAATTGCTGAATTTTCATTTCTTGTTTTTCTGCTATCTGATAGGAAAAACTCGAGTATTTCAGAAAAGACTCGAGTTGTTCATCACTGAAAAACTCGAGTATTTCACAAAAGACTCGAGTCTTTTGTGTCTGATTCCAGAAAATTCAGTCTTAGCTCCATTCTTCAATTATCAATCGAAATATTTGGTATTAGTGCTTCAAAATACTATTCACCCCCCCTCTAGTATTTGCTTAGCCCGCTTGTTGGTTTCCAACAAGTGGTATCAGAGCTCGGTCGAAAGATCGAGTGTAACAACTTTTTCGAAAAAGATCCTTTTGGAAACTTAATGGGCTCTAGCAATAACTTTGGTGGAGAAGGAGCTTCAATAAACCGTCCTCCACTATTTAATGGTGAAGGATATGTTTATTGGAAAACTCGCATGAAAGTTTTTATTGAAGCAATTGATATGGATATTTGGGATGCAATTGAAAATGGTCCTTTCATTCCCAAAAAGAAAATAAATGATGAAATTGTTGAAATTCCAAGGAGTAGTTGGAATGATGATGAAAAGAGAAAAGTCTCATTTGATTTAAAAGCTAAAAACATCATCTTTTCGGCTCTATCCCATGATGAATTTTATAGAGTTTCCCAATGTAAATCGGCAAAAGAAATGTGGGATACTTTGCAAGTCACACATGAGGGAACAAGTGAGGTTAGAGATGCAAGATTGAATTCTCTAACACACGAATATGAATTGTTCCACATGTTGCCAAATGAAACTATTAGTGACTTGCAAAAGCGATTCTCTCACATCGTTAATCATTTGATTTCCTTGGGAAAAGTATTTCGCAATGGTGAAACTACTAACAAAATTCTAAGATGTCTTGATAGGAGTTGGCAACCCAAGGTAACCGCCATCAAGGAATCAAGAGACATAAATAGCATGGACTTAGCCACTTTGTTTGGCAAACTCCAAGAGCATGAGATGGAGCTTACAAGACTTGGGATGCATGAGGAATCGGACAAAAAGAAAAAGAGCATAGCACTCAAAGCTTCAACCAAAGCTACAAAAGAAGTTGAAGAATGCTCTACAAGTGGAGATTCCGATGGTGAACCAAATCAAGAAGAATTTGGGATGTTTGTGAAAAGATTCAACAAATTCTTCAAAGGGAAGAAAGGTGGATCTTCATCCAATTTCAAGAGAACCAAAGACTCCAAACAAAGAGAAAAGAGTACCAATGATGGAGTTAAGTGTCATGAATGTGGTGGGGTTGGTCACATAAGAATGGAATGTGCCACATTCTTGAAGAAGAATGACAAGAAGACCCAAGAGACCAAAGGGAAGCGTGCATACATTGTTTGGGATGCACCGGAGAAGAGCAATGAATCATCTTCAAGTAGTTCCGGTGATGAAAATGCAAATCTTTGTCTCATGGCCAAGAACAATCATGAGTCCTCATCAAGAGCTAATCATGACATGGGTGAAAGTGATGATGAGGTAACCTCTAGCTCTTCTTGTTCCTCTTCAAACTCCATTTCCTATGATGATTTGCAAGAAGCCTACAATGAAATGTTAATTCAATTTAGAAGGCTTGCTAAAATCAATAAGGAAAAAGGAAAGAAAATTTTGGAGTTTCAACAAATAATTGATGAATTGCAAAAATCTATAAATGAGTTGAAACTTCAAAATGAATCCTTGGAACTTATTAATTCTAGTCATCAAAGTGATTGTGGAAATCATGAGGAGATTATCACTCCATGTGAGAGATGTGATGAACTTGAAAAAGAAGTGAAAGAGTTGAAAAACAAACTCACAATCTCACATAGTGATAGAAACCTCAACCGGTTGTTGAACTCTCAAAGACATAATCACAACAAAACCGGTTTAGGATATGTTCATAAAACGAACAAAAAGTACAAGGTGGTTGGAACATTTTCTAAGAAAAACTCATCAAAGAGACCAACTTGTACTTATTGTGGAAAAGTTGGACATATCAACATTGATTGCCATATTAAGAAGTTTGAAATGAATAAGGGCACTTATATGTGGATTAAGAAGGGAGAAAGTCCCAACACTAACCCTAAGGGACCCAACATTGTTTGGGTACCCAAAGTGAACAAGTGATTGCATTTTGTAGGTGTGTCTTCGAACGGGAAAACAATTGTGGTATCTTGATAGTGGATGTTCGAAGCACATGACGGGAGATAAGCGGCACTTCATTGAGCTTACTCCAAAGGAAAAGGGTTATGTCACTTATGGGGACAACAACAAAGGCAAAATCCTTGGTATTGATGGCATAGTCTTTTCAAAAGAAGAAAAAGAGAGAGAGAATTCAAAAGTTGATGAAAGAGAAGTAAGGGAAGAACTTCCTCCAACTTGGAAATCGGTCAAGGCTCATCCTATAGACAAAGTCATAGGAGATATGTCAAAGGGAGTACTTACTCGTAGGTCTATTCAAAACATTTGCCACTATGTCTCATTTGTTTCTCAAATTGAACCCGATTCAATTAAAAAGGCCATTGAGGATGATCATTGGGTTCTTGCTATGCAAGAAGAATTAAACCAATTTGAAAGAAATGAAGTTTGGGATCTAGTCCCTAAACCCGATGATCATACCATAATTGGTACTAAATGGATTTATAGAAACAAACTTGATGAATCCGGGTTGATTATAAGAAACAAAGCTAACTAGTAGCTCAAGGGTACAACCAAGAGGAAGGTATCGATTATGATGAGACCTTTGCTCCGGTTGCACGTCTTGAAGCAATCCGAATTTTACTTGCTTATGCTTCAATCATGAAATTCACTTTATGTCAAATGGATGTTAAAAGTGCTTTCTTGAATGGGTTTATAAATGAAGAAGTGTATGTCAAACAACCCCCCGGTTTTGAAAATAGTGAATTTCCAAACCATGTTTATAAATTGAAAAAGGCACTCTATGGATTGAAACAAGCTCCTAGAGCTTGGTATGATCGATTGAGTTCCTTTCTATTAGAAAACAAGTTTCAAAGAGGGAAGGTTGATAATACATTATTTATTTATAAAACCAAGGATGACATTTTGTTAGTACAAATCTATGTTGATGATATCATTTTCGGTGCTACTAACGTGTCTCTTTGTAGAAAGTTTTCAAATTTGATGAAAAAGGAATTTGAAATGTCAATGATGGGAGAACTCAAGTTCTTCCTAGGCTTACAAATAAAGCAAGTCAAGGAGGGGATATTTGTGCATCAAGGGAAATATTGCAAAGAGCTCCTTGAAAAATTCGGATTGGACAAGTGCAAGGAAGCCTATACTCCAATGAGCACATCATGCTACCTAGACAAGGATGAACAAGGTACACCGGTTGATGTTAGTAAGTATAGGGGTATGATAGGTAGTCTCCTATATCTCACTGCATCTAGACCGGATATTATGTTTAGTGTATGCATGTGTGCTAGATTTCAAGCTAATCCTAAAGAATCTCACCTATCCGCAGTTAAACATATATTTAAGTATCTAAAAGGAACAATTAACACTGGTTTATGGTATCCTGCTGATGCCAATCTTAGTCTAGTTGGTTACTCAGATTCCGACTTCGCCGGATGCAAGCTTGATCGCAAAAGCACCAGTGGTACTTGCCATTTCCTGGGAAGTTCATTGGTGTCATGGTTTTCTAAAAAGCAAGCTTGTGTCGCTCTTTCTACCGCCGAAGCGGAATATATCGCAGCCGGTAGTTGTTGTGCTCAACTGTTATGGATGAAACAACAATTATCGGATTTTGGTTTGAAACTTGAAAATATTCCGATTAGATGCGATAACACGAGTGCAATCAATTTGACTAAGAATCCGGTGTATCACTCAAGAACTAAACACATTGAAATAAGACATCACTTTTTAAGAGATCATGTACAAAAGGGTGATTGCACAATTGAATTTGTTAGTACCACAAATCAATTAGCCGACATTTTTACAAAACCTCTACCAAGGGACACCTTTTATCATATTAGGAGAGAACTTGGTATTTTAGATGAAGCTAATATAGGTTAATTGCATTGTGTGTCATTTTTTTTGAAAAAAAAAGAAATCACCATATTAGTCTTACTCTAATGTGTTATTGATTCTTAGTTAAATTGTCCTTGATGATATTTGAAATTGTATGTGTTAATTGTGTGTGATTCTGTACTGTATTCCAAGTTGGTAGTGAAGCATTTGTGTTTGATTTGTGTTTGGTCTTTCAAAACTGTGTTTTTACTTTCTGTTCTGTCAAAATACTCGAGTTTTTCCAAACAAACTCGAGTATTTTAATTCAAAATTAAATCAGTTTTAAATTGAAAAAGTTTTTAATCAGGGTCTGAGAAAAATACTCGAGTGTTTCTCAAAACACTCGAGTCTTTCGAAACCCCCATTTTTTGAACTTTCAGACCAAACTCGAGTATTTTCCAAAAACTTGAGTATTTTGCGTTTTCCTGAAATTTGAACTTTCGGACCAAACTCGAGTTTTTCAATTTTTACTCGAGTTTTCTGGGGAAATCTGGGCTGAGTCACGATCGACTCGAGTATATTTTCAAAAACTTGAGTGTATCCTAAAGAACAACTCGAGTATTTATGAATGTACTCGAGTATTTTGAACTGTTTATATATACTCTCAGACTCGAGTTTTTGCGACCCTCTTCTCTCTCGGTTTTCTCATATCTCTCTCCTCAAAACTCAGATTTTCCTCAAAGTTTTGTCAAATCTTACTAGTTTTTCATCCTCTCAACTCTTCTCTCGGTTTTATTCTCCTCCAGATGCTCCAGCTCCTTCAATGTTTTGATGATGTTGACCTTTGCAGTCTATCTTAGTTTTCATTCTGTTTTTATCATATTGGTCTTTGTTACATTTTCTGTATTTTGAGAACTTGGTGTTTTGAGACTTTGGGTTTATTATTGCACCTTTGGTTTGGACCTTTTATGATGTTTTTATGTTAATAAATTTGGTTTTCATTATGATGTTTGTGCAAAGCTTCAGGGGGAGCTCTTTCTTGTTATTATATCTCCGTTTTATTTGCGTAGTTGGTTATGGGGTTTTCCGATTATGCACCTCTCCTCCCTTGATCTTTTTCCTAAATTGTTACATCTTTTTTGGCGTATGACAAAAAGGGGGAGAGATATTATACACTTGTCTTGATATTGTTGCACCTAAAATTCTCTAATTATGGTATATACTCTGATAATTGTTAAAAACTCTAATACCATAGGCTTGGTGCTAAAATTAAATTGTCATAACATCTTGCACAAGCTGAATTTTTAGATAGGTGAAAAGTATCATATAGTGAGGGGGAGTTGCTTCTCCAAGTGGATTCAAGCTCAACAAATGGTACAAGTGTTAATTATTTTGTCATCACCAAAAAGGGGGAGATTGTGAATTCAATGCTCCTAATTAGGTGGATTATGTTTTGATGATGACAAAATAATTAACAAATCATGCCTTGAAGATATTGCAACATCAACATCAACAAGAAGTCAAGAAAAGAAGACAAGTGCCCAATCATTCTCAATCAAATATTAATTGTAAATTTCTAATTTATGTTGAGAGTGGTTGAGAGTGGGTAGAAATAGTTAGTCTCTTCTAGGAATAAATTTTTATATGTTTATTAAGTTGAGATTGACCAAAAATTAATACTTGAGAGGAAAAATAAAATTGAAAAATAATTTTTCCCATATCTGATCAAAATACTCGAGTATTTTTATAAAGACTCGAGTATATACTCGAGTATTTATAGAAAAACTCGAGTATTTGTGCCAGGTCAGCAAATATGACCGTTAGTCTTGTTCGTGCACCAATTCACTCGTGACCGACCAAAAAGACTCGAGTATTTACCAAAAGACTCGAGTATTTTTGTCCAGTCAGCAAAAATGAACGTTGGAGAGACTCAAAAACCCAATTGAGGGCATTTGAGTCTCATCCAACCCCAAGAGAGAATTCTGAACCTTATTGTAAAATTTCTCTTTGAATTTGTGCAAGAACAAACAAGACAACAACACATCATTGATTACAAGCTTTCATAATTTCCTCTTCTCAAGTGTTAATTCCCAAAAAGCTCAACTTCTCACTCATATTGTCATTTTATTCCAAGTTGAGTTTTAGGCCTCAATTCTTACATTGAGCTGTGCTTATTTGTGCTAATCCATTGTGAGATTAGTAATACACATACAAAAAGCTTGATTATTCAAAGTCTTGGATTGTTCCCAAGCAAACCCTAAGTGGCTTAGGGTGTTGGAAGTCTTGAGAGGTTCTCAAGCACAAGACTAGGAGGTTCCTAGCCCGGTGGAGTTTCTTGAAGGGAGTTCAAGGAAGCTTTGTGAAGAGTTCTTCAATCACCGGAATCAAATTGGGGTAGAAATCAAGAGTTTGGTACACTCTTGAAAGGGTTAGGTTGAGTGAGGCCATTCTCAAGCAATCCTTTGTAATTTCTAACAATTTGATTATTAGTAGAAACTCCTAAGTGATTAGGAGGACTGGATGTAGCTCATTGTTGGAGTGAACCAGGATAAAATTGCTTGAGTGTTGGTTTATTGCTTTTAATCTACTTTCTAGCTCAATAGACTTAAGTCATTTCAATCAATTAGGATTTATACAATTAGGTAGCAAGTTCAAGGAATCTTTGTGTTTAAAAGTTATTTAGATTGCTTGCTATTCTGTTGGATAAGTTCCTGTTTATTATTGAATTGATTTGAGTTAAATTGCTGAATTTTCGTTTCTGGTTTTTCTGCTATCTGATAGGAAAAACTCGAGTATTTCAGAAAAGACTCGAGTTGTTCATCACTGAAAAACTCGAGTATTTCACAAAAGACTCGAGTCTTTTGTGTCTGATTCCAGAAAATTCAGTCTTAGCTCCATTCTTCAATTATCAATCGAAATATTTGGTATTAGTGCTTCAAAATACTATTCACCCCCCCTCTAGTATTTGCTTAGCCCGCTTGTTGGTTTCCAACAAGGTTTTCCTAGTTGTGTATCGAGGTCCCTGGCGAAAGGAGGTTCCTAGTAGCTTGCGGCGCGCTCTGGTTGTACTTGGAGACACGAGTCGTCTTTGGTTAGTGAAAAGCTCAAGCGGGTCGCTTGGGGACTGGATGTAGGCCGGGGTTTGCCGAACCAGGATAAAATCTCCGGTGCAATCTCTTCTATCCCTTATCTCTTTATTTTCTGTTGTTATATTTATTTGTTGTACATCATAACGATTATTTTCATAATAATTAATTTAAAGGGTTTTAAATTAATTAGCGCGGTAACGGTTTTCGTTGTTCTTATTTTAAGTGTATCCGCGCATATTAGTTTTTCTATTATTATTAATATTATTCGCTTCAGCGCAATCGTTTTCATCGTTATAATTATTTTCCGCTGCAAATCTCTTTAAATTTGTTGAAAATGTTTTAAAGCGAATATTTTCTAATGTTTTCGTAAACACCCAATTCACCCCCCTCTTGGGTGACGGCTGCCAATCCTAACAATAATTCTAACATATCTCACTGTTAAGGATCCACTTATTCTTTGGAATAACATAAAAGAGCGCTATGATCATCAAAAAACTTTAATTTTGCCTAAGGCCCGTTATGATTGGATGCATTTGCGCTTACAAGATTTCAAAACTATAAGTGAGTATAACTCAGCCATGTTCAGAATTACATCTCAGATGGAATTACGTGGAGAAAAAATCACTGATTATGATATGTTAGAAAAAACATTATCCACATTTCATGCAAAACAATTGCTCCTTCAGCAGCAATATCGTGAAAAAGGTTTCAAGAAATACTCTCAATTAATTTCCTGTCTTCTTGTTGCTGAACAAAATAATGAGCTATTACTGAAAAATCATGAATCCCATGCAACGGGCACTGCTCCATTCCCTGAAGCGAATGTAGCAACACACAGCCACAATTCCCATGCACAAACTCGTGGTCGTGGTCGTGGCCGTGGTAGTTATCATGGTCGTGGAAACGGTTATAGTGGATATGGACCCAGTCGTGGTCGTGGATATAAACAAGGTAAACATAATCGTGGTGGTTATTCGAAACACACATGGAAAAGGGGTGAAAATAATGAAAAAGGTGCTCAAATTAGCAAAAATAATGAAAAGAAATGTGATCGTTGTGGTATCAAAGACCATTGGGCTCGTGTATGTCGTACAACTGAACATCTTGTCAAGCCTTACCAAGAATCAATCAAGAAAAAAGGGAAAAATATAGAAACAAATTTTGCTTTTGAAGAAGACAATCCTGATTACAACTATATGAATACCACCTCTCTAGATGTTTCGGATTTCTTTACTGATCCAAATGAAAATTTTGATTTTCTATCTGGAGATGGAACTGCCAAAATTTAATTAGATGTTATTGGTTTTAGTTTATTTTTGTTTAGTTTATTTTTGTTTTTCCCTTTTTCCAATAAAGTATTTAGGTCTAGAATGTGTTTTCCTTTCTCTAATGAAGCAATAAAGTTTTTATTTTCAAGTTTTACCTTTTCATTTTTAAGAATTCATATTAATTATCTATTTTCTTTGTATCGTAGTAAGAATGAGTATCCCTTTACGTGCTTCAAATAAAGAAATGTGTCTTCCCGGTAGTGGAACAACTGACACAATTCTCAAGGATAAAAAATATTTCTCCTACCTAGTAATGAAAGAAGCAAATGTTAATACAATATCTGGTAGAACAAATATAATTGAAGGCTCCGAAAGAGCAAATATAATACTAACTGGAGGAACAAAATTGTGTATCAATAATGCATTACTCTCTACTAAGTCTCAAAGAAACTTATTAAGTTTCAAGGATATTCGCCAAAATGGATATCACATAGAGACAACGAATCAAGGAGGTATTGAATTCCTTTATATCACAAAAGTGATTTCAAATAAGGAATGCATAATAGAAAAGTTGCCTACTTTTTCCTCTGGTTTGTACTACACATACATTAGAACAATTGAGATACATCATGTCGCAAACCAAAAGTTTGTGGATAATAATAAGTTCATTGTTTGGCATGACCGGTTAGGCCATCCTAGATCTATTATGATGCGAAAAATAATTCAAAATTCTTGTGGGCACCAAATGAAAAACCAAAAGATTCTTCAAACTAATTGTCTTTCATGTGTTGCTTGTTACCAAGGGAAGTTGATCATTCGACCATCACCTGGAAAAATTGAGTATGAATCACTAACATTTTTGGAACGTATACAAGGTGATATATGTGGGCCAATAGACCCATCATGTGGACCATTTAGATATTTCATGGTTTTAATAGATGCATCAACTAAATGGTCACATGTATGTTTATTGTCAACTCGTAACCATGCATTTGCGAGATTACTTGCTCAACTAATTAGACTTAGAGCACATTTTCCTGATTACCCAATTAAGAAAATACGCCTTGACAATGCTGGTGAATTTACGTCCCAAACTTTTAATGATTTTTGCATGTCTATTGGCATTGATGTTGAACATCCTGTAGCACATGTTCATACACAAAATGGACTTGCTGAATCACTTATTAAACGATTACAAATAATTGCAAGGTCATTACTTATGAGATCAAAACTTCCAATAACTGCTTGGGGACATGCAATTTTGCATGCTGCAGCACTAATTCGCATCAGGCCAACAAGTTTTAACAAATCATCCCCTTTACAAATGGTTTTTGGTCAGGAACCTAATATTTCCCATCTAAGAATTTTCGGATGTGCGGTATATGTTCTTATTGCTCCACCACAACGCACTAAGATGGGACCTCAAAGAAGGTTGGGAATATATGTTGGATATGAATCTTCATCCATAATAAAATATCTCGAACCAACAATGGGAAATTTATTCACGGCTCGATTTGCCGATTGTCATTTTGATGAATCTATTTTCCCAACATTAGGGGGAGAAAATAAGCAGCCGGAAAAAGAAATTATTTGGAAAGAATTATCATTATCTTATCTTGATCCTCGTACAAAACAATGTGAACTTGAAGTTCAAAAGATAATTCATTTGCAAAATTTAGCTAACCAATTGCCAGACGCATTCACTGGCCTAAAAAGAGTGACTAAGTCACATATTCCAGGTGCTAATGCTCCAATAAAAATTGATGTCCCTGTTGGACAAAATACAATTGCAAATGAGTCTGAGGCAAGTCTGAAGCGTGGCAGACCCATCGGTTCCAAAGATAAAAATCCTCGAAAACGAAAAGGAGCTAAGAAAGAAGATGGTCAATTTGAGGATATAATGGCTCTTGAAGAGCCTTCAGACATAATTAATAGTTCAATTCCAGAAGAAACTCAGGTACCTGAAAATTATGAAAACAAAGAGATCTCAATAAATTATGTCATGAATGGAATTCAATGGAACCGAAATGAAATTGACGTCGACGATATTTTTGCATATAATATAGCGCTTGAAATTATAAATGATGAGGATCATGAACCAAAGTCTATTAAGGAATGTAGACAAAGAAATGATTGGCCAAAATGGAAAGACGCAATTGAGGCAGAATTGAAGTCGCTTGAAAAGCGACAAGTATTTGGACCTGTAATTCGTACACCTAAAGGCGAAAAACCAATTGGATACAAATGGGTTTTTGTGAGAAAGCGATATGAGAAAGGAGAAATTATGAGATATAAAGCAAGATTAGTTGCCCAAGGTTTTTCGCAAAGACCTGGCATTGATTTTGAGGAGACATATTCTCCTGTGGTGGATGCAAGTACTTTTCGATACTTAATTAGTCTGGCAGTACGTGAAGGGCTCGATTTGCGTCTAATGGATGTCGTTACAGCCTATCTATATGGCTCTCTTGAAAATGACATATATATGAAACTTCCTGAAGGATTTAATTTACCTGAAGTATATAATTCAAATTCTCGAGAAGGTTACTCAATTAAATTGAATAAAAGCCTTTATGGATTAAAGCAATCTGGACGCATGTGGTATAATCGCTTAAGTGAATATTTAATCAAGGAAGGATATAAAAATGACCCAATTTGTCCATGTATTTTTTTGAAAAGGTGTGGCAAGGAATTTGCTATAATTGCTGTTTACGTTGATGATTTGAATATTATTGGAACTCCTAACGAGCTTCCAAAAGCTGTAAATTGCTTGAAGAAAGAATTTGAGATGAAGGATCTGGGAAGAACAAAGTTTTGTCTTGGTTTACAAGTGGAATATTTAATAATGGAATTTTGGTACATCAAGAAACCTATACTGCAAAGGTTTTTAAGCGATTCTACATGGACAAATCACATCCATTATGTAGTCCAATGGTTGTAAGGTCACTTGATGTGAATAAAGATCCTTTTAGACCTAAAGAAGAAGATGAAGAACTACTTGGTCCTGAAGTACCATATCTTAGTGCGATTGGGGCATTAATGTACCTTTCTAGTCACACACGACCAGATATATCATTTTCTATTAATTTATTGGCAAGACATAGCTCTTCGCCTACAAGGAGGCACTGGAATGGAGTTAAGCATATACTCCGTTACCTTAAAGGTACAACGGATATGGGTTTGTTTTAATCAAACATGACTAAATCAGACCTTATCGGTTATGCCGATGCAGGTTATCTATTTGACCCTCATAATGGTCGATCGCAAACCGGTTATGTATTTACATGCGGTGGCACAGCTATTTCATGGCGATCTATGAAACAAACGATTACTGCCACTTCGTCTAATCATGCGGAAATTTTAGCGTTACATGAAGCAAGTCGAGAATGTGTTTGGCTAAGATCTGTAATTCAACACATACAACAAAATTGTGGTATATTATTTGGAAAAATGAATTCGACCATTCTATATGAAGATAATGCTGCATGTATTGCCCAATTGAAAGAATGATACATTAAAGGAGATAGAACAAAACATATTTCACCAAATTTTTTTTATGCTCATGACCTACAGAAGAATGGTGACATAAGTGTTCAACAAGTTCGTTCAAGCGAGAATTTAGCAGATCTTTTTACAAAGTCTTTGCCAACTACAACATTCCAGCAACTAATACAGAAGATTGGTCTTCGTCGTTTCAAAGATATTTGTTCACATGAGGGGGAGCAATAAATACGCACTGCACTCTTTTTCCCTTAACCACGGTTTTATCCCATTGGGTTTTCCTGGTGAGGTTTTTAATGAGGCAGTATTCATTTGCGTATCAAAATTATGTATTTTTTTAGTAAAGTTTTTAATGAGACATATTTTTGTAATAGTCATCCAAGGGGAAGTGTTATAAACAATTCATATCTATCTAATTAGTGGATGACTAATTATTGGATTGTGTTTATATTTAGTTGATACCACTCCATATTAGGGTGGATTGTTTATATTTAGTTGATACCACTTCATATTAGGGTTTCCTATCTCCCTATAAATAGGACTCAACTATGATGTAAAATACAACTGAATATATCATAATATATTGTTTCCTCTGTTCTTCCTTATTTTTCATACGTTTCATAATATTTCTTATATTTTATAAAAAAAAAGTTATATATATATTTTTTTATATCGCAAACCGAGGGAGTTACTTTTTTTTTTTTAAGGGAAGAGGAAGTTACTTTGAAACAAAAGAAATTTCATGAAATAAAATACTTTCACTGTTTTGACGCATAAAAACATAGTGAGAAAAAAAAAAAAAAAAGAAAAGAAAAGAAAGAAAGCAACCTGTTTAATGGTTGGACCCGCCGTGGAGCCATTGTCTGCCCTATAGTAGTTATGCCGTTTGACGAGTTCCATGTTGAAAGTCCAATCTTTAATCATCTAATGAAAGAAACAATGCAATTCAGACTATATTTGCTCAAGGTTCTGTATTTGAAAATTTTCAATCAATGACAACGGACAATTGAAGTGAGCCACCTAATCTTGTATTCCAAGCTAGGAAGTTTCACTAAAAGCAAATTAGGTTACCGTGGAGCGGGTGATGCTATATACGGTGCTCCGGATTTCAATACACGAACACTTTTTTTTAATTTTTAAATTTATTATATTAAAATAAATATGTTTTAATTTTTCTATGTTCTTTTTATGTGTATTTTTGTTATTTGGATTTGAACTTTTTTTATTATATATTCTCTAACACAAGTAAAAAAATTACATTGAGTAAATATGTATTACAAATTGACATATTTAATTAAATATGCGTTAGAAATCTATATTAAAAAATATTCTGAATTAAAAAAATTAAAAAAAACACTAAAATACTAGGTGCATATTATTGCACGAAACATCTTAGAATTTCCTTACTCTAGAGATCACATTTGTAACACCCCAAAATTTTAATCCCCGATTAATGAAATGTTAATTATAAATTAATTATAATTAATTATTTCCATATTAATCCTTGATTAAAATATGTGTTCATATAGTTGGTATATGTGTGTGAATTAATTTAATAAACATAATAATGCATAAAATAAGTAGTTTTGCATATTAGTCCCTGGGTAGGGACCTAGAAGCAATTATAGGAAAGGTTTTGAAGGGAAAGTAAATAAAATAATTATTTTTCAAAATCTGGGCAAAACACTCGAGTATTATTCTGAATACTCGAGTATTCTGGGTCAATCTGCACGAGTGAGTGCGTTTGGTGAGTCACCATGAACAATTCCCTCTTCTTGCCACGAATACTCCATCATCAACAGCTCGAAGGCGTCGTGTCATCCTGCATGGGCCTTCTCCATGTCTATAAAAGCTTATCAACACTGATTTGTTGAAGCTCTTGGTCAAATTCGAAGCTTGTTGAGGAGTTAGGGTTTTTGAACTTGTTCCTTTCAATTCGTCCTCTGTGAGTTGTTTTGAGCTACAAACTATACACGAATACAAAGCTCACATCTCGAGCTTTGTATAAACACCAAAATCGTGAGGATTGAGTGAGTGTGGTGGAAGATTCAAGGAGTTGAAGTGAAGCTGTTTCTGTCAAGCCTTGGTCTGAGAGCTTACTTTGATCATTGATTCTGGTAAGCTCACGAATTCTTGAGTCTCAAATTCAGTTTCTTTAGTGAGTTCATGTTGTATAGAGTCTAGAAAATCTAATTTCCCCAATTCTATTCTCTGTTTCATGTATAAACCAATTCCACTTTGGTATTGCACTCAAAATGCTCTGCATGTGACGCTTGAAGTTGGTCTGAGAAGTTTGGAGCTTTGTTCTTGTCAATTCTTGGTTGATTCACGTCTGAGAGGTAAGGGGAAGTAATTATATTCACTAGATAGAGATTAAATTCCATGAATTGTGTTAGAGAGCCACCAAGAGGCTCTAAGGGCTTAGATTGAATAGGAACTTTGGTTTGGAGACCAATCCATGATCTAAAACTGTGTTGAGCAAGTTCTATATCATGCATGCAAGCTTAAATGAACTTTACCTTATGAGTTTTATGCATATTATGCAATTTGAGGTGTTGAGTTGTTAAAATGTGCATTTTATGCATAATTGTTGGATTCTCTGTCAAATCTGTGTTTTGATATGAAATAAGTGTTGTAACATGTTTAAATGATGTTATGTTAACTCTGTGGATCCCTGGAATGGACTAGAATTAAGTAGAAATGAAAATGTTATGTGAAAACCAAGTTTCAGTGTTTTATGCTATGAAACACTCGAGTAAAAGACAGGATACTCGAGTAAAATGTTTATGAAACAATGTAAATTGAGCAAGAACACTCGAGTATTTTGTCTGATACTCGAGTATCGAGCATGACCTGAGAACAAGTTAAGGCTAATCACTCGAGTCATTCAAGGGAACTTGAGTATTCTGGAAATGTCCATGATCACTCGAGTAACCTATGAACTACTCGAGTAAATTATTGATTTTGAAACCCAAATCCTCAGAAAGTCATGAACACTCGAGTAATCTTAAGAACACTCGAGTAATCTGGAAAAGTTGGAGAACACTCGAGTTTACTGAATTTTACTCGAGTAAATTACCCAGAACCTGAAAACACCATTTTCAATTCTGACTTAATTAATTAAGGAATTATTAATAATAGTTCATGGGATCAAGACTTAGAGAAATTGATTAATACAAATAGATCGTTTGGTGACGGTCCTTTTTGATAAAGAAATAAGCCTAGGTGGCCTGTAAAGTATTAATCAACTTCCCTTAAGTCCAAAAGATAAAATGCATTCATTCTGGAGTTTGGATGGTAGGACGTATTTCATGTTTTGTTAAACATGTGGAGGGCCTCTGGGAGTGCCAATACGCTTGCTTGATGACACGTCGTTGGCGTGGTCGGCTTAGTGGATGCCGATATGGTTATACCGTTTGGATGACGGTCCGTTTGGATGACGGGATATGCTCGGGTGGCATGGATTCCAAGCTTGTCGTGTACATTCTAGGTGAATGTACGAATTGTTGTATACCTAGGAATACAACGCACTGTTGAGTGCTGGGTTGTCAGGGATGGACGTTAGAGAGTGACATAGTATGATGAAGATAGGCTTGAGAGCTAAAGTCATGCATCATGCCATCATTTAAATTAATTGTGATAAATGGAATAAGTGTGAGCATCCTATGTGCATTAATTAACTGCTAAGTGTTATATGTGATTGTTGTTAATTTATGCATATTTACATACTCATATTGCACAATTTATTCTCTGTTGATTATGTGTATAGAATTGCTTACCCCTATGCCCTTGTAGGTGATGTCTTGTTACATTGCTTGCATCGAGATCCGGCCACTTCCTAGTGGCATATGGATCTATGAGGACCATCGCGCGGTCTTCGAGGGGGAGGTGGAGATTACCTTCTACCACCCGAACCCGCTGATGCGATTCCGTCCTCGTAGGTTTAGGATTCCCATCATATACACTATGCACGTACCCCCGTTTTATACTTATCATGGACCACCTCCCATGCGACCAGCTCGCTCTTACCATAGTTTTCATTTTCGACCTACCCGCTCTCACCCTTTCACTTCGAGAGTCGTCCGCGAGGAGACTCCCCCTTCTGATCTGAGGAGCCCAGTCAGGGTTTCACCATCACCTGACCCAGTACCCAGTGGTAGGGTACACTCTCCCTCGGATGAGATCGAGGAGGATCCGGTGGAGGACGAGAGTGGGAGTGAGCCTGTCGTGCATTCTACTGGGAGTGACTGGAGGGACGATGATCCCTAGGTACGTGTATAGAGTATGTGATGAGGATCCGAGGATCCGGTGTGTGGAGGCTGTGGAGGAGTTTTGCTGCTGCTATGATGATGATGATGCTACTACCTTACTACTTTTACTTTTGGGAGACTGCTACTGCTACTACTACATCTGATGCTGCCAGATCTACGTGACTACTCCTGGAGTTTATGTTTTGGTTATGTATATATTGTAGATATACTTTTGGAGTACTCTAGGGTTATGGTTACACTGTTATGTAGATCTGTTTCATGGACTTGTATATTTTGGAACTTGGAGACTCTGTTATGGGCTATGTACTTATGACTTTCTTATATATAAAACCTAAGTTTATATTATTATCAGTTGCATAGTCCAATGAATTCCGCTTACTCTGATTTAATCCAATTAAGAGCTCGGCTATAAATATTATTTGATGGTATCAGTTTTATCGAACAAAGCATGGGTAACTTTAACTATTTGTATAATACATAGATGTTTCCAAAGAACGAATGTTACCCTATTTGTGAAAATGTTTCAGAAGTCGCCGAACTCGATACAATGATTTTGAGATGATTTAGATTTTACTCTCCAAGATTTCCAAGTGATGATTTGTGCACCCGCTTTAAAAGAAAATTTTATTGACATATTTTCTTAAAAACTCACAAGTCCATATATTATACAATATTCAATCTTGATTACTATATTATATTTGGTTAATACGGAAGGGTGTCACACTTAGTGGTATCAGAGCAAAAGTCAGATCCTGTAGTAGTGGAAGTAGTTCGGAAAGGTAGTCATCAACATCAAGCAGGTATTTCCAAAGCATTTATATTACTTTGAATGTTATTATTTTTGCTTGTTGAGGTTTAAATACCCTTGATTTGTTTGTATCTTGTCTCTTTTGAGTACAAGACGCAATTGATTGTAGATTTAGAAGTTTAAGATAAAGCCGTAGTATAGGTGGTATAATGGAAGTTTCTTTAGTTCAACATATGTGACCATAAGCCCATAGCGCAGGTCTAATATGGCAACTAGAAACCAAAATCACACCAACGCGATGCTAGAGCGAATCACCACGGTCTTGGAAGCTATGCAACGGCAGTCTCAGCAACCATCTCAACCGGTTAACCCGCCTCATCAGTGTAATGTGGGTAACGCTGAGGCGAAGACTTTGGCTGATTTTAGGAGTTGCAATCCGCCAAAGTTCGAAGGAGGATTTAAGCCGAAAGAAGCAAATAAGTGGATTCACACTATGGACAAGATTCTGAGGACGTTGGAGTGTTCAGATGCTCAAAAGGTGGCATATGCAACTTATATGTTAGAGGATGAAGCTGAGAATTGGTGGAATCACACGATGCAGCTTCTGCAATATGAAGGAAGGGATGTAAGTTGGGGAGTATTCATGGAGAAGTTTCTCCAAAAGTATTTCCCTGAGGACTTGAGAAGGAAGAAGGAAGAAGGAAGTAGAGTTCTTGCAGCTGAAGCAAGGGAATATGAGTGTGGGTGAGTACGCAGCTAAGTTCGAGGAACTGATGAAGTACTCTCCATACTATCAGAACAATCCAGATGAGAGGAGTAAATGCATTAAGTTTGAAGGAGGCTTGAGGCCAAAGTTGAAGTCGATTTTCAGCTACCAGCGGATTCAAAGCTTTCCTGCACTTGTGGATATGTGTAGGATGTATGAAGATGATACAAAGGCTGAGGAGGTGCAAGTCTTAGAAAAGAAGGACAATCAGAGCTATGGACCACAAAGACGTAAGGGTTTCAACAATCGAGGCAAGGGTCTGTATGATCGTAGAGGGAAAGGCAAGGGCAAAGCTGGTGGTTCTGAGGGAAGGAATTATCGAAGCGAGGCTCCATTCTGCGACAAGTGCAAGCGCAATCACTATGGCCGTGTGTGTTGGGGGACAAGTGGTTGCTTTAACTGTGGGAAGTCGGGGCATTTTGCAAGGGACTGCTAGGAACCGGCCAAAGCCAACTCAAGGGGAACTGCTGATAGACCTATGGCTCAAGGAAGAGTTTTCACCCTTAGTGGTGTGGAAGCAAGTCGGTCTTCTGATCTGGTGCAAGGTAAATACTTGCTTAATGGTCAGTTTTGTCATGTTTTGTTTGACTCTGGTGCAACGCATTCATTCGTTTCGTATAAATGTGTAAACCGGTTAGGCTTGATTATGTCTGAAATGCCTTATACTCTTAAAGTAGAAACCCCTACCAATGCTCCTGTAATTGTTTATAGAGCATGTCTTAACTGTTGTATAGAAGTGTTAGGACAAACCTCTAAAGTAGATTTGATCTGCTTACCCTTGGCACAACTAGATGTGATCTTGGGAATGGACTGGTTAAGTCAAAACCAAGTAATCATTGATTGTGATAGAAAAGTAGTGACCTATAGAAATTCAAAACCCTCCGGCTACGTGTGCCTGTTCAACTCTAAGGTGGAGGAAAATGGTCCAAGAATGGAAGAGATCCCTATTGTCAGAGACTTTCTGGAAGTTTTTGCTGACGAGATCCCTGGTCTGCCACCAAGAAGAGAAATTGAATTCGGTATCGACCTAGTTCCGGGAGCTGGTCCCATTTCTATCGCTCCCTATAGAATGGCACCACCGGAAATGGCAGAAATGAAGAAGCAGATTGAGGAACTACTACAGAAGCAGATGATTCGACCAAGTGTGTCACCTTGGGGTGCTCCGGTTTTGTTTGTCAAGAAGAAAGATGGTAGTATGAGGATGTGCATTGACTACCGGCAGCTGAATAAGGTCACCATCAAGAACAAGTATCCGTTGCCGAGGATAGATGATCTTATGGATCAAGTTCGTGGAGCTTCAGTATTTTCCAAGATCGATTTGAGGTCAGGATACCATCAAATCAGGATTAGAGAAGAGGATATCTCTAAGACTGCATTTCGATCCCGATACGGGCATTATGAGTATGTTGTGATGCCGTTCGGATTGACTAATGCACCGGCTATCTTTATGGACTACATGAATCGAATCTTTAGACCTTATTTAGATTCATTCGTGGTTGTGTTCATAGATGATATCCTTATTTATTCCAAGAGCCCGGAGGAGCATGCTGAACACTTGAGGATGGTGTTGAGCATCCTAAAGGAGAAGCAATTGTACGCCAAACTTACAAAATGTGAGTTCTGGCTGAAGGAGGTTAAGTTCTTGGGGCATGTGATTTCAGACATAGGAATAGCCGTGGATCCTACGAAAGTGAGTTCGGTTTTGCAATGGGAACAACCAAAGTCGATCACGGAGGTGAGAAGCTTTCTTGGCTTGGCTGGGTACTATAGAAGGTTTATAGAAGGTTTCTCGAAGATCGCACTGCCTTTGACGAAGTTGACTCGGAAAGATCAACCATTCCTTTGGGATGAGAAGTGCGAAAGGAGTTTTCGGGAACTAAAGGAAAGGTTGACATCGTCTCCGGTATTGATTCTGCCCGATACACAGAAGAGCTTTGATGTGTACTGTGATGCGTCGAAACAAGGCCTTGGGTGCGTTTTGATGCAAGAAGGGCATGTCGTCGCCTATGCCTCGAGACAGCTAAAAGTTCATGAAATGAACTATCCAACTCATGATTTGGAGCTGGCAGCTGTGGTGTTTGCATTAAAGATTTGGAGGCACTATCTCTATGGCACTACGTTCCGAGTGTTCAGTGACCATAAGAGTTTAAAGTACCTCTTTGATCAAAAGGAGTTGAATATGAGGCAGCGTCGATGGATGGAGTTTTTGAAAGATTATGAGTTCGAGCTCCATTACCATCCGGGGAAGGCCAATGTTGTGGTAGATGCATTGAGTAGAAAGGCAATGCACATCGGTGCAATGATGGTCAGAGAAGCTGCACTGATAGAGGAGTTCCGGGATTTGAGTCTGACGATGCAAGTGGAGCCGACAAGTATCAAGATGGGGATGCTGCAGATTGCTAATGAGTTTCTGCAAAGGATTCGGGAATTGCAACACAAGGATGAGAAGCTTATGGAAAAGAAGAAATGGATGGAAGAAGGCAAGGAATTGGAATTCCAAGAAGGGAAGGATGGAATTTTGCGTTTTAAGACAAGGATATGTGTCCCTGCTGACTTGGAAGTAAGAAGAATGATTCTGGATGAAGCGAATAAAAGTAAGATGAGTATGCATCCGGGAGCTACCAAAATGTACCAGGACTTAAAGAAGCTATTTTGGTGGCCTGGTTTGAAGAAAGATGTAGCTGAGTATGTGGCCTGTTGTTTGGTGTGTCAAAAGGCGAAAGTGGAACATCAAAGGCCAGGAGGAGAGTTACTTTCCTTGGAAGTTCCTGTGTGGAAATGGGATAGTATCTCGATGGACTTTGTGTCAGGATTGCCAAAGACATCTACTGGTCATGATGCCATCTGGGTGATCGTGGATCGTTTAACTAAGTCGGCGCATTTCATTCCCGTGAATATGCGCTACTCGTTGGAAAAGCTTACCCAGTTGTACATCAAAGAAGTTGTTCGTCTGCACGGTGTACCATCAAGCATCGTGTCAGATCGCGACCCGAGGTTTACATTGAAGTTTTGGGAAGATCTGCATAGAGCCTTGGGTTCAAGATTGAAGCTGAGTTCTGCATACCATCCTCAGACTGATGGCCAAACGGAGAGGACTATTCAGTCATTGGAGGACATTCTACGAGCCTGTGTCTTGGAAGGTCAAGGGAATTGGGAGCAGGTGTTGCCGCTCGTGGAGTTTACTTATAACAACAGTTACCACACGAGTATTGGAATGGCACCATTTGAAGCCCTGTATGGAAGAAAGTGTCGAACACCGTTATGCTGGTTTCAAGTGGGGGAGAGTTTTCTGGTTAGGCCAGATTTTGTGCAAGAGACCACGGAACAGATCAAGATGATACAAGAAAAGATAAAGACGGCTCAGAGTAGGCAGAAAAGCTATGCTGATAGGAGAAGGAAACCTTTAGAGTTTGCCGAAGGAGACCATGTATTCATTAGAATAGTACCAACAAAAGGTGTTAGTAGAGCCCTAAAAACCCAGAAACTATCACCTAAGTTTATTGGTCCCTATCAAATCCTCAAAAGAGTCGGCCCAGTAGCTTATCAGTTAGCCCTGCCTCTGTCATTAGCTAACCTTCATAATGTATTCCATGTGTCTCAATTAAAGAGATATGTCCATGACCCCACCGTTGTCCTTAGAATCCAACCTGATGAATTAGAAGTTCATGAGAATCTAACCTTCAAAGCTGTGCCAGTCTGCATTGAAGATCGAAGGATCAAACAGCTTAGAAGGAAAGATATTCGTCTGGTCAAAGTCGTCTGGGTTTGTGGAGATGTGATAGAATCATCTTGGGAATTAGAGGATAAGATGCGTCAGGATTATCCTGACTTGTTTGTATGAGTGAATTTCGGGGACGAAATTCCTTGTAAGTGGGGGAGTAGTGTAACACCCCAAAATTTTAATCCCCGATTAATGAAATGTTAATTATAAATTAATTATAATTAATTATTTCCATATTAATCCTTGATTAAAATATGTGTTCATATAGTTGGTATATGTGTGTGAATTAATTTAATAAACATAATAATGCATAAAATAAGTAGTTTTGCATATTAGTCCCTGGGTAGGGACCTAGAAGCAATTATAGGAAAGGTTTTGGAGGGAAAGTAAATAAAATAATTATTTTTCAAAATCTGGGCAAAACACTCGAGTATTATTCTGAATACTCGAGTATTCTGGGTCAATCTGCACGAGTGAGTGCGTTTGGTGAGTCACCATGAACGATTCCCTCTTCTTGCCACGAATACTCCATCATCAACAGCTCGAAGGCGTCGTGTCGTCCTGCATGGGCCTTCTCCATGTCTATAAAAGCTTATCAACACTGATCTGTTGAAGCTCTTGGTCAAATTCAAAGCTTGTTGAGGAGTTAGGGTTTTTGAACTTGTTCCTTTCAATTCGTCCTCTGTGAGTTGTTTTGAGCTAAAACTATACACGAATACAAAGCTCACATCTCGAGCTTTGTATAAACACCAAAATCGTGAGGATTGAGTGAGTGTGATGGAAGATTCAAGGAGTTGAAGTGAAGCTGTTTCTGTCAAGCCTTGGTCTGGGAGCTTACTTTGATCATTGATTCTAGTAAGCTCACGAATTCTGGAGTCTCAAATTTAGTTTCTTTAGTGAGTTCATGTTGTATAGAGTCTAGAAAATCTAATTTCCCCAATTCTATTCTCTGTTTCATGTATAAACCAATTCCACTTTGGTGTTGCACTCAAAATGCTCTGCATGTGACGCTTGAAGTTGGTCTGAGAAGTTTGGAGCTTTGTTCTTGTCAATTCTTGGTTGATTCACGTCTGAGAGGTAAGGGGAAGTAATTATATTCACTAGATAGAGATTAAATTCCATGAATTGTGTTAGAGAGCCACCAAGAGGCTCTAAGGGCTTAGATTGAATAGGAACTTTGGTTTGGAGACCAATCCATGATCTAAAACTGTGTTGAGCAAGTTCTATATCATGCATGCAAGCTTAAATGAACTTTACCTTATGAGTTTTATGCATATTATGCAATTTGAGGTGTTGAGTTGTTAAAATGTGCATTTTATGCATAATTGTTGGATTCTCTGTCAAATCTGTGTTTTGATATGAAATAAGTGTTGTAACATGTTTAAATGATGTTATGTTAACTCTGTGGATCCCTGGAATGGACTAGAATTAAGTAGAAATGAAAATGTTATGTGAAAACCAAGTTTCAGTGTTTTCTGCTATGAAACACTCGAGTAAAAGACAGGATACTTGAGTAAAATGTTTATGAAACAATGTAAATTGAGCAAGAACACTCGAGTATTTTGTCTGATACTCGAGTATCGAGCATGACCTGAGAACAAGTTAAGGCTAATCACTCGAGTCATTCAAGGGAACTCGAGTATTCTGGAAATGTCCATGATCACTCGAGTAACCTATGAACTACTCGAGTAAATTATTGATTTTGAAACCCAAATCCTCAGAAAGTCATGAACACTCGAGTAATCTTAAGAACACTCGAGTAATCTGGAAAAGTTGGAGAACACTCGAGTTTACTGAATTTTACTCGAGTAAATTACCCAGAACCTGAAAACACCATTTTCAATTCTGACTTAATTAATTAAGGAATTATTAATAATAGTTCATGGGATCAAGACTTAGAGAAATTGATTAATACAAATAGATCGTTTGGTGACGGTCCTTTTTGATAAAGAAATAAGCCTAGGTGGCCTGTAAAGTATTAATCAACTTCCCTTAAGTCCAAAAGATAAAATGCATTCATTCTGGAGTTTGGATGGTAGGACGTATTTCATGTTTTGTTAAACATGTGGAGGGCCTCTGGGAGTGCCAATACGCTTGCTTGATGACACGTCGTTGGCGTGGTCGGCTTAGTGGATGCCGATATGGTTATACCGTTTGGATGACGGTCCGTTTGGATGACGGGATATGCTCGGGTGGCATGGATTCCAAGCTTGTCGTGTACATTCTAGGTGAATGTACGAATTGTTGTATACCTAGGAATACAACGCACTGTTGAGTGCTGGGTTGTCAGGGATGGACGTTAGAGAGTGACATAGTATGATGAAGATAGGCTTGAGAGATAAAGTCATGCATCATGCCACTCATTTAAATTAATTGTGATAAATGGAATAAGTGTGAGCATCCTATGTGCATTAATTAACTGCTAAGTGTTATATGTGATTGTTGTTAATTGATGCATATTTACATACTCATATTGCACAATTTATTCTCTGTTGATTATGTGTATAGAATTGCTTACCCCTATGCCCTTGTAGGTGATGTCTCGTTACATTGCTTGCATCGAGATCCGGCCACTTCCTAGTGGCATATGGATCTATGAGGACCATCGCGCGATCTTTGAGGGGGAGGTGGTGATTACCTTCTACCAGCCGAACCCGCTGATGCGATTCCGTCCTCGTAGGTTTAGGATTCCCATCATATACACTATGCACGTACCCCCGTTTTATACTTATCATGGACCACCTCCCATGCGACCAGCTCGCTCTTACCATAGCTTTCATTTTCGACCTACCCGCTCTCACCCTTTCACTTCGAGAGTCGTCCGCGAGGAGACTCCCCCTTCTGATCCGAGGAGCCCAGTCAGGGTTTCACCATCACCTGACCCGGTACCCAGTGGTAGGGTACACTCTCCCTCGGATGAGATCGAGGAGGATCCGGTGGAGGACGGGAGTGGGAGCGAGCCTGTCGTGCATTCTACTGGGAGTGACTGGAGGGACGATGATCCCTAGGTACGTGTATAGAGTATGTGATGAGGATCCGAGGATCCGGAGTGTGGAGGCTGTGGAGGAGTTTTGCTGCTGCTATGATGATGATGATGCTACTACCTTACTACTTTTACTTTTGAGAGACTGCTACTGCTACTACTACATCTGATGCTGCCAGATCTACGTGACTACTCCTGGAGTTTATGTTTTGGTTATGTATATATTGTAGATATACTTTTGGAGTACTCTAGGGTTGTGGTTACACTGTTATGTAGATCTGTTTCATGGACTTGTATATTTTGGAACTTGGAGACTCTGTTATGGGCTATGTACTTATGACTTTCTTATATATAAAACCTAAGTTTATATTATTATCAGTTGCATAGTCCAATGAATTCCGCTTACTCTGATTTAATCCAATTAAGAGCTCGGCTATAAATATTATTTGATGGTATCAGTTTTATCGAACAAAGCATGGGTAACTTTAACTACTTGTATAATACATAGATGTTTCCAAAGAACGAATGTTACCCTATTTGTGAAAAGGTTTCAGAAGTCGCCGAACTCGATACAATGATTTTGAGATGATTTAGATTTTACTCTCCAAAATTTCCATGTGACGATTTGTGCACCCGCTTTAAAAGAAAATTTTATTGACATATTTTCTTAAAAACTCACAAGTCCATATATTATACAATATTCAATCTTGATTACTATATTATATTTGGTTAATACGGAAGGGTGTCAGAAACATTTGGCTACTAGAGGACTTTATGCGGAGCAAGAGAGGCAGCAATTCTAACCATTCGCTTGGAGTAATCATGATCCCCTAATGGCTTAGTGCTATTAGGTACTACTGTATATTATTTCCTCATAAAATTTTGCTTTTTTTTTTGTTTACGAGGGAAATCCCACCGTCATTGCCGCCTCCAGGTCATAGTCTGCAAACTGCTTTGAGGAGACCAACCACTCCCGAAGGAGCGACAGGCTCATACCGCCGAAGTGGGATTCGAACCCATGTCCTTGCGGACCGAGGACAAAGTCCCGAACCAGGTGTGCCACACCTCGTTGGTATAAAATTTTACTCTTTAATTTCAATTTAGTTGTTGTTTTTAAGTTTTTCAAAAATTAAAGAAATCATTTAATACTTCAATTTTTAAGAGAAAAATAAAGAAATTTTACTATATTATATTCATATTACATTAATTATCACACATTTTACATATTTCAAAATATTTAAAAGCAAGGTTAAAATTCGAAAAAATTAATTAATGCACCGTCAAATTTCTAAAGTGACAAAGACAAATTGAAACGGAGGAAATGTATTTTTTTTTCAATTTTATCAACCTATGCATGTGATGCATGGGGTAAAAAAAACTCATCTATTTTATATAAATGTCTTTTTGCAAAATCTAAGCATTATTTAAGATAATTTTTTTTACTTATTTACTCTTACTTTGAGCTTGTAAATTATACTCCAGATAAATTATGCTCATTTATATTATACTCTTATTTTTTACTTATCCCCCTTTTTTACTTATTTACTCTTATTTTGACCTTGTACATTTGTATGTAATGCTAAAATGATTGATAAGTTGTGCTAACAATGATAAAAATAGTATAGCTTACCTGCACCATGCACTGGTTAAAATATTATTTAAAATTTAAAATATTGGAGAAGACAACTATGGCTAAAAATGAAATAAATATATCACATTGTATTTATTTTATGATAATAATAGATTGGTATATAAAAATGTAAATATTAACAATGCAATGATTGTGAAATGATAATTTGTGAATATTTTTTAATTTTATTTTTAGGGAGTGGAGAGAAAGATTGATGATTCGAGAACATATAATCACCTATCAACAATTGAACGAAAATTTCATAAAATTATATCGATCGGTTGTTGCTATTCAATTTTTTAAAGAGTTTTTCTTTTTGAACCCCATTCATTGCTCACTGGCCCCCATTGGATATTGCGGTGACTAAATTGCCCTTAATGTACCGACTGAGACAAGGCGGGACTTCCTTCCGCCACTAAGTAGGCGGTAAAAAATAGAATAATGAAACCGACTGTCTAAAGGCGGAATCATTCCGCTTTGTTAAAGTCGGGAGTGTATTTTTTATTTCCGCTTTGTTAGAAGCGGAATAAGTTAAGAAATTATGAAATAACTAAATTGCCCCTCCATGAACGGTTACCCCTTCCCTTCCCATTCAAAACTAACCCGTTCCCATTCTCCCTCTCATTCTTTCTTCCTTCGTAACCCCCTCTCTCAACATATCCCATTCTCCTTCTTCAACTCACTCCCTGTCAATCTCGTTCTCCCATTGTCCCTCCTCGTTCATCACTCGATTTCTCACTCTGTGAAGACTGCCAATCTCGATTTCTCACTCCGTTTCTCAAGTAAGTTTTTTGTGTTTTCATTCTCTCCCATGCTCCCTTGATAATGTTGTGTTTGATGATTGTTGAGTTATGGGTTTGTTGCATGGTGCCTTGTTGCATGTTATAGTTGGTATAGGGTTTGAGTTTGTTGTTGGTGCTGTCTGCTACGTACTGATTTGATGAAGTCGAAAACCCTCCGATTTATGGTTGGCGGTAATAGTCCCGCTTATCTAAAGGCGGTAGAGGTCCCGCCTAACTGTGGGCGGAACAGTTACGACTACCTAAAGGCGGTAGAACTGCCGACACCCTAAAGGCGGAAGTACTTCCGATTGGATAAAGGCGGAAGTTAATAATAATATGTTTATTATTATTAGTATTAGTATTATTTTCTTGTAATTAATTAATATTCTTATTTTTATAGATTTTGGTTTATAGTAATTGGGTTATTAAATACATAATTTTATTAATATTTACTTTTTATCATTTATATGATTTGTATTGTGAATATTATTATTATTATTGCATTAGTTATTATTAGATTAGTATTTTGTTTTTTTTTTGTGATTAGTTAATAGATTTAATTAGTATAATGGCTAATATTAGTGGTATATAGATACTAATAAATGAATTGAGTTAATTAGTATATTATTTTGTTGTTTTTTATGGTGATTAGTTATTAGATTAGTATTAATGTATTGATTTGATTAGAATATTAGTGGTATATACCAACGGGGTTTGGTTCAGTTGGTGTAAGGCCCCAACTGAAATCTTGGGAATGGGACAAGGGTGCTAGTAGCCTCGGGTTCGATTCCCACTAAAAACATTCCGCTGGGAGAGCCAACCACGCAGCTCGCTCCGAATTAGTCTCAAGGGCTCCCTGGTATTAAGGGTGCTCTTGGGGATACCGGTGGTTCCGCAAGGAATACGGACCAAAAAAAAAATATTAGTGGTATATAGATTAGTATAAATGAATTGATTTAATTAGTATATTATTATGTTTTTTTTTGGTGATTAGTTATTAGATTAGTATAAATGAATAGATTTAATTGCTAATATTAGTGGTATATAGATTAGTATAAATGAATTGATTTAATTAGTATATTATATTGTTGTTTTTTTTGGAGATTAGTTATTAGATTAGTATTAATGAATAAATTTAATTGCTAATATTACTTGTATATAGATTAGTATAAATGAATTGATTTAATTAGTATATTATTTTGTTTTTTTTTATTTTGGTGATTAGTTATTAGATTAGTATTAATAAATAAATTTAATCGCTAATATTAGTGGTAATTGTTTTTCAGGTATATGGTGAGGTTCAAGAACACCATTAGGAGTGCACCGCCGCAGACAGTTCATCCCGATAACCGTGTGATGCTGCCAACCGGTGCTACTCGCGCGGGGAGAGAAGCACCGAGCGCGTCGGGTAGGAAGCGGAAGGCAGGGGAGCTTGAGGCGTCGTCGTCCCAGGCACCAGTAGATCCACACACAGCGCCACCACCGCCACCACCGCCACCATCCGATTACCACTCTGCACCGCAGCCACCACTAGCAGCAGCAGTAGACCAGTCCGCATTGCCACCACCACCATCAGCAGACCAGTCCGCACCACAGCCACTGTCGTCGCCACTACCCTCACTTGACGAGCCTACACCAGCACCACCACTCCCCTCAGTTGACGAGTCTACACCACCACCACCACCACCACCCTTTGCAGACGAGCGTACACCAGCACCACCAGCACCATCACCACCCTCTGTAGTGCTACCTACACCACAACCAGCACTGCCATCAGCAGACAAGGATTCATCTGATTCATTTGATTCATCTGATTCATATTCTGACGACTCATCGGAAGAAATAGTTGTTGAGCCAGTTGTTGTGGCACCACCATCATCTGATCCTCTGTTTGATTTATCAACGGAGTCATCATCATCATCATCCGATGATGATTCAGCATCGTATGAGCAAGAGGGTCAGACCCAGCAGGAGGGTCAGGCCCAGTAGGAGGGTCAAGAGCAGCATGAGGAAGCCCAGCAGGAGGCCCAGGATAAGGAGGAGCAGCAGTACCCGAAACCTGACCCACAGGATCTGACGTTGTTGCCGTCTTATGCTTCTCATGTAGCCCGTGAGATTTGGCAAGACAGAGTAAGTATTTAATATTACAAAACTAAATACTTTTATTAATGAGTTAATATTATTATAATTATGTTTATTTTTCCTGATATCGTAATTATTAATTACGTTTCCTTGATTATCTTTATTTTCAGGAGCATGGTGTTCTGGGCAGATGCACGTCTCGACGATGGGTCTTGCCTTTGCTTGATGATCTGCCCCAGGAGGTTCGCCATATAGTGCAGCAGTCAGGACTGGCCTCGCTTGTGGGAGTATCATATGAGCAGGTGGACAAGCGCTTGCTGTCCTCATTTGCTGAGAGATGGTTCCCCGAGACTCACTCATTCCATCTGCCGGTCGGAGAGGTGACAGTCACATTAGATGATGTGTCATCGCTTTTGCACATACCAGTCACGGGGAGCTTCATTCGCTGGAGCAAGCCAAGGAAGGAGGATGTTGTCATCCTTATGAGAGATTTGCTAGGTGTACCAGACGCAGTGGCGGCAGCGGAGGTCCAGAAGACTCGTGGTGGATCAATACGATTCATCACACTCGCAGATTGGTACGCCGACCACGTTGCAGCGCATAGATGGGATTTTGCTGCACGATGTTATCTACTGTACCTCGTCGGCATCACGCTCTTCTTAGATAAGGGCATGACGATCATCGGATGTTAGTACATATTAGCGCTTGAGCACCTGGATACCGTACATGAGTACGCGTGGGGTGCATGTGCCCTGGCCCACTTATACGATGAGCTTGATGACCCTTGCAAGAGCAGAGGGAGGCAGGTCGGTGGATACATGACCATGCTGCAGGTATATTTAAGTATTTAATATTTTATTATTGTTTGATTTTCTTATTTTTTTACTTATGATAACTAATGAAAGCATGTGTTGTTTGGTGGATAAATGCAGGCTTGGATAAAGGATTATTTTCCTTTTATAGAATCTGCCATCCCACGACAGCAATTCGATGAACAGCTACCCCGAGTTCTGAAGTGGGGGTTTGGGGTGGCATCTGGCAGCATGGACTTTTAGTATAGGTCGCACCTTGAGTCTCTTAGCATTGATCAGGTGAGGTGGCGACCGTACGATCCTGAGCACCGTGTGGCCCGCCCTTTTGCCGAGGTTAGCCTCTTCTCAGGATTTTTGAGATTGGGAGAGAGGAAGGTGGCTTACCTACCGGAGCGTGTCCTTCGTCAGTTTGGATATGTACAAACCATTCTTCCGACACCACGTGATGCTCCTGGTTGGGAGGATGTCGAGATGGAGTTTGCACAGTGGATAGTGCATGTGCTGTCAGATGAGCTTCGAGGCCGGAGGGTGAGGTTTGCCGGAGAGCATTCAGCTGACTACCTGGGTTGGGTTCATCGATTCTGTCACCCGTACTTATTATCTACATCTGTCAGGGTGGAGGATCCCTTCAGTCGTATCCGGGATTTTGTACGACCGATGCAGGAGACCAGAGTTGTTGATCAGCATGTTATCCAACAGGTGCTGGCTATATGCGATAGGCATCATGATGTCTTTGCAGCGCGAGGAGGGGTTGTACCACATGGAGGAGGTGGCCATGTAGGTGGTAGGGCAGAGCGCGGGGGCAGAGGCGCGCATGGGGGTAGGGCTAGGGGCAGAGGCGAGCGTGCGCCGAGGGGTCGGGGTAGGGGTAAGCAGTAGTAGTCGTTTTAGAAATATTTGCATTACTTTTTTGTATCAGACATATTATTCCGACTTTGTTTGGTTTATGATTTCATAATATTAGTATTATTGTTTATTGTGATAATATTAAATGATAAAATATTATTATTAAGATATCATAAAATTATATTACATTATATAATTGATATTTATTATAATTATATTATGTTGTATAATTATATTATTATAATAATATTGTATATTTATTATAATTATATTATGATTAAGAATACTTTAAGGTAATAATATATAATTATAATTATTAATTATATTCTCTTATATGAAATTAATAAATTATATTATTAGCTTCCGACTTATTTAAGGCGGAAGCATTACCGCCTTGTTTAAGGCGGAATCATTACCGCCTTGTTTAAGGCGGATTCATTACCGACTTTCTTAAGGCGGTATACCTTCCGACTGCCCTAAGGTGGAAGTAATGTATATCAGTAAACAGACCAGTTGAAACACTACAATCTGCCAACCTGCAAACTTACATACCAGTGACAACAATGGGCACACATATAATTACAACATACGTAATCTTAATATAAATGATAAAATTACAATAACTACAAATGGATTATTAACATTTATTAATTACATTAATTAATATAATATCTAATTACATAACCATTTACAAATGTAACAACTCATGGAGTTGTAAGATCAACCGCACCATCAAAATATGTTTTCGGAAGTAATGGTTTGAAAGCATTCAACCGATCTCCGAGCTTATCCGACCATTCACATGCAGTAGGCCAAAGGGATCGATACCAAGTTGAATATACCGGAGACAACAGACTGTTATCTCGCAATACAATGTGCACCCAATGCTCATTATCGATGTTGCCAACGGCCCATACACGAGGTGTTGACGTCGGGTTTGTTCTATATGGGAGAAAGGTCTGACAATTCCCAATATTTGCCGGTTGAGAGGTTATTGACACAAAAGCTACATTGTACTTTGACGCAATGGCATGACCCATATCTGGTAGAGACAACCACTTCTTTTTTGAAACTCCACCAACATTGTCTACATGCAAATTGTCCAGGCACTCGTTGTATTCCTTGATGCCCAATAACTCTATGTAAAGATCCTTATACTCCATCATCTCATTTATCAAATCATGGCGCACCGACATCCAACTGTGTTGATCTCCAAATAGATTCATAGATATGGCCCGGAAACCACAGTTGCCATCACCACCAACATCATGTATGGATTGGATATGTTCTTGTAGCGCCGTGGGGGCCAAGAACCCATGAGTCGGAATTCTTGCAATTGAGGTTTGAGATGCTTGAGATTGTGGGACATTTGTACATTTCTCTGACTTTGACTTTAACTTGGACATGGACATGGACTCTGACTTGGACTTCTTCTTCGATGTTTCTGATTTGTCCGTACTTTTAAACAAACTATCCACCTGCGAGTCCACCCGCTCCCATTGCGAAGGACAACGTTTTGTTGTCTTATCCTTCTTCGCCTTCCTACCTTTTGTATTCACCTTCTCTCTAGGTGGTATCATTGTGGTAGTTTCGGGCCGGACAACTTCGCGGAACTTGTGCCAAAGTCTTTTTTTTGTAGCTTTGTCCCCTGCGTTGAACATCTGCAAGTACTCCTCCCACAAAGGTAATGGATCTGGATCAACCTCTTCATTGTGTTCTATTTTATCTGGTTCAACTTGTCCACAATCAAACATTGATAACTTCTTCCAGTGAACATGAACTGCACTCAGAGGAATACATCGGCCTATCTTCTTGTAACCGGCAAGCTCGCAACAGCGGGGTAATCCATGGGTGGTTCTGATTCGGCAGTCACAACCATCACCACCAATACTTTGCACCTCTTTATGAATCAAAATCAAAGCTTCTCGAGACACCACATAGCGCAACTTCGAGTAGAAAGGTATGTTCATCACATGATCAACCCTTGTAATGCTCTTCTGAAACGAGTCCACGATGTCACGATGCTGGCATATCAGCATACTATGCATGGCATCAAAACATGTAGCTAAATCTCCAAAGCTGTAACACCCCTAATTTTCGTCTCCCGAATAATAGGAAATTAATAATAAAAAGTTTTATTATTAATTTATAGAATTTTTCCAAGTTTATATTTTGTATTTAATTAGCCTTAAATATAAAAATAAGTTGAAATATTTTTATATGGCAAATAAATGCAAAATATAAGGATATTGCATTTTAGTCCCTGATTGAGGGCTTGAAAGTAATATTGAAAAGATTCTTGGAGGGAAGGATTTAAAAATAATAATTTTTAAATTTTGTACTAATCTAACCGGTTAGTAATGCCCTGTAACCGGTTAGACGATGAACTCAGAAACTGGTTTAGTGGATTTTGATGAGTAATCACTTGATTAATCCAAAATTTGCCACGATTACTGCATGAGATGAGTGGAAATACACGCGTCCATCTACATGTTCATCTAATTTGCTTATAAATAGATGAATTGTTGAAGAAGGAGGGTTGATGCATCTGATTTCATACTAAGTGAGCGAATTAGGGTTCTGTTTTCGTCCAAGGAAATTCCTTCTTGTTTCTGAGAGTTAGGGTGAGATCTATACACCATTGCAAAGCTTACATCTTGAGCTTTGCAAAGATACCAAGTTTGTGAGTTGAGAGTTCGTGTGGAAGGAGAAATCAAGCTTGGAAGTTGGAGGTGGAAAACTGAATTCTCTGTTGTTCTGGTTCTGGAAGCTGAATTCCAGATTCGATTTTGGTAAGCATAGTTAACCTTTAAGTCTCAAACCTTTTTGATTCTCTAGTGCATGTTACCTACTTTGAATTCTAACTATTTTCCCCAATTTCTTTGGTCAAATCCTATGTCAAAATTGGTGATTTCTGGACCTTGTTGCTGAAAACCAAAACTGGGAGCAGAACTTAGGAAGTGAGAGTAATCTGTGGAGTTTCTTCAAAACCAGTGTCCAATCTTCACCAAAACCAACTTAGAGGTATGGGAGAAGTCTATGCTATACTAGATTTAGACTAAAAATCGAACGATTTAGGATTTGAGTTCACAAAACTCAAAAGGGCATTATGTGCAAAATAGCACAAAGGCTTGGAGGCCAAAATCTTGCTCATTGTGGTTTTGAGCAACTTTAATTTGATGCATGCAAAGTATTTTGATAGAAAATCATACATCATGCCACTTGCATTATAAGAGTTATAATGTTGAAAAATTGGTGTGCTCATATGTATTTGCATTATGATCTGTCCATGATATACTTGTGATTGTAATTTTAGTCTTTATCAATCATGTATATGTGTATACTTACTCCCTGTGCCCTGTTTAGGTGATGGCCAGATACCTAGCCTGCATCGAGATACGCCCTATCCCTAGCGGTATATGGACGTATGAGGAGCACCGTGCCACTTTTGAGGGGGAGGTCTAGATCACTCTCTACCACCCTAACCCTTTGGTGCGTGTGCGACCTCGTCGATTTAGGATCCCATTAGTCTATACTATGCATGTTCCACCATTTTATACTTATAGAGGACCACCCCCGGCTCGACCTATGCGTCGTTTTCATAGTTTCCGTTTTAGAGCTGCCACTCGTTCCCATCCTTCTTCCCATAGAGTTGTCACTGAGGAGATTCCTTCTCCTGGTCCGACTGATTATGATAGGACTGCTTCTGCAGATCCTAGATCCAGTGGTGGGGTCTCTACACAGTCGGGCGAGGTCGAGGAGGACCCCATGGAGGATGAGAGCGAGGAGGGGGTGCATGTTGAGCCGACTGTTTCTGCTAGAGGTGGACCCGCTGGTTCATAGGAGCCTGCATAGCATAGGTGTTTTGGATCCTAGATCCTAGGGATAGAGCTGTGGAGGATCTGAGGAGCTGCTGAGGACACTTAAGACCTGCTCTGAGACTTCTATTTTGAGACCATGTGATATAGTGTATATATTTTGAGAGGTCTTAGAGTGAGGTTTTATTTTATACAGCTGGGTTGTATATGTTTTTATAAACTCTTGCTATCTCGACTGACGTTACTTGCTACTACTGTACTGATGGGGTTGTATTTTGTGCTATGATCTATATATATATATATATATATGATGTCTATTTTCCTCAGCAGAGCCCCATAAGTAATATTTTTACTTCCGCGAACTCTGATTTTAATTTACAAAAGATTCGGCAATAGGTTTATATTTTATATATTCAAATCCCACTCGAGAGGCAAATAATATATTCAAATGGTAAACACTAGTAACGTTCTCTATAATTAAGGAAATGTGTTCTCGAGAATCTTTTTGAATCTAAGATATTACTAAGCCGAATTCATGAAATGGTTTATGTCAAAAAGAGGTTTTTGATTGAGCAAGTAATAATATTAAAAATGAAAAATTTTCTAGTCCTAAATTTTGATAGCAAGTAGTAAACTATTTGGAAATATTAATTATTTTCAAATTGGAAAGAGAGCGTCACAAAAGCTATCAGCCAACATCCTCTCGAATGTAGAATGCGCACTCTCAACCCTGTTTTACAAGACAATAATACATAAGAGAGGTCTAAATTAAAACAAGTATGTCTATTAAAGTCACATAAATTAGTATATGTAATTATACCTGTCTGTCGTTGTGTTGCCAAGGTGCATATGCTGGTTTACCCAGGCATCCACAAATTTTTCCTGGTTGTGATTGAGGTATGTCCTCTCAACATAATCAAGCAATGCACCACACCCGGGCCCGACTTCCTTGCATACATTGTTAAATGCATTGAGATATGCTTCATACTCATCTATGCTCTTGCAGTGGACGACATCCATCCATGCTTTCATCATTTTGCCAGTTTTTGCAGTGTCTTGGAAATAGATTTTAAACTTTCCCTTGACATTGCATTTGACATGAAACTGACAGAGGTGATGTGTCGATGTAGGAAACACATCACCAATAGCTCTCACGAGAGCTCCACCAAAGTCAGTCACAATAAGCATGGGAAATTGCCAAGGGTCAGAAAACAATGCCCTAAACTGTTTCAATGCCCACACGAAGCTGTCATAATTCTCGGATGACATGAAAGAAAAGGCAACCGAGAATGTTTTACACGTTGATGTCTGACCCACAATCTCAAGCAACGACACTCTATAACGGTTTGTATTTTACGTGTTGTCCATTACTAGAACAAGACTGAAGTTGCGGAGTAGTGCAATGCTGTCAGGATGAGCCCAAAAGATATCCTTAACCACATCAGAATCTAGCAAAGTCCTGTAAGAATACTGGTATCCTTCCCTCGCCAAACATAGAAACAGATGTTGCATCTGTGTACGTAGGTGTCTCACCTCTTTTTTTGTATCGGCCACGAACATTGTATATTTGCTTCATCGTCGTCACATTCCCAGGGTATCGTTCTTGAAGGGTAATCATTATCTTCTTCGGTCTCACACCATTCTTCGTCAAGTCAACAACAAGAGCGTGTTGTTCTGCAGTTAGCCTTCCAGGGAATGGATGACCAACCAATGACTCGTATCCCTTATGGTTATAGAAACCACATTTGACCTTTAAATCCCACCTATCATCAGAACGACTCCACTTTGCATACAATCTGAATGGGCAATTAATTTTCTTACTCCCAGTCTCATATTTAAGGACTACCTTGGTACGCTTGTAAACACCACTTTGCTCACAAGCAAATACAATCCTTTGCCGCTTACTTTTGCCTAGTCCTAAATCAGATTTCAATACTTTCAAGACAAACCCTAGATTATATCCGACTCCGCGAACCCAATCAATAAGCTCATCACGATTCTTAAACATATCTTTCGTGCAAAACGATGTGCTAAAATCGGGAAACTCTATCTTCGGAACCTTTACATGAGGAGGGTCTTCGACATCTATCACAATTGTATCTGCATGCAAGGTTAATTGACGTTATTATTGATAATGCATGCAGATATGCACTCTGTTCTGTTTCCGCCTATAACAAATCGGAATGCAATCCGACTTTTGGTTGTCGGAAAGAGTTCCGCCCCTGGGTTGTCGGTGCTCCATTAATGTAGCTATTACTGCTCCATTAATGTAGCCACCATTCACAAGGCAAAAAAATACACAAAGAAACATATCTTCAATGCAACTATAACCTAAACATAACTATAATATAACCACTTTCAAATAATAGTATTCAAACCAAAATAGAGAGTTTTCAAATACCTTAAGTGAAATATACTCTTGTGCAAAGAGGTTTTCAATGTTGCTTCAATGATTTGCTTCAAGTTGATTCACTTTATTTCCTCTTGTTCTTCAAACACTCCTAAACTCAAAGCATTTTTTTTTCTTTTTTTTCCTTTCTTGTTTTCTTCTCTGAGAACCGTAACTTATGAATGAAGGCAAAAGGTATGTTGTTGTTGCTTTTGTTTTGTACGTCATTGAACGGAGGGGCATTTTTGCCATTATAACATTTTATTAAGAGTTAATAGTCACATAGGTCCCTGAAAGATACCTGTGGAATCAGTTAGGTCCCTGAAAGATTTGTGGAATCTCTTAAACCCCTCAAAGATCATTTTGGCATCACATTAGTCCCCCCATTTAATTTCATCAGGATGGACCTGATGTAATTCTACGTGACACGTTAAACGCTTTGTCGGCCCCAATGCGATGTTGGAATGTTAAGAAGGTGTCACGTTTGGGCCAACAAAGCATTTAATGTGTCACATAGGATTCCGTTAGGTCCCTCATAGGGAACTAATGTGATGCCAAATTGATCTTTGGGGGATTTAAGAGATTTCACAAATCTTTCAGGGACCTAACTGATTCCAAAATGATCTTTGGGGGGTTTAAGAGATTCCACTAATCTTTCAGGGACCTAACTGATTCCACAGGTATCTTTCGGAGACCTATGTGACTATTAACTCTTTTATTAAAGTATTCGCCTGTGGAAAGGCGGAATACTTAATATTCTTACCGCTTTGAAAGAGTCGAAAGTAATTCGACTACCATAAGACGAAATTGTTCTATTTTGTTCCTGCCTAGGTTAAATCGGGAAGTGTTTTCCGCCTTGTTTCAGGCGGTAAATAAAGGGCAAATTTGTCCATCAAATATGTAATGGGGGCCAGTGAGCAATGAATGGGGTTCAAAAAGAAAAACTCATTTTTTAAATAAGTGGGGAACATGTATTATGAGAATGAAAGTTTTTGTCTTCCGATCCCTGACTCATCTAGAACGAGTATTTTCAATCCAATTTTTTCAGCCACGTATTCACTTTTTAGGGGCCATTGTTTTTGGAAAAGCACGATGAATATCGTTTGACAAAGTCTGCAAAAGTTTATGCGAATCTTTTTTTTCATTTAACTTGACAGCTAGTTGATTTTACTTAGAAGTAGTCTATGCGCTGACTCAAATACAAAAGGGCATGTACCAAGTGATATCAAGCCCAGCATCTCACCAACATCAATTTTATAGAGCAAAAAGCTACAATGATATCCTCATTTTCCATTAAAGCTACTCATTTGAGAATAAGAACATTAGCAAGAGTTCGTACTAATTTCATTCTAGATACCTCGCAATCACCATTTTTCTGTATAAAACAATAGAAATTGTAAGTGAGTAGGTGTTTGGGACCTATTTTATTTAAATATGGTTTGGGCCAGAGAATGAGTAAGGATTTAATTATCAAAGATTGGGCTTGCAAGCCCACATGAAGGACTTAAGCAAAAAGAAGAAATAAGAAGAAAAGGGGAAACGTAGCAAGGAAGGATAGCATTTTTGGGGTTCCACTCACGAAATTGGCCATCAGGGATGATATGGTCAGCTGGGTAAAGACCTCTGGCAGCACTGGGCGGACTGTGGTTTGGCAGGCTCCAAGCGAGCTCCGTCTCAGAGAGACAAATTGGTCTCAAAGAGGACTTGCACAGTGGTTGGAGAGCGGGCCTTAGATAATGAAAGGGGAAGAGGGGCAGCATTAGTAGAGTGGGCCATGGTTCAGGCATCATGGAAAAAGGGTCTTTTGTCCCTGACCCAAAGAGGTGAGACTTTCGGGAGTTAGCTAAAAATGGTGTGTCCTTGTATGAATATTAGGAAGGAGGAAAAACAACTTAACGACTAAGAAAATGAGAGTTACGAGGGAGATGTTGACAAGAGAAAGAGGTAGAGAGCTTAAAAAGAGAAGGGAGGAAGAGGGGAAAAACAACGAAAAACACAGAGAGAAAAGAGTAGAGAAACAGAGGGAGAGAGTGAGTGAGAAAATACAGTGAGTAGAGAGGAAGAAGAAGAGAGTAGGAGAGCACTTTGTTGTCTAAGGAGGCTCATCATCCTCCCCACTAAGAACCATTGTGAAAGACTTGCTCACTCTCGCCACCATTAGACCACCAGAAGCTCCATTATTGTATCATTGTTGCTTAATCTCTTAAGTTTACGAATCCATTATCTCTAATCACATCCTCACTTAATTTTGGTCCTAAACAATTGGCGACTCCTCTGGGGAGATTAAGCAACAATGGACAACCAACACACTCAAGTACCAGTGACGCCCAGAAGGTTGTCTTTCAACCTGGAGTTTCATGATGAGGAAATGCGTGAAGAACAACCACAGACTCCAGGAGAGACAACGGTTTTATCACCCAGGCAGAAGGCGGAACCTGCTTTGAAACTATTGGCTAAGCAGAACAACCTGACCAAGATGATGGCAGAAGTGAGGACGCAAATGGCTAGGAGAGAGGCGGAAGGAGAAAGGACCCACAGCAGGGCGAAGACATTCGCTGCAAGAATAGGGGAGGATACCCCCGTTACTCAACCACTGTTAAGGAAGGTGTTGGAAGATCACAGAGGAGGAGCTAAGAAGGCTATTGAGATACAGCTCCCTTTCACGGCTAAAGTGTGTTGGAAAACTACACTCGGTGTGTGAAACAAATAGGAACACTAGGAGAACACCTAGAAGGGGGGTTGAATAGGTGTTATAGAAACTTTGAAAGATTTTCGCAAGAAACAAATCTAAACGATTAAAACCAATGAAAATCAATCAATTAACAAATATTATATCAGAGATTTAGCGGAAACAATCAACACCAATATCTTATTGATTAACCTAGGTTATGAAAATGATTTTCCTCAAATTAATTTGAACAATAAAGATTCAATTCAATCAATTATGAAAAACCACTTTTTCTAGGTTTTCAATCAAGAACACAATTAAAGACTTTAATTGTAAAGAGTAAGAGTTTAGAGATACGACACAGTGATTTATCCTGGTTCACTTTCATCCACTTGAAAGCTACTCCAGTCCCCTCTTCAACCAAGAGAGATTCTTCACTATGAGGAATTAGAGTTTCTCAAATTACAAGTAAATGCCTCACAAGACTCCCTTCTTGCTAGCCTACAAGAGATACCACACCCTTGCCTTGTAATCCTATTGATATCTAATCTAACCTCTTCTCTTGCTTGCCGATACCTCACAACAAGACTTCCAATTGCTTGCTTCACTCACAAGACTTCCAAATGCTTGTTCTTCAACAAGGCTTCCAAGTGCTTGATGAAATGCCTCACCAAGGCTTCCAATGAAACTTTGCTTGATTCACAAAATCAAGACTTCCTTTGTTGTAGAATGTTTGCCTCTTGCAATGATTACAACTCAAATGAAAAACAATAACAATCTTATGAATCTCTTTCAAAAGTTATGAAATATCAACATGAGAGATTCAAGGTTCTTGATCAAAGAATATAAAAATGAGAGCTTTGATCTTGAGAGAGTGAGAGAGAATAGTGTGGCTTTGATTCTTTGTAAAATTGTGTATCAAAATGATTCTAGATGATAGAAATGATTAGGAAAAGGTTTATATAGAATACCCAAAAGTTGGAGCACTTAGAATGGCTTTTGAAAAGTGAAAAACGTATTTAAAAAACCATATCTGATCAAGTTACTCGAGTGAAATGAGTGTTACTCGAGTAAACCGAAAGCAAGATAATTTTCACTCGAGTGAGACCAAAAATACTCGAGTAAAGTGCAGATAATCGATTATCAAAAGTTTGTTAATCGATTATCAGTTCAAAATATACTGTTAATCAATTATCAAAATCTGTTAATCGATTATTAACATTAAAAATCACTTAAAACTTGTTTTCTCAAAAACTAAACCTTTTCTTTCAAACCTTTAAGCCACATATTGATTTTAGGCAAAGTGAATACTCAAAATATGATATAATCATGCAATCAAAAGAGATTCACTACCCTCTAATAAACTCTACCCAAACTCATAAACTAAAAGACTTGTGAGGCAAAAGATAAAACAATAAAACATAAACTACCAAACTAAGTCTTCATGAGTTGGTTCTCTCTTCATAACTTGATGTTTGTTGTTGCTTGTTGAGCTTGAACTTGATCAACACATTTGTAGCTTGTTCAAAACCTTTTGGCATTTATCAAAACATTCTTCATGGATCTTACAAAGTGCTCGCCCAGCCATTCCCAGCTGGGTACGTGCCGCCCGCCTTCAGGAAGTTTGATGGGACTGGAAGTGTGAGGAGACACATCATGACTTATTTGGATGATTTGGGTGTTCATAGTCAGAATAAGTGTTTACACCTAAGAGAGTTTCCAAAGTCACTTGTGGGAAGGGCGTTCACCTGGTACAGCAAGCTCCGCCCTAGGTCTTTCAGACTTGGGAGGATATGGTGGCAAAGTTCTGCAACAAGTTCTTGGAGGAGGAAGGTGCCTTGCATATCATGGATTTGGGGCGCGTGAAGCAGAGGCCTGGAGAAGGGTTGGTGGAGTTTATCAAAAGATACAGGGATAAGGCACTTCATTGTAGGGAAACCTTGCCGAAGGCGGACTTGGTGTATGGGTGTATTAAAAATATAGAAGATGGTGCCCAAATCTTTTTTGTCTCTAAGTGAGGTAACAAATTTTGCAGAGTTGATGAAGAAAGGAGCTGACGTGGCAGAGGCCATGAGGAGACAGGGGAAGCGTGCTAAAGACGACGCCCTGCTGGACGTGTATGTCACGGAGGAGCGAGGGAAAAAGAAGAACTACAAGGAAACCCCTCCGCCTCTGAAGTATGGGAAGGATGAGGAGCCGCCCTCTTTTCCCATTTCCAAAGAGTTGACATATCAATTGGTGGAGGAGTGGTACAAAGAAGGGATACTGAAGAGGGGAGAGGGACGTCGCCCGCCTACTAGCCAACGGATGGATGACCCACATTACTGCGCTCTGCATCGTGAGGTGTAACATTCCCAAATTTATTAAATAGTTATATCCGTTAGTAAGTAGAATTTATTTTAAGTAGTTATAATTTTAATAGGATTTAGTTCCAAGAAAATGAAATTTTAATGTTTTAGTACGTATTTTATTTTTAAAGAGGATTTGGAATAAGTTAGGATATAAAAAAAAAATTTAAAAAAAAGAGGCACCAGGTCTGATGTGGTGCGCCCAGCCTCACGCTCAGGCGCTCGCCTGGAGCACCAGGACCAGGAAATCAGCACCAGTTGGTGCACCGGGTGCAGCTGACCGCACCAGCCTTCAGGTTTCTGCAACACCAGAAATGCAGCACCGGCGCCAGCCAGCATCAGCACGCAGCGCGCCCAGGCGCGCACCAGATTTAAAACCTGGTGTTGATGCCATTATGCACCAGACGCACCACTCCTTCCATTTTCTCCCATGGCCGAATTTCATGCTCACAAACCCTAAGATTTCAATCTCATAAATCAACACAAAATCACCACAAATCATCACTCAATATCATCTTCCCACCTCAAATCCATGGCTTTCCTTCACTAATATCCCCATCTCACTCCCTCTCCTCTCAAATCCAAGAAAACCCACAAAACCCTAAATCCCCAAATCATGTAGCTCTTGCCATAGAAGCAAGAAGAGAGGCTAGGAAGTGATTGAACATAAAGGAATAGGAGCTAAGGAGCTTGAAATTGAAGCCTTAAAGAGAAGTCTCTCTCTAATCCTTCATTCTTTCTCTCTCTTCCAAGAGGTAAGAGGGAGTTGTTTACATAAATTAGGATTAGGATTTGATAATAATAATAACGATATAAATATATCTATGTGTATGTTGAATATGTGTATGTGTGGCTTGTATGTTTAAATGTGAAATTATATGTCATGAACCTAGGGTTTCATATTGATTAATGATGATATTAATGCTTGAATAATGTTTATGTGGTTGAATCGTTTAATAACTTGGAGGTATAAATGTTACGGTTAATATGTTTATGCCTGAATGTTTATTATTTATGATTATGGACAATTACCCTAAGTTAGAGAAACCATCCAAATTGGTATAAGTATGAAAAGGCTTGACTATCCCAAATACTCTACAATGAACTAGAAACTCATAATTATGAAGTGAGGTGGACGTTAGAAATTTAGGAAAGATGACGTGAAGATTCTATGGATTGATGGACGTTTTCGTGAAGATTCATAGAATTGATGGATGAGAGTATTATAGTGATTTGATTGTGCTAATGAAACAATCACGGGAACTGCTATAGGGGACTTTGATCTACCCCAGAAGAACACCAGTATGATGGACGTGTACGTGAAGTACTGGTTAATTGGTGATTGGTCATGTGCACACTATAATAGTTCTATCGGTCACTTAAATACTTCGTGACTAGTAGAGGATGGTTCCTAACACTGTATGATGGACGTTCTCGTGAAGTACAGTGTAAGTATTGGTAGAGGGACATTTACTCCTAGTTGGTCTTTCCTAAAGTGTGGAGGCCGATGTGAGGAAAAAAGAAAAGTAAAGAATACGTAGTAAAAACTACGATGTTATGAAAAGGAAAAGAAAGCGTAGCAATGACTACGATGTTAAAGAAAAGAAAAGAAAGCAAATGATACATGGAGAAGCTGCATTGCATTACAAATATTTATGCATTATCAACAATAGTTGATAATTATGATGATGATGATTATGTATGTACAGAATTATGAAAGAAATTAATGTATATATATGAATGATAATAATGTGAAAGAATGATTAATTTGCGTAGATATATGTATATTATATTATTGTTATTGAATGCTTTCTTAATTTATGATAAAACAGCTTACCTCTTAAGTTGACATTTTAGGTACATGTTCGGAGAAGATTGGGATCCTTCGACTGCTGAGGATGAGTAATTCCTTATTGATGAGGAATAACTCTATTCTATGATATCAATCATATAAATTGCAACCAATTAGTTTATGATATTATTATGTTATTTTGAGAAACGCTTATACTCTTATGTTTTACTATACATACTTTGGAAATATAATGTAGAATTTTGTACAATGATTGTAAGATAAATGTTTGTTTAATTTATTCTGGATCTGATGGGTACAATTTTAAGGAAAAGTCCATATTTTAAAGCAAACTCTGTCAAATTTTTCCTAAAATTTTCATGATTTTAAAAGTAATAAAAGAAATAAAAGTAGGATGCTACATTATGGTATCAGAGCAATGGTTGCAATCCTTGTAACACCCTTCTAATAATTACCTTTAATTAATTTAGGACTTGAAAATTTTTCTTTTAAAAACCACTTTAATTCCATTTGCATTACTATATTCCAGAGTGCCTGCTAAAAATATATATTTTTTACATATAGCACCGAAGTGCACTAACAACCGAGTTTGAAAATGTTAATTATACATAACCAAAATAACTAAAGCATCAATGTACAAAAGACCGAGGACATAAACCAATGTCTGACCACTAAGACCTACTCTCCCCGTGAGGGAGAGTGAACCTACTCGGCCGGAGAACGTGCATGCTCGGGCTCGGTACCTGAAAAATAGTAAGGAGGTGAGCATTACACAAAACTTAGGGAAGCAGTTTCTAATATGACATACCGACATACCAAGTCAAACACAGTTATTCAAATAAATACATAATCATATTATCCAGTCCAATACATGCATCATACACAGTTATCATCGTTCACTCGGCCCATGCCCATCCTCTTACTGTCTCTTTTATCTTTCACTTTTATTTACCTATTTTCTTTCCCTTTTATTCTCACTCATAACCTTTTATCATGTCTTACATTCTCTTTATTCGGCCTTCTTTCCTATTTTTCCTTTTTATTCACCTTTTTCATGTCTTTTAGAGAAGCGCACACCCAGTATGCGTCTTACACTTTTATTCTTCTCGGAAGCGCACACCCAATGTACGTCTTACACCTTCTTTATTCTCGGAAGCGCACACCCAGTATGCGTCTTACACCTTTCTTATTCTTGGAAGCGCACACCCAGTATGCGTCATTGTGCACACCCAATGTACGTCTTACAGCTGCGCATCTCGTGCGACTTACACGATCATGGCATACGGCACCCCGCACGTCTTACATGACCAGGAGCACATCCTAACGGATTCCGTTACTCGGAATCTTGTGTGAGTCATTATTGCGTGCATCCCCATGAGGCACATCTTACAGATGCACATTCCATGTGTCTTACTCGGTCATTGCACTCGATCCGCTTGCGACTTACAGCACACATTTTCATGCGCGGCTTATTGCCCCCAACGGAAATGTCTAACTTGACCCGTCTCACACAACCATTATTCTTTATTTATTTTTTTACTTTTATTCATTCACTCTTAACTTCTCTCGGTTCACTCCCCTTAACCATATCACTTGTTTTCTTGTTATAGTTTCTATTCTCTAGTTATTATTTCTCATCTAATCTTTTCCCTAACATTTTTACACCATTTATCAATCTCGGCCACCTATGGTTGGCACACATATTAATCAATCAGTATCAACCATGAATAAAACAATTATCACATTTTACACATATTTATAATAGTAATCATAATATCAAACATACACATATTTCACATTTAATTTACTGGGTTCTTTTTATTTATTTTCGTTCTCCAATAGTATTCTATATCTACTATCCTACGGTCCAATATCTTAATCTAACACCCATTCTTAGTACTCACTATGAGCACACTAGAAACCCAAACCTAAGCTAAGGTAACACCCACTCCTTACCTCAAAACAGTGAGAGATAAGGAAGTCCTGTGAGTCTTAGTCTTGTTTCTTGCGTTCGAACTCCTCAAACCATAGTCCCTTGAATCTTCGGTGACGCCTTAACAATGCCCTAAAAATGTCGAGGAAAAGCTCGAAGCTTAAGAGAAATTGGAGGGAATGATCTTCGGTTCTTAGAAGTGGTTGAGATTTAGTGAATGTTGATGAGGAGAGTAGAGTTTGTAAGTAAGGTGAGAAGGATGGTGTTTATCATTAGAAAGGATCCAGAGCAATTGTGCATGATGACTTGGAAGACCAAAGAACCTTCATGTTCGTCATGGACATGGATTTCGACACAAGATCAAGGACAAGTTCTTACGTTCATCATATTCTTCATGAATACATACAGGTACGCTTCCGCTCTATTCATTCTTGATTATTTGACTTGAATGTGTTCTGGTTAGATAATATATTGTATCTCTTTAGTATATGCCATCAATTTTCCAACATAAATTTTTATTTTTTTTTATTAGGCAAAACTAATGGATCCTTCTCCAAGTTATTTTTAGTTTTCAACTTATTCTTAAAAGGTTTATTTTCTTCATATAAGTCCTTAAGTTATGTTTTGTTTTTGAATGGGTGCTAAAATTCTTTTTCAATGGTTAATTTTAAAAAAGTGACGAATGCATTTTGTAAATATTTTCAAATTCAATAATATAAAAAAAACAATGATTGAGAGACCTACATAAAAAGACATACTCATAAGTCTATACATTAGGATATTGACATTTGTCATTTTAAGTTCTTTTGTTTAATTTTTTTAACTTGAAAATAACAAGTGTCATAATCTTATGTGTAGGTTTGTAGGCTTGTAGGTCTCTAATTCATTTTTCATATATAAAAATTGTGAATTTGGTTGAGAATTGAGAGTTAGGAGATGAAAAACATGATGATAAGAAGGCCAACATGAAACAAAAAATAGTTTTAGGACCAACATGAAATCTGTAAAAAATTTGCAGGGCGAAAGCACATTAAATAATTTTGTCTTTCTATTGTTATATCATCTCTTTCTAGTATAGATGAAAATGTTGAAGTAAACACATTAAATAAAAGATAAGCTGAGGAATGAGTAAAATAAAGATTTAGAGAGGGAGCTAGCGTAGTCCCTTTTAATGAAAAGATGGTAGAATTCTGATTAGATGGTTTCGTAGGGGTGTAACGGTCCGGTTCGGTCCGGTCTGTGAGCCATATTACGGATCGGACCGCTCAATATAGTATGATCTGATTTGGTCAGGTCCCAACATTATTTATCCTCAAAGACCGGACTGGACCGAACCGTTCATGAATGGTCCGGTTCGGTCCGGTCCGGTCTATTTTGCTTTTTTTCCTTTTTTTTTCCCTTTAAAATCAAGCAAAAATATGAAATAAATACAATAGCAACAACATTGTGACGCTCTTGGATTAAAATACTTTATAAGAAAATATAGTTGAATATATATAATACGGACTTGATATTATTGGAAAAATAGGGTATAAAATTTTTCCTTTATAATTATTCTCAAACTAAACATATCCCTTTAAAAATACTTTGAATTCGGCATTGAAATTGTTATCATACTTTTTCTTTTAAAAACACTTGCTATTACCGAATTCGTTTGTTATTTATCAGAGTACGCGGAAAGAATATAACTTTAGAAAATAATATAATCACTGGACATTATAAACATAAAACATATATATATATATATGTGTGTGTGTGTGTCATAAGTACCATCATAAACATCCATCATATCCCAAATATAGAAACTGATACCCAAAGTCCGGTGATATAAGTCCCAAAGCCAAGTATAAACATAAACTGAAAGTAAAGACCAGAACCCTGAAGTCTCTCAAAAGGTATATACAATATACACATAAACAAAATAAAGGCACTCCAGAGCTGGTCATCAAGTCCTCCAAGAACGCTCCACCATCACCATGATCTGCTACAGCTGCTACTACGACCCAGACCCACACTACTCACACTATGCCCATACCTAAGGGCCACCCATCCTCCTATCAGTAATATCCTCTTGCTCGACTGGCTCCTCGTCACTCTCACCCTCCTCTGGATCCTCCTCTGCCTCATCCAACGGAGTAGGTACCCTACCACTGGGTACAAGATCTGCATCGGGTACAGTCCTCTCAGGGTCCGAAGAATCAGGTGAAGGAGTCCCAGTACGAACAACTCTAGCAGCAACGGGGTGAGAGCGAGTATAGGGACGAAAACGAAAATTATGATAACGACGAACAGGTCGAGCAGGGGGTGGTCCATGGTGAGAATAAAAAGGTGGTACGTGCATAGTATAAATAATGGGAATCCGAAATCGTTGAGGTCACACTCGGGCTAAGGGGTTGGGATTGTAGAGTGTGACCTCCACCTCTCCCTTAAAAGTAGCCCGACGCTCCTCATACGTCCATATCTCGCTAGGGATAGGACAGATCTTGATGCACGCTAGGTAGAAGTGTGCCATCACCTACATAAGGCACAGAAGTAAGCATAATATAATCACATAATCAAACAAGAATAATTCTAACATTCACAAGTATTCAAACACAATTAAACATGCAAATACATATGAGCACACCCAGTTTAACAAATTGTTAATCTTTTATATTAGTGGCATGATGCATGCTTTCTATCTCACAATCCTGAGGCCTCCAATACTAATCAATCTCGGACGTCCATCCAATACACCAATGTGTTCCCAGAACACTAACATACGTTCCCAGAACGTCTAGCAAACCATACTTGGAATATAAACAAGCACCACTCCCAGAGTGTGCATCACGTTCCCAGAACGCATCAAAGAAACCATGTCCCAGACACTGGCCACATTCCCAGAATGTGTCATCAAGTAGGTTGCATCAATTTGGTACTCCCAAAGTACCCTCCTCATGTTCCCAGAACATGACAAACGATCCTTGTCAACCTATTTCATCACCTTTCACCATGCATGAATGCATATAATATTTTTATCAATTTGGTTGGCCATTAATTGATGTCTCAATTTCCATTTTCAACACATAAAGCCTATAACATCACTAAGAATTCCATATTTTCTTAGTAAAAGACCTTAACTTGAGGTTCTATGAATTATCTCATAAGGTCACACTTTAGTATTTAAGGTAATTAGATTAGTATTAAATTGAAAAGGGATAATTAAAATGGCACAAGAAAGCTTAAGTTATAATTCAATTGATTTTTCACTGTTGTCAGTCTCTAACCGGTGACAACAGATTCTAACCGGTTAAAACCTGCAGCAAAACCAAAAATCCTTTAATGCTTGATACCATTTTTAATTCTCAATCCAATCTAATACTCAAAACAGGTTAGGGATAATTCAAATACTTCAAATTAATCTTGTTCTTATATTGATAGTCTCATAGAATCAATTCCAATTGGACATATTTTTTTCCAAAACCAAATCAATATCATCACTTTCATTACGATATGGATCCCAATTATAAAACCTTAAGTCCATCAACATTCTCAGTTCATAATAGATAAATTACAGTTAAGTTTGATTGGAAGAGTTCATTGAAAATGTTGTAAAACCATTGATTAAATTTCTGAACTTCATTTTTCATGTCTGACAGATTCTAACCGGTTACTCAGCAGTTCTAACCGGTTAGAAACTGCAGAAATTGCACACTGATTTAAGGTTTTGCATACCATTTCCCATTCCACTCATTTCCAATCAAATTCAACCATAAACAGAGCTTCAATTCCATGAAGTAAATATGTTCCAACACATGATTACATTCAGCACACATGCATTTCGAATACACATATCAAATTGCATGAAAAGGCATAAATGACAACTTAGCATACCAAATTCACATATAATGAAATTTAATACCAAATTATCATATATTCAGCTTGCATTCATCAATTAAAACTTGCTCTAAGTCCTGGAACAAGTTAAATTGGCCTTCAAGCCTATGTCCCCTAAAATCTATGCCCTTTATGAGTCTCATGGTGACTCATGCCTAAATTCCTACTCATTATTCTCATTCTAGTGATTAATTAGCTTCTCCCTTACCTTAGGGTCGTGCTTGATGAGTATCAATACAGAGACAGTAAGATCAACACAGAGAAACACCAAATTCTCAAGCTCTGCTCTCATGCATGACAATTTTGGTAGGGTTCAGAAATCAGAATTTTAGACACATGAAAAGGAGAAACAAATTGGGGAAAATGGTTAGATTGTGTTCTAGGTAACATGCACTACAGAATTGGACAGATTCGAGGTCAAAAGAATACTTGAGCTTACCAAAATCGAAGCTCAAAGACAGCTCCATGAACACAAAAACAGTGTTGACAGCTGGAAAGCCTCAACTTCGTGCTTCGATTTCTCCTACCTCGGGAACTCTCAGTTCACGATTTTTATATCTATACAAAGCCCTTGATTTAAGCTTTGTAAAGGTGTATCACTCACACTTAAACTTTCTGAGAACAAGAAGAATTGGAAAAACGGATTCAGGAACCCTAACAAAGCTTCAACACATTCAGATCAACAAATGAACCAAAAACCTTGATCAATTAGGGCTATTTATAGAACAGTTTCATTGCCATGCAGGTCGACACGTATTTCCCACTGCGTTTATGGTTGATTTCGTGGCGATTTACGGATTAATCAAGTGATTACTCATCAAAACGCACTAACCCTAATTCTGGGTTCATCGTCTAACCGGTTACAGGGCATATCTAACCGGTTAGATACTGTGTAAAATTCAAAAATTCAGTTTTTAATTCCTTTCCCTCCAAAAACCTTTCTAATATTATTATTAGGTCCTATTTCAAGGATTAACTTATAAAAATTATATTTCCACATAATTTACTAATTAAAAAATATTTATTAATTAAACACACATTATTTATAAAATTAATCAATTAGAAGAAAACCTTATAATTTGGAAAATAAACTTTTATTATTAATATACAAGGGACAAAATTAGGGGTGTTACAAACATCATCCCAGATTCAAGATAAACTTAAAAAATAAACAGATCAGGAACAAAAATAAAGGAAAAAAATAAACAGATTCAAGATAAACTGAAAAAAAATAAACAGATCAGGAACAAAAAAAATAAAAATAAATAGCAATGAAATCAGATCAGGAACAGAAATAAAGAAAAAAAATCTGAAAAAAAGACTTGTGCCTTGATCTCCATTTGATTTGTAATGCATGCATGTCCATGGGTGTGGATCGAAGGTGGCTGCGGTGGTGGAAAGATCAAGGCAAGTTGTTGAAGATCGATCGAGGCGGTGGGAGGAAGCGATCAGCGGAAGAACGAGGGAGGAAAGAAGGATGGAGGACGAGAGGGAGGGACGAAAGAAGGATGGAGGACGAGAGGGAGGGACGGAGGAAGGGACGGAGGAGGAGAGAAGGAGAAGGAGAGAACGAGTATGTTTTTTTTTGTGGTTAACAGAGAACGACTATGTTGTGTACTTGTGTCTGTAGTTTTTTTTTAAAAAAATTATTAACTCTAACGGTCCGGTCCGGTCCGATCCCAGTGGTCTAAGAATATCTGGGACTGTGGACCGTACTGTTCAAGTATGGTCTGAACTTTTTAGGATCGGACCGGACCGTGAGACCAGACCAGACTGCAATTTTCAGTCCGGTCCAGTAAGGTCCGAGCGGTCTCGCGGTCTCGGACCGAATCACTTACACCCCTATGATTTGGGGCTCTGGGCATATATCCAGGAGATTGGTAGAAACACTGAGAAAAGAATATTGATTAAATGGAGGCTACACCAATTTCAAGAGGAAGAGGAAAACCTAGAAAAATCATAAATGAAACAATTAAGAATAACATAAAATTTAACGCATAATCAATTAATATTAGCTTTAATTATGTTTTTGGTCCTTGAACTTTATGATTATTTTATCACATGTCCTTGTTCTTTTTTTTCAATGTCTGATTGTTCAAAGTTATTTTTGGGTTTGACATATACTCTTGCTACCAATTTCGGTCAAATTTTGCTAACGTGTTACACCGAAATCCTAGTCACACGCAAGAGGTTAGTCACGTGATACCACATAATGTCACATGAGCGGAAATCCTGTATTTTAATTGAAAAAATTAAAAAAGTTAATACTTTTATACTTTTTCGTTTAAAAATAAAAAGAAAAAAAAATGGAGAGGGAGGTCGTCTATGTCCATGTGGCATCACATGAGATGTGGCACTATGTGGCTAACCTCATGTGTATGATTAGAATTCCGGTATGATATGTAATTAAAATTTGCCCGGAATTGGTAGAAAAGGTATGTGGCAAACCCAGAAATAACTTCGAAGAGCCAAGCATTAAAAAAAAGGACCTATGACAAAATGATCCTAAAACTCAAAGACTTTGACACATAATTAAGCCTTAATATTATTTACATCACTGTTTGATCCATGTAGAGATCAACTAACTTAGGAGTGGTTTGTTGTGGTGTTTTGTTGTTTCTAGCATAAAGATGTTTATTAAATGTTAAATTAATATGCTTAAAATAATTCAAGAAGAAATTTGTTTAAATAAAAAGTTTAAACAATAAGTTATTTTGAGATAAACTAACAATACTTTTTTACAAGACAAATTAAGTGTTTTGTTTGGCTTGGCTCTACTAGTTTATATATGTTGAGACCATAATTTATTTTCGACGAAATTGGTAAATTCGATGTAGAGATGATGTTGAAGGCAAGAGAATTTGTGCATTAAGTATAAAGGTAACTTTGACGAACATGGACCTATGTCGAAAAAAAGGAAGTTTGGACAGAAGAAGTGACCCGAGAGATGCTCCCAAGGAGTCAAAGAGTCAAACTGACAGTAATTGATGACTGTCACTTCATTGGGTAAAGACTGAGGCATCATTAATGTCAGGTGTATCCACCGTTTCGAGAAATGGCTATAAAAGGAGGGTTAGTGCTCACAGCAAATCCACATGAGAAGGTAGAAATTATGGCTTTGCATCTTATTAGAGTCACATATTGGTGCGAGTTTTAGAAATAAGTAAAGTGGAAAATAAGTCAAGTTGAGTCCAAAATTTTACAAGTATGAGGATTAGATATGTGGTATTATGAAATCCGCTTTGGTGGGAGAAATTTCATAAAGCCCATTCAAAGCGGTCTTCCTCTTCTTTTTTGTTGACTAAGGATAAGATATGGGGATTACATTCACTATTGAAACAAAGGCCTGAATGAATGGAGTGTTTCATTTTTGTAAAGCTTTCATGAAACAGAGGCAATTGTTTCGAGTAGAGAAAAATTTCGATATCATAAGATCTTAGTAGAGGGATGACTAGGATCTTAGAGTATCCTGGTCAACTGGAAGGGGAAGTATGAATTTCACATTTGTAACCCTTGACCGTGTGTTGAAAGATCCCCAAGGTGGAATGGTGAAAGATTAATTTGTTGATCTATGTCGAACGATCATTCCAACAAACGATGAAAGGGGACTTCTAGAACATGGAGGTAGTGTGGAAAATCATAACTGAAAATTCCCACAGAAGGCTTCCAAAAGAGCACGTCGAAGATCAAGTGTCGAAGGCCAGAACCCAGATTTATATGACTCAACAGCATGGTAGTTTTTTTAAATTTTAAAATGTAAGGCGTGATGAATGTTCACATGTCACTAGATTAAGTAGGTAGTTATTTGTAATCCTTTTCTAAAATAGGAGAAATTCACATGTAATAGGTGTTGACACTTGGTTATTCCTATACATCTCATTGAACAAATTGATGGAGAACACCATGTAACATCCCTTTAATTTGAATTCAATAAAACCTTTACATTTTCTGCACATTTTAATTCCAGCATTTACATTTCTGCACTTTTACATTCAATGCTTTTACATTCCCCCATTTATTGCACTACTTTCAAAGCCTTTAATTACTGTCATTAATACGTTGAAAACAAGATTACCATAGAAACTTATTAGAACCTGTTGGACTATCGGCAAGTATATCGGGTCAGCAAGTAATAAAGAGTAAGTAAATTATCGTTCCACTCGGGGATTGCAAATTGTTCCTAATAATTTTAGGCAAATAGCAATTACTAGTGAAACTTAAGTTTGATTTATTTGATTTAAGAAAATATGAGATTAATTAATTAAAATAGAAAATAAAAGGTATTGAGAACAATCGTGGAAAAGGCTAGGAACATAGTTTCATTGCAGGACCGTAGTTACTAATTATGAATTTCTATTTTCCATTAAATCAATAACAATTCCAGATCATTTGTATAAGAATTATTTTGGACAGAATAAGAGCTTTTGTATAGGCCCGATCATTTGTTTTGTTTTTTGGTAACTTTTGGTTATTATTTGGGATAATGTAGAACCTGGAACCCTTCTTAGAAGGTGGCTAGGGACTACATTATTGCCGTGTTTATGTATTTTTATTTTTGCTCGTTGGTAATGCAATTTTTCTTTACCAAAAAAATAACAATTCCAGAGATGGTAATTACTAAATCCCTCTTGTGTAATTACGATTTATTATTCAATTTGATAACATTTAATCCCTTAAGTGATTAAACAATTAAACAATCTGTCCGCGTAAGACAGCTCAATTGGTGGCTGCAGGAACACTTAGGATTTCCCCCTCCCCTAGGTCATGGGTTCTAGTCCCAGACCTCTCATGTAAACCAAAAAAAAAATAAACAATTAAACAATCTTTAATTAAGAACACTGGAATTAAACAATTGTTATATAATCCCCAAAAGTATCCCTACAAGTTGGGTGATTATATTATTTGATAACAAGGTCAGATCTAATCCATAATCTTCCAATTGAAGGATTAGACTACCTATCATAAAATGGGCCCTTTTTATGTTAAACAATTCAATCACAATTAAAACAATTGATTGTGGTTAAAAAAACATTAATTCATAAATAGAAAAACTACTCAAGATCCATACAAATCCACCATATTCCTATAAGAAAACTAGTGATTGTAACAGCCCGATTTTCATAAACCAAAATAATTGACTTTTACTTGTTAAGGTTGCAAAAATGAGGTCAAATTTTTTTTTATACAACATTGTGGAAGCGTTTGAAAACATGATGGAAAAGTCCTTGGTGTTCTCATCACCTTCTTGAAAACCGAGTTGTTACTGAAACATTTATTTTCAGAACACTTTCATTTTCATAAAAAGACTTGTTTCCAAATCATCATGAGATTTTCCCAAAGACTACATTATTTATTCTTCCAAAATAGAGTATTCCACAATACAGAATTAAGACTTGGCTCAGTTACATAAGTGGCACATTGCTTGGTAATCCTCGACTCAAAAACATAATCCACAAACTTAAACTCAACACACTACTTTCGCTTCCTTCGGTGGAAGACATCCAGATGAAGTCCTTCTTTCTTCTTGCGCCCTTTCGTCACTCACGAAGACGAATCCACCTTTTGTCTCTGCTTTTCCATTGTCTTTGAACTCCAACTTTATTTCGTCTAAAGTGGAAACCTCCATATGATGTTCCGTCTGCCCGTTGAGATATCAGCAGCCCCGATATGCCAACGAACAGGAGAGAGTAAGCAATCCGAGCGACGTATCGTCGACGGTGTGGGATTACAATAGGCGAGATATCAAGACCATACAAGTATACAACACACATACAACATAACAATCAAACATATCATTATTATCATCATATTTCTTACCATTATATTCTTTGTCTTACCAACTTATTAACATTCCTTCTTTCTCATCTACTTTCTCAATCTCGTTTCAATTTTTCTTATCACGTCTTTTCGAATCATAACCTTCGATGATTGGGGAAACTTAAAAGATCATCGAGGTACTCGTTTCGTTGCCATCGTCACACACGTCTACATCTCCTCGGTCATCCACCCAGTCCTAGTCGGAAGCGAACAGGAGTACAGAACCTTTACCACGCGGGCACGACAGCTGTCTCAACATAGATGGTCCCAGACCAGGAGGATCTCGTCCTCAAATCATATAATCAGGCTCACTGCCTCGCAGTGGCAAAACACATTGCCCCGTTCCAGTCCCTCTCCACTGTTCTCGAAATGCCATAGGGGTGACAGCACTATTCTGGTCCCGGGTGCAGAACTTACCACGGTATTAGACCCAGTCCCCACCACGTTAGTGCACCACATGTGGAATTCGTTCTGCCCAGAATAGTACTCAAGGCAACGTGACGTTTTACCGCCCGAGCCTACCCTATTGCATTCACAACCCGAATATCCCTGATATCCGGGGTACCTTCCTCTCCACTACTTCGCACTCTCGTACATTACCGCGTTCATGTCTTTTAATCTCTTTTATCTTATCAATTAACCTAAGGTCGGCCCGTCCTTCGTGCAACCCTTCAACGGGTCCCGACCACTACTTTACACAAACTTTCTCTCATCATCTCTCACATAGCACAGAACTGGGGTCATTTCACTGGACTCTCATTTCATTTCCAGATCATTCTCAAATCATCTTTTCTCAACTTTCTCAAAATACCATTTCCAAAACTTCCGCAAAATCTCCTTTCACCAACATTCCCAAAATATTGTTTCACAAATAGTTTCCAAAATGTCATTCCAAAATTTCCTCATCAGATGGATTCCCAAAACTTTTCTCAAAATTACATTCTTTCCCAAATCTTTTCAACAAGATTGTTTCATAAAAAAAAACTCCTTTGAAGACATGGTTTTACCAACTTCTTCACAAATCCCATTTCAAAACCTTTTCAAAGATTTCGTTTCGCGAACTTTTTTCACGGACTTCTTTTTACAAAATTTCCTCTCGAAAACCTTTTTCCATAAACCACCGTTTTACGAATCTTTTCAAAATCCTTCTTTCACAATCATAAAGATCTTTTCAAAAATCTCTTTATAAAAATCTTTTCAAAACTACTTTTCAAAAACCCTTTCAAAGATCACCACTTTGCTGGGCGCTAAAGGAGGAGCAAGCTCAACTCGACACTAGTCCCAGACTAAAACCAAACAAAGGAGCCCAGCCCCATCCAAATCGTATCTCATTCTCAGACTCAACATCACCTTCCCCAGCTCTGGCTCGTTCTCAACACTATCATTACATATTTTCCCCAATCTCAGCTCTTTCTCGTTTCTAATCCAACTCATCTCTTTACTTCTTATTCAATTTTCTTTGTTTTCATTCTCTTACTCAGGACGTAGCAGACGTCCCTCAACGGATTATCAATAATAACCAACAACACTTAATTTCAACTGGCATGATTAAATAAATAAATAACTAAATAAACAGAAGCATGCTACCAATCACACAAACATCACACAACATCATTGTGGTCTTCGTCCCCTTCGTATAAGTGGCCACACAATCAAACAATTTCCACTTATACTACTGACTCTAACCACTTGGTTCCGATCTTTGAGATGATACGGAACATCCTAATATATCACCTAAACACCACAGTGTCTTAGGAAAGCTTCTCTCTCACCTGAGGTCCAGCTATTAGTTGCGTACCGTCTCCTCGAATCCTCTGTGCTGCTGACTGCCCCAATCCCTTGTCTTTAAGATTTCCTTGTACTAAATAAAATACACTTACGTTATTGTTTGGTTCTAAGAAAATCTTTTCTTATTTCATAACACTTTCCGTTCTTGATCAAAAGACTTAAAACACTTGTTGTTTTATCAAAACAATTCTCATATTTCTTAATATTTTAAAACCATTTGAAAACATTTAATAAAAGGGTTTAAATCAATTGATTTGGTTGCTGGTCCGTCTTGGACAGCACCTTAAACATATTCAAAAACACCAAAAAATTCACCGTTTTTGTCCCGACTTTTCTTAAATCGATTATCACTTAAAAACTTTACTTCAACTCATATGAAAACACCTTTTAAAGTTAAGAAACAATTTTATTTAATTCGGGACAGAAAAGGATTACTTCATGAGAAATCATTTTAATCCAAATTCAATTAATTTCAAAACCAATTGTCTTACTTAGTTATAAATCACAAACAAACATTTGAACTCAACCAATGACACATGCATATATTGTTCAATCCTCAACTAACACATAAAGAACAAGCAACACAAAATGAATCATTTAATTTCAATTATAATTCAAACAATTATTCGTTTAATTTTCTTCTAAACATTTTCATGTTCATAAGACAAAAACACTTAGTCACGCACATTTTCACAAATCAAATTCAATCAAGATTCAACCCCAAACATATTTATATTTCATGACCGAGTATAATCTAGGAAAAACAAATCAAACCTCACAAGTTTAAGTCACATAAATCAACTTGATTTATTTTAAACTCTTAAATTCTATTTTCTTTTTCATACAACAAAATTACTTACTCCTGCTTTTATTCTTACCCGAATGCACATACCCATACATATATTCATTTGAACATAATACTTTTCCCAAAATTATTTAATTCATATATCTCCTTTAAATCAAAAATCGATTAGAAAGTAATCATTTACAACACAATTTCAAACAATCTATTTTAGCATAACTTCTTAAAACATACTCATTGCTTCTTATGTCACTTCATTGAAAAGGACCCTAGTCTATTTCCCATGCCTAGGCCGAATCTAATTTGACAAAATAATGTTCTTGGTTCACTTTGTCAACATGCAAAAACACAAGATTCTTAAATCAAAAGAAATTAATCATGCATGCAAACTTGTTCATGAAAACAAAACATAATCTCTTGGTTTAAGGCTTAGGCCAAATGCTCACTATTACCAAATCAAGATTAAACTTCAAATCTTTAACATGCAAAACATGAATCAAGTTAAAGAAATCATTTTCCAAACTTGTTTCCTTGGTTTCTTTATCGAACCGTGAGGATCCTTAAGAAAAATAAAATCTCTTTTCTCAAAAACAACATGCATGCACCTAGATCTTATAGATCAAGTCATGAAATTAATTATAATGGCACAAATCAAAGATAAAAAAAATCATTTTGAGTAGAAGAAGTCAAAACCGTGATGATCATTGAAGGAAATTAAGTCTTTTTGGTGTAAAAAAACATGCATGGCTTTATAGCAAAACTTTTTAAAGATAAAAGCAAGGATCAAGACATTTTTCAAAGATCAAAGTTTCATCAATCATCAAATCAAACCAAGACACTTCAACAACTCAAATAAACTTGTAAAGGCATAAAGCTAACATGCAAAGGCTTAGATCAAATTAGAAAAGCATCAAGACCTCACTTTTCACTCATGGCCGAATTACATAGCCTAGGATCTAGTGTTTATTAGTCCATTTGCTTCTTAAAAATTCAAGATCAAAGTTTAATTAACACATGCATGAGGAGATCTAAGCAATTAAATAGATTTACACGCAAGCTTTAAACAAAACCGTGACAAGGAAGAATTCCAAATTGAGGATCAAAACTTTTGAATACAAATATTCAAGATCTAAGCTTAAGAATAACATGCATGCCATTTAAACATCAAGATCTCTTAAAAATAAGTACATGCATCACAAATCTTAAATTCAAACAAAGTTTATTACAAGTCCCTTACAATAAAAGATTACTACTCTTAGAACTCTCAAAAGCTTTCACAACTACCTTAAACCAAAAATATAAACTTCAAGCTTCAAGATCTCTCTTTCTTCTCCTAAATTAGTTTCGGCCTTCTCCCTTTTTTGGGGTTGATGGGTGATTTTCTTGTTGAATTGAAGAAGGAAGTGGGTGAAGAAGAAGTGTCAAGTGTATTAGGTCAAGGATTTTGGATTTTTCACTCTCCTTCTCCTCTCTACCTTCACGATTTCACTCTCTTCCTATAAGGGTCTCAAGAGTTTGATGTGTTCTTGGACCAAGTGTTTGTGTTTGTGGAAAGTAAGGAGGAAATGAAATGAAGGAAATGAAGAAAAGGAACTAGCCAACCCCCTCCCACTCATACGGCTACATTGGCAAAACAAGAGTGTGGATTTTTCCTTTTCTAACCTCGGTCCAATGGTGTTGAGTCAGGGGCAATTCGGTCCCATCAAAAGGTTGCATGGGATGGTCTTACTATGGACACATGGTGGAAGGAAGTCCTTCTTAGACTTCATGACTCACCCCTCCTAATCTACTCCTATTTTTTTCTATTTGAATTTCATTTTCTTAATCCTTAAGAAATCACTCCTACTTAGTCCTTCTATTCCTCATGTGGCCGAATTTCACACACACACATATATGCATATCACGTTACACACACATATACATGCACATATAGTCACATTCATCTACCAATTAAATTTCCACATAGTTCCAAGCATACACATACAAAACCGCACATACATATACATACACACTTAAAATAAATCCTTTCTTATAAAATCACTCATGTCCTAATTCCTTTAAAATGTCAAGAATATCAAACACACATATAGAGAATAAATTACCATTTCCTTAAAAGAATTTTAATCACGTCATTATTTCTAAAAACTCAATTTTAAAATTCATCACATTATTTCATGGAAATCATTTCTTTAAAAGCATTCCTTACTTTAAAACGTGAATTAGAAAATTTATTTAAGAAAATATTCTTTCAAAAACACTTTTCTCAAAAATAAATCTCTTTAGTATTTTAATTTAATACGAGGAATTTGTGGGGTGTTACAGTGATCCATTACAAAAGAAGAAGAAGAAGATAAATACTTCCTTTGGTCCTATACATAGGGCACCTTCTAGAAGAAATCTTTGGTCCTATATATAGGACACTTTATATTTTCTATGCATCATTAAATGTTTTTTCTCTTTTTGGCCCTTATTAAATACTTTGTATAACTATGTTTTTTTGTTATTCATTAATGAATGTGAACTTTCCAAGTAAAGTGGAGGGGTAAAATTGTAATGTTACAATATATTCTCATAAAATTCACAAAACTAACTACTTTTCTTGGTCCGGGGAATATGGTTAAGCATGCCCTATATATATGACCAGATGGAGTAGAATAACTCCATAGTCATGATTAGAAGTTACCCCAAGAGCAATCCCTCCTAGAGTTGTCACTTTCTCCTTGGAATTGTTGAACCTTCTCTTTTTCTTTTTCTAATCTAGTGATTTCTCCCCTCTTTTTGTGTTATTTTTCCATGATTGGTTCTATCCTATAAATAATTGAGTAAAAGATAAATCTTAAATCTGTAAGATTTAATATTCTATCTCCAACTGGAATTATCAAATTTATCTTTTATCTAAAATTGAGATAAAGATAGATCCTAACTATAACATTCTACTTTTGTATTAATTATAATGATGCTACAAACACTTGATTGTATAATTTAATTTGGAAAAGTAATAATGTTCTATAAGTGGTCATAAAATGAGAGAGAATTTAAACCCAAAACCATTATGTAAGTGCTAGTTTTATTACACATATAAAAGAGTCTTTCATAATGTATATCACGATACATTAGGGAAACAAAACGGGTGAGACTACACCTAATTAGCATTAGCAGCAAGTTTACAAGTTACACTAGTTTAACTTGAGATTAAGTTAGACTCTAGGCCATTATAATATATTACATTATATTACATCAAAAAAATATAACGATCCAGAGCATACGGTTCCAAAACTCAAAACATAAAAAGGGCACCATCTATCATTATCCCCATAGGATAGGTGGGATATGTATGATGCAAACTATGGGAATCCTCAATTGAAGGCGACGCAGCTGAGGAAGTGGGTTCAGGTGGTAAATAGTAATCTCCACCTCCCCTTCCAGAAGAACGCGACGCCCTACCCAGTGCCACTCCCCCTCAAGGAGTATCCTCAACTCCACATGGATGAAATTCTGAGCCATGACCTAACAAACAATTAAGGCAAAAGGAGTAAGACATTGTCATTCACGTACAAATTAATAATTAAGTAGACTAAGAATAAACAAACATAATTATACAATTAGCAATTAAGATCACATAAACATATAAGCACACTTAATTAATCAAATAATAATTATAAGACAATAATGTATGCTTCCTAATGCATGTGCAATGCGTATGCTCAATGCAATCTTCTCAATGATATTTCACGAATATCATGCACTTAGCAATTTACGTTTTATCGACAACGTACCAAACGATTCCATTTATGTTTATCGAGAACGTATCAAACGATTCCAATTACGTTTTAATGAAAACGTACCAAAACGCTCCATTTACGTTTAACGACAACATACCAAACGATACTAAGGAAAAGCAACTGGGAGTAAACGCCTTTCTACGAAGCATACAACTACAACTATTTTGTGATTTATACCAAAGATCATCCTCCACAACCACGAAATACCCCTAGAGATCGATAGGATTATTATAGTTATCGCAAAATTATCCCGAGTCAAGTCTGCAGAACCTCCTTATCATAGGACCATTTTACCTATTATTAATGCCCGCGGTTATTTGACGTATCACCGTCATAAACCTAATCTTTACGTATTCTCAATCTGATTTATTTCAATCACAATCATTGTGTCAATATTAATTAACACTATCCTCAATTAATTATGAAATTGGTGTCAAATAAATTTCAGAAGTCTATTTGAGGGACGAAAACTTTAAAATTATTGAAAAGTGTTAAAAATACATTTTTTAGCTTTTTTTGTGTTGTTTAACCGGTTGAAATGGTTGTTAACCAGTTAACCGCATTATTTTAAATATTTAAATTTCCCTCTTTTAGTGATCTGTACGTTTCAACCGGTTAAGGAGTATTCTAACCGGTTAAAATATGCATTCTAACCGGTTAAATTATGCAGATATCAGTTCTTAAATCCACTTCTTAAACACCAATTCAAAAACCTTTCAACTTAAGTCATAATCAAACATAAACAGAACATACTTGTGCATATTTAAGCATGTTTACACAAATATAACCATCAACATCACAAGATTTATGCACAATTAATCAAGTAAACATATAAGTATATGTTAAGTACTCAACATGTCAAAATCAAACACAGAGCCAAATAAGCTAGGTTTAAGTTCTCTTTAGCTTATATTCAGTTAATAAAACTTGTCTCAATTGGTTTTAACATTTGTTTTGGCCTCTATGTAACACCCCTTAAATTCCTCATATTGAATTAAAACACTAAAGAAATTTATTTTTGAGAAAAGAGTTTTGAAAGAGTATTTTCTTAAATTATTTTCTTAAATTCATATTTTAAGATAATGGGTGACTTATAAAGAAACGATTTCCTAAAATAATTGAGTTTTTGAAAAAGTTTATATGCTTGATGTTTTATAAAAATATTTGTGATTTTGTTTAAGTTATCTTGAGATGAACTAGAATTATTTCCTAGGGGTGTGTATATACGGTTTTGGTAGGCTTAATATAATGTTAAGAGTTAATTATGGAAAAGAATATGATGCATGTGTAAATGTATGTGAATATATGTGTATGAGAATGCATGATGCATGAATGAATGGATATATGTGTAATACGTGTGTGTGTGTGATGAACATGTATGCATTATTCCATGAATCCATGCTATGTGACCAACATGAAAATAAATTGCATGAGTATATGTGTGTGCTAGTGTATGTGGTTCGGCCATGTTAAGAATAGAAGGACCAAGTAGGAGCCTTTTCCTTAAGAATTAAGAAAAAGAAAATTAAATAGAAAATTGGAATGGGAAACAAGTGGAAAACCTAGGAGAAATGACTCATGAAGCCTAGGGAAGACCTTTTCTTCACCTTGTCCCCTTTTGATGAGACCCTTCCCATGCAATTTTGTGGCTGGACGGAATTGTCCCTAACTCCACACTTTGAACCAAGGCTAAAAAGGACAATATTCACCCCTTGCAATTGTCCTTAAGGCCGTGTGAGGAGTGTTGGTTTGGATTCATTTTCTTCACTCCATCACAACACAAACACACTTAGTTTCAAGAGCACTCTCAAGCTCTTGCAACCCATAGAGAGAAAGAGAGAAATCATGAGAGGAGAATAGAGGAAGAAAGAGTGAAAAACTCAAAAGCCTTAACCCAAACCCCTTGATTTCTTCCTTCCGCCCACATCATTCTTCAAAGATCAAGGAGAAACCCCATTAACCCTAGAAGAAGGGAAGAGGCCGTAGCAAACCAAGAGGAGAAGGAGAGGAGATTTGAAGATTTAAGATTAGGAATTAAGGTAGAAAGAGTTGTAATTGAACCATTTTGTGTTGTAAAGGACTTTATCATGGACTCTATTTATTTTTGTGATGCATGTAATTATTTTTGAATGTTCTTGAGGTTTAAATGTCTTGCATGTTACTTTTATGTTTTGATCTTGAATGTTGATGTGAAAAAGTTTTTGATCTCTAACTTGTAAAATTGTTTTTATCACGGTTTTGTTTAAAGTTGTGTTTAAATTCATAGGTTGCTTTGATTTCCGCATGCATGTTGATTTTGTGGCTTTATAATCCTTATTCTCCTTTGCATGTTCTTCTGATGATTTGATCTTGGATTTCTATGAATGAATGGATTTATAAATCACCAAATCAAGAACTAAATTATTCGGCTATAATTAGAAAACTTAGGTCTAGATGATTTTGATTTGATCTAAGTAATTTTATGTTGATTGCATTAATTTCTAGCCTATTTTTCACGGTTTGTTTCAAGGTTTGAGCTTAAGTTTATGTTTTGCTTTGATTTTCTTTTGCATGTCTTGATCTATAGTTAATTTTTAAGAAAACATGAAGCTTGAATTTGCATGTTTAAGGTGAGTGTGAAGTCTTGATTTCTTGTATGTATGTCACGGTTTTCACAAGAAACTAAGTCTAACAAGCTTTAAAAATACTCCCTCCGTTCCTTTTTATCTGTCGTTTTTTGAAGAGATTTTTTGTTTCTTTTTATCTGTCGTATTGAAGATTTCAAGAGTGTAATAAATGTTATTTTCCATGTTTTCCCCTATTTAATATGTCTTGGTTTATGTAAGTAGTGGAGAAAAATTAATGATTATAGAGAGAGAAAGGGTATAGTAGGAAAAAACATAATTAATGCATTGGAAATTTGAGTATTGATTGGATTTCTTAATGGACGTGTTTTGTTTGAAATATGACTGATAAATAGGAACGGAGGGAGTAATTTTGAACATAAAAAGGAGTTTGAATCAAGGTTTGTGTGTGTAATGATGATTCGGTTGATGTTTGGAAAAATAAAATGATGCTCCTATGTCTTGCATAATATGATCCATGAATTTGGATAATTGCATGTGAAAATAAAATTATAAGACTTTTCTTTCTTGCATGCCATTATTCGGTCAAAAACAAAGCTCTCCACCACCATTCAAACCCACACAACTCCATCACCTTCATCCATTTCTCTCCACCTTCATCACATTTCCAATCATCAAACCACCAAAACACATTTGATTCTTGGGCACCTCAACCCAAAATCAACCAAAGCTCACCAAGACTTGCACCATGGGTATTGATTAAAGCTCATCCTCTCCCTTCTTGAGGCTCACGAATTCACCACCTTCCTTTCTCCTTGATCTTTTTCAATTTCCACCATTAATTTGTGGTAAGCAAGCTTATATCATAAGTTATTTTCCTTTTCAATCAAGCTTATCTTAGTTTATGGATTTGTTCTAAAACCCTAGGGGTTCTTGCACCATGATCATGTAGGAATTGAGTTTCATGCCTTCCAACTCCAACCAAGGCAAGGATAAAGATAGTTCCTCTTGTGCTCTCACGAATAGGGTGGTATATCAACATTTCATCATTTCCTTGTTGAGGTGGCAAGCTAGCCTTAGGAAATTCAAGTTTCCAAGATTTTGAGCTAGGGCTCACTAAGGTTCTATTTACTCTTTACTAATTTAAGGTAAGGAGTGGGTTATAGTGAGTATTACCTTACTCTGGGGTATAGTTTACATTATGCATATAATGAGTACTAAGATATTTGTGTTAGTTTAGGTTAATATGATATAAGATAATTGTTAGAATAGAATCTATGACTTAGGGAATTTATTTTGATGTTGATATATTGCATTTTGTGGTTTGGTGATGTTGATGAATTATATGCTTATGATATTTAATAATTTGAGTTGTGATAATAAGTGAAATTTGCTAAAGAATTGATAATGATAAAGAACTAATTAAATTATACCCAGGCTCAGCCAGGGGAGATTATATTATACCCGGGCGCAGTAAGTCGTTTTCGCACGGGGGTGCGAACGCAGTAGGTCGTGACCAGGGGATTTACCCGGGCGCAGTAAGTCGTTATCGCGCGGTGGTGCGAACGCAGTAGGTCGTGACCAGGGGATTGAGAAACATACCCGGGCGTAGTAAGTCGCTATCGCGCGGTGGTGCGAGCGCAGTAGGTCGTGACCAGGGGATTTACCCGGGCGCAGTAAGTCGTGAGTGCACAGGAGTGCAGACGCAGTAGGCCGTGACCATGGAATTGAGACACATACCCGGGCGCAGTAAGTCGTGAGTGCACAGGAGTGCAGACGCAGTAGGTCGTGACCAGGGACAGATAAAAAGAATATAAATATGATTAAAATGCATGGAACGAAAGACTTAAGAAAATGTTAAATCAAAATCGATTTGAGAAACTAATGAATACTCGAAATTGAATTGTGATGAATTGACTCTTATTTATGATGTTGTGATTGAATTGTTATATGTGTATGGCTTAGTGTCGCATTATGTCTTAATTGGAAACTGCCTCCCCATTTTATTTGTAATACTCACTCCTTACTATCATCACAGGTACTGAGGAAGAGTTTGCACCTGAGCAGGCCGAGCAGGAGTACTCTCCCTCTCAGGGAGAGTAGGTTACCTTTAGTGATGTAGGACATGGGAATGTCCTGGGCCCGATGATGTGAATCATTTTTGTTGTATATAAATGTAAATAGCTTTTTGGGGGCCCAGGACGACTCCTTTTGGGAAAGGGGTCTATTTTGGGGAAAAACTTATTTCCTAAAACTTGTTTATATTCCGCTAACTCTGATGCTGATACTATGATGTCTTAAACCTGTTTTTGATGCGTGCACGAAGATGCACTAGCTGGTATATATAGGTGAATAGCCCTGCAGGCTTTGTTATGTGAAAATATTATTGTTTATCAGGTTGCAAGAAAACAGGAATTTTTGGAAAAGTCCAATAAACAAACGAAACTCCGTCCGTTCGACGGGAGATTTTCATACAAAAGAAAAGTAATTAAGAGTTTTTCCTAATCAATTCTTGAGTCGAAAAAGGAATTTTCAAGTTGCTATTTTTAATTAAGGGTATATAAGGGGAAATAAACTTAGGTGTTACAGACGGTACGCACTTCATTGTTGGACCTCAGGTGAGAGAGAAGCTTTCCTAAGACACCGTGGTAGTTAGGTGATTTATTAGGACGTTCCGTATCATCTCAAAGATCGGAACTAAGTGGTCCGGAGTCAGTAGTATAGTGGCAATTGTTTGTGTTGTGTGGCCACTTATACGAAGATGACAAAGACCACAATGTTATTGTGTGATGTGTGTGCATGCTTTTATTTATTTAATTATATCTGATGATACTTGGTACACTTGATTGTAATGAGTGAATGGCTGATGGACGTCTGTTACGTCCTGAATAAGGAAATGAAATTAATGAGCTTGAAAGTAAAGTTATAAGTATGAGAGAATAATCATGATAAGACACAATGAGAAAAGAATAATAAGTGTGAATAAGATACGTGTTGGAAAAGAAAGAAAGAATTGAGATTGGGGAAGGAATGAATTGATGATAATGTTGAGAACGAGCCAGAGCTGGGAAAGTGATGTTGATTATGAGATATGAGATGTGATTCGAGCGGAGCTGGGCTCCTTTTGTTTTTGGTTTTAGTCTGGGACTAGTGTTGAGTTGAGCTTGCTCCTCCATTAGCGCTCAGCAAAGTTGTAACTTTTGAAAAGGTTTTTGAAAAACGGTTTTTGAAAAGGTTTTTGAAAAAGAGATCTTTGAAAAGATTTTGAAAGGGGATTTTTGAAAAGGTTTTCGAATAGCAGTTTTTGAAAAGATTTTTGAAAAGGAACTTTTTGAAAAGGATTTGTGAAAATCAATTTTTGTGAAAGAACTATGTAAAGAAAATTTTGAGAAAAGTTTGTGAAAGGGAATTTTTGGAAAGGGGTTTGAAAAGAGGGATTTTTGGAAAAGGGCTTATCAAGAAAGATTTTCTTTTAAAAGTGTCGTGAAACGTTATGTCTTTGAGAAAAAGCTGGTGAAACTATGTTTTTGCGAAAGTTTATGAAATGGTGTTGTGAGAAAGTTGTGAAAAGATTGTTTTGAGAAGAGATGTTGGAATGAGATGATGGTTGGAAATGGAGTATGAAGAGAAAGTTTGAGAAATGAGATTGGAAATTGTGATGTGATCCCAGCTCTGTGCTATGTGAGAAATGATGACAGAATGTTTGGGCAAAGTTAGTGGTCGGGACTCATTGAAGGGTTGCACGAAGGATGGGCCGACCTTAGGTTAATTAAAAAGATAAAAGGCTTAAAAGACATGTGCGGTGAGGTATGAGATTGCGAAGTAGTGGAGAGGAAGAAACGATAAGTATCTGCGGATACTTAGGACGAGATTGCATTAGGGGAGGACGATGACGGTGAAACGTCAAGAAGTCTAGAGTATGTTTCTGGGCAGAACGAACTCCACAGGTGGCGCACTAACGTGGTGGGGACTAGGTCTAATGTCGTGGTAAGTTCTGCGGGCCCACTAGAAACATACTGTCCCCCCCGAGATTGCAAATCGAGAACAGTGAGAGGGACTGGAGTGGGGCATCTTGTTTGCCACTGTAGTGAGACAATGTGCCATGTTATGAATTGATATTATTGATTGAGGCTGAGTCCTCCTGGTCTGGGACCATTTGTTGTGTGACAGCTGTCGTGCCCGCACGGTAAAGGTCCCGTACTCCTGTTTGCTTCCGACTAGGTGGGTGGATGACCGAGGAGATGTAGACGCGAGTGATAGCCGAGAACGAAATGAATTCCCCGATGATGTCTTATGATTCCCCAAGTAAAGAAATGTTATGAATTGATAAGATTGGAAAAGAAAAAGTTCCGAGTATGAAAAGGAAAAAGGAATAAGAAAGATAGAATGTAATGAGAAGTGAAATTAAGCTTGGAAAAATAATGAAGGATGATAATAATGAAAGATAATGATGATGATGATGATGATAACGTACTTGATTGTTGTGTGTATGTATGTTGTATTGTATGCTTGTGTGGTCCTATTATCTTGCCTATTGTAATCCCACATCGTCGACGATACGTCGTTCGGATCACTTACTCTCTCCTGTTCGTTGGCATATCGGTGCTGCTGGTATCTCAACGAGCAGATGGAGTATCGAATGGAAGTCACCGTACGGGGTTCCAGTAACTACAAAGAGAAGGTTCAGTATGAGGCTCGGAGGAACTCCACCACTCTCAATGGAGCGGAGCCGAAATCTACTAGCAAGGAGGAAATCACAACAAGGAGGGCATCATCTTCGAGAGCGAAGGGAGGACGCAAGAAGAAGAAGAAGGAACTTCACCCAATTGTTCATAATAAGATAGTTTAAGGATAGTATGGTTAGTTTAGGCTGTGATGATTGTTGTGTTAAGGATTACCGATGCCATGAGCCATTATGTAATTGAGCTAAGTTTTAATCTGACTTGGGGAACACATCTTTATGCAAAGTTAATGAATGTAAAGTTTTTGAAAATTGTTAAGATAATTTTGAACCAAGTTCTTTTATGGAAACGAAAGTCTTATGAAAATGGACTTTGGTAACAACTCGGTTTTCGAAAGAGAGTGCTGAAGAACATCAAACATTATTCTATAATGTTTATAAACACTTCAACAATGTTTTACAAAAAAAAATCTGGCCTCATTTTTCGCAACTTTAGTAAATAAAAGTCAATTATTTTGGTCTACGAAAATCGGGCTGTTACAGAATTGTATCAGAGCTTATGGTAATCCTTAGTGGCCTTAAGCATGGGCTTACATGCTTTGCTTATGTGTGACTCTGTGTGCTTGCTAGTGAAAGGATAGAAACCTAAGTTTAGGATTTCATCTTTCTAGGATGTAGGACCTTGTGTGTAGCTTAATGTCGGCCGATCTAGTTTAAGAAACCTGTTCATATTGTAGCTTGAGGCACATAGACTAAGTAGGAAGTGGACAGATTCTGAGAATGAGACCCCTTACCCCTTGATGTTTCATCAGTGATTGACTTAGGCTTGTTACCCTTAGCACACCTTTTGTACCAAGAAAATTAGTACCTTTAAGAATATAGTATATTCTGTCTGGACTCCCGTGTTTGTTGAATTGCTACAACAAAACAGTTAGTGTTGTTAAAACTCGAGCCTTTTCTTCACGAGCCCTACTATTTACCTATAGCCCTATCAATCCTATTTAAGACTCATTAGTATCAATGGTAGAATTAGAAGTGGCCTAGTTATCCAGACAATTTAGGCTTGAACGGTTAAGGAAGTATCAATAGTTGAAATCAAGTGAAGATATAAGGTCGCAGTGGATTTAGTTATAGTTTTAATCTAAGTTGGGGAGTCACAAGGAGAAGAAGAACCGTCTGTTACCGATTATCAGGGGAAATTTGAGGAAGTTTGAGGATTGGAATTACCCTATACCCTAACTAGAAGTCTAGATGATCAAAGGTGATGAGTTTGATTAGGGTCCAGGATGGGTCTAAGGAGGAAGATGAGGTTTGTTTGAGGAAGTAAGTAAGCCTAAGTGGTAGTAGAATCCCCTTAAGTTAGGGAAATGATAGACCAAAAACCTTAGAGTTAGAAGGAGAGTTGAAGGAAGGGTGAGGTAGTAGGAACCCGAGTCGTAGTGAATAGTGAATATTTAAAGATTTTTAGGTAAAATCCTATACTTTTGGAGATGTGTGAATGCTTGTTTGATTGAATTCCCCTCAAGTCCGTACCAATGGTTGGACTTTCTGTGACAACGACCGGCTGAGGGAGCGACATCTTCTTCGGTTAGTCCATTGGACTCAACCCGACTCGACAAGCAAGAGATGGTACGAGTGGAATCTCTCCACCTGAAAGAGGTTAACGAGGAACATCAGAATGACATGAGAATGTTGGTGCCCTGCTACCCAATCCACATAGCATTTCTCGGGGACGAGAAATCTTTAAGTTGGGGAGAATGTAACACCCCTTAAATTCCTCATATTGAATTAAAACACTAAAGAAATTTATTTTTGAGAAAAGAGTTTTGAAAGAGCATTTTCTTAAATGATTTTCTTAAATTCATATTTTAAGATAATGGGTGACTTTTAAAGAAACGATTTCCTAAAATAATTGAGTTTTTGAAAAAGTTTATATGCTTGATGTTTTATAAAAATATTTGAGATTTTGTTTAAGTTATCTTGAGATGAACTAGAATTATTTCCTAGGGGTGCGTATATACGGTTTTGGTAGACTTAATATAATGTTAAGAGTTAATTATGGAAAAGAATATGATGCATGTGTAAATTTATGTGAATATATGTGTATGAGTAATGCATGATGCATGAATGAATGGATATATGTGTAATACGTGTGTGTGTGATGAACATGTATGCATTATTCCATGAATCCATGCTATGTGACCAACATGAAAATAAATTGCATGAGTATATGTGTGTGCTAGTGTATGTGGTTCGGCCATGTTAAGAATAGAAGGACCAAGTAGGAGCCTTTTCCTTAAGAATTAAGAAAAAGAAAATTAAATAGAAAATTGGAATAGGAAACAAGTGGAAAACCTAGGAGAAATTACTCATGAAGCCTAGGGAAGACCTTTTCTTCACCTTGTCCCCTTTTGATGAGACCCTTCCCATGCAATTTTGTGGTTGGACCGAATTGTCCCTAACTCCACCCTTTGAACCAAGGCTAAAAAGGACAATATTCACCCCTTGAAATTGTCCTTAAGGTCGTGTGAGGAGTGTTGGTTTGGATTCATTTTCTTCACTCCATCACAACACAAACACACTTAGTTTCAAGAGCACTCTCAAGCTCTTGCAACCCATAGAGAGAAAGAGAGAAACCGTGAGAGGAGAATAGAGGAAGAAAGAGTGAAAAACTCAAAAGCCTTAACCCAAACCCCTTGATTTCTTCCTTCCGCCCACATCATTCTTCAAAGATCAAGGAGAAACCCCATTAACCCTAGAAGAAGGGAAGAGGCCGTAGCAAACCAAGAGGAGAAGGAGAGGAGATTTGAAGATTTAAGATTAGGAATTAAGGTAGAAAGAGTTGTAATTGAACCATTTTGTGTTGTAAAGGACTTTATCATGGACTCTATTTATTTTTGTGATGCATGTAATTATTTTTGAATGTTCTTGAGGTTTAAATGTCTTGCATGTTACTTTTATGTTTTGATCTTGAATGTTGATGTGAAAAAGTTTTTGATCTCTAACTTGTAAAATTGTTTTTATCACGGTTTTGTTTAAAGTTGTGTTTAAATTCATAGGTTGCTTTGATTTCCGCATGCATGTTGATTTTGTGGCTTTATAATCCTTATTCTTCTTTGCATGTTCTTCTTATGATTTGATCTTGGATTTCTATGAATGAATGGATTTATAAATCACCAAATCAAGAACTAAATGATTCGGCTATAATTAGAAAACTTAGGTCTAGATGTTTTTGATTTGATCTAAGTAATTTTATGTTGATTGCATTAATTTCTAGCCTATTTTTCACGGTTTGTTTGAAGGTTTGAGCTTAAGTTTATGTTTTGCTTTGATTTTCTTTTGCATGTCTTGATCTATAGTTAATTTTTAAGAAAACATGAAGCTTGAATTTGCATGTTTAAGGTGAGTGTGAAGTCTTGATTTCTTGTATGTATGTCACGGTTTTCACAAGAAACTAAGTCTAACAAGCTTTAAAAATAATTTTGAACATAAAAAGGAGTTTGAATCAAGGTTTGTGTGTGTAATGATGATTCGGTTGATGTTTGGAAAAATAAAATGATGCTCCTATGTCTTGCATAATATGATCCATGAATTTGGATAATTGCATGTGAAAATAAAATTATAAGACTTTGCTTTCTTGCATGCCATTATTCGGTCAAATCTAAGGAGAGTAGGAAACCATGCTAGATTATCATTTTACTTACATGCATGTTGAAGATTATCTCACCTAGAGATTTTAGGTGCATGTATGTGATTTCTAGAAGTTAAAGGCTTTAACATGATTTTGATTGTATTGTGTTAAGAAATTAGACCTTTGCTTGTTAAATTTCTTGTGAAGTTCACGGTTCTCATAAAGAAAATAAGAAAATAAGATTTTTGAAAATAATCTTTGCTTGATTCATGTTCTTCATGCATAACATGATAATTTTCGGTCTCTCTCTCTCTCTCTATATATATATATATATATATATATATATATATATATATATATGTAAGTTAGCTAGCCTAGGATCTCTTTTTCAAGGAAATGATTTAAAAAGGAATAAGTATGTTCTTAAGGAATAGTGCTAAAATAAATTTGTGTTGTGGACATGCATTTTCTAATCGGCTCTTTGTGTAGAAATGAATGAATTAAATTAATTAAGTGTTGTGTTTGAATGAGTACATGTGTATGTGCTTATGTGTTTCGGTTAGGATTAAAAGAAACTAGAATCTAAATGCCTAAAACAAAATAAATTGATGCATGTAATTTAAATTGAGATGTTTGATTTATTTTCTTATTCGGTTATGTAATTTAACTAGGTTTAGGGAGTCTAATTGTATGGATAAAATGTGCATGGAAAATAAATGTTGATGTGTTGGTTTGAAAATTGATTTCGTTTGGGTCATGAATACTTGCATTCCTAAATGTTATTTGCAATTATATGTGGTGTGATCTGTTTGGATATCATGTTATGTTCATGACTGTCCAAAAACTTGTTTTATGATAAACCCTGGGATTTAAAGTGTTGATTTGTAAGTCAAAAAGTTATTTAAAGAAAAAAAATGTTTTCACAATATTTTCAGAGTTTTATTTAAGCAACTTTGTAAAACCATTTTGCTGTCCAGAATTACTTGGATTTGCTTTTTATATAAAAAAAAATGTTTTCATATGATCTGAAGCCAAGTTTTCAAGTCATAATTGATTTAGATTATATTTTCAAAGTTTTCCCCAACAAAGAAAGGACAAGTATTAAATTAAGAAAAGATTTTCTCCAATAAGTTAATAACGTAAAATGTTTTATTTAATATGAGGAATGACATAGAAAGGAGAATGGGGCAGTTGGCAACCGGCAACGCAAAGGACTCAAAGAGACGGTACGCACTTCATTGTTGGACCTCAGGTGAGAGAGAAGCTTTCCTAAGACACCGTGGTAGTTAGGTGATTTATTAGGACGTTCCGTATCATCTCAAAGATCGGAACTAAGTGGTCCGGAGTCAGTAGTATAGTGACAATTGTTTGTATTGTGTGGCCACTTATACAAAGATGACAAAGACCACAATGTTATTGTGTGATGTGTGTGCATGCTTTTATTTATTTAATTATATATGATGATACTTAGTACTGTTGATTGTAATGAGTGAATGGCTGATGGACGTCTGTTACGTCTTGAATAACGTTACGTCCTGAATAAGGAAATGAAATTAATGAGCTTGAAAGTAAAGTTATAAGTATGAGAGAATAATCATCATAAGACACAATGAGAAAAGAATAATAAGTGTGAATAAGATACGTGTTGGAAATGAAAGAAAGAATTGAGATTGGGGAAGGAATGAATTGATGATAATGTTGAGAACGAGCCAGAGCTGGGAAAGTGATGTTGATTATGAGATATGAGATGTGATTCGAGCGGAGCTGGGCTCCTTTTGTTTTTGGTTTTAGTCTGGGACTAGTGTTGAGTTGAGCTTGCTCCTCCATTAGCGCTCAGCAAAGTTGTAACTTTTGAAAAGGTTTTTGAAAAACGGTTTTTGAAAAGGTTTTTGAAAAAGAGATCTTTGAAAAGATTTTGAAAGGGGATTTTTGAAAAGGTTTTCGAATAGCAGTTTTTGAAAAGATTTTTGAAAAGGAACTTTTTGAAAAGGATTTGTGAAAATCAATTTTTGTGAAAGAACTATGTAAATAAAATTTTGAGAAAAGTTTGTGAAAGGGAATTTTTGGAAAGGGGTTTGAAAAGAGGGATTTTTGGAAAAGGGTTTATCAAGAAAGATTTTCTTTTAAAAGTGTCGTGAAACGTTATGTCTTTGAGAAAAAGCTGGTGAAACTATGTTTTTGCGAATGTTTATGAAATGGTGTTGTGAGAAAGTTGTGAAAAGATTGTTTTGAGAAGAGATGTTGGAATGAGATGATGGTGGGAAATGGAGTATGAAGAGAAAGTTTGAGAAATGAGATTGGAAATTGTGATGTGATCCCAGCTCTGTGCTATGTGAGAAATGTTGACAGAAAGTTTGGGCAAAGTTAGTGGTCGGGACTCATTGAAGGGTTGCACGAAGGATGGGCTGACCTTAGGTTAATTAAAAAGATAAAAGGCTTAAAAGACATGCGCGGTGAGGTATGAGAGTGCGAAGTAGTGGAGAGGAAGAAACAATAAGTATCTGCGGATACTTAGGACGAGATTGCATTAGGGGGGGACGATGACGGTGAAACGTCAAGAAGTCTAGAGTATGTTTCTGGGCAGAACGAACTCCACAGGTGGCGCACTAACATGGTGGGGACTGGGTCTAATGTCGTGGTAAGTTCTGCGGGCCCACTAGAAACATATTGTCGCCCCCTAGATTGCAAATCGAGAACAGTGAGAGGGACTGGAGTGGGGCATCTTGTTTGCCACTGTAGTGAGACAGTGTGCCATGTTATGAATTGATATTATTGATTGAGGCTGAGTCCTCCTGGTCTGGGACCATTTGTTGTGTGACAGCTGTCGTGCCCGCACGGTAAAGGTCTTGTACTCCTGTTTGCTTCCGACTAGGTGGGTGGATGACCGAGGAGATGTAGACGTGAGTGATAGCCGAGAACGAAATGAATTCCCCGATGATGTCATGATTCCCCAAGTAAAGAAATGTTATGAATTGATAAGATTGGAAAAGAAGAAGTTCCGAGTATGAAAAGGAAAAAGGAATAAGAAAGATAGAATGTAATGAGAACTGAAATTAAGCTTGGAAAAATAATGAAGGATGATAATAATGAAAGATAATAATGATAATGATGATGATAACGTACTTGATTGTTGTGTGTATGTATGTTGTATTGTATGCTTGTGTGGTCCTATTATCTTGCCTATCATAATCCCACACCGTCGACGATACGTCGTTCGGATCGCTTACTTCTCCTGTTCGTTGGCATATCGGTGCTGCTGGTATCTCAACGGGCAGATGGAGTATCGGATGGAAGTCACCGTACACGGGACTCCAGTAACTACAAAGAGAAGGTTCGGTATGAGGCTCGGAGGAACTCGACCACTCTCAATGGAGCGGAGCCGAAATCTACTAGCAAGGAGGAAATCACAACAAGGAGGGCATCATCTTCGAGAGCGAAGGGAGGACGCAAGAAGAAGAAGAAGGAACTTCACCCAATTTATTCATAATAAGATAGTTTAAGGATAGTATGGTTAGTTTAGGCTGTGATGATTGTTGTGTTAAGGATTACCGATGCCATGAGCCATTATGTAATTGAGCTAAGTTTTAATCTGACTTGGGGAACACATCTTTATGCAAAGTTAATGAATGTAAAGTTTTTGAAAATTGTTAAGATAATTTTGAACCAAGTTCTTTTATGGAAACGAAAGTCTTATGAAAATGGACTTTGGTAACAACTCGGTTTTCGAAAGAGAGTGCTGAAGAACATCAAACATTATTCTATAATGTTTATAAACACTTCAACAATGTTTTACAAAAAAAAAATCTGGTCTCATTTTTCGCAACTTTAGTAAATAAAAGTCAATTATTTTGGTCTACGAAAATCGGGCTGTTACACTCTAAGCCAAAACCCCAATTCAAATCACTTGGCCTTGAGCTTGTAAAGCTCTTTTACATTCCAAGTCAACTAATTATCATTCTAGCAAAATGAATATCTTCTCCCTTACCTATTGAAGTTGTGAAAATGAATTTGAAAGCAACATAAAAGAGTTCCAGAGGTTTTGGTGCAAACACACCTCAGCTGAGATGCCATGTTTTCAGTTTCAGTAGGTGTATTCATCAGAGTTTTTCAACAAGAATAAGTGGAATAAACGTGTAAGAAAGAATTAGAATCAAAACTAACAAATAGGTTAATACTCATTCACACCCTAGATATTCTACCGCATTAAGGGATGGTATTAAGACATAAATTGCAATGTTCCGAGTCACTTACATGAGGATGTCATGCCATTGAAACATTTAGGCTAAACTGCTCATTTGGTTCCTTACCTTATTTTTTTTTATTTCAATTTGGTCCCTTACTTTTATTTGGTGTCAATTTAGTCCCAACCATTAGTATTCTTTGTTGATTCGAAATCATCTTCCTTTTACTCGGTACTAGTAAATAGCTAAACTCCAACTCACGTTTTTGTCTCTTCAGTTTGTACCCTAACAAAGGAAACGTTTCCCTCCAAAAGGATGTGAATGAGTTTCTGAAAGACTCTCCCTCCCTCCCTCGAGAAGAAGGTGAAACATAGACTCCAAAACGACAACGTTTTGGTCCGCAAATTATGTGGACACAGAGAGGGACACGTATTCACAGCCACATGTATAATTAATGGCCACGTAGGACTAAAATTGATAGCGTTGATAGCAATTGACGGTTGGGACTTACAGTGTTAACGATTTGAAACATAAGGGACCAAATTGACACCAAATAAAGGTAAGGGACCAAATTGAAATAAAAAAGTAAAGTAAGGGACCAAATGAGCAATTTAGCCAAACATTTAACACAATAACGGGAATATATCATCAATAGAGAGAGAAGACAAAAGATTCTACTAGATGAAATGTGAGTTGCAACTTTTAAAATTCACTAGAATCTGCCAACTCTACCAATACAAGCACAATATTCAACTGTGTGACCACTGGTCAGAGGTTCATTGTTACATCATGAATTACTTCTAACCATTTCACAGTGAGGAAAATAAAAGTTAAATTAACATATTGATATATTTCAGATCCAGCGCAATAAACCTGCTTATCTTACTTTCAATTATAAATACAGTTTTTTATACTCGCCTGTTCCTCATAATTGGAGAGTGATTTGCGACGTAGCTCGGGTAAGTGGGTAACTTATAGACGAGGCGAAGATGATGACTTCTGGGACAAATATCTACCGGACATTCTTCCATCTACAAGTCACGTCAGACCAGAAATACCGGCAACCAGTAATCACCTATGATGTTTGCTCCTGAAAACTGATGTTCATGGGTTTAAATTGCGATCAGTAACTGCAATTCCACCCACAATATTGAATTTTTTGGTGTTCTCCACACCCAAATTGCGATCGCAATTGGGCCATATCAACAATTTAAAACCACGGTGTTATTTATCATTGTCTACAAATCATGCCAGATCAGAGAAACCAGTACCAGCAATCACCTATGATGTTTGCTCATGAAAACAGCTAATCATGATTTTAAATTGCGGTCTGCAACCGCCATTTTAGCTGTAATATTGCAGTTTTTGTGATCTCCATACCTGCATCATGATAACAATTGTCACCATATCCGGTGCAACTTTCCACAAATGCCTGCCGGCAATTGCGGTAAGCATAACACCATAGCAGTCACAATTTAATAACCATGTTGCTATTCATCAGTTGTCTATGTTGGTTTCAAGTTGACATGATGCCTATTCACATACCTGAACTCCAATTAACTATTCTTAATGTTTACATTACACAAAATCAGCTAGCCAAGTAAACGTGAAGTACAGCACTTCCGAATACAACTTGCAGTTCAATCATCCTTGACCGTGGGTAAAAAATAGGAGAAACACTGGTTTGGTTAAGCACATCAGAATGGATTATATATTAATATTCAGAATGAACTTGTTCTGCCTACAATAGACCCACATAATGGATCTAACCCATCCTAGGCCCTGCGCATAGTGGGAGCTTTTATAGCACCAGATTTCCCCTTTATTCAGAATCAATACGCGTCTTTAAATTCTGCCAAATTTGAGGGCCAGATGGATGCCGATTAACAAACTGCTTTACGAATACTTTTTCTGAGCATGCAATTACACTGCTCAAAGCAAGCCCGTGATATGCAGCTCCATGGTCTTTGAGCCAGTTATACATTGATAACCTAAGCTTAACTCTTTGTGGTGTGTAGGAAAGAAAAGCCGGGAAATTCACTAAAGTTGATATCGGGTATCCTATCTTTAAAAGTTGCTCAATTTTCAAGTTGATCCTATCCGTGGACTGATTAAGAATCTGAGGGTAAACTGTAACTATTTCCCGGAGAACCTCATAATCCAAGCCGGCTTCAACAATAACATCGAATCTCTCCTGAAGCTCGGTTCCCTTTCCTCTGAACAGCTTAAATGCTTGGTTCATTTCTTCTGAGTTTTCTACATATCCCAACCTCAGCAAGAACTCTATCTTGTGCGCCTTCGATATTTCATCTTCATTTGAGTTCTCCAAAGGCTGAATTTTCTTACCTATAACCCAATTCCCAATTTCTTGAGGGTTGTCCTTTATGAATCTACATAATCGCTTCTTCCCAGCATTCAAGTTACCAAGTAAGCTATTTGTTTTCTTTATTGTCGAAGAACCCAACATTAAGGAGCGAGACTGGAAAATCTTTCCAATCTCTGCAGCCGGCATCTCAATTTCACTCAAGAACATAAAACACTGCCTCAAGTTTTTCAAAAACATGTCAACCTGAATCGGTGGAAACTTCAGAAATACTAAATGTATCTGGTTCACAGACAATCCAAATTTCAACAAGAAACCAATCAGGGACAGTGTCGTACCTCCCGATTCCACAACACAAGGGTGGTTGCGAATCACATCACCTAACTCTTTCTCACTACAAATCTTGCCAAGCAAGCTCAAGAGCTCAAGCATCAAACCCCAATTACTATCCAACAAATGCTGCTCAATCCAATCGCTACCACCCTCCGCAACAAAACCCTTCAACTTCTCCACAACCTTAACAAACTGGACATTAACATCCCCAACCAAAAGACAAGGACTCAAAGTAACAACTTTCACCAAAGCCGACTGTGTTATGCCAAGCTTTTCATAAGCCCGAATCTTCGCTGCCAAAACCCCAGCCTCATAACGAAACAACTGCGGCGCTTCCTTAAAAATCCTCCCCATCTTATTTCTTGGAAAACCGTAATTACACAAAGTATGATAATTCTCCATCAAAACCGCATCATCGTGAAGAAAAATCAAGTCTTTCGGAAGCAGCGAACCATATTCCGAAGGCCTCAAACCCATGCTTTCGAAAAAGGGCTCGAATTCATTAATCGGGTGGTAGCAAAGATACCGCGAAATCATTTTCTTCATATCCAGTTTACTCTCCTTCCGAATTCGAACCTTGCTAAGAAGATCATTAATGAAAAAGGGTGAATTTTTGCACATATTATCCGCGTCTACAAATTGCAAGCTTCGAGTTGAATGCAGGTAATCGAGCAATGCTGATTGCGCTTCTCTGATGACTGTTGGTGGGAACTTTTTCTCTGGTTGAAGAAGTGATGATTCTTTTGCGGTGTGAAGAAAACTAGGGTTTTGCGAGGGTTTAAAGAGGGTTTTAGGGGGGAAATTGAAATTGAAATTGAAATTGGAAAATGTGAATGTTAATCTAAGTTTACGAAAGTGGGTCATCTTATATAATCAATTAGAGAGGCAAAGAAAGAATGCGGTACGGCGTCGTTTTGGGACAAGGTTGAGGTGTTGAGTTAAAGTTGAAAGGGGTTGAAGGCAGAGTGAGGGTTTTGTGTTAAAAAAAGAAGGGAGATGTTATGGTGATGAAGAAATGAAAGAGAGGCTCCGATCAGGTGGTGCGCCGGGAAGGGAGGGACGTTGACATTCAGGAGTTTCTAACAGTGCAGTGGGGAGCTGAGTGAACCTAAACCCATTGTGTTGTTGCAAGAAGCCCACGAAGGCACAAAGATGCCGTGCTAAATGTAAAATTTTGCACTTTGAGTATTAAAACATATTTTGGTTAAAATATGTCAAAAGATGTATTTTTTGAAGTTTCCGATAGTGGAAACTATTTAACGTTTAAAATTATTTAGGTAATTTTTCAGAAAACAAGAGAATCAAAAATTCAATTATGATGGTCAAAAATTAAAACTCTTAGACGAGTAATAATATATTGCCTCCTTTATAATAAAATTTTGAAAAATCAACAATAAAATATGATGTTAATTAATCGGGGACAATAGCTAAATAGAGACAAAAGCTTTTGTAAAATCAAATCTCTCGTTAAAGTGGATTAATTTTGATGATGACAATGTAATTAAATTATAGACTTAATTTGAAGAATGCAAGCCCAACAATAAAGAAGATCAAGTGTTTAGTTTAATTATTCATTCTCATTTATTCTTATTGTATTTTATTTTATTTATGAGAGTGGGTAGTTTAGGTTTTTATTCTCACATAAGGTCAAATGATATTCATGCATGAAAGGTTGAGATTAAAACCAATTAGTCTTGAGAAGAGAATTGAAAACAATGTTAGAAAACTTAATTTTTCCAACATTGACCAATTCACTCGAGTGATTCTCAATTCACTCGAGTGATTTATGAATTTTCAGTAATATAGCCGTTGGATAAAGTAAAAAGGCAACACTATCAGAGTTGACTAAAACACTCGAGTGTTTTTAAAAAGACTCGAGTGATTTAGGTCTGTCAGCAAATTTTTTAAACGTTAGAAGAGGACAAAAAGGGAGAATAACTTGGTTTTTGCTTCCTTTTCGTCCCCTCACTTATATTCTGAATAGTAGTCATTATCCAAGAGAACAAGCTTACATTCTATCATTGATTCTCTCTCTCTCAAGTGTTAAAATCATTTTCTCTCTCTAAACTCAACCAAGCATTCATCTTTATTATTTGTCTTAGTGAGTTAAGAGAGTGTGCTTCATTTGTAAGAGAATTATTTGTTGTAAAATTCTCAATCACTCAAACACTTTAGCTTGTTTAGAAAATCTTGGTGAGGTATCCAAGTACTTGGTGAGGTATCCAAGTTCTCAAGCCTTGCGAGGTTCTCAAGCACAAAGACTAAGAGGATTCTTAGCTTGGTGGGCTCTTGGAGGTTCCAAGGAGCTTAAGAAGAAGGGACTCTTCATCACCAAATCAAGTTGGGGTAGAAATTTCAAGAGTTTGGTACAATCTTGAAAAGGGTTAGGATTGAGTGAGGAATCTCAATTTATCCTTGTAATTTCTAACAATTTGATTACTAGTAGAAACTCCTAAGTTGATTAGGGGGACTTGATTAGCACTCTATATTGAGTGTGAACCAGAATAAAATTGGTGTTGTCTCTCTCTTTTATAGCTTTCTTAGTTTTCAAGTAAAACCAAACCCTAAGTTCTCTAGAAAGGGGCTTTTATAATTCTAGTAGCAATTGGTTGCAATTAACTTGTTTTTAACTTGTTTTAACTTAGTTTAATTGCCCTCTACTTTGATTTATATCTGCCCTGGATTAGTCTTTAAGAAATTGAATCATTTTGCTAAATTTCTCTGAAACTGCTCCTTTCTGTTCTGCATAAAACACTCGAGTGTTTTTCAATTCACTCGAGTATTTCGTAGCATTTCACTCGAGTGTTCTTCATTTTCACGCGAGTGTTTTTCAGGTTTTCTGAAAAACACGCGAGTGTTTTTAAATTCACTCGAGTAAATTGCCCAGTTTCAGAAAAACAAGCTTTTGATCAATTATCTTTTAATTGCACCGAAAATTAGTCATTGTTGCTTCCATATTACTATTCACCCCCCCCCCTCTAGTAATTGCTAAGCCCGCTTGTTGGTTTCCAACAGCTTTTTCTTTCACATATGTGAAAGACAGCCTTTAATTAAGGAAGGACAAAACATCCACATAGGTGTGAATGCTCTTACACAAGAGACGACTTCATAACTTAGAGCATTCACATCCGTGGACAAAAAATTTGTTATAAATGAATATAGGTATTAGTCCCCAAACTTCCTTTTTATCCCTCAAACCCCATTTTAAATGGGAAATGTCTATATTGCCCTTTATTATTCAAAACAAAAAAAAAACCCAAACCCCAATATCCAAAACCACAAATCTCATCCCTTCACCATCTCACAAACTCATCTTTCTTCTTCTCATCTTCCACCATCAAACCTCCTTCACTCCAAAAAAAAAAAACTGCAAAAAGACAAGTATTTTTTTTTCTTCTTCACGTTCAAAAGGAGTACCAATGGACGTTCCATACTCGTTGAAGGTAAAATTCATGTCTTTTATTTTTTTTTACACTACTGTGAAAATTCTGACAATCCAGTATTAGAATTTTTTGATATTCCGACACGGATATATTGGAAATTTTTTGGTAGTTTTTTTTAAGAGTTTTCCGACATATATATGTCAGAATTTTTTCTAACGAAAAAAAATAAAACAGTGTAAATTTCCGATACCCTCGTGTCGGAAATTTAAAATTTCGACACTGGTTCGTCGGAATTTTACAGCGCTAGAATTAAAAAAAAATAAAACAAACACTAACAACGAAGAGAAGACAAATGAGTTTGCTTAAAACATAACAAATGAACAAAAAGAACTACTAAAGATTATGAAAATCTAACTTTAAACAACCTATTAATCATCTACATCAAATAACACAAAGCAAAAGCGAAAAACCAAACCAAACCCTACATGAACAGGAAAGAGGAAGGAAGTTCATAGCTGAAAGAGGGAGTCCCAGATGCGGCGGCGGCGGCGAGGAAGAAGAACAGTGGAAGTTGAGTGGGTGGAGGAAGTTGGAAAGTTGGAGGTGTGGGGTTTGGAAAATGAAAATATGAAATAGAGGGAGTGTAAAGGGGGGGTTTGAGGAGGGTAATTTTGGGATTATTCAAAAAAATGAGGTTTGGGAGATAAAAAGGGGGTTTGGGGACTAATTGCCAATGAATATCACTTATTATTTTATTATTCTTCGCACTTTCTTATACTTTAAGAAAAACCCCATAAACCAACTTTTGTCCTTAAAATAGATTCTGCATACTATCCACCACCTATTAAACTTTGTCCCTAATAAGAACAATTCCCAAATAAGAACAAAACTCCATTTCTCCACACCAGTTAAGCTTTGGGACGGAGAGAAATAAAATGCTGGTGCTCATGCTATTATAAATGTGCATTATGAGAAAACAAATAACCGCCCAAAGCGAAACCAATATCTTCCCAAAAAATAGCAAATGATTAGAAATTCAAGTAAAAAGCTAACTGTTCGGAAGGAAAAAAAAAAGTATACAAAACTTTTTCTAGTCACACGAGTTCCTGACCTAAGTCTTACAAGTTACAAGTAACAAGAATAAGAATGTCAAAGATCTACAAAGCAAAAAAAAAGGAAACGAGCTGAATAGGACAGCCAAGAATTTATGAGGGTGTCAATATCACCATGTTTAGTTTAAATGAATACACTCATTGCTTGGGATAGTAATAAGGGTAGTTGTTCATTCCCACAGGTTGAGCTGGGGGGAATACAAGTTGGTCTTTCTTGGCAGAAACTGGAGGATAAGGCACCTGCCCTTGTGTTGGATAAGGAGAGGGTGCGGTTGGAGCGCTCGGATAAGAAGATGTAGGATATGGAGGTACAGCTCGAGGGTAAGTGTAACCAACTGAGGGGCCGGCACCTACATGGCCTTGTCCAGGCTGCACATATCCTGTTGCCATAGGCAAGGGTGCCATTGGAATCACTCCTGCAGGAAATGGCTGCTGTGCTGCTTTAGCCTTGTGGGAATCAGCATATTTTACAATTATATTCCTCCCCTGCAATTAAACAAGAACAATATTTATAGGTTCAATGACAATATGTAATAGCTTCGATGTTTATACAACCTAAATTTTAGGTAATGGCAGGATATAAATGTAAAGCAGTTTTGCAATGCAAAAAACATCAAGCGTCTTTAAAGCAATTTACATAATTGAGAAATTGTCAACTTCAATCAAACAAATTACAAATGTGAAAGCAGTATTTTCATCATAAGTGCAGAGTATAATTAGGAAAAAAGGTCATCTAAAATGAGTTTGTCTCTAAAGTAAGCAAGAGAGTATATACTAAATGTCTAGAGCCTGTGGCTCCTTCAGAGAACAATTCTCTGCCTAACAAACTCAATGACACAAGAATGAACCTCAGTCTTCTCCCCTCTATCCATAAACCCACTTGGCATAACTAAATGTCCAGCTCAGAATAGCAACTAACTCTCTCTCCCTCTCCCTGGATCCCCCTTTCCGCTTCCTAGTGTAAACCCTCCGGACATTAGGTCTCCTTGGGCTTGGATCCAACAATTGATCCAAATGCAGTACAAGTGCAGATCTTTATTTTTTTGGGTCAAAATAATGATAAAAATTGAATCAAATTCAGCTCTTCGAAAAAGGGGGAAAAAAAAAGAAGTAAAATCCAGACATGCATCTAAGACAACAAAAAGCATGTAACCAATATTTTTCTTTCATTCCTTTTTTAATAGAACTTTCAGTTTCACAGTTCACACTATAAACATGATTTTTTTCCCCCTAAAAATTATCTTTCCTTATTGTTGCAACTCCAAGAGATTATTTTGAGCACAGAAATAATCAGGTCCTACACTCACAGATCATCATGAGTGATAAAAAATTCAAGTGTTAGCTTACCCCAAGAGTCTTTTCTGGGTCATCAATGGCTTTCTTTGCAGCCTCTGCTGTCTTGTATGTAACAAATCCAAAACCACTACAATTGGAAATAACACAATAAGAGTATAGGTTACAGGAAAAAATGACTCAAAAAAAGAAAAGTAGACGATAAAACATTGTATCCAAATATGCTACTTTTACCGTGGTTCATTTGTATCCTTGTCATAAGCAACTGAACCTTCCTCTATTTCGCCGTGCCTTTCAAAATAGTTAAGCAGGATCTTACTTGTGACTTCTGGTGATAAGCTTCCTATGTAAAGCTTCCTCAGGGCAAGGTCAGGAGCACCACTTGTTCCGCTTAATCCCTCACAAGCAAGATTACAGACTGCCAATCTTCCCTGCAAGCAGAAATCCTATCAACCAGGGGCACTAAGCAATGAAGGCTACAAATAACACATAAATCATAGACTCAAAAGAAGACACTTCTATACTGCTAAACTAGAACCTAGAAGTATCAAAAAAGTGCCAAATATGAATAGCCCGTCTGTGTTTCATTTGTTATCAACCTTGGGTTAAAAAAAAATCTCCTCGCCTAAATATTTTCTCAATTCAACATTCCTGTTAATATAAATGGCAGAACAACAAGGGGTGGTGGTTTAAAGGGAAAAAAATTCTGCAGCGGGGAACACAGGCAGGCAGAGTGATACATTATAAAGCACAAATGGGCAAAGTGGACAAACCCTAACCACAGGACAGTCATCTGTAACCGACTAATCATGCCCCCTGCCAAAACATAAACCCCACAAGTGAAAATCTTCCTGATAAAATGCGATGGTGTGGGTGGAAGAGGGAAAATTTTTTCTTCGGAACACATGCATTAGCCTTGAAAAATTAAGTGGGGGAGTTAAGAACCTAAAGGAGGAAAAGTCAGTAATAATAATGTAAGAGTGAAACTATCCATGCATCAACTCATATGGGGGGTCTCCTTCAAAGCAACAAACTGGGATAAAGCTTACATCAATTAGCTTGCTAGGTGCTCTTAATGCTTGCTGAGTTGATTCCATATTTTTGTAAGTGATAAAACCATAGCCACGTGATTTTCCTGTTGTTTTATCATTGATCACAGCCCCTTCCTCAATTTCTCCATGCTCTTGAAATGCCTGAAAAGAAAATTACACTTCTAAGAAGCAATGTCCAGAGAATGAAGACTTAGATTTTTTTTTTTTTTTAAAGTCTTGATTCTTGAGATCAAAGAGAAGGTACTGAATTGAAAATAAAGTATATGGAGATTGGCATTCCATAAATAAATCACGTTGGGCACATTCCATGTTACATGAAACAATCTCGTGCATTACACACTAAACAGAATCATCAACCTACTCACAGCACACAAGGTTTCTGAAGTGGTATTCCAGGCCAAGCCGCGAACAAAAAGCTTCCGATGGACAGGATCAGCACTTGCAATACTTTTTATCTCTTCTTCAATTGAAGGATATTGGGACCCTCTTTATGCCTCAACATGTAAAAAAACATATACACATGGTCAATAACACAGCATACAAGTGAGAATAATACTTTTATAGCCCATTATTAGTGAATACAAGCATACTAGCAACAGAACTTTCTAACAATACAAAGATCTCAAATATACATTCTGTATGGATATATAAAGCCATGCATGCAACCAAAAGAGGATTCTATCCCCTGAGCAATTGAGGCAAACCAATTTTAGGACATAACAAATTCTACACATCAATCATTTATGATTTGATTTTTATATATTATGTATAGATAGTCAACATTTTCTTCTTGTAAATAAAACTAAATTTTCCAATTTAGAACCATGATGATCAATTGCTTTGGATTAACTACATGTGATCAGGAAAATCATTTGCAAAACAATGCTTTTCATTCCCCCAACTTCACATCCACGATATAAGCTTAATGGAAATGTGAGAAGAGGGAAAATGTGAGACTGTCCAGAATTTCATTTATCATCAGAAAATGGGTAAAAACTTGAAGTTTGAGAATATTCCTGAGATAATGCTAACTGATACAGTGCAGAAACTAATTCCTATAAAATGTGATCCCAATTCCTATATAATAGTACGGTAGTGGTCCTATTTCTTAAAAGATTTTGATCCTTCTTCATTAGTACAAGGTGGGAAACCTGTAGTGAGTGAGTCTAATGCCAAGGACGGCTGGTGGTGTAATGATGTAGTAGCTATGTGTACCCCAAGATTCTTAAAACACGTTTTTCGTAGGTAATATTTTGGAAAAAAGATATAAATTCTTTAACTTGGCCAACGTAAATGAAGTAGTTCTTTTGCCACCACAATAAAAATATTCTAGCCCCACTGCTGAACTAGATTGTGATCCTAGTTCCTAAAGACTATTGCCTCATCAATTAAAGTTGAAATCCTACAAGTCCAAAATCAGGTACACAATTCAAAAGTCAACTAAAGAAAATTATATATTGTAGCTGAGAATCAATACAAGGTTCAGTTCCACAAGTGCCAATTCAATATGCTTTTTTCCACTTCAACAAAAAAAAAAAAAAAATAAAAAAAAAAAACAACCTTGAAAACAGAGATAATTTTAAAAGAAGCCTTTTTCTTTGTTTTTACCCATTTAAAAGAACGGAGAAACATAATTGACACTAATTTCAGATACTGAAATGCAGAGATAACAAAAACATGCAGAAATTGAAACGCACAGTTTAGCGAGAAGATCAACAAGTTTGGGTTTGGCAAGGGGTACAAGGAGCAGGCGAAGCTCTTCCTTGGAACTGAAAGCATAATCACCATTATGGATCTTGTTTAGCTGTCTCTTAAAATCTTCGTAATTCTCCACAGGAATCTTGGCTCTCTTCGCGAACAACGTGAAAGTGTTCGACATTCTACCTTTGAGTTCTGACTTCGGAATTCGCTGAACCAAGTGCACAATTAGGTTTAACACCTAGTAGGATATTGGAAGAGCCAAGTGCACAAAAAGGGCAGCCTAGTGCAAGAGCCTACCACCTAGTAGGATATTGGAAGGTAGACATTCGCAGCCTTACCTCGTGAGTGAGGAGGCCATTTCCAGGATTTGAACTCGCGACCTTCGTGTCACAAAGCAAACAACATTGCCCGTTGCGCACGAGCATAACAAACTAGAAAACCCTTTATTGTTTTTGAGAACTTAAACGAAAAGAAAACAAGAATTGCAAAACTAATACTGTAACAGATATTGAAACTCATATAGAGTAATAAAAAAAAACCTGCATAAAGAAAGGGGGTGAAGTGAAATGGAGGAATTGAAACTCACAGTTTAGCGAGAAGATCAACGAGTTGGGGTTTGGCGAGGGGTTCAAGAAGCAAGCGAAGCTGTTCCTTGGAAGAAAATTCACCGTTGCCATGCTCCTCCAGCTTTCTCTTCTTCAATTCCTCCATTTGCTGACTCACCACTTTCGAGTGTCGACCTCAACCGAATGTTCGTACTTAGCTGTAGGTTTTAACTTTTAATATTTGGGCTTCTGTTTATTCGTTCATTCACTTTGACTAGCCAGGCTTCTCACAAAATAAAATTGGCCCAGGTTTATAAAATAATTAATGAGTAATGAGTTAGATTAGTTCTGGAATTTGTGAGCATTGGTCAAATTAGCATTTGATATTGTCGAAATTCTAAATTAACTCACGAGATAGGAAAATGTAAGTCACGTTAGTCTTTGCCGTCAGTGGTTCACAAAGTCAATGGCTAATTTGGCCGATGTCCACATTTGACCGATAGTAATGGTCCACATCGTTTTGGCTTATTTCGTTAGTTCATGTTAAGGATCCTGACGGTCATTAACGTCAAGGACTAATATGACTCATGCTTTCCTATTTCAAAGGCCAGTTAAAATTTCGAAAATCTCAGAGACAAAATTGATCTATGCTCACGAGATCAGAAACCAATCTGACATATTACTCAATAATTAAATAATTTGACCATGATCAACATTATTATAAATTGAGGGTGAAATTCTATGAATTGTCACCCCATTGGCTAAATTCTTGGGCGGGAACCGTGTAGCATATTGATTATGCTACAATATTCTCTCCTAATGTGAGTGGAACCGACTTTTTTAGAGTTTTAATTTTTGGTTTTCATGTTTGAATTTTCGTCCTTCCTTTTTTCGCAAAAATGATCAAAATATACTTGATGTTAAATATACTTCCATGTTAGAAACTTTAAAAAAAAAAAAAGTCAAAAAATACACTTTTAATATATCTTATCAAAATATGTTGCGACTTTTTCGACCCTAGTGAATCAGAATTGTTGAATAAATTCCCAACACTAAGGTTCACTGCTTCCTCCCTTCCATCCTTTTTGTTTTGGTGTTATTTCTAATTGTTACCATAATTTAATTTGTCTTAAAAATTCCTCACCAAAACTTTTTTGGTTCCAAAATTTTCCTTAGCTTTAAAACTTTTTTCCAGCTATGCATAGATTGATGGTTGCCACCGGAAGCAAGCTTAAAACAGCAACAAGTTTCGTAGACATTGAGGTAAGTTAAATGTTAACAAAACAAATCAATTTTTCTGAGTTTAATACATAAAATTTCTCATTTTGGACAGCAACTTATAATAACATTCAAAAATATTTCTAATCATCTAAAAAAATCACATAATACTTCTTTTAACTTGTTATACCAAATTATTTTCACTACTACATGTAAGAATTATTTTTCTTTCAAAATTTCATACCATACAAAAAACATATCACAATTACCTTTCAACACTCTAAAATACAAAATGGTTTCCAAAATTTTATTTATCAATTTTGTAAACACAGAAAAGTGTATAAACTTGATTCTCAAAATATTATGAGGAATGATAAATCAACCTACAAAATCAACCTACAAATCTACCTACACTACAAGAATGTGACATGTGTCACTTGTTAACCAATCAATAGTAAGCAAGTGACACATGTCACTTTTTATGTGGTATAGGTTGATTTTTGATATCCTCCTCTGGAGGGACCATGGAAACTCAAATACAAACCTAAAACAATAAGCTCAGAAATTGAAGAGTTTAAGGGATTGCCCTTAAAGGTGCCCTTCTAGAGGACACATACCCTTAATAAAGACACTTTTAACCATGAAATAAAGTCACTAATTGTGGAGGCCAAGGTGGTGCACGAATTTGTATTTTACAACATTTAAGGAATATTTTCAAGTTGATTATTATTAATTAATGGTTTTTGTTATGCATTGATGTATAAGTTACGAAAATTTGTATTCCATTAAAAAGTTTCAATTTTTGGTATTATATTATTCTTTTGAATGTAATTATTTTATTCCAAATCTGATTCAAATCTTTTTCAAACAAAAAAAAAAGAAATCTATTACTAATAGAAGAGAACTTAATGGGATCATTGAGAAGACCGAAATTAATGGCATTGAGAAGACCAAAAATAATGTGATTATTGGGAAGACAAATAGGAGAGAAATATTTACAATATTTAATACCGAAATAATGGGATTATTGAAATGACAAATAGGAGAGAAATATCTCTAACATTTAAGATCGAAATTAATGGCATTAAGAAGACCGAAATTAATGGGATCATTGAGAAGACAAATAGGTGAGAAATATTTACAACATTTAAGGAATATTTTCAAGTTGATTATTATTAATTAATGGTTTTTGTTATGCATTGATGCATAAGTTACGAAAATTTGTATTCCATTAAAAAGTTTCAATTTTAGGTATTATATTATTCTTTTGAATGTAATTATTTTATTCCAAATTTGATTCAAATCTTTTCCAAACAAAAAAAAAAGAAATCTAATACTAATAGAAGAGAACTTAATAGGATCATTGAGAAGACCGAAATTAATTGCATTGAGAAGACCAAAATTAATGGGATTATTGGAAAGACTAATAGGAGAGAAATATTTACAATATTTAATACTGAAATTAATGGGATTATTGAGAAGACAAATAGGAGAGAAATATCTCCAACATTTAAGATCGAAATTAATGGCATTGAGAAGACCGAAATTAATGGGATCATTGAGAAGACAAATAGGTGAGAAATATTTACAACATTTGAGGAATATTTTCAAGTTGATTATTATTAATTAATGGTTTTTGTTATGCATTGATGCATAAGTTACGAAAATTTGTATTCCATTAAAAAGTTTCAATTTTTGGTATTATATTATTCTTTTGAATGTAATTATTTTATTCCAAATCTGATTCAAACAAAAAAAAATCTATTACTAATAGAAGAGAAATTTACTAATAGAAGAGAACTTAATGGGATCATTGAGAAGACCGAAATTAATTGGATCATTGAGAAGACAAATATGAGAGAAATATCTACAACATTTAAAGAATATTTTCAAGTTGATTATTATTAATTAATGGTTTTTGTTATGCATTGATGCATAAGTTACGAAAATTGTTAAAAAAGGAGTTTTTAATAATCTTAGGTTGAGAATAGGAATCTAAAAAGGGATAAACTTTATTATCTTGAAAAAATCAAAAGATTATGGGTTTTTAGGATTGAAGTTAAGAAAACTAAAAAAAAATTATTTGAAATGCTTCATTTGTCTTAAAAAATGATAAAAAATTACAAAAATAAAAAATCATGAAAATAATCTAACAAATCAACAAATTCTAAAACAACCAAATTAAGTTGGTTAAGGAAAGTTTTGTCACTTGACATGTTTTAATCATGTTTTAATTTGAATTTCTTTATAATTTGGTTATTTTTAAAATATAAAATTTAAGTCATGATAACAAATTTTAATCAATTGTTTGTTAATAAAATTTAAGTCATGATATGAAACCTTTAATAATTTCACCTTTAAAATTAGGGGCTTCGCGTAATGGCCCCGTGCATGTGCACGGGCTTGCTTACTAGTCATCTAAAAAAATCACATAATACTTCTTTTAACTTGTTATACCAAATTATTTTCACTACTACATGTAAGAATTATTTTTCTTTCAAAATTTCATACCATACAAAAAACATATCACAATTACCTTTCAACACTCTAAAATACAAAATGGTTTCCAAAATTTTATTTATCAATTTTGTAAACACAGAAAAGTGTATAAACTTGATTCTCAAAATATTATGAGGAATGATAAATCAACCTACAAATCTACCTACACTACAAGAATGTGACATGTATCACTTGTTAACCAATCAATAGTAAGCAAGTGACACATGTCACTTTTTATGTGGTATAGGTTGATTTTTGATATCCTCCTCTAGAGGGACCATGGAAACTCAAATACAAACCTAAAACAATAAGCTCAGAAATTGAAGAGTTTAAGGGATTGCCCTTAAAGGTGCCCTTCTAGAGGACACATACCCTTAATAAAGACACTTTTAACCATGAAATAAGGTCACTAATTGTGGAGGCCAAGGTGGTGCACGAATTTGCTTCATGAGAAAGCAAGGAATCAAATTAAGTGAAAGACTTAATTGATAAATGATTGACAATTAATGTCATTAACTGAACGTTACAAAAACTTAATTCAATTAAAGTTTTGTAACCATTAAACATTAGTGATATTAAAGTCAATCATGATTGGAGATGAATGAAAGATTATCTCTTCTTCAAGAAGAGAAATTCGTGCAAGGAATGATAAGAAGAATAAAGGAAGAATTCATTCATGGGATCATCAAGCCAAGGGAGTTACAAATTGAATTGTCAATTCAATTGGGACAATCATTATGCACGGCCATAATCTCCTCATTATGGGGTCATCATGCCAAGAAAGTTACAAATTTAATCACATGTTCATGAGGCCATCAATATGTGCGGCCAACATTGAAGATACAAGGCAGGTTACAAAGAATTGATTCAGACCATCAATTGTCCATCAATGTGGACGGCCAAAGTTAAGACATAAGGAAGGAGTTAGATTTTCATCATCAATAGGCATTGATGGGCCGAATGGGTAATCATGGGAATTAAGTCTCATTAGTTAGAATTTAATTGCTCATCATGGCTAGCCTTCATAGTAGTTCACGTGTAATAGGTTTTTGGGCAGCCATGAACACTTTTTGTAACTCTATATAATATAATCATTTCATGAATGAAAGGAAGCTTTGGCTCTTGTGTGAAACTCGTGTGGCTTGTGCCATTTTTCAAGAGAGTGATTCTCTTAGGAAAGCTTCTCTTAGGTGAGATGCCTTGGAGTTGTTCTCCATGACTTGGTTGATCCAAAGGGGGACTCATTAGTGAGATGCTTGTGAGTGCAACCATGGGCAAATCATTCTTCATATAATGTGGCGCCTCCCTTCTATCCCTTTTTGTTTCTTATTTTGTGTTCTTCTTTTTGAGTCTTTGAGTTTGTGAAACTCTTATGGAATTCGTCCATGAGTTGAGTCTTGTGTCTAGTTTTTATGTTTTGATTCAAGAACGATTTTGGTTCTTTGAATCCTTTTCCTCAATTCGGTTTAAACATGAATTTGGTTGTATCAATCTTGATTCAAGTTCCTTGTTGATGATCCTTAGATTTCCTTCATCAACTCTTAAAAAGATTAAAAGAATTGAGTCTTGAACCAAAGATTAATGGCCTTAAGACATGTTTTATGGAAAACCGAATTCATTTGGCGTTTGAGTCAAGGATCATTTGATCTTTCCTTGGAGAAAAGAATCAGAATCCAGTGTCTCATTTCCTGTGCGTATCAATTTTGTAGGTCAATCAATCATTTTTCAAATATTATTAGCTTGATAACAATATCAACATACTAAAACTCCTAAATTCATTTTTTTTTATTAAAACCAAATCATCCATTTCACATATTTGGTAATAAAAGACTTATGCATACTTTTAAATTCATTTTCACATACACACAACCAAAAATCAAACTTTTCACACTCATATAATTGTAACCAAATAATCAATGAAAATCTATATGAACAAAACCTTAACACTATTTTCCAAATACTTTTACAACATACACATACTTAGAAAAATTTATCTTTCTTCTCACCAAAAATTCGTTATTTCCTTTCTTTATAAAAAAAATACTTTCATGAACAAACTACTTTAAATCCATAATAATCATAAACATATTTATCTTTTTCACAAAAATCATAACTTTTTATAAAACTTTCATGTAAAATCAAATAAAGTACATATCCATATGATTCTTGTGATAGTAGTAGTAGAGATTAGAAGATTATTAGAAGTAGTAATAGTAATAAAAGGATTAAGAATGTTTAAAATAGATGAGGGCCTTAACAAAAATTATTTTTAATCAAAACAAAAGTATAAAGAAGAAATGAAAAAGGAATAGGAAATACCTCAACTCCTAAGCAAAGAACCACACAAAAGCAAAACTCTAAGACTCCAGAAGAAGAAAATGCTCCTAGCCTTAATCTCCCACGAATTTTTTGCCCCCACCAAAGGGAAGAAAATTTTGTTCTTTTATTTGTTTGAGAAGTAAAAAGATGAAAATGTTTTGGGCCTACGATTTATAGAGGAGGAAAAAAAATCTGATTATCTAGGTTACAAAAGGAGGGGGGTCAAGGCCTTTTTTTTTTAAAAAAAAAAAAAGAAGTGAATTTGGCTTCCTTAAAATCTAGATACATGCTTAGTCATTCCAAAAAGGCTTACATATCAAAATGGTCCATGTAAAAGTTGACTCCTTTGAAATTGGTCCCTATAAAAAAAATTGGTTTACAAAACGTTTTGATTTTGATCCCTCTTGTTAAATTTTAGTCCCCATAATAATGTTGGTAGTTTGTTTTGGTATCTATATTATTAGATTTGATAGGTTTTGGCTCCTCTGTTATTAGATTTCATAGGTTTTGGTCCCTCTACTATCATGGTTTTTGAAATGGTTTTTTTATGTAATAGAAGTTGTTTTTTTACCCTTGAGAATTAATACAAGAATATCATTCTTAATTAGTCATAGAATGTAATACAATACATTTTCGGCATTTTTCATCCATGTCTAACAGGAGGGACCAAAACGAAATTTTTTTGTAAATGCAGGGACCAAAACCAAAACTTTTTTTTTACAGGTACCAATTTCAAAAACGTCAGTATGATAGGGACCATTTTGATATTTAAGCCTTCCAAAAATTGGTCAGGAATTGTTCCATGGGCATCACCAAATAAAGACATTAAGAGTGGGGCGTGAGTTTTAGGAAGGAGGGTGAATGTATCTTATTATTCTTTGTGCCTTCATAAATGCTAGAGTGCTAATACTCATGTAAGATTTTCAAAATTCAAAATTCAAACAAAATAATAAAAAAAAAATCAAAAAATGGAACTCCCTCCTTCTTCCTATTTGGGCGTGAGCCGCCTCATGGCTATAGGGGAGAATTTAACTATTTGATACATGTATGCATAATTAAATTTTTGTATCATAAAAAGTTTCATATCGAAAAATAACTAAGATTTATATAGTCATGCTTATAAAAAAGTCATAAAAATATAGTTCTCCAAACTTGTAATTAAATATTAAATCATATAAAAATATATAGTATATTTTTATATGAATATTTTAATTCTTAAATCATTTAAATTGGACTCACCATGAAAAGATATAAGATTTTGAAAATCATATAAATCTTTTAAATTAAATTCAATCATAATTAAAAAACTAAAATAAACTACTTAAAAAAATAAATGATTCTTAAAAATGATACTTTATAAGAGTTAATTTAAATAGCTTATAACCTTACTAAGTTATAACATAGTTATATAACAACATTTATGAACATCATATTTCAGTACCTTATATAAAAATGAAACTTCTAAAATTATGCAATATGAAGTCCGAAAAATAAATAATTTAAGTGTGGAAAATTGTGGGTCTTACAAGGCGCATGTGCCAAAATTTCGTGACATTAATATCAAGCATAGAAGATGAAACAACTACTGAACTTGTTACAACAAAGTCTTGCAAGACATATAAACTACGAACTTGATAAGCTTTTAATAAAATGAGACTGTTGGAAACCAACAAGCGGCCTAACAATCTACTAGAGGGGGGTGAATAGTAGTTGGAAGCAATAGTACTAATTTTTCGTATAGAGTTGAAATCGGTCGGATAATGCTTGCTGTAAAAATAAAATGTTGACTTTGGGCCGAGCAGATTCTGATAATCAGTTATCTAGACCGACCACTGATTATCCGAACTGCGTCACTCAAAGATCAGATTTGCAGCGGAAAATAGCTAGCGTTGTCCGAGCAATAATACAAAGTATACCAAAGTCGATTAATTGCGCGGAATAAAAACTGAAAGTAGTAAAGAAGAGAGAGACAGCCAAGTTTATACTGGTTCACTCACAACCACAATGAGCTACGTCCAGTCCCCCTAAAACCTTTAGGGAGCCTTTAATAAAATCAAATAGATAGAGATTACACGGGATCAATTAACCCACCAAGAGAATACCAAACTCTTGGCTTCTACCTAATTCGATACAACTGCAGAAGAATCTCTTCGGACTTTACAGATCTTGAAACCTTCAAGATGCCTTAAAACCTTCAAGGACTTTCACCAAAGAACCTCTTTGGATTTTTGCTCAGGAACCTCCTAAGACTTCACAAACACCTAAGAACCTCCTAGGCGGCTTGGAAATCTTCCAAGACTTTCACTTGCTTGAGAACCTCTCAAGACTTGAAGAATAAATGAGATGATAAGGGATGGCTCCAACCCGAAACTCAAGTGTGTTTGGTTTTGAAATTTTGATGAACAGATGAGTATTCGGTTGTGTGTTTGAGAAAGGATTTTTGCAGAGAACACTTTAGAAGCTTGGATTGAAAAAATATAACGGTTTCTCTCTTCAACTCTAACGTTCTCTTTTCTGCGTTTTTCTTCTGTGTATTTCTCTGAGATTGGGTGTGAAAAATTCTGTTCAAGTTCTTCTATTCTCTGTCTTGAATAAGAAAAACCCTTGCTTTTTATAATGACGTCCAGCCAGCACACATGATGTAAGGGAGAAAGAGAAAATATCTTGGGACACTTATGTCTTTTGCAATGGATGTACCAGACAAGTTCTGCACTGTACAGAGACACGTATGTCCTTTTCCAGCCGTTTCCACTTCTTTGCAACGTTCCAAATTTGTCTCTCTTTCACTGCTGATTTGAAATTCCAATTTTGAAATTTTAAGTTTGATGACAGATAGACACTCTGATGATAAAAACAAAATTGCCAGCCACACTCTGTACGATAAAACCAGTACATACACGAAGAGGTGCCAGCGGAGCCGTACTGCTGATTTGTTGAAGAAGATGAACAGTTTTGCCGAGCTTGCCGATTGATCGAGCTTGACATCTGCTCGAGCTTGGGAACTTGAGTGGCGGAACTGATCTGAGTTGGCCTAGCTAATCTTTCGCCGATTGCTTTGCATTGATAGCTAGAGCTCGGGTTGATCACTTCCGAGCACGCCAGAGCTTAAGCTGATTTATTCCGACCAAAACAATACAACAATCTGACCTTTAGCCTTTCGAGCCTTCCAAGCATGAACTCAAAATTTGCCTTCAACTTCATAGAGATCGAAAACATTTGTCTTTGTCGATGGCCGAGACCAGAGATCATCATACCGAACAGATTTTACTTTCTTCATTAATAGTCGAGCTAATGCATCATTCTGATCAGTTGTATTAGACTACATCAAAACCTTGGTCGAGAACCGATCTCATGATTAATTTTTCTTCATCAAAATCTCTTTAATTCAACAATCTCCCCCTTTTTGATGATGACAAATGCTTGTTGATTTTGTGCGGTTCTCCTGAGTGTATGCTCACAACTCCCCCAGAATATATGCTCGAAAACTGCAGCACTGTCTTTCTTTCACCTAACAAACAACTTCCTTCCTTTCTCCCCCAGGTTTCGTACATCTGAAACAACAAAAACAACAACGCATACCTTTCTCCCCCTTTTGGCATGATTAAAAAGAAGCTGAAGAATTAAGCACAATGCCAAAAAGAGTGGTAAGAGGTAAGTTCCGAGAATAAAACAGAGAGCAAGCAGAATAGATACCATTTGGTGTAAACCATGAGTATACCAATTGTTGAAAAGGCATACCACTTGTTGAAAATATATTTGTACCACATGTTGAAAAATAAATATTTTTGATACCACTTGTTAAAAAGAAATTTTTGCTTTACTCCCCCTAGAGATAATAGACTCGGAAAGTACAACTTTTCACTCCCAGAAAATATAGCGAAAGAGTGACGAGGATAATGGATAAGCATTTTACAAATATTTGAATGAATAAAAGAAATCCGAGCAATTGTACATTGACATAAGACTTTGGATTTGGGTGATTGAAAACACTGACAGACCATTAGCTCACACTAGATTCTTCTAGCATGCCGAGTTCCCTTCTGATATGAAAATGAGTGTCTCTCGGCAGAAGTTTTGTAAAAATGTCAACTAATTGATTTTCAGTGCTTACAAATTCGATAACACAATCACCTTTTTGAACATGATCGCGCAGAAAATGGTGTCTTATTTCAATGTGTTTTGCCCGAGAGTGATATACAAGATTCTTAGTTAGGTTAACTGCACTTGTATTGTCACATTTGATAGGAATGTGATCCAATTTCAAGCCGAAGTCCGATAGTTGTTGCTTCATCCAAGGATTTGAGCACAGCAGCTGCCGGCTGCAATGTATTCTGCTTCTGCGGTGGAAAGAGCAACATAAACTTGCTTTTTAGAAAACCATGACACTAGAGAACTTCCCAAAAGATGACAAGTTCCACTAGTACTTTTTCGGTCAAGCTTGCATCCCGCAAAATCAAAATCAGAATACCCGACCAAACTAAGACTAGTATCACTCGGATAAAATAGACCATTGTTCTCGGTTCCTTTTAAATATTTAAATATAAGTTTAACAACAGATAAATGTGATTCCTTCGGATTGGCTTGAAACCAAGCACACATACAGATGCTAAACATTATATCAGGCCGAGATGCAGTTAAATACAGAAGACTTCCTATCATGCCTCTATATTTACTTACATCTACCGACTTACCTGACTCATCCTTGTCGAGATAGCAGGAGGTACTCATCGGCGTTGTTGCAGTCTTGCAATTTTTCATGCCGAACTTCCTCAGGAGCTCTTTGCGGTATTTTTATTGATGCACAAAGTTGCCTCCTTTGGCTTGCTTAACTTGAAGTCCGAGGAAGAATGTGAGTTCTCCCATCATCGACATCTCAAATTCACCTTTCATTAGTGCTGATAATTTCTTACATAGATACATATTAGTAGCACCGAAAATTATATCATCAACAGAAATTTGTACTAATGAAATGTCCTTTTTAGATTTTAAAATGAATAAAGTAGTATTAGCCTTACCTCTTTCGAAACCTTGTTCTAAAAGAAAGGAGCTCAGTCGATCGTACCAAGCTCTAGGAGCTTGTTTCAGACCGTACAGAGCCTTTTTAAGTTTGTAAACATGGTTTGGAAATTTGTGACATTCAAAACCAGGAGGTTGTTTCACATAAACTTCTTCATTTATAAACCCATTTAAAAAAGCACTCTTGACATCCATTTGATACAGGGTGAATTTCATTATAGATGTAACACCCTAAAATTTTAATCCCCGATTAATGAAATGTTAATTATAATTTAATTATAATTAATAGTTTCTATATTAATCCTTGATTAAAATATGTGTTTATATGACTAGCCTATGTGTGGAAATTATTTAATAAATAATTTAAATGCATAAAATGTGTATTTTGCATATTAGTCCCTGGGTTGGGACCTAGAAGCAATTATAGGAAAGATTTTGGAGGGAAAGTAAATAAAATAATTATTTTTCAAAATCTGGGCAAAACACTCGAGTATTATTCAGAATACTCGAGTATTCTGGGTCAAACTGCACGAGTTAGTGCGGTTGGTGAGTCACAGCCAACGATTCCCCTCCGTTGACACGAATACTCCGCCATCAACAGCTCAATGCCTTCGTGTCGACCTGCATGAGTGTCCTCACTTCCTATTTAAGCTCATCTTCAACCCTTAGCTGAGAATTTTGGATCAAAGTAGCTTGGTTGATGAAATTAGGGTTCCGAGTTTGTACTCTTCAATTCTCCTTCTCTGTGTCAAACTGAAACACAAATCATACACGAATACAAAGCTCACATCACGAGCTTTGTATAAACACCAAAATCGTGAGGATTGAGTGAGTGTGTTGGGAGAACGACAGCTTGGAAGTTGGAGTTATTCTGTCAAAGTTGGTTTCTGGAGCTTACTTGGAGATTAATTTCTGGTAAGCTCTCGAGCTCCTGAGTCTCAAACTCAATTCCTTTAGTTAGAACATGTGTTATAGAGTTTAGAAATCTAATTTTCCCCAATTCTTATCTCTGTTTCATGGGTGAACCAATTCGGTTTTGGTGGTGCACTCAAAACTGTCATGCATGTGAAGCTCAAAGTGATTTCTGGGGTTGGAGCACTTTTCTTGGATTTCTTTCTATTGATTCACGTCTGAGAGGTAAGGGGAAGTAATTATATTCACTAGATAGAGTTTAAATTCCATGAATTGTGTTAGAGAGCCACCAAGAGGCTCTAAGGGCTTAGATTGAATAGGAACTTTGGTTTGGAGACCAATCCATGCTCTAAAACTGTGTTGAGCAAGTTATGTATCATGCATGCAAACTTAAATGAACTTTAATTCATGAGTATTGAGCTTATTCTGCAAATTGAGGTATTGAGTTGTGAAAATGTGTTTTAAGGCATGATTATTGATTTCTCCGCCAAATCTGTGTTTTGACTTGTAACAAGTGTTGTAACAAGTCAAAATAATGTTATGTGAACTCTGTGGATCCCTGGAATGGATTAAATTTGAGTAGAAATGAAAATGTCATGTTAAAACCAGTTTTTAGTGCTGTCTGCTGCGAAATACTCGAGTAAAAGGCAGAGTACTCGAGTAAATCGTGTTCAAAACCATGTAAATTAAGGAAGAACACTCGAGTAGTCTGTCTGGTACTCGAGTATCGAGCATGACCTGAGGACCATTATAGGCCAAACACTCGAGTCATTCAAGGTCACTCGAGTATTCTGGAAATGTTCAAGAACACTCGAGTAACCCATGAACTACTCGAGTAAATTGTTGAATTGAAAACCCAAATCCTCAGAAAGTCATGAACACTCGAGTAGTCTTAAGAACACTCGAGTAATCTGGAAAAGTTGAGTAACACTCGAGTGTCCTGAAGTTTACTCGAGTAAATTGTTCAGAACCTGAAAACACCATTTTCAATTCTAACTTATTAAATTAAGGAATTATTAATAATAGTCCAAGGGATCAAGACTTAGAGAAATTGATTAATACAAAAAGATCATTTGGTGACGGTCCTTTTTGATAAAGAAAATAAGCCTAGGTGGCCTGTAAAATATTAATCAACTTCCCTTAAGTCTAAAAGATAAAATGCATTCATTCTGGAGTTTGGATGGTAGGACGTATTTCATGTTTGTTAAACATGTGGATGGCCTCTAGGAGTGCCAATACGCTTGCTTGATGACACGTTGTTGACGTGGTCGGCTTAGTGGATGTCGATATGGATATATCGTTTGGATGACGATCCGTTTGGATGACGGGATATGCTCGGGTGGCATGGATACCAAGCTTGTCGTGTACATTCTAGGTGAATGTACGAATTGTTGTATACCTAGGAATACAACGCACAGTTGAGTGCTGGGTTGTCAGGGATGGACGTCAGAGAGTGACATAGTATTATGATGGAGATAGGCTTGAGAGCTAAAGTCATGCATCATGCCATTCATTCAAATAACTGTTATGACTGAATTAAGTGTGAACATCCTATGTGCATAACCTACTTGCTAAGTGTTAAGTGTGATTGATATTAATTGATGCATATTACATATTTATGTTGCATAATTTATTCTCTATTGATTATGTGTATAGAATTGCTTACTCCTATGCCCTTGTAGGTGATGTCTCGCTACATTGCTTGCTTCGAGATCCGGCCACTTCCTAGTGGCATATGGATCTATGAGGACTATCGCACGGTGTTTGAGGGGGAGGTAGAGATTACCTTCTACCACCCGAACCCGCTGATACGATTCCGTCCTCGTAGGTTTAGGATTCCCATCATATACACTATGCATGTACCCCCGTTTTACACTTACCATGGACCACCTTCCACGCGACCAGCTCGCTCTTACCATAGTTTTCGTTTTCGACCTACCCGCTCTCACCCTTTTTTCTTCGAGAGTCGTCCGCGAGGAGACTCCCCTATCTGATCCGAGGAGCCCAGTCAGGGTTTCACCATCACCTGACCCGGTACCCAGTGGTAGGGTACACTCTCCCTCGGATGAGATTGAGGAGGATCCGGTGGAGGACGAGAGTGGGGGTGAGCCTGTCGTGCATTCTACTGGGAGTGACTGGAGGGACGATGATCCCTAGGTACATGTATATGGTGTATGGTGTGGATCTGAGGATCCGGTGTGTGTGGAGGAGATTTGCTGCTGCTGCTGTGATGATGATGCTACTACCTTACTCACTTTTACTTTTGGGAGACTACTGCTACTACTACTCCATCTGATGCTGCCAGATCTATGTGACTACTCCTAGAGTTATATATTTTGTTATGTATATATATTGTAGATATACTTTTGGAGCACTCTAGAGCTTGTAGTTACACTGTTATATAGATCTGATGATGGACTTGTATATTTTGAAACTTGGAGACTTTACTCATGGGCTATGTACTTATGATTCTCTATCTCTATGAAAACCTATGTTTATATTCTATCAGTTGCATAGTCCCGTAATTTCCGCTTACTCTGATTTAATCTGTTTAAGAGCTCGGCTATAAATGGTATCAGTTCTATCGTACAAAGCAAGTGTAGCTTAAGCTACTTGATACAAAGATATTTTCTAAAAGATCAAATGTTACTCTATTTGCGAAAAGGTTTTAGAAATCGCCGAACTCGATACAATGATTTTGAGATAATATAGACTTTGTTCTCCAAGACTTTCAAGTGACGATTCGTGCACCCGCTTTAAAAGAAAATTTTATTTACCTATTTTCTTAACACTCACAAGTCCATATATATTATCCAATATAAAAGCTTATTTATTAGTTTATACTTGGGTAATCCGAGAAGGGTGTCACACTTAGTGGTATCAGAGCAAAAGTCAGATCCTGTAGTAGTAGAAGTGGTTCCAGAAAGGTAGCCATCAACATCAAGCAGGTATCTCCAAAGTATTTAGTACTTTGAATGTTATTAAATTACTTATTGAATTTTTGTATTACCCCTGATTTGTTTGTATCTTGTCTCTTTTGAGTACAAGACGCAATGGATTGTAGATTCAATAAGTTTAGGATAGAGCCGTAGTATAGGTGGTGTAATAGAAGTTTCTCTAGTTCAACATATGTGACCATAAGCCCATAGCGCAGGTCTAATATGGCAACTAGAAACCAAAATCACACCAATGCGATGTTGGAGCGAATCACCACGGTACTGGAAGCGATGCAAAGGCAGTCTCAGCAACCCTCTCAACCGGCAAATCCGCCTCAGCAGTGTAATGTGGGTAACACTGAGGCGAAGACTCTGGCTGATTTTAAGAGCTGCAATCCGCCAAAGTTTGAAGGAGGATTTAAACCGGAGGAAGCCAACAAATGGATTCATACTATGGACAAGATTTTGAGGACTTTGGAGTGTTCTGATGTTCAGAAGGTGGCGTATGCAACCTATATGTTGGAGGATGAAGCGGAGAATTGGTGGAATCACACCATGCAGCTTTTGCAATATGAAGGAAGGGAGATAAGTTGGGGTGTATTCATGGAGAAGTTTCTCCAAAAGTATTTCCCTGAGGATCTAAGGAGGAAGAAAGAGGTGGAATTCTTGCAACTGAAACAAGGGAACATGAGTGTGGGTGAGTACGTAGCTAAATTTGAGGAGCTGATGAAGTACTCTCCATACTATCAGAACAATGCAGATGAAAGGAGCAAGTGTATAAAGTTTGAAGGAGGCTTAAGGCCCAAGTTAAAGTCAATTTTCAGCTATCAGCGAATCCAAAGTTTTCCTGCACTGGTGGATATGTGTAGGATGTATGAAGACGACACCAAAGCTGAGGAGATGCCAGTCTCAGAGAAGAAGGACAATCAAGGCTATGGACCTCAAAGGCGTAAAGGTTTCAACAACCGGGGCAAAGGTCCGTATGATCGTCGGGGAAAAGGCAAAGGAAAAGCTGGTGGTTCTGAGGGAAGGAATTATCGGAGCGAGGCTCCATTCTGTGACAAGTGCAAGCGCAACCACTATGGTCGTGTGTGTTGGGGGACAAGTGGATGTTTTAACTGTGGAAAGCTGGGACACTTTGCAAGAGATTGCAAGGAACCAGCTAAGGCCAACTCAAGAGGAACTGCAGATAGACCGGTGACTCAAGGAAGGGTCTTCACCCTTAGCGGTGTGGAAGCGAATCGATCTTCTGATCTGGTCAAGGTAAATACTTGCTTAATGGTCAGTTTTGCCATGTTTTGTTTGACTCTGGTGCAACGCATTCATTCGTTTCGCATGAATGTGTAGACCGTTTAGGCTTGATTGTGTCTGAGATGCCTTATACTCTCAGAGTAGAAACTCCTACCAATGCTCCTGTAATTGTTTCTAGAGCATGTCTTAACTGTTATATAGAAGTGTTAGGACAAACCTCTAAAGTAGATTTGATCTGCTTACCCTTAGCACAATTGGATGTGATCTTGGGAATGGACTGGTTAAGTCAAAACCAAGTGATCATTGATTGTGATAGAAGACTCGTGACCTATAGAAACCCAAAACCCTCTGGTTACATATGTCTGTTCAACACTGAGGTGGGGGAGAGTGGTCCGAGGATGGAAGAGATCCCTGTTGTCAGAAATTTCCCGGAAGTTTTTGCTGATGAGATTCCTGGTCTGCCACCAAGAAGAGAGATAGAATTTGGCATCGATCTAGTTCCGGGAGCTGGTCCTATTTCTATCGCTCCCTATAGAATGGCACCACCGGAAATGGCATAGATGAAGAAGTAGATTGAAGAGTTGCTGCAGAAACAGATGATTCGACCAAGCGTGTCACCTTGGGGTGCTCCTGTCTTGTTCGTCAAGAAGAAAGATGGTAGCATGAGGATGTGCATCGACTACCGACAGCTGAATAAGGTCACCATCAAGAACAAGTATCCATTGCCACGGATAGATGACCTTATGGATCAAGTACATGGGGCTTCAATATTTTCCAAGATTGATTTGAGGTCGGGATACCATCAGATCAGAATTAGAGAAAAGGATATCTCTAAGACTGCATTTCGATCTTGATACGGACATTATGAATATGTCGTAATGCCATTCGGATTGACTAATGCACCAGCTATTTTCATGGACTAAATGAATCGAATCTTTAGACCTTATTTAGATTCATTCGTGGTTGTGTTCATCGATGATATTCTCATTTACTCCAAGAGTCCGGAGGAGCATGCTGAACACTTAAGGATAGTGTTGAGCATCCTGAAGGAGAAGCAATTGTACGCCAAACTTACAAAATGTGAGTTCTGGCTAAAGGGGGTTAAGTTCTTGGGGTATGTGATTTTAGACAAAGGAATAGCCGTTGATCCAACGAAGGTAAGTTCGGTTTTGCAATGGGAGCAACCAAAGTCGGTCATGGAAGTCAGAAGTTTTCTTGGTTTGGTTGGGTATTATAGAAGGTTCATCGAAGGTTTCTCGAAGATTGCACTGCCTCTGACGAAGTTGACTAGGAAAGATCAACCATTTCTGTGGGATGAGAAATGTGAAAGTAGTTTTCAAGAGCTGAAGGAAAGGTTGACATCGTCTCCTGTATTGGTGTTACCCGATACACAGAAGAGTTTTGATGTGTACTGTGACGCGTCGAAACAAGGTCTTGGGTGTGTTTTGATGCAAGAGGGGCAAGTTGTCGCCTAAGCCTCGAGACAGCTAAAAGTTCATGAGATGAACTATCCAACTCACGATCTGGAGTTGGCAGCTGTGGTGTTTGCCTTAAAGATTTGGAGGCACTATCTCTATGGCACTACGTTCCGGGTGTTTAGTGACCATAAGAGTTTAAAATACCTCTTTGATCAAAAGGAGTTGAATATGAGGCAATGCCGATGGATGGAGTTTTTGAAGGATTATGAGTTTGAGCTCCATTATCATCCTGGGAAGGCAAATGTTGTGGCGGATGCATTGAGTAGAAAGGCAATGCACATCAGTGCGATGATGGTCAGAGAAGCTGCACTGATAGAGGAATTTCGAGATTTGAGTCTGACGATGCAAGTGGAGCCGACAAGTATCAAGTTGGGGATGCTGCAGATTGCTAACGAGTTTCTGCAAAGGATACGGGAATTGCAACACAAGGATGGGAAACTCATGGAAAAGAGGAAGTTGATGCAAGAAGGTAAGGAGTTGGAATTTCAAGAAGGGAAGGATGGAATCCTTCGCTTTAAAACGAGGATTTGTGTGCCTGATGATTTGGAAGTAAGAAGGATGATTTTGGATGAAGCGCATAAGAGTAAGATGAGTATGCATCCGGGAGCTACTAAAATGTACCAGGACTTAAAGAAGCTATTTTGGTGGCCTGGTTTGAAGAGAGATGTAGCTGAATATGTGGCATGTTGTTTGGTATGTCAAAAGGCCAAGGTGGAACATCAAAGGCCAGGAGGAGAGTTACTTCCTTTAGAGATCCCGTTGTGGAAATGGGATAGCATCTCGATGGATTTTGTGTCGGGATTGCCAAAGACATCTACTGGTCATGATGCAATTTGGGTGATCGTGGACCGTTTGATCAAGTCAGCGCATTTCATTCCCGTGAATATGCGCTACTCATTGGAAAAGCTCACTCAGTTGTACATCACGGAAGTTGTTCGTCTGCACGGAGTACCATCAAGCATTGTGTCTGATCGCGATCCGAGGTTTACATCAATGTTTTGGGAAGATCTGCATAAAGCCTTGGGTTCAAGATTGAAGCTAAGTTCTGCATACCATCCTCAGACTGATGGCCAAACGGAAAGGACTATTCAGTCATTGGAGGACATTCTACAAGCCTGTGCTTTGGAAGGACAAGGGAATTGGGAGCAAATGTTGCCACTCGTGGAGTTCACTTACAACAACAGCTATCACACGAGCATTGGAATGACACCATTTGAAGCTTTGTATGGGAGAAAGTGTCAGACGTCGTTATGCTGGTTTCAAGTGGGGGAGAGTTCTCTGATTGGACCAGATATTGTGCAAGAGACCACGGAGCAGATCAAGATGATACAAGAGAAGATGAGGGCAGCTCAGAGTAGGCAGAAAAGCTATGCTGATAGAAGGAGAAAACCCTTAGAGTTTGCTGAAGGAGACCACGCGTTCATTAGAATAGTACCAACCAAAGGTGTTAGTAGAGCCTTGAAAACCCAGAAACTATCACCTAAGTTTATTGGTCCCTATCAAATTCTCAAAAGGATCGGCCCAGTAGCCTATCAATTAGCTTTGCCTCCGTCATTAGCTAACCTCCATAATGTATTCCATGTGTCTCAATTGAAGAAATATGTCCATGACCCCACCATTGTTCTTAGCATCCAACCTGATGACTTAGAAATTCATAAGAACCTAACCTTCAAAGCTGTGCCAGTTCGTATTGAAGATCGAAGAATCAAGCAGCTTAGAGGGAAGGATATTAGTTTGGTCAAAGTTGTCTGGATTTATGGAGATGTGATAGAAGCATCTTGGGAATTAGAGGATAAGATGCGTCATGATTATCCTGACTTGTTTGTATGAGTTGAATTTCGGGGACGAAATTCCTTGTAACACCCCAAAATTTTAATCCCCGATTAATGAAATGTTAATTATAATTTAATTATAATTAATAGTTTCTATATTAATCCTTGATTAAAATATGTGTTTATATGACTAGCCTATGTGTGGAAAGTATTTAATAAATAATTTAAATGCATAAAATGTGTATTTTGCATATTAGTCCCTGGGTTGGGACCTAGAAGCAATTATGGGAAATATTTTGGAGGGAAAGTAAATAAAATAATTATTTTTCAAAATCTGGGCAAAACACTCGAGTATTATTCAGAATACTCGAGTATTCTGGGTCAAACTGCACGAGTTAGTGCGGTTGGTGAGTCACAGCCAACGATTCCCCTCCGTTGACACGAATACTCCGCCATCAACAGCTTAATGCCTTCGTGTCGACCTGCATGAGTGTCCTCACTTCCTATTTAAGCTCATCTTCGACCCTTAGCTGAGAATTTTGGATCAAAGTAGCTTGGTTGATGAAATTAGGGTTCCGAGTTTGTACTCTTCAATTCTCCTTCTCTGTGTCAAACTGAAACACAAATCATACACGAATACAAAGCTCACATCACGAGCTTTGTATAAACACCAAAATCGTGAGGATTGAGTGAGTGTGTTGGGAGAACGAAAGCTTGGAAGTTGGAGTTATTCTGTCAAAGTTGGTTTCTGGAGCTTACTTGGAGATTAATTTCTGGTAAGCTCTCGAGCTCCTAAGTCTCAAACTCAATTCCTTTAGTTAGAACATGTGGTATAGAGTTTAGAAATCTAATTTTCCCCAATTCTTATCTCTGTTTCATGGGTGAACCAATTCGGTTTTGGTGGTGCACTCAAAACTGTCATGCATGTGAAGCTCAAAGTGATTTCTGGGGTTGGAGCACTTTTCTTGGATTTCTTTCTGTTGATTCACGTCTGAGAGGTAAGGGGAAGTAATTATATTCACTAGATAGAGTTTAAATTCCATGAATTGTGTTAGAGAGCCACCAAGAGGCTCTAAGGGCTTAGATTGAATAGGAACTTTGGTTTGGAGACCAATCCATGCTCTAAAACTGTGTTGAGCAAGTTATGTATCATGCATGCAAACTTAAATGAACTTTAATTCATGAGTATTGAGCTTATTCTGCAAATTGAGGTATTGAGTTGTGAAAATGTGTTTTAAGGCATGATTATTGATTTCTCCGCCAAATCTGTGTTTTGACTTGTAACAAGTGTTGTAACATGTCTAAATAATGTTATGTGAATTCTGTGGATCCCTGGAATGGATTAAATTTGAGTAGAAATGAAAATGTCATGTTAAAACCAGTTTTCAGTGCTGTCTGCTGCGAAATACTCGAGTAAAAGGCAGAGTACTCGAGTAAATCGTGTTCAAAACCATGTAAATTAAGGAAGAACACTCGAGTAGTCTGTCTGGTACTCGAGTATCGAGCATGACCTGAGGACCATTATAGGCCAAACACTCGAGTCATTCAAGGTCACTCGAGTATTCTGGAAATGTTCAAGAACACTCGAGTAACCCATGAACTACTCGAGTAAATTGTTGAATTGAAAACCCAAATCCTCAGAAAGTCATGAACACTCGAGTAGTCTTAAGAACACTCGAGTAATCTGGAAAAGTTGAGTAACACTCGAGTGTCCTGAAGTTTACTCGAGTAAATTGTTCAGAACCTGAAAACACCATTTTCAATTCTAACTTATTAAATTAAGGAATTATTAATAATAGTCCAAGGGATCAAGACTTAGAGAAATTGATTAATACAAAAAGATCGTTTGGTGACGGTCCTTTTTGATAAAGAAAATAAGCCTAGGTGGCCTGTAAAGTATTAATCAACTTCCCTTAAGTCTAAAAGATAAAATGCATTCATTCTGGAGTTTGGATGGTAGGAAGTATTTCATGTTTGTTAAACATGTGGAGGGCCTCTGGGAGTGCCAATACGCTTGCTTGATGACACGTTGTTGACGTGGTCGGCTTAGTGGATGCCGATATGGATATATCGTTTGGATGACGATCCGTTTGGATGACGGGATATGCTCGGGTGGCATGGATACCAAGCTTGTCGTGTACATTCTAGGTGAATGTACGAATTGTTGTATACCTAGGAATACAACGCACTGTTGAGTGCTGGGTTGTCAGGGATGGACGTCAGAGAGTGACATAGTATTATGATGGAGATAGGCTTGAGAGCTAAAGTCATGCATCATGCCATTCATTCAAATAACTGTTATGACTGAATTAAGTGTGAACATCCTATGTGCATAACCTACTTGCTAAGTGTTAAGTGTGATTGATATTAATTGATGCATATTACATATTTATGTTGCATAATTTATTCTCTATTGATTATGTGTATAGAATTGCTTACCCCTATGCCCTTGTAGGTGATGTCTCGCTACATTGCTTGCATCGAGATCCGGCCACTTCCTAGTGGCATATGGATCTATGAGGACCATCGCGCGGTGTTTGAGGGGGAGGTAGAGATTACCTTCTACCACCCGAACCCGCTGATACGATTCCGTCCTCGTAGGTTTAGGATTCCCATCATATACACTATGCATGTACCCCCGTTTTACACTTACCATGGACCACCTCCCACGCGACCAGCTCGCTCTTACCATAGTTTTCGTTTTCGACCTACCCGCTCTCACCCTTTTTTCTTCGAGAGTCGTCCGCGAGGAGACTCCCCTATCTGATCCGAGGAGCCAGTCAGGGTTTCACCATCACCTGACCCGGTACCCAGTGGTAGGGTACACTCTCCCTCGGATGAGATTGAGGAGGATCCGGTGGAGGACGAGAGTGGGGGCGAGCCTGTCGTGCATTCCACTGGGAGTGACTGGAGGGACGATGATCCCTAGGTACATGTATATGGTGTATGGTGTGGATCTGAGGATCCGGTGTGTGTGGAGGAGATTTGCTGCTGCTGCTGTGATGATGATGCTACTACCTTACTCACTTTTACTTTTGGGAGACTACTGCTACTACTACTCCATCTGATGCTGCCAGATCTATGTGACTACTCCTAGAGTTATATATTTTGTTATGTATATATATTGTAGATATACTTTTGGAGCACTCTAGATCTTGTAGTTACACTGTTATATAGATCTGATGATGGACTTGTATATTTTGAAACTTGGAGACTTTACTCATGGGCTATGTACTTATGATTCTCTATCTCTATGAAAACCTATGTTTATATTCTATCAGTTGCATAGTCCCGTAATTTCCGCTTACTCTGATTTAATCTGTTTAAGAGCTCAGCTATAAATGGTATCGGTTCTATCGTACAAAGCAAGGGTAGCTTAAGCTACTTGATACAAAGATATTTTCTAAAAGATCGAATGTTACTCTATTGGCGAAAAGGTTTTAGAAATCGCCGAACTCGATACAATGATTTTGAGATAATATAGACTTTGTTCTCCAAGACTTTCAAGTGACGATTCGTGCACCCGCTTTAAAAGAAAATTTTATTTACCTATTTTCTTAACACTCACAAGTCCATATATATTATCCAATATAAAAGCTTATTTATTAGTTTATACTTGGGTAATCCGAGAAGGGTGTCACAATAGATGCAAAAGCAAGTAATATTCGGATTGCTTCAAGCTGAGCAACCGGAGCAAAGGTCTCGTCATAATCGATACCTTCCTCTTGGTTGTAGCCTTGAGCCACGAGTCTCACCTTGTTTCTTATAATTACTACTGATTCGTCCATTTTATTTCTGAAAATCCATTTTGTACCGATTATAGAATGATCATCAGGCCGAAGAACTAATTCCCAAACATCATTTCTGATGAATTGATTTAGCTCGTCTTGCATAGCAATAGCCCAATGTTCATCCTCAATCACTTTCTGAACTGAATCAGGTTCAATTTGAGAAACAAAAGAGACGAAATTGCAAAAAATTTGAATTGACCGACGAGTTAGAACTCCCTTTTAAATATCGCCGAGCATATTCTCGATCGGATGGTTCTTGTTTGTTTTCCAAGCTGGAGGGAGGTCGTCCCTCGGAGCTTCGATGTCAGTTATTACAGCGTCGTTTTGTTGAGCTTCTTTTTCAATTATGATAGGTTCATCATCAATTTGCTCGTCCATTGAGTTTTCTTTGATTATTGCACTTTTCACACAACTCAAAGTATCTCCTTTCGGGGATTCATCAAATACCACATGTATAAATTCTTCCATAGTGGAAGTTTGTTTATTGAACACTCGATAAGCTTTACTTCGTGAAGAATAGCCTAAAAATATACCTTCATCGGCTTTTGAATCAAATTTTCCTAGATGATCTTTTCCATTGTTTAAAATGAAAACTTTGCATCCAAAAGCATGAAAATAAGATATGTTTGGATTTCTTCCTTTGTAAAGTTCATAGGGCATTTTATTTAAGATAGGTCGAGTAAGCACTCGGTTTAATACATGACAAGCAGTATTAACCGCATCCGCCCAGAAATAATGAGGCACTTGAGATTCATTCAGCATAGTTCGAGCAAGTTTCTCAAGAACTCGATTTTTCCTTTCCACAACTCTGTTTTGCTCGGGAGTCCGTGGAGCTGAAAATTGATGCTCTATGCCGAACTTAGAAAAAAACTGATCAAATTTGTGATTCTCGAACTCGCCTCCACGGTCTGTTCGGATAACAATTACTTTTTGGTTTATTTGGTTTTGGATTCGTTTGACTAACTCTTTAAAGCTTTGAAAAGTGTCACTTTTTGCAGCTAAAAATAAAGTCCAAGTAAATCTAGAAAAGTCATCAACAATCACTAAGGCATAGTAGTTTCCACCAAAGCTCCTAACTTGCGATGGTCCGAACAAGTCCATATGAAGCATTTCTAATGACCTTGTTGTGGAAAGCATTGTTTTGAGGAAAACTTATTTTTGGTTTGTTTACACTTTTTACAAGAAGTGCAAACACCTTCTATATCAAATTTCAGCTTTGGTAGACCGACCACTAAGTCTTTGGATTGATGTTTCTTTAACTGATTTACATTTATGTGAGCAGTCCGACGATGCCATAACCAAGTGTCATTTTCTCGGCAGGTAGAAACCAGAGAAGTAATTTCATTTAAATCTACCAAATAAGTATTGTTTGATCTTTTTCCCACAAATTTGATCGAATTGTCTTTGTCACTTTTAATAAAGTAATGAGTGGAGGTAAAAACAACATGATTACAAATATCACAAAGTTGGCTAATGCTCAAGAGATTGTGTTCCAATCCTTGAACGTATAAAACATTTTCGATAATCAGGTCGGAAGAATTTCCAATTTTACCTTCACCCAGAATTTCAGCTTGAGTATTGTCTCAGTAAGTGACAAAACCTTTTTCTTTTGGAGTAAGCTCGATAAAGTGATGCTTATCTCCAGTCATGTGCTTCGAGCAACCCCTGTCCAGATACCACCGATTTTTATTTGCTCGTAATCACACCTGCAAAACATATTACTTGTTCATCTTGGGTACCCAAACAGTTTTGGGTCCCGGTCGGTTAGTATAGGAATTTTCTCCCTTGACAATCCAAACAAATGAGCCGTCGGCCACACCATATTGCCTGATTTGGCATTCATTAGGCGTATGTCTGAGCATGCCACAGTAAGAACAGGTCGGTTTTCTTGAATGATTTTTATTCGAAAATGAGCTGGCTTTCCCAAATGTTTTCTTTTTGGCATGTGTGTAACCGAGACCTGTTTTGTTTGAACTGCTTATCTGTTGATCAAGTAATCGGTCAATCATTCTATCACTTTTTGAAAATGTTGCATTGGTAGTTTTCAAACTTTGAATTTCCTTTTCATATTTAATGAAAATTTCACACTTTTGATTTTTCAGAGAAGTGATAGTGTGTTCTAATGAATCATTGTTGCTTTTAAAGTTTCAATGCATTTTTCCAATTCGAGAACTTGCTCTTTATGATTTAAAATATTCCTTTTTAACTTAGCATAACTCTTAGCAAGTTTCTCGAATTCGGATTGCATTTCAGTATAAGAAGGATATAATTCCTCATAATCATCAAGGTTAGACTCAGTATCAGATTCAGTATCAGATTCAGTATCTGAGTGTACCTCATTTTCATGTACAGTTGAGTCGAACATCGAGATTGAGGAGCAATGATGTCTTCCTATTAAACACAGATTTTCAATTCCTTTCTCAGTGGAGTCGAGGTCCGAGCTTGATGATTCTTCATCGGCATATCTACCCATTAAGCATAAGTTCGCCTTCTCTTCATCGTCTGACGAACTAGATCTTGAGTTGTCACTCCCTTCGGGTGCATCCCAGACGATGTAAGCTCTCTTTGGTTTAGGATCCTTGCCTTTCTTCTTCTCGGCACTCCTTCTCTTCTGCAACCTGGGACAGTACAGTTTGATATGTCCCGGTTCTCCGCATTCATGGCACTTGACTTTGTCTTTTGAGCTTGCACCTTGGTTCTTAAAATTCCTTCTATTTTTGAAAAATTTTCCGAACTTCTTGACCACAAGACCGAGGGTTTCCTCATCTATGTCTGAACTGGAGTCGTTGTCCAAGGGGACTTTGGTCGACTTAGTTGAGGCCTTGAGTGAGATCCCTTTCTTTTTCTTGTCGAATTCTTCATGCATGGTCATGCGTCTGAGCTCCATATCATGCTCTTGTAGTTTGCCGAACAGTGTGGCTATGTCCATGGTATCTAGATCTTTTGATTCCATAATGACAGTGACCTTTGGCTACCATTCCCTGTTAAGACATCTCAACACTTTGTTAATAACCTCGGCATTTTGAAAAGTTTTGCCGAGAGCAATAAGATGATTTATGATATGAGTAAACCGTTTCTGCATGTCATTTATAGATTCGCTCGGCAGCATACGAAATAGCTCATATTCATGCATTAAAGTATTTAATCTTGCTCGTCTAACCTCATTTGTCTCTTCGTGAGTCAGTTGTAGAATATCCCACATTTGCTTAGCATTTTCACAATGAGATACACGGAAAAATTCATCATAGGACAAGGCCGAGGTGATGATGTTTTTAGCTTTTAAATCATAGGAGACTTTCTTTTTATCATCATCATCCCAGCTTGTCTTCGAGATTTCTACAACATCCTCTCCGATTCTCCTTCTCGGAATAAAGGGGTCATTTTCAATTGCATTCCAGATATCAATATCTATAGCTTCAATAAAAAATTTCATTCGAGCTTTCAAATAAGCATATCCATCACCGTTAAATAGTGGTGGACGGTTTATTGAAGATCCTTCACCTCCGAATGGATTGTTAGAGCCCATGGTTTCCTAGGATCTTTTCGAAAAAGCTTTTATGCTCGATCTTTCGACCGAGCTCTGATACCACTTGTTGGAAACCAACAAGCGGCCTAACAATCTACTAGAGGGGGGGTGAATAGTAGTTGGAAGAAATAGTACTAATTTTTCGGATAGAGTTGAAATCGGTCGGATAATGCTTGCTGTAAAAATAAAATGCTGACTTTGGGCCGAGCAGATTCTGATAATCAGTTATCTAGACCGACCACTGATTATCCGAGCTGCGTCACTCAAAGATCAGATTTGCAGCAGAAAATAGCTAGCACTGTCCGAGCAATAATATAGAGTATAGCAAAGTCGATTAAATGCGGGGAATAAAAACTGAAAGTAGTAAAAAAGAGAGAGACAACCGATTTTATATTGATTCACTCACAACCACGGTAAGCTACGTCTAGTCCCCCCTAAAACCTTTAGGGAGCCTTTAATAAAATCAAATAGATAGAGATTACACGGGATCAATTAACCCACCAAGAGAATACCAAACTCTTGGCACCTAATTCGATACAACTGCCGAAGAACCTCTTCAGACTTTACAGATCTTGAAACCTTCAACATGCCTTAAAACCTTCAAGGACTTTCACCAAAGAACCTCTTTGGATTTCTGCTCAGGAACCTCCTAAGACTTCACAAACACGTAAGAACCTCCTAGGCGGCTTGGAAACCTTCCATGACTTTCACTTGCTTGAGAACCTCTCAAGACTTGAAGAATAAATGAGATGATAAGGGATGGCTCCAACCCGAAACTCAAGTGTGTTTGGTTTTGAACGTTTGATGAAAAGATGAGTATTCGGTTGTGTGTTTGAGAAAGGATTTTTGCAGAGAACACTTTAGAAGCTTGGATTGAAAAAATATAACAGTTACTCTCTTCGACTTTAACGCTCTCTTTTTTGTGTTTTTCTTTTGTGTATTTCTCTGAGAATGGGTGTGAAAAATTCTGTTCAAGTTCTTCTATTCTCTGTCTTGAATAAGAAAAACCCATTCCTTTTATAATGACGTCCAGCACACATGATGTAGGGGAGAGAGAGAAAATATATTGGGACACGTATGTCCTTTGCAACGGATATACCAGACAAGTTCTGCACTATACAGAGACACGTATGTCCTTTTCCAGTCGTTTGCACTTCTTTGCAACGTTCCAAATTTGTCTCTCTTTCGCTGCTGATTTGATATTCCAATTTTGAAATTTTAAGTTTGATGACAGATAGGCACTCTGATGATAAAAACAAAATTGCCAGCCACACTCTGTACGATAAAACCAGTACAGAAACGAAGAGGTGCCAGCGGCGCCGTACTGCTGATTTGTTGAAGAAGATGAACAATGTTGCCGAGCTTGCCGATTGATCGAGTTTGACATCTATTCGAGCTTGGGAACTTGAGTGGCGGAACTGATATGAGTTGGCCGAGCTAATCTTTCGCCGATTGCTTTGCATTGATAGCTAGAGCTCGGGTTGATCACTTCCGAGCACGCCAGAGCTTAAGCTGATTTATTCCGACCAAAACAACACAACAATATGACCTTTAGCCTTCCGAGCCTTCAGAGCATGAACTCGAAATTTGCCTTCAACTTCACAGAGATCGGAAACATTTGTATCTGTCGATGGCCGAGACCAGAGATCATCATACCGAACAGATTTTACTTTCTTCATTAATAGCCGAGCTAATGCATCATTCTGAACAGTTGTATTTGACTATATCAAAACCTTGACCGAGAACCGATCTCATGATTAATTTGTCTTCATCAAAATCTCTTTGATTCAACAGAGACCTCCTTTTGATACCTTTAGAACTCCATCTTCAGTTGAATACTTGCACCCAAGAGACTCAAGGGTTTGCAGAGAAATTAAATTCCACTTCAAGTTATGAATATAGCAAACATTAGCCAAAGTTATGACAACACCATCATGAGTCTTGATCTGAATAGTACCTATACCTGCAACTTTTCATTGAGCATCATTGGCCATTAAAACAACACCAATATCTACAGGTTCAAGAGTGGCAAATAAATCCATATGAAGACACATATGAAAAGTACATCCATAATCAAGAATCCACTCTATTTTACTCCTCTTTTTAGAAGAGACAACAGATAATAGGATATCACTGTCAGAGTCACCTTCAATATTTGCAGATTTAACATTTTGAAAGGATAATGTTGTTAGTTCCATGGTGAATGTTTTGATAATGACAAAAGGTTACAAAGTGTTTTGAACAAGCTACAAAGATGTTGATCAAGTTTCAAGTTCAACAAGCAACAACAAACATCAAGTGAAGAGAGAAAACAAGCTCATGAAGACTTAGTTTGAGTGTAATTGTAATTGTTTTATCTTTTGCCTCTCAAGCTTCTTAGGTCTTTTATTTGGTTAGAGTTTATTTAGAGGGTAGTGAATCTCTATCATAGTCATGATTAAATCATAATTTGAGTTTTCACTTAACCTAGAATCAATAGGTGGCTTAAAGGTTTTAAAGGAAAGGTTTGTTTTTGAGAAAACAAGTTTTAAACAAGTATCAGACATGTTTAATCGATTAAGAACATATTTAATCGATTACTACTCGATTAAGTACTGCTGAACTGATTTTTTAAAATACGATTTTCACTTCTCAAAATCAGTTTTCAAGTGCTACAACTTTTGGGTATTCTATAAAAACCTTTTCCTAATCTTTGTGATTAAAGAGAACACTTTCATAATCAATTTTACAAGAATCAAGCCATTCTAGTCTCTCTCAATTTCAAAGATCAAAGCTTTCATATTTTCATATTCTTTGATCAAGAACCTTTGAATCTCTTGTGTGAATTGTCATAGCTATTGATCGAGATTCATAGGATTGTCATTTGTGTTTTCAATTGAGTTGTAATCTTTGCAAGAAGGCAAGCCAACTACAACAAACAAGAAGCCTTGGTGTGTCGATTATCATCAAGCAAATCTCATTGGAGAAGAAGAAAGTCTTGGTTGTGAATCAAGCAAAGTGAAGCCTTGGTGTGTGGATTATCATCAAGCAAAGAAGACTTGTTGTGTCGATTATCAACAAGGGGTAGAGGTTAGATTAGAGAGAAGATCAATAGGATTACAAGGCAAGGGTGTGGTATCTCTTGTAGGCTAGCAAGAAGGGAGTCTTGTGAGGCATTTACTTGTAATTTGAGAACTCTAATTCCTCATAGTGAAGAATCTCTCTTGGTTGAAGAGGGGACTGGATGTAGCTTTCAAGCGGATGAAATTGAACCAGGATAAATCACTGTGTCATATCTCTAAACCCTTAACTCTTTACTTTCAAGTCATTGATTGTGTTCTTGGTTGAAAACCTAGAAAAAGATTGATTTTTCATAATTGATTGAATTGAATCTTTATTGTTCAAATTAACTTGGGGAAAATCATTTTCATAACTAGGATAATCAATAAGAATATAGGTGTTAATTGTTTTCGCTGAATCTCTGATCATACGTGTTAATTGATTGATTTTCGTATTCGATTGAAAAGTGATTTTTCAGTTTCTGATAGATTTAATCGATTAAGTTTTCGTTTAATCGATTAAGGACTTTTGAACTTTCAGGTTTAATCGATTAAATTGCAGGTTAATCGATTAAATGTCAGTTTAATCGATTAAGTGCTGTAGAATTTGCAAAAATCATTTGTTTTAATTGTTTCGATTTGTTTCGTTCGAAAATCTTTCAAGGTTTCTTAAACACCTATTCAACCCCCCCTTCTAGGTGTGTTCCTAGGGTTCCTTAGTTGTTTCAACCACCAATTGCGGTTTCTTCAAATGTGTCATTGTTACCATACAACATAATTTCTTTAATGTGTTTACAGGTAGAAAGTAGAGAGACAACCAACAAAACAACTTTAGCTTCATCTTCAATTTTGATATTAATATTTTGCAGATCCATAATAATAGAATTAAACTCATCGAGATGAGATTGGATAGGAGTGTCTTCGACCATACAGATCGTATATAAGCGCTCTTTGATACGAAGCTTGTTTTCAAGGCACTTGATCATATACAAAGACTCTAGCTTTAACAATAAATATGAAGAACCTCCTTGGAAAAGCAAAGTTGGATTGTTGAAAACGCCATTTCATTCAACTCATCGCATTGCTCATTGGTCATGATAGTCAGGTTCTTCAACTTACCATCCAAAGCTTTCTTTAATATTTTCTGGGTTTGAACGACCTTCATTTGAACTTTCCAAATAGAGAAGCCAATCTTGCCATCAAACTTCTCGATGTCAAATTTTGTAACAGTAGACATCTTCTAATTCTCAATTGAATAAGTGCTCTAATACCACTTGTTAGGGTATCAGCGCAATGTCAAAGTGAAAGTATCAATTGGGAATTAAAGAAAAGTAAAATAAAATAAGTCAAATGAACACACAAGATTTACATGGAAAAAACCTCTCCATCCCGTGTAGAGAGTAAAAAAACCACGACGATCAAGAGCAACTTCCACCATGATGAAAAAGGAGAATACAACAATTCTTCTTATAGTGATCGGGATAAAAGAAGAAAAAAATTTCTCTCACAAAATACTCTCTCAAATGGAATTGAATGAGCCTAAAATTCTTCCAATATTCTCACTCTCTCACCAAGCTAAAGAATACAAGATATAAAAGTTGTGTTTTTGAATATGTGTTTGTAGTGTTGTGAGAACCTTCCCCGTATGGCCTTTCATAGGCAAAAATGAGAAGTAGTTGAAGAAGTAGGTGGAAGGTAGATGATGTAGGTGAAGATAGATGAATGTAGGTGGTGTAGGTTGTGAGTAGTTGAAATTTGAAGATTAATTGAATGTTGAATTTGAAGTCATCAAACTTTGACACAACAAAATAAATAATATTTTATTAAAAAGTTTATTTTAGAATGTTTTTACGTCATAAGATCATGTTATTTATGTGGCCCTTATTACTTTGATTAATGATAGATCTTACAATCTTTTTCCTTTACACTCTCATTTACGCTTGGGCACCTGGCCTTATTCATCATATTTCTTCCTCTTTTTTTGGAAATTGCTTTTTGGCCCCCATTTCAAATTTTCTTAGACCAAAATATTTTTAAGGGTGTTAACATTTCCGGTTTTATAAAGCCGAAAAAGTCATCCCGGCTTTGTTGAACCGGAATCACTATTCCGATACTGCTGAGCCGAAAATTAGCTTTCGGCTTTGTAGTACAGAGCCGGAAAGGTTAAAAATAAACTGGGGATGAGTTAGGCCAAGAACGGGTAATCAAAACAGAGAGAGTCATAAGCAGAAAAAATGCAAAAGCAATAAACCCCATTCGAGGAAGATTGTTAGACCTTAGAATCGAACATTTGTTTGAGGCTTTGAGCCTGAGAAGCATGTGAAACGCTTCATCTTTGGTTGAAATAAGCTCCTGCCGAAAGCGCGTGGCTTTTCTCTCAGAGACCATGAGACGCCACCAATTTCAGTTAGTAAACACAAAACAAAGCACACAAAATTAAAACCCACGAAACAATCACCCCCATTCAACCATTCACATAAACCCATTAACAAAGATTCAATTTTGATCAAACAGAAAAAAAATTACATTAAAAAAAAAAAAAAACGGGGGTTGACGACCCGTTCTTGGCCTAACCCATCCCCAGTCTATTTTTAACTTTTCCGCTCTGTAGTACCGGAAATCATTATATATTTCCGGTGCTACAAAGCCGGAAGCCAATTTCCGGTTCGGTAGTACCGGAATAATGATTCTGGTTTAGCAAAACCGAAATGATTTTTTCGGTTTCATAGAACCGGAAATGTTAACACACTTAAGGTATTTTGGTCCACGAAAATTTGAAATGGGGACCAAAAAGTCGAACAAAGGGGTCAAAAAGCAATTTCCTTTTTTTTTCCACATCAAACCATCAATTATTTCTCTATCTTCTCTTTCTATCTCTCTCTTATCTACAAGGTGTAGGATTAACATTTCTATGTTACTTTTAGGGTTTACTATTTCAATATATAAGTATTGATTGTAATCCTTATTCAACAATTAGGGAAAAATGATAAAGTTTATTTTATTATCTTTCAAGTGCTTTTATTAGAAGTATAATATTCTATAGATTAATTATTTGGTAGAATTGCTTTTTAGCTATCTATCATCGCATCACTTATGTTCCCATACTACGCTCTTAAAATTGCAAAAATTCAACAGCATGACATAAATTAAAATTTCGACCTTGAACAATCGGAATGTGTTTTTTGTATATACACTAGTGTATTTCAATGTCGGGGTGTCCCAAATATAATAAAAATATGTTTATTTAAGTTTTTAGTCCATCAACTTAGGTGTTTTTTTTGAAATTGATCATTGAATTTTTTTCGATGGTTTGAGTTCTTGAACTTTGTTCAAAATTTGGAAATGATCATTTCGTAACTTAAGTTATGATATAGTATATGACATGTCACGTCACTTTCGCAACATCGACGAACAACGTGTTATGTAGTGTCTCGTGGCATCACATGATTTTTTTATTAAAAAATTAATTCTTTAAAAATTTTACAAGATTCGATTTTCTTTTAAAAAAATGATTTTTAATTATTTATAATAAATTTGAATTTTTTTAATTTAAAAAATTCACGTGGTATCATATGACACATTATCTATCAATGTGACAAATGTGACTCGGCACGTTGTTGACTATATATCATCATTTAAGTGACGAAAATGACCATTTCTAAATTTTGAGCAAAGTTCAGGAACCCAAACCATCGAAAAAAAAAGTTTAAGAACAAATTAAAAAAAAAACACCTAAGTTCAGGGTCTAAAAACTTAAATAAGCAATAAAAATATTATGATAACTAAGTTTCAAAATGGAAATCTATAAAACTCCATAATCATAGTTATCAAACAAAACTTGAAAACAAAAAGTGTGAACCTCATTGATTTTGATGCAATATCAACCATGACTAAGTTGAATCTAATGTAATAACAAGCTTCTGTTTTCAAGCTTTCTGCAAAATCTTTGGGATAAGGTCGAAAAAATTTCTTTGTAAACCAAAATCAAAGGAGACCATGGGAGCAGTATGTGAATGAAGTAGCTTGCATTGTGGGTGTCAACAGGGAGAAATTATAGGTTCGTCGTTGAAAGAAGTTGGAAAGGATAAGTGAGTGGGATTTCTCTTTTTAAAAAATAAAATGAGGCAAAAAATTGAACATGGGGCCAAAACCAAAACTCAGAAGTTTTAAGGATTGGAGTCAGATAACCTTAGCCCTTATGCAAAGTTTTTTCTTTTTCTCTGGAGAGTGGGGGGTCTTTCTTCCTAACATTACATAGATCCTTCAAACCCTGTTTCTGAATTTATAACAGACTAGGTAGGCATGCTTTCATTTTGAAGGAGCTGCCAAACTAATAATCTTTCTTACATTTACATGCTTGAATATTTATTGAAAGATAAAGGCAGCAAAATGGTGATGCATGCATGAAATCATGTCATATGTAGCAATGCCACATAATAGACTGACTACCTTGGAAAATAGAGTAACTTCTTAATACAATGGATCGATCATTCTTTGTCAAGGATCTTCTCCAGTTTGGTTCTTTCATTTTTGTTATCTAACATTATTTTGAGCTGCTTCCTCTGCTGTTGAATTAGCACTTGCAAATTTCGTTGCATCTAAGCCCAAAGAAAAATAAAAATAAATAAAAATAAAAAAAGCTTACCATACCATAGAAAATAAGTGCTACATATAAATCTATACAATAGCTGAGTTTCATCTCAAAATTCAAGAATTCAAGGGGAGAAACTTCTACCTTAGGTATGTAAATCAACCTTTGGCATTACTTAAAAGAAAAGTTAAGCAAATAAATCTGTAAAGTTTTTTTAATATGTATACTTTTTACTTGTCTATGTAAGACATTGCACATGTTAAAAGTTATTTTACATAACCAAGAAATTAAGTATTTTTTGAGTTACATAAACTCCTAAGATATTTTCATCAAAGATAGATTGTGTATTTCTGTAACTGATGAATTACCTCTAGTTGTTGGTGAATACTCCTCCGGACCTCAAGCTGCAGTTTTCGTGATTCTTCGATTTGCATATGGCTGCTAGGAAGAAGGACATTGTTGAGTACAAAATCAAAAGGACAAATATGGATACAATGAAACACTTGGCAATTAATAATGGAGTAAGTATCAAAATAAAAATATAATAGGTTTGGCATAGCTCATTTGATCTTACATTTTGACTTGAAGCTCAGTGACCCCATCTGTTCTGTGTCCTTCCTCAGATCTCTCTGAATTACAAAGAGGTAAATTTGTCACTATTTGCCTCTAATATTGGAGAATGAAGGTGGAAGTTTTGAGTATAATTAATGAGAGACGTATTTGGACAGATTATTTTTGGTTCAGGGATAGTCCAAAAACATGGGTGATTTACATTCAATGTTCCTTGAGACATCAAATTTATAGGCTCATCCGGTTATATATTCCTAACCTTTTATTTCTTCTAGATATGAGATATATTTCATTAAAACTTAGATTACTAATGCAAATTCTTAATCAAATTTCAACCCTCTAATTTCCACCTACCTCGCTCTTTCACTCCCATCGAGTATACTATTGGTGAAGTAGTTCAAAGAAGTAGTATAAACACGTTGATTGAAGTAGCTTACCCTGCATAGCTTTGTGCATGTTTATTGTAGACCTACATTTCTGCAAGGCAAATTTATATTAGAATTAGTAGCAGTAATGGGGCAATTAGTAGCTACGGAGGTACACATACATAGAAGCTACAAATGCACAATAAGAACGCCCTAGCAATTGCTTACCTGCAAATGACTTTTAACGTGTGAAATGGAAAGAAAATTATCTGATTTCATCATCTCTAGTATAGCCTTAGGCTTTGCCTCTGCAGTTAGCCAATGAATAAATTCAGTATTTGAAAATAAAAGATTACCTATATTATTAAAAAAAAAACCTCCTCTAAAGTTAGTTTTTTTATATTTTTTATTTTGAAACAATAAAAGTGAACATTCAAATTAAATATTAATATCTAACACCTACTTTTTTAAAAAATAAAAAAGAGATAAACAACATAAAAATTTGGATGACTCCTTTTTATTTTCTAAAAAGAGTAAGTGTAAGATATTAATATTAGATTTTGATATTCATGTAACATTATTGTAAATTTCGTGGATGCATTTAAAATTTCTCTTACAAATCAATATAAACAAGTAAAATAAAAAACAAAAATATAAAATTAAAAAAAAAACAAGTATATGTATATCCTTGATTTTTTTTTATCAAGTCACAAGTATTCCTAAAAAACCATTAATCCGGAACATTCAATCTGATAAAATTTTCCCGAGAATTTTTTATACATAATTTTTTTTTGTTGTGCACCATGGGCATCCTCTAGCCGATCGGCGAAGCCCGAAGATTAATCCCCTCTGAGGCTAGAGATTACCTAAGTGGGTTTTGCCTTTACCAACAAAGCTTTTACCATATCCATGACAGAGATCGAATCCCTGATCATGGTTAAGGAATTCAACTATCTACCAATTGTATTGGACCTTGTTGGTCTTATACTCGAACATTCAATATGTTAACCAATCAGCATTCAATATGATTGGTTGGAAATGTGTAAAAAATAATTTATACAGTTAAAAAATTAGCCTAAAAAATTAACCTATATCACAAAAAAGGTAACATGTGTTATTGTTTATTATTGATTACTCCCTCCATCCCATAAAGTTACTAAAAAAATATAAAAAAATTTTGTTCCAAATTAAAGTTAAAATATTGAATAAAAAAAGTGAAATTGCATTGTGTATCTATGATTGGTTAATTAAGGAAATATGCATTAAATACTTACATTGATAATTGGTTGATTTGAAGAACAACGCATTAAAAATATGTTTTCTTATTTTTGTTGAATTTTCAAAAATTTACCATATTAATTTTGTAGGCTTATATATCATTATAGAAAATGTATAATAATCCTAAACTAATAAAATTTAATATTAGGTGCACCCTTACCTTTCATTGAAAAGTCAGAAAACTAACTTAAGAGTAGGCATGACAAAAAAAACCAAACCCACGGGCACCCGTCCGAACCCGACCCGTTATGAGCGGGGAAAAATCGGTTTAATCGGGTATCGGGACGGGGACGGGGAAAAACCGTTTTTTTAATCACGGGGCGGGGGCGGGTGTGGGAATTCTACTATCCGCCCCGCACCCGGCCCCGAAACCGACCCGCCCATATATATATATAATATTATAAAATATATAATTTATAATAAATTAATATATTTTTACTTAATATATATATATATATATTATATTATATATTAAAATATATAATTTATAATAAATTAATATACTGGGCAAAAAAATTTATCAAGAAAAGTTGTTTAATTTTTAAAAAATAAATAAATAAATTGACGGGTGCGGGTGCGGTGCGGTTTTACCCGAACCTCGGCGGGGACGGGGTTGGGTGGGTTTTTCTGATACCCGGCGGAAGGCGGGGACGGGGACGGGGACAATTTTGTTAGACGGGGGCGGGGGTGGGAAGTGCATAATCCGCCCCCGCACCGTCCCGTTGCCATGCCTACTTAAGAGGAGAATTGAACTTTTTGTTGTTATATGAGTGTAATTAATACTACAAGTTAACTTACTTTCTGGACCACCAAGGCGATTAACAATCATCATAAATGGTTCATGCAGATCTTTGGTCCATCGTATTCTTCTTTTACCGGTTGGAGCTCTTCTAGAAGCAGAGTTGCTGGAAGTGTCACTGGTAAGCCCACGTGGTCGAGGACACTGCTTTTCTGGCTTTGTACATGAGGACAACTAATAAGACAATAAGGCGTTTATTACAATTCAGCAACGTAACAAAACAGCATACCAAACAAAAAAAATTAAAATTCACCAACAAAACAAAATTTTAAAGTGAAAAAGGCGTTTATAAGATAGGGCTGTACCTGGTTTTAGTACAACATGTTACTTGTATTTGACAACTTTCACCACAAGTTATTTTTTATCACACACATTACAAAAATAATTCTTTTGTTAAAGCTCCACCAAACCTTGGTCTGATCTAATCCGGTTTAAAGTGGCCAGACATGTTTTTGTTTTTGATTGGTTTAATTAATTAATCTAATTTGATCCGATTGTGCAAATGATTAATGGGCTTAACAATGACCGGAAAAGAATTTGTTTCACAGTTTAACCATTCCAACCAATCTAACTCGATCTGATTCTAACAACATTGAGTGATGAATCACTCATATTCCCGAGTCATGATAAATTAACTTATAAATAGGCCTACATCATAAAAAAGTGATACGTGTTACTTGTTAACCAATTAATAATAAGCAAGTGATATATACTACTTCTTTTATGATGCAGGTCTATTTGTAAGTTAATTCTGTAGATTGATATAGTTTCAAATTTTCGTAAATTAGATTTGATGACCTAACTAACTTTTGGTTCAATTATCCATTGGTCATAAAAAACCGGATTAATTTACACCCTTAGATATTACAAATTCGTAGATAAAGGATTGGTCCCAGAAATGTTAGCTAGGCACAATGTGCCGTAGTATACAGCTGTTGATTTGAGTTAGACCAGGTTTTGCTCGTGCTCTAAAAATATTGGTTAAGGAACTCATTAACGAAAAACTTACATTGGAAATATAAGTTCATTAATCTTCATATTTTAAATTCAGTATTTTCCAAGATAAAATTATCCCTTCTTTTGTTTTCTTAACCAATATATTAAAAACACTTTTTAACATTTTCCTTTTCGGAATAGCCACGCCAAATGATAAAAAAATAAAAATAAAAAAAATCATTTTTTCTTTCAATTGAAGAAAAATAAAGGCACTGCGTAACATACCATTTATCACATATAATTTAAAATGGAATTAGAAATTGCAAGCTATATAGTATTTAAGTAAGTACCTGATTTCCCTGAAAGGAGATTTCAATGGCCTTCTCATCTGTGGCAGCATCATCCCTCAGTAATTTATCACCTTCTTCTTGAAAGTGCTTATAAAATGTTATACTATCAGGCTGAAAATTATTGTATTTTTCAGAAGAGGAATGACTATCTGCACTGCTCGACAAGAAAGATTCAGCTACCGAGTGCAAGGAGCTAGTGAATTGAGAGGATGGTGGATCATGTTTAGTGGTATTATTGGTGAAGTTATCTCCAGATGCTTTTTGAGTAGAAAACATTAAGGATGATGAGTATGTCTCCGTTGTTGTCTTTGGGTACTCAAAGCTCCAACCAGGAACATCAATTTGATGCAGCTCATATTGTGGTAGAGCTTGAAAGTTCACTAGGCTTTTTGTTGCACTTGAACAAAAACTTGGTGGTGTGCTTTGAAGTGGATTATTGATTGGCTCAAAACTCAGCTGCTCTGGTCCAACAACCTTGGCTACGTTGCTAATTCCCATGTATGGTTCCCATTGAGTTCCCATATGTGAAGAATATTGATACATGCTTGTGTTAAAAACTCTAGTGCAAATGCACTCACTTTACTTCTATGATGTTTATTTATATGCCAAACCTAGTTTAGGATATCAAAAAAACAAACATTAGAAGTAGTACTTGTTGAAAATATTTGTCATTTAAATGGGGAAGTAGTGGGAGAAAAAAAATGAGATGAACAGAAGGGAAAAGTTAATAATGTATCCGGACATAGTTTTTGTATGCATGCATTGAGAATTTTTCAATGTATGAAGATTAATTTCTGTCTAAATACATTCTGACTATTGAAGCATATGTATATAGCATGCGTTGTCCTCACTGAGAAACCAATAGTCACTACTAACATTATTTTGGGTATACAACAGTTCCTCACTTTTAGTACTCCCTCCGTTTTTGTGTTTTAATAAGGTTATGAATGAGTTTAAAGAAATGGTTAAATGATTTAAGAATTTGTTGTATTTTGACTATAATGCCCCTATATAATCATTATTGAAGAGAGAGAAAGATATTGGAAATAAAAAAAAATAGTGTAATAAATAGACATGTGTTTGGAAAAATAACATTAATTATGTATATTGAGTTTATAAAAAAACAAGACTTATGAAACATAGTACAAATGTTAAAACAACACTACATATGAAACGGAGGAGTACATGAAAAGAGACCCATATAAATTGTCTATTCTATTGTGACTCAGCAGCAATCGGTAATGCAAAAAAAAAACTTTGGATATAGATGCCCCATACACCAGCATCCAAGGAGAGAAAGTATGTTATTCTATTATTTGTGACACTCCATATTATTATTTTTAATGTTTTGATCAATTACAACTTCTTAGTACATGAAATGGCATAAATGTGATGTGTGACAATAGATACTTTTTCAAATAACGAAGCTGGTTCAGTTGGTCTAAGATATCAATTGAGATTTTAAAAATATGAATCAAGTGATACCAGCCTCTTGACTTTGATTCCTAAGAAAAACATTCTATTAAGAATGTAAATACTGCAAAATGTAAATATAAAAATAAATATTTACTCGTATGCAAAGCCCTTACCCTGAAAAAAAATTTAAAAACCAATAAGTATGAGAATGTTACCTCTGAGACTTAAGCATATCATAATTATACTACTATTTTTGATGAACTAAATAATTAATACGATAGTTATCTTTAAGTATAGATTTACCTAAAGAGAATACTCTCTTTTTCAAATTAAAGTTAAAATGACTAATGAAAAAGTTTAAAAATTATAACTTTTGAACTGTGATTGGTTGCTTGTAAAAATAAAAAAATGTATTAAATTAGTTATTTGATAATAAATTAATGCATTAGACAAACTATTAAATATATGTTTTTTTAATTTTTTTTTAATTTTGTAACTTTTTACCATCCTTGTTAGTCTTGTTACTTATTAGACAAATTAAAGCACATACAATATACTCCCTCCGGTCCTTATTATAAGCCCCTTTGACTAATTTTTACATTCTTTAAGAAACTTAGTTAATATTGTTAGTGATATTGAAAATGTAAATATTTGATATACTTTTTCAAAAATACCCCTATGATTATTACTGAGAATCTAAAAAGTGTTGAGTAAATATGGTTGTTTGTGGAAAAGAAGTAATTAATATCATTGAAAATTGGAAACGAAGCTTATATTTTTAGGAAAAAAAAATTCTACAAATTGGACTTATATATTAGGGCCGGAGGAAGTGTTAGACAGAGAATAAGTATCTAAGCATCTTGACTTTTTAACAACAAACGCATACATCAATTGACATAATTTGTTTTAACTTAAATAGAAACCTTGAGTTTGAATTTATGTAAATGCACTAGAGTTAATTATTTACCGGTAGGGAGTAGTGGTCTAGAAAAAGAAATAAATAAATAAATAAAGCAACATGATTAGCTTAAAACATAAAAGATATTTGAACACAAGTGAAAGCAGGTAAAGATGGATGAGGTCTGTGTCTCTTGAATATGTGGTCAAAGGTTCGACTCCAACTCACTCGAAGCGCTACTTCTGAAAGTGTCCAACCGATGTACGAACGGATTAGTCAACTAGTTACACGAATAAATATCGTTAGTTAAAAAAAAATTATTCGAACCAATTAACAAGCTCATTATGAAAAAAAGAGATGGAAAAAAAAGCGCATTCCCACGTTTGCTTCTAAAAATAAACTAACAAGAAGCTGTTGGGATTGTAATAATTGATTAATGCCAACGATTTTCAGCATTTATACTTATATAGCAACTACAGTTTCAACAGATTGAACAATAGACGATGTTTACATTGTTGCTTCATTATTACGAGAGTTTATATCATTCTCTTTTTATGTCCTGTTATCTTTCTGACTTTCCAAAACATTTGTTTCTTTTTACTGTCTTATCCAGTTATCGTCTGTCTGGCCTCACATATAGTACCCAATGGTGACTAAGAATCGATTAGTCTTTTATTTTGCGTTAGAATAATCGTTAAATTAGGTGTCGACATTCTTTGTCATAGTAATGCAGCATTTTATAACCATGTCATCATTCTGTAGCCATTCTTTTCCTTTGGTGGTATGAATTTGTCCATGTACTCTAATAACATGCAATAAGGTTATGGTATAATACATATCGGGAATATTTATAAATTACAAGTGATTAGTTTTTCTTTTTTGTTTTCTGGATATTCCAATGACTTTACTGATAAATCAACCTGCTAAATAACAATATGATATACAAGTGTTGATGAAATTAAGCTTAAATAGGTCTTTTGTCCTTGAAGTGTTTTGGTTTTTGAAGTCATCCTTATTTATTTCAAGTTTTTAATTTTACTTTTTTTTTTGAACTCCAAAGTTTACTTGTTGGCCCCCATTTATTTTTTTATGGACAAAATTGCCCTGATTTTACCGATTTAAATTAGGTGGAAGTAATTCCGACTATGTGAAATTGAAAAAAATGCCGACTATGTGAAGTCGGAACCTTGTTAAAAAGTTGCCCTTATTTCACAATGATTTCTGAAAAAATGTCGACCATGTGAAGTCGGAATTTTTTTTCCAGAGTAAACCGAGGTGAGCATAAAGAAGTACTAACTGGAATAGATCGCATACTGGTCTTTCAAGTTCAACCTCAAAGTCATAGCTTCATGGTCTCAACCACTGTACACAAGTATAAGCAAGCAGAGGCAAAGCAGTGGCTAGTGGACCACCACCCAGATTATCTAATTTAGGATCAACAAGAGCTTGTGATCCGAGCAGCCATGGAAGGGTTTAAAAAAAAAAAAAATCGGTCTCCATAGTCGGAAAAAATTTCTGACTCTCTTAAATCGAAAAATTCCGTCTTTTTAAAATTGGAAAAATTGTTTTATTTGTTTTCGCCTATTTAAAATCAGAAAGTCACTTCTGTTGGAAACCAACAAGAGGTCTAACAATCGAGTAGAGGGGGGTGAATAGGAGATTGAAGCTAATATGGGAATTTTTCGATTTGTTGAAAAATTAAACTGATGTTGTTCGGTTTTAAAAGAAAACCCGAGCTTCTTTCCGAGCAGACAAGGTTAAATGATTAACCAATCAGATAAACAAAATGGTTAATCAGTTAACCGAGCAGCTTCAAGGTAGAACTGGTTTTTGACTTAAGATCGAAGAACAACACTCAAAGGGCCGAGCTAAGAAAAATAACAGTTTGATCTTAGATAAAAGAAGATTAGCGGAATTAACGATATGCTAGGCAGCTACAGAAGCAGTGAAGAAAGAACACCAGAGATTTATCCTGGTTCACTCTCACCCTGAGAGCTAGTCCAGTCCCCTCTGAAAACCTTTCAGAGAGCTTTCACTAAAAATCGATTTTCTGGGTTACAAAGGATTTACAAGAGCCTACCCCTCTAGACCTATCCAGTCAAACGAGTGTACCAAACTCGTGACAAACTACCCACAAAAAATCGACGACCAAAGAACCTCTTTGGAACCTTTGCAAATCGAAGCTTTCTCGATCAGAGACCAGCTTCTCACAACAGCAAATACAACGAAGAAGATGATGAAAGTGTATGGCTCCAATTCGAAACACTCTTCGAATATGATGAAAGATTGAATAACAAGAGTGAGTCAATTCTAGAAGGATTTCACATAGAAGAACTGATTCGAACTTAGAGTTAAGATTTGAAAGATTTAAGTCTCTAAGTTCGTATGAAAATCGAATGTTCTTCTTCTCTGTAAGTTTTTGATTTCTGCTCTGTTTTAAAGTAAAAATGAAAGTTTTTGGTTCTGAGAAAAATGGTTGTTAAGTTTTCAATCTGCTGTTAACGTTGAAGACCCCCTCTTTTATAGTCTCCTCTCTTCTGCAGAGAAAGAGAGAAAGAGAGCTGTACGGAGATGGAGTTTCCAACGGTAACATTTAGATAGCAGAGCAGTGATGGTGACAGTTCACCAACCTTTGATTTAAACTCATTTTGAATTTCAAACTTGTCAGAGCATAGGAGCTAAACCTAGGACTTCTACCCAGACTCAACGGTAATAAAAAGTACGGAACAGTTGAGCAGAGTCCGAAGGTTGAAGACGATGCATTGTTGAAGACGATGAACATAGATTGCCGAGCTTTTGGCTTTGATCGAGCTTGGTGTTTCTGAGCTTGATCTGAGCGTCGGCAAATAGTCAAGTATAGAATGATCAACCCGAGCTTATTTACTCTATCAGATGCTGTGGCTGTTTCGAGCTTGATCCGAGCGAATACCGAGCAAATCATCATCCGAGCTTACTGCCTTGAAATAAAGAGCCGAGCTTGCAAACTTGGATGAACTTTGGCCTTGATCACGGGCCGAGTCAAATCCGAGCTTGAGCTACAAAAGCTGACTTGATGCAGGTAGCGAAGAACCCTAGTTTTCTGAGCTTCTGCCGAGCCTCTGCCTTTGGTGGAACGCATACGCAAAACAAAGATTCCGAGCCTCTGCAGAGCTTGTACCTTTAGCTGAACGCTTGCGCTGATAAGTCTGACTTGTCTAACGCTAAGCACATGCCGAGTCTTTTTATTTGACAACATCAAAAGTTCTTTGATTCTTCATTGTGAGTCTACAATCTCCCCCTTTTTGATGATGACAAGTATTCTTTAACAGTTTGTTGCTTTTTGTGTTCTCCCCCTGACTGTATGCTCGTAAGCTGATTTGACTTGACACTGATTGGAATTTGCTCGAAAATACACCACATGTTGCACATGAAAATGCACTTATCAGATCTTTCTCCCCCTTCCACTTGTTGAAAGAATGTAAAAATGTGGAGCAGGAGCAGCTCGTCAAACACTCCCCCTGACTTTATGCTCGCAAAATCTGAAACATCAAAAACAAACAAAAAACAACACCTTTCTCCCCATTTTGGCATGATAAAAAAGGAGCCAAATATTAAGCACATTTGTCAAAAGAGAGAAAAGATTAACACCTTTCTCCCCCTTTTTGGAAGAAAAAAAAAGATTTAACATATTTCTGTACGCACTTGATAGTAATGTATCACTTGTTGATTTAAAAACAAAACTGTTCTCCCCCTTAAGACTTTAAAGTGATAACCAAGGAAGAAAATTTTCATGATCATCGTTCTCCCCCTTTAACAGTGAAAGCATGCTTCTCATCCGAGAAGGTAAAAGGTAAAGGTGAGAATGACGAATAACATAATATGAAAGTTCAAATAGTAAAAACAGCACTCTTCTCCCCTTAGATAAAAATTTAGAGGAAGGGAAGAAGTTTTGAAGGATGTGAAATATCAGGAAATTTAAACAAATACACAATTGAACGAAAAGATCGAGACTATGAAGGTGATCAAAATTTATGATATACTGAAAACCAAGCTCATGCTGAGCACATGCTAAACTTATCCAGGATTCCGAGCTTGCGTTGAGCACACACTGGATTCGTCTAGAATGCCGAGCTCACGCCGAATTTTATAAAGAGTTTCCCTCGGCAAAGGTTTAGTAAACACATCGGCTAATTGATTTTCAGTACTTACAAATTCTATGACACAGTCACCTTTTTGAACATGATCTCGAAGAAAATGATGCCTAATTTCAATGTGTTTTGTTCGAGAGTGATACACTGGATTCTTAGTTAGATTGATTGCACTTGTATTGTCACATTTGATAGGAATGTGATCTAAAATTAAGCCAAAATCTGATAACTGTTGTTTCATCCAAAGAATTTGAGCACAACAATTACCAGCAGCAATGTATTCGGCCTCAGCTGTTGACAAAGCAACGCAAGCTTGCTTTTTAGAAAACCACGACACAAGGGAACTGCCGAGCAGATGACAAGTTCCACTTGTGCTTTTTCGGTCAAGCTTGCACCTAGCAAAATCTGAGTCCGAATACCCAATCAAACTAAGATTGGGATCCCTAGGATACCACAGACCAGTGTTCACAGTTCCTTTTAAATATTTAAAAATTCGCTTAACCGTCGAAAGATGAGATTCTTTGGGATTAGCTTGAAAACGAGCACATAAACAAACACTGAACATAATATCTGGCCGAGACGCAGTCAAATATAGAAGGCTTCCTATCATGCCTCTATATTTGCTCACATCCACAGCTTTACCTGATTCATCCTTGCCGAGATAGCTGGATGTGCTCATGGGAGTGACAGCTTCTTTGCAATTTTCTAAGCCAAATTTCTTGAGGAGTGCCTTGCAGTATTTTCCTTGATGCACAAAGGTTCCTTCATCAACTTGCTTTATTTGCAGCCCAAGGAAGAATGTGAGTTCTTCCATCATCGACATCTCGAATTCACCTTGCATTGATTCAGAGAACTTCTTGCAAAGAGACATGTTAGTAGCACCGAAAATTATATCATCAACATAAACTTGTACTAACAATATGTCCTTTTTGGATTTATAAATGAATAGAGTTGTGTCAACCTTCCCTCTCTCAAACCCTTGTTCGAGTAAAAATGAGCTCAAACGATCATACCAAGCTCTCGGAGCTTGTTTCAAACCGTAAAGAGCCTTTTTGAGTTTAAATACATGGTTTGGATATTCAAAATTTTCAAAGCCAGGAGGTTGTTTCACATATACTTCTTCATTTATGAAGCCATTTAAGAAAGCACTCTTTACATCCATTTGAAAAAGGGTGAAATTCATAATAGATGCAAAAGCAAGTAAAATTCGGATTGCTTCAAGCCTAGCAACTAGAGCGAAGGTTTCATCATAATCGATACCTTCCTCTTGGTTGTAGCCTTGAGCAACTAATCTTGCTTTGTTTCTTATAATTGAGCCTAATTCATCTGTTTTATTTCTGAAAATCCATTTCAAGCCAATTATCGTATGATCATTGGGCCGAGGAACCAATTCCCAGACATCATTTCTGATGAATTGATTTAGTTCCTCTTGCATGGCAATCGCCCAATGTTCATCATCAATTGCTTGATCAATCGAATTAGGTTCAATTTGAGAAACAAAGGAAGCGAAATTGCAAAAGTTCTGAATAGAACGATGAGTTAAAACTCCCTTATTCAAGTCGCCGAGCACATTCTCTATCGGATGGTCCTTGACTCTCTTCCAGGCTGGACTGAGTTCAAACTGCTCTGCTCGGCTTGGAATGAGTTCAGACTGACTGTTTTGAATTTGGCTCGGACTGAGTTCGGTTTGTTCCTTGTTTGTTTGGCTCGGAACAAGCTCGTCCCTCCGATCTCTGTCTTCAGCAGTTTCATCCTTTTGAGCTCTTTCAGTTGTTGTGCTCGGATCGAGTTCAGCCATATGATGATCCTCTCTATCTGCACAACTAACATTGTCTCTCCGAGGAGACTCATCAAATACCACATGCACAGACTCTTCCACAGTGGAGGTCCTTTTGTTAAAAACTCTAAATGCTTTACTATGAGTAGAATAACCCAAAAATATTCCTTCATCGGCTTTAGAATCAAATTTGCCGAGATGCTCTTTTCCATTGTTTAAAATGAAGACTTTGCAGCCGAATGTATGGAAATGAGAAATTTTTGGTTTTCTACCCTTATAAAGTTCATATGGAGTTTTATTTAAAATTGGTCTGATGAGGATGCGATTCATTACATAGCAAGCTGATGAGAAGGTCACAATGATCAAGAACAAAATGAAAACTTCACAGGATCGCCAAAAGAGTTATGCAGATAGGCGAAGGAGACCTTTGGAGTTCAATGTTGGGAATCATGTGTTCTTAAGAGTGTCTCCGATCACAGGAATTGGTAGGGCAATCAAATCCAGGAAGTTGACTCCTCGGTTTGTTGGGCCTTATGAGATTATGGAGAAAGTTGGTCCAGTGGCGTACAGGATTGCATTACCCCCTCACTTGTCAAGGCTTCATGACGTGTTTCATGTTTCACAACTAAGGAAATACGTCCATGATCCTTCGCATGTGGTTACATTAGATGATTTGCCTTTGAAAGAGAACTTAACTTTTGAAGTTTTGCCAAATAGAATTGAAGACAGGCAGGTGAAGCGGCTCAGAGGCAAGGAAATCTCTTTGGTTAAGGTTATATGGATCAGGAACGATGTGGAAGAGGCTACATGGGAACTGGAGGACAAGATCGGGCAGTCTCATCCACAGTTGTTCGACGAATTTCGAGGACGAAATTCAGGTAAGTGGGAGAGAATTGTAACATCCTAAATCTTGATTTTTTAAGTGAAATAAATACTAAAAACCTTAGAAAATTTGGAAAAAAATGATTTAATGAATTTTTCTAGATATGTGGGTGGTGATTATAGGTCCTAGGAGTTTTATAGGAGGTATATATGGCCTTGGGCAGGGTCAAATAAGCGAGATCGGGAGTAAAATCGGCGTTTTAGGTGTTAGAAATCAACCGAAAAGAGAAAATTAGAAATTCATTATAGGAAGCTAAGAAAATAAATTTCACCGTTGGATGTGAAGTTTGTGGGGTAAAGAAGCATGTCTAAAAATTTGGACTCGATCCGACGGTCGACGAAAAAGTTACGGCGAATCGAAGGTTGGAAACCCTGAAACTCGCCCAGGCGCATGAGTCACTCGCCCAGGCGAGTCACTATTCATTTGGCGCACCATTCAGTGAGATTCCCGCCCAGGCCAGCCCACCATTCGCCCAGGCGGGCGCAACACCAACCCAGCCGCACCAGTTTGCTCCTTGGCGCACCAAAACTCCCACCAGCACGCACCAGCCTCCCACGTCGCGCACCATCAGCACCAGCTGGTGCCAAGACTCGCCCAAGCGAGTAATGGGCTCGCCCAAGCGAGCGTCGTGCACCAGATCAGATCTGGTGCGTCCAAATTGAAACTTGGAGGCAAAGCATGGCCTCATGGCCACACGATTTTCAGCAGGACCTAGGCTGATCAAGGGGCACTAAAAATACACCATTTCATCACCTTTAAACTCCAAGACAACTCACCACCTTCATCCATTTCTCTCCACCTTCATCATATTTCCAATCATCAAACCACCAAAACACATTTGATTCTTGGGCACCTCAACCCAAAATCAACCAAAGCTCATCAAGTTGCATCATGGAAGTTGATTAGAGCTTCATTCCTTCCTCTCTCTTGGCACACGAATCATACCCACCTTCTCACTCTTTGGTTTTTCATTTTCATCATTTATTTGAGGTAAGCTAGCTCTATTTAATGATGTTATTCCCTTTCCATTTCAAATCCTCTTAGTTCATGGATTTTATTCTAAAAACCTAGGATTCTTGCACTCTTCATGATATAGGAATTGAGTTTCATGCCTTCCAACTCCAACCAAGGCAAGGATAAGGATAGTTCTTCTTGTGCTCTCACAAATAGGGTGGTATACCATCATTTCATCATTTCCTTGTTGAGGTGGCAAGCTAGACTCAGAAAGTTCAAGTTCCCAAGATTTTGAGCTAGGGCTCACTAAGGTTCTATTTTCTCTTTACAAATTTAAGGTAAGGAGTGGGTTATAGTGGGTATTGCCTTACTCTGGGGTTTAGTTTATAATATGCATATAGTGGGTACTGAGATTTTTGTGTTAGTTTAGGTTGATATGATATAGAATAATGGTCAATAGTAGAATTTATGACTTAGGGAAACTACTTGGTTGAATGTGTGTTTTATGTTGATATTTGCTAATGATGATGATATTAGATAAATGCTGAATTGTGCTAATTAAATCATAATAAAGTGGTGGTGACGAAAATGAATTGTTAATTCGTGCTAATTAAGTTAAGATATGAAATTGTGGTGATTGGAAGGTATAAATGTGAAATGTGGTGATTAATTTTGAATATTGGAAATTGCTAAAGGATTGTTAATGACAAAAGAATGAAATGAATTATACCCAGGCGCAACCAGGGGAAAATGTGGAATGAAATATACCCGGGCGCTGTAAGTCGTGATCGCGCAAAGATGCGAACGCAGTAGGTCGTGACCAGGGACAGAATGAAATATACCCGGGCGCTGTAAGTCGTGATCGCATAAAGATGCAAACGCAGTAGGTCGTGACCAGGGACGGAATGAAATATACCCGGGCGCTGTAAGTCGTGATCGCGTAAAGATGCGAACGCAGTAGGTCGTGACCAGGGACAAAATGAATTACACCCTGGCTCGGCCAGGGACAAAATGAAAGAAAATAATGTGAATAATATGGAAGAGAATAGAATAAAAGACTTGATTAAGATGTTGAATTAAGAACAAAGTGGAGGCAATTGAATTATGAAACTAATGAACATATTGTGTTGTGTTGGTTTTTATTATGTACGATTAAATTGTTAATTGTGGTTGGCTTGGTATTGCATTATGTCTTATCTGGAAACTGCCTCCCCATTTTTGTGCAATACTCACTCCTTACTATCACCACAGGTACTGAGGAAGAGTTTGCACCTGAGCAGGCCGAGCAGGAGTACTCTCCCTCTCAGGGAGAGTAGGTTACCTTTAGTGATGTAGGACATGGGAATGTCCTGGGCCCGATGATGTGAATCATTTTTGTTGTATATAAATGTAAATAGCTTTTTGGGGGCCCGGGACGACTCCTTTTGGGAAAGGGGTCTATTTTGGGGGAAAACTTATTTCCTAAAACTTGTTTATTTTCTGCTAACTCTGATGCTGATACTATGATGTCTTAAACCTGTTTTTGATGCGTGCACGAAGATGCACTAGCTGGTATATATATATGTGAATAGCCCTGCAGGCTTCGTTATGTGAAAACATTATTGTTTATCAGGCTGCAGGAAAACAGGAATTTTTGGAAAAGTCCAATAAACAAACGAAACTCCGTCCGTTTGACGGGAGATTTTCATATGAAAGAAAAGTAATTAAGAGTTTTTCCTAATCAATTCTTGAGTCGAAAAAGGAATTTTCAAGTTGCTATTTTTAATTAAGGGTATATAAGGGTAAATAAACTTAGGTGTTACACATAGCCGAGTTTCCTTACTGCTTTCTTCTTGGTCTGTGTGTAGCCGAGGCCAGTTTTGTTCGAGTAGTTCCTATGTTCGGCTAAAAGCCGATCAAACAAGCCATCACTCTTGATGACAGTTGCACTTTTAAATTTTAGGTCAGAAATTTCCTTTTCATATTTAGTGCAGCAGTCAAGATTTTCATTTTTCAACTGAGTGATAGTGTTTTCTAATGACTCGTTTCTGCTTTTCAGAATTTCAATTGAATTTTCCAAATCAAGAACTTGCTCTTTGTATTTTGAAAGACTGAGTTTCAACTTAATGAAATTTTTAGCAAGCTTCTTGAATTCGGTTTGCATTTCAAGATAAGCAGAATACAATTCATCAAAGTCATTAAATTCAGATTCAGAGTCAGAATCAGATGTAGAGGTTACCTTAGTGTTTTTATGTTCAGACATTGTTCGGCTGGCTGAGGTTTCCTCGCTGTGTTTCCCCATTAAGCATTTGAAATTTGATCTTTGATTAATTGTGCCAAAAGTCGAGCTCGATGAGTCTTCTTGATCGGTATATATGAGACTCGAACAAGCTTCCTCATCTTCACACTCCGAGCAAGAGTCATATACAGCGAGATCTTGTTCATCTATTTTGAGTGATGAGCTCGATACTTCCTTTTCACGGTTCTAGCACCATTCTTGCTCGGGCTTCTGAACACAGTTTCCCTTCCAATTAAGCACAGAATTGATTTTTCTTCTTCATCGCCTGAGCTGGAGCTTGAGCTGGTATTGTTGTTGGGTGCATCCCATACTATGTAAGCTCTCTTCTTCTTGTGGTCTTTGTTCTTCTTTATTTCTTCACCACTTTGCTTTTGTAATCTTGGACAGTAAGTTCTAATGTGACCTGTTTCACCACATTCGTGGCATCTAACTCGGTCTTTTGAACTTGAGCCTTTGTGGTGAGTGCTTCTGGTATCTCTTGCTCTGTTTGTGAAGTTCTTTTTGCCTTTAAAAAATTTGCTGAACTTCCTGACCATGAGACCAAAGTCTTCCTCATCCATGTCCGAGCTGGACTCATCTTCAGAGGATTCTTTGGTTGCCTTTATAGCAGCTTTGAGGGAAATTCCCTTCTTCTTCTTATCAGATTCTTCATGCATGGTCAGTCTGCCGAGCTCCATCTCATGCTCTTGTAGCTTGCCGAACAAAGTGGCTATACTCATTGTGTCCAAGTCTTTAGCTTCCATGATGGCAGTGACCTTCGGCTGCCATTCTCTGCTAAGACATCTAAGCACTTTGTTAGTTATCTCGGCATTTTGAAAAGTTTTGTCGAGAGCATTAAGATGGTTTATGATATGAGTAAACCGTTTCTGCAAATCATTTATATTTTCATTTGGCAGCATTCGGAATAACTCATATTCATGCATCAGAGTATTTAATCTTGCTCGTCTGACCTCACTTGTCCCTTCATGAGTAAGTTGTAGAATGTCCCACATTTCTTTAGCAGATTTGCAACTTGACACTCGAAAGAATTCATCGTAGGACAAAGCTGAGGTGATGATGTTTTTGGCTTTTAAATTGAAAGATACTTTTCGTTTGTCATCATCATCCCAACTTTCCCACGGGATTTCTACAACTTCATCATTAATTTTTCTTTTAGGGACAAATGGCCCATTTTCAATAGATTTCCAAATTTCCATATCTATGGCTTCAATGAAAATTTTCATTTGAGCTTTCCAATAAGCATAACCCTCACCATTGAATAGTGGTGGTCTGTTTATGGAAGAGCCTTCACCTCCGAAGGGATTATTAGTAGCCATTCGGTTTCCTCAAGGATCTTTTCGAAAAAGTTTTTACACTCGATCTTTCGACCGAGCTCTGATACCACTTGTTGGAAACCAACAAGAGGCCTAACAATCGAGTAGAGGGGGGTGAATAGGAGATTGAAGCTAATATGGGAATTTTTCGATTTGTTGAAAAATTAAACTGATGTTGTTCGGTTTTAAAAGAAAACCCGAGCTTCTTTCCGAGCAGACAAGGTTAAATGATTAACCAATCAGATAAACAAAATGGTTAATCAATTAACCGAGCAGCTTCAAGGTAGAACTGGTTTTTGACTTAAGATCGAAGAACAACACTCAAAGGGCCGAGCTAAGAAAAATAACAGTTTGATCTTAGATAAAAGAAGATTAGCGGAATTAACGATATGCTAGGCAGCTACAGAAGCAGTGAAGAAAGAACACCAGAGATTTATCCTGGTTCACTCTCACCCTGAGAGCTAGTCCAGTCCCCTCTGAAAACCTTTCAGAGAGCTTTCACTAAAAATCGATTTTCTGGGTTACAAAGGATTTACAAGAGCCTACCCCTCTAGACCTATCCAGTCAAACGAGTGTACCAAACTCGTGACAAACTACCCACAACAAATCGGCGACCAAAGAACCTCTTTGGAACCTTTGAAAATCGAAGCTTTCTCGATCAGAGACCAGCTTCTCACAACAGCAAATACAACGAAGAAGATGATGAAAGTGTATGGCTCCAATTCGAAACACTCTTCGAATATGATGAAAGATTGAATAACAAGAGTGAGTCAATTCTAGAAGGATTTCACAGAGAAGAACTGATTCGAACTTAGAGTTAAGATTTGAAAGATTTAAGTCTCTAAGTTCGTAGGAAAATCGAATGTTCTTCTTCTCTGTAAGTTTTTGATTTCTGCTCTGTTTTAAAGTAAAAATGAAAGTTTTTGGTTCTGAGAAAAATGGTTGTTAAGTTTTCAATCTGCTGTTAACGTTGAAGACCCCCTCTTTTATAGTCTCCTCTCTTCTGCAGAGAAAGAGAGAAAGAGAGCTGTACGGAGATGGAGTTTCCAACGGTAACATTTAGATAGCAGAGCAGTGATGGTGACAGTTCACCAACCTTTGATTTAAACTCATTTTGAATTTCAAACTTGTCAGAGCATAGGAGCTAAACCTAGGACTTCTACCCAGACTCAACGGTAATAAAAAGTACGGAACAGTTGAGCAGAGTCCGAAGGTTGAAGACGATGCATTGTTGAAGACGATGAACATAGATTGCCGAGCTTTTGGCTTTGATCGAGCTTGGTGTTTCTGAGCTTGATCTGAGCGTCGGCAAATAGTCAAGTATAGAATGATCAACCCGAGCTTATTTACTCTATCAGATGCTGTGGCTGTTTCGAGCTTGATCCGAGCGAATACCGAGCAAATCATCATCCGAGCTTACTGCCTTGAAATAAAGAGCCGAGCTTGCAAACTTGGATGAACTTTGGCCTTGATCGCGGGCCGAGTCAAATCCGAGCTTGAGCTACAAAAGCTGACTTGATGCAGGTAGCGAAGAACCCTAGTTTTCTGAGCTTTTGCCGAGCCTCTGCCTTTGGCGGAACGCATACGCAAAACAAAGATTCCGAGCCTCTGCAGAGCTTGTACCTTTAGCTGAACGCTTGCGCTGATAAGTCTGACTTGTCTAACGCTAAGCACATGCCGAGTCTTTTTATTTGACAACATCAAAAGTTCTTTGATTCTTCATTGTGAGTCTACAACTTCCGCCTTTTTCAAGTTGATAAATCAAAAGAACTTCGTCCATAATAATACGAATGAGGACCAAAAAGTAAATAATGGAATTCAAAAAGAAAAAGTCTTTAATTTGGTTTGTTCCCAAATGTAGCATTAACCGGTGATGCCTTCAAGGGATGGTCACATCAAACATGAAACATGTGTGAAATCATGCCAATTCATCACCACGTCATTCATACACATGTACGGAGCAATGGCCTTTTTATATGTCACGTGTTGGTGTTTGGATGGACAAATTTTCTCTAATCCTAGATTAAGAAAAAGCTATCCCTCCGTCTTTTTTTTTTAAAATCCATCACTCCTTAACTTCTCTCTAACTCTTTAACTTCTCTTTAAAGATATTATCATTTTTTAAAGAGAAGTTAAAATTTCACGAAGATAACTCTCATAAATAACCTCACATAAGACAAATTTTGCAAAATTTTGTCAATTTTCCTAAAAATCTCTCATGACCGAAAAATTTCCACTTTCATTTTTAATGTTTGAGATAAAAGTCTTAAATATTTCAAAACCATTGAAAATTCCCAAAACAAACATTCAACCCCATTTAAGATACAAAGGGCTTAAAGGTACTCCCTCCATTTTTTATTATCTATCGTTTAAAATTCTTGTTTTTTTTATCTGTCGTATTGAGGATTTCAATAGTGTAATATATAAATGTTATTTTTCATGTTTGTCCCTATTTAATATGTCTTTGTTTGTGTAAGTAGTAGAGAAAAATTAATGATTATAGAGAGAGAAAGAGTATAGTGGGAAAAACATAATTAATGTATTGGAAATCTAAGTAATGATTAGATTTCTTAAAGAGTATGTTTTGTTTGAAATATGACAAATAAATTTGAACAGAGGGAATATCCGTAAAGTAAAATACTCAAAAAATGCTGGAAACATACTATAGAACACTCTGTTGACTTAAGCATAGTCATTCTCGACACTAACTTGACTTATATGTTCCTTTAACGTTAGTAGAAATGTTAATATATTACTATCTTCGTTTTTATATATCTTTTGGAAGATTTCACATTTATTAAAAAAGGTGGTTCATTTAGTGAATGGTTTTGTCAATTTGAACATTTGATATGTATTTTCAAAAGTACCCCTATTAACAGTATTGAGAATCTAAAAATTGTTACGTAAATAGAGGTATTTGTGGAAAGAAGTAATTAATTGCTATTAAAAATTGGTATAAGATTTCATAAATAAAGACAAAATAAAAGTTTCAAAAGAGTCTTTTATATAAAGACAAAAGGAGTATATTTTAACATTACAAATAGTGAGTGGTCTCCAAAAAGGCATTATTAATGCCCAACCTTCAGTCCACTTTTATAGGCCTCCATCCTTATCGTTGTGTTTCCTCCTCATCAATGGGTTTCACCGGATTACCACTAACGGTAGGTGGTTAATGGCAGGAATAAAGTGAGAATCCTATGATAAACGGGTACATGAGTATTACTGCTGATATCATAGCCAAAGGGATCCGAGGAAGCTTAGCTTTACTCCTTTGTCCTCTTGGTGACCGTTATACCGGTATCACGAGGTATGGGGAATCTTTCTTCTCTATGCTTGTCAACTACAAGCCTTCTCTTTTGTCAATTCGGTTGAGTAGAGGATTAGGGTCGTTAGTGGGTCTCCTATACCGGTAAACCGGTGTAAAGGGGAATTGGGCCTTCAGAGAGCCTTTTATATTGATTGACCGATTTAGAGAAGGATTGGGCCCTTAAAGGGCCTCTAATACCGGTAAACCGGTTTCTTGAGGTCAAAGACCCTTATTGGGCATGAATTACCGGTAACCCAGTTTTCTAAGGTATATTTCTAAATCTGGTCCATAACAGTTGCCCCCCAAACCATGGTTTATCTTATGAACCGTGGTATAACTGTCTTTATGAAAGGGTAGTTTTCTTAACCGTTTTTACCAGTTTCAACAAGTAGAAAGTTGATCCTTTTTTCCGGTAAACCGATTTGACAATGACTGGGATCTTAACTGAAATCTAACTCTTGTACCTGTAATTCGGATAAGCAATTCCACTAAAGGCAACTTTTCACCGGTAAACCGGTTTGCCAAGAAATTAAATCCTGAAGGACCTCGAAGTCATGTGCCGGTAAACCGGATAAGGTAATTCCGTCAAGTGTACCTTCTTATTGGTAAACCGGTTTGCATATTTGTCTTGCATCATTCCGAATTTTGAATTGGAATTCGTGTTGACCAGTCTCTTTTTCCTAAGCTCTCCTTCTTCCAAGTTATGACAATTAACACGGTTTTCAAGCTTACTGATTTTCCAATTCTACACAACGAATTCCAAAGGGAATCTTCCTTCTTGTCTGCCATTCTTGTGATTATTCCCAAGGTGAGATTTGAATTTCAAATGCTACCTTTTGGCCCCAAAAACCGTGAGTCCTTGAACATCAATTTTCAGTGTCTTAGAATTAAAACGGGTTACCGGTTTTGATAACATAAAAACTGAATTATCGTCTTGCATTAACCGGATTACCGTTTCATTATACCACTGCATACGGGTATCGCATTGTGTTGACCAAATTGTCGGTTTTAATTCGTTCCATCCTTATTCCACATCATGAATCTTGTCAGTGTAAGTTCCCTATGTGCACGGTCATCAAGAAGCTAGTCAGTATGACATTTTCCAAGAGCATATTCCCTTTAGTCTGTCGTGCCATTTGTTGTTCCCTAGGCATGATTTGAATTTGAAATTCAAATGTACCTTGGGAAAGCCACCTTTGACCACTTGCATTCAAAACTTGTTACCTACTGACCGGTTTTCCGATTTCGTTTCGTATCCATAGGCACTGAATTTTAATTATTCAATCCTAACTCATGCTTCATCTTCCAACTGACATAAAGCTACCATTGTCATAAATGAGAAGACTTACCACTGCATTTACTGAATTTATGACAGGGAATCAAAATGACTCCTTTGATTAGGCATGACCTTATCTTGACTAGCTTTAGCCAATCTTTTCATATTTCCTCATAAATGCTGAAGTTACTTTATCTTCCTCTTGGAATCCGAATACTTGCCTTAGCTTATAAATAGGGGGTTTGTTTTACTCCAAACCCACTTCTAATCCAAGCTTCACTTTGAAAATTTTAAACACTTTAGAAAAACGTCTCCTTTTCTTCTTCTTGAGAAAAAACGTCCTCTTCTCAGCTTCTTGTCTTCCTCTCTTCAGTTCAAGCTTTCTTCATCGTAATCCAGGTAAACTCCTATTCCTTTTTAAATAGATAACCATTCTCTTCCTCTTTCTGTTATTTATCCATCTCAAACTTCTTCTTCTTCATCATCCTCCTCTTCTACTCCTTCAAAAGGCTTCACAACTGATACCGGAACCTCCTTTAACCAAGTCCCTGGCTTAGGAAGTTCTTCAATTTCTACTTCCGAAAAACATTTTATAAATGAACTTGCTAAGAGTTGGGTAATAAAAGATTATTTTGATGTTGAAGTTGTCATTAAACCATCTCCTTCTCCTAACCTTTCCTGCCTTTCTCAAGAATCATCCATGGGGAAGAAAAGATCAGAGACTAATCCTGAGGAGTTTATTACACCTGACAATATTGCTGGATATGAAATGGTAGACTTAGATGCTTTAGGTAGACCTTCTGTTTTTGTGGATCCGGCTAAACTTCGGCATTATACCTTAAAGCAAACTTGGTGAGGGCTGGTATTGCCCCCAATTTCTATTTAGTGGAAACTCCTGGTCCACAAGACCGAATTTGCACAGTGGGAACTCCTCATGAAAACTTCTTTTTTATGTACAGTGTTCTTTTTATGTCTGTGGTGCACGAATCCCTTTTACTGATTTTGAAAATCAAGTGTTAACCTACTTAGAGCTTGCTCCTTCTCAACTCCATCCAAATGCTTGGTGTTACTTGAAAGCTTTTCAACTGTTCTGCTCCCACTTCAATCCCCAATGCACAATTCCCGTATTCTTCTCCTTTTTTGGCCCTTTTCAGTCCAGCAAAGTAAAGGGAAAATGGGCTTGGGTGACACTTAAATCCCGTACTGGAAGAAGAGTATTCGAATCCTACTCCGAAACATGGAAGAATTTTAAGGATAAGTATTTTAAGATAATAGGAGCAGAGAACACGTGGCCCTTTCTTTTTTGACCATGGGGGTAATCCATATTTCCCTCTCTTCTGGTCCCCTCGAAATTCCCTTATTGCATCCAGACAGTTTGCCATACCGGATAACCGGTTAACGGACGTGTAAAGGTCCACTATTTCATTTCTTCTTGCTTTTTACGATCATTTTGGTTGTATAAGCACCAAATCCATCGTGGATTCCTAACCTCATCGCTTAAAACAGACTTTTGGTTGGAGACTTTATTCTATTTATTATGATGCTTTATATCACACTCTTTTCCTCTTACTTTCCTTTTAACACTTTTTCTTTATATAGCTGAAATGGCTTCTCCCTCTGATTTGGCCGCTCTTGCCGCTACCCTTGGAAATGCGCCCCATAACCTGCGTCCCAAAACAGGCAAGTCTTCAGTCCCCAAGCCTCCTCACTCCCCGGTGATAGTAAGGGGAACTGATGCTGCTCCTACTGGTATGCCCAAGCGGAGGAGAAGTGATGATGCTGAAGGAGTTCCTCAGTTTGATGCTGGGAGTTCGGCCTATCCTCAAGGTGGTAGCTCTTCCATTTGGCATGAAGATTTGAGTGAAGGCTTTAGCCGGATGCTCCTTACTGACACGACTTCTCAACGTTCGGGAAACATGAGTCGTAGGGAATTTGTTGGCTTATTGAAGTCCCTTAAAAAAGAATAACTAAAAGCTGCTTCCACAATCCAATATCTAGAGGAGAATGCTGAAAAAGTTCTCTTTGTTGGGAAAGACGTTGTCAACCTTGCTGACCATGTGAAACGGGAGGCTGAATTGGTTCAACAATTGGCCTCTGAAACTGCCAAGCTGACAAAGCCAAGCAGAAATTATCATAACCTGAGGAGGAATATACGAGGAAGCTGAACTCCAGAATTACTGAGATGAATGAAGCTCATGAAGCATCCCTTTCTACCTTGAGAGGTGCTTTGAAAATATGGAGTCAGAAAGGGACTCCTACAAGGAGAAATGGATTGATGCGAAGTTAGAAAGGGATTCCTACAAAGGAAAATGGGTTGACTTCATTCAATCCTCCTTCATGAATGCTGTTGAGCAAGCAAACTTCCTAAACACAAACTTTTCAGCAAAAGGGATGCATTTCCTTCATAGGGTTGAGGATGGAGTGCTGTATAGCTACCTTCCTGATGGCAGCAAAGTGTTAGTGGATTGGCGGACGAATTTTGTCCTGACCTCTTGGCTACTGGAAATGAGGTGGCAGATAATGATGATATTGATGATGATGATGATGATGAGGCCACTCAGTGAGGAGGCCATTTATCTTTCTTAGTTTATCTTTTATCGTATTTTAATCTTCATGTTCTTTCCTGTTTCCAGCATTTCAATCTTTGTATCCTTGTAAGCCGTTAAACCGGTTTCAACGTGTTTATTTTAATGAAAAATATTGGCTTTATGTGTTTCAGTATTGTTTTCGGATTATGTCCATACTTGGTAGACACTTGGTAATTTCTCTTCTAGCCAGCGAAGGAAATTCTTTTTATCCTTATTAGACTCCAAACAAAGTCTAACAGTAGTCTTACCATCAGTACATGGGGGGTGTCTTCATTTGTTTTTCATGACATCCCCTTACCCATCTCACTCCCTATGAGGTGGCTAGCCAAATAGGTGGTGTACTTTTAAGTTGGACTTTATAATTTTCATAAGAATGGAAAATCCACTCTATTCATAAATCTCTTATAGATTTGTTAATTCCGATTTAAAGTATGCCTAACTGATTTCTTATAACTTGAAACCGTTAAACCAGTATACACTTGTTTATAAATTAGTTGAATTAACTTGATAACAACTAAGAATGATTGCCATTACACTAATAAACCGTGAAATCGGTTTAATGGATTTTGGACATGTTGAAACCACTACCGAACCGTTAAACCAATTTGGTGGGTTGAAATTATGTTAAACTGTTTAACCAGTTTAATTAATGTTTACTCTGTACTTTCAAACCAGTAAACCAGTTTAGTGGTGATAAAAAGAACAAAAAAAATGTAAACTGAAATTCTTGCTCATCATAAATCAAATTCTTACAACTGAGAAAGCTTTCATATTGACTAGAAAACAACAATGGCTCAAAAGGCCTTATTGAAAAAGGAAATGATTGTGGCTTAAAAGCCTTATTCAAATTGAAATATCCTAAAAACTGTTTTCTCTTGTCAATCCACTCCAAAGGGGCTTTCAACTGTAGTAAACTCGGAGTTTAGCTACATTCCAAGGATTTTTGATTCTCTTTTCTGTCATTGTTTCAAAGAAATAGGCTCCCTTATCAGTTTTACCTCGGAACCGATATGGACTTTCCCAATTGGCAACTAACTTCCCATGTGTTGGTTCTTTTCCATGAACATCAGCTCTCCTTAGCACCAAATCCCCCTCCTTAAAGGCACGGGAGATAACCTTCAGGTTGTAATTCTTGGCGGACTATTGTTAGATTGTAGCCATACGAATAGTGGCCATCTCCCTTGATTCCTGCAAGAGATCAAGATTCTCTCTTTTAAGTTTTACATTCATATTAGGATCAAAGTACCTCGACCTCAAGTTAGTGGGTCCTATCTCCAATGGAATCATAGCTTCACTTCCATATGTCAACTTGAAAGGGGTTTCGCCAGCAGCTAAATGTGGGGTGGTTCTATATGACCAGAGTATAGACTCTATAACATATACCCATTTTCCTTTTCTGTCATCCAATTTTCTCTTTATGCCTATGAGGATACAGTTATTTGCTGCTTCTGCTTGTCCGTTGGTTTGCGGATGCTCCACAAAAGATAAACGTTGCTTTATTCCCAATTCACGGAGGAAATTTTTGAAAGCATCACTGACAAACTGGCGCCCGTAATCAGTAATGAGTGTAGTAGGGATACCGAATCATGGGATTACCTGATTACTGAGAAACTTCTGAATTTGGGCTGAAGTGGTGGTGGCTACCACTTTGGCTTCAATCCACTTAGTAAAGTAATCCACAGCTACAACCAAATGCGTTACTTGACCTGCAGCTTGCGGAAAAGGGCCTAACAGGTCCATTCCCCATTGATGAAACGGCCACGGAGCAGAAATCGAATGCAACTCTTCTAGTGGGGCAAGGTGGACATCAGCATGCTTTTGGCATCGATCACATCTCTTAATGTGAGACCCGCAATTTTTCCCAATTTATTTAAATTATAATATTTGTATTTTTGCTTTTATTTTTTATGTAATATTTATTTTAAGAATAATTTAATAAGTGTAACATCCCTCATTTTTATAAAGAGGAAATATAAATAAAATATTTATTTTAATAAAGAAAGTTCATAAATAAGAATATGATATGAGAAGAGTTTATTGGAAAAGGAATTATCATTAAAGAAAATGAAATTTTAGTAAAATATCATGTAAAGATTGGACTGTATCTCTTTCGTTAACCGTTGGATCATGCTCAAATTTTTAGACAAGGTTTATAATGATTTTATCTTGACATCCAACGGTGGAAATTGTGTTTTGAGAAGTAAATCTTTTTATATTAAGTTTTCAATGAAACAGTGAATTTCTGAATTTTAGCAGTGGCTAACCGGTTAGAAAAACCAGTAACCGGTTAGTGCTTCTGCATCAGCATAAAGTTAAGGCGGTTTGAGCTGGAAATCACGAAGCTTCTTCTTCCTTAAGCCTTCCCAGGACGCGTGGAACCCTAATTGGAGGTTTGGGACAACTGTAGGCCATTAGATGAAGATGGGTGGCATTGGTAATGACTCACCCTTCCTTCCACCTCCATTTTGTTTCTCTATAAATAGGGTTCTTGTGGTTGAATTCCTGCTCTGGTTTCCTTGCAAATTCTATGCCAAAACTCTGCCAAAATCTCTACTCAAATTCGTGCATACAACTTGCCTTGAGTTGTTGCACATCAAGCTTGTGAGTTGTGAGTGTGTGAGCTTGGAATTGAAGGGGTTTTTGCTGGAGTGGCTGCTCTCTGTTCTTGGTGGCTGCTGCTGTTGCTGTGTTAGCTGCTGTTATAGGGTGTCTTAAAGCTTGTCCAAGTGTTGTCCAAATTGTCCAAGGTATGGGAGAAGTCGTTCATATTGCTAGGATTATAGATTGTGAATTTGTTATGTGTATGCTATGTGATTTGGACCAAGACATGATTGCTGGACTTGGAGGTCCAGACAATCACTTGGTCACTGGATTAATAATCAAATTAAGGGCTGAAATGAATTGATGAAATTGAGTGAAAACAACTCATGAATCTTGGCCGAATTGTAATTGATAGAATGAAGGAATTGCCGTTGGTTTGGAACTAAAATTGTTCTTGGTTATATGTATGCTTGAATTGAACCTATTAGATTCATTCTTGCTATGCTGGATTTGTGCTTTGAATTAGATTGATTGGAAGTTTGTAATTCATGCTGAAATTCTAAAGTGATGCTTAAGTTTATGAACTTTTGATTATGAGTTTGAGGTTATGCATCAAGTAAAATGGAATTTGTAAATGATAAGAAAACATGCACTTGATGTTGTGTGTTCTTGATTATAAGCTAGTAGTGAACACGGAACAAGTTTTGGACATTGAAATATTAAGGTTTTGCTCTCAGGTCTGCATAATCTAACCGGTTACAGGTTGTTCTAACCGGTTGGAACCTGAGAAGGAAGAGTGATTGATCAAGTTTAGATTGATAATCATTTATGGTTTGGAATTACTCTATGTTTACCTAAACTTGATGAATAGAAATTATGATGACACGTTATTGTTGTGCTAATTTGATTAGTATGTTAATCACAAATCATTGAGTGGCCATGGTCCCGATAATACATATCCTAGTTGAATTAAATTACTCTTTGTATTGTAAATGGAAATTGGTATGATGACGATGTACTTGGCTGAATTTGGGTACAAAACAACATTAGGATTATGTTTTCTATGCTGCACTAGAATTATAGAAAGTATGAACAAGTATGGAAAAGATTTGATATGAGTTCGATTTATATGTGTTTGTCATAAGTTATGCTATATGAAAGGAGTTAAGGCTTTGTGCGGGCAATGAGTTGAGATTGGAACTTGATATAAATATGTTCTAAATCGTGTTTTAAGTTGTTCTGAAGAAGGGGAATGAGTTTGGAATTGATTTGAGTTGTAAAAAGAACTTGTTCTGCTCTCAGGTTGCAGGACTGCATCGACTAACCGGTTAGTGGATGTTGGTAACCGGTTAGTGCCTGACAGCATACACTAGTTATTCAAGTTTAGAATAGCAATCACTAAAGGTGGATATGAAATAGGTCTGGGCTAATAATTCAACTAGTAATTGGGAGTAAATAAGTTAATGAATGATGGATTATGTTATGGGTTGATAATGAGCTTTTATTTTGAGGTTTATGTTGATGGACTTAGAACTTGCAAAGTAAGCCTTGATATGCTTAAGCGTTGTCATAACACTCGAAGCATACCTTAATTGCTGCATAAGGATTAGAAAGACAATAGTTTGAGATTGAAAGTGATTAAGTTTAAGAATTAATGGTTTGCTCTCAGGTACTGCTGTCTCTAACCGGTTAGTGGGTTTTGTAACCGGTTAGGACCTGAGACAAGTGAATAATTAATTTATTGTTCTTATAATCCTGGAAGGTTTTGCTTAACTATTATTTTAGTTTCTAAATAAGTTAAGCATGATGCTCATAAGTCAACGAGGATAAATCATTATTTATCTAATTTTCTAAGAATTATCTTTTAATTGGAATTTTGGTTATGTTCTAATTAAATTGATAATGTCTTTGTTTGGCTTAACGGTGATGATGAGAAATGATTCAAGATTCATGTCTTGGTTATAAGGATTAGATTAATGGTTAAATATGTTGAATGTATGTGACTAATGGATCATAATCCAAGTCAAGATATTGATCAAAGACTTAATGAAGCATGACTTGAGTCTGATATCATTTATGGAAGGATCAGAGTTTGGATAAGAGTATAATGACTTGAATAAGCAATAATGACGATGTGAGTGTGATGATGCTTAATTAGTATATAACTTTTATCCAAATGCGTGAAGGCTTGTTGCTTTGATTTGGATATGTTGGAGCTTGATAGGTGGAATTACCCCGATTCACATATGTTGAGGTTAGCTCCTACGTGAAGTCATTATACTTAAAGGATTCCGTATAGTACGGTGTGGCCGCTATACGAAGACATGTGGAACGGTGTGGCCGCCATATGTGTGGAAATTGTGAGGGGATTCTGTATAGAACGGTGTGGCCGCTATACGAAGACATGTGGAACGGTGTGGCCGCCATATGTGTGTGATTCCATATAGTACGGTGTGGCCGCTATATGAAGGCATGGAACGGTGTGGCCGCCATGTGTATAATGTGATGATCATTATATGTGTGATGCATCTCATGCATCGTGTACAGGGAATCGTATATGAGTGAGGTGCATGCGGGATTGGAAACCATGTAGTACGGTGTGGCCGCTACATGAGACGGTTGGAACGGTGTGGCCGCCACTATAGAAATGACAAGGACCTAGAACTATTGGTGGACAATGGTTCAGGGATCATCCCCTTGTATCATTTTAGGATCGTGGTCGATGGGGTTCCAGTATAGAACGGTGTGGCCGCTATACAGGTGGTGGAAACATTGAGTGCAAGATCGCCTATCCCAGAGTGTTGTTTTCTGGAAGAGTTTCTCTTGGAGAAAATGATTTGAGAGACGTGCATGCATAGCATGAAAGACTAATGATCTTAGATTATATTGTTTAATAATACTCTTGAGCATGCATTTACTATATTGAAATGATGTATGTGATGATTGTGTTTGACCAATCATATAATCTGCTTAGGCGATATGACAAGGGACTTACTCCCATCTACCATGTTTGTGGTGGTAGGTTCTTTCAAAGGACAAGACTGAAGCCACTTCTGTAAGAGGAAAGATGTTTAGAAGAAACAGCCAGGATGATGTCTCATCATCCGAATCCTTTTGCAGAAGGATCGAGTTGTGAAGACCAATGCTCTGGGTGTAAAAAGGGATTTTTGGGGGTTTTGTATTATACATGCTTTACACTCAGAACATTTCGTAAAAGTAATATTACTCTAATGAAAAGTACTTTTGGTTTTCACACTCTAAGGAAAAAGTTTTTGTTAACTCGTATTTTTATGACTTAATATTTTGGGGCGTTACATTTGTGGTATCAGAGCAATGGTTCCAACTCTCGGCTGTGGAGTATGGTCCTTCCCATACTCAATATGTTGTGTGACTCTGACCTAAGTTTCTATGAGTGCAGGTCTACTATGGCAACGAGAAACCGAAACCATACGAATGAAATGTTAGAGAGGATCACTGTTGTATTAGAGAATATGCAGCAACCTCAACAACAAGCGAATCAATCGCACCAACGCAATGCTGAACCTGTTGAGTTTAGAGGACTCACCGAATTTCGAAAATGTAATCCCCCTCAGTTCGAAGGAGGGTATAATCCAGAAGGAGCTCAGAAATGGTTACAAGAAATTGAGAAAATCTTTCGGTTTACGGGTGGTTCAGATGCACAAAAAGTGGTGTAGGGCGACTTATATGCTGAGTGATAAAGCAGAAACTTGGTGGGATCACGCCAAGCAGTTATTGGAAGCCGAGGATCGGCACATCACCTGGGAAGTATTTAAAGAAAAGTTCTTAGAAAAGTACTTCCCGAAGGATATAAGGAGAAAGAAAGAAGTTGAGTTTTTGGAACTGAAGCAAGGAGAAATGGATGTCGGAGAATACGCTGCAAAGTTTGAAGAATTGATGAAGTATTCTCCCTATTACCAGAATCATCCAGATGAAAGATCAAAGTGCGTAAAGTTTGAGAATGGACTACGCCCAGATCTGAAGCCAGGAATCAGTTATCAGGGAATAAGGAATTTCCCAATGCTGGTAAACATGTGCAGAATCTACGAAGATGATATGAAAGAAAAGGAGGTTTATGAAAAGAATGTCCGAATTCAGAAGAAACGAAAGATTGAGGAAATGAGAGCTCAACTGGAGGAAGAAGAGAAAGAACAATATGAGGAGCTGGAGCTGGATAGATTGGGATTAGGAAAATCTCAATCGAAGAATGGTAACCAGAAAGGAAATGGGAAAGGAATCACTTATCCACCTCAATGTGGAAAGTGTGGGGCACATCACTTCGGATCAAGCTGTGGTGTACCCAAGGGAATAGTATGCTTCAACTGCAGGAAGTCGGGGCACTACTCGCCAGATTGTTCGGAGAAGAAAAGCAAGAAAGGATCGGGTAGCAAGCGAGGCAAGCGAGGTAAACCCTTAAGTTGTCCTTTTTCCTAATCTGAATTAACGTAGTCAGCTATTTCTTTCGATTACGTTAATTGAATCATTCGATATTTTGAGGATCTAGATGTCATCTTTGACCCGAATTTCTGTGATCGAAACCTTTATCACAGTTGGATGTGATAAATATCTGTGGACACTACGGAGGTAGAAAGATTAGTTAAGACTAGAGAGATTAATAACCACCGGGATAGGACAAATCTTTGTCTCCCCAACGGAAATGTCTCTAGCGCCTGACTATCTAGCTAAATCTGATGGTGACGAATACCCTATCTTTAAGTTCATCTAACTTAAAGATATGTCGTATGACCTTTCTTGCGAAAGGTTATATCTGAAAGGAATGATTTTATTATTAATGGTTTGAATATTAGGACTGATCACCGTAATGTTTGCAACCATTAAGGAATAAAGTCATATAAATGATTCGTTAATCGTGCGCGAGTGATCAGAGTGCGCAGCGGAAAGTGATGAAGCCTTGAGAAAAAGAGAGAGTGGGGCGTGACATAGGAAAGGAAGGAGGAAAATTGGCATACTCACTTTGAAGTTTATTTTGATAAAAGAGGAAAGGTAATCCTATAATCTTATTATTTTTAATCTCTTATTTTTAAGCTATTACTTTGTTATAACTAAAATAATAATATCCTTTTATGGTTATAAAACTCTTAAAGCTAGAAATCTCTAAACTCTCTTCTGATATAGAATTATAAGAATGAATTATGATTTGTTTGTGATTGGTCAAATGAATGAAGATTAAAAAGGGACAAAACAAAAATTGTTTAAAGAGAAAAGTCTCCCCTTTTAATCCAATGAGGACCGAGTTTTATTGATAAAATAAGGAAGTGGTATTTGAAATTTTATTGCCTCAAGTTATATATAAAAATTGTGTTTTAAAATTTTTTGTTTTGATTTTGTAAATGAATAAGGTTATTGGTTATATGAACAATGAATAAAAAGGGAGTCAAAATGAGGTTTAAAGAGACTAAGGTTTCCCCTTTCTATTTCAGTGATGACCGAATTTTGTGAAGTAAGAAAATGAAAAGTTAAATTCTCATATGTATATAATTGTTTGAAACTTTGTTAGATTAATGAAAGGTTTAAGGTGTTGAGTATAATAGTTTGTATTTAGAAATCATTGTGTTATTTGATTTTATTTTATTTCTGAATTTTGGCTGTAAGGCCTATGTATATATTAGGTGGTAGTTGTTGTTAATATGTGTATAATTGTTATGGGGATTTATTTCTTAAAAAGTATAAACTAATGGATATTATTTAATCTTTGATATTCTGATATAAAAATGAAATAATAATGGTTTTGTGGAAAGAAATAAAATTCTGGATTTTGTTGATATTGGCCGAAAAAAAAATATAATTTGTTTTGAGTACAAGTTACAAAATGATTTATAGTGTTTTTGTTTGATAATTCTAGGAGTAATTGGGTAATTTTAATAAGGAAAAATAGATTGATAAGAATTGTATTTTTGTGTGAGGATATGACTATGTGATGAAGTTAAGTTGTGAGTTTAGTTGCTGTAAAAAAATGATTTTTATGAAAGATGTCTATTTTATATTTTATTGATGATTAAAACAATTATTAGGAAGGTATAATATTATGTAACTATGATGTATTGGTGTTTTAAAAATTAAAACTATTTTTCCTAATTGTTGAACAGTGGCCGAATTATTTAGAATATATATATATATATATATATAGAGAGAGAGAGAGAGTTTGATAATTTTCCTAATTGATTTAATAATTGTTTGATGTGAATAGGTGATTATTAGTATATATAGGTGTTTATTTATTCTGAAAAATAATTAATTCTGAAAAATTATTTTTGGAAAGTTATTATTTTATTAAGATATAAAACCCCAAATGATTATTTTGATGTGTTAGTAGTACTTAATTTGTATATAATTATTTAAGTTTGTTTGCTTTATTTTCTTAAGATAATGCAACAAATTGTGGTGGCTGTACAGCAGGTCAAATTATTGTTATGTGACTTAGATTTAATCATTTTAATATAATAGAATTTATAAAAAGAATTTAGGAAAAAGCGGCATGTGTATCTGATAAACCGTTTAGGAGAAAACTGAGTTTTAAGAAATAGTGTATAAGCCGTTCAAGATTTTAAAATAGTTGCATCAAGAATAGAAATTATTTTGAAATGAATTGGTAATGTGTACTTTATGCTAATATCTTTATTATAAGTAGTTAAAAATTAGCAAGGAAGTGTAAAAGTGATTTTGTGAATGTACTGATGCTTAAAAGTGATTTTGCTGTGTACTGTTTATAATCTGTAACTTAATTTCATTATCGATAGAGAAAAAATATTTTAACTTAGAATACTTGAGTTTATTTTCTCAATATGTTATATGTGTTTATAACATGATTATGCAAAAATTTGTTTACTGCTTGATTGAAATGTGCATCAAAGAAAAATACTTCAAATTCATGCTGTATAAATAGCCTGTAAATGGTAGCTGTTATAAGGTACTTAAGAGTGAGATCTGTAGTAAAGAAAAAAATTGAGGTTTATTTTTAAGATGTTTTGATTGTGTTTTAAAAGTTATATTATGATTGGAGATGATTTTCATAATTTAAAAGCTAAAAAGAAAAAAGTGATTTTGCAAGACTTGTAGGGTATGCTGTCCCAAAATTGTTTTATAAAGTAAAAATGTTATTTTATTTAGTTTGACTCTATTTCTAGACCATGGTATATGTATCCTTTAATAATAATTTGAAAAAGATGCATTTTCAGGTGATTTTGAAATGATGCAACTCTATCTTACCTGGCTGTCCAGAATTGTTTTTAATATGATTTTATGCTATTTAAATGTTGATTAGATAATAGGACTTGTGTTTTGTGTAACGCCCCCAAAATATTAAAGGTAAATAAAAATGCGAATTAATAAAAACCTTTTTCCAAAAGAGTGTGAAAACTAAAAGCATTGCTTATTAATATCATATTATATTACAAAACAGTCTGAGTGTAAATATAAGAATATAAAATTCTCAAAAATCCCTCTTTACACCCAGAGCATGGTCTTCACAACTCTATCCTTCAATAAGAGGATTCGGACAACAAGATGTCATCCAGGCTGTCTCTGCTAACGCTCCTTTAACTCTATCAGGAGAGACCTTTGACCTGTCATTCAAAAGAACCTACCACCACCAATGTGGTAGTATGGGAGTAAGTCACTTGTCATATCGCGTAAGCAGATTATATGATTGTTCAAACACAAGCATCACAGATATCATTTTAATGCAATGAATGCATGCTCAAGTGTCTTAACAAACAATAAATAATATTATTAACCTTTCATGCAATGCGTGTACGTCTCTCAAAACATTCTTTTCATCACTTCCATAAAACAACACTCTGGGATAGGCAATCGTGCGCTCGATGTTTCCACAACCTGTATAGCGGCCACACCGTTCTATACTGGAACCCCATCTACCACGATCCCAAAATGAACAAGGGGATGATCCCTGAACCATTGTGCACCAATAGTTCTAGGTCCTTGTCATTTCAACGTTGGCGGCCACACCGTTCCAACCGTCTCATATAGCGGCCACACCGTACTATATGGTTTCCCAATCCCGCATGCACCTTACTCATTTTACGATTCTTGTAACATCATGCATGAGATGCATATTCCATTAATTATCAGCATTTCCATTATCAAGAGTAATCATCATCATTATACACATGGCGGCCACACCGTTCCATGTCTTCATATAGCGGCCACACCGTACTATATGGAATCACACACATATGGCGGCCACACCGTACTATACGGAATCATACACATATGGCGGTCACACCGTTCCATATGTCTTCGTATAGCGGTCACACCGTACTATACAGAATCATCTAAGCTCAGGGTCTCATACCAGAGCTATTCATTCAGGCTCACGACCTCATATCAAAGCTAATACAAGCTTCACGTATCCAAATTAGAGCAACACGCATCAACGCATTTGGATCGGAGCTAATAATCATCATGCATTATCATGCTCATATAATCATCATTGTTCTTTTATAAATAACATTCATCTCAAGTCAATTCATATTCTAATGAATCATCATGAATTCCATTATATTTTACTCCATAATCAACTCATGTAACACCTATGCAAAGCCTCAAGGGATTATTGTGATTGACTTATTTAATTATTCATTTCTCTCAGGCACTAACCGGTTACAAGATCCACTAACCGGTTAGTGACAGCGAAACATATTGACTTTAAGTCCAAAACCTTCCAATCTTGAAACTAATTCCTTCCTACTCCGTATTGACCTTTTAAGACATAGTTCTAAGCATATTTCAGGTCTCCTAACTACCAAAAACATATTTTAAATTCCTATGCCCCTTAATGCCATATTCGGGAAAGTTTCATTGTTAAGCCTTAATAATTACTATGGTTAATTAGCTTACTTATTTCAAATTATGGTTCCATTATTAGTCCAAACCCATATCATACCCATATTCTAAGATTACCATACTAAACTTAATTAACTTCACATTTCTTTTTATACTCATGCAATGTCAACCATGACTCTATGGTTATTACCAACTTTAGCCATATTACAAACTAATGTGTAAATTCTAAATCTGTCATTACAACATTGCATAAGTCTTATTATTATGTCATAACAATTACCATTATTCACTAACTTACTTACTCTAAATTATCAGTTATAGCAATTTGGACATGACTCTGAGGTTATAGTAAGACTTAAGCATATCAAATTACATTCCATTAGTTCTAAATCCATCAATCTAATTTCCAATTAAAACTCTTTATCAAACCATAACAATTTCCATCTCTACCTAGCTTATTTACTCCCAATTATTGGTTCAAATATTAGTCCAAGTCTAAGTAACAACTATCCTCAATGATTGTTATACCAACATAACCAACTGATGCATTCTGTCAGTCACTAACCGGTTAGAGAGCCCACTAACCGGTTAGTTAATGCAGTTTGACAGCATACTGCACTTTTCTTGTTGAATTCCTTTCATAGTCCAATTATTACTTCTTGACATCATTGGACAACCAACATATGGTATCTAGTTACTACTTTGAAGCAAGTAATTCAACCAAATCAAAGCATCAAATCATCAAACCAATGCATCAAATCATTCAATTTATCAAGTTCATATTCATTGATTCATAATCAATTGCTCATGACCCTAATACTTTCTCAATTTCAGCAATCATCACAAGAATCATAACAGAATTGTAGCAACATGCTTCTCATTAATTTCATTCTTGTTTAGGTCCTTAATTCAGTTACATAACATAGGGAACCAAGGATTGTATTGGCCTCCAAGCCAACCAATTCTTGTCTTGGTTCTAAGATCAACAATTCACACATATCATTGCACAAACCAACAACCATAAATCCTAGCGATATGAATGAGGTCTCCCATACCTTACACGAATTGGATAGCCCTAGACAAGCTCTAAAACCCCCAAAACAGCAGCTAGTAGCAGCCGACAGCAGCAGCTCGAAACCAGAAAAACAGAGCAACAAGAACAGCTCAAACCCTTTGATTTACAAGCTCTCACACTCACTAATCACAAGCTTAAGGTGCAACAACCAAGGGTTAGTTACTTGCATGAATTTGAGGAGGAATTTGGGCAGAGTTTCAGTAAGGAATTCGTGAGAAGCTTCAGCCAACAACAGAAGCAAGAACTCCTATTTATAGAGGAGGAAAAGAATAGGTTTTTGGTCCAAATTGAGCCACACCACTTCACCCCAATGATCAACCTCGTCCATATGCTTGCTTTGAGGTATTGAGAGGGGTTAGGTGGCTTATGGGAAGAGGAATCACGTGTTTAGCTCGAGATTTCGAGCTAAACCGACTTAATTTTTCTGCAAATTCAGACTCACTAACCGGTTACTGGTTTTACTAACCGGTTAGCCACTGCTAAAAATTCAGAAATTCAAATATAATACACTGCTTTGTTCAAAAATTAATTTAAAAAGATTTACTTCTGCAAAACAAATTTCCACCGTTGGATGTTAAGATAAAATCATTAGAAACCTTGTCTAAAAATTTGAGTACGATCCAACGGTTAACGAAAGAGATACAGTCCAATCTTTACATGATATTTTACCTAGAATATCACTTTTTACATATTTCATTTAAATCTTTCTTTGCCAAAGCTATTTTATTTCTAAAATATGTTTCCTTGTGCTTATTCTTCCAAAATACTATTCTTAAAAATATTTTTCAATAATAAAATAATTGTTTATCCTTTTTATAAAAATGAGGGATGTTACATTTTGTAAGTAGGAAAAAGAGGCATGATTTTTAGAGGTACAGTTTATGAGAAAAGTGAATTTCAAGTTTGTGTGTAGTTGCTGTCCAAATTTGATAAATTGATTTAAGTAATTCTAAAAATGATTTTGATTTGCTAAATATATGTATGTATATGTTTGGGTATGAGTGTCATATTGTTTGATATGAGATGGGTTGTATTTTGATATAGAGTTAAGTGTTTTTAGATAAATGAATGAATGCTATGAAAATTGATGTCTAATTGATATGATGCTTCTCTAAATGGTATATGTGTGACTATAGGAATTAGGTTAATTCATGCATGTATGAGTTTTATAATGTTGAGTCTCTTTTAAAGTAATATAAAGTTTAAGAAATCTATGATAGTCAAAATGTAAGTGTTTGTTTATGTGTATACGTGCTTGAACATGGTAGTTGTTATATAAGCAATGTAGTATGGTTTTTTATGAAAATAAAAATGTATTCTTAAAGGTTTTCAAGTATTGGAGTGAGTTTTAAATTTTGTTTTGCAAAAAGGATTTCTTGATGTTAAAAGGAATTGTTTAAGTTATCTAATGCCTTAAAAAGGATTTCTGTTTTAAAAAGGACTTCTGTTTTAAGGTACTTTGGTACTTTGGGTTTAGCCTTTACTTAGGTAATACAAAGTACTCATTAGATATTAATTGTATGTTGTTCATCATTCAAGAATAAAGGAATCAAAAGTGAACGAGCTGCTGGAGTTGTGGACTCAAAGGTTGAAAACAGAGTAAGCGTGGGTCTCAGGTGAGAGCGAAGCCTTCTTAAGACATAGTGGCATGTAGGGTAATATTAGGATGTTTTGTATCATCTCAAAGGTCGGAACTAGGAATCTATCGGTCGAGCAGTAAAACGGCAATTGAGTGTGCATCCCGCCGTTTATACGAAAAACACGATTCCTCGATATTTATGTCGGTTGCTAATTGATTATGCCATGTTGTATATTTTTTTGAATTGTATATTATATTTTGGAAATAATGATTCATCTTGTGGAAAGATAATTAATGTTCGGTGGTTCCTATGAAAAGAGTTCTTTGTGTTTTTCGACCGGTCGTTCCATGAAAAGGACTTGACATATTTTGTAAATATTATTATGAAATATAAGAATGGTTAAAGAATAATGTGAAATTGTGAAAGCGATAGTAGTGTACAGTGATGGTGCAAGCGGCACAAAAATAACTTTGCTAAATGTCCCCTTTAAGTGTCTGGCCACGTGGATGACTGTGTCGTGGTCTAAGTCTTGTGGAATCCACTGTACTGTCGAGGGTGTTTGATGTTTCCCTTAGAGGTCGTGACCTGTTAGAAGCGAGGCTTAGAATGGGTCGACCAAAACTAAGATTAATGACATACTTAAAAGACTTAGGAACCCCTCTCCTAAACCTACGCGTTGAGAGTGAAGTAGTGAAGAGGAAAGATACCGAATATTTGGAGGCCGGTGTACTTTCAAGTGGTGATTGCGATAGGGAAAGACAAGGATGGTGAACGTCAAGACGCCTCGAGTGCTTCTCTAGGCGGGGCAAGACTACAAGGACTTGTCTTCCGGTTGTAGGCAATGTCGTAGCAAGGAACTGCACGATCAACTAGAGATAGCGCTGTCGCCCCCTTGAGCAAATCTTAGATGGTGAGAGGGAACCCGAATGGGGCTAGATGTCGCTGAATTTTTGAAACTGTATTGATGAAATGATTTTACTTCGGTTGTTGGATACTTGTTGGTGCGTACCCTTCGACATCGATGCCAGCATGGTTAGGGTTCCTCTGCGTCCCATCTGCTTTCCGAACTAGGATGTGGTTGGAATGATGGAGGAGATGTAACGTGTGTGCTACCAAACCCTTGAGCCTCGGTGTGGTACCCCCTCTTGAATTTCCGGTGGTTATGACAATGAAATTTAGATCCTAAAGATAATTAAATATAATGGATATGGTTTCATGAAGATTATCCTTTTGGTGGGAAGGACCCTATGGTATTTAGCTGAAGTTGTTTAAGGGATTGGTAATAATGATGTATATATTGTTTTATGATATGCTTGTATGGTCTTAATATTCCCCTATGGTAAGCCTGCGCCGTCGACGATCATATCGTTCGGAAGTGCTTACTCTCTCTATTTCCCTTTCCTGTGAACATTGGAGAACAATGTTCACAGATGACAGATCATGTACTATCTCGAGTAGCGGTTGCTCAATTCGGAAGAGGATCGCGAGACGACATACATACGAGGAGGAAGCAGAAGCAGCAATCAAGGAATATTCCAGATAGTTGTGGTGGAGGAAATGATAAAGACTAATAGTCTAGGATAGTTTTGTTTTGTATTCCATCTTTGGATGGGTAGGACACGATTACTCTATCCCGAATGTAACCCCAGTTGTAATATGGATTATTTTAAATGAAATAAAAGAAGTTCTTTTTGGTTATTGTATCATGTTCATATGTACCTAAATTATTTTCCGCAAGTTAACCATCAATTAAATATGACATGGAGAAAATGAGTTTTTTTGAAATGTGTTGGAGGGTAACATCTCCTTTTGGAAATAGAATTTTTATGATGCAAGTTAAGTATCAAATTATTTTGTAAACAAATGAACCAAATTGTTTTATGAAAATCTTTTTGTAAAAGAATTAAAATAAACTGATTTTGGAAATGTTTATAAAAAAAAATGGCGCAAATTTTTAGTGAAAATTTTAAGTCCAAATTGGGGTGTTACACTTAACATGGTTCATAGAATCCAATTGAATTGTAGGCCAATAAAACCCAGCCCTTAGTATTTTTCTTGCCAGATTTCTTCCTCCTAGATGATGGTTGCATCTTCCTTCATGTATCTCCTTCATGGCTATCTCAGCTTCTTGATTGGACAAGCATCGGAGCAAGGGTGAAGAAAATCCTCTTCTATATAACAAACCATCCTGCATAACCAAATGAGGGGCCATTTTCTTTACCTTTTTAGCTGCGTCCTCATCTGTTGGAAGCACACCATGGAGCAAGTATGTCAAGATAGGAGAGTCCCATGAATCTTCATCTTCTACTGCTAGAGTTGCACTAGGGTGGGATATGGTTTGTTGCACCACTGACCTATAGTTTCCTTATTTCTTGGTACTGGAAAGTTTTGATAAGATATCAGCACGTGAATTTTGCTCCCTGGGAAGATGCTGGAAATCTGCTTCTTCAAATGCTTCTGCCAGTTGTTTGCACTTCATGAGGTATTTCTACAGCAAGGGCTCTTTAGCTTGAAAATCTCCTCTTATTTGGGAAATCACACGTTGAGAGTCGCTATACAAGAGGATAAAACGAGCTCCAAGATCTTTAGCCATAGTCATACCAGCCAAGCGAGCTTCATACTTTGCCTGGTTATTGGAGGTCTGAAAGTCAAACCTTAGTGAGTATTCAATGGAAACACCTTGGGCATTCTCCAATATGATTCCAGCTCCTCCTCCTGTAGGATTAGAGGATTCATCCACGAAAAGGGTCCAGCTTTTGGGATCTGCTCTTGGTGTTAATTCTGCCACAAAGTTTGCTAGAACCTGCGATTTGATGACTGTCGTTGCTTCGTAACTGATCCCATACTCTGAAAGCTCCACTGACCAAGAAATCATGCGACCCACCAAGTCAGGTTTTTGTAATATCTGTCGGATGGGTTGATCAGTTCGAACCACCACTGGGTGACACTGGAAGTATTGTCTCAGGCGTCTAACGGTGATCACTAGTGCAAACGCCATCTTCTCAACCTTCTGGTATCTTTTCTCTGCATCTTGTAATACCTTGTTAACGAAATATACAGGCTTTTGTCCTTCTTTAACTTCCCTGACCAAAGCTGCACTCATAGCCTCACCATTAACAGATAAATATAAATATAATGTTTCATCTGGTTCAAGCTTGCTGAGGATGGGGGGATTAGAGAGGTAATGCTTGAGCTCTTGAAAGGCAGCTTCACACTCTCCAGTCCACTTAAAATCCTTGTTTTTCTTCAACAATCGGAACAAAGGAAGTGACTTATAAGCAGATTTGGATAGAAATCTTGCCAATGTTGCAATGCGTCCTATTAGTTGTTGGACCTCTTTGATAGAACTTGGGCTCCTCATACAGGTGATTGCCTCACGCTTTTCTGGGTTAGCCTCTATTCCCCTGCTAGTAAGCATGAAACCTAGAAATTTCCCTGCTGTGACACCAAAGGCACATTTCAGTGGATTTAAACGCATATTGTGCTGACGTACCTTAGCAAGGACCGCTTCAAGGTCTTGTTTGTGGTTTTCTTGGACTATTGACTTGACAATCATGTCATCAACATAAACCTCCAGGGTCGGACCTATCATCTCACCAAAGACTTTGTCCATCATCCTTTGATAAGTAGCACCTGAGTTTTTTAAACCAAAAGGCATCACAGTATAACGATAAGCTGTCCTATTGGTCAGGAAAGCCGTTTTTTCCTGATCATCTTTAAACACGGGTATCTGGTTATAACCAGAGTAAGCATCCAAAAAATATAATAATTAGTAACCAGCTGAACTGTTCACAAGCTTATCTATGTTGGGAAGAGGATATGTGTCTTTGGGCCAGGCTTTATTCAAATCTGTATAGTCGACACACATGCGTCATTTCCCATTAGCCTTCTTTACCGGTACTACATTTTCTAACCACGTAGTGTAGGGGACCTCCCAAATAAAACCTGCTTGCAAAAGTTCCTCCACGCTTGAGGCGATGACTTTCTGACGTTCAGTACCCATCTTTCTTCTGCGCTGAGCCACTAGTCAGAATGTAGGATCTATAGAGAAACGGTGGCAAATAAATTCCGGATCCAAACCAGGCATATCAGTTGCTGTCCAAGCGAATAGGTCTTTGCTCTCCCTTAGCAAGGTAATTAGCATAACCTTCTCATCATTTGACAAATTTTTTCCAATTTGAGTCCAGTGGTCCGGAGTCTCTCTGATTTGAACTTTTTCCAGCTCTCCTTCAGGCTTGGGACATTCCTCCTTAATGTCTTCCCTCATATCCAGGTCCACCATCATTACTCTAGAAGAGGAAGCAGGGGCTTTACCTTTTTTTATCTGTGCTTGCTTCCTTGCATTCTTCTTGGTAGCTTTCAAAACTGACTATGTAGCAGGTTTTTGCTTGCATTTGATCCGCTCGCATAGTGATAACCGAAACCTTTTCCCATGGGAACTTCATAGCCATGTGGAGAGGAGAAGCAAATGCTTGAAATGCCTTCAAGGTGGGGCGCCCTAAGATCGCATTATAAGCTGATGGGAAATCTACCACCGCAAAGCACACTTTTCGGTCCTACACCGAGGAGGTGTTCCCAGTGTTAGCCTGATGTCTATGTATCCCCTAGTTCTGATAGTATCTCCAGTGAAACCAATTAACTCCTTTTGACAAGGGCGGAGGTCTTGGGGCTTCAACTTCAATCGAACAAAAGCTCGGAGAACATTATATCTAAAGAACTCCCTTGATCCACCATCATCCTACAGACGCGGAACCTTTCAATTATCCCTGTTATCACCAGCGGTCACTAGGATGAGGAATGACTCCATCTAGGTTTGCTTCAGTGAACATGATGGGTGGATGATACACCTTTTGTTTGCTGGAAGAGGCAACAACCATTGTTGCTAGCTTTAGCTGCCGCTTTTGGGACGTTATAGAGTCATTTTCCCCTGAAAAACCTCCTGCAATGGTGGAGATTAGTTCCAAATCCTCATTACCAGTATCATTGTTACATTCTTTTTTGGCTGGCGAATTCCTGGTTTGAGCATGTTTCGAGGTTCTACCCCTTTTTGATGGTGAACGGGTTCTCCTTCTGTAACACCCCTAATTTTCGTCTCCCGAATAATAGGAAATTAATAATAAAAAGTTTTATTATTAATTTATAGTATTTTTCAAGTTTATGTTTTGTATTTAATTAGCCTTAAATATAAAAATAAGTGGAAATATTTTTATATGACAAATAAATGCAAAATATAAGAAAATTGCATTTTGGTCACTGGATGAGGACTCAAAGGCAATATTAGAATGGTTCTTGGAGGGAAAGATTTAAAAATAATAATTTTTAAATTTTGAACTGATCTAACCGGTTAGTAATGCCCTGTAACCGGTTAGACGATGAACCCAGAAACTGGTTTAGTGGATTTTGATGAGTAATCACTCGAATTACTCCGTAATCGCCACGATTACAGCCTTGGATGAGTGGAGAACCATGCGTCGCCCTGCATGCTACCTTAAATTGTCTATAAATAGAGGAGTTTCTGATGAATTTAGGGTTGTTCACTTGATTTCTGGTTGAAGGGGCTGATTTAGGGTTTTGATTTTGTGAGGACGATTTCTCCTTCATTCTTGAGTGTTGAGAGACGAGTGATACACAAACACGAAGCTTACATCCAGAGCTTCGTGTTGATACCAAATTTGTGAGTTAAGAGTAAGTGTGGAAGGAGGAATCAAGCTTGGAAGCCAGGAGATTGAGTCTGAGCTCTGTGCTGTTCTGATTCAGGAAGCTAATTTCCAGAATCGATTTTGGTAAGCTTAGTTGACCTTTAAGTCTCAAACTTCTTTGATTCTCTAGTGCATGTACCCTACTTTGAATTCTGATCATTTTCCCTAATTTCTTTGGCCAATTTCTATGTCAAATTTGGTGGTTTATGGACCCTGTTGCTGGAAACCGAATCTGAGAGCAGACTTGGGGAAATTGTGGGAATCTGTGGTTTTTCTTCAAATCCAGTGATAACCTTCATCAAGATCGTCTTAGAGGTATGAGAGAAGTCTATACTACACTAGATTTAGACTAAAAATCGAATGATTTAGGATTTGAGTTCACAAAACTCAAAAGGGCATTATGTGTTTTTAAGCACAAAGGCTTGGAGGCCAAAAACTTGCTCACTGTGGTTTTGAGCAACTTTAATTTGATGCATGCAAGCTATATAAATGCTGAATTCTGTGTTTGAGTGCTTAATCTAAGTTTTGTTGTGTTAAATTGTGTTTATGTGAATTTTCATGCAATTTGATACAATAAACTTGATGCATGCAATATGGATGTGTTTCTGGGTGTAAACATGTTTATTTTAAGGCATATGAACTTTGTGCATAATGAAATTTGGTTAGATTTGAGAAAGGAAGAAATTGAGTTGTTAAAACTCTTGTTTTAATGGTCTGACTGCATAATCTAACCGGTTACACGATTTTCTTAACCGGTTAGACACTGCAGATTTTCAAAGAAAATGAGTTTATTAAACAGTCCTGAAATCTTAATGGTTTCTGCTTAAATTTAAGCTTTAATTTTATTATACATGATCTGAACTTGAGTTGTCAAAGTTCTGATTTGAAGGATCAAATTTAATGCCTTAAGTTAATGAAATAATTTCAAGAGGAAATTATGTTCATTGGAAAAGGAAATGTGATTTGGAATTTTGAATGTTGAAATAATGGTTTTTGAGGTATAAAACAATGTTAAATGTGTTTTGGATTGGGTATAGAATTCAAGAAAAAGGGTTTTTCTGAATTGCAATGGTATACAGTTCAGGTCTGTAATTTTAACCGGTTAGCCTGAAACTGTAACCGGTTAGTACCTGAATCTGAAAAATAAAAAGTTAAGTTTTTGAATACCATTGACTTTGTTTTACCTAATCTAAGTTAAAAAGGCATGTTTTGAGAAAAATTCAAAGGGGAATTTTTATGTCAAATGTTATACCTCAAATAAATCATTCAAAAGTAGAAATTGGAATATTTCTAAATCACATTAATTAATGTAAAGATAAAAACCAACCCTGATGTTTTTGCATACATATAGACTGGAAGTCTGGTTGGTAGGAACGTTTATCATATTCTGGGAATATGAGGAGGGTACTCCGGGAGTACCAAAGTATAACCTACTTGATGACACATTATAGATATGTGGCCAGTGTCCGGGACCTGGTTTTTATGTGTTCTGGGAACGTGGTGCACACTCCGGGAGTGATGCTTTTTTATCCAAGTATGGTTCGGCATTATGTTCTGGGAACTAATGTCGGTGTTCTGGGAACACAAGGGTGTACTGGATGGACGTCCAAGATGGACTTTAAAGGCCTCAGTTGTGGATAGAAAATCATACATCATGCCACCTGCATTATAAGAGTTATAATGTTGAAAAAATTGGTGTGCTCATATGTATTTGCATTATGATCTGTCCATGATATATTTGTGATTGTAATTTTAGTCTTTATCAATTATGTATATGTGTATACTTACTCCCTGTGCCCTGTTTTGGTGATGGCCAGATACCTAGCCTGCATCGAGATACGCCCTATCCCTAGCCCTCTGGTGCGTGTGCGACCTCGTCGATTTAGGATCCCATTAGTCTATACTATGCATGTTCCACCTTTTTATACTTATAGAGGACCACCCCCGGCTCGACCTATGCGTCGTTTTCATAGTTTTAGATTTAGAGCTGCCACTCGTTCCCATCCTTCATCCCATAGAGTTGTCACTGAGGAGACTCCTTCTCCTGGTCCGACTGAGTATGATAGGACTGCTTCTGCGGATCCTAGACCCAGTGGTGGGGTCTCTACACCGTCGGGCGAGGTCGAGGAGGACCCTGTGGAGGATGAGAGCGAGGAGGAGGTGCATGTTGAGCCGACTGTTTCTGCTAGAGGTGGACCCGCTGGTTCATAGGAGCCTGCATAGCATAGGTGTTTTGGATCCTAGATCCTAGGGATAGAGCTGTGGAGGATCTGAGGAGCTGCTGAGGACATGGAGGACTTGCTCTGGGACTTCTGCTTTTGGACTTTGTTATATATATATTGTATATATTGAGAGGTCTTAGAGTGAGCTTTTATTTTAGTGCAGCTGGTCTGTATATGTATTATCAAAACTTGCTATCTCGACTTTTTATCACTTGCTACTGTACTGATGGGATTTTATTTGATGGTATGATCTATATATATATATATATATGATGTTTATTTTCCTCAGCAGTGCCCCATAAGTATTATTTTTCTTCCGCGAACTCTGATTTCAGTTTATAAAGAATTCGGCGAAACGTATACATTTTATATATTCAAATCCCACTCGAGAGGCAAATAGTGTATTCAACTGATAAATACTAGTAATGTTTTTTTATAAGCAAGAAAATGCGTTCTCGAGAGTTTTTCTCAATTTAAGATAGTACTATGCCGAATTCATGTAACGGTTTATGTCGAAAAGAGGTTTTTGATTGAGCAAGTAATAATATTAAAAAGGAAAAATTTTCTAGTCCTAATTTTGATAGCAAGTAGTAAACTATTTGGAAATATTAATTATTTTCAAGTCAAAAAGAGATTGTCACACCCTTTGGTGGTATTAGAGCATTGGTCCTGTTCCTCATGGCCCTGAAGATGCAGCTAAGTATGATATTCAATGTTGATTGAATATGTTTGAGTAAGTTAGTGGTAGTATTTATGTTTTAAAGACCTTTTTAGTAACCCAAAGCCCATAGTGCAGGTCTTTCTATGGCAACCCGAAATCGAAATGTTACTAATAAGATGTTAGAACGAATCACGACTGTGCTGGAAGGCATGCAGCAGCAGCAGAGGCATCAATCATCTCAAGGGAGAACTGGTAACCCATCTGCTGGCAACATGGCGAATCATGATGCTAAGACTCTGTCGGAGTTTAGGAAGTGCAATCCGCCACGGTTTGAGGGAGGATATAAACCTGATGAGGCGAACAAGTGGTTGTACGAGATCAATAAGATCTTACGAACTCTGGAGTGTTCTGATGAACAGAAGGTGACCTATGCAATTTACATGCTTCATGGGGAAGCTGAAAACTGGTGGGATCACATGGTCCAATTGCTGAATTTTGAAAGGAGGGCAATCAACTGGGGAGTATTTATGGAGAAATTTCTTAATAAATATTTTCCAGAAGATTTGCGGAGGAAAAAGGAAGTGGAATTTATGCAATTGAAGCAAGGGGATATGAGTGTAGGGGAGTATGCTGCCAGATTTGAGGAGCTGATGAAGTACTATCCCTATTACTTAAATAACCCTGATGAAAGAAGTAAGTGTGTGAAGTTTGAAGGTGGGCTAAGGCCGGAGCTGAAGTCTATCTTCAGTTATCAAAGGATTCAGAGTTTCCCTGCACTGGTGGACATGTGCAGAATGTATGAAGATGATAAGAAGGCGGAGCTGATAGGAAGTCAAGTGAAAGGGGTTGGACAGAACTATGGACCCCAGAGGAAGAAGAAGTTTGACCATCGGAATAATGGTCCATATTCTAAGAACAAAGGAAAGGGCAAGGCAATGATGGATAACCGGAACAAGCCTCGCGATAATGCTCCTTATTGCGAGAAGTGCAAGCGTTATCATCATGGTCAGTTTTGCTGGTCCACTGGAGGATGTTTCAAGTGTGGGAAGCAAGGTCACTTTGCCCGTGAATGCAAGGAATCTGCAAAGGGGGATGCAAAGGGATCTGCTGAAAAGTCTGTGGTTCAAGGACGAGTATTTGCTCTGAGTGGTAGTGAAACAACCCAAACCCCGAATCTCGTGCAAGGTAATTTTCTGCTCAATAATCAACCTTGCAAAATCATGTTTGATTCTGGAGCTACACATTCTTTTGTTTCCCCTGAATGTGTAAGTAGGCTGAATCTTATTGTTTCTGATTCACCCTTCTATCTTAGTATAGACACCCCTACGGGTATACCGATCTACACCGCTAAAGTCTGTTTAGGGTGTGAGGTAGAAATTCTGGGTCGTTCATCCAAAGTAGATTTGGTTTGTCTTCCTAAGTTACAATTGGATGTGATCTTGGGAATGGATTGGTTGATGAAGAACCAAGTGATCATCAATTGTGAGGAAAAGACAATTCAATATAGGACCCTTGAACCGGAGGGCTATATGTGTTTATTCTCGGCTTCTGGGGAAGAAGAGTCGATGCCGATCGAAGAGATTCCAGTGGTGAGGGAATTTCCGGAAGTATTTCCTGAAGAGATACCAGGATTACCTCCGAAGCGAGAGATCGAGTTTGGGATCGACTTAGTCCCTGGAGCTGGTCCCATTTCTATTGCTCCTTATAGAATGGCACCACCAGAAATGGCAGAAATGAAGAAGCAAATCGAGGAGCTGTTGCAGAAACAAATGATCAGGCCAAGTGTTTTGCCTTGGGGAGCTCCATTATTGTTCGTAAAGAAGAAAGATGGAAGTATGAGGATGTGCGTGGATTATAGGCAGCTGAATAAGGTCACTATTAAGAATAAGTATCCTTTGCCAATGATTGATGACCTTATGGACCAAGTGAGGGGAGCTGCAGTATTCTCCAAGATTGATCTGAGATCGGGTTATCATCAGATCAGGATAAAGGAGGAGGATATACCCAAGACTGCATTTCGATCGCGATACGGTCATTATGAGTATGTTGTGATGCCGTTCGGATTGACAAATGCACCTGCTATTTTCATGGATTATATGAACCGGATCTTTAGACCATATTTGGATTTGTTTGTGGTGGTATTCATTGACGATATTTTGGTCTATTCTAAAAATCCGGAAGAGCATGAAGAGCATCTCAGGATTGTGTTGAAGGTCCCGAGGGAGAAACAACTATATGCCAAACTTACGAAGTGTGAGTTTTGGTTGAATGAAGTGAAGTTTCTGGGGCATGTGATCTCTAAAGAGGGAATTGCGGTGGATCCAGCGAAAGTAAGTTCAGTGCTAAGTTGGGAACAGCCTAAGACGGTGACGGAGGTGAGAAGTTTCTTAGGGTTGGCTGGATACTATCGTCGATTCATAGAAGGATTTTCTAAGATTGCATTGCCTTTGACTAAGTTGACTCGGAAGGATCAACCGTTCGTGTGGGACGATCGATACAAGTTAGTTTCCGTGAGTTGAAGGAAAGGTTAACATCGTCTCCTGTGTTAATCTTACCTGATCCTCACAAGAGTTTTGAAGTTTACTGTGATGCATCTAAGCAAGGACTGGGTTGTGTATTGATGCAAGAAGGAAGAGTAGTGGCGTATGCATCGAGGCAATTGAAGAATCATGAGGTGAATTACCCGATGTGGTGGACTCGACCTGGCCGAGGTCCTTAAACCGCCTCGCCGAAGTCCTGAGGACCCTTCAGGAAGCCTTCTGAGCGCTTGGCCGAGCTCAATGCTCAACGGCCGAACAGATGCCAGATACAGGCCGACCTCGTGTTCCCACTCAGTTCCGACATCCAGGTCCGACACCTCCCCAAGCCCGACATCTAGGACATGATGACGTCCCCCTACCTTATCCGCAAGGACAGCTCACTACCTTATCCACAAGGACAACTCACTACCTTATCCACAAGGACAGCTCATCCAACCTTATCCGCTCCTAGATCAGGACAGGCTGGCCCTACTTGGGCCTAAAGCAAGCCCATTAGGGCAACCAGCTCCCCCTATAAGTAGCTCAGTACTACATGGGGCTCAGGTACGTCCTCTAACCCTAATTGCCATCCTCACACACCAGTGATTAGGGTTGCTTCTTGGCTCTTTCCTTTAGCCATCTGAGGACTTCCCCCAAACATCACAGATCAACCCTAGACAGAGGTACCTTTGAAGGTCATCTCCTACACCCTTGGAGGTCCTCACCGTCTAGGACATCACATTGGCGCCGTCTGTGGGGAGAGATAAACTTCAACCCCACTCAGAATATTTCACCATGTCTGAAGAAGAGCAGCCGGTCCAGAGAAGGAGGAGGGGGCGTTCAAGAAGGGTGTCGTCGACTGAGGACCTGCGCCTGCACCTGGAAGCCAACAGGGCAGCGAGGTCCTCACCACCACCCCCTCCACCGCCTCCTCCCCCGTCACCACCCCCTCCACCAGAGTTCACTCATACCCATAGTGGACCATACACCATCCACACTGAATACACCGCAAACCCAACCCAGTTTCCTGGTGGAGGTCGGCGCGTGCAGTTACGCTCTGAGCTCGGAGAAACCAACACTGAACAGCACCGCCACCGCGGCGAGCGTGCTCACTCAGTCAGTACAACACGCCGTTCAAACTCACGACAGTCTACGCTCTCACGGGATGCTGAACTTTTGTCTCTGATGAGACAGCAAATGAGAATCGTAGAGCAACAAGGTAAGGCTATTGCAGATCTCCAACAAGTTGCTATGCAACGATTAGCTGAACGAGCTTCTGTCCAAGCTCCGGCCCCGAACGAGTTCCCTCCACCACCCCCTCCCCCATCTCTTCCACCACAACACCCGTTAACTCCACAAACCTTTGCAACACCACACACGACTGTCACACAACTTACACCAACTCCCGACCAGCAACAACCTGAGCTGGACGATTCCCATCCTGGACATCCTCTCACCCCTGCCGTCATGGCCTATGAACCACCGCCTGGGTACATAGGGCCCAGTAACATCCCCAGATATAATGGCCTTACTGACCCTCAGGAACATGTCCTTTCCTATGAAGGAGCCGTAAACTTTCACGGAGGAGGAGATCGGCTGAAATGCCGAGCTTTCTCTATGACCCTCCAGGCCCCAGTTCTTCGGTGGTATTCAACGCTTCCTAAAAACTCTGTCAACAACTAGGCAGAAATGAAGCGCATCTTCCTCAACAGATACACTGCCAGCTGTGTGCAACCCAGATCGGACCACACACTAGCGACAGTGACCCAGAAGCCAGATGAATCCTTACGTGCGTACTTGCACAGGTTTCATAGCGAGTCCAGTTCGGTCCCAAATCTGTCTCCCGAGGTGGCCGTCCTCCTTTTGACCCAGGGATTGGCCGAAGGAGGCTTCAAAGATTCACTTATTGGAAAGCCACCAAGGGACATGGCCGAACTGAGACAGAGATCAAACAAGTATATAAACCTTGAAGAATTCAGCAAGGGATAGTTGAGCAGACTGGAAAATGCTCAGGCCACCTCGCAGAATGCCCTGCCCCGAGGCCATCCTCGGGGCAACAGGGATGAAAGAGGAGGAAGAGCAGATCAGGGAGACCAAGGCCGTTCTCAACAAGAGGACCGCCGACGTCCATACATCACCAAATATGACTCTTACACCCCCCTCACGGTCCCGAGGTCTCAAGTCTGGAGAGAGACCATGCAGACCGAACTGAGGAGTGTACCCCGCCCCCCCTTCCTCAGAAATCAAAACTATGTGAGAGACAAGTCCAAATACTGCAATTTTCATGACGGGTACGGCCACCATACCGACCAATGCACATGGCTCCGAGATGTCATTGAGGATATGGTAAGAAGAGGCAAGCTACAACAGTATGTACGAGAGGCAGTGGAAAGACGAGGTCGGAGAAGATCTCGCAGCCCGGACAATGATAAAGGAAAAGCTAAGGCCAACCCGTCCCCAGAGAAGAAGGAAGAGGAGCCACCACGGGTAAACATGGTCGTGGTTCAGGACCTCGATAAGTCGCCAGAAAACTTCCGAGTAGAAACCATCTCGGGAGGGTTCGCTGGCGGCGGTGAGATGAGGGCGGGAAGAAAAAGGTACATCAACCAGGTTTTGGCAGTTCATCACAAACCCGTCCCCAAAAAGCCTTCTCGGAATATTCCTATCATTTTTTCCGACCAGGATATGGAAAACGTCATCCCAGATCACAATGATCCTATGGTGATAACGGCGTTGATTGGCAATTTTGAGGTCGCCCGAGTCTTCGTTGACCAAGGGAGTTCGGCCGACATCCTCTTTCTGCATACCTTCCAAGCTTTGAAGTTGAGGTCCGCCGACCTCGTAGGATTCGAAGGAAATCTCATCAGCTTCACAGGTGAGGCAATCCGCCCCCTGGGAGCCATTCATCTCCCGGTGACCCTAGGAAACCAGCCTTCGGCCCGAACGGAGATCATCAAATTTTTGGTTGTTGACTCCGATTCCCCGTACAATGTAATATTGGGACGAACTTGCCTACAAGCTTTTGGGGCAGTAGTCTCAATAGTGCACATGGAAATGAAGTTTGTCGGATCTGATGATAAAGTGGTTTCGGTAAAAGCTGACCAAGTGAAGGCCCGGCTCTGCTACAATGAGAGCCTACGGGAAGGAAAAAAGAAGCAAAAAGAGTTTACCGATCCGACACTGTCCAAGGGAAGAGTCTTACTGGCCGAACTCCAGTCTGAACGAAACACCTATGTGTCCTCTCTTCGTGAAGAACGGGTGGTAATTCCCCCCTTTACCTCTCCCCTGAGAAAAGATGCTATCGTGAATGATAAACCCCTCCGAAAAATCCAAGATGCAGTCAAAGGAGATCTTCTCTCTCTTTCAGTCCTCTCCTACGCCCTGCACGGGGAGAATTTGCTCTTTCATCTAGTTCTCACTAACCCCGCCCTCCGCTCGGTACATCTCCGAACTGAGGGCCGAGGTGACTTTCTTGCCCATGTCTTCAGCCGAGCTTTCCAGACCCCCAAGCTCGGGTACTTCAAGATGGAAATGTCCTCACTTTTCAACATTACCAACAGTCTCGGCAGTCCTTCCTATCAGCCCACTTCGGAGGACCATAACAAGGAAATCCGACGAGACGCTCCTGGTCCGAAGAGGATAGCGATGAAAGAGCCAGCCGACCACGACAAGAAAGCAAAGCAACCTGGGTCTTCTGAATCTGATCACCTCGCGCCCCGAGGATCGGACATCGGCCCTAACGGCCAGAAAAGCGGGAACTGAGCCCGAGATCGATAACCCCCAACAGAGGCGTTCTAGAAACATACTCTGGGTAATTACCGAACTCAAGGATTCCCAAAGACTTCAAAACACTGAGAACCTGTTCAAATAGGTTTACCTCAGACATCTCAGCAGTCACCAGCACCCTCCCTGAGGATTTCAATTTTAACTTCCTTTTATTTTCAATTCCCTTCCTGCTAATTATCGTTCATATCGGTAATTTTCATTGTGAGATATTCACCTTCCAAAAGAAAAAGCAATGTACTCATAATTTTATTCAATGAAAAGTACAAACTTGCTCATACTCAAGTGTCACAGTTTTATATACGTACGTACTAGCTTCTCATTTAGCACTAGCCCCCTAAATGTTGCATGGCGCTATGCACAGCCAACGTCTTCCAGATAAGATCGGCTCATATGCACAGTGTACAAGGGACACCGGATAAAGAACAGACTGCTGTGAAATGTTTATACATAGCTTCACTCAGCACTCTCTTTTACATCGGGGCCGAGGACACCCACCTCGGCTAAGGTGGGTAGATCCGAGTTCCCTACCGTATGAACTTATATACAGTACCTTTACTCAGAGGAAAACTTATAAGATTACTGCACTTACTGAGTCTTCGGATTTATCAATATTTCAAACACCAATGATTGGGTACAAGTTTTCCTAAGGTCCGATCAGGCCGAAATACAACAAGCTGGCAAAAGACTTGTATTCTCAAAAGTAGCTTTGTTTATAAAAAAGACCTCGAATGCAATATATATGCGACAAGTTAAAACAAGAACTTGCATAAAAAGTTTCAGCATGCAACAAGTTCCAAACACTTGCATCTTTTCTTAAAAATCTCCCTAGGGGCCACCTAATCAATCGAAGACCGAACCCGAGGTCGAACGAATAAACATGCAACAGGTTTATTATGATAAACTCGCATTCACGCAACGAGTTCCCAAAAAGGCGGGCATGATTCCAACCTCGGACATCGGATGTATGCAACAAGTTAGTGTATAAACTTGCATAAATACGACGGCACACAACAGGTTAAAACTGTTTGCTTTAAAAATAAACGAGCTACAATAAGTTAAATAAATGTCAACATTGTCAGATATGTTATAAAAGGACATAAACAAAGTATAAGCTGCCCAGCATAAGGGACTTACGCTGCATCTTCCTCAACATCAGAAAGGACGACCGTCCGCGGGTCGAACTCCTCATCCATCCTTTCAACCAGTGGGTTGGGCAGATTCTCCTCAGGTTGGTCCAAATCAACCTCGGCTCCACCATTTTCATAGTCAACCATCTTTCCATTCTCCACTCCGAATCCGGCAGATGCGCCGACGTACCGAATGCGGAGCCCCTGATTCATGTGAAGAACCTGCTCAACCGCGTTGGTGAAAACCTTGCCGGCCACCCTTTCAAGGTCGAAGTCCGACTCCCGAGCCGCTACCTTATGCTTTAGAGCCTGGGCAACCCTCTTCTTCAGCAGACCCCTAACCTTTTCCACTTCGGCCAGGCCCTCCCGCCGACCAACCTCTTTCGCATCTGCTTCGGCTTGGACCAAATCCTCTTCATGCCTTTTTCGGAGCTCTTCCATCTGTCGACGGTGCTCCTCCTCAGCCTCAGCCAATTTTTGTTCGGCTGACCTCTTGCTACTCTTCAGCTCTTCCACCTCGGCCGCCATAGCCAACCGAGCCTTTTTCTTAGCAGGCGAAAGACCGTCCGCCACATCATCAGCTACCTCGGCCAGCACATTAAACATAGTAGTGGCTCTCTTCAGCTGGCAAGCCATTTCTTCCGCTTTCTTCTTCCATTTCGCACCTGACATTTTGACAAGAGTGTCTTTGAGTGATGGTTTGGTAGGGGTAGCCGGCAGCCTTGATTGAGTTTCAGTGCTTGAAGGCGGCACATTTTCAACAAGGGCTACCTCGGTGCTGGGACTCGGCGAGGTAGGAGGAGGAGGAGCAATAATAACGGCAGGAGGGGTAGGATGGAGGGGACCAGAGTCGGCCAATAGCGTATCCGTAGAAACCTCGGACGACACGGCGTCGGCAGAAGAGACCTCGGGCTTCTTCTTCCTCCGAGCTTCAAAAGCAGCTTTCAGTGCCCTGGAAGACATCTCGGACCAATGTTCTTCTGTAAAATATATATATATATATTAGTATAAGAGAATTGAAAGAAAAGGCACAAATGCAAGAGCAAAAGTAACTACCAATCTTTGTCAAGACTTCGTCGTCAAGACACTTTATGAAAACTCCAACATCAAGTTGGGCTTTCCGAGCGCGGTATTCTGTTTGAAAGTGGTGGGCCGTCACAGATTCGTCGGCATCCAGTGTTATGCCCGACCACCTCTGCGGCGTACTGGAATGACGACTGAAGAACTCGGAGGTCCACTCCAGTGGGAACCTCGGTCCCGTCTCGGACCGAAACCAAGGCAGCCCCGCCCCAACATATTTGTATTTGAAGAATCTCGGTTTGAAGTGCTTCCAAGACTCAGAAAACAAGCCAAACAGCCCACAATGAGCTCGGGCTTTGGCCGACACCCAAAGGCGACCAGTGACCCCGTCTTTATTACTGACGAACGGGTTATACATCCACAAAAATAATCGAACTGTACACACCAAACGTCTGGCGCCGCAGTACTTCTGGAACGCTCGGAGAAATGACCAAGTATTAGGATGAAGTTGGGATGGAGCTAGTCCGAGCTCGTTTAAGACTCTCATTTCCAGGTCGGTGAAGGGGAGGGTCACGCCGAGATTGTGGATCAGATCGGCATAAAAGAAAAAAGAATTATTGTCAGTCCGGCTGCATATTCTGTCATTTGCCGAACAGGGGAGCACTTCGTAAGAAGTTCCGGTGGTGTCCCCTGGGCAAGGCAGCACGGCCCTCCTTATCTCGGAAAGCTTGTCCTCGGAGCAAAGGTTGGACTGAATTCCCTTGGGCTCTACGTCGACCCACTCATACTGATCGGCATCAAAAGGTGCGGGATAAAGTTCAGGTTGACGAACGCACTTCTGAAGTGGCATGGTACCTGTGGAAGAACAGGGGAGCTCGGTATTAGTCTTACGGGTTACGAAAAATAACCCCCCAGAGAACCCCCTCGAAGTAGTTCCGAGGGGCGAGCATCTCCCCTCTACCACAGGTACCCCTCGTTCGTATTGTCCCTCCTTCTCCATCCTCTCAAAATCGGCACGCTCCCTACCGTCAGCAAACTCGGCCCAGGCGTACTGTCGTATCCACTCTCTCTTCTCTTCCCAGTCCCGAGGATAGACTACCTCAACGGGATCAACCTCCAGAACCCTCCTCTCATACTTTTTCCTATACTCCCTTTGGCGGCGGAACGCCTCGTCTGCCTCCGTAGAGGAACAGGACGAGGAGGAAGAACCGTCCTCCTCATCACTGCTGCTAGATGACAGGGAAACTATCCCAGCCCACTTCCTAAACCATTCCCTACTCATATTGAACCCAATCCACTCCTTTGATTTTCTAAAAAATAAACAAAAAAAAACAGGAATCAAAAACCCTCCAAAAGACTCAAAATACGCCTAACCTAAAGAAGGCTAAACCCCGGGAATAAACCCCAAAACCAAATAACCAAATGCAGGAAAACCTCAACCCCCAACATTATTCCCCAAAACCAAAAATCCTAAAACCACTAATCAAAATTCTGCCAAAATACACCCCAGTCCGCGGATACAAAAATAAAAGGGAAGAAACACCAAAATCTCACCACATGAACTGCAAAATTGTAAGAACAACGGAAAAGAAAACAAGTAGAGAGGCAGAGAAAGGAGAAATACCGGATGAATATGTGTTTGAGAGAGAGCGCCGACGGCAAGAGATCCCCGGTCGAAATAAAGAGCGAAGAAAATTGAAGGCACTGGAACTGTGAGAGAAAGAAAACAGTTTTCAAAGAAGAAAGAGCTTGGGGGGAGATGCAGGGTTTCGTGGGAGATAGGAAGAGGCGCTTTCAAAAGGGGAATATTTGGCTGAGAGAGAAGAGAATGGTTCGTTAGGTCAAGGAGAAAAGAAAACTGTTTTCCCTCCCATTTTGAATTATGGGCCTGGCCTAGGCGGCTCAGCCCAACGCGTGTGGCCACATATACTTGGACACGTGGCGCACAGCAGAGAAAAGTGTGGACCTCGAGCAACGCCACAATGACGGTGACGCCTCGAGAATCGCAATTTCTGACACGTGTCAGACCTCAGAAGAGAGAACGTCATTTCGGTACTGGTAACTTGACAACTGTCAAACCTACTCTGTCATAATAAAAGGACATCAGAGACAGCTAGATCCGACGCACCGTCAACTCATCGTCCGAACTCCCTAGAACCTCGGAACAAGGCTCAGATAGCCTTGGCCGAGCTGGGGGGCTTATGTGGTAAACTCGGCCCTTGTGGGGTGGACCTGGGAAAAGGACATAAACCAGAACCTCGGAACAAGGCTCAGATAGCCTTGACCGAGCTGGGGGGCTTATGTGGTGGACTCGGCCTGGACGAGGTCCTTAAACCGCCTCGCCGAAGTCCTGAGGACCCTTCAGGAAGCCTTCTGAGCGCTTGACCGAGCTCAATGCTCAATGGCCGAACAGATGCCAGATACAGGTCGACCTCGTGTTCCCACTCAGTTCCGACATCCAGGTCCGACACCTCCCCAAGCCCGACATCTAGGACATGATGACGTCCCCCTACCTTATCCGCAAGGACAGCTCACTACCTTATCCACAAGGACAACTCACTACCTTATCCACAAGGACAGCTCATCCAACCTTATCTGCTCCTAGCTCAGGACAGGCCGGCCCTACTTGGGCCTAAAGCAAGCCCATTAGGGCAACCAGCTCCCCCCTATAAGTAGCTCAGTACTACATGGGGCTCAGGTACGTCCTCTAACCCTAATTGCCATCCTCACACACCAATGATTAGGGTTGCTTCTTGGCTCTTTCCTTTAGCCATCTGAGGACTTCCCCCAAACATCATAGATCAACCCTAGACAGAGGTACCTTTGAAGGTCATCTCCTACACCCTTGGAGGTCCTCACCGTCTAGGACATCACACCCGACACACGATTTGGAGTTGGCTGCGATCGTGTTTGCCTTAAAGTTATGGAGACATCATCTCTATGGCACTATATTCCAAGTATTTAGTGACCATAAGAGTTTGAAGTATCTGTTCGACCAGAAAGAGTTGAACATGAGGCAAAGAAGATGGATGGAGTTTTTGAAGGATTATGACTTTAAACTCCATTATCACCCGGGTAAAGCGATTGTGGTTGCAGACGCGTTGAGGCGGAAAGAAATCCACATCAGTGCGATGATGGTTAAGGAAGCAGCGTTGATTGAAGAATTCAGAGATTTGAGCTTGATGACACAAGTGGAACCATCAAGTATCAAGTTGGGGATGTTGCAGATCACCAACGAGTTCTTGAAAAGAATTCGGGAGTTGCAACGAACAGATGAGGAATTGATGGAAAAGATGAGACTAGGTTCGGAAGGAAAGGAACCTGATTTCAAGTTTGGGCAGGATGGAATCCTTCGTTTCAGGACAAGGATTTGTGTACCAAGAGATCAAGAAGTTAGGAGACTAATTCTTGATGAAGCCCATAAGAATCGGATGAGTATGCATCCTGGATCAACCAAAATGTATCAGGACTTGAAGAAGATATTTTGGTGGTCAGGATTAAAAAGGGATGTGGCAGAATATGTGGCGACGTGCTTGATTTGCCAAAAAGCGAAGGTAGAACATCAGAAACCGGGAGGATAGTTGCAACCTCTGAGAATTCCCCAGTGGAAGTGGGATAGCATCTCGATGGACTTTGTGTCTGGTTTGCCGAGGACCGCAGCAAATCATGATGCAATCTGGGTGGTTGTGGATAGGTTAACCAAGTCGGCGCATTTTATTCCGATAAATATGAGCTATTCTTTGAGCAAGCTTACCCAGATCTATATTAAGGAGATAGTTCGTCTTCACGGAGTGCCTTCGAGCATTGTGTCTGATCGAGACCCGAGGTTTTCGTCGCAATTCTGGAAGAGTTTGCATGAAGCGATGGGGACAAGGTTGAAATTGAGTTCTGCGTATCATCCACAGACGGATGGCCAGACGGAGAGAACAATTCAATCTTTGGAAGATGTGTTGCGAGCGTGTGCACTTGAAGAACAAGGAAGCTGGGATCAAGTGTTACCTCTTGCAGAGTTCACATACAACAATAGCTACCATGCGAGCATTGGAATGGCACCGTTCGAGGCGTTGTATGAAAGGAGGTGTCAGACCCCGCTATGTTGGTTCCAAGTGGGGGAGAACCTAATGGTTGGACCAGAAATGATACAGCAGACATCTGAAAAGATCAAGATGGTTCAGACTAAGATGAAAGCGGCTTAGAGTTGACAGAAGAGTTATGCGGATAAGAGGAGGAAACCATTAGAGTTTTCTGAGGGCGATCATGTGTTCATCCGGGTGGTTCCGATGAAAGGAATTAGTAGAGCCTTGAGAACCCGAAAGCTTTCGCCTAAGTGTATAGGTCCATATCAGATTCTTAAGAGAATGGGTCCTGTTGCTTATCAACTGGCCTTACCACCCTCTTTATCCAACTTGCATAACGTCTTTCACGTTTCGCAGTTAAAGAAATATGTTCATGACCCATCCGTTATTCTAAAACTCCAACCTGATGACCTAACTCTGAAAGAAAACCTGACCTTTGAGACCAGACCGGTTCAGATAGAAGATCGTGAAGTCAAGCGGCTCAGAGGGAAGGAAATACCCTTGGTCAAGGTAATTTGGGAGAATGCTGACGTATCGAAAGCTACATGGGAATTAGAGGAGAAGATGCGTCAAGAGTATCCGGAGTTGTTTTTGTAATCTAGAATTTCGGGGACGAAATTCCTTTTAAGTGGGGGAGTAGTGTAACACCCCTAATTTTCGTCTCCCGAATAATAGGAAATTAATAATAAAAAGTTTTATTATTAATTTATAGTATTTTTCAAGTTTATGTTTTGTATTTAATTAGCCTTAAATATAAAAATAAGTGGAAATATTTTTATATGGCAAATAAATGCAAAATATAAGAAAATTGCATTTTGGTCCCTGGATGAGGACTCAAAGGCAATATTAGAATGGTTCTTGGAGGGAAAGATTTAAAAATAATAATTTTTAAATTTTGAACTGATCTAACCGGTTAGTAATGCCCTGTAACCGGTTAGACGATGAACTCAGAAACTGGTTTAGTGGATTTTGATGAGTAATCACTCGAATTACTCCGTAATCGCCACGATTACAGCCTTGGATGAGTGGAGAACCACGCGTCGCCCTGCATGCTACCTCAAATTGTCTATATATAGAGGAGTTTCTGATGAATTTAGGGTTGTTCACTTGATTTCTGGTTGAAGGGGCTGATTTAGGGTTCTGATTTTGTGAGGACGATTTCTCCTTCGTTCTTGAGTGTTGAGAGACGAGTGATACACAAACACGAAGCTTACATCCAGAGCTTCGTGTTGATACCAAATTTGTGAGTTAAGAGTAAGTGTGGAAGGAGGAATCAAGCTTGGAAGCCAGGAGATTGAGTTTGAGCTCTGTGCTGTTCTGATTCTGGAAGCTGATTTCCAAACTCGATTTTGGTAAGCTTAGTTGACCTTTAAGTCTCAAACTTCTTTGATTCTCTAGTGCATGTACCCTACTTTGAATTCTGATCATTTTCCCTAATTTCTTTGGCCAATTTCTGTCAAATTTGGTGGTTTCTGGATCCTGTTGCTGGAAACCGAATCTGAGAGCAGACTTGGGGAAATTGTGGGAATCTGTGGTTTTTCTTCAAATCCAGTGATAACCTTCATCAAGATCGTCTTAGAGGTATGGGAGAAGTCTATACTATACTAGATTTAGACTAAAAATCGAATGATTTAGGATTTGAGTTCACAAAACTCACAAGGGCATTATGTGTTTTTAAGCACAAAGGCTTGGAGGCCAAAAACTTGCTCACTATTGTTTTGAGCAACTTTAATTTGATGCATGCAAGCTATATAAATGCTGAATTCTGTGTTTGAGTGCTTAATCTAAGTTTTGTTGTGTTAAATTGTGTTTATGTGAATTTTCATGCAATTTGATACAATAAACTTGATGCATGCAATATGAATGTGTTTCTGGGTGTAAACATGTTTATTTTAAGGCATATGAACTTTGTGCATAATGAAATTTGGTTATATTTGAGAAAGGAAGAAATTGAGTTATTACAACTCTTGTTTTAATGGTCTGACTGCATAATCTAACCGGTTACACGATTTTCGTAACCGGTTAGACACTGCAGATTTTCAAAGAAAATGAGTTTATTAAACAGTCCTGAAATCTTAATGGTTTCTGCTCAAATTTAAGCTTTAATTTCATTATACATGATCTGAACTTGAGTTGTCAAAGTTCTGATTTGAAAGATCAAATTTAATGCCTTAAGTTAATGAAATAATTTCAAGAGGAAATTATGTTCATTGGAAAAGGAAATGTGATTTGGACTTTTGAGTGTTGAAACAATGGTTTTTGAGGTATAAAACGATGTTAAATGTGTTTTGGATTGGGTATAGAATTCAAGAAAAAGGGTTTTTCTGAATTGCAATGGTAAACAGTTCAGGTCTGTAATTCTAACCGGTTAGCCTGAAACTGTAACCGGTTAGTACCTGAATCTGAAAAATAAAAAGTTAAGTTTTTGAATACCATTGACTTTGTTTTACCCAGTCTAAGTTAAAAAGGCATGTTTTGAGAAAAATTCAAAGGGGAATTTTTATGTCAAATGTTATACCTCAAATAAATCATTCAAAAGTAGAAATTGGAATATTTCTAAATCACATTAATTAATGTAAAGATAAAAACCAACCCTGATGTTTTTGCATACATATAGACTGGAAGTCTGGTTGGTAGGAACGTTTATCATATTCTGGGAATATGAGGAGAGTACTCCGGGAGTACCAAAGTATAACCTACTTGATGACACATTATAGATATGTGGCCAGTGTCCGGGACCTGGTTTTTATGCGTTCTGGGAACGTGGCGTTCTGGGAACGTGGTGCACACTCCGGGAGTGATGCTTTTTATCCAAGTATGGTTCGGCATTATGTTCTGGGAACTAATGTCGGTGTTCTGGGAACACAAGGATGTACTGGATGGACGTCCAAGATGGACATTTAGAGGCCTCAGTTGTGGATAGAAAATCATACATCATGCCACCTGCATTATAAGAGTTATAATGTTGAAAAATTGGTGTGCTCATATGTATTTGCATTATGATCTGTCCATGATATATTTGTGATTGTAATTTTAGTCTTTATCAATTATGTATATGTGTATACTTACTCCCTGTGCCCTGTTTAGGTGATGGCCAGATACCTAGCCTGCATCGAGATACGCCCTATCCCTAGCGGTATATGGACGTATGAGGAGCACCGTGCCACTTTTGAGGGGGAGGTTGAGATCACTCTCTACCACCCTAACCCTCTGGTGCGTGTGCGACCTCGTCGATTTAGGATCTCATTAGTCTATACTATGCATGTTCCACCTTTTTATACTTATAGAGGACCACCCCCGGCTCGACCTATGCGTCGTTTTCATAGTTTTAGATTTAGAGCTGCCACTCGTTCCCATCCTTCATCCCATAGAGTTGTCACTGAGGAGACTCCTTCTCCTGGTCCGACTGAGTATGATAGGACTGCTTCTGCGGATCCTAGACCCAGTGGTGGGGTCTCTACACCGTCGGGCGAGGTCGAGGAGGACCCTGTGGAGGATGAGAGCGAGGAGGAGGTGCATGTTGAGCCGACTGTTTCTGCTAGAGGTGGACCCGCTGGTTCATAGGAGCCTGCATAGCATAGGTGTTTTGGATCCTAGATCCTAGGGATAGAGCTGTGGAGGATCTGAGGAGCTGCTGAGGACATGGAGGACTTGCTCTGGGACTTCTGCTTTTGGACTTTGTTATATATATTGTATATATTGAGAGGTCTTAGAGTGAGCTTTTATTTTAGTGCAGCTGGTCTGTATATGTCTTATCAAAACTTGCTATCTCGACTTTTTATCACTTGCTACTGTACTGATGGGGTTTTATTTGATGGTATGATCTATATATATATATATATATATATGATGTTTATTTTTCTCAGCAGTGCCCCATAAGTATTATTTTTCTTCCGCGAACTCTGATTTCAATTTATAAAGAATTCGGCGAAACGTATACATTTTATATATTCAAATCCCACTCGAGAGGCAAATAGTGTATTCAACTGATAAATACTAGTAATGTTTTTTTTATAATCAAGAAAATGCGTTCTCGAGAATTTTTCTCAATTTAAGATAGTACTATGCCGAATTCATGTAACGGTATGTCGAAAAGAGGTTTTTGATTGAGCAAGTAATAATATTAAAAAGGAAAAATTTTCTAATCCTAATTTTGATAGCAAGTAGTAAACTATTTGGAAATATTAATTATTTTCAAGTCAAAAAGAGAGCGTCACAACACACAAATTCAAATATCAACCAATCACTAAATCTAAACATGCACAAAAAGGAAAACATGATCTTCCTCTTAAAAGTTAACATGCAAACTTAAGATCTTAGCTTTTCGTGAATCAAACAAAAATAACAACATGCATACACTTGAAATCAATGGATCTAACCTTAAAACAAACATTCATCAACTTTTTATAAAATAAAAACATGGATTTCACTTTTTATTGGACATGACCGAATGGTCATCTAAAAATATGACACATGCACATAATCAAACACCTAATGAAAATCATGTTTGTACTCAAAAGTTATTTAAAATTTGCTTCTCAAATTTTTCTCAAAACCGTGGCACATATAAGAAAAGAAAACATGGTCTTTTATTATAAATTAACATGTAACTAAAGATCTACACATTTTTCATTCATCAAACAAAAGTAATCACATACATACGTTTAGATCATGAACAAATAAGCATAAAAATACACATAGATCATGGCTTCAACAAAAGATCTAACATGCAAAGCTATAGAATTTCACTTTATTAATAAATAAATTTAGATCATGGATTTATTCATCAAATCAACACATGAACACACATGATTCACGGTTTAGAGAAAGAAAATTAGACATGCAAGGAGGTTTATTTTAGTTTTCACAAAAAGTTTAGTTTTCTTTAAATCTTTAAAAGTTTTAGTTAGAAAAATGTTAGATCCATCAAGAACACTATGAACCGAAACATAAAGCATCAAGATCACTTATTACAAATTACTTAGAGTCCTTAAAGTCCAAGATAAAAGAATAACAACACATAAACTTCAACTTTCAAGCCATGAAAACAACATGCAAGAAGAAAGAAATAAAAATTTATAAACTAAAAAGGAAAACTAAACTATTACAAAATCTTCTTCTTGGTCTTCAAATCCTACCATGATAAAGGTTGATCTTCTAGCTCTAACACTCTTGATCTACAAGGTACAAGGCTTGATCTAGCTTCAAACTTCCTTCTCCTTCTCCTCTAGGCCTCACGGCCATACCCCATTTTCTTTCTCTATTTCTTTTCTCTTTTTCTTTCTAAGAGTTGAATGATTCTCTTAGAAGTTGTGTTGGTGTTGGTGGAAATGAAAGTAAAGAAATGAGAATGGGTGAATGAACTAAGGCTCCACTATTTTATAGGCCATTCACAAATTCCTCTTATGCCCTTGTGGTGGGTTCGGCCATAAGCAAATGGGAGGGGTAGTTTTGGCATCACAAAAACTTGCATGGGTGCATTTTATCAAATGCAAGGAGACAAGGTGGGATGGGCTAGAGCTTAGGGGTCATTCTAGGGCTAAGACTTAGTTAGGGTTTTCTAACTTAGTTTGGGTTTGGTTCATGATTCTAGTTCATTTGGTTAGGGCTTTTTCTTACTCACTAAGCTTCTAGAAATTTGTACTGCTAACATACACACACATACATACATGTATAACATTCACACACATACATACACATACCGTAGCACCACATTACATATTCATGCATTTTACATTTTATTTTCTTAAGCATATTTACTTAAACATCCTAATCATTAATTCATACAATCATGCAATCATTTCATAAGAAATCACACTCATACAATTAATTTCATGCATCACTCAGTACACACACATCCATCCAATCATTCATCACATAAAAATTTCAAGCTAAATCAATAAATTCATTTTCTATAAAACACATCTCAAAATTCATATTTTCTAACTCTGAAAATAAATTTTTGTAAGTCAGCCCATAAAATTCCAAAAGTTACATTTTTAAAATCTACGTTTCAAGACGATCGTTTTGATATAAAGTTCATGAAAATCCGAGTTACGTTTAAAAAGATACAAATTTTCCAAGTTAACAGTTCAAAACTTCATTTCAAACAAAAATCACTTTTTAGAAAAATCACAATTCAACAAAACCATTCACTTTTCATTTATAAAAACATTTTGTTTCATAAAAATCCTTGAAAATCATCATTTCATTTCTTTTTCTCATAAAATATTATTCTGAAAATATAATCTCAGGGTTTCTTTTGACGAAAATCGTTTACGCACGTACGGGAAAAATGCGGGGTGTTACATTCTTCATGGCTATGTCTCTAGGTGCATGATCTAGGTGCTTGTTGAAAGTGATGTGTGTGTCTTTTGTCTTTTCGGTTTTTTTTAGAAAAGAAACTAAATAAGTTGATTTGATTATGATGATGACTTGATGATCTTAAGTTGTTATAATTATTTGTGATTAGAAAATAATAACCATATGTGTCTCGGTTTTATTGAGTCAATTACAAGAGTAAGTTTAAATTATTTTCTTAAGTGTAATTAAGTTAATTTATTAAGATTAAAATTTAATTGATGCTTGAAAATATGATTTGTATGGTGTGTGTTTGTGGATGTTTGGTATGCTCTGAAACTTGGGTGTGATTGTCCTTTGTGCTAATTGAAATTGTTTGGAATTCTGTTTGTGGGTCTTGTATGTGAAAAATCTATGTCTGTATTTTAAAGAAATTGAAAATGTTTTATTTAAAGGGTATGATTTAAACAATTTAAATTAATTTGAGATTTTTATGTGATCTTCTTTGATTCGTGTTTGATAACACCTTGAAGTTTAGAAATTTAATAAATCAATTTGATTTGGTTTTAAAGCTTTATTTTCTAGAGTTTTGAATTTTGTTTAATGGTTCAGGAAAATGATTTTTCAACCAGAGTGTTTTAAACTAAGAAGAATGGGTTTGTTTTAATAAAAAGATTATTTTAAATTGTTTCAAAGTTTTCTTGAAAACCTTTTTATTTGAATTGGATTTGAAATCTTTTTGGACATTAGCAATGTGCTTTTAAGAAAGGAATTGTTTCAACGAGTTTTTAAATCAAAATTAAGAATTTATTGAAAATGTTCTAACGCACGGGAAAAATGTCTAGTTTGGGTAACGGACGCGAGGAAAACGTGGCAAGGCTATAGACTGGGAAATCTTGGAAAGTTTTCGGATGTGTCGTCATCGAGGTGAGTGAGAGTGCGGTGATCCCGTAACGTGGTTGCTCGCAATTCGAATAGATGGATTGCGAATGTACTGCGAATTATGCAATATAGATATGTGTGCTAAATGTTTACTTGTTTTATTACATGCTAAATATTTATTAGTTGTGCATATTTTATTCTGTTAGAAATTGTTTGATTATGTCTGAATAGTGAAACAATAATAATGAAACCGTGAAAGTAATGAGATAAGACTGGGAAGAGGAAAGAGATGCGAATGAGAGATATGAGAAATAATTAATTAAGAGATATGATGAGTTAAGACTAGAGAAAAGGTTATAAGAAATGATCAAGAAATAGATAATTCGTGATGCGAATGGAATGCAAAAGAGATAAATAATGAAAGAAAGAAAATTGATATTTGAGTTAAAAAGAAAAGTTCTTAAGATAAGAAATACACGAGGAGGCGAGCGGAAGCGTGGTGATGATGGGCGATGCTGATAGTGATGTGGAGCAACAACCAAGGAGAGCGACGCTGATGGTGTTACCGAGCAACAACTGAGGAAGAATGATGCTGATGATGATGATGCTGAGCAATGGCTGCTGAGAAAGATGCTGAGGAGCGCTGATGAGCATGAGCTGATGAGAATAATGCTGTGAGATGCATGAGAAAGCGATTCGAGGCAAGATTGCCGTTGAGATTTAGAGGGAACAGATTGCGCTTAGTGGTCGGGTTTCATTGAAGGGATGCACCAAGGATGAACCGACTAGTAGGATTAAGCCGCTAACTAAAACGTTAAAACATTAAAAGACTTTAAAAGACAGTTACAAACGCGGTGAGGTATGAGTGTTGTATCGAAGTAGTGGAGAGGAAGATACTATGGGTATCTGCGGATACTCAGGTGGAGATTGCATGAGGGGAGGACGATGACGGTGAAACGTCAAGAAGTCTAGAGTATATTTTCTAGGTAGAACAAACTCCACATGTGGCGTACTAACGTGGTAGGGTTTGGGTCCAATGCCGTGGTAAGTTCTGCACTGCAGACTAGAATTATACTGTCGCCCCCTTGAATGCAAGTCTAGAACAGTGAGAGGGACTGGAACGGGGCATTTGTGATTGCCGCTGAGAGCGTGCCTGATTATATGATATGAATGAATGATATGATTGAATTGATTTGAGGCTGTAGTCCTCCTGGTCTGGGACCATTTGATTGTGAGATAGCTGTCGTGCCCGCGTGGTAAAGGTCCTGTACTCTTGTTTGCTTTCGACTAGGTTGGGTGGATAACCGAGGAGATGTAGACGTGTGTGACTTCCTCAATGATGATGTTCCCCCATCATTGAGTGAACCGGAATGCTAAAACTTAAAAGACAAAATAATCAAAAGAAAAGTACACTGAAGATATCAAGCATCGATTAAGATTTATAAGACGAGTATATAAGAAAGGATTCTTGGAAAGCGCGATGAGTTTGGAGATCATGATTGAAGAAAAGAACGAAAAAGGATTTGTGGAAGTAATGATTGATTTGGTTATGAGTAATGACATTGGTGTGTTTAGAACATTATAATATGTTTTGTTATATGTGATTTCTATATGCTATGTGTATAACATGTTCTATATGTTGATGATGACGTGAATTGATAAGTGTCTATGTTAGACCGTTTTAGTTATAGTGTTTTATGGTATTATCTGTCTGTCGTTATGTTGAAACTACCCTGAGACCGTAAGGTCAACCCGTTGGTGTTCGGAACACTGACTCTCTCCTACCATGTTGTCGTATCGGCAATTGCTGATATTGCAACTGGTAGATGGCTTAGCATGTAGCGATCTATTCGTACCCTACCAAGGAGAAGCAAGTACAAGTCGACTTTCTGGAAGAGACTTCTGAGGTGGCTGATGATGACAACTCGACTTGCGGTTGGAGAGCTTGGTCTACCAAAATCCAGAGTTGGACGACGAGTCTTAGTGTGTCTGACTAGAAGCTAGGCAATCCCCTCAGAGCATTGTACTCCATTGTAAGTTCTTAGTTACCTTAGCTCTATCATACTGTACCCCGGCAAAAGTTTTTAATTAGCACTAATGTTTTGGAACAAGTAAACGGGCTATGATTTTAAATGATGTTTTGAAAACGAGTTTCAAAGTGTGGTGTCTTGTGACATCTCGGTTTGGAACTTGAAAGGTGTTATGCTATGTGAGAACACGAGTTTTTAATTGTAACTATGTTTTGAAAAGTCTAAGTGTTCTCATGTCGTGTTACACTTGTAAAACAAAAAAGCCCTAATTTTCACTATATTTAATTTCAGTAACTGTAGTTTTCAAGTTGCCGAATCAGGGTGTTACAGTTATGGTATCCGAGCAATGGTTAATCTAAGAAACCTTATGCATGGACTTACATACTCTGCTGTGTGTCTTTGTGTGTGTGATAGTGTTAAGATAGCGATAGATAAGGATAGAAGTGCTAAGAGTACGCGGACGCTTTCCTGGACAGTGTCAGTTTTCGTCTACAGCGAAAGCGAGGGAGCAGAGATCAGTGTCGTCATGGGATGCTGACATGCAATTCGAATTTTCTTTTGTTGAACTCATCTTTGATGTGAACCCTTTCGTTTGTAATGACCCTTAAACTCTTGTTATGAGGTCTTATCCTTGACTAGAACCCTTCTTTTCTTGATTGAAACTTTTCCTGTATAAACCTTATGTGATGTCAAATTGCTTTGGCATGGCATTTGAAAGAACCTTTTTCTGAATATCTTAACCCATGATTCTGACGAAGCCTTGATTGTTGATAAACCCAAAGTTTCCTTTTTGATCTTTGACCAGACATTCATTCTTTCCTAAACTCTTGTTTGAAATGTTAAACCCCGGCATCCTGTACCAGTCCAATAGTTATCCCTAAGATATGAAGTGAGTTGAGAAGTGTTGTTAGGCAAGTGTTGTAAGGACCAAGGCGAATGAGGATTAGTTAGTATGAAGTAAGGAAGTATGAGTCTTGGAGGAAATAGAAGTGTCTTTTTGAGTCTTAGACGAGTAGTGAATTATGTAAGTGGTTAGGGCTAAGAGTTTTGATGACGGATTAATCAAGATAATGGTTTAGGTGGTGGTAAGATGAGGGAGAAATTAAGGTGATGCTTAGAACTTAGAGTCGTAAGTGTCTTAATTTGAGTTGGAAAATGGTTAGATAAAGGTGGATAAGTGAAGATATGGTAAAGTCGAGTGGGTAAGATGGTGGAAATTATGGTTAGAGTCTTTAAGTGATTGACCCAAGGTTAGGTAAAAGCTAGGATTTGGTGTGGTAATGGATAATAGGTCTTTGAAATGAGGAATTTTGATGGTTTAGAATATAAGGAAGAATCCTGGAAAGTGTAAAAAGGTTTAGAGTGTCTAAGTTATATGATTAAGTGTTTGAGATAAGGAGTGAGATAGTGCATGTCTCTTGAGGATTAGTGGTTGTTAGAGTAAAGGGAAGATGTAATAGTGATTGTAGGAGTCTGATGAGGATCAATATTTGGTGAGAAGTAAGGCAATAAGAGGGTAGATTGGAGTTAAGTGATGAGAAATCTTGTAAGAGTGACCAAAAAGGGGTGAAGGATAGGAGTATTTGGAGGTTAAGTCTAGAATGATAAATGTGGTGTATAGAGGTAAGAGTCATGTAAGTTGGGGAGTAGCTGGAAATGTGAAGTTTTTGAGGAATAGATCGTTTAGGCTTGAACCAATGAGAAAAGTTCAACCCCGAGTGTGGTAGTGTCTTGACCCAAATGAACGAAACCCTGTTGTTTCTGACCCCTATTTTGATATCTTTGAACCCTCACTTCTTTGTTGTCAATGAAACCGTGTTGTTTCTACCCACCCTATTTGTTATTGAAAGTCCTTTGAGGGATTACTTTTGCAAGTAATCCGTTCGATTTGCTCTTAAGAACGAGGAATAGACGGTGCAAGATTCCAAGACGCAACGATTGCGACAGTTAAAGAAGGAAGAAATTTCTTCAGAGAGCTACGCGTCCACAGATCAGACAGATTCTACGCCGTATTTCTCGAGGACGAGAAATCTTCAAGTTGGGGAGAATGTAACACCCCGCATTTTTCCCGTACGTGCGTGAACGAATTTTGTCCAAATAAACCTTGAAGTTCTGTTTTATAAAAGATTTTCAGAAAAGTATTTTACTTAATAAAGAAATAAAGTATTGATTTTCATGGAATTTTTATAAACCAAATGTTTTTATAAAAGATAAGTGAATGATTTTGATAATTGGATTTTTAAGAAATAAGTCGTGATTTTATTTAAAAGTGATTTTTCTTTGAAATGAAGTTTTTGAGTTGTTATCTTTGAAAATTTGTATCTTTTTAACCGTAATTCGGATTTTCATGATCTTTATATCAAAACAACCGTCTTGAAACATAGATTTTAAAAATATAAATTTCAGATTTTTCTGAGTGGTTTTATAAAAATTTATTTTCAGAATGGTGAAATACGAATTTTTGGAATATGAATTCTTTAAGAAAATAAATTTAATGATTTGGCTTGAAATTTCTATGTAATATGTGTTTGATTTAATGTGTGTGCTACATGAGAATTGTTGTGTGAATGTGAATTTAGAATTGATTGCATTAGTGTATGAATTAATAAGTAGAATGTTCAAGTAAATATGCTTAAGAAATAAAATGTAAAATTTATGAGTATGTGTGTATGATACGGTGGTGTGTGTATGTGTGTATGTATATATATGTGTATGTATGTACGTGTGTGAGTGTATGTAGGAGCTAGGATGTATAAATTTCTAGAAGCTTGTTGGATAAGAAACTAAATAGGATTAAGTTAGTAACCAAACTAAACTAAGTAGGAAACCCTAAATAGTTGCTAACTAATAGTTAAGCCTAGAATGACCCCTAAAGCCCTAGCCTCCTATACCTTGTCCCCTTCCATTTGATAAAATCCACCCATGCATCTTTTTGTAATCCCAAAACCGCCCCTCCCTCTTGTGTGTGACTAAACCTAAACTTAAGGGTATAAGAGGAATTCGTGACTTGGCCTATAAATTAGTGTTGCCTTAGTTCATTTTCTCCCATTCCATTTCATTTCTACACTTCCAAACACAAACACATCTCTAAGAACTTATCAAACTCTTAGAGAAAGAAAAGAAAAATAGAAAAAAAAGAGAGAAGAGGCCGAGACATAGGAAGAAGAAGGAAAAGATTAGGAGTTGAATCAAGCCCTCATTCTTGAAGATCTAAGTGCTAGGAGTTTGAAGATCAACCCTTGTCTTGGTGGGTGATTCGAAGAACCTAAAGAAGACTTTGTGTTAGTATAGATTTTCCTTTCTAGTTGTAGATCTACTTCTTGTTCTTCTTTGCATGTTGATTTTTATAAGTTTAAAGATGATTTTATGTGTTACTCATCTTTGATCTTGGACTTTAAGGACTTAAATAATTTGTAATAAGTTAAGCTTGTGTGTGATGTTCGGTTAAGGCTTTCCTTGTTAGATCTAATATTTTTATAACCAAAATCTTAAAGATCTAAAAGAAAACTAAGATTTTTGTGAGAACCTAAAATGAATCTCTTTGCATGTTAAGTTTTCTTGTTCAAACCGTGACCTATGTGTGTGTTTGTGATTATTTGACAAGAAAATCTATGATCTAAGTCTAATAAATGATAAAGTGAAATTCTTTGGCTTGCATGTTAAATCTTTATGCTTAAACCATGATCTATGTGTATTTTCATGTTTATTTGATGAATAATTTCGTGATCTAAACTTAATTTGTAAAAAGGTTTAATTCTTTGGCTTTGCATGTTAACTTTGTTGATGATCTTAGTTGATCTAAACGTATTCATGTAATTATCTTTGTTTAATAAATGAAAAGCTAAGATCTCTAGTTTGCATGTTAATTTTTAAGAGAAAGATCATGTTTTTCCTCTTTGTATGTGCCTCGGTTTTTAAGAAAAAAATTTAAGTAACAAGTTTTAAATTAATTTTTAAATATAAACATGTTTTGATCTATTGTTTGATTATGTGCATGTGTTGTGTTGTGAGGCCATTCGGCCATGTCTAATAAAAATTAGAATTTATGCTTTTTATTTTGGAAAAGGTTAATGCATGTTTGTTTTAGGATTAGATCTAATGATTTCTAGTACAAACATGTTATTTTCATGAAGATAAAATTAAATCTTTATTTTTGGTTTGAAAAAGAATTATGAACTTGAATTTATTTGTGTATGTGATGTGAATAAGTAATGAAGTGTGTTGCTTTGAGGAACTTGTCTTAAAAACCTACATGAGTTGCTTTGACTTTTATGATTCTTGTATGTTGAAAATGCATGAAAACCATGTTCTTTTTACATGATGACATTCGGCCACCCTAGGTATTAGGTAGGAAGCTATGGTTGTCCCTTGTTTAGGTTGCATACATGATGAGGTTAATTGAATTTAAGAATTCAAAAAAAAATATACATGCATGGAGTGGTTTATGATTTAAATTATTGTTTTGATTTAAGTTATGAAATAAATTAAAAATTGTTAATGTTTCTTCTAAAAGTGCTTTCGGTTTTTAGTCAAAATAAATGAAAATGATTTCATGATTGTACGTTTGTATTTGTGCATTAAATCTTTGCAATGTTGTACATAGAGGATTCGGTCAATACATGTTTAAAGTGGTAGGAAGACTTTCTTCATGGCTATGTCTCTAGGTGCATGATCTAGGTGCTTGTTGAAAGTGATGTGTGTGTCTTTTGTCTTTTCGGTTTTTTTAGAAAAGAAACTAAATAAGTTGATTTGATTATGATGATGACTTGATGATCTTAAGTTGTTATAATTATTTGTGATTAGAAAATAATAACCATATGTGTATCGGTTTTATTGAGTCAATTACAAGAGTAAGTTTAAATTATTTTCTTAAGTGTAATTAAGTTAATTTATTAAGATTAAAATTTAATTGATGCTTGAAAATATGATTTGTATGGTGTGTGTTTGTGGATGTTTGGTATGCTCTGAAACTTGGGTGTGATTGTCCTTTGTGCTAATTGAAATTGTTTGGAATTCTGTTTGTGAGTCTTGTATGTGAAAAATCTATGTCTGTATTTTAAAGAAATTGAAAATGTTTTATTTAAAGGGTATGATTTAAACAATTTAAATTAATTTGAGATTTTTATGTGATCTTCTTTGATTCGTGTTTGATAACACCTTGAAGTTTAGAAATTTAATAAATCAATTTGATTTGGTTTTAAAGCTTTATTTTCTAGAGTTTTGAATTTTGTTTAATGGTTCAGGAAAATGATTTTTCAACCAGAGTGTTTTAAACTAAGAAGAATGGGTTTGTTTTAATAAAAAGATTATTTTAAATTGTTTCAAAGTTTTCTTGAAAACCTTTTTATTTGAATTGGATTTGAAATCTTTTTGGACATTAGCAATGTGCTTTTAAGAAAGGAATTGTTTCAACGAGTTTTTAAATCGAAATTAAGAATTTATTGAAAACGTTCTAACGCACGGGAAAAATGTCTAGTTCGGGTAACGGACGCGAGGAAAACGTGGCAAGGCTATAGACTGGGAAATCTTGGAAAGTTTTCGGATGTGTCGTCATCGAGGTGAGTGAGAGTGCGGTGATCCCGTAACGTGGTTGCTCGCAATTCGAATAGATGGATTGCGAATGTACTGCGAATTATGCAATATAGATATGTGTGCTAAATGTTTACTTGTTTTATTACATGCTAAATGTTTATTAGTTGTGCATATTTTATTCTGTTAGAAATTGTTTGATTATGTCTGGATAGTGAAACAATAATAATGAAACCGTGAAAGTAATGAGATAAGACTGGGAAGAGGAAAGAGATGCGAATGAGAGATATGAGAAATAATTAGGTAAGAGATATGATGAGTTAAGACTAGAGAAAAGGTTATAAGAAATGATCAAGAAATAGATAATTCGTGATGCGAATTGAATGCAAAAGAGATAAATAATGAAAGAAAGAAAATTGATATTTGAGTTAAAAAGAAAAGTTCTTAAGATAAGAAATACACGAGGAGGCGAGCGGAAGCGTGGTGATGATGGGCGATGCTGATAGTGATGTGGAGCAACAACCAAGGAGAGCGACGTTGATGGTGTTACCGAGCAACAACTGAGGAAGAATGATGCTGATGATGATGCTGCTGAGCAATGGCTGCTGAGAAAGATGCTGAGGAGCGCTGATGAGCATGAGCTGATGAGAATAATGCTGTGAGATGCATGAGAAAGCGATTCGAGGCAAGATTGCCGTTGAGATTTAGAGGGAACGAATTGCGCTTAGTGGTCGGGTTTCATTGAAGGGATGCACCAAGGATGAACCGACTAGTAGGATTAAGCCGCTAACTAAAACGTTAAAACATTAAAAGACTTTAAAAGACGCGGTGAGGTATGAGTGTTGTATCGAAGTAGTGGAGAGGAAGATACTATGGGTATCTGCGGATACTCAAGTGGAGATTGCATGAGGGGAGGACGATGACGGTGAAACGTCAAGAAGTCTAGAGTATATTTTCTAGGCAGAACAAACTCCACATGTGGCGTACTAAAGTGGTAGGGACTGGGTCCAATGTCGTGGTAAGTTCTGCACTGCAGACTAGAATTATACTGTCGCCCCCTTGAATGCAAGTCTAGAATAGTGAGAGGGACTGGAACGGGGCATTTGTGATTGCCGCTGAGAGCATGCCTGATTATATGATATGAATGAATTATATGATTGAATTGATTTAAGGCTGTAGTCCTCCTGGTCTGGGACCATTTGATTGTGAAACAGCTGTCGTGCCCGCGTGGTAAAGGTCCTGTACTCCTGTTTGCTTCCGACTAGGTTGGGTGGATGACCGAGGAGATGTAGACGTGTGTGACTTCCTCAATGATGATGTTCCCCCCATCATTGAGTGAACCGGAATGCAAAAACTTAAAAGACAAAATAATCAAAAGAAAAGTACACTGAAGATATTAAGCATCGATTAAGATTTATAAGACTAGTATATAAGAAAGGATTCTTGGAACGCGCGATGAGTTTGGAGATCATGATTGAAGAAAATAACGAAAAAGGATTTGTGGAAGTAATGATTGATTTGGTTATGAGTAATGACATTGGTGTGTTTAGAACATTATAATATGTTTTGTTATATGTGATTTCTATATGCTATGTGTATAACATGTTCTATATGTTGATGATGACGTGAATTGATAAGTGTCTATGTTAGACCGTTTTAGTTATAGTGTTTTATGGTATTATCTGTCTGTCGTTATGTTGAAACTACCTTGAGACCGTAAGGTCAACCCATTGGTGTTCAGAACACTGACTCTCTCCTAACATGTTGTCGTATCGGCAATTGCTGATATTGCAACTGGTAGATGGCTTAGCATGTAGCGATCTATTCGTACCCTACCAATGAGAAGCAAGTACAAGTCGACTTTCTGGAAGAGACTTCTGAGGTGGCTGATGACGATAACTCGACTTGCGGTTGGAGAGCTTGGTCTACCAAAATCCAGAGTTGGACGACGAGTCTTAGTGTGTCTGACTAGAAGCTAGGCAATCCCCTCAGAGCATTGTACTCCATTGTAAGTTCTTAGTTACCTTAGCTCTATCATACTGTACCCCGGCAAAAGTTTTTAATTAGCACTAATGTTTTGGAACAAGTAAACGGGCTATGATTTTAAATGATGTTTTGAAAACGAGTTTCAAAGTGCGGTGTCTTGTGACATCTCGGTTTGGAACTTGAAAGGTGTTATGCTATGTGAGAACACGAGTTTTTAATTGTAACTATGTTTTGAAAAGTCTAAGTGTTCTCATGTCGTGTTACACTTGTAAAAAAAAATGGCCCTAATTTTCACTATATTTAATTTCAGTAACTGTAGTTTTCAAGTTGCCGAATCTGGGTGTTACAACTATCGCATCACAATATCCAAGTATCAACAAAGGGAAGTCCTAACTCATCTTTTATTTTTTATTTTTTTGTTTTCGGATTTGTTTTGTTTAATGTACTTTGGTTTTTTTTAATAAAATCTTAGGAATAAGTAATACTCTAAGTTTGGGGGAGGATGTTTATGGAATTGGTTTGGATGCATTTTTCTTGCCCATTGTTAGTGTTGATTTGTCTCTAGGCAAATTGTACATAAATGTTTTTGGTTGCTCTGTGATTTGATGATGTAGATATTTGATTGGGGAATACAATTTAATTCTTTTTGTACATAACTTACTCTTATTTGCTGAAATTTTTATGAAATCATTTAGTTGGTTAAATTTTTTCTAAAATGCATGATTAGCGAATTGTCCATGCCTTGTGAGATTTGAGCCAAAAGGGGTGGTCACATTATGCCACCATAATTTTTCTTGAATTGTTGGACATTATTCATTATGGATCAGGCACTTTGTTTTTTTTTTTCAAAATTGCTGAGAATCTCATAAATGCATAGAAGTGATTTAGGTATTGGTTTATTTAGCCCATTTTAAGCCAAAATAATAAACCAAATAACTTGTCCTTTGTTAGCCATTTTTAGCCTATTGTGTATAATCCATTTTTTTCGAAACTCCTCAAAAGCCTTAATTTGTGAACAACTCATAGAAGAAAGGAGTTTTGGAATAAAAAAGTGTGTGTTTCAGTCCTATCGTGAGCTAGGGTTACCTACCCCATGTAATAGCCCTTCAATGATTTAGGAACCCTTTAGATGGACTACAGCCGATCTCCTCAGACATCAGACGTTGGGTCATAAGCCAACGATAGCTCACCCAAGCCCGAAGAAAGACATGGTCAACACGAGGACAATGAGATTTAATTATGGAGTATATCTCCTACAAATAATGGCAGATTTGATCAAGATATATGATAGATTTATCTCAATAATTATGAGATAATAGAAAGATATGTTATTTATCTATATGATTATTTATCATAATAGATAATCCAATCTTTCCAAAGAGATAAGATAAAGGAAGATTATTCTTAGAGATAAGAAATTTATCTCTAAGAATAATACAATATCCCATGAAGACTCTATAAATATCAACATCCGCTAAAGAATGAAGACACAACAATAACAACACCAAAATCAGTATACACATACTCTAGATATGGTAGTTGCATCCAACCCGATCATGAAGGTCCATCAACCAATTGAAGCTTGCTGCCCAGCTACAACAAGCCTATACACATATGAAGAAGTTCCATGACCACATAGTCCTCCCCAAGTGTAGGGGGCATATCGCTTATTAATCTTAAGGGAAGCACTAATCCATCCTGTTCTCCACCCGATGCACAATCTCAACGTGCCTTATAGAACTACGTAGTCTTGATCCCCAAAACCATAGTTCGAACGGTTACGTAGAACCAAGAGCCCACTCTGGTCAAACTAAATATCCTTCACAAAGACCTTCATCCTTAACAAGCTAAGGGACCTCTGTCTGACTTGGACAAAACATTGTTACTGTCTGTGGGAAATGTTAAATTACTAATCCCACTAACATACTCAACCATGACGAAAAAGATGAAGAACTCCAACAAGGAATACAACAAACAACTCCAATAAAGATCAAATCTCCTCGTCTCAAAATAGGGAAGAAATTTGTACCCAAATTATTTATTTGTTAATTTGTGCCATACATAATTTTGTAATCTTCATCACCTGTATGCTTGAAATGCACAAGCAATACTCTGATTGGTGTTTTCTGGAATATCATTATAGCCTCCAAAGGCCAACGAAGACACCACTTATGGCAAACCAGCGACACCCCAAACGCAATAGCGGAAGGAAAGAGGAATTAAGTACAATGTGTGCGGCCAGCCAGAGAAAAAGAGACCTATTGATATTGAACTTGTCATGGCCACTAAACCATTGATCCATGAGAAGGAGGCAAAAACCAATTTCAGTATGTCCACGACTTGTCTACCACATGGAGGAGAAAGAAGGGAAACTGGAACCAACCACACGCCAGTTCAGGTCTCCGAGTAGATTAGAAGCGAATATGGCTCGCAACATCGTTAACTTTGAGCTCTTCCATCGCCGACGTAAAGCTCGGATAGAGCGAGCTCCATTTCCACTGCAGAACTAACATTGTTGGTTCTGGATTATCGTCCAGGATTTCCTCTATTGTTTCCAAATTTGAACATCACAGTCCTGGATCGATCAAAATCCGTAAGGGATCGGAGACACAACATGCGAACGAAGACATCAAGCTAGCACTTCTCATCACCGTCTTTGCTCTAGATCCGCGACCACCGAATCTGCCACCTGAAACTCGACCCACGAAAAAGAAGAAGAAGACAAAGAGGGAATATCTTGAATAGCTGTGATGTGCGCCTCCGATTCCAATAGGCTCCAAAAGTCGAATAGGACCACCGCCGACAATATCAAGCTCTCTGTTCCCCTCCAAATTGGAGACGTGACCAAGACCGGTCTAATGATACCTTCGCCTCTTTACCATCGTTCACAAAGAAAAGAAGAAAATATCAAAATAAGAAACCTTAGGGTCCTAGTAATAAGGAAATTAGGCTGCAGGCAAAAAAACGAGAGAATGGGCCATGGCGGAAGTTGTCGTCCAAAACAAAAGTGGGATATCGTTCCCACATGCACTGGGGAGGTCTGGTAGTAATTTGTTTGTTACTAGCTTCGCCTTTGTGATTGTCTCTTTTAGGTTTGGTTGGTGGATAAGGTTCCCTTCCCTTGTATGGCCCTTTGCCTTTTCCTTTGATTGGGCTATAGTTCTTGGGCGGTCGTAGGCCCTTTTCATGTGCATCTTTGGCCTTCAAGTCATTTTCATAGGTTAGGCACATGTTCACTAGTTGTGGGTAGCTTCGGATACCTTGGTATCCAAAAGCCATTTTGATTTCAGGACGAAGGCCATTCTAAAATTTGACGCATTTAGACCTCTCGTTAGGGTTGAATTGATAGTAGGGAGAATACTTAATGAGCTCCTCAAAATTTGCAACGTATTCCCCCACGCTCATACTTCCTTGTTTTCAGTTCAAGGAATTGAATTTCTTTCCTTCACTAGATGTCTTCCGGGAAGTACTTCTCCAAGAACTCCTCCTTGAATTGGTTCCATGTAATCTCTCTTGGCTTAGCCTCCAAGAGTTGTTTGGTGTGCTCCCACCAATTCTCGGCTTCTCGGGAAGTATGAATCTCCTCGGCCTCGGGAAGGAGTATGAATCTCCTCAACCTCGGGAAGTGAAAAGACACTTCTGGTACCTAAAAGAATAACAAGAGAGTGAGACATTTCATCAAAGAATAAGAATTAGCATTTAAATAAAATCAACATACAATAATTCATAACAAACATAGCAATTATAAGAAATCACAATCATAAATCATTCATATGTGTATGGTGCATGCTCAAATCCAATGTATGCATACGAATGCATGCCCTTCTCTTAAGACAATCCAATCAGTGGATCCGATTTCCACCCGAATCCATTCTCTGGATTCTATCCTTTTCAATTCTCAAATATGGATTTCTTTCCATTGGATCCAATCATTGGATTTCTCTTTTCATTTATTCTCCAATCCAGATTCCTCATTCCATTCTCAATCATTTTCCTCACATCACCCTTCACTCCCAGGAAAAACCAAGTCGGGAGGATGTCTCACAACCAATGCTTGCCTCGGTACTTGATCACTCTCAGATCCAAGTACAACTAGGGATACACTCCCGAGTTGGGCTCTAGCCGAGGCAACCCTCAACCAGTCAATGGTGTGTCAAGGTTACTAGTAGAATTTTTGTGGTTACTGCATAACCGATCCCCAACACAGGTAGCTAATCTGGTCCTCTAGTGGATCTATGCTTTACCCACTAACAATTGCCGCGGTTGTTTAATTAGCACAACCTAGTAACGTATCACCCTCGATATACGATGCAAAGAACTATCACGTCATGTCTTTCCCATACCCTTACTATCCTTCCTTATATCTCCATGTATGATGCATCATTTTCCTCACTCTTGATTAAACTTGGACTATATCATTCAATTATATTTTCCATTTTCATTAAATCATTCTTTTCTCTTTCATTCTTCTATGTCCAAGTCCAATTAAGAGTGTTTGCCTTTTGTATAACATTATCATAGGTCCTTGGGTCTTTGGAAATGGATTAGTAGTTGTTTCTTTAGTTTAAATTTCAGTTTGCTGTCAAATATGCCTTACTGATACAGGGTTAATAAGTTAAGTCAGTGACTTAACCAGTTAACTCTGTATTTCAGTAACCAAATCTGTACAAATTTACACTATATAACCGGTTATGCTTGTCTCGTAACTAGTTATACATGACAGTACATACCTGAAACTGCAGTTCCACCTATATTAGCCAATTACTAATCAATTTCCAGTATGATTTCCTATATTAGTCAATTACAAATTTACACTATAATTTCATATGCATGCTATCATAAGTTCATACCACTATTATTCAGTTATATCATAATCATATTAGCCTATGTGTAATTCTCATCCAATTCCTTTACATGGTTTTTTAAACATACTCATAAACAACCATACATGATCAATTTCATAATAATTTCATTTACATAATCAATTATTAACTCAACACATTATAATCAATTCCATTCACATAATCATTCCATTTACATTCATTTCATAATCAATTTCACCATAATCCATTTCATTCCAAACATATTCATATTCATTTTTTAATTTCAAAATTAAGATACTCATTAATCATTCAATTATTCAAACTTATTAACTTACTAATAAAACCCTAATCCTATTCTAAGAGAAATAGTTGCTCTCTTACCTTGATGGAAGGGAAGTGACGAAGCCTTGCTTTGAACTCTCCTCCTAGGCCTTCAATCCACTCTTCCATTTGGAGTTTCGATCCTTCCGTTTTAATTTTCTGATGGAAGTCTCCACTCTTTCAAAGTGTTCCCCTTCTCTAGTATTTTTCATGAGGCACCATGAGGAAGGGAAATTTAAGTCCTCCTTTGGTATCATTTCATTTAAGTCCATAGTGCATGTGTTCTTAGATAATCAGTTGCCTAACTGGCACTTTTTATACTACCTGCAAAATCAATTAAGTGCATTTTTCTAGGTATCCATTGTGTTTGGATCCTTAGTGATTAGTTGCATCTCTTCATGAATATCAAGGATACTGTGAGGTTAAAATATAAATAAACAATTAATTTTATATATGCACTAATCACAAAGAATGAGTCATGCTTCATGCAAGATATTTCAAGATAAAACAAGCATGCTCATGCACACACATGCATGTCCTTATATATCAATGCACTATGATAACATCACATATAGAGTATAATCATGTGATAAAAGATAATCAAAAATTTAAACACGCATGATATAACATACTATATGTGAAAGGTAGGACTATACCATGAAAAATAATCATGTGCTAAAAAGATTTTCAAAAAGATTACAGCACACATGATTTAATTTTAATGTAAGCAAAATTTGGAATAGTCCAAGTATACCTTAGACTCGTTGATCAAGGAAGTACTTTTCTTTACCCATTGCTTCTTGCTTGAAGTCCTTGACCTTATGATTTTACATTTTTGCATATTAGAAGCTTTGGTTGAGAACATCTTCCTCCTTTGATCATATTACTTATCTTTGGACCATTGAGTTATTGCTTTCATTGACTTCCCCTCACCTTGTCCAATTGGTTCAAGCTTTGGTTTAATTTCCTGCACAATTGCAACACTAGAAGAACCTTTTGGTACCCATTTCATCTTGGGTCCTTTGGGGTTAGTCTTAGGTTCCTTGGGTAACTTTGGAACCCATTGCAAATTATTTCTCATGCTATAATTTTTACGATAAAAGCACAAATGAGAAATATGTTACAAACAACAACAATAATTACATGTAATGGGTTTGGATGATGATTTGACTTTTTCAAAATTATTTTCATGAAACTTAGAATTTTTGTCCTCACATTGAAAAATGCAATTGTCAACAACTTTACTTGATTTTTGGATATCCACATTATTTTCAATTTCATCAAGTTAAGAATTTAAACAAATAAATTTTTCAATGTTATTACATTCAAAAAGTGCATCCTCAACTTGCTTTTCAATATGAAAGTAATTTTCAAAAATAGTTGAGGAGCTATTTTCTAAGGACAACACTTTATCAAAAATATTTTCATATTTCAAAATATCAATTTTATTTTCAATTAAGGATAATTTTTTAAAAGAGTCCAAGTTTCTATCTTCCAAAGATATCAAATCATCATGCAACTCATTATAAGCAAATTGTAGTTTATTAGAACAAAAGCTATTTTGAATTACCTCAAGGTCCTCATGGGCCAAGTAATCGGATGATTCATTTTCATCTTCCATTGATTCCTCATCCAAAAAGCTTGATTTCTCCATTGAGTCCATGAAACTTTCAAATAGTCTCTCTAGGTCATCGTCATTGCTTATTGAGCTACTCCCCACGCTTTCAGTTTCATCATCATATTCTTCTTCCAGAGAGTTAGTCCTTTCAAGCTCTATGTCATTTTCTTGTATCTCATATATCCTGTGGACACTAACACTTTCACGAAGACCATTAGTAGCATAGTGTGTGTTCAAAGTGTCCCACATATCCTTAGCATTCAAACAATTTTAAATTATAGCACATGCATCATCGTTCAAAGCATTTTTCAAAATATGCATAGCTTGAATATTGAATGAAGAGTATTTTTCATCAAAATCATTTAAAACATGTTTTGGCTTAAAATCAAAACCATTAAGAACAACATGCCATAAACGAAAGCTAATAGATTGTAAAAATATTTTCATTCTAGCACTCCAATAATGAAAATTATTTCCATCAAAAATTGGTGCTTCATAGAATGTAAATCCCTCCATATTAAAATAAAAATAATCCCAATGCTATCAATTTAAAAGGATCGTTCAACTCGGGCTGTTAAGCCTTTAAATAGAGCACGAAGCTCTGAAACCAATTGTTAGCATTGACAGCCGCCGTCACCCAAGAAGGAGGTGAATTGGGTTTTTATAAAATCATTGGCAAACGTTCGAATTAAAACCTTTTCAATAAAAACATATATGATTTGTAGCGGAAAACTAAAATAACATTGAAAACGATTACACGCAAGAGGATAATAATAATAAGAGAAAATGGTTTATTTGGTCCCCCAAAGATACATTGGGCATCAGCTTAGTCCCCGAAAGATTGTGGGCATCAATTTAGTCCCCCAAAAGATCAAAATGGGCATCATGTTAGTCCCACCGTTAATAAATCCGTTAATAATATTAAAAAAATAATGAAAAATTCCGAAAAATAATTAAAAAAATTCCAAAAATTTTATAAAAATCTGTAAAATATTTTAAAAAATATTGACTTTTTTTTATATGCTAAAAATTAATAAAAAATTCCGAAAATTTTAAAAAAATTATGAAAAAAGTGTATTTCTTTTTTTTAAAAAAAATATTTATAAAATAATAAAAAATTATGAAAATAAGAAAGTCAGACAAATTTTAAAAAACATGCAAAATATTTTTTAAAATATTCTGAAAATAATAAAAATTTCATCAATATATTTTTAAAAAATAGGTAAAATACTTTTTATAAAAAAATCTGAATTTTATTTTTTTTTTAAATTTTATAAACTAAATCTACTTTTGCACAAGGGTTATATGGGTTAGAACATTACAATTTAAGAATTTTCAATAAAAAATTCAGAATTTTTAGAAAATTAAAAAATATTCGAAAATTACTGTAAAATATTGAATTAAATTTTAAACTTTCTTATTTTTTAAATATTTTTCCGAATTTTCAATAATATTTTACAGCTTTCCAAATTTTTTATTATCTTTACGAATATTCTATTACTTTTTAGAATATTTAAAAACGAAAAAAAATTAAAATATTCAAATTCTTTAAAAATATATTTATGAATTTTTATTATTTTATAAATATTTAAAGAAAAAAGAAAGACACTTTTTTCATAATTTTTAAAAATATTTTACAGATTTTATAATTTTTTATTATTTTCTGAATTTTTTATTATTTTTCGGAATTTTTATTGTTTTTTACGAATTTTCTATTACTTTTTAGAATATTTAAAAACGAAAAAAATAAAATTTTCAAATTTAAAAAAAAATATTTTACCGCTTTTTTAAATTATATTTATGAATTTTTTATTATTTTATAATATTTAAAATAAGAAAGGCACTTTTTTCATTTTTTTAAATATTTTACAGATTTTATAATTTTTTATAATTTTATTAATTTTTTATTATTTTTCGGAATTTTTTATTATTTTTTTAATATTATTAACGGATTTTTTAACGGTGGGACTAACGTGATGCCCATTTTGATCTTTGAGGGACTAAATTGATGCCCAAAATTTTTCGGGGACTAAGCTGATGCCCAGTATATCTAATAATAATAATAATAATAATAATATAAAAACTAATACACGTAGATACGTGTGGTGGACCTGGCTAGGCCGAGCTCCCCATAAACCCCGCTAAAAGCTCAAGGACCTAACAAGGGACCTATTGAACGCTTGGCCGAGCTCAGGGCTCAACGGCCGAACAAGCGCCAGATACAGGCCGACCTCATGCCTCTGCTCAGGTCCGATCTCCGTACGTCTTCCCAGGTCCGACATCACCCCAAAGATTCCGACACCAAGGACATGATGACGTCCCCCAGCCTTATCCGCAAGGACAGCTCACCACTCCTAGCTCATTACAGGGTGGCCCTACTTGGGCCCCAAGTTGGCCCATTAGGGCAACCAGCTCCCCCTATAAGTAGCTCAGTACTACATGGGGCAAAGGTACGTCCTCTTACCCTAATCACCACCCTCACACACCAGTGATTAGGGTATCTCTTTGGCTTCCCCTTTGGCCACTAGAGGACTCCCAACAAACATCACACATAAACCCTAGGCAGAGTCCCCTCTAAGGTAGATTTCCCTCCTTAGAGGTTCTCCTCGCCCTAGGACATCACATTGGCGCCGTCTGTAGGAAACCAGATAAAATCACTCCCACCAGTACCTACCATGACTAAACACACATCAACCCAGAAAAAGAAGAAAGAGTTCCGCGAGGAACGTAGCCCCGATCAGCCTCTACAGTTTGCTGTCAACAGGACACCAGATCCCCCCCTTGCCTCCCCCACCTAATTCAACCGCAAGCTTCCCAGTTTGTAATATCTCGGGAGGTTTCGCCGGTGGTGGTGAGACCAAGGCGGAGAGGAAAAAGTACATCAACCAAATCTTGGCCGTTCGCCACAAGCAGATCTACAAGAGACCACCTCAAAAGGTACCCATTAGTTTCTCTAATCACGACCTGGAAGGCATAGTCCCTAACCACAACGATCCAATGGTGGTTGCGGCCATGATCGCCAACTTTAAGGTCGCCCGGGTCCTGGTAGACCAGGGCAGCTCAGCCGATATCCTCTTTATGCAGACCTTCCAGGCGCTAAAGTTGAAAACCTCTGATCTCCGAAGCTTCGAAGGAAAGCTGTTTGGATTCGCGAACGAGGCGATCCATCCTGTAGGAGCAATCCACCTCCCGGTAACCCTAGGCGAACAACCTTCGGCCCGAACGGAGATTGTCAGATTCCTGGTAGTCAATTGTGATTCCCCCTACAACGCTATCTTGGGAAGAACCTGTTTGCAGGCCTTCGGAGCAGTAGTTTCAACAGTTCATCTAGCGTTAAAATTCATCGGCTCAGACGACGCACTCGTCACGATCAGGGCAGATCAGGTCAGAGCCCGACTTTGTTACAATGCAAGTCTACGGGGAAAAGTAAAGGAGAAAGAGAATGAGGAGCTCGTCGGACCGATGTTGGCTAAAGGAAGAATCTTGTTAGCCGACCTGGACGTCCGGGCAGAGCAAGACGACTTGAGACCCTCCCCACAAGGAAATTGGTCGGCTGTCCCGATCAACCCTTCCGACCCTAGTAAAACCCTCAAGGTGGGATCCGACCTCTCCCCAGAAATCCGAGAAGCAATAATAGACCTACTGCGAACCAACTCGGACTTATTTGCTTGGACCTCGGTTGACATGCCAGGAATTGACCCGAATTTCATCTGCCACAAGCTGAGTGTAGACCCGAAGGCCAAACCAGTAGCTCAGAAAATGAGGCGAGTAGGGACGGAGAAGGCGAAAGTCATCCAGGAGAAAGTTTCCGACCTATTGCAGGCAGGGTTCATCAAAGAAGTCTCATACGCTGAGTGGGTAGCAAACACCGTCCTGGTGAAGAAAGCAAACGGCAGCTGGAGAATGTGCGTAGATTATACCGACCTCAACAAGGCATGCCTAAAAGACCAATACCCACTGCCGATCATCGATCAGCTCGTCGACAACTCGGCGGGCTACCAACTGTTATCTTTCATGGATGCTTACTCAGGTTACAATCAAATCCCCATGTACCCCTCAGACCAGGACAAAACTACTTTTACAACCGGAAAGGCAACCTACTGCTACACTATCATGCCCTTTGGACTGAAGAATGCCGGAGCAACCTACCAAAGGATGATGAACAAAGTCTTCAACGGCATCGAAGGTGATATTATGGAGGTGTATATTGACGATATGATTACCAAGAGCATAAAAAAAGAAGACCATGTCAAAGACTTGGCTGCTGTACTAGAGCGTGTTAGAGCACACAATATGAGATTGAACCCAGAAAAGTGCACTTTTGGCGTTCCAGCAGGCGCCTTCCTCGGCTTTATGTTATCAGAAAGGGGGATCGAGGCCAACCCCAATAAATGCCGAGCTATCTTGGAAATGAAAAGCCCCACCGACCTCAGAGGAGTGCAACAACTAGCAGGAAGGATGGCCGCGCTTTCAAGATTCCTCCCCCAAGCTGCCAGAAAAGCCTTACCTTGGTACCAGCTACTAAAGAAAGGAGCAGCTTTTAATTGGGACCAGGAGTGCGAAGCCTCCTTCTTGGCACTTAAAGAGTATATTTCATCCCCCCCAATCCTCTCTAGTCCCGCCCAAGGAGAAACCCTCTTCATTTACCAGTCAGCAGGAAGTTCGGCACTTAGCTCGGTGCTGATCCGAGAAGAGGGTAAGAATGAGTTGCCAATCTACTTTATAAGACGAGCTTTGCAAGGCCCCGAGCTCCGCTATACTAAAGTGGAAAAATTCGCGTTTTGCCTTATCCTGGCTGCACGGCGTCTTCGGCAATACTTTCAAAGCCATCCTATTGTCGTAAGAACGGCCCAACCTATAAAACAAGTCCTTCAGAAGCCGGACCTCACAGGAAGAATGATGGCTTGGGCGATAGAATTGTCCGAGTTTGATATTTCCTATGAACCAAGAAAGGCGGTCAAGTCTCAAGTGCTCGCAGACTTTGTGTCCGAGTTCACATAGCCCCATCCAAGCCCTAACTCGGACACTTGGGTTATATACGTCGACGGATCAAGCAACCAGAAAGGAGCGGGCGCAGGAGTAATTCTGGAAAATGCAGAGGGAATCAGCATTGAATATTCTCTAAAATTCAAGTTCCTCGCCTCGAATAACCAAGCAGAGTACGAAGCCGTCCTCGCTGGTCTTCGCATGGCCAAGGAGCTCGGCGCATCCGAAGTCCAAATTTTGAGCGATTCCCAGTTGGTGGTGTCCCAGATCACCGGAGACTACCAGGAAAAAGAACCTATTCTGCAAAAGTACTTAGATAAAGTCAAAACCCTGGTTCTAGAATTTGAAAAATTCTCCATTAACCATATCCCCCGAAGCTCCAATTCCCGTGCCGACGTTCTTTCCAAGTTGGCAAGCACCAAGGGCGGAGGGAACAACAAAAGCCTAATTCAGGAGCAAATTTCAAACCCAAGCGTGGTGATGGCCATCTCGATCTCAACAACCTGGATGGACCCAATAAGGTCGTTTTTGGAACACAATATCGTCCCGGCTGATCAGAAAGAAGCAAGAACCTTAAGACGGAAGGCGGCAGAGTATGTCGTTATAGATGGGATCCTCTACAGAAGAGGAATGTCATCTCCTCTTCTGCGGTGTCTCACTCTTGACGAAGCCCAGGAGGCATTGGACGAAGTTCATGGGGGGTTTAGGAGCCACCACGTCGGAGGCAAATCCTTAGCACGAAAAATACTAAGGGCTGGATATTTTTGGCCGACCTTAGTGGCAGATTCTATTGACCACGTTTGCCGATGTCCCAAATGTCAATTCTTCAGTGACATTCATCAGAAACCGTCTAAGGAGCTGCATTCCCTGGCATCACCTTGGCCCTTCAGCATGTGGGGAATGGACATCGTGGGACCATTCCCAACAGCACCAGGTCAACTAAAGTTCATAGTGGTAGCCGTGGACTACTTTACCAAGTGGATCGAGGCTGAGCCACTAGCCACCATCACATCGGCAAGAATCCAAAAATTCTTCATGAAGCAAGTCGTTTCTCGCTTCGGGCTCCCGCTAACATTAATCACCGATAATGGCAGTCAGTTTGCAGCCAACAATTTCCAGATATTGGCAGAAAACCTCGGTATTTCCCACCATTTTTCCTCAGTTGAACATCCCCAAACCAACGGACAAGCTGAAGCCGCCAACAAAGTTATCGTGGATGGACTAAAAAGGAGGATTTTGGAAGCTAAGGGATTATGGGCCGAGCTCTTACCGGAGGTCCTTTGGTCAATCAGAACCACGGTCCAGACCTCTACAGGTGAAACCCCGTTCAAATTAACCTATGGCTGTGACGCGGTCATCCCCATTGAACGAAGAATCCATACCTTCAGGATGAGGGAGAGACCCACAGGGCAAAACATAAGTTTGATCAAAGAAAATCTAATCCTGGCCGAAGAAGTCCGAGAAGCGGCATCGGTTCGAGAAAAGAAAGCAAAAGAAAGGCAAGCCAGGCAACACAACAAAGAAGTTCGGCCCAGGTCGTTCGAGGTAGGAGATCTGGTACTCCGAAGGGCCGATATTGGCCTCAAGAACCGAATAGACGGGAAGTTCGCCCAAAACTGGGAGGGCCCCTACAGAGTAATCTCAAAAACAAACTCTGGGGCGTACCGACTAGAAACTCTTGAAGGCTCCGAACTTAAGAACTCGTGGAACGTCGCGAAACTAAAGATATATTACAGTTAGTCTCACCTCGGTAGATTACCATTGTTTGCAAGGAATGATGTACTGATCCTTTAAGTAATGAAAAGAACTTTTTTTTTTCTCTCAAGTGCCACAGTCTTACATACGTACGTACTAGCTTCTCATTTAGCATTAGCCACCTAAATGTTGCATGGCGCTACGAACAGCTTACATCTCCTAAAAGAGACCGGCTTGTATGCACAATGTACAAGGGATACCCGATGATGTACAGCTTGCAGTGAAATGTTTTCACATCTCTTCACTCAGCAACCTCTTCTACATCGGGGCTGAGGATACCCACCTCGGCCAAGACGGGTAATCCGAGTTCCCCACCGTATTCCCTTATATACAGTGCCTCTTTTCAGAGAACACTTATAAGCCTACTGCACTTACTGAGATATTCAAGTTAAAACTCACTCCTTCTTAATTCACATTCAACTTACATTTTCAAAATTTCATAGTACCTTACAGGGTTTCAAGTTAAACCTTAGGCTTAAAATAAATAAAGCATGCAACAAGTTAAAAACAAAACTTGCATTGAAATTTATAATGTGCTACAAGTATGATCCAAACAAAGGTCACACTATGAAAAGCTGTTGTACACAAAACATAGTACTTGCACAAAATATTAGCCGTCCAGCATAAGGGGCTTACGCTAACTCATCCTCCACATCGGACAGTATAACTGAACTCGGATCAAACTCCTCGTCAGTTTTCTCTTCCAACGGGTTCGGCAAATCCGCCTCGGGTTGGTTCAGATCGACTTCCACACCGTCCTTGTCATAGTCGACCAGCTTCCCATCTTCAACCCCGAACCCAGCGGAGGCACCAATAACTCGGATCCTCAAGCCCGGATTTAAATGCAAAAGTTGCTCCACAGCTCCGGCAAAAATCTTGTTACCAAATTTCTCAAAACTAAAATCAGCTTCATGCGCCGCTACCTTATGCTTCAGAGCTTGAGCAACCCTTTTCTCAAGCTTCGCCTCCACTTGCCCCATCTCGGCCAAGCCTTCCTTTCGACCAGCTTCTTTCACCTCAACCCTTGCTTGCGCAAACCGAGCTTCATGATCCTTAAGAAGCTCCTCCACCTGTTGACGGTGTTTTTCCTCCAGATCGGCCAACTTTTGCTCAGCGGCCCTGGTACTGGTCCTTAGCTCGACCACCTCAGTTTGGATTTTGGCACGACTCCTTTTTTGATCGGCCGATATCCCTGCAGCTACTTCATCTCCATACTTGGATAGAACACTAAAGAGATTGGTAGCCCTCTTCAGATGAAATGCTAACCCCTCGGTCATCATCTTCAGCTCATACCCCGAAAGATTAACAACAGCTTCTTTAACCGACCTCTTGACAACAGGCGACCGGGGTGGAGCATCAGCGGCACTATCGACCTCCGCGCTGGTCGCCGGCGATTGGGCGAGGAAACTGAAGGTCGGATGAGTAGAGTCGGGCAGTGTCGGCCGAGCAGCAGGTTCAGTGGCTGCTCGGGAAACATTTTCTCCCCTCTTCCGCTTGCGGCCCTCCAGGGACGCTTTCAAAGCCCTTGCCGACATGGTGGACCAATATTTCTCTGCGAAAAGAAAAAGAAGCACATTAAATAAATGGAAAGGACTTGACAAAGACAAGACATCAAGAAATATTACCGATCTCAGTTAAAACCACGTCATCCGCACAAGTCATGAATACCCCAACGCCGAGCTGAGATTTTCGACTAAGGTATTCAGTAAGAAAATGCAAAGCCGCCTCCGCCTCGGCAGCGTCAAGAGTCACTCCCGACCATTGTTGGGGTGTGTCTCGATGTCGATTAAAAAACTCTTGGGTCCACTGCAAAGGAAATTTTGGCCCCGCCTCATCTCGGAACCAAGGTCGCCCGTTACCGACATATTTATATTTGAAGAACCTGTGTTTAAAATGTTTCCAAGACTCGGCGAATAATCCGAGAAGCCCATAGCGAGCTCGAGCCTTGGTGGACACCCACAACCGACCAGTCACCCCCTCTTTGTTTCCAACGAAGGGGTTGTATATCCAAAGGAAGAGCTTAATGGTACATGTCAGCCCCTTTGCCCCGCAGTACCTCTGGAAGGCCCGGAGGAAGGACCAAGTGTTCGGATGCAGTTGCGAAGGGGCCACCCCCAGCTTGTTCAGAACGCCCATCTCAAACTCCGTAAACGGAAGAGTTATGCCAAGCTTATGTATCAGGTCGGCATAGAAGAAGACAGAGTCGGGGTCGGTTCGAGAGCAGATTCGGTCGTCGGTCGAACAGGGCAAAACTTCATAAGAAGTCCCGCTAGGATCTTGGGAACAGGGCAATATCGCCCTCTTCACGTTGAAGAGTAAGCCATCGCAATCCAGTTGAGACCGGATCCCCTTCGGCTCAACGTCCACCCAGTGATAGTGGGAGGCGTCAGTAGGAGCTGGGTACAAGTCGGGACGACTGGCACATTTTCGAGGAGGCATCGTACCTGTGGAAGAACAGGGGAGCTCGAATGTCAGTTCTATGGGTCATGAAAAATAACCCCACAAAAAACCCCCATCCACAGGTACCCCGCGCTCCTCCCCGAACAGCCTCAATAGGAACTGCTCCTGGTTCCCCAAAAAAAAAAATTCTGATACTAGAGGGGCCGTCCTCTTCCTTGCTACTATAGGAGAACAACGAAAATACTCCTCTGGCTCCCACCCAAACCAGCGCTTACTCAAACCCCCCTAGCACTACCCACCATACCCCAAATACCTTTTAAACCAAAGATTCCCCAGAAAATTCAGTGTGCCCACAAGAAAGACCGTCCCCTTAAAAGCATGACTAACCCATTGCTACACAGATAAACCCACAAAAAACCCACCCAAATAATCACGCAAATGCAGAAACCAAAACTCAGGAATGAGGAAAGAAGAAGCAAGAAGAATACCTTGTGTATATCGCAGAAAAGATATGAGTATGTCGAAGGAAGGGAAGAACAAGTCACGGAAGTCTCGCTGAAACCAAACCTTGCCTCGGAAACGTATTCACAGGGAAGAAGAAACGTGGGTATAGTGAGAAGGTAAACCAACCGTTCAATAGGAAATGCAACAGAGACAGTTTGCTAGTCAAAGTACAGGGAAGAGTAACCGTCCTCCCTCTCTTTTTGAATATTGGGCTTGGACCAGAAGGCCCAACCCAGTGAGGAGCCATAAGAACCGACACACGTGACGTGCAACAGCCAAACGCGTGGACCTCGATTAACGTCACAATGATGGTGACGCTCCGTAGACCGTGAATGTCTGACATATGCCTGGGAAAAGTAAATGTCATTCCAAGTCTAAGTGATTAGACAGCTGTCAAAGCTCATGTCATCGTCACTGCCAGACCAGAAGGTTGCAGCTCACACGCGCCAACCAGAGACGGAACATCATGACCTCGGAGCAAGCCTTAAATAGCCTTGACCGAGCTGGGGGGCTTATGTGGTAAACTCGGCCAGAAAGTGATGGACCTCGGGAAGAATACCCGAACCACGACCTCGGAGCAAGCCTCAAATAGCCTTGACCGAGCTGGGGGGCTTATGTGGTGGACCTGGCTAGGCCGAGCTCCCCATAAACCCCGCTAAAAGCTCAAGGACCTAACAAGGGACCTACTGAACGCTTGGCCGAGCTCAGGGCTCAACGGCCGAACAAGCGTCAGATACAGGCCGACCTCATGCCTCTGCTCAGGTCCGATCTCCGTACGTCTTCCCAGGTCCGACATCACCCCAAAGATTCCGACACCAAGGACATGATGACGTCCCCCAGCCTTATCCGCAAGGACAGCTCACCACTCCTAGCTCATTACAGGCTAGCCCTACTTGGGCCCCAAGTTGGCCCATTAGGGCAACCAGCTCCCCCCTATAAGTAGCTCAGTACTACATGGGGCAAAGGTACGTCCTCTTACCCTAATCGCCACCCTCACACACCAGTGATTAGGGTATCTCTTTGGCTTCCCCTTTGGCCACTAGAGGACTCCCAACAAACATCACACATAAACCCTAGGCAGAGTCCCCTCTAAGGTAGATTTCCCCTCCTTAGAGGTTCTCCTCGCCCTAGGACATCACAATACGAATAAATCAAAATGTATGAAAAGCATTGCTGCACAATAATTAATTTAAAACGATTAAATTAATATATTGAGAAAATAATCGTTACGTTGCAAGAATGATAAATATAACAACGCACATGCAACAATAACAACGATATATAAAGGAGATAAGGGATAGAGAGATTGCACCAGATATTTTATACTGGTCAGTCTTTCCAGAGAAAGGCCTACGTCCAGTCCCCAAGAGACCCGCTTGAGAGTTTATCAATTAATCCACAAGGACTCACGTCCCATTACAGCCAGAGCGTCCCGCACACTACTCAGATCCACCTTTTGCTAGGGACCTCAAGACAAACACTAGGAAGCTACTTCCTAGACTCTAAGATAGTCTTTCACCAGGTGTCCCATCGTTCGTCTAGCCACTACTCCATATACAACAAGGGTGCCTCACCCTAATCAACCACAAACGTGCCACACGTTTGAACTAGGGAGTCACTCCCTAAAAACTAAGGGTCACACACCCCTTTACAACAACGATGGAGATATGAAAGGTTTGGTACAAGAGATAATAGTGCACTCTATGTAGTGCGGATACAACAATAAAGCTTGCTAACAAAAGTGTGTTCTAAGCAACACAGATACAACAATTAAGTTCTATGATAATGAAGTTAAATCACAAGTGTATAGGCCAAAGGTAAGGTTTTCTTCTCAAATGATATGAACGTGAAAAACTTGCTGAAGAGAAGAAGAAAAAGAGAGAACGTGAAATTGGAGAAGAGGAGATCAAAAAATAGGATTGATTCAATTCCATTTTAAAACAAACAATTAAAAAATGTTTTAAAATAGAAAACCAAATCATAAAGATTTGAAAAATAAAACTAAAGATTTGATTCTTAAAACAAAAAAGGAATTAATTCAAAAATCTTGTCTAAAACGAATTTTAGAAATAAATCAGAATCAATAAAGTAAAAACAAATCTGGAAACATTTCAGATTTATTCTGACACAGATTTCAAAAATACTTAAAAGTAATCGATTACTTTTCCAAGGAAATCGATTATCTTTTTTCAGTAAAAACAATGAAATCAACTTTTTAAGAAAGTAATCGATTATCTACTTCTTGTCAGGAAGGTAATCGATTAGAAAAACAAGGTAATCGATTATTTCCTTCCTGAAATACATAAGAAGCTACAGACATGTGATAATCGATTATCCCATGATAAGTAATCGATTATCACTTCTCTGATCTCTCAGGTTATAACTCAGAAGCTTGGTAATCGATTATCCAACGAAGGTAATTGATTATTTCTGCTTATTATCCTAAGAATGATTTTCTAAAGCAGAGTTTGTAACCATAGGTTTTCATAAATAAAATTCACTTAAAAACTGTAAAAGAATCTAAAAACAATTCTCACAAAACTCTTTTCTTCTCCTTAAATTGAAAAAAAAAACTTTGGCCTTAATTACTTGGATTAAAGACTTCATTACCTCACAAATTTTCCTATGGGCAAAGGCTATACTAAAGCTTCATTTGCTTGAGCTTGAACCTTGAGCTTGATAGATTTGTAGCACAGCTTGATTGTAGCTTGTTTGAAAACTTGTTTGCTTGTTATCATCAAAACCTTCTAGTTTGAAACTAGCTGGAAACTTGAAATACCTTGGGAAAGCTTGACTTCCAACAATTTGATGATCATAAGAATCCTTCAGGGACCAAAACTTACACTAATTGATGTCATGTTGATCTTTGAAGGACTAAATTGATCTAAAAAATCTTGAAGGCACTAAATTGATAACCAATGTATCTTACGGGAACCAAATTGAGTATTAACTCTTTTTTTATGCGCTTGTAGCCCATTTATAAGTTATTGACACTACGACTAGTTCGCTATATCTTCCTATTCTGAAATAGGGTTAATACTCAAAGTCGAACGGCGATCAAAGTAGAGTTCGAGCATTAGCGATAAGGCGAGATCAAGATGGCAGCGATGCGTCATTCAATTATTCTCTTTGCTGCTTAGAGGGACTTTGGGGGCTTCGAATTCGTCCCCGTCATAGTTGCTCAAGGGCAAGAGCAACAATAAACATGGACGCAACTCAACTTTTCTCCTTCAATACCATGTGTTATGGACCAGATTTAGAAATATACCTTAGAAAATTGGGTTACCGGTAATTCAAGCCCAATAGGGTCTCTGACCTCAAGAAACCAGTTTACCAGTATTAGAGGCCCTTTAAGGGCATAATCCTTCACTAAATCGGTCTATTAGTATAAAAGGCTCTCTGAAGGCCCAATTCCCCTTTACACTGGTTTACCAGTATAGGAGGCCTACTAACGGACCTAATCCTCTACTCAACCGAATTGATAAAAGAGAAGGCTTGTAGTTGACAAGCATAGAGAACAAAGATTCCCCATACCTCGTGATACCGGTATAACGGTTACCAAGAGGACAAAGGAGTAAAGCTAAGCTTCCTCAAATCCCTTTGGCTATGATATCAGCAATAATACTCATGTACCAGTTTATCATAGGATTCCCACTTTATTCCTGCCATTAACCACCTACCGTTAGTGGAAATCCGGTGAAACCCATTGATGAGGAGGAAACACAACGGTATGGATGGAGGCCTATATAAGTGGACTGAAGGTAACCAGGTATGTACCTTACCCACTCACACAAACACACACCACACCCAAGTAAACGACAATAGAGCTGGTATCCTGGTAATCAGGGTGCCATTCTTCAGTCTGAAAGTAACCAATATGAGACTTGGACACTTGACCGTATAGTTCAAGTACCAAAGATTCTACGACAGAACACCATGCATGAAAACAAGACAATTGGACAAAAGGACAATCATTGCATACGATCATTGATCAAGAAAAAATTGGTTGTCAGATCATAGATGCTCGAGACGCTTGGGCATTAATAATGCCTTTATGGAGACCACTCACTATTTGTAATGTTAAAATATACTCCTTTTGTCTTTATATAGAAGACTCTTTTGAAACTTTTATTTTGTCTTTATTTATAAAATCTTATACCAATTTTAATAGCAATTAATTACTTCTTTCCAATGAGCGTAACCCTAGAAGAAGGACAAGGAACCCAGTCAGGAGGAGAACCAGAAGTCCAGATAGAAGGTGTGACGCTCTCTTTTTGACTTGAAAATAATTAATATTTCCAAATAGTTTACTACTTGCTATCAAAATTAGGACTAGAAAATTTTTCCTTTTTAATATTATTACTTGCTCAATCAAAAACCTCTTTTCGACATAAACCGTTACATGAATTCGGCATAGTACTATCTTAAATTGAGAAAAACTCTCGAGAACGCATTTTCTTGCTTATAAAAAAACATTACTAGTATTTATCAGTTGAATACACTATTTGCCTCTCGAGTGGGATTTGAATATATAAAATGTATACGTTTCGCCGAATTCTTTATAAACTGAAATCAGAGTTCGCGGAAGAAAAATAATACTTATGGGGCACTGCTGAGGAAAATAAACATCATATATATATATATAGATCATACCATCAAATAAAACCCCATCAGTACAGTAGCAAGTGATAAAAAGTCGAGATAGCAAGTTTTGATAATACATATACAGACCAGCTGCACTAAAATAAAAGCTCACTCTAAGACCTCTCAATATATACAATATATATATATAACGAAGTCCAAAAGCAGAAGTCCCAGAGCAAGTCCTCCATGTCCTCAGCAGCTCCTCAGATCCTCCACAGCTCTATCCCTAGGATCTCGGATCCAAAACACCTATGCTATGCAGGCTCCTATGAACCAGCGGGTCCACCTCTAGCAGATACAATCGGCTCAACATGCACCTCCTCCTCGCTCTCATCCTCCATAGGGTCCTCCTCGACCTCGCCCGACGGTGTAGAGACCCCACCACTGGGTCTAGGATCCGCAGAAGCAGTCCTATCATACTCAGTCGAACCAGGAGAAGGAGTCTCCTCAGTGACAACTCTATGGGATGAAGGATGGGAACGAGTGACAGCTCTAAATCTAAAACTATGAAAACGACGCATAGGTCGAGCCGGGGGTGGTCCTCTATAAGTATAAAAAGGTGGAACATGCATAGTATAGACTAATGGGATCCTAAATCGACGAGGTCGCACACGCACCAGAGGGTTAGGGGGGTAGAGAGTGATCTCAACCTCCCCCTCAAAAGTGGCACGGTGCTCCTCATACGTCCATATACCGCTAGGGATAGGGCGTATCTCGATGCAGGCTAGGTATCTGGCCATCACCTAAACAGGGCACAGGGAGTAAGTATACACATATACATAATTGATAAAGACTAAAATTACAATCACAAATATATCATGGACAGATCATAATGCAAATACATATGAGCACACCAATTTTTTCAACATTATAACTCTTATAATGCAGGTGGCCTGATGTATGATTTTCTATCCACAACTGAGGCCTCTAAAGTCCATCTTGGACGTCCATCCAGTACACCCTTGTGTTCCCAGAACACCGACATTAGTTCCCAGAACATAATGCCGAACCATACTTGGATAAAAAAAGCATCACTCCCGGAGTGTGCACCACGTTCCCAGAACGCCACGTTCCCAGAACGCATAAAAACCAGGTTCCGGACACTGGCCACATATCTATAATGTGTCATCAAGTAGGTTATACTTTGGTACTCCCGGAGTACCCTCCTCATATTCCCAGAATATGATAAACGTTCCTACCAACCAGACTTCCAGTCTATATGTACGCAAAAACATCAGGGTTGGTTTTTATCTTTACATTAATTAATGTGATTTAGAAATATTCCAATTTCTACTTTTGAATGATTTATTTGAGGTATAACATTTGACATAAAAATTCCCCTTTGAATTTTTCTCAAAACATGCCTTTTTAACTTAGATTGGGTAAAACAAAGTCAATGGTATTCAAAAACTTAACTTTTTATTTTTCAGATTCAGGTACTAACCGGTTACAGTTTCAGGCTAACCGGTTAGAATTACAGACCTGAACTGTTTACCATTACAATTCAGAAAAACCCTTTTTTCTTGAATTCTATACCCAATCCAAAACACATTTAACATTGTTTTATACCTCAAAAACCATTGTTTCAACATTCAAAAGTCCAAATCACATTTCCTTTTCCAATGAACATAATTTCCTCCTGAAATTATTTCATTAACTTAAGGCATTAAATTTGATCCTTCAAATCAGAGCTTTGACAACTCAAGTTCAGATCATGTATAATGAAATTAAAGCTTAAATTTGAGCAAAAACCATTAAGATTTCAGGACTGTTTAATAAACTCATTTTCTTTGAAAATCTGCAGTGTCTAACCGGTTAAGAAAATCGTGTAACCGGTTAGATTATGCAGTCAGACCATTAAAACAAGAGTTTTAACAACTCAATTTCTTCCTTTCTCAAATTTAACCAAATTTCATTATGCACAAAGTTCATATGCCTTAAAATAAACATGTTTACACCCAGAAACACATCCATATTGCATGCATCAAGTTTATTGTATCAAATTGCATGAAAATTCACATAAACACAATTTAACACAACAAAACTTAGATTAAGCACTCAAACACAGAATTCAGCATTTATATAGCTTGCATGCATCAAATTAAAGTTGCTCAAAACCACAGAGAGCAAGTTTTTGGCCTCCAAGCCTTTGTGCTTAAAAACACATAATGCCCTTTTGAGTTTTGTGAACTCAAATCCTAAATCATTCGATTTTTAGTCTAAATCTAGTATAGTATAGACTTCTCCCATACCTCTAAGACGATCTTGATGAAGGTTATCACTGGATTTGAAGAAAAACCACAGATTCCCACAATTTCCCCAAGTCTGCTCTCAGATTCGGTTTCCAGCAACAGGGTCCATAAACCACCAAATTTGACATAGAAATTGGCCAAAGAAATTAGGGAAAATGATCAGAATTCAAAGTAGGGTACATGCACTAGAGAATCAAAGAAGTTTGAGACTTAAAGGTCAACTAAGCTTACCAAAATCGAGTCTGAAAATTAGCATCCAGAATCAGAACAGCACAGAGCTTAGACTCAATCTCCTGGCTTCCAAGCTTGATTCCTCCTTCCACACTCACTCTTAACTCACAAATTTGGTATCAACACGAAGCTCTGGATGTAAGCTTCGTGTTTGTGTATCACTCGTCTCTCAACACTCAAGAACGAAGGAGAAATCGTCCTCACAAAATCAGAACCCTAAATCAGCCCCTTCAACCAGAAATCAAGTGAACAACCCTAAATTCATCAGAAACTCCTCTATTTATAGACAATTTGAGGTAGCATGCAGGGCGACGCGTGGTTCTCCACTCATCCAAGGCTGTAATCGTGGCGATTACGGAGTAATTCGAGTGATTACTCATCAAAATCCACTAAACCAATTTCTGAGTTCATCGTCTAACCGGTTACAGGGCATTACTAACCGGTTAGATCAGTTCAAAATTTAAAAATTATTATTTTTAAATCTTTCCCTCCAAGAACCATTCTAATATTGCCTTTGAGTCCTCATCCAGGGACCAAAATGCAATTTTCTTATATTTTGCATTTATTTTCCATATAAAAATATTTCCACTTATTTTTATATTTAAGGCTAATTAAATACAAAACATAAACTTGAAAAATACTATAAATTAATAATAAAACTTTTTATTATTAACTTCCTATTATTCGGGAGACGAAAATTAGGGGTGTTACACTACTCCCCCACTTAAAAGGAATTTCGTCCCCGAAATTCTAGATTACAAAAACAACTCCGGATACTCTTGACGCATCTTCTCCTCTAATTCCCATGTAGCTTCCGATACGTCAGTATTCTCCCAAATTACCTTGACCAAGGGTATTTCCTTCCCTCTGAGCCGCTTGACTTCACGATCTTCTTTCTGAACCGGTCTGGTCTCAAAGGTCAGGTTTTCTTTCAGAGTTAGGTCATCAGGTTGGAGTTTTAGAATAACGGATGGGTCATGAACATATTTCTTTAACTGCGAAACGTGAAAGACGTTATGCAAATTGGATAGAGAGGGTGGTAAGGCCAGTTGATAAGCAACAGGACCGATTTTCTTAAGAATCTGATATGGACCTATACACTTAGGCGAAAGCTTTCGGGTTCTCAAGGCTCTACTAATTCCTTTCATCGGAACCACCCGAAGGAACACATGATCACCCTCAGAAAACTCTAATGGTTTCCTCCTCTTATCCGCATAACTCTTCTGTCGACTCTGAGCCGCTTTCATCTTAGTTTGAACCATCTTGATCTTTTCAGATGTCTGCTGTATCATTTCTGGTCCAACCATTAGGTTCTCCCCCACTTGGAACCAACATAGTGGGGTCTGACACCTCCTTCCATACAACGCCTCGAACGGTGCCATTCCAATGCTCGCATGGTAGCTATTGTTGTATGTGAACTCTGCAAGAGGTAACACTTGATCCCAGCTTCCTTGTTCTTCAAGTGCACACGCTCGCAACACATCTTCCAAAGATTGAATTTTTCTCTCCGTCTGGCCATCCGTCTGTGGATGATACGCAGAACTCAATTTCAACCTTGTCCCCATCGCTTCATGCAAACTCTTCCAGAATTGCGACGAAAACCTCGGGTCTCGATCAGACACAATGCTCGAAGGCACTCCGTGAAGACAAACTATTTCATTGATATAGATCTGGGTAAGCTTGCTCAAAGAATAGCGCATATTTATCGGAATAAAATGCGCCGACTTGGTTAACCTATCCACAACCACCCAAATTGCATCATGATTTGCTGCGGTCCTCGGCAAACCAGACACAAAGTCCATCGAGATGCTATCCCACTTCCACTGGGGAATTCTCAGAGGTTGCAACTGTCCTCCCGGTTTCTGATGTTCTACCTTCGCTTTTTGGCAAATCAAGCACGCCACCACATATTCTACCACATCCCTTTTTAATCCTGACCACCAAAATATCTTCTTCAAGTCCTGATACATTTTGGTTGATCCAGGATGCATACTCATCTGACTCTTATGGGCTTCATCAAGAATTAGTCTCCTAACTTCTTGATCTCTTGGTACACAAATCCTTGTCCTGAAACGAAGGATTCCATCCTGCCCAAACTTGAAATCAGGTTCCTTTCCTTCCAAACCTAGTCTCATCTTTTCCATCAATTCCTCATCTGTTCGTTGCAACTCCCGAATTCTTTCCAAGAACTTGTTGGTGATCTGCAACGTCCCCAACTTGATACTTGATGGTTCCACTTGTGTCATCAAGCTCAAATCTCTGAATTCTTCAATCAACGCTGCTTCCTTAACCATCATCGCACTGATGTGGATTGCTTTCCGGCTCAACGCGTCTTCAACCACATTCGCTTTACCCGGGTGATAATGGAGTTTAAAGTCATAATCCTTCAAAAACTCCATCCATCTTCTTTGCCTCATGTTCAACTCTTTCTGGTCGAACAGATACTTCAAACTCTTATGGTCACTAAATACTTGGAATATAGTGCCATAGAGATGATGTCTCCATATCTTTAAGGCAAACACGATCGCAGCCAACTCCAAATCGTGCGTCGGGTAATTCACCTCATGATTCTTCAATTGCCTCGATGCATACGCCACTACTCTTCCTTCTTGCATCAATACACAACCCAGTCCTTGCTTAGATGCATCACAGTAAACTTCAAAACTCTTGTGAGGATCAGGTAAGATTAACACAGGAGACGATGTTAACCTTTCCTTCAACTCACGGAAACTAACTTGTACCGATCGTCCCACACGAACGGTTGATCCTTCCGAGTCAACTTAGTCAAAGGCAATGCAATCTTAGAAAATCCTTCTATGAATCGACGATAGTATCCAGCCAACCCTAAGAAACTTCTCACCTCCGTCACCGTCTTAGGCTGTTCCCAACTTAGCACTGAACTTACTTTCGCTGGATCCACCGCAATTCCCTCTTTAGAGATCATATGCCCCAGAAACTTCACTTCATTCAACCAAAACTCACACTTCGTAAGTTTGGCATATAGTTGTTTCTCCCTCAGGACCTTCAACACAATCCTGAGATGCTCTTCATGCTCTTCCGGATTTTTAGAATAGACCAAAATATCGTCAATGAATACCACCACAAACAAATCCAAATATGGTCTAAAGATCCGGTTCATATAATCCATGAAAATAGCAGGTGCATTTGTCAATCTGAACGGCATCACAACATACTCATAATGACCGTATCGCGATCGAAATGCAGTCTTGGGTATATCCTTCTCCTTTATCCTGATCTGATGATAACCCAATCTCAGATCAATCTTGGAGAATACTGCAGCTCCCCTCACTTGGTCCATAAGGTCATCAATCATTGGCAAAGGATACTTATTTTTAATAGTGACCTTATTCAGCTGCCTATAATCCACGCACATCCTCATACTTCCATCTTTCTTCTTTACGAACAATAATGGAGCTCCCCAAGGCGAAACACTTGGCCTGATCATTTGTTTCTGCAACAGCTCCTCGATTTGCTTCTTCATTTCTGCCATTTCTGGTGGTGTCATTCTATAAGGAGCAATAGAAATGGGACCAGTTCCAGGGACTAAGTCGATCCCAAACTCGATCTCTCGCTTCGGAGGTAATCCTGGTATCTCTTCAGGAAATACTTTCGGAAGTTCCCTCACCACTGGAATCTCTTCGATCGGCATCGACTCTTCTTCCCCAGAAGCCGAGAATAAACACATATAGCCCTCCGGTTCAAGGGTCCTATATTGAATTGTCTTTTCCTCACAATTGATGATCACTTGGTTCTTCATCAACCAATCCATTCCCAAGATCACATCCAATTGTAACTTAGGAAGACAAACCAAATCTAATTTGGATGAACGACCCAGAATTTCTACCTCACACCCTAAACAGACTTTAGCGGTGTAGATCGGTATACCGGTAGGGGTGTCTATACTAAGATAGCAGGGTGAATCAGAAACAATAAGATTCAGCCTACTTACACATTCAGGGGAAACAAAAGAATGTGTAGCTCCAGAATCAAACATGATTTTGCAAGGTTGATTATTGAGCAGAAAATTACCTTGCACGAGATTCGGGGTTTGGGTTGTTTCACTACCACTCAGAGCAAATACTCGTCCTTGAACCACAGACTTTTCAGCAGATCCCTTTGCATCCCCCTTTGCAGATTCCTTGCATTCACGGGCAAAGTGACCTTGCTTCCCACACTTGAAACATCCTCCAGTGGACCAGCAAAACTGACCATGATGATAACGCTTGCACTTCTCGCAATAAGGAGCATTATCGCGAGGCTTGTTCCGGTTATCCATCATTGCCTTGCCCTTTCCTTTGTTCTAAGAATATGGACCATTATTCCGATGGTCAAACTTCTTCTTCCTCTGGGGTCCATAGTTCTGTCCAACCCCTTTCACTTGACTTCCTATCAGCTCCGCCTTCTTATCATCTTCATACATTCTGCACATGTCCACCAGTGCAGGGAAACTCTGAATCCTTTGATAACTGAAGATAGACTTCAGCTCCGGCCTTAGCCCACCTTCAAACTTCACACACTTACTTCTTTCATCAGGGTTATTTAAGTAATAGGGATAGTACTTCATCAGCTCCTCAAATCTGGCAGCATACTCCCCTACACTCATATCCCCTTGCTTCAATTGCATAAATTCCACTTCCTTTTTCCTCCGCAAATCTTCTGGAAAATATTTATTAAGAAATTTCTCCATAAATACTCCCCAGTTCATTGCCCTCCTTTCAAAATTCAGCAATTGGACCGTGTGATCCCACCAGTTTTCAGCTTCCCCATGAAGCATGTAAACTGCATAGGTCACCTTCTGTTCATCAGAACACTCCAGAGTTCGCAAGATCTTATTGATCTCGTTCAACCACTTGTTCGCCTCATCAGGTTTATATCCTCCCTCAAACCGTGGCGGATTGCACTTCCTAAACTCCGACAGAGTCTTAGCATCATGATTCGCCATGTTGCCAGCAGATGGGTTACCAGTTCTCCCTTGAGATGATTGATGCCTCTGCTGCTGCTGCATGCCTTCCAGCACAGTCGTGATTCGTTCTAACATCTTATTAGTAACATTTCGATTTCGGGTTGCCATAGAAAGACCTGCACTATGGGCTTTGGGTTACTAAAAAGGTCTTTAAAACATAAATACTACCACTAACTTACTCAAACATATTCAATCAACATTGAATATCATACTTAGCTGCATCTTCAGGGCCATGAGGAACAGGACCAATGCTCTGATACCACCAAAGGGTGTGACGCTCTCTTTTTGACTTGAAAATAATTAATATTTCCAAATAGTTTACTACTTGCTATCAAAATTAGGACTAGAAAATTTTTCCTTTTTAATATTATTACTTGCTCAATCAAAAACCTCTTTTCGACATACTGTTACATGAATTCGGCATAGTACTATCTTAAATTGAGAAAAACTCTCGAGAACGCATTTTCTTGATTATAAAAAAAAACATTACTAGTATTTATCAGTTGAATACACTATTTGCCTCTCGAGTGGGATTTGAATATATAAAATGTATACGTTTCGCCGAATTCTTTATAAATTGAAATCAGAGTTCGCGGAAGAAAAATAATACTTATGGGGCACTGCTGAGGAAAATAAACATCATATATATATATATATATATATATAGATCATACCATCAAATAAAACCCCATAGTACAGTAGCAAGTGATAAAAAGTCGAGATAGCAAGTTTTGATAAGACATATATAGACCAGCTGCACTAAAATAAAAGCTCACTCTAAGACCTCTCAATATATACAATATATATATAACAAAGTCCAAAAGCAGAAGTCCCAGAGCAAGTCCTCCATGTCCTCAGCAGCTCCTCAGATCCTCCACAGCTCTATCCCTAGGATCTAGGATCCAAAACACCTATGCTATGCAGGCTCCTATGAAACAGCGGGTCCACCTCTAGCAGAAACAGTCGGCTCAACATGCACCTCCTCCTCGCTCTCATCCTCCACAGGGTCCTCCTCGACCTCGCCCGACGGTGTAGAGACCCCACCACTGGGTCTAGGATCCGCAGAAGCAGTCCTATCATACTCAGTCGGACCAGGAGAAGGAGTCTCCTCAGTGACAACTCTATGGGATGAAGGATGGGAACGAGTGATAGCTCTAAATCTAAAACTATGAAAACGACGCATAGGTCGAGCCGGGGGTGGTCCTCTATAAGTATAAAAAGGTGGAACATGCATAGTATAGACTAATGGGATCCTAAATCGACGAGGTAGCACACACACCAGAGGGTTAGGGTGGTAGAGAGTGATCTCAACCTCCCCCTCAAAAGTGGCACGGTGCTCCTCATACGTCCATATACCGCTAGGGATAAGGCGTATCTCGATGCAGGCTAGGTATCTGGCCATCACCTAAACAGGGCACAGGGAGTAAGTATACACATATACATAATTGATAAAGACTAAAATTACAATCACAAATATATCATGGACAGATCATAATGCAAATACATATGAGCACACCAATTTTTCAACATTATAACTCTTATAATGCAGGTGGCATGATGTATGATTTTCTATCCACAACTGAGGCCTCTAAATGTCCATCTTGGACGTCCATCCAGTACATCCTTGTGTTCCCAGAACACCGACATTAGTTCCCAGAACATAATGCCGAACCATACTTGGATAAAAAGCATCACTCCCGAAGTGTGCACCACGTTCCCAGAATGCCACGTTCCCAGAACGCATAAAAACCAGGTCCCGGACACTGGCCACGTATCTATAATGTGTCATCAAGTGGGTTATACTTTGGTACTCCCGGAGTACCCTCCTCATATTCCCAGAATATGATAAACGTTCCTACCAACCAGACTTCCAGTCTATATGTATGCAAAAACATCAGGGTTGGTTTTTATCTTTACATTAATTAATGTGATTTAGAAATATTCCAATTTCTACTTTTGAATGATTTATTTGAGGTATAACATTTGGCATAAAAATTCCCCTTTGAATTTTTCTCAAAACATGCCTTTTTAACTTAGATTGGGTAAAACAAAGTCAATGGTATTCAAAAACTTAACTTTTTATTTTTCAGATTCAGGTACTAACCGGTTACAGTTTCAGGCTAACCGGTTAGAATTACAGACCTGAACTGTTTACCATTGCAATTCAGAAAAACCCTTTTTCTTGAATTCTATACCCAATCCAAAACACATTTAACATCGTTATATACCTCAAAAACCATTGTTTCAACACTCAAAAGTCCAAATCATATTTCCTTTTCCAATGAACATAATTTCCTCTTGAAATTATTTTTTAACTTAAGGCATTAAATTTGATCTTTCAAATCAGAACTTTGACAACTCAAGTTCAGATCATGTATAATGAAATTAAAGCTTAAATTTGAGCAGAAACCATTAAGATTTCAGGACTGTTTAATAAACTCATTTTCTTTGAAAATCTGCAGTGTCTAACCGGTTACGAAAATCGTGTAACCGGTTAGATTATGCAGTCAGACCATTAAAACAAGAGTTTTAACAACTCAATTTCTTCCTTTCTCAAATCTAACCAAATTTCATTATTCACAAAGTTCATATGCCTTAAAATAAACATGTTTACACCCAGAAACACATTCATATTGCATGCATCAAGTTTATTGTATCAAATTGCATGAAAATTCACATAAACACAATTTAACACAACAAAACTTAGATTAAGCACTCAAACACAGAATTCAGCATTTATATAGCTTGCATGCATCAAATTAAAGTTGCTCAAAACACCAGAGAGCAAGTTTTTGGCCTCCAAGCCTTTGTGCTTAAAAACACATAATGCCCTTTTGAGTTTTGTGAACTCAAATCCTAAATCATTCGATTTTTAGTCTAAATCTAGTATAGTATAGACTTCTCCCATACCTCTAAGACGATCTTGATGAAGGTTATCACTGGATTTGAAGAAAAACCACAGATTCCCACAATTTCCCCAAGTCTGCTCTCAGATTCGGTTTCCAGCAACAGGGTCCATAAACCACCAAATTTGACATAGAAATTGGCCAAAGAAATTAGGGAAAATGATCAGAATTCAAAGTAGGGTACATGCACTAGAGAATCAAAGAAGTTTGAGACTTAAAGGTCAACTAAGCTTACCAAAATCGAGTCTGAAAATTAGCATCCAGAATCAGAACAGCACAGAGCTTAGACTCAATCTCCTGGCTTCCAAGCTTGATTCCTCCTTCCACACTCACTCTTAACTCACAAATTTGGTATCAACACGAAGCTCTGGATGTAAGCTTCGTGTTTGTGTATCACTCGTCTCTCAACACTCAAGAACGAAGGAGAAATCGTCCTCACAAAATCAGAACCCTAAATCAGCCCCTTCAACCAGAAATCAAGTGAACAACCCTAAATTCATCAGAAACTCCTCTATTTATAGACAATTTGAGGTAGCATGCAGGGCGACGCGTGGTTCTTCACTCATCCAAGGCTGTAATCGTGGCGATTACGGAGTAATTCGAGTGATTACTTATCAAAATCCACTAAACCATTTTCTGAGTTCATCGTCTAACCGGTTACAGGGCATTACTAACCGGTTAGATCAGTTCAAAATTTAAAAATTATTATTTTTAAATCTTTCCCTCCAAGAACCATTCTAATATTGCCTTTGAGTCCTCATCCAGGGACCAAAATGCAATTTTCTTATATTTTGCATTTATTTGCCATATAAAAATATTTCCACTTATTTTTATATTTAAGACTAATTAAATACAAAACATAAACTTGAAAAATACTACAAATTAATAATAAAATTTTTTATTATTAATTTCCTATTATTCGGGAGACGAAAATTAGGGGTGTTACATGTGTGTTAAATTTTTATGAGGCCATTCAGCCATGATTAATTTATTTAAGATCCATGCTTGTTATTTTGTAAAAAGTACATGCATGTTATTCTTGGAAATTTAAAGTGTAACCTTGAATTTATTTTATGTACGCCAAAAATGTTTGAAAAAGAATATGTTTTAATTATGTTGATGCATGATGATGTGGTATGTTGACTTTGAGCCATCCTAGGATTAGGTACTAGCTATGTTGTTCCTCTTTTAGGGTGCATGCATGATGAGATTATTTGAATTTAAAGATTCTAAAAGCACATGCATGAAGTAATTAAATTTAAAAGAAATTATGGGTGATGTTTGTGATTTAAATTGTTGTGTTGATTTTGTTTTGAAAATGAAATTAAAATTATTAATTTCTCTAATGTGTGTTCACGGATTTAGCTTAAAAATAAAGAAAATAATTTCATGATTCTATGTTTTTATTTGTGCATTAAATATTTGTAAAATTTTACATGAATAATTCGGTCCAAACATGTGCATGTAGTTGGAGAATTATTTTCATAAGATAACTTTTGAAAATGACTATGTTCTAGGTGCTATGTGAAAGTGAGGTGTGATTTCTTTTATCTTTTTGATTTTTGAAAATAAATAAGTTGGTTTGATTTTGTAAAATGAAATTTCCATGATTTTGATTCAATGATTTTAGTTTTTAAATTTATTTGTTAACCATGTGTATGATTCGGTTTGTTGAATTAATTAAAAGGATTAAGTCTAAATTACTTTCTAAAGAGTAATTTAATTAATTTAATAAGATTATAAATTTAATTAATAGTTTTGAATGATTGAAAATATGAGTTGTATGGTGTGTGCTTATGAATGCTTGGGAACTTGTATGTACTGTTTGTGTGCTGTTTGTGAACTCTGTTTGTGAATGATTTGAATAGTTTGAAATTTGTATGTGTTGCTTTTCATGCTGATTGAATGTGGTGGAATTGTTTTGAATTTGTTTGTGAACTTGGTTTGTGAGAAACGTATGTTTGAGTTTTAAAATAATTGAAAAATGTTTTATATGAAAAGAATGATATAAACAACTTAAATTAAATTGAAATTTTTAATTGATATTCTCTGATCAGTGTTTGATAATGTTATGAAATTAAATAAATTAATTGATTTGTTTTGAAATTTTACCTTCTTGAATTTTGTACTTGATTTAATAAAGATTTTTATTTTAAAGAGTTGTTTTTTTTATTCAATGATTAAAGAAATTGATTTTTCAATCAAAGTGTTTTAAGTTAAGATAAATGGATTTTATCTTGATAAAGAGATTATTTCAAAGTTTTCTTGAAAACTCTTTTTGAGATCTGATTTGGATTTGAAACCTTTGGATATTGGTAATGTGTCTTTAAGAAAGGAATTATTTCAAAGTGTTTTAAAACGAAATTAAGGATTCACGTAAATCGTTTCTAACGCACGGGGAAAAATGTTTAGTTGGGTGTCGGACGCGAAGAAAACGTGGCAAGATTAGCGACTGGAAATCTTGGAAAAGTTTTTGGATGTGTCGTCATCCAGTTGAGTGAGAGTGTTGTGGTCCCGTAACGTGGTTGCTCGCAATTCGAGTAGACGGATTGCGAGAGTACTGCGAATTAGGCAATGTAGATGTTCGTGCTAAATGTTTATCTGTTCTATTTGCATACTAAATGTTTATTTATTGTGCATACTTTATATTGTTGAGAAATTGTCTGATTATGTTTGGATAGTGAAATGATGATGATGGAACCGTGAAAGTAATAA